>CM053027.1:483120397-484410397 GCA_028564925.1 Lithobates sylvaticus
GACTAGGCCGGTAAGTCTGGATCTGTGGAAAAAACTGCGCAAATAGAAATGCCCCTTTTCCACTGCTCTATCCCTGGTCGTGGAGCAGGAGTGCTTTTTTTCCTGTCCTCCTGCAACCACCTCCTCCAGAGAAATTGTATAAAGGGGGGGGGGGGGGTCTACTGGATTCACCATCCAGGCTCCTACTTCTTAACAAGTGTTTAAGAAGTGGTTTACTATTGTTCTCTTCTTCTCCTCCCACACTCTATCTCTATGGAGTGTGGGAGGAAACCAGAGTACCGGAGGAAACCCATGCAGGCACAGGGAGAACATGCAAACTCCAGGCAGGTAGTGTCGTGGTTGGGATTCGAACCAGCCCCTTGGGATTCGAGCCAGCGACCCTTTTTACTGCTAGGCAAGAGTGCTACCCACTACACCACTGTGCCTCCCCCACTTTTTTGAGTTGACCAGGAGAACCTGAAGACCCCCTGCCTGAAAAATGTTAGGCAAGCTGGTTTGTTGGTCCTATCCCAGCAAAGTTTTTACTGTAGTGTCTATAGTGCAGACTCTGTGTGAGCTGTCCTGAGTGGATTCTACCCAGCCAATGCGACAGGCATATCCAATGCCAACCTGAGTTTGGGGTATGTAAGATACCCCACACCAACACAGGGCGAACCCACAATTTGATGTAAGCACTAGAATGTTAGGGGGGATCTAAACTAACCACACCAGTGTTGTCAAGCAGAAGTGTCAGCCACCCAGGTCTTCACCCCTGGCTAGACACACCCGAATCACCAGGGGCCTGCTCAGGGAACTGACTCCCAGCCCCATCCAATCAGTGACCCAGAGCTGAAATGTTAACCGCTGAGCCACTTCCTAAAGTGACTTGTCAAAGGTCAGTAGGAGCTGACCTAAGGACAAGATCCTAGGTCTACAGGCAGACTCCCATGGCTGCACTGAATGCGAGTCATGATTTGCCTTTCAGCGACCCACATAGTGCAATTTCAGCCATACCCACTCCATACACCTCGTGCAGGAGGGAGAAAAAAGGATTCCCCTTCACCCAGTCTCTACTGGTAACAAGGGAAAAAACACTCCAAGGATGTGCATGGAAAGTAAACACTTCCGGCTTACCTTGAGGTGCTGGTGTTGAGGTCTGCTTCCACTGCCTGTGCAGGTGTCACAGAAGAGCCCATCCCACCTTTTTGGTGGTCCGCAGCCGCTGCTGGGTCTTCTTTTGAGAATCAGACCAGCGGGGATGCCAAGCCAAAGTTCTCACCTCTAGGCCACAGAGCTGCCGCCTGTCCAGTAAAAGGTGCGGGTGCTGTGCAGTCCTAGGATAAGAACGGCTTCTGAACTCAAGCCCCAGCAATACAATCAGAGCCCTTAGCCTCTGAGTTACCATCTATGCTTGCGCCGTATGCAGACTGTAACCGGCATCTCCGGCGCCCGCTGATGACATCATACGCTCCGGAAGTGACCCCACTGGATGCTTCCTGTGGGCCAGCTTGGAGCGCAATAGCTCCGCCCCTTCGCGCGCTGCGGCTTCCTTCTTTCCCCTAGATATAACAGCCATGCTGTTGGAAGGGAAATGTACGCCGCCATGACGCCTATGCGATCACGCTAATGGGGTCACTTGTATGCCACCAAAAAATAGTAACCTCCGGTCCCCCTTTCTCCCCAGAGGGGGTGACCGGAAGAAAAAAGGGTACGGTACCCTACTACCGCTGGTGAGGTATAGACTGGGGCTGTGGGATTTACAACCCGCCCCTAGTTTCTGTGAGGTAGTCCCACCCTGGGACCCTTTTCCCCCTCCACCAGCCAGACCCATAGGGACCACCCCAGGAGAGCAAATAGAACCACCCCCGGGTCCCATGTGCCTCCCCCCCTCTGACCACCAAGAGGGAACCCCACCTGTGGAGCTACAGGTGATAGACAGGTAAGGGATGCAAACCTCTGTTCCTCCTTACCTTAAGATGGCTGATGTCGGCAACGCCAGAAGCCGCCAGGATGGCCCCCGCCTCTGACACGCTCCTGCCGTGAAAAGGATGGTCTTGCCTCTGGACCCTCCAACCACCTGTGCGATCTTTCCGGGTCCCCCATCAGCCAAAGCCTGGCCCGCCATCAGCATCCGCGGCTGGACCGGAAACCGCGGATCAAGGAGAGGAGCACACCCCCTGCCGAGATTGGCGTCGCCCGCCACCTGGCCCCGCTGTACGCTCCATCGCGGCTTGCACCAGAGTGCAAGGGGGGGGAACAGCGCCTCCTCCTAAGTCTCCACTGAGAACCTGAAGGCAGGCCCCCGAAGCATCCCACACACAATCTTCTTGGAGAGCTTTGGGTGGCGATAAAAAATGGTGTGGCTGCCAAGTAACCCCTCTCCGAGGTATAGCACCACTAGTCCCCAGAGACCTCCGTCTCCTTTCTGGACATACAGGCTTCAGCCTCCCCGGCTGTGTTTAGCCACGGCCCTCGCAGTGTCTCCTGCCGGAGGAAACACCGAAACTGAGGAGCTGGCGGGGAAGCAGGCCTTTTAAATCTAGGCTGGGCAGTGTTTCCTGAGAAGGGAGGAGCCGAGGTCTCTCATAGGTTGCTGTCCTGAAAGACGGATAGGGAAAATGTGTTTTTTATATAATTTTTGGGGGATATTTATTATAGCAAAATGTAAAAATTTTTTTTTTTCAAAATTGTCGCTCTGTTTTTGTTTATAGCACAAAAAAATAAAAAAATCGCAGAGGTTATCAAATATCACCAAAAGAAAGCTATATTTCTGGGGGAAAAAAAAGACGTCAATTTTTGTTTGGGTGCAACGTCACACGACCGCGCAATTGTCAGTTCTTCCTGACAACCCTGGGCGGTGGTTGTGGGGGGGTCTTATCGGAATATGGAAGCCCCCTTTAAACATGGATTCCCCCAGATCCCACCACCCCATGTGAATGAGTTTGGAGGACATTGTACCCCTACCCATTCACCCCCAAAAAAGCAGCGTAAATAAAAACAAGGGACAAGTCCTTTATTAAAATGAAGAATGTCCTCCGTCGTAGATCCAACGTGTCTTTTCTTCTGGTTTTCTCCCTCTGGTCCTCCCCCCCCCCCCCCTGGTGGTGTGTTCTTCCTCTGGTCTTCTCCCTCGCCAGCCCGGTCCGCCTCAGACGCTGTCTCCCGTTGTTTTGCCAGCTCTGTTCTCATAAAGCCATGGGGCATGGCCATCGGGTGACATCATCATGAGACTCCATCCCTTGTGGTGCCCCGTGACATAACAAGGGGTGGAGTCTCATGGTGACGTCACCGGGTGGCCACACTCCATGGCTATATAAGAACTGGCAGACATCGGATATGACACAACGACAGGAGGCAGCGTCGGAGGCAGAAAAGACAGCAGCAGAGGGAGAAGATCGGAGGAAGAACACACCACCGGAGGGAGAAGACCAGAGGAAGAAGACTGCAGGAAGAACACACCACCGGAGAAAGAAGACACGTTGGAGCTCCAACAGGGAAACATTTTTAATAAAGGACTTTTTTTTGGGGTGGCATGGGGTTTCCCCTGAAAATCCATACCAGACAAAAGGGGGGGAACCCCACGCCGTTTTTTATATTTTAGTGTGGAGCTCCCCTTCAAGATCCTCAGAGCACAAGTCGAATGCCCAAAGTCAGATCATGATGACTTGGATGGGACCTCCATTCAAATCAATGGGGTGAAAGTCGGATCAGTTGAGATGGGTCTCATAGGGAACCATTAATTTTCACACGTCAATAAAAAAAAAAAAAACACTCGACGCGGCTTAATGCTGTATCCAGCGTTACTCCACACCAAGTTTTTACAGCAGTAACGCTGGTCTTCACGCGCTGGCCCTGGGTTTTTTTTCCCCGTAAAAGTCTATATGTGCATGGACACAGAATAACATGGAGAGGAGTTTTTTTAAGCTTTTTGAAAAAATAAATAAAAAAAAGTCTGAAGCTGGTAAAAGCGTCTGTGAAAATGCCCTGTGTGCATGAGGCCTAAAACTCACCCTTCTTGCAGCTGCATATATCTGTTATGCGATCAGCAAGAGGTTAACATCACATTTAAAAGGGAAAGCCAAGGGTCATTTTTCAGCAAAAAAGGTAAGCTATGCTATGTGAATGGGAACATGTAACAAATATACCGTAGGCATTATCCCAAGTTAGCTGCAACTGTTTAAATAGTGATAAGATACATTGTCAAAACAGAAATGAATAGTACTTTTCCCACTAGGGACCTGACACTCAATCCACATATAGCTGCCCCTTCGCTAATCTGCCTTGCCATAGGCCCACAGCATACAAAACAACCTGCAAGTGCGAAAACATGCCAAAGTATTGCTGTGTCTACTGATGTATCTGTGCATTGTATACAAAAAAAAAATAATCATCTAGTGAACGAGTAGTGGATACTTGGAACAGACTTCCAGCAGAAACAGAGTTAGAGCTAAACTCAGATAAAAAAGGTTAAAAAAAAGACAAAAATATACAAAAAAGGACCCAAAATAACCCAAACAAAAAAGACAGACACTAAAGCTAAGTAAACTAACGTTACACAAATTGTTGTACCACAAACACGAACGTAGTGACGTACTATGAGGAATTTCAGCTCTTGAGCACCACCCTTTGGGCCCCTTCTGCTAAGTTCGTGTTTGGTGAGCATTGGTTCCGAGCATGCGTGTTTGTACTTTCGACTTTTGTGTGATGGATTTGTGTACTGACCATACGAAAATCTAACATGGAGCTGTCGTTTGACAAACATTTACTAGCCTGCCAACCAACATTTGTTGGCTGAAAATTGGAAAACAATTGTTGAAAGGAGCGTACTAATGGTAAGAATTTCGGACAACAGCCTGTCAAGCGACAATCTCCTTATGATTTTCGTACCGTGTGTATGAGGCTTAAGGGCCACTTTGGTCTGTTTCTGACATCACTATTCAATTTTTCTTTAAAAACACTTTTATTGTCTGGCAATAAAAATGTCAAAACACAATTAGTAATGACCTATGGATTTAGCAGGTTAGAGCTTATCAACCACCCTGCAGAGTTCTGTTGACTAAGCTACATACAAATCAGAGACTAAAGATTATAGGCCATAAAGAGAAAAGTTCAGAGGTTCCTAAAATGGAGACACAGAAAATAGACACATTAAATGAATTTAAACATGCTTAGTATTTTTCTGGCGCTGCTTTTCTATGTTTCTTTAAACCTTAAAGTGGTTGTAAACCTCAGACATGAAATATGAACAAAGCATATCCCTCTATAATGTGTACTTGTCTCAATCCAGAGCACTAAGTGTAATTTCTGTCTGCTGCCTCGTTTCTAAGAACGAGTCACTTCTGACAAGTTTCCCTGACACCAAGAGAAAAATGGTGTCTGATTGACAGCCGCAGCTCTGTTCTTGTGTGCTACGTGAAAGGGGGGGGGGGGTGTCCCTTACCTCCAATCAGCTCTCAGAGCTCTCCTCACTGATGTAGCTTCAGCTCTCCGCCCCCCTGCTTTTCACAGATGAAAGATCCTGTGTAAATTCTGCACATTGAATGGATTTAGGGAAAAAACTGCTGTAGATAAACAGGTACTACTTATGTAGGAGGATATGTTTGATCTGTGTATCGTCTGAGGCCAATTACTTCACTGGGTATATCTGAGGGTTTACAACCACTTCAAATTTGTTAGCAATAAAAGGGTAAAAAAAAAAAAAAATAAGGTTCATGCACACTAGGCTTCAAAAGAATGCTGCTTCTACAGGAGTTTCATGTTTTTTTTCCTCCTGTTTAGAAGCAGCTCAATGTTATTCTATGTGTCCATGTACATTAGGACATTTTGAGGCATGTTTCAATAGATGACTTTAGAGGCAGAAAAAAAAACATAAGTGCATTTTTGAGAGGGGTTTTTAGGCAGAAAATAAACGCAATGTTTAGAAGCATTTGGTGTTTTAAGTGTACATTGATTATAGTGAACAATTAGCAGAGGGGAATGTTTTTGAAAAGATGCTTATAAAAGCAAATGCCCATAAACTCCCTTAAACTCTTGTACAATTTAAGCTACTGTATTTTTTATGTTGCTTTTTCTGCCAGAGTTTGCATGAACTCTTAGAAATAACCTAAAAGGTTAGCAGGATATAGGCTATGAACCAACCTACCGTGTTTCCCCGAAAGTAAGACAGTGTCTTACTTTCTTTTTATCCCTAAAAGCCCCACTATGTCTTACTTTCGGGGTATGTCTTACATTATGGGGCACATAGCACATTATGGGGCAGATAGCACATCAGGGCACATCATGGGGCACATAGCAGATCAGGGCACATTATGGCACATTATGGGGCACATAGCACATCAGGGCACATTATGGGGGACACAGCACATCTGGGCACATTATGGGGCACATCTGGGCACATTATGGGGCACAGGGCACATCTGGGCACATTATGGGGCATGGGGCACATTAGGGCATCAGGGCATGGGGCACATTAGGGCATCAGGGCATGGGGCACATTAGGGCATCAGGGCATGGGGCACATTAGGGCATCAGGGCATTACATAGTTCAGTCCACTAAGTTACATAAAAGTCAGGCTAATGATTGGTTCAGGGATTGATTAATGCCAACAATCTTAAAGTGTTACTAAACCCACAATAAAATCTGTCTGTATATGCAGCATAGCATGCTTGTTATACTCACTGTGGAACTTAAGGGGTTAATCCTCTGAATTTGTGTAAAAAAAGGCTGTTTAATCCTGTATGCACAGATCCTTCCTCCCCTGCACTGTCTATCTGAGGAAAGCCAGGTAACACCGGCAGGGTAGCCAACCTGCACATGCTCAGTTGTGTCTTTTATGCTGGAGAGAATATTTACTTGTTCAGAGCGCTAGCCAGGTCACATGATATTGGTATCACACATGTGGGGTTGTATACAGGCTGAAGTGAAAATCTCCCCCTACCTGAACCCTCAGCACTGGAGAAACTGTGCAGTTTATCACTGACCATGGTATACAGATCATCCAAAAATATAGTGGCAATACTTTAATGTAAAAAGATGATTTATAAGCTGTGGGCACTGTGCGGGGGGGGGGAGGGGGGGCAGATTAACTATTTTCATATTACTGGGTTTAGTAACACTTTAAATTACATATGTATTATACGCAATAAATATCAACGAAGGCTGGTCTTGCGTAGGACACACCATAATGTTCCACAGCATTCCTTTAGTTTGATAGCTTGTCCCACCTGAGCCCTCAAATCTCCTTTGCACTGATCCACTTCCAAATTGGCAACACACAGGCCTAGGAATAGGTCAGTGTGGCACTGAATATCCCATTGTAAAGTGGGGGTATCTACTCTCCCCACCTACAAAATGTTCACCTCTAATTGCAAACAAGTAAAACTTATGTCCTTTGGTGCCCTTACCCTAGTTTTGGGCTCTGTTCACACTCCTGCATATCCTGTGCAGTTAGGCTTTGTTTGCATGGACTTTAGCTTGTATAAAAGAGTAGTGTGTACAGTAAGCTTTTACAAAGCATTTTTAGAGCTTTTTCGCAAGTTTTGTTGAAGCCCTTTTAAAGCATTATTAAGCTCCAGTTTGAAATTTCAAACATAGCTCTTAAAGGAAAAGTTTGGGAATATAAATTTTTTTATCATATTCATATTCACCTAGATGGCTGCCGCACCGATCCCAGCTGCGTCTATCCCCTGTCAGGGTGATCAAAAACCACTGATCACTCAGATCTCAGTATTCAGTCTGCAGACAGCAAGTGACTGTCAGTCACCGGCTCTCTGCTCTGACCCTCCAGCACTCACTGGAGCGCTGAGCTGTGCAGGGGGCGGGAGAGGTCATCCAGTGGCTTGCTGAGAGGCTGAGCCAGCTACTGGTCCAGGCATCTGGGCGGATGCAAACATTATAGTCAGGATTTTTCCAAAGCCTGGAGCAGCTGAGTGACATCAGCCAACGGCAGGCTTTGGCCCGCTGTCAGGTGAAAATGGGTCACAGGAGTGCAGTCCAGTGAGTGCGGGGGGGGGGGGGGGGGGGGGTAAAGAGCAGAGAGCTAGTGACTAATCCACTAGCTCTCTGCTCATGGAGCTGCGAGACCCTGAGCGTTCGGCAGTGTTTGGTCGCTCAGTTCTCAGTGCTAGAGACGGCGGAGGACCGATGCTGCATCTAACTAGGCAAGTATGATTTAGAAAAAAAAAAAAAATTCCCATACTTCTGTTTTAACATTCCCTAGTTGGAAACAAATACATATCTTTTATGTAAAAAGAAACACTGAATTTTCCAGCAATTCACATCCTTCTGGCTGCTATTATTGTCAGCTCCTCCCCACATAAAGCCCAATTTGCGTGCGTTTCTTTTCACTGAGTCCACTTGTCAAAAAGTCCTATTTGTTTCAATGACTCTAGAATAGTGTACCAGGAAAAATAATTGGCACATATTAATGATGTAGTCTGCTTAATCTCTATCTCCTCAACTGTATCCTCTCCAGCTTCCATCCACTCTGTCCTTTCAAGCAGCAGCAAACCTATAAAACAACACAGCTCCGGGCTACTCAGCAGCAACTGGTTGCAGATGTTCCTTCTTCCTCCCTATAAAATGAAAACTGCACACCACTGTTTCTTCCCTCTGGCTAACATGCCCCCTCCCTTTGACAAGCACCTGCAGTAAGAGACTAGTGCTGTCAATCAGATCTCATTACATATTTGTCTCCTATAGAGCAGTGTGTTCAGACAGCAGTGAAGGTAATGGGGTGAACTCAGGATCTACTGCAACTCTAATGGGACAAGGTGCTCCATGCACTGGGGGACAGGGTGAAGCAAAAATGTGTGAAACTTTTAATGTAAGTTCTTTATTCTAGACTTTAAATGGAGACCATAATTGATTAGAGACAATTTCGTTTTTTTTCAAAGCATTCTTTACACATTTTATCTATTTTTTAAGCTTAACCCTGTTCATGAAAACGTTCATTTTAATCAATTCCCCCAATAGCCAGAAAGGTTAATCTGGATGATGAATACTTTGTAAAAGTAGTGGAGACACATAGCCTGTGCAGAGGGCAAAGCACTTGGAGGGACCCAGGAGTCCCACCTACTACAGGCTGAATGTAAACAATAAAAATGGGCAGATACAGGACCAATCAACCTTGCACAATGTGAGAGAGCAGCAGTTGTTTTGTCAGATTAGGCGACAAACCAGAATTTTCAACGGAAGTGACATTCCTTTGTCACCATCTTGCTACACCCTGCACTCGTTCACCGTAAGGATACAGTGAGAAGGCGCCAAGTGGGCATCTTGTTACACCCACCGGAGACTGGCATTGCACACTTCTTATTAACAGTAAACTCAGCTTATATAGTGAAATACAGTATTTTGAAATCCCTCACACTATTTTGATGTTGATTTTTCAAAGCAGCTGTGTTCCGTCAGATTAGCAAACCTGCGAGATCAGCAGGTTTGCCGCTGCTTTTAAAATTCAATATCTAAACAGTCAGATGGATTTTTAAATACTGTATTTCACTATATAAGCTGAGTTTACTTTAAAAAAAAGTGTGAAATGGCAGACTCCGGTGGGTGTAACAAGATGTCCGCTTGCCGCCTTCTCACTGTATCCTTATTGTGGACAAGTCCGGGGTGTAGCAAGATGGCAGCGACGGAACGTCACTTCCGTTACAAATGCTGACTGGTCGCCTAATCTGATGAAACACTGTAATTGTATCTAGCATGAAACATGTCAGAATAGAATTTGTTCCTGCTGGCTATTTTAACAAAGGAAGATTATTTTGCATTTCAGCGTGTGGCATTCCTGTTGCTGATACAATTGGTTGCTTTGGTGGAGACGAGCCGAGCCAGCACCTGAGATGCGATTGTTTAGCCAGATCTAGCCTGGAGCAGAATGATAAATATTTGACATTAACATACACGTCTCTTGTATTTAGACAATACTTGCTTAGATGGAGATTCAGCTTTAATATTTTTGAACAGTTTTACAAATACATTTTTCACAGAGCATAATGTATTTTCTAAAATGAGCACAGCAGAAGCAATTCAGACTCTCTCCCTCTCTAATTGAAGTCCTGATCAGGCAGGAGAGCGAGGCACACAATCACTTTTGTAAATGTTAGCTTGAGCTAATGAGCTCTGTGCACACTAGTGCAGGCCGCTTGGCCCGCATTTGCTCTGGCATTAAATTGAAGTTACCTAATAAAAACTCAGTGTCGTATCATTTTACATAAGCATGCAGAAATGCATGCTGTAAAATTTAGTAAAAAAGGGGAAAGGTCTGCTTTAATGGCTACATTAGCAGGGGCAGCTTTGAACTACAAGTCAATGTTCTGACGCAAGTGTGAAGTGCACAGTGAGCATAAAAGCATCTTGGGAATTTCATATCATTGCAGGGAGACGTACACCTGTGTGTACAGCACAGAAGCACAAAATGGTGCTTCTGTGCTGTACATATCAGGCACCATCAATGTTGAAACATATATCCAGGTTTGACAGCAGCATATGCTCCCCATCAAACAATGTATTTTTCAGGGAAGGCCTTGCATTTTTCAGCAGGACAATGCTAAACCGCATACTGCATCTATGACAACAGCATGGCTTTGTAGAAGAAAAGTTCAGGCCTGCCTGCAGTCCATACTTTCCCCAATTGAAAATATTTGGTGCATCTTGTAACAAAAAATACGACAAAGACCCAGGACTGTTGAGCAGTTAGGCCCCTTTCACATGTGCGGACAGTATGTCCGTATTTCATCCATCCGTTTTCAGATGAAATACGGACATACATGCATCCCTATGGGATAGCGGGTGTCAGCTGATGAACATCCGCTGACACCCGATATCATCCGTCTCCGCTATGGTCAGATTCTGCAGACGGAGGAAAATCCTATTTTTCTATCCGTCTGCAGAGCGGATCGGATGAACTCGGACAGACGGTCCGTGCTCATCCGATCCCCCATAGGGGAGAGCGGAGATCTGACAGGGCGGTCCCTGTCATCCACCGGCTCAGTGGAGCGATCCCCGCTGAGCAAGCGGATGTTCACTGGGCAGATCATCACGGATCCGTCCTGTGTGAAAGGCCCCGTAGAATCCTATATCAGACAAGAATGGGACAATATTCCTCTCCCAAAACTTCAGCAGCTGGTCTCCTCAGTTCCCAGACATTTACAGTGTTGTTTACACTGCTACACTGTGGTAAACATGGCCCTGTCCCAACTTTTTTTAGACATGTTGCTGCCGTCAATTTCAAAATTACCTTATTTGTTTCTTAAAATGGAACATTTTCTCAGTTTAAGCATTTGATTTGCTTTCATACATTCAGTTATGTAGATTTTACACAGCGTCTAGAGCTGCACGATTAATCATTAAACAAATCGTGATCTCGATTCAACCCCCCTCACGATCTCTATGGAGAATTTCCCGATTCTTTCATGTAACAAGTGTAGACTGGGCAGCCTGCCAAGTTTTATCACAACATGGCAGATAACTAAACAAAGTAACTTTTCCTTCTTAGATCAAAAGGAATAAACGTCATCTGTAAATGAAGAAAGCTTAACCACTTAAAGGCCCCTTTCACGTGGACAGACCGTTCAGGTCCGCCAGTCAGTTTTTTAGGCGGACCTGAACGGACGCTCCATGCAGGTCTATGGAGCGACGGATGTCAGCGGTGACCATGTCTGCTGATGATCCCATCCGATCCGCTAAAATCAGACAAAAGAATGAACCTATTTCTGACAATAGTTTCTTACAAAGTTAAGATCAGTATTTTTTGCTAGAAAATTACTTGGAACAAGTCCCATGAGACCCTGACAATCACAGGCATGACTCCTAGAGGCCGAGGCATGATGGGATTTGTAGTTTCACCACAGCTGGAGTGCCAAGGTTGCCTACCCCTGCCCTAGAGATTAAAATGGTGATTGTTGCAATATTTTATGTCACCCTGTATTTGCGCAGCGGTCTTTCAAATGCAATTTTTGGGGAAAAAATACACTTAAATGAAAAAAAGAAAAACAGTAAAAGTTAGCCCAATTTTTTGGGTAAAGATGATGTTACACCGCGAGAATCGCGATTATTATTTTGACCAAAAGAAATCCTGATTCTCATTTTAGCCAGAATCTAACAGCATCCCAACTTTTTTGAAATTGGGGTTATACATGACTGGATAACTGCACTGCAAAACAAAGTGTTTGCTTGAAGGAAGAAAAGTTTAGCTTTAGAGATTTAAAAAAAATAATAATCTGCACACCTACTAGGGCTATTGCCTGATAGATGAGGTAATGTTTATAGGAGGAATAAGTTCCCCTTTGTATCATTCATTCATATTTTCTTGTGAAAGGATAGACTACAAGTACCATTAGCCATTGCAGCGGATGGCTTGTAGTTCTCAATGAACTGCGAGGAGGCTCTAAGGTAACCGATGTACAGGCAGACCAGCTATCCTGAGAGTCTGCAGGAGCTTAAGATTGCACCCATGATCTACTGACCATGGGGGTAATGCTCTACAGGCTCCTTAGGGAAAAAAAAAAAAAATGCACTTATACCTGCAATTTTTCTTTTTTCAAAAAGGTGAACCTAGCCTTTATCTTTACTGCATTAAAGCCTTTATCTATAAAGCTGAACACCAGGCACAACATCTTTCATTAAATACATTCCTCAATAGGCACCAAAATCCTTTGCAAAACCAGAAGCAGCAACATCATCACTGTGCAGTGCAGAGCACACAACTGTGGGAGAGACCCAGAAGCTCCACTCACTACAGGCTGCCTGGAGAAAACTACAGGAGGGGAGGATACAAGACCAGTCACCCTGCACAAGGAAAGTGAGATCAGCAGCGACTGGTCTTTATTAGCCGCCCTGGTTCACACTGACTGTGGCAATGAAATTGTGCGAGTTCAGGTGAACTTGCACAATTTCATTCCCGCATGTCAGTCCCAATTTCAGGGGCGATTTTAGAGACATCTGTGCGGGTTTCTGCACAGATGTCAATGGAAATCGCACCCCGAAATCACCAAAAGAAGTACAGAAACTACTTTTGGTAATCAGTGCGATTCGGACACTGCCAGCAATCCCTGCCGATTTGGCATGCAATTTGACATGTCAAATCGCATTATTGTGAACCAGGGCTTACAGAGGGAAAATTTCACACTGAATAACTACACAGATCTGGAAGAAATAAACAATGCACTGCAAGATTTAAGAGCCGGTTCACACAGGGGCGACTTGTCATGCGACTTAGCTGCCTGACAAGTTGCGCTCTGTTCTGTACAATGGAACTGTTCTAATAGGAGCGACTCAAGTCGCTCCGACTTAGAAAAAGGTTCCTGTACTACTTTGGGGGCGACTTCAGGTGACTTGCATTGACTTCTATATAGAAGTCGTTTTGCAAGTCGCTGCTGAAGTCGAGTGCAGGTCGCCTCACAGAGTCGGCCTGCAAGTCGTGACGCTCCTGTGTGAACCGGCCCTTAAGATACACGTCTCTTGTATTTAGCCAATAATCATTTATGCCAGAGTTCAGCCTTAAAAATATTTTGCTATAAAAAATTGTTATAACAGGTCGTCAAGAGCCTGCTGGCTGGAAATGTAAATAATAACTATGCAATATTCCAGATTTAATTAAGATATAACTAAAATGTATATATTTACGTCAAGTTCCAGAATAAAGAATATTTCCATGTTCTTTTTAACCACTTACCGACCGCTCACTGTATATATACGTCATTTTTTTGAAGAGGGATATCTCGGTAACGGCAGCAGCTGCTGCCACAACCAAGGTATCCCTCTTCACAGTAAGCGGTTCTGTTTCCGATAATGGTGGTCTCTGCGGCGGGTTCGCCGCAAGATCACCGTTATCGGTGGCGGGAGAGGTGCCCCCCTCCCGCGCTTCCGCCGCTTACCGGAGCCATCGGCAGCGGCGGAGGCGATCGGGTCCTCTGCCTAGCTGGGTATAGAGACGAGTGAGGCTAAGATGGCCGCCACCCGTCTCTGTACCATAGGAGGGCGGAAGCGACGTCAAAACGTCACTTCCGCCCATACGTCTTAAAGGGGAATTTCCAAATGTCATTTTTTATTTTTTTATTTTTTTTTGCATTTAAGTCTAAATATGAGATCTGAGGACTTTTTGACCCCAGATCTCATATTTAAGAGGACCTGTCATGCTTTTTTTCTATTACAAGGGATGTTTACATTCCTTGTAATAGGAATAAAAGTGATCCATTTTTTTTTAAAAACAGTGTAAAAAAAAAAAAAAAAGGTTTTAAACATGTAAACACCTAAAATCCAAATCGAGGCTGGTCTGGAAGTGGTTAACAAACAATAGGCCACTGCTTAACTGCAGACTGATGTAGAAGGAAACATTCACCAGTGGAACATATTGCAATATTTAATAAACCAAGATGTAAATTTCAATAATGAGTAACCAAACACACCTATCACCAGATTACACAACTAAATAAGAGACTGTGATAAGAGGTGAACTCCCACATCGTCATCCCCGGCTCCCTTCCTGACTGCTGTCAGCTGCCTACCTACCATACCAGTCTGAACACAACTGCATTGAGGCGCTTCCATTCTTGTGTGTTTTATGATTTGTGATATACCTTTCTTGAGGATGAAATCACTGTCATCATCACACTTTAGTGTTCTCTAGTTTGGGGAACTGTGTACAGCAGTTGAAGTTTACCCATTAAATCAAGTGTCACACAGAAATGGTAGTGTGTGCGCAGGCACATGGGAGTGAAAAGCACTGCCTTCACATCTGTACAGTGTATAGTATTTTTATACATGGTCCTGAACACAGCAGTATTATATGTTATGGGCCCAGCACACAGTTGCACATACTTAGAAAATCGTTTGAAAAACGTCCGTATTTGATCTGTCAAACGTGCATGCGATAATGCCTACATTATGTCAAACTATTTCCCCCAATAATCATCACATTATCGATCACTAACAACATAAGCGGTACATTTTTCATCGATCAGCGGAAAATACGTGAAGATTTTTGACCTTTGTGAACTCTCCCACTCGTCAACTGTATTTAAAAGATCTTTCTTTTTATTGCTGGACATTCTGGGTCGCTTCACATTCTGGACATTCTGAAGTCGCTTCAAAGCAGTGCAATTTCATGTGTGGCTTGCTGATATCTGTGTGACTTAATTTAAAGCGGAAGTAAACCCATCGATTTAACAGTCTAAAAAAAAAAAAGGCATGCCGTGAATGCTAACTGCACATTGGTTGTGCTCTCAACCAAACAGTCAAACCATCCAATGGCTGGTGTCATAACGGATCACATGTGCAGCACTGTGGCAGTTGAAGATTAAACAGAGGCAAAGATGGCAGCTTCCTTGGCTGAAAACGATAGGGGGGTTTACTTCCACTTTAACAAATGTCAATGCGAGTTGCATGGAAATCGCACTGAAATAGTGTAGGAACCTTTTTCTGAGTCGCAGCAATTTGAATGGTTCCATTGCCGCGAATGGGGTGCGACTTGTCATGCAACTTTTAACTGTCAAGTCGCACTGGAGTGAACCAGTACTAACATGCACTGTAGGTTTTTTTTAAAACTGTTTCCGATCAATACCACTACTAACATTTAGAAAATCGATAACATATGTTACAAAAATCCGACATGACAGTTCATTTTTTTTCTTGGTGCTAAACTTTGCATTTTGAGAATCAAAATGAGCCCACTAACGCTTCGAAAGTCGAATGATCGAGTGTACTGAACACGGTTTTCAAACAATTTTCTAGCCATGTATGGCCACCATCAGGCTTCATGCTCAGCTGTAATTCTCTGCCCGTGAATCACAGGTGCGTCATACAGCCAACTGCAAGCAGCCTGTCAAAACCGACAGGCTGAAATATGCAGCAGCTGTACATTGATATACGTGCACAGAACTTGCATACAGGGATGTATGCGCTGCCTTAATTGCAGGCTGTCTGTACACGCTGGGATATAAAACAAAGCAAAAGTGATGAAAGAATTTTACACATGTGAATGCTTTACGAACTTTGAAGACTCACTCTAGAAAACCGAGCCCACCCTGATGTGTTACAATAGTGAGTAAATATTCGCTATTGTAACATTGGTCCTCCTCCCGGCCAATGAAAATACGGGTCCTGAGACCCGTCACCTGATTGGCTGAAAGGACAAGCAATCCTATTGGATGCCTAGGAGGGGGTTGTTTGCCCCGCCCCCCCAAAGAAAAAAAACACACCAGCCGCCACTGGGTGACATAATGTTCACAGGTAACACTGGAAATGAGAAGATTTGCCCGCCCCTGTAGGCAAGGTGTTAATGGAACCTTTTATTGGAGATCGGTCAATGAGAGCCTGAATATAACGATCAGTCAATGATTATATCTGTGCACAAATGATGAAAAAAGTTGCACTTGTGCCACCCATGTGCCCTGAGCCCCAACATGTTATCAACGCTAAAACAAATAATCTGGCAGCAGAAAACAAGGTGAAATAAAAGGCCTCCAGAGTGATGAGGAGCAGAGACAGGACTGTCTGACGATGTCATGTGTGAATAGAGCTGACAGAGACTGGACAGGGAGCCGCAGCATGCACACCGCCTCCCCCCACCCCGGGATATCAGTAGAGCGGATACTACACTTATACCTCACCCTGTGTGCTTATGAAGGGGTGCCGCCGCTGTACGAGCGCCTGTATTGGAAGCACTGTACTCTAAGCTCAATGTACACCGCAACCCCCGCTAACCCCTGACCCAGCTCAGCCCACACCAATCTCTCACCATCTCCATCGCGGCCTCTTCATCAGCCAAACTACTCTGAGCTACTTCCGCCCTTTCCTGCCGCACGAACTTCCGCCCATCGCTGACTTCACTTCCTGCGGCAGAGCCTACAGCTGAACTCCGCGATCCGCCATTTTGGTTGGGGCATTTTTTGCTATAACTCGAACCTTCCACAGAAATCTGTCATCCTAATGTAGGAGATAAAAATGTTCTTGCAGCCCTCTCTCATTTTTAGACCTAAAGTACATGGGCATAAAAATGCATTTTTCAGGGGTATTTTACATGCATTTTTATTAATTTTTAACACGGTTGCATGCATTTTTATTAATTTTTAACGCAGCTGCATGTTAGTTAATATGCCCGGGAACATGTTTAATCACCTATTTGCACACCTCGTTCAGGAGTGTAAAATGAAAATTGCCCGCAGAAAGGTATTTGCACTGTTTACATATTAAGTAACAGAACCTGTTCCTTGAAAGCATTAATAACAGCACAGTGCTTGTGCTGTGTAATTTGGCCTCTTCTATCACCTTAAATGCCTGGCTATTTTTTTTTTCTCCCTCTCAAACTGACCACCGTTTATCATGGCTGCTGAGTCCTGACACCGTGGTCAGTTTACATGCCTCCATCATCCGAAACCCTGCTCTGCTCTGCTCTGTCCCATCTCCCATGTACACGGGACGCTGAGGCGAAGTCTTTTGACACCTTGAAACTGGCGTTTAAACTGCCCGTTTAGCATCATTTGCGTCTAGAAGCATTTAGTTAAGATAACATCATATGACCCTCCCCATGCTCAAAGTAGTGAGTAGCAGGAGCGTACTTGTATTCAGCGTATCACTTACCACACGTTGCGGATTGCCCACTTGCCACGTCACCTGCCACACGTTGCGGATTGTCCACTTGCCACAAGATGCGAATTGTCATTTGCCACATCACCTGTCACAATTGTTTGTTCAAACCTAACAATATATGGGTCAAATTCCAATTATACTTTGGATAACAGCAATGCTAGTGGTGTATCGGATCAAGGGCTCATTAGGGCATATAAAATGGTCTATGAATCATTGCAAGCAATTCAAATATTTTTGTAATTTTTATTTTATCATTTGCCATAATTTTTGAGGTTTTAATGTTTTTAAAAAAAAAAAAAAAAAACAAAAACGCAGTACCGGTGTCTGAGCCACGTGGCCGAGTGCTTTTACACTGGTGCGTTGCGCTTGCAGGACATTAGAAAGTCCTGCAAGCAGCATCTTTGTGGCGGTGAATACACCACTCCTTTACCGCCCCTGGCCATGGAAATTAATGGGCAGCGCTGCCAAAACACTTCAGCAGTGGCGATACACGGGTGGTATTAACCCCTTCTTCAGCTGTTAGCAGGGGTTAAAACCACCCCATTGAGGAAATTTCCCTTCACTTCCTGTCCCATTGAGGAGATTTCCCTTCACTTCCTGTCCCATAGCTAAACAGGAAGCAAGAGGAAATCCCTACAAATTAAGAGAATTCCTTGGGGGACTCTCAGGTCACCAGAACTAGTGTTCCCATTGAAAGATTTCCCTTCACCTTTTCTGGGGAATACCCAAATTTGGGATTTTATTTTACTTTCAATGATAATGGGGAAAAATAGAGAGGGTGAATCTCCTTAACGGGAACAGAGACAGCAATAAAAACTGACAAGTGTTCTAATCCCACTCCACTCTATGGAAAACTTGCCTTGGCTTTAGTTGTACTTTAGCTACAATCCAGCTCTCCTCCCTGAGTTTGGCAGAGTATCATTTCAGGTTTTAAGCCCCCCCCCTTTTTTTTTTTTTCTCTGACAGCTCAGACAAGCTTTATAAATTCCAGACTTTGAAGAGAGGGTTACAGATAGATACAACATATGTAGGATGATTTCTTTCATCTCTGTGTATCACCTGAGGTCCATCACTTCACCAGTCAAAACCAGGTACCCGCTCCCCCCAAAAAAGGTGCCAAATGTGGCAGTGGGGGTGGGCGGATGCAAACCTTTTGGGAGGCGCTCTGCTTTAAGCACATTTAAACGTGCAAAATGCACATAAACAAGCATTAAAGTGTTACTAAACCCAGGACCCTGCATTCACTAAAGCTGGTCTCCCACAGTACACAAAACATGGAAATGCAGTCATTTTTAGTAAATATAAACTGCTAAATGCTTTCTCATCAGCAGTATATAGCAGTCTTGTGCCTTCTATCAGTGCCTGGTTGAAGCTTGTAGGAGTTCTCATACCGCACTGGCTATTCTATCAGGATGCAGGACCCCTGACCCTCTGTCTGGACAGTGCTGATTGACCCTGTGCTAATCACACTCTGCCAAGAAAGAAAAAAAAAAATCATCATGGCCCCGGACAGCTGCCACACACTGAACCGCAGCAGTTTAGTGTGCAGCAGCTCTTTTCCCAGTGCAGTGAGCCGACAGTAGGGGGTTGTGTATTTCACATTTCTGTGCAACACAGTTCTTTTGTGTGTCTTTTGTTTTAAGTATACATAGCAACGCTTCATTAAGGTATTGTACAGCAGTGTAGTACATTGCTCTGCTGCACAGTGACATGTGATCTGGTCTTGTACGCTACAATAAAATGCAGCATGTCTGCACTGCAGTGTAAATAGGACACAATCTGTGCTCCTAGCAGTGATCTGTGTTCATCTAGTAAAGTAAAGAACAGGCCACAAGGACCTGTTCATACCTATCCAGTCCATTGTGGTGTGTTACGTCGCACATAAACAAGTTGCATTAGGGCAACTTATTTAAAAGGGGCCATAATGGACCCAATCTCAAACCAACCTTATTCTCCCACCCCCACCATGAAATAGCCAATATAGCATGATTCATTAAAGCGGAACTTTAGTCAGAAAATTAAGTCCTGCTAGATGACTTCAGGCTGCCCTCCTTTGCAGGTATAGCTATGTAAACTATTAGAAATAAGTACCTGTACTGTTTAAAATACAGTAATAAAACTGTCTCACCCTGCTCTGCACATGCTCAGTTGCTCTCTTTTTGGCACTGCCAAATTTTTGTAGGGGCCGATCTGCCTTAAAGCAGAATTAAACCCTCCTTATCCTTTACAGCCAAGGAAGCTGCTTCTGTTTGATCTGTAACTGCCATGCTGCCCATGTGGTCAGTTATGACACCAGACATTTGATGGTTTGACAGTTTGGGTGAAGACACAAGCAAATGTGACCGTTGGCAATCCTAGCATTCCAGGAATGCAAGTTTTTTTTTTTTTTTTTTTTTTAAACGGTTAGAATCCGGGGTCTCAAAGTGGCGGCCCTCCAGCTGTTGAGAAACTACAAGTCCCATGAGGCACTGCAAGGCTGACAGTTAAAAGAACGACTCCCTACAAGCAGAGACATGATGGGACTTTCGCAACAGCTGGAAGGACGCCAGTTTGAGACTTCTCCACCTTATTATTTACTGCTGTGCAGAGCTTTGGGCTTCAGCAAAATGACCACCTCCGGCAAGAAGTTATCAAGTTATTTTGGGTAAAGTTCTGCTTTAACCCAAGGGGTACTTTTTATACTACACAGAATATACAGTCTGGTGTAGTGTTAAAGGAAATCGATCACGGCGAGTCATGGGGGCTGTTATTACTGATAACTTCTCTTGAAAATGCTAGTTATAGACTGTCATTCTAAACCTCTTTAAAGCTGGATACACACTATACAATTTTCTTCTTTAGATTTACCAAAACCATATATGGAGGGCAAACCTAAACACTTTCAATTTGTATGCAATCAGGCAGGCCCTTGCACTACATGGTTGAAGGTAAAGCTAAAGGAAATTGAACAAAAGTTGTATAGTGTGTATCCAACTTTATTCGATGATACGCAGAGGAGGACTTTGACTTTTCTGATCTGCATTTTGAGTCAGTGCCAGTGTTTACTAAAAGGCAGTGGGGGCAGCATGACCGATCGGCAACTAGCAATTTAAAGTGGTGTTGCACCCCCAAAAATAAATAAAATGCTTAAAATTCCTAAAAAAAAAAAATTAATAAAAAAAATCAAAATGCCTGTTGCTAGGGGGTCTGTCTTAGTCTGCCTCCTTCAGTGCCTGGGCTGGTGACATCACTTCCCCTCGGCGCAGGAAAGGCTCAGCTCTGCCCCCTCCCCTCCTGTCAGTCATCTGGGACACGTGACAGGTCCCAGATGACTGCACGGCCAATCACAGCGCCGCTCGTGCATGCGCAGTGGGTACCCGGCTGTGAAGCCACAGCCAGGTGCCCACAGTTGCAATGCCGGCACCGCCGAGCAGAAGGGGGGACGAGCTGAGCTTCGACCCCCCCCCCCCCCCCCCCGCATCGCTGAACCCTGGAACAGGCAAGTGTCCGATTATTAAAAGTCAGCAGCTGCAGTATTTGTAGCTGCTGACTTTAAATTTTTTATTTTTTTTAAATGGATACTCCTCTTTAACCGCTTCCCGACCGCCTCCTGCATATTTACGTCGGCAGAATGGCACGGCTAGGCAAAAGCACGTACAGGTACGTCCCCTTTAATTGCCTAGCTGTGGGCTCGCGACACGGTCGGGAGCCGCGGGACCAGCGGACCCGATTGCTGCTGGTGTCCCGTGATCGGGTCACAGAGCTGAAGAACGGGGAGAGGTCTGTGTAAACAAACTTCCCGCGCTTCCTACACTGCCTGTCACTGATCGGCTGTTCCCTGTCATCGGGAAAGCCGATCAGTGATGTCAGACACGCCCCCTACTGTGAAAAAAAACACACACATCACACTAACTCCTCCCCGCCCCCTAGTGGTTAACTCCTCCTTCACTGCCACTGTCATTTACATAGGAATCAGTGCATTTAAATAGCACTGATTTCTGTATAAATGACAATGGTCCCAAAAATGTGTCAAAAATGTCCGATGTGTCCGCCATAATGTCGCAGTCACAATAAAAATAACTGATCGCCGCCATTACTAGTAAAAAAAAAAAAATATTAATAAAAAATGCTATAAAACTATCCCCTATTTTGTAAACGCTATAACTTTTGCGCAAACCAATCGCCAATTGCGATTTTTTTTTACCAAAAATATGTAGAAGAATACATATCAGCCTAAACGGAGGAAAAACTTTTTTTTTATATATTTTTTGGGGATATTATAGCAAAAAGTAAAAAATATTGCATTTTTTTCAAAATTGTCGCTCTATTTTTGTTTATAGCGCAAAAAATAAAAAAACTGCAGAGGCGATCAAATACCGCCAAAAGAAAGCTCTATTTGTGGGAAAAAAAAAGGACGCCAATTTTGTTTGGGAGACACGTGGCACGACTGCACAATTGTCAGTTAAAGCGACGCAGTACCGAATCGCAAAAAGGGGCCTGGTCCTTTAGCTGCAAATTGGCCCGGGGCTTAAGTGATTAAACAGGTAGCCTAAAATAGCAGCCCCAACTTGGTGATTAAAATGTTACTAGGCGCAACCACCGCAAAAGAAAAAAAAATGTGGAGGTCAAGTATTCAGGGTGGCTTGCAGTGAATAATGTGAACCCAATCAACGTTCTTCAGCATAAATACCCACTCCTACTGACATGTATAAAGTGCCAGAAGATAAACACTGCACTGGCTCAAGATTAACAGTTCAAATCACACTTCTGAAAATACAAAAAATACATTTATAATTGCATGACCAAGCAGAGCATGTACTGCCAATCTGTAATGTACCCCCCCCCCCCCCTCCCAAATAGGTGCTATACAATAGCAAATGTGTTACTGTTTATGTAACAAATATGATATTAGGTGGAAAAATTCACACTATTAGACAGAAATTGGTGCGATTGTGGCTGCTGCCTTCACTGTGACTGCTACCAAGGTAGGGCCAGGAATGGGTATGGTATTTTAAAGTGGATGTGGCGCTGCTTGTGTCAATATGTACATTGTGAAGAATGTGCAAAAAAGTGAAAAACTTGATACATACAATAATATTAAACAATAGTTAAAATTAATATGTTGAATAGACAGTGTCTCAATCAAAATACAGAATGTATTCATACATTAGTGCAAATAGCATTAAAAAAATATAAAATAAAAATGTGTTCATGATGTGAAACGTCAAAACAAAGTGACCAGTGCTGCATATCGCAAGTTCAATGCTCTTTTGGTAATTCAAACCGAAGGCAAAACAAAAAGTGACAAGTGCTGTAAATAGTGCCCCAAACAATACGTGTGGGCATTAACCAGTCCTTGGTATAGTGATGCTGAATAAAAGACAATCTGGTGTGGCAGAAAAATCATGCGGTGTGCCTGGTGTCTTTACATGTGCTTTTTGCTCCACTCACCATAAATCTCTCCCCTTATAGGGGTAAGCCCTTTATGTTATTAATATGTTCTCTAATTTTGACGTGGAGGGGTCTTATCTTACCTACTAACTGGAGGCGGCGTGGGCATTCAATGATGTATGCGATACTTGTGCAGGATATTGGTTGTCTGGCCAACGTGCATAAAATAGTACACCATAAATAACTAGAGCAGGGGTGCCCAACCTTTTGAGGAGCGAGGGCCACTTTATCGACTTGGTAACCGGTCGCGGGCCACAATGAGCGTAGCGGGCGGATGGCAGGTCTGTGTCCATTCTGCATATGTAGAGCAGACACAGATGCAGCCCGCTCTACCCTAAGGGCCCTCTGATCTGCCCAGACAGAAGGGGACAGATCCCCTTCTGTTTTTTAAGCAGATCGGATTGCAGATAGGCGGGTGTAAGCAGACATGAGTCATCACTTCTTCCTCAGGATTCCTGCAGCTGGTTGCTGCTGTCCCCCAGGTGGTTATAACTGGTGGCTGCTGCTGGCTGTCCTCCAGGGCTGGTACTGCTGTTGGGTACTGCCGGCTGGTACTGGTACTGCTGGCGGGTACTGGTACTGCTGGCTGAAACTGCTTGCAGCTACTGGTACTGCTGGCGGGTACTGGTACTGCTGGCGGGTACTGGTACTGCTGGCTGGTACTGGTACTGCTGGCTGGTGCTGGTACTGGTGACTGGTACTGCTGGCTGGTACTGATACTGCTGTCGGGTACTGGTACTGCTGGCTGGTATTGGTACTGCTGGCTGGTACTGCTGGCTGGTACTGCTGGCTGGTACTGGTATTGCTGGTGGGTACTGGTGACTGGTACTGGTGGCTAGTACTGCTGGTGGGTACTGATGGCTAGTACTGCTGATGGGTACTGGTACTGCTGGCGGGTACTGGTACTGCTGGCGGGTACTGGTGACTGGTACTGGTGGTGGGCACTGGTACTGCTGGTGGGTACTGATACTGCTGGCAGGTACTGGTACTGCTGGCGGGTACCGGTACAGCTGGCTGGTACTGGTGGCTAGTACTGGTACTGCTGGCGGGGTACTGGTACTGCTGGTGGGTACTGGTGGCTAGTACTTCTGGTGGGTACCGGTACTGCTGGCGGGTACTGGTGGTGGGCACTGGTACTGCTGGCGGGTACTGGTGACTGGTGGCTAGTACTGCTGGTGGGTACCGGTACAGCTGGCGGGTACTGGTGGTGGGCACTGGTACTGCTGGCGGGTACTGGTACTGGTGGTGGGTACTGGTACTGCTGGTGGGTACTGGTACTGCTGGTGGGTACTGCTGGTGGGTACTGGTACTTCTGGCTGGTACTGCTGGTGGGTACTGGTGACTGGTACTTCTGGCTGGTACTGCTGGGTACTGGTACTTCTGTGAGATCTCAGGAAGCATGCAGCTGCAGTACACATTCCTGTCACAGGCGGGTAGATATCACTCCGCCTGTGAAGGAGCCGGCGCTATACAGGAAGCATCGGCTCTGCTTCCTTTAGCGGCGGCTCCGTTCTCGCTGATGCTCGGAGATGGCGGGTCGGGAACCCGCGATCAGGGCTTCCCGACCCGCCATCTCAGAGCAAGCCGTGGCGGGCCACCTCGGATGGCGCCGCGGGCCACATGTGGCCCGCGGGCCACAGGTTGGGCACCCCTGAACTAGAGGGTGCAGCAAGATGGTGCTGCTCCTGATGATGTCTATGTAATGAAATGCGTAGGACGGAGCTACAGCGTCATTGCATTACTTCCGGGTTCGGATCCGTGGAGCGCATCGTGTCACAGACTTTTTTTTTTCAATTTGCTCATGTGAATCTATCCAAGTGCAATACTGCTACTTTTATAATAAACTATGCTAAATAGAGTTACATTATGAAGCTTGTTTTTGATATTCCCACATGTACAGTATGTGAGATTGCAAGGAAAGGCGAGGTAGTTTCTTTGTGGACCTGGATATATAGAGGTAGCTCTATCGGTGGATCTGGATATACAGCCAAGAAGGGCTGCAAATGCTGGTTACCCTTATAAGGGGAGAGATTTCTGGTGAGTGGAGCAAAAAGAGGACGAGCATGTGTGGAGACACCAGGCACACCACATAATCTTTCCGCTACATCAGATTAAGTCTTTTTTTCAGCATCATTATACCAAAGACTGGTTAATGCTCACACATTATTTGGAGCACCATTTACAGCATTTGCCACTTTATGTTTTGCCTTTGGTTTGAATTACCATAGGAGCCTTGGACTTGCTATATGCACCACCAGTTACTTTGTTTTGATATTTTAAAATGCTATTTTCACAAATCATGAACAATTTTTTATTGTTTAAATGCCATTTGCACAAATGTATGAATTACATATTTTGATTGGGACAATGTTAACATATTAAACATATTGTCAACATATTAATTTTAGCTTATGTAACAAATATGTCTTTTTTTTTCTATGTGCTGCAGCAAGGGTAAAAAAAACAAAAACACACAATATAGCCTCAAGAAGCAGTCTAGTTCTCCAACATGCTTCACTTAGGCCCTTTTCACATGAACGTTATGACCAGGTCTGCCTGTCCATATTTCAGACGGACCTAATCGAGCCCTCAATACTCTATGGAGCGGCAGGTGTGAAGTTATATGTCCGTTTACACATCTAATCCGATAAAAACAAGACTGGTGGGGATCCGTTCCCCCTCGATCAAGCAGATTGGATGGCAGCAGGTTTTAAATGGACAGGTGGTCCGTTTACATCTGACCGCCCATATAGGTGAGCGGGCACTGACCTGTCATACGCCTGCTCAGCAGAGAGTTCCCCAGCTGACCAAGTGGATCGCAGCCAGAGTCTGCCCCATGTGAAAAGGGCCTTAAAGCAGTATTTAACCGCTTCCCGACCGCCTCACGCCGATATATGTTGGCAGAAGGGCGCGTACAGGCAGAATTACTTATCTGTACATTGCCCTTTAAGAGGGGGCGCGCGCTTGTGGGAAGCTCCATGAGTCAGGTTGCGGGTCCTGCGGACTCGATCGCCACGGGGATACCCGTGATCGCCTCACGGAGAGGAAGAACGGGGAGATGCTTGTAAACAAGCATCTCCCCGTTCTGCCTAGCAACAAGTGACACTGATCTCTGCTCCCTGTGTTTGGAGCAGAGATCAGTGATGTGCACAACACAGTCACTCCCCCGTTAGCAACACGCCCCTAGGACACACTTAACCCCTACACTGCCTCCTCCTGGTTAACCCCTTCACTGCCAGTGTCATTTACACAGGAATCAGTATAGCACCGATAGCGGTATAAATGGCAATGGTCCCATAAATGTGTCAAAAATGTCCGATGTGTCCGCCATAATGTTGCAGTCACGATAAAAATTGCTGATCGCCGCCATTTAAAAAAAAATTCTTAATAAAAATGACATAAAACAATCCCCTATTTTGTAAACTCTATAACTTTTGCGCAAACCAATCAATCGCGTATTGCAATTTTTTTTACCAAAAATATGCAGAAGAATACGTATCGGCCTAAACTGAGGAAAAAATATATATATTTTTTTATATTTTTGGGGGATATTATAGCAAAAAGTTAAAAATAATGCTTTTTTTTAAAAAATTTTCATTTTTTGGGAGCCACGTCGCACAACCGCGCAATTGTCAGTTAAAGCGACCCAGTGCCGAATCGCAAAAAGTGCTCTGGTTAGGAAGGGGGTAAATTCTTCAAGGGCTGAAGTGGTTAACCCAAAACCAAAAATGTAATATATTGCAGCTTACCAATCAGTAGCTGTGGCGTTCAATTTTTTTTTTTTGTTAGTCCCCGCCCCCCTGTTTTCACCCAATGATCTAGCCAGTAAAACACCTCCTCTATTAGTGAGACAACTGGAAGAATGAGCACAGGAGGCACAACAGCATTGTCTATGGGGGGGGGGGGGGGAGAGTGTTAATGTATTAGCAGAGTTACATACACTAACCATTACAGTAGTTTTTTTTCCCCCCCTTTTAAAATAAAGGTTTTACCTAAATAAGAAAAAAAAAAAAGAAAAGCCAATCATTTTAATCACCCCTGCCAGTGTTAGGTGGTTTGTCTCACCCATGTAAACTTATATAATCTGCTGGAGAACTTGAGCAAAACAGACTTGCTGGTTGGATCACCAGATAAAAATAAAAGCAAACCTAAAAAAAAAAAAAAAAAAAAAAAAAGGCAACTAAAAATACCCATCACAAAAGCCGTCACAGCTAAGATTTGGTAAGCTCAGATACCAATAAATGTTTGCTTGTGGGTTTAATACTGCTTTAACACTGCCTAATCAACAGTGCTGCTTAGGTAGTAAGAGCAATGTTGATAAAAAGCAGTGTTGAGTCAGGCGTGTCGGACTACAGGTGTGCGAGACCCTCGACCTGACTCTAAGTGCCGGTTCACACTGGGGCAACACGACTTACAGCGCGACTTAGCAAGGCAACTTGGAAGCAACTTCAACGTGACTGAGTTATTTACAACACAACTTCAAGTCGCCCCCAGGCCAGGCGACTTTGGCTGTGGCCAATCACAGAATAATCAGCTCTCTGGGAGGGTGGGGTTTGCCTGAGTAAACAAATTTCTTTTCCTGTAAAGTTGCTTCAATATAGATGGAGATCCGACTTGGAGGCGACTTCCATTGAATTCTATGGGTACAAGTCACCTAGAAGTCGCCTTGAAGTAGTACAGGGACCTTTTCTGAAGTCGGAGCGACTTCAGTAGTATACATTAAGATGGCTCTCATTGATTATAATGTAATTCCTAATGTCAAGCGACTTGGGGCGACTTGAGGTCTGACAAGTCGGATCCCAAGTCGCAGTAGTGTGAACTGAGCCTTACCGTGTGCTTGCTGCACAGGATTTTTTATTTTAACCCTTGCTGCAACACTTGGCTGATTAAAAAAAAAAAAAAAACACAACTCGCATTACTTTATATACAGCATTACAGTAACAGATGAAGAGCGTTAAATTGGACTTGAATTTAAAGTACAGGACTGGCTGGACATTCCCGTGTCTTTCCATCAATTACCCCTTGTCTGATTAGTATTCTTTTCTCTGGCCATGTGAAAGACAGAAAAAGAGGTGTTTGGTGAGCCACTGTGTGAAATTTCGCTATGGATTTTTATTTGCAATGACAATAAATCTCATTGATCATCAAGTGTCTCAAGACTACCTCAATCAGGTCATGTTGCCACATGAACACCTGTCATCTGATCATTGGGCAACACAGAATTTTCCCTTTCCTTCCAGGATGACAAAAAAATAATAAATGTTCAGTATATTGCACTTCTATCATAAAAACTGGCAGTTAAAAACAGCTCAAAGTATTTAAAATGCATTTTATTTGTCCTTTAAAAACAAACCAAAAGAAGCAATTAAGCTCTTCCTAACTTGCCTCTTTCACATAAATTATATACATTTCAAAATTATATTCAATACAAAACATGCCACGTACAAGTTTTTATTTTCATTTTTTTAAAAAAGGAATAATTTTATGTTTTCTACGAAGGACAAATCTTCTGTACAGAATCCTCACCGCACAAATTACAGCTCCCTATGGAATCTCGTCAATACAAATAAAAAAAAAAAAGTGAAAAATGGCGAAACAGAATATTATGGAAAGAAAAAAAAAAAAAAAAAGACAAATATTTGCAAGCAGAGACCAAATTAAATTCAAAACACAGCAAATTAAAGTGTTTATACAAGCAGAAAAAAAAAATCAAGTATTTCAAGCTTGGGTCTGGATTATATTTTGGATAAAAAAAAAAAAAAGAATGGTATAGGGTTTATCTAAAATCTACATTACTGTATGTCATATCTATAATCTAATATCACGAGAGTGACAGGGATGTACTGTAAAGCTCCCACTGTAGAGCTTGAAATGCAAAATAATTCAGTAAAAAGCAAGAAAAAAAAAAAAAAAAAAAAGGGAACATTACATTTCAAATTTTCAGGCTTTCATAGTGTCCAGTGGTTTTTCAATAATATGGTGCCAGACTATGCACAACATTTTTTTTTTTTTTTTTTTTAAAGACTTTTTCTTTTCTATTGTTTATTTACAACTTACCTTTATTTTGTACATGTTTGCAGCTTTTAAAACAGTTGTGGAAGCAGCTTGTGTTAAAAAGCAACAGCACTTAATCTCATATATTCACACTAGCTTTGATTTTAAATGCCCTTGGCTGCTTAACGCCACTGATTTATTTTAATCCGTGCACTCTTTAAACAGAATCACTATGTCTGTTTTGGGGAAGGTACAGCCACAGTAACTTGTAAAAATGGGTAAAACAAATATTCTCTGTTCCGATACATAAAACGCAGTTCTGCAATTTGAAACAATGTACATTTAGAAAAATGGAAGCCAAAAGATCAGGGATATAGCTTACTAGTGCTCAATCTGTACTCTCTAGGATTATGAAATGATAAAAAAAAAAAAAAAAAAAGCATGTAGTATTTGCCAAGATCTAAGACACCCTGTATTTCCCTCACACAAGGCGGTAATACATAAATATAATTACAAGTACAAATAAATAACTCCCTTCACCTATTCCCAACCCAAGCACTGTGCTAGAAAAAAATAAAAATAAAATCGGGACTTTGAATCACATAATAAGAGCAGAACAGCAGCTTCAGAGTATTGCAAGTAATAAAAAGTATTTGTTTTGGGATAAAGGAGTACATTTCTAAAACCAGGTTTAAAAGAAAGCCCATTTTCTTCAAGATATTGGCTAAATTAAGGTCTTACATTTTATGGAGAGCCTTTACAGAAATACTGTAGCAGGGAGAATGATTAATAGCACAGATCTTAAAATAAACTAAACCAAGGGATATCTACAGTCACACACATACATACACCACCTGCTGTTAAAAAAGGTTTACTCTACCCCCTTACAAAGCAGGTCTTCTTATTACACTTCATGTTCCAAGTATAGAGAAGGGTGAGGTTTCAGGCACAGAAAAAGGGAGAGAATGGGTTGCCATGGACAGACCACAAGCGGGCAGTTAGCAAAAAACATGATCATTAGTGCACTCCGACCTGCTCAGAGCCAAATTTATGGGCCATGAGGCAGGTTACAAAGCTTCAGAGAGGGTCAACAGATATTAAATCAGATCCTCTGGGATGGGCAGCATGTGTTTCTATTATTACACAAGTCCCATCATATGCGCTGTGTCCATGTTTATGAGGTGCTATCTATTTTAAATTGCCGTGGGAGTGTCACATATACACATCAGTATCCAACAGGCAGATGAGGTAGGTGCTGGCCAGGTTCCTCTGGGATTGGGTAGCTGTGACAGGTAACAGTCAATGGACTGTCTCTTGCGCTCAATGAAAGCAACTCCTGTGCTCTTTTTCTGCAGTCTTGTGTGCTCTCTTTCGCGCTCTGAGGGTCCTGTAGATTTAGGATTGTCAAACTGCTTTGTTAACTAATGACTTTTTTTTTTTTTTTTTTTTCTTTATATGCATTCTCATGTATTTGAGAGTTAGAGCAAAATTTTAGATTCAGATAAAAACTGAAAACTGAACTGAAAATCCTTCAAGAACAATTTTTATGTGAAGGAAGAGGTGCTACAAAAACATATGCCCAGCTATTCGATGCTTAGGGAATGTTCTCTGCACAATAGCTTTCTTTTATAGTTTTTTCCATCCACCAGGGTAAAGGCCTTCAGAAAGGATTCACGATTTCATCACTGCTTCACACTCCTTACATCAGAAAGATGAAGGTGGCTTGGGAACTTTTCGCATCTTGAAGAATGCTGCAAAAGCTAGTGTAACGAAGCAATGGTAGACCCAACTTGATGTTTTAGAACTCTCTCAAAGGCTTTACGTTGAAGGGCACCATATTCACAATGACCGGAGGCAGCTTAAGTTCACGGTTTTCAATTCATCCATTTCCGACAGTTCCATGCTCCACAGTGACATGGGATCTTGTGCTGATCATCTTCGAAGTCAAACTGGTAATCATATGTAAGCTGGGGGAAAAAAAAAAAAAAGGCCATGTAAACGCCAGATTCACTGGAAAATTTCAGTCTCCATCTAGGATGAAAGACTACAGAAACGTTACCTCTTCTCCTTTTGGTATCCTTCGGCTAGAGATGATGATAATTTTGTCTTCTTTGTCAAATGTGACCACTTCCGCAACACAGTTTGGAGCACATGAATGGTTTATGTACCTGCAAAATTACCAAAAAATGTTATCATTTAATGCCTCTTTCAAGATGAGATAAAATTTGAATATTACTTTTGGGTACCAGTTGTGAGCACATGCAGTGTGTAGAACATTTCAATTGGCAATTTAGAAAACAGCAATTAAATTAAACTAAAAACTCGTCACTAGACTTAACCAAACAAAAATGTTGGCATACACAATCAACAGCTAGTATTTCCATAAAATATAAATATCACATTACAGTGCAAGCTTAAATGGCTGTGTAACTGAACAAAATAGTCATAAGGAAAAATGGAAAAAGGCAAGGTAAACATTCCTTCCTGAATAAGGTGCCATAATCATGTAGTTGGATGTTTGTTGCCCTGTACACAGCCTAACAGCGCTTGCCAACCACTTCACTTGCATGTACGGAAGAAAAAGTGGTCTCTCTCTCTAGATCATGTATCTGATCTCGCACTTCTGGGTAGGGGGAGCGTGCACGTGCGCCCCGGCTGTGCTGTAATTGGTTACAGCACAAGCCAATCAGCAGGTGCCGGCCAACAATTGACCGCCGGCACCCACTTACTGACTCTGTTACTTCAGGGAAGGAAGCTCTGTGTTGTAAACATCAATATCGATAGGTGACCTTGCTGTTTTTAAAAAAACAGCAGCAAGACGGCTTAGTAAAAGCGCAATATAACACACACACACTTACTTAACTCTCATCGCCCCTGGATTTTAACAATTTCCCAGCCAGTGTCATTAGTACAGCGACGGTGTATAGTATTAGCACTAGTTGTTATATTAGTATTAGTGTCACTAATGAGGTTAGTGTCAGGTAGTCAGTGTACCCCCCCCCCCCCCCCCCCCCAATGTCAGATTGCCCAACAAATTCCAGTATCTATACCAGCATCTATAAAACTCACGCAAACCAATATACACATTTGGGGATTTTTTTTTTTTAACCAAAAGACCTGTAGCAAAATACATTTAGGCTTAAATTCATTAAGAAATTAGATGTTTTATAGCAGAACATAAAAAATATATATTTCTTCAAAATTTTTCATCTTCTTTTGTTTATACCAACAAAAAGAAAAACAGCAGTGATCAAATACAACCAAAAGAAAGCTCCATTGTGTATAAAAAAACAAAAAAAAAACAAATAACACCTAAATTTCAATTGCCTGCAGTGTCGCATGACCGCGCAATTGCCAGTTAACCTCTTCAGCGCCAGAAGGTATTACCCCCTTCATGACCAGCCCATATTTGCTATGCGGCACTGTGCTACTTTAACTGACAATTGCACGGTCATGCAAAGCTTTAACCAAATGAAATTTATATACATTTTTCACACAAATAGATCTCTCTCGTGGTATTTGATCATTTGGTATTTGGTTTATTTTATAAAAGAAATAAGATTTAAAAAAAAAAAAAAAAAAAAAAAAATGTATTATATATATATATATATATATATATATAAAAATTTCTGCAAGAAAAATAAAAAAATCAAGTGTATATTGATTGGTTTGCGTGAAAGTTATAGCGTCTACAAACTATGGGATATATTTTGGATTTTTTAAACTACTAATGGCGGCGATCAGCGCCTTCTAACGGGATTGTGAGTGTGGTGGACAGACATCACACAAGTGACACCAATACAGTGATCAGTGCTAATTTGTCACTGTACTAATGACACTGGGCAGGAACCGCTTAACATCTAGGGCAGGGATCCTCAAACTACAGCCCTCCAGCTGTTGCAGAACTACACATCCCATGAGGTATTGTAAAAATCGGACATTCACAGACATGACTAGGTATGATGGGAATTGTAGTTCCTGAACAACTGGAGGGCCGTAGTTTGAAGACCCCTGATCTAGGGTGATCAAGGGATTAAATGTGTGCCTAGTAAGTGTTTGTGTGGTCTGTGTGCTGCTTTTACTGGGGATCTAGTGGTTTCCATTCCCTGCTTAGCAGGGAATGAACAAACAAGGAGATCCCTTGTCAATGAACACTGCTCTATGTTGTTTACATTCACAGAGCTGTGTTCAGTGAAGCTCAGAGCCGATAACCAGGTGGTCAATCATTGGCCGGAACGCAGTGATCGGCATATTCCGTGATGAATCCAAGCACGATTGAGCGCACAGTTTACGCACTGGGTACGTGATCCAGCGCAGGGAGGCCGCTCTGCAAGTGGTTAAAGTAGCACAGTGTCGAATAGAAAAAAATGCTCTGGTCATGAAGGAGGTAAAATCTTCCAGAGGTCAGGTGGATAATAGAGTAAATTCTCACATTCTTGTGTCAGCAGTTTGTGTTAACACAAGGCATTTTGCATGGCTCTGTACAGGTTGATGCATACCCTCTGTATCTGGTGCGAGACCAGACACTTCCTGTAAAGAAACTACAAGTCTCACAATCCCTGGGCCTCTCAGTCATGCATGTCATAGCTACACAGTAATTAGATCTTACATAGATGTCAGGAAACAGAGCATCCACAGGCAAGCAGAGCTCACTCATGCAGCTGAAGATGTGTTTCATCACATTAGCACTCCTGCATTTGTGATGCAACACAGGGGGATCTTGAGCCATACATTGGATGCATTGTGACCTGGAACAGGAATTAGGGTTGGGCTCAGTGTCTGCATATACTATTTGCAAATTAAAATATGGTTACCTGGCAGGCCCACCAGTCAAAGTAGCATCAATTACATGTTCATTATTAATTCGAAACATGTATATTCCTCGGTTCTAGGAAAAGAAGACAGACATGGTTATTTAGTTACTAAAAATGAAAAAAATAAAATTATCCTGACAAATAAGGAGTTGTTCAGAGAAAGATCTTCATGGGTACAAACTTCAACTAGATAAAGTACCAAAACTAGGCCTCCAAGTCATAAGACAAACATATCAAAGATTGACATCTAAACATAAAAGTGATTTTGAATTTTATTTCTATGTGTTTTTGCATTCAGGTGTATTCAGGCTTTAGCATTTTAATGTTAGGCAAATGAAAGCTAGTTACTAGGAGGAAAATGTTGTTTCTACGCGGTGTAATATCTTTTATATTTTACAAAAAATTGGGTTACGTGCTTTTTTTTTTTTTGCATTAAAATTTTAAAAGTGTATTTTATCCCCAAAAAATTAAATTTGAAAAACCACTGCACAAACACAGTTTAACAAAAAAATATTGCAAAACCCATACATTTTTTCTCTAGGGACTTAAAAAATATAAAATGTTTGGGGGTTCTAAAAAATTTTCAAGTAAAAAAAATACTGATTGTTATAACTAAACAAAAAGTGCCAGAAATGGCCTGGAACTAAAGTGGTTAAAGCAGAGTTCCACCCAAAAGTGGAAGTTCTGCTTTAACCACTTCAGCCCCGGAAGGATTTACCCCCTTCCTGACCAAGCCCTTTTTGCAATATGGCACTACGTTGCTTTAACTGACAATTGCACGGTCGTGCGACGTTTTCGCCAAACAAAATGTATGTCCTTTTTCCCCCACAAATAGAGCTTTCTTTTGGTGGTATTAAGTCTTTAGCCACCTCACCTGTTCTTCGTAGATCTTCTCACGACGGTTTGCTACTTCATTCCTTATGATAGTGCCAATGTATTCTATCACCATAGTGTGCTTTTCCAGATCTTTGGCAGCATAAAGCCCTAATCCTTGAATTCTAGATCGGGCCAAATATACATTGTTTTTCCATTCTGTCTTCAGCCTGCGGTACTGGGATGACTTTGAGTGCACAAACTGCTTGCTGTAAGGTGTATTAGTCTCCCCTGTGAAGGTGCTCTGATAGGCTTTGGACATGCTAGTGCTGTTCAACGTATGCGGCCTGTGGAAAAAATGTGTTAAAATGTTAACAAATCATAGACTTTTACAATGCAAGCATGTTACGTTGATATAAACGTCTTTAAAAGTTCTATATAATTTTCGATACGGTTCCCAATGCAATTTATGGATAAAAAGGCAATCATAGTTTGTATTAAAAGTGGTCAAATTACTAGATATAGGATCCGCCATAACATTATGACTACTGAGAGGTAAAGTGAAGAACATTGATTATCCTGTTACATTGGTATCAGAACATGGGTGTGCTATATATGGCAAGTATATAGATCTGAGCAACTTTTGTAGAGTCAAATTGTAATGGCTAGACAACTAGGTCAGAGCATCTCCAAAAACTGCAGCTCTTGTGGGCAGTTCCCAGTCTGCAGCAGTCAGGACCTACCAAAAGTGGCACAACGAAGAAAAACAGTTGAACCGGCAGCAGGGTCATGGGCGGGTTAGGCTCACTGATGCGCATGAGGAGTGAAGACTGGCCTGTGTACACCAATCCAATAGAAGAATTACTTGTAGCTCAAATTGCTGAAAAAGTGAATTCTGGTTTCAATAGAAGGGTGTAAGAAAAAAGCGCATCACAGCTTGTTGCATATGAGGTGTAAAGCCGCAGATCGGTCAGTGTACCCATGCTAACCTGTGTCCATAGTTAAAAGTCTACAATGGTTAGATGAGCCTGCTCATTAGGTGGCCTGGCCTGATCAATTCAAGGATGGTTTGAGGAACCCAACGAGTTTGAGGTGTTGACTTGGCTTCCAAATTCTTCAATTGAGCATCTGTGGTGCCGGGTATTATAGCATATCTTCGGTCTAGTGGAGTCTATGCCTCGAGGGGTTATGGTGGGTGGTCATAATGTTATGGCTGATATGGTGTAGATATTTCAGCAGGCATAGACACAGTAAATGCTCATTAGTTAAAAATACAGCCATATTCTACACCCTACAAATTGAATACCAGAACATTTATTTGCATTTAGTTGATGCACTTTGGAACAACTCGAAACACAAGTACAACTGGGGTGTTAAATGGGCCACTTACCTTTTATAATGGGTCATAATCTTCCGCTCGGATCTGGCACAGCCAGTTGGGTTGATCATTAAAGGCAGTTCCATTAAAGGATGTCGGCCATATCGGAAGAGATAGTTTTGACAGTTCTCCACCCCAGGCAACTATATGCAAGACAAAAAAAATTTATTCTATAGGTCAATTTTTTAAAATACCATATAACAAAGGTCCATTCACACTTGATTACAAATGTATGCACCTTCAAAAAATTCTGAAGTACTGTAATGCACATTATCACACCACCTACATTTTGCGAAATACATACAAAAATATACTGGGTTGCAAGACATATGTGGAACAATGAACCTTGGCAATAGGGTTGTCCCAATACCACTTTAAGACCGAGTACAAGTACCGATACTTTTTGGTGGTATTTATTTTATTTAATCACTGCTGGGTTTTATTTTTTGTTAAAACAAAAAAAAAAAAGAAGCCTTAGTTTCCGATTTTCCGTCACAAAATTTTGTAAATAAGTACTTTTTCTCCTTCACTGATGTGTGCTAATGAGGCTGCACTGATGGGGCACTGATAGGCTGCACTGATGGAGGAGGCACTACTATGCAGCACTGATAGGATTGGGTGGCACTGATGAGGCAGCACTGATGAGGAGGCCCTAATATGCAGCACTGTTGGGCACTGATAGGATTAGGTGGCACTGACTTATGAGCACTGATAGGTGGCATGCACTGATAGATGGCCACAGATGGCTGGAACTGACTGGCTGGCACTGATGAGCACTGATAGGTGGCACACACTGATGGGTGGCACTGACTGCCTGGCAGGGGCACTGATAGATACCACTGAGTGATGAGCACTGATAGGTGGCACACACTGATGGCTGGGCAGTGACAATGATAGGTGGCACTGACTGATGAGCACTGATTGGTGGCACGCACCAATAGGTGGCACACACTAATGGGCACTGATAGGTGGCACACACCAATAGGTGGCACACACTAATGGGCACTGATAGGTGGCACACACCAATAGGTGGCACACACTAATGGGCACTGATAGGTGGCACGCACCAATAGGTGGCACACACTAATGGGCACTGATAAGTGGCACTCACTGATAGATGGCACTGACTGATTAGCACTAATAGGTGGCACTGATTATATGCAGCACTGATAAGCGGCACGCACTGATAGGCACTCACTGATGGGTGGCACTGATTGATGGCTGGCAGTGGCACTTATGGGCAAGAGAGGATTTACTTTTGCTCTGCAACGCCCACCTTGGTACACCTTGCACTCGGTCTCAATAAAGCAGCAGCGGACATCTTGTTACACCCAGCCCCAACTATATGGGCTGGGTGTAACAAGATGTCCGCTGCTGCTTTATTGAGGCCGAGTGCAGGGTGTACCAAGATGGGCGTCGGGATTATCAAGCACGTGGCGTGTAACGGCAACACGGAGCGTCACTTGCACTACCTGCTGGGGACACGGAGACACTGAGGACTCACTCTTTGCTCTGCCCTCTGCTCCGCCCGCTGACTTCCAGGTATCGGCTAAGCATCGGGAGCACTTGTGCAAGTACAAGTACTCGTGCAAATGCTCGGTATCGGTCCCGATAGCGATACTAGTATCGGGACAACCCTACTTAGCAATATCTGCACAATGTAAAAAAGGATCATGCATTAGTTTACCAATCAAATATAAAAGTTCCTTTGCAAATTGATGAACAGAATTCTGAACACAAACAAATAAAATAAAACAAATATATAATTTCTTCATAAATTTAGGCCAATATGTATTCTGCTATATATTTTTGGCAAAAAAAAAAAATAAAAAATTCCAATAAGCGAATATTAACCACTTCAGCCCCGGACCAATTTGCAGCCAAAGGACCAGGCCCCTTTTTGCGATTCGGCACTGCGTCGCTTTAACTGACAATTGCGCGGTCATGCGGCGTGGCTGCCAAACAAAATTGGCGTCCTTTTTTTCCCACAAATAGAGCTTTCTTTTGGTGGTATTTGATCGCCCCTGCGGTTTTTATTTTTTTCGTTATAAACAAAAATAGAGCGTCAATTTTGAAAAAAATTCAATATTATTTACTTTTTGCTATAATAAATATCCCCAAAAAATATATAAAAAAACATTTTTTTTCCTCAGTTTAGGCCGATACGTATTCTTCTACATATTTTTGGTAAAAAAAAAAAAAAAAAAAATCGCAATTAGCGATTATTGATTTGTTTGCGCAAAAGTTATAGCGTTTACAAAATAGGGGATTTTTATAGCATTTTTATTAATATTTTTTTATTTACTAGTAATGGCGGCGATCAGCGATTTTTATTGTGACTGCGACATTATGGCGGACACATCGGACATTTTTGGGACCATTGTCATTTACACAGAAATCAGTGCTATTTAAATAGCACTGATTCCTATGTAAATGACAGTGGCAGTAAAGGAGTTAACCACTAGGGGGCGGGGAGGAGTTAGTGTGACGTGTTGTGTTTATTTTACAGTAGGGGGGGCGTTGCTGTACGTCTGATGTCATTGATCGGCTTTCCCGATGACAGGGAACAGCCGGCCGATCAATGAGAGGCAGAGTAGGAAGCGCGGGGAGAGGTTTGTTTACACAGACCTCTCCCCGTTCTTCAGCTCTGTGACCCGATCGCGGGACACCAGCGGCGATCGGGTCCGCTGGTCCCGCGGCCGTGGTCACGGAGCTCCCGACCGGGTCGCGGGCGCGGGACCCCACGGCTAGGCAATTAAAGGGGATGTATACATACGTCCCTTTGCCTAGCCGTGCCATTCTGTAGACGTATATCTACAGGAGGCGGTCGTGAAGCGGTTAATTGGTTTGTGCAAAAGTTATAGCATCTACAAACTATGTTGTATATGTACTGGAATTTTTTATTTTTTTACCAGTAATGGTGGTGATCAGCGACTTATAGCGGGACTGCAATATCGTGGTGGAAAATTGGACACTGACATTTTTGGGAACTGGCTGGGAAGGGGTTAAACCGCTAGGGCAATCAAAGGATTAAATGTGTGCCCAGCCAGTGTTTTGGTGTACTATATGTGCTGCTTTTACTAAGGGAACATCCATAACTTCCCCACTGACAGGACAGAGCTCTGTCCTGTGTGTCTTCCAGACGATCAGCGAGTGCCGGCGGTTATCCATTGGCCGGCACCCACCCCCTACCATGAAGTGCCAGATCATTTACATAGTACGCGATCCAGTGCAGCAGAGCCGCCTTGCATGTAAGTGATACAGTCAGAAAGTGGTTAAAAGGCTCCAGACACCAATTTCTTTGCACTGTACAGGCCCCTGCGAATGAGCCTCATATATGTGCTCTAACAGAACTTACCGACTCTGCAATACGCAGTACTGCATGTAGCGTCAGTCCAAACATCTCTTCTCCTTTTAGATACTCAGGGAAAAGGCGCAGCATTCCAGTTTCTCTCCTCATCCGTGCAACAGGTTCTGCAACGCGATTCCAGAGTGCTGGACAACAGAAAAACACAATAAATAAATGGAAATGCATGATGTCCAGCTATAGATCAAAATAGATCTAGGAATATAAATGAACAAAGTTGAAAAGTCTGTGGTGGAAGCCGGTAAAACCTCTAAAGCTGCCCACACAGTTATCAGTCCAACTACACATTACTATACAATCTCCCTTTAAACCTGCCAACAACCATGCAATGCAAGGGTCTAAACAGTTTGTTCTGTTTGAATCCAACCAAGTAGGCTTTAACACTTCATAAATTTAAAAGTAGATTGTACAATCATGTTGCCAGTTTAAACATGTTCACAAATTTACATATAAAACAATGACCATTCCTGTCAATAGTACTGTTCAGATAAAAAAAAAAAAAAAGGCTGGTGCTGTAACTGCTTAAAGCAGATTAAACCCATTGATTTAAACAGTTTCAATATACAGTTTCATTCCCTGCACATGCCGGGAATTTAACTGTCACATTGGTTCTGCTCTCAACCAAACTGTCTAACCATCAAATGGCTGGTGTCTTAACTGATCACATGTGAAGCACCAAGGCAGTTGAAGATCAAACAGAGGCCAAGATAACAGCTTCCCTGGCCAAAAAAATAGTTTAGTTCAGCTTTACAAAAAGGGTAATTAATTTGTCCCTGGCTAAAAGCAGAATTAAACCCATTGATTTAATGATTTCCAAACAATTACATTCATGACATGAATAATAACTGTCACATTTGCTTTTTCTCTCAATGGAACTGTTAAGCCATCAAATGGCTGGGGTCAGATCAGCTATCTAGTTTTGACAGATACCCATTCCCCACTTCCGCTACAACTGCCTAGAGCATCAGTCCACATCTGCCTAGGCCAATCCAGATATACGAGAATCACCAGCTCATCTTGCATCTCGATGTTGCATAGGAGACAAGGAAGGAATTTCAGGAAAGGAAAGCCATAGATCATAGTGTGCTGATCCCACAGAACAGAGCATCCATCGCTTCTGCTAGAGGATCCCTGTAACTGGAAACAAATCCAGTTTGTTGCTGAACCTGGAAGCCAGGAGGTCCAAATTTGGTGCCCCCCACAGGTTATGAAGGTCCTTGAACACCTCCATTTATAGTGTTCCAGCTGTTGGCCAAGGAAGTCCGATTACCAATTGTCCACGGCTGATATGTAAACTGTAGACAAGGCTAGAATGTGAAGTTCTATTCAGGATAGGATTCTCAGTGACTTCTGGTTCTTCCATAAGGAATGATGAACACTGCGCCAGCATCTCAGGGAACACCAAGGTAAAGTGCAGAGGACCCACAGTAAAGTGCAAGAATTTTTGGAGCTCTGGAAAAATGCAGGTATGCATCTTTAATATTCACAGAGGCCAGAAAGTCTCCCTGGTGGAGAGAGGCTATGACAGACCTGGTGGATTCCATGTAGAACTTCTGGACCTGGATGAAAACAATTATGGCTTTAAGAACCAATATGGGGTGGATGCCACCTTTTTGCCTTGGGAAGTTGAAATAGAACCCATGAAACTGTTCTACCACAGTGACTGGGGTAGTGACTGTTGCAGAAGATGAGCTATTAAAAAGGGATTGTAAAGCTTTTTTTTTTTAACCACCTCAGTACAGTGCATTTTCACCCCCTTCCTGCCCAAGCTATTTTTCAGCTTTCAGCGCTGTCACACTTTAAATGACAATTGCACGGTCATACAACACTGTACCCAGATGAAATTGTCATTATTTTGTCCCCACAAATAGAGCTTTCTTTTGGTGGTATTTTATCACCTCTGCGGTTTTTATTGTTTGCACTATAAAAACAGAAGTAGAGTGACAAGTTTAAAAAAAAAAAAAAAACAACAATATTTATTACTGTACTTTTTTTTGCTATACTAAATATCCCCCAAAAATATATACGTATTCTACATATTTTTGGTAAAAAAAAATCAAAAAAATAAATAAAATCTCAATAAGCGTATATTGATTGGTTTGCACAAACGTTATAGCACCTACAAAATAGAGCATAGATTTAGAGCATAGATTTATAGCATTTTTATTGATATATTTTTTTTAACTAGTAATGGCGGCAATCTGCATTTTTTATTGTGACTGCGATATTGCGGCGGACATATCGGACACTTGACACATTTTTGGGACCACATTTATACAGCGATCCGTACTATAAAAATGTGTTGATTACTGTATAAATGTGACTGGCAGGGAAGGGATTAACACTAGGGGGCGCTGAAGGGGTTAATATGTTCCCTGGGAGTGATTCTAACTGTAGGGGGAGGAGACCGATCAGTGTTTCTCCATACTGAGAACACACCATCGGTCTCCTCTCCTCTGACAGGACCGTGGATCTGTGCGTTTACATACACAGATCCACGGTCCTGCTGTGTAACCCTGCAATCGCAGGTGCCCGGCGGACATCGCGGCCGCCAGGCACGAGTACCCTGGAGGGAAGGGGAGGGCGTCATATGACGCCCTCCCGCCACGAGAGCTGCGCCACCTTGCTGTCAATTGACAGCCGGAGGTCGCAAGGCAGTTAAACATGTCATACTTGCCTCCACTGTGCAGTTCGTTTTGCACAGAGTGGCCCCAATCCTCCTCTTCTGCATCTGTGTCCATTCAGACCGAATGCAGGACTCGGTCCTGTCTCATTGGATTTGATTGACAGCAGCGGGAGCAAATGGCGCTGCTATCAATCTATCCAATCACGGCACGAGACACACGCAAGATCTGGTGTGCTCGTTCCCGGCCGAAAAATTACAGCGCTCAGGTAAGTAAATAATGCATTAAGGTGAAAAACCATAAGGGTTTACAAGCCCTTTAATGCGAAAAACCATGAGGGTTTACAACCCCTTTAATGCATGGGGATCCGCTAATCTTTGCAGAGACATGTTGCTTTGTAGCAATGAACCGTGGTGTAAGAGGAGAAACTCTAGCTTGTGGACTCTGGAAACCACCTCCTAAAAACACAAGCATCTGAAAAGTAGGCTTTGAAGGTGACAAAAGACTAATCTAGGGCTCCAGCATGAAGAAGCCTTCCCAATCTGAGCTTTAGGCTTCTTTGTCTGAGGCAGATGAGTGTTCTTGCCACCTTTGGCATCCAGAGCAGATCTGAAGGGTCGCTGTCTCTCAAAGGTCATGCAGATTAAGTGTTTTTTAAATGCAGGCTTCGCAGTCCACTACTTTAGCCAAAGCCTGTGTGCTGTTGGATCCACAGAGGGGGCAGACCACCAAGTGCCCCTCAGACACTGAGCAGATAGGTGCTTGGGAGGTATCTCGATTCCAAAAAGAAAGGCTGAAGGGACTGAGGGTGCATCAGGAAGGACTTGGCAGTCTTAGGAGCTCTAAAGGATCCTAGACTGGGACTTGCCAGTGTACTTGGTGGATGGACACCTTTTATTCAGTTCTGCTTTTTTATGCTCCTACGTAGAACTTTAAACCTTGAGGCATGCTGGGAATAATAGGGGTTACCATGAAATGGTATACAATCTTTTTATGTGCCAGTGTCCACTTGTCCTGCAGGCAGCAGTAAAACCTGACTATTTGATTTTCCTTAAACCAGAAAAAAAAAAAAAACTTACTTTAAAACCAGGAAAAAAAGGATTATAAAAAAAATTCTTGTGCGTTTCTAGGGACGTAAGCGTTTCATCCCGGGACAGAGCTGATAAAACATGGATTGTGCAATTCAAAGCTTGGGTATAGGTTTACCAGACACAAACAGAAGAGACATTTTAAGCAGTGGGCTGGCATGGCGCACTACGGCTACATCAAGACAAAACCCCTTTACCCACAGAGGAACCAATTCATTGGGGGGGGGGGGGGGGGGGGGGGGGGGGGTCAATGTCTGAAAGAGATAATTGGTGTCAGCTGGCTCTGACAAGTGGCATTGACCCATGGAACTATAGGACCATTAAATGGAAGGTCAATTAGCCACTTTTCAAGAACCCCTAGCAACCACAAGGATAACCTAAGGGTTCCACTGAATCCTGGTTTAGAATAACTACTCTAGAAGAAGGCAGCTATGTACCCTGCACATGTCTAAGTGTACTTTTAACTTTTCTTATGCAAACACTATTTGTGACAGAGAATTTTACCAGGTCTGAACCACAGTAGTTAAATGCATACACTACTCCATCCACAATTTCAAATGAATTTTGCTTCATGTATGTAAACGGCTGAAAAAGAATCTCAGGATTTTATTAAATATTACACAATGTGTGTCAGTGGCAGAAACTTACCCTGTGGAGAAGAATCTGTCATAATGACATCCTCATAACCATATTCAATGACCTGTACAGAAAATTCTGGCCGTCCATTATTGTCACACACTCTACAGCGATATGAACATCGGCGATGGCTGTGGCGCATACTCCAGTAAATCCGGGTTGCCTCATATCCCACTGGGTACAGGGCAGTCACACTGTGGAAATCCTGCATTTGATGAGGCAGAAGTTGACCAATGGCATGAAAAACAAGCCCGCCAACTCTAAACATGTGGATACGATCACCACGCCGAATAATGCTTGCAATCTGACTCACTTCATCTCGCTCAATATACACCCTTCGGAGGACCGTGAAGCAGCTTAGCTCTTGCTCACAAGCTCCCTTTAACTTGTGTACTGGACAAAGCATGGTCTTGTCCTTGAAGAACATACACTTGGCACGAATGGCACAGGCAAAGTGATAGACATTTGGACAACGTATTCGATTGCAGCTGTTTGTGGCACCCGTTTTCTGGCACAGGCAACACTTTGTAAGCAATCCACGATGCAGTGCCACTTCTACATTCATAAGCGCACCACCTTGTGTTTCATAAACCTCTGTAGACCACAAAGCACAATTAAGGTGCACCCAGAGATCAAGATCCAGGTTCAAAAGTCGTGCTGGTCCATCTGTAGGGCCATCACCTTCTTCATGGCAGAAGCAACATTTTCGAAGATCTTGGGGCAAGGTGTCAGGCTTTAGAGTGGTGCCTAATCTTTCTATGACCTCACACACCTCTTTCTCACAATGACGTGAACCAATTTTCTGGAAGGTAATCAGGATATGCAGTCTCTTCCAGCGGACTCCTTTCCACTTCTTTATTTTTGGTCGTGGGTCCTCCATGCTTTCATCCAAAGAACGTGCCCGCTGCTTAATTTTAATTATGTCCATGGTTTCCTCAATGACTGGGGATTGAGGTGGCGGCAGAGGACTTGGTGCAGGAGGTGGAATTGGCTCTGGTTCAGCAGCAGGAGGCTCCACAGGACTTGCAGGTGATGGGACAAAAGGAGATAGAGGTGGCGATGTTTCTTCAGGTAAAACAGGAAGTTGACGTACATCCAGGTTGGACACATTGTTAACATAACAATGATTTACTGGCTTTTCCAAAACAGTCTCCTCCTAGAAGAAAAACATTTAAAAAGGATTATTTCTAGATTTTGACAGACCTAGAAGAAAACTTTTAAGGCAGGTAATATATACTTTAGGCATTTGCTCCAAAATTTAAAAATTTCTAGCAGCCAAGTAAGTTTGCAACCAACGGCATCTGTGAGTGCTTTAGATTGGGACTAAATTATACTATATACAGGTATCGCAGAACTGTATTTTGTATAATGCAGGGCTCTTAATCGTCCAAAACAACTATTTGACAAATGTGAACAAATTAAAAATTTAGACATATATGTGCAATAACTGACTTGTGCCAAAAGAGTAAGGATATCCAGCTCGCTCTTAAGTGTGTAACCAGGAAGTACAGCATCAAGTTGCTTCAACCAATCAGTGCTGTTCTCTAGTTTTCCAGGCTGAGGTTTTTCCTTCTCAGTTGCTTCACCTGAGAAAGAAGTATATAAAAGATTAATATATAAAAAATTACAAGCAAAGAAAACTATTAACTGTCAAGCTGGAAGACACGTGTTCTAGTTAAAGAACTCAAGATTTATCCACTTCTGACAACCAGAATATGATGTAAATGGCATAGGAGTCATGGCTGCTCTGTTGAAAAATGAAGGAAGGAAGATTTACTGCAAGCCGGCATCTTTACAATGTCTTTAAAGAATAAGTTCTCCATTACAAAAAAATAAATAAATTAAACTTGTTTTGCAGGTAAAAAAAATATGCATTCAGTATTTAATTTTTTTGTGACCATTTAAAGCATTGCACCCAATATCAATTGTGGGTGTAATGTCACAGTCCTGCAAACTGTGTGTAGCTGTCTGCGTGTACCTCCGATACAGGCAGGCAGTTACACTCTGACAGGAAGCTCAATGAACTACCTAGAGTGATCAACAGCACCCTGGTAGTTCATTGAGAACTACAAGCCTCGTAGTTTTCCCATTCACAGAACACTGTGAATGGATGATATGGTCGGGCAGTGGGCCCCCACTTGCTGTCAAAATAGGGACTCAGGGAGGGTGCGGGGCCAGTGCATTTATAACATGTTACATGCTACACCCGGAATATGGGCGTAATATGTAACAAAAGGTAATCTAAATGTTAAGGTATTTTGTCAACAAGTTAATGTTGGAGAGTGATGGACTTTTTAGGCGTAAAGTAAATGTAAAAAGTTTTTTTATTAAAAACATATAAATGAAAAAAATAAATTATAAATCTAAAATAGGTTGTTTGGAAGAACAATCTAACAAAATATAGAAGTATTTCACAAGCTGATGTACAAATATGCTCAGATAATAACAGTGTGGTTCCAATAGGGTCACTATATTTAAATGCAATCATTCAAATTTTCTTGGAGAATTGTGACATTGAAGTAAACAGAAAACGAAACCATAAGTGAGCAGTTCAGTCATACAGAAAGACAGCTTGTTTGCAGATGCTCTACATGTTACGCGTCCTAAGACGCTTCCTCAGGAGCTTTAATCCCTATAAAGGGAAGGAGTTTAGTGGAACGGGGAACCAGGGTACGTTTCTCTGCAGCGGTGCTTTTGACATGTACGTATGTCAATAGGCCGGGGTATTCCTGTAGTAAAAGATTAGCCTATTAGTTGATTTTATGATCCCATGCAATGGGGTCGTTTTTGAAAAGGCAGGTACAGTGGGACAGGTACTACGGAACAAGCCAGCCTATAGGGCATCCAACTGACCAACACTTATATGGGGAGGTGGAGGAGGGTTCAGCCGACTGATCCAAAAACGTCCTGGTGGCGATAGAGCTCCGCTGCGGTTCCCCGCTCTGGCAGCTGATACGAGAGGGCTGCTAAATTTCCGTCCCACTGTTATGCGATGATACGGGGATACATTTATTTCTCCATGTAACAAAAGGTGAATTTATCCTTTAATTCCCAAATGGTGCTACAGAACATGCCAGAAAGTAATGTTGTACGTTTACCTTTTCTGCATATCAGGTATTGTTGGACCTTTGTGAACCTTAACCACTATTTTTTGCTATACATCACTGTGCTTCTTTAAAGTGAGTAAACTCCCATGCATGACTTTTACCTATAGGTAAGCCTATAGTAAGGGCTTACCTATAAGTACAGTAATTATCTCCTAAACGCGCACTGTATAGGAGATATTTACTTGTGATGCAGCCGGTGACTTCACCGGCGCTTGCGCTCTGAAGGAATGGCATAGAGTGCCTTTCCTTCCAAGTCCTGTGCCATGCGCGTGGGAGAGACATCACGGCTTTGGCCACTCACACAGCAGGAGTCTGCAAACCTGGAAGGAAGACCGGGTGAAGATAGGAGCACCTTCAGCGGTGACAGTGCATCGCTGGAGGGCTTATTTTTAAAATAAGTTTCACATAATATGCTAGTATGTGATGCATACTAGCAAATTATGGCATTGCATTTAAGGATTAAAAAAATAAAGAAAATAAAAAGAGAAAAAAAAAACAAAAAAAAAAAGAGAAAAAAAAAAAAACAGCGGTTTACTACTGCTTTAACTGACAATTGTCTGGTCATGAAGGGGGTGAAACCTTCCAGGGCTGAAGGTCGTTAAACTGAATGGGTTGTTTTACAAGGTAATCGTTTACAATCACTAGAGAAAACATTAAACAAGAAGGCCAACAACATTTATATACCACCATCAATTTCCATTTAATTTTACTACTGGGTATACAGTAAAAATATAAAACTTATAGCAAAACCTAAAGTTGGGAGGACACAATGCCAAACAGAAACCTGTTCCATTTGTTATTCTGCAGGCTTTAGTCCAGAGGACTATGACATTTTTTAGGAAAATAGGTTAGTAGTAGTTGACAGACTTTTTTTTATAGCTCGACTTCCACACTATAGCAACATTACTTTTGTTTTTGCAATTCGGAGCATGCGAATTACCATGTACTGTACCTACTGACTTTTAATATTAGGACACTTACCTGTCCAGGGTTCTCGTGATGTCGGTACCCCAGGCGGATTTTCAAATTGGCTCTCGGGTGCTGCCACCGCCATTCGTAGTAAGGGAACCCGGCAGTGAAGTCTTTTGGCTTCACAGCCGTTCCCCCCTACGCATACGCAAAGCGCACTGCACCTTCTAATTGGTCCGGTGGCAGAGGAAGGAGGAGGGGAGGGGGGGGGGTCGAACTTCCAAGGGACAGCGTCGCAAAAACAGGTACCTGTCCCCCATTCTCGCCCCCCCCTCACATGGACTCTCCCAAAAAAAAGGAACTCTAGCAGTACACACCAAACTTATCCGGACAAGTTTTGGAGACCATGCAAGAAGGGGAGGATCTGTGCATACAGGGATCTAACAGCCTTTTTACACAATGCAGAGGATTAACCCGTTCCATAGTGAGTATACCAAGCATGCTTTACTGCGTATGCAAACTGATTTTACTGTTTAGTAACAATTTAAGGCCCAGGCTCAAAAACATTTATTGACGTGTATTGATTTACATAAATAAAACTACAGACATTAAATGTAAAAACATTGTGAAATGAACTTTCAAATTATTAAAAGGTCATATAAATATTAATTTACCTTCTGTGGAAGGATCTGCAGGCTTTTTCACCTCTACATTAGTTTTCAGCCCACTGTCTGGGAAAAGTACCTCATAGGAATTTGGTAACTTAATACTCAGTAGACCAGCAACAGCTGCAACAACACTATTCAAATTCTGAAGACAGAAGAAAACAAAACTTGTTGAATATAAAATTTAAGTGTTACCGTCACATATTTAAGTACATATTTATTGTAAATGTCACATTTGTTTGCTATTTATTTAAATCAGGAAATTTAACAAACCGGTAAATAGATTTATACGTTTGACTATCTATATAGAAGCTATGATTTAGAAAAAGCCATTAATTTAATACATGGGGACAACCGTGACAAGATTCTTGCCTGCAAAATTCAAAAAGATACGGGACGTGTGGTTAGCCATTCCAGGCCTGGCACCTACATCCCTTATTCTAAATAGATTTGCTACAAGAAGGGAGGAGGGGGAGGAGGGGGGGGGGAAGAAGGGAGGAGGGGGAGGGGGGGAAGAAGGGAGGAGGGGGAGGGGGGGGAAGAAGGGAGGAAGGAGGGGGGGAAGAAGGGAGGAGGAAGGAGGGGGGAAGAAGGGAGGAGGGGGAGGGGGAAGGGAAGAAGGGAGGAGGGGGAGGGGGAAGGGGGAAGGGAAGAAGGGAGGAAGGGAGGAGGGGGAGGGGGGAAGAAGGGAGGAGGGGGAGGGGGGAAGAAGGGAGGAGGGGGAGGGGGGAAGGAGGAGGGAAGAAGGGAGGGGGGAAGAAGGGAGGAGGGGGGGGGGGGAAGAAGGGAGGAGGGGGGGGGGGAAGAAGGGAGGAGGGAAGAAGGGAGGGGGGAAGAAGGGAGGGGGGGGGGGGGGGGAAGAAGGGAGGAGGGGGAGGGGGGAAGAAGGGAGGAAGAAGGGAGGAGGGAAGAAGGGAGAAGGGAGGAGGGAAGAAGGGAGGGGGGGAAGAAGGGAGGAGAGGGGGAGGGGGGGAAGAAGGGAGGAGGGGGAGGGGGGGAAGAAGGGAGGAGGGGGAGGGGGGAAGAAGGGAGGAGGGGGAGGGGGGGGAAGGGGGGAAGAAGGGAGGAGGGGGAGGGGGGGAAGAAGGGAGGAGGGGGAGGGGGGGAAGAAGGGAGGAGGGGGAGGGGGGGAAGAAGGGAGGAGGGGGAGGGGGGGGAAGAAAAAAAAGGAAAAAGAGAAAAAAGAGGGAAAATAAAAAAAAAAAAAAAAATACAAAAGGAGGAAAAAAAAATAAAAAAAAAAAAGGAAAAAGGGGACAAAAAAAAAAAATAAAAAAAAGAAGGGAGGGGGGGAGGGGGGGGGAAGAAGGGAGGAGGAAGGAGGGGGGAAGAAGGGAGGAGGAAGGAGGGGGGAAGAAGGGAGGAGGAAGGAGGGGGGAAGAAGGGAGGAGGAAGGAGGGGGGAAGAAGGGGAGGAGGAAGGAGGGGGGAAGAAGGGAGGAGGGGGAGGGGGGAAGAAGGGAGGAGGAAGGAGGGAGAAGGGAGAAGGGGGAGAAAAGGTTGAAAAACACAGGTCCTGCACAATATGTTTTAATGGTCCACACCCTAAATGTTCTGTTCCTCCTGTGTGGTAGAGCTGTTAAATACTGACCTCTCATGATACCAATCTGAGTAGCGTTTTAAGGCAGGACTATGGTTCCAATGCACCAGAAGGTGTTTAAGTTGGTTGTTTGTTATTATCTTGTATTCGCTCATGTTCAGAATATCTCATATCTGTTCCTGAACTTATTATGTGTCAATGGACATAATATGGTGTGTCTAACAACTCATGTAACGTATTGTCTGTCGTTTATCGCCGCACTGCAACAAGATTGTTGTGTGCATGAGTTGTGTATGTGTTCTGCGTTTACTGCTTTTAAAAATTCAATAAGAGACAATCAGATTAAAAAAAAAAAAAATAAAAAAAAAAAAAAGGTTAAAATTATACTTTACAACCACTTTATGCTCTGAACTGGCTTTATTTTTTTAATTTAATACGCTTTGTAGCAGATAAGGATTGCCTGGAAAACATGCGTGTGTGCACGCGTGTGTTCGGTCTATATCAAAATGTATATTAAACCACTATAACATGCCAATAGATCAGCCTTTTTCAACCAGGGTGCCTTCAATACTAGTCAGTACCAGTGTACAAAGGTGTGTTTGCTTTAGAAGAATAAATTACATTTGGTGTCCTACATGTGTGGATATTAGTTTTTTACATTTTAAAATGGGGTGTCTCAAGATTGTGCATAATTTTAAAGGGTACCTTGACTAAAAAAAAAAAAAAAAAAAAAAAAGGGTGAGAAACATTGCCATAGATTTCCTTAAAACTATATAGTGATACACTGGTAAGGTAACATCTGTTTGACCAGGTTCATCTACCTTTGCCGCTGCTGCAGATACTGTCAGCATAACCGAGACCTCGCTACTTTTGCCCTTATCCCACGATATGGCTCCTCCAGCGGAATTCAACAATATTTTATCAGAGCACTCTGGTGGCGCAGATAAAGCCTCTTTCACATCTGGAAACACTGCATCACAAAGACATTAGAATTATTAGCAGAACAGATATACAAGTACTGCAAACTGTGCAAATTACAAATCAAAAGAACAAACCATTCAGGAACTGACCTGGTATGGCACAACGTGGAATAAGTGGTATCACCGGAGATAAAGCACGTTCTTCCTCCTCCTCTTTCACATCACACAATGAAGGGAACCGTTGTGTGTCCTCTCCAAGAATACTTTCAGGGGAGGAAGCTGGCACAATACTGTCAGGAGAATCACTTTCTTCATCACTTTCCATCCTAAAGAAACAAACCGCACACTAGAACATACTATTCTTACAAAAGATTTTATATATCACAAGTTATTCACTAATAAATGCAGGAAATCCTTTTAGATGTAAGAGTCTCTCTTCACCTGACATCTTCACTCTGGTTGTGTGGGGGAGTGGGAAGGGCAGCCAAAAGGTCCAAGTTGCGCTCATCTGAACCTGGAAGAAAAGGAAGAAACATGAGGGTGCTTTCACGATTACACGCTTTGCATGCTAGCCTTCAGCACCAGTCAAAATGTCCAGAAACTCATGGGGTGCTGACAATGTATTCACTGCAAATTTAAAAATGCAGTTATGTAAAAAAAAAAAAATCAACATATTTGAACAGGTAAATGTTAAATCTACAGATAATGGTGATATACTTAATAAAAGCAAAATTGCCTTTTCAATCATTTAACAAAAATATCAATAGATGTAATGAGGAAAAAGTACAACCCTGGCATTAAAAGCGGATATTGCCCCTTGAGCAGAAATTACACCTTGTAGGCATTTTGAATAAGTGCCCACAAGTCAATGACAAATACCATGAGATTGACCACTTGCAAAATGTCTTCATTTGCAAGGGGTTTGCAATTTTTCTTGCATTAGCTACCCCTTTCCCCTGCAAAGTTGAAATAAGAATCAAATCTGGGCTTTGACAAGGGTAGCCCATAACCCTCCAGTTCTTTTTTTTTTGTTAGCCTTTCTTTGGTGGTTTTTGCTTGTATGATTTGGATCATTATGTTGAAAGACACTTCTCTGGTTAAATGTCAACTTTTTGAAGAGATGGCCTTCCTTTCTCATAAAGCACAAGGATACGATGCAGGATTCATAGTTGACTAGATAACTGAGCTGCCTAGACCATGAACTAGCAAAGCAGCCCCAACTACAACATTTCAAACATGCTTCACAGTTATGAAGTCTCTATCCCAAAATACTATCTTTAGCTTGCAGTAAACATCAAACATGATCAGTCGTCAGCAGTGTTGCAGAAGGCCTGGTTTTTGCCTATATGTTTCGATTGCAAACTGTAATCTTACTCTAAACTTTTTTATGGACAGCAAAAGGTTTTAACACAGCTTACATTCGTGCTGAATAGGTGTAATCATGTTTCTGGTAAAACATGCCAACTGTTGCAAGAGTTGCCTCTACACCCTGCAATGAAATTGTGGTGTTCTTTGGGGGGGGGGGGGGGGAGTCTTTTTGCCGTCAGTCAGCTAGCTCTTGAGTTGAATTTGCTTGGCTGGCCAGTCCGCAACAAAATTATCAATTCCCCATGGTTATGCTCCAGGGGTGGAGTGAAATGCGTTGGTAGGGCATGGCCTGGTTGGAGCCTGGGCTGAGGCTGTCATACACCTCCTTACATGGTTTTGCTGTGATGTGTGACTTTTAGGACTTCCTTTCCCTACTAAAATTAGCAACTGTTTGAAATCTACCCCACTTGCAGATTTAACCAACAGTGGAATCCTTGATTTCAAAACATTTGGCAACCTTTTAAAATTCCCAACCAGACTCCTGAGCATCCAAAAACTGAGGACTTTAGGGAACGCTATTGATCTTGGATTTTGAAACCACACGTCAATAGCTAATATAATAACCATGCCCACACCTCTTGCGCATGTGCGATCGCATTTTAAACTCACACTGAGGATTTTTTTTTATCTGCTAGCAGTTTCTTTATTTTAATATGTTACCTGTCTTTGTGACTCGATGGAGTCCTTTTTATAGCGCTTAAGCATTGAGCTTAATAAATCCTTTTGCTAAAAACCATATCACACGATTTGGAGCACTTTTTATAGCTTGCATGTTTTTTTTTGGTGATACACCTATGGAAGTCTGTCATGAGTGACCATCTGAGTCTGATAAGGAGACACCTGTGAGATTGGGATAATCTCTGGTATCTGGACGTCTATAGTGGGATCTGTGATCCAATCTGCGCTGTTCGACCTCCCCTAACAGGGGGATCACTGGCGATCTGGTAAGCCTCCATCTTTTAAGTGGTGATTAGAGGTCACGGGTTCCACGTGGTCAAATATAACAAACAAAACAATCAAGTCACACACGCGCGCGCGCACACACACACACACACACACACATTTTTAAACACATGAACTTTATTAATTTATTTTTCTTAGTTTATTCGTTTTTTTTGTTTTCTCTCATCAAATATTTTTCACCAGTCCTGTATGGTGTGTGTTATTATTTATTTTATATATATATATATATATATATATATATATATATATATATATATATATATATATATATATATATATATATATATATATATATATATATATAAATAATAATATTATAGGTCATCATATTTTGTGTATAGATTGACACTTTTTGTTTGCACTTTAGTGTGATCACTTTAACATTATTATTTATGGTATAAGCGCTGCACTTTTTTCTTCTTTTTATAGTTTTTGTACCCAGTATCTGGGTTATGGTGTTCAGCTGCTGGTTTCATACGAAGGTTTACTAAGCGCGGATTTTCTTCTACCCAAATAGCTAATAGAACACCAGACACTAGATGTCAAAGCTTTAAGGCCCTGTTCACACTGGCATTAAAAGCAGGAGTTTGAGGCGCATTTTAGCTCTCCTCAGACTCCTAAGAAAGCAGTCTGCAATTGGTACTATGGGCAGCACAAAGTGCTGTTCACATTATGAAAACATGAAGTGTTTGCGACGCATTGCGTGGCTGCGCTTCAAATATGAAGCTTCATGTGGAGTTTGGAAGGAGTTAAAGCATCTCTAGTCCTTCCATTCAAGTCTATAATAACATAGCATAAACACACAGGCATACGTTTGCAGCAAGTTTGCTGTGCGTTCGGATGACAACAGCCATAAAAAAAAAAAAAAAAGAAGAGGCATCTGGGGGCGTCTTTTTTAATCCTCCTTTAACGTGCAAACGCAATGGACAACTCGCATTAACACTAAGGCCACTTTCACACTGAAGCGCTTCTAAACTGCCAGTAAAAACACTGAGCGCTTTTGCAGAGCTTTTCAGGCGCTTTTGAAGAGCTTTCCATTCATTTCAATGGGGAGGGGAGTTTTTCAAGGCCCTGCCAGCACACTGCCCCAGTGTGAAACGTTCATTGATTTTAATGGAAATAAGTTTTCGTGAGCTTTTTAGGCGCTGTTTTTAGCGTGAAAGCGCCTGAAAAGCGCCTCAGTGTGAAAGAGGTCTAAGGGCACATTTGTTAAGCTTCAGTATTTTGAGCATGTGTGCACAAGGCCCAAATTAGACCGGTTCAACCTGCATACTACCTAAGGAGGTTCTAATCATTGGCACCTACAGTAATTTTGGAATGCTGGATTCTAATTTCATGGATGTGAAGTGGTGTGCTTTTTCCATATGACAAACATAAATGTTTGTTAATTTGATCATAAAAATTAATACACCATATATAATTTTATGTGCCATTTGTCCAAGTATATCACTTTTAGTAGGCACTATTTGAATCAAGATGTAAAATGATTGCCTGTTCAAATGTTGAAAAAGTCAAGGTATTGAAAACACAATTTCTTATAAATAACAGAAGTATGCACTTAGAACATCGTATTTCACTAGAAGGTTGCAGAGAGCTGACATTTTCCTGTGCAGGTTTCAACAATGCCAAGTAAAGTGCTTTTGTCAGCAATATTTAAACCTCCCTGTCTAACATACAACACAAGTTGGCCATAGACTGATCGAAGTTCAGCTGGAACAAGCGGAACTTTCATAAAACGTATGGGCAGGCTGGTTGTGTTGAAATCGATCGAAGTACAACCAGCCTGTTGGATATTTTTCATGTGATCATCAGAACACAATAGCTCCACGAGAGGGATTCAACAATGAATGTGTTCATGGGGCGATTATTTTTGAGCGATTATTTTTCCTTCAACCCATGGTTGAAGGAAAGCAAATTGATTAATGTATGGCCTGCCTCAGGCACAAAAAATGATCACACCTTTTTTAACCTCCGATTCTGCACTGCTTTCAGGTTCCTTCTTAGTCTCCGTTAGTTCTTCAGCTGCTGTTACGCCATTCACCATTTTTTGCTGCACAGATGGAGGTGGCGTTGGGGGCAGTGATGAAGGTGGTGTAGGGGGATTGCTGAGGTTATTCTTAAGAGGGAAACAAAAAAGTAGAAATGTAATATCTATTTACTAAAATGTAGAATAATGATTTTGTTAATTCAGGAGACGTATCCCTAGGCATAATCAAAAGGTACCTTGCTAAGCAATTGAGTGTAGTAGTCTGGAATGCTATCCAGAGCTCCACTACCAAAAGTGCCTTTCAGTGGACTTTTGCCATCAACTGGACTACTGCTCCCAAATGGTGCAAACAGGCTGAAGTTTGCTGTGATTGAAGGTTCCACCAGTGGCAATAGAGACAGCTCCTGCAAAACAAAAATTGCTTTTAGTTTCATTCTTATATCTTGTAATGATGTCATTTTCCAGTAAAGAAACATTCAAGTTAAAAAAAGTGAATTTTAAAATGCATTCCTAGCAGAGAAGGTATTTTCTAATGGCTTGCAGAAAAACATTTCTCTTAATCTGAAAGCTTTATTTTGCTTCCGAATGACAATACAAACTACCAATGCAATGAGATTTTTGTATGCGTAAATTTCCTTTGGAGTCCATTAAGGCACACCAGAATTCTTTAAACTTTGGGTGATTCTTTTGCTCCTTTAGATAGAAGTAACAGAAAAAAAAAAACTGTAGACCAGCCCATGACAAACACTTCCTACTACCAGCATGTCTCAGTTTTGTAGAAAAGCAGCACCAAGAGCATGATCTCAAATACGGGACCTGTTGCCCCAATGGACTCCAAGAAAAGGATTTTGTGGCGAGAATAAGCAAAAGAACTTTAACATAACTATAAAGTAGGTATATTTTACTATAGTACAGGACACTATTCAGACCATGGGTTATATCCCACTACCTTCAGGTGATTGGACACTGGCAAAAGCTTTGCTGGGTCCACCCCTACTGTCCTCATGTAAACCCTCACATATACCCAGTGAAGTGAACAGCCTCAGATGATACACAGGGATGAAACAAATCTCCCTACATAAGTTTTACATGTATATTTGCTGTCTTCAGCTTTCTATGTTCTTTAGAAAGTGCAGATCAGGTTACAGATTTTCTCTTTCTGTTCAGCACTGGAAGGGAAGTCTGGGCACACACCCCCACTCCAGATAGGCAGAGTCAGACAGACACTTGCAGAGCTGATTCCTGAATAGTTCTGCTCTCTGCTAATCTATAGCAACCACCCACAACACAAATTGAAGGCTGGTTTTATCACAGTTGATGGAGAACTTGTCAGAAGTCATCAGGCCGATAACAGAAGAACGGAGCAGGAGAAAGCCATGGGACTTAGGGCTTTGAAGAGGTAAGAAAATACTGCAAATATATGTGCCCAGCTCAAATTTCATGAATCAAGTTCACATCCACTTTAAGCTCCAGTTTTGTTAGCAAGCAATAAAAGATCACAGAGAAGAGAGTACCAGTGCCCTGTACTGTACTTCAGAATGCACCTGGGTTTTCCTTTCAAGGGGAGGCTAGCTCAGTGAGAGGAGATTTAAAAAAAAAAAAAATATATAGCACAGCCATAGAAGACATACATGACCCCACCCACAATACTAACAAAATGTTGTGTTGGTCAGGGCAGGAAAACAAAGGAGGCATCAAGGAAACCAGAAAGCAACTTGGAGTTCAAGGAAGGTTACCAATGTTGATGACAGAAAAGAAGCACTGGGTCTTATGAGAGTCCCACAGAAGAGAACGCCTCTATTTACAAAGATAGCTCAGGATGGTCATGAGGTCCTGTAGGACAGTGGTAATCAACCCTGTCCTCAGGGCCCACTAACAGGCCAAGTTTGCAAGATAACGGAAATACATCACAGGTGCATTATTCTAGTCTGCATCTGCCCAAGGTAATACATAAAACCTGGCCTGTTAATGGGCCGTGAGGACAGGGTTGATGACCACTGCTGTAGGAGACACATTGGGTGAGCAGAAAGTTGCACAAGGAGTTGAGATAGAAAAAGCGTGTATAAGATCACTCAGGTTTTACAGGGTTCTAAATGAAATGCCAGAACTGTGGCTTGGTCAAAGTATATATAGAATGATAAACCATAAAGAAACTCAAGGTTTTTTTTTTTTTTTTAAACTATGCAGTGCTGTTTTCCCAAAGATTACAAAGCAGGAGAAACATATTGGGCCCAAATAGTGATGCAAAGGGCCACATCCAACATAAACATGAAATGCACTATGGAATATGGGGTAGTAAGGATGTTGGAAAACTGCCTCTCTAGGCCGTCATGAATCCATAAGTGCCAAAAGCTGCTGTGGACCAAAAAGGTGGAGAGGAAGGGGAACCACCCAAAGAACAGGGGGATTGAAACCATTTTGATAGAATATGGCAATGTTGTACTCTGTATCGAGGTCGGGGCCTAGGCAGGAGAGGACAGATTAGGGTTGGGGGGTCAAGATAAGGCCTGAGGGATAAGCCAGGGAAGGTCATATAATGGCAGAACAAGGTAGTTTGATTCCAAGCTGTGTAAAAACGCTAAAGAGGGATTAGGAACCAGGCGTCACAGTGACAGACAAGATGGTAAAAATACGTTATTTGATGTTAAATACCTGTGTTATGGCAGCAGCTAGCCCATACGACGCCCCCACGCCACTTCCCGGTCCTACCTGACCGATTGGTGAAGTCCGAAGGTGGTAGCTGGGTATGGAGAAGAATAAGGCCAAGATGGCTACCACTCGTCTCTATGCCCTTGGAGGACCGTCTAACGTTACTTCCGACTCCCGGGCCATAGTAAATAAATTTTTTAAGTAAAAAAGTATGAACTCCTTACTGGAGCCGAGATTAGTAATAACTGTTGGGATCAGAAGGATAGTCCTGAATGCTGGCATCCGACAGGGTTGAATTAAGCTAGAAATGATGACACCTGAAGACGAAACTGCATTAGAAATAAATCCAAGGGGCTATCCCTCCCCCCCCCACTACCTTTCCTCTCTCCATATTCCTTTTCCTACCCCCTATCTTTCTATTCTTTTTCTGGGCCTCTGCCCATTAAGACACTGGTCGTGGTGACCACCCGTCCCTGGGCCTAAATTTAGGGCAGGGCATGGAGGGCCCATGACTAACTAGGACGAACTCACCAATAAGCACAGTTTTGGTAACATGGTTAGCATAACACAAGTACATTACACAAAGAGTAATTTCCTCAAATGTGATTCATGTTGAGTTAAACTGTACGATACCTCGCACAAATGTAATGTTGAACAAATGTTGTTAAGACGAATCTTTTGTTTTGCTTAATAAAAATCTTATATTGGAAAAAAAAAAAAAGTAAAAAAGTTAAAATAAAATAAAAAATATTTTGCTTTTAACCACTTGCTTACTGGGCACTTAAACCCCCCTCCTTTCCAGACCAATTCTCACTTTCAGCGCTGTCGCACTTTGAATGACAATTGCGGTCATACAACACTGTACCCAAATGAATTTTTTATCACTTTTCCCCCCCAAATAGAGCTTTCTTTTGGTGGTATTTGATCACCTCTGCAATTTTTATTTTTGTTAAGAAAATTTAAAAACACCAAACTAAAATAAAGTTTAAAAAATTGTTATAAAAATATAAAATGGGTAATTTTTGTCCGTTATTGATGTACGCTGATGAGGCGGCAGTGATGGGCACTGATGGGTTACACTGATGGGCAGCACTTTTAGGTGGCATTGACAGGCGGCACTGGTGGGCACTGACAGGCGGCACTGGTGGGCATTGCAAGGTGGGACCGATGTCCCTTTAAGATCAGCTGGTGATCGGCTTTTTTTTTCTCTTCCGCCGTCAGCGCGAGGAGGAAAACAAACAATAAACAAGCTTTTGTTTATATCATGTGATCAGCTGTCATTGACTGACAGCTGATCACATGGTAAGGGGCCGGGACCCGCCCCTTACTCGGATCGCTGATCACCCGAGTCTCAGTGACTCGGTGATAACAGCACGCGCGCAGGGACCGTGCACAGGGGAGGACGTCATATGACAGCCTTCCGGGAATTCGGCCATAGCGTGGATGTCAAGTGGTTAAAAGGTAAATGAGAGATTTTTTTTTTTTTTAACCCAAGATCTCTCAAAATAAGAGGACCTGTCATCCTTATTTCTATTACAAGGGATGTTTACATTCCTTGTAAAAGGAATAAAAGTGGTACAAAAAAATTAAAGGCAGAAAATAAAAAAAATCGCCCCATCCCTCTGATTGTGCACAAAAGTGAATGTAAACATATGTAATGCATATGTAAATGCTGTTCAAACCACACGTGAAGTATCGCTGCCAACGTTCGAGCTAGAGCAAAAATTCCAGCACAAGACCTCCTCCAACTCTAAACTGGTAACCTGTAAAAAGTGTCGCCTATGGAGATTTTTAAGTACCATAGTTTGTTGCCATTCCATGAGCGTGCACAATTTTAAACCACTTCAGCCCTGGAAGATCTGGCTGCTCAATGACCAGAGCACTTTTTACTATTTGTCACTGTGCTGCTTTAACTGGTAATTGCGCGGTCATGGAATGTTGTAACCAAACAAAATTTGTGTCCTTTTTTCCCCACAAATAGAGCTTTCTTTTGATGGTATTTGATTGCCTCTGCGATTTTTATTTTTTGCGATATAAAAATGGAAATAGATATGTTCTACTATATATATATATATATATATATATATATATATATATATATATATATTTAAAAAAATCTTTAGAGATTCCAAGTAATTTGCTAGCAAAAAAAAAAAAATACTGATTTAATCTCTTAACCACTTTCAGACCGGACCATTTTGCTGGCTTAAGACCAGACCACTTTTTGTGATTTGGCACTGCGTCGCTTTAACTGACAATTGCACGGCCGTGTGACGTGGCTCCCAAACAAAATTGATGTCCTTTTTTTCCCCCACAAATAGAGATTTCTTTTGGTGATATTTGATCACCTCTGCGGTTTTTATTTTTTGTGCTATAAACAAAAAAAAAAAGCAACAATTTTGAAAAAAAAACGCATTATTTCTTACTTTTTGCTATAATAAATATCAGAAAAAAGCTGCGCTGTGTACTTGACTACTAATAGAGCATACAAGTGAAAAAAAGGCCTGGTCTTCAAGAAATATTAGTACCTGGTACATCAGATTTTCACACAGCGTGTAGGCACAACCTTTGGGGAGCATCAAAATCTGCAGCTGTCAGGTTTTGGATGACAGAATTCAGGTGCTTGGATGCAAGGGAGCAACCAATAACTTAAAGAGAAACTTGAATTTTGCTCTGGGCCTGTGATGGACTCACAGTAAACTTGCATTACTAAGCAAGGGTAATCCCCTGTGGTGTACTCGCTGAATGGACATGAATCAAGGGGGTCCAGTGTATCCAGTAATAAAGACCGACTGTAACCCTGTAACAAAGTTTCAATGGCTGTTTTCTTGTGGATGACAGCACTCAGCCACAGCGTGAACTTCAATAGTAAAACCCACGATAGAAAGAATGTGAAAAGGTGTTTAGAGACCCATATAGTCTTCAGAGACAGAAAAGCGCTGAGGAAAGGCCAGCAGCTCTGGACCTGGAAAGTGCTAACTTTTGCCAGAACAGTCTTTTGGGCACACCCTATGCAGAAACCAGTGCCCAAAGGTCACTTCCAGGCTATCACTGCTATGGCCATTGGCCAGTCCAATAGTGGCCTGTATACGGCACTCCAAAAAACAAGACTGCAGACAGCCATTCCTGATAACTACAATGGAAAAGATTGGATTTAGCAGCAATGTAGAGGAGTGTCTTGAATTTAGAAGAAAAATCATTTAGAGTAAAGAAAAAAAGGTTCAAGCAATAGTGGATTTTTTACTTGCCTGTAAAATACTTGGAGTACAGTAACAGGACATAGGTCATCAAAGATGGGTTACGCATACTTGTACCCTCAGGTGAGTGGACACTGGAAACGCCACTATAAAATTTTAAACTCACATATGTAACCTCTCCCACCATGTGATCCTCAGGTTTGTAGAAAGTAATGAAGTACCAAAAAAACATGAAGTGGAGGGTCCTGTATGGTACAGTTGCAGAAATCAGATGGGCTCTGGAGCAAGAGGGCATTCTCCTTTAAACACGTTGGCTGCGCCCAGGTGGTTGAACACACTTCTGGTGGCTTGTTGGAAAATGTCACATTCACTGCGTTTCTTTGTGAGTATAATGGCATTTTATTTATCTATTAAAGAGTCTTCTGGTGATGCAGTAGGCTTTCTTCCTATGCTTTTATTCGAGTACTGGCTTTCCCTGATTTGAAGCAAGCAGCAAGACCGATTCAGGGTGTGACATTGAGGCCATCATTGGTGGCTACACATATACATTGACAAGATTGAAGACAAGCCTGCCCTGAGCCTTTGCGTTGACTAATGTATCTGGTGGGACACTTTTTTCTGTAGCGCTGACAAGAGCTTAGTTTGTTTTTGCAGGAATCAGATGTAATTGACCATGCTGCCTCCAATTCTGAGGACAGGGGAGATTGATTGTCTCATCGGGGCAGAAATCTCAGATTTATGGTCCCCAGCATGGAACAGAACAATGCCTGGGACTGTAGAGAATGGCCATATCTCAGTCAATTTCCTAGTGCTTAGCTATAGCTCTCAGCCATCAGAACTGGAGACTTTCTGCATGGTGTCCTATCCCCTGAAGGTATAGCCAGATTCAGGTGATAACTGCACACAAGCCTTGTTCGGCAGAAGGGACCCATTTGAAGTCATGTGTCTGGCTATAATGCCCTCTGTGTGAAATGGCCACTGCACCTGGACTGTAGAAGATCAAGATGTCACCTGCGCATGTGCCCTAGAAAGGATAAGAGTGGCAAAATAGCAGTTGCACATGCACCCTAGAAAGCAAAATGGTGCCTTCACAATGTGAATGCAACAACCTTAGGAGTCTGTACCGCTGGAAGGGGATGGCTCATACAAGGAGTGAGGCGGGGCCTTCTTAAAGGGCCTGCTAATCCATATGGCTGCTCCATTTATCAAGCTGGAAAAACTGCACAGGACAGCTTCAGATGGGCTGGAACCCGACTTAACTTACCCTTTAGTCAACCCCAGGGATGAGCTGTTTGCTTTGTCCACCTCAGTCTGTACTATACCCTCTCCAATAAGGGGTGGGGGGGGGGGATTTTCAAGGACTGGGTTGCCCCACAGTTGGATCTCAGTCTTAGACCTGTAGAGCAGTGGTTCTCTACCCGGTCCTCAAGTACCCCAACAGGCCATGTTTTGGGAATTTCTCTTAGATAAAATAGCTGTCCAAAATACCAAGCCATTGACTCCGATTTAAAGCACCTGTGCAAGATAGAGAACCTGCAAACATGGCCTGTTGGGGGTACTTGAGGACAGGGTTGAGAACCACTGCTGTAGAGCACCCAGATACTCCTGGGTTTTTGAAACAGCATGTGAAACACCTGTTTCCTGGTTCTAGTGCAGTCACATTACAGGCCAGTCCACCTCCCATTTTCGCATAGAGTCTGGAGTACAGTTCTTGTGGCACAAAGCCGAAGGGCACTGATAAAGAAAATAAACACCCTCAACCTAAGTGGCCTGGTGCAGTTTGTAATTTGTCTTCATAGAAGAAATCATTGCGCATGCTAAGAACCATCTGCTCTCCCACATCCATCACCTAAACACACTAGCAAGAAATTGAGGATTACATGGTAGGTGGTGTTATATGTGGGAGTGCTAAAGCTTTGAGTGGTTTGGTCCACTCACCTGAAGGTGCAGCATATAACCCATCTGTTATGGTTGGCAGACTGTCCTATACTGTACTATGAATAAAAATAAGTTAGTCTTTCACACAGCAGAGCTGAAGCGACATCTGTTCCCATAGGACACCAGCAACAAACAGGCATGCTGGTAGAATGAGGGGTTATTCAAAGCTGGTCTACAGTTTGCAAGTCTCTAATCCTTCGGTATGTGGCAGTATAACCCGTAGGTAAAAGACTTTCTGCACGATTTAATGAATGAGAAAGAAATTGGAATCGACAGCTCCACACTGAAAAGGACCATACGTTTAAATTGAAAGTTTCTATGCGATAGGGATTCCCACCTTGTATTGGGAAACAAGGGAATGTACATGATACCAGAATAGCAATCAAGCTATCTGCGGGGCTCCTCAGAGTGTGAAGTATGAATGTTCACATACAATGGGTCAAGTCTGACTAAGACAATATTACATTTACCTGTTTCAGCTGCTTCACGATAGCATCTGGAGATTTTAAGCTGTCCTCTCTCCTTATCTTTTTACGAGAATTTGGTACTTTTTCATTAGTCTTCTGTGTCCTTTTTGGCTTTGATACAGCTTTTTTTGCACAGGGGTCCTTAAAAACAAAAAAACATTTACATAATTTCTATGCACCTGAAACTGCTTCCATCTTCCCCCTCCTCCCTATCACCAACTACCTGGTCTATGGTTTTCTTTCCATCTTGGGACCTTTTCTTTCTTGTCATTGTTCCTTCTAGGTCTCCTACTGTCTGTGCAGCTTGTCCGCCTGATATAATTTCATTACCATTGAACTTGCCTTCTGACTATACAATTACAGTGCATCCGGAAAGTATTCACAGCGCTTTACTTTTTCCACATTTTTTTATGTTACAGCCTTATTCCAAAATACGATTAAATTCATTTGTTTTCCTCAAAACTCTACAAACAATACCCCCCAATGACAACAACATGAAGCAGTTTTATCAAGAAGTTTATTTGAAATCTTTGCAAATTTATAAAAAAAAAAAAAAAATTGAGATCAGGCGCATTCCTGTTTCCACTGATCATCCTTCAGATGTCACTACAACTTGGGAGTCCATCTGTGGTAAATTCAGTTGACTGGACATGATTTGGAAAGGCACACACCTGTCTATATAAAATGTCCCACAATTACAAGTGCGTGTCAGAGCACAAAGCTATGAAGTCCAATTGTCTGTAGTTCTCCCACACAGGATTGTATCGGGTGGGTACAGAAACATTTCTGCAGCATTGAATGTCCCAAAGTGGCCTCCATCATCCATAAATGGAAGAAGTTTGGAAACACCAGGGCTCTTCCTAGGGCAGGCCGTCCACCCAAACAGAGATCGGGGAGAGGGGTCTTAGTCAGGGAGGTGACCAAGAACACGATGGTCACTCTGACAGAGCTTCAGAGTTTCTCTGTGTAGGGAAGAGAATCTCCCAGAACAACCATTTCTGCATCACTCCACCAATCAGACCAGTATGGTAAAGTGGCCAGACAGAAGTCACTTCTCAGTAAAAGGCAAAATGACAGCCCACCTGAAATTAGCCAAAAGGCACCTGAAAGACTCGGACTGAGAAACAAATATCTGGTCAGATGAAACAAAGATTGAACTCTTTGGCCTGTCATGGTTTGGAGGAAACCAGGCACTGCTCATCACCAGGCCAATAAAATCCCTACAGTGAAGCATGGTGGTGGCAGCATCATGCTGTGGGGATGTTTTTCAGTGGCAGAAACTGGGACTAGTCAGGCTTGAGGGAAAGATACATGCAGCAATGTACACAGACATCCTTGATTAAAACTTGCTCCAGAGCGCTCTGGACCTCAGTCTGGGGCAGAGGTTCATCTTTCAACAGGACAACGACCCTAAGCACACAGCCAAGACAACAAAGGAGTGGCTACAGGACAACTCTGCGTGTCATTGAGTGGCCCAGCCAAAGCCCAGACTTGAACCCAATTGAACATCTCTGGAGAGCTCTGAAAATGGCTGTGCACCGACGCTCCCCATCCAACCTGATGGAGCTTGAGAGGTCCTGCAAAGAAGAATGGGCGAAACTGCCCAAAAATAGTTGTGCCAAGCTTGTAGCATCATACTCAAAAAGACTTGAAGCTGTAATTGTTGCCAAAGGTGCTTCAACAAAGTATTGAGCAAAGGCTGTAAATACTTATGTACTAGTGTGATTTTTTTTTTTTTTTTTTTAATATAAATTTGCAAAGATTTCAAACAAACAGTTTTCACGTTGTCATTATGGTGTATTGTTTGCAGAATTGAGGAAAATAATGAATTTAATCCATTTAGGAATAAGGCTGTAACATAACAAAATGTGGAAAAAGTGAAGCGCTGTGAATAATTTCCGGATGCACTGTAACTGTTGTATATACACAATACAGACACCAGAACGGGTTCACTAAACCTTTTTATTGTATTGTCTTATGCAAGTGTATACAGCATATTGCTACAATATTCTAGTATGGACATGTGTATTAAATGGGGGCTAGATATACATCTATATATAAATAAGAGAGCGATAACTACTCCAGTAAAAAAAAAAAAAAAAAAAACTTGGCTTGAAAGGAGATATGCAACATCTGTGAAAATACACCATTTCTGCTTGCACATCTTATGTGTAGATGAATTCTCCCATTCATGTCAAAAGCACAGAAAGAGCAAATTGACAGCAAGAGTGCTCTAGGAAATTTTAAACTACAACTTATGTGAATGATCAACAAAATGACAAATGGTAAACTTACGTCTTTATTACGAGGTGCTGCTAACTTCTGCTCCAAAACTGCCAATTTGCTGTCTATGTGTCCATTGATGTCTGTATGAATGCCTTCTGCAGAGCGCTGTGAAGCAAGCTGCACAGTCTTGGCACGCAGCAGTTTCTGCAGCAAGAGATGCCCGGCCTCTCCTTTGGCTCCAGATGTTGGGTCACCATTTGCTTCGCATTTTAGGTCCTGACTACCAGAAAAACCTTCATCCACAGACTCTTCTTTAAGAGGCTTAGGTGCCTGCGTCCTTTCGCGGTTTTCTTGTGGAGTATTTGTAACAATTTCTTGTTTGGTCTGATCTTCCGTTTCCATGCTTTCTTCCTGAGAAGGTGTCTTTATCTGCATGTCCTCAGTGTCATCAGGGCCTGACTGGCCAACAGCCTCATTGGGAGATCCAGTACCTTTGGATTCCTTGGTAGCAGTGTCACAGTCTGTCACCTCTGTTGATTTAATAACTGGTGCATCAGTGACCGGAACTGCGGTTTCATTTTCAACAGCAGTTGGTGTACTAGAGAGTGGAGATTCTGAATTTTGGTTCTGGCTGAATGCTGCTTCAGGCAAATCAGTGCTAGGCTGAGAAGTCTGAATAAGTTGTTCTGGGGAACTGCTCTGACTCTCTGGCTGTGAGGCTGTTGGGGTTCCCGAACATGGAGCAGGAGGATCAGGAGGCTCTTTCTTTGGCTCCTGTAAGCTCTCAAGTTGTAACTGTGCTTGCTGCTGACGTAGCTGCTGTAAATGCATTTGAAGCTGCTGCTGTAATTGAAGCTGTCTCTGGGGTGGTTGATTGAGCATCTGCTGTTTCAGCTGCAGGATGTGTTGCACTTGCTGAAACTGCTGTAACTTCTGTTGCTGCATTTTTTGTTTCAACTGTTGAACAGTGTGGGGCTGACCTTGAGAAGACTGTTGTGGCTGCGTTTGTTGCCTCTGCGGCACCTGAGCTACACTTTGCTGCAACTGACCTTTTACATCATGAGACTGCTGCTGAGTTAACTGTAGCTGTGCCTGCTGTAGCTGCAATTGCATAGCTTGTTTATGGTGAGTTTGCTGTTTCAGTTGTAACTGCTGCATTTGACTTTGTGCTTGTCCCATTTGTTGAATCTGTTGGGGGTTCTGTGTTGCTACTTGTTGTATAAGCTGCTGTTGTACTTTTATATTCTGAAGCTGTTGCAGTTGTATCTGTGTGTTTTTGCTTTGAGTCTGCAACTGTTGAGGCTGCTGAACATGCTGCTGTTGTGGTACCTGGTGCTGAAACTGTGGCAACACTGTAGTCGATTGAGTCTGTGGCTGCTGCTGGAGTTGTGGCACTGCTTGACTCTGTGAACTCTGCTGCAAATGAGATGCCTGCTGCGTTTGCTGCTGTGCATGTTGGACATGTTGCAAATGCTGTTGCTGACTAGTAATCTGTTGTGGCAACCCTGGGTAAGATGACAGTGACAGATGCTGTCCCTGTAATTGCGGAGTCTGCTGTGTTTCATTTTGTGGCAGTTGTTGCACCAGATTTTGTTCCCCTGATTGGGTTGGTTCTTTGCTTTGGGATTCAAGCATCTGATCAGTTTGTTGTGCAATATCGGTCTGTTGAGGATGCTGTACATCTTGCTGCTTGTTTTCTGTTAGCTGTGACAATGGAAGCTGAAGTATGTGTGGCAACTGAGTCAATTCCTGCTGTCCCTCACTCTGCAGTGTAGCTGCATCCAACTGGGGTTTTTGTTGCCCTTGCAAATGTTGCTGAGCTGGAGATGTAGTTTGCTGCAAATGTGGCAATAGATGTTGCTTAACCTGCTGCAGGGGTGACTGTTGCAACATTTGTTGCTGTGTTTGGATCATCTGTTGCATATGATGTTGCTGTTGTGTTTGCTGTAATTGCTGCATTTGCTGCAATTGTTGTGTATCTAAAACCTGCTGTGTTTGCTGAGCAAGCTGTACCTGTTGCTGTTTTTGTTGAAGTTGTTGTATTTGCTGTTGCTGCTGTGCTTGTTGCAAGAGTTGTTGCTGTAACAGTTGCAATTGTTGTGGGTTTTGCTGTAACTGTTGAAGATGCTGCTGTTGAGTCTGTTGCAATTGCTGGAGCTGCTGTTGCTGCTGCTGTGTGGGTTGCAATGGTTGCTGCTGCTGAGTTTGCTGCAATTGCTGTAGTTGCTGTAGCTGTTGTTGAGCCTGCTGCAATTGCTGGAGCTTCTGCTGCTGTTGAACTTGCTGCAACTGTTGAAGTTGCTGCTGCTGTTGTTGCTGTAATTGCTGGAGTTGCTGATGTGCCTGTTGCAACTGTTGAAGCTGTGATTGCTGCAATGGTTGTGTTTGCTGTGCTTGCTGCAACTGCTGAAGTTGTTGTGTTTGCAATTGCTGAATTTGCTGCAGTTGATGCTGCAGCTGCTGAATCTGCTGTTGAATTTGTTGTGATGTTTGTTGTGGCTGCTGCTGTGTCTGGATCATTTGTTGCATCTGTTGAGGTTGTGACACTGGTTGGATTTGTTGTGCCTGCTGTGATGGCTGAATTTGCTGCTGTGTTTGTATGGATGGCTGAGTCTGCTGATGACTTTGTTGAAACTGTTGAAGCTGTTGTTGGGTTTGCTTTAACTGCTGAAGCTGCTGCTGCTGTTGTTGAGCTTGTTGCAGCTGCAGTGCTTGCTGGGGAGACTGAATTTGCTGCAGTGGTTGTGCTTGCACCTGATGCTGTACTTGCTGCTGAGTCTGCTGCATTTGTGTAATCTGGTTTTGATGCGTTTGTTGTAAATGTTGCAATTGCACTTGTGGACGCTGTGGTGGAGCTTGTGGAATCTGATGTTGTACTAGCTGTGTTTGCTGAAGTTGCTGCAACTGTTGCTGCTTGAATTGTTGGGATTGCTGCACTTGTTGCAACTGATGTTGGATTTGTTGAGCTTGCTGTATTTGGTGTTGCTGCATTTGCGTTGGCTGAGGCTGTGCTTGTATTTGCTGAAGTGTCTGAACCTGCTGTGTCTGTTGCAGCTGAGATGGATTCTGTTGAAGTGGATGTTGTACTTGCTGTTGCATTTGATATTGTGTCATCTGTTGCTGATTGGAGGATACTTGCTGTGGCATTCTATATTGAGGTGGAGGTTGCTGGGTCAAGTGACGTAAGCTTGCTGTAGTCTGAGCATGCTGGGCAGCAGCAGAAGATTCTTGGTTCTGACCAACATGTCTTACGACACCTGGAGATTTTAACAAGGAGCTCCGATCAAGTTCATTTGCCTGTGGCATTTCAGCAGTGTTTTCTGGTGCCATTTTCTGTACAGTTACAGAAGCGCTATCCTCCGTAAAATTTAATTGTTCAGCCCCAACCGTTCCAACTTGTTGACCTGAGAAAACACCTCTAGATGGAGTCTGACTACCAGGGGTGCCATTTGACAATACAGCATGTGATGCCACAGACTGCACATTATCTTGTTGTGCAGCTTGTCTAAGAGCTTGGGCCTGGGCCTGTTGGTGTCGCTGAATCAAAATGGCCTGCAACTGGTGCAATTGTTGGGGTGTCAAGTGTCTCAGCTGGGGATTTTTTGCAATAATACTCTGCAGCTGAGCCCTTATTTGTGCCATGAGCTGGGTGTTCTGCAAAGTCATCAGGTTAGCAGCATAAGGAGCCTGTTGCCCACTTAGATTTGGTCTTTGCTGACCTAAGGGTTGTGAGAGTTGTCCAACATTAGGTTTGGCCTGTTCATTTCCTGGTCCTTGTACAGGATTTTGTCCTAGTGTGTTCTGCATCTGAATTACACTTGTTTGTTGTGATGTCGCAGAAGCCATGTGTGCGTTCTCCTGACTGAGAGCTTGTTGAGGAGGATTTGATAGTTGAGTCCCAAGGCTTTGTTGTTGAGGAGAAAGGATAACGTTCTGCTGCTGCTGCTGCTGCTGCTGCTGCCTTACAGACTGCTGCAATGGGCTTGTTGAATTGAATAGAGTCTGCTCCTGTTCAGAAGACTGGTTTATCTGCTGCCCATCGCCTGATAACTTCAAAGGCTGCAAATCTGTTTCTTGGCTCAGGGACCCCAAAGAGTTCTGGCTTAACTGTTCTTGAGACTGTGACTCATTAGGATCTGGAATTCCTGTGCTTGAAGTTTGCTGTTGTTGCTGTATTTGAGTTTCAAGTGTACCCTCTTGAAGCAGGGAGGCATCAGTCATGGATATATCCTTAGAATTCATAATTTGCTGAGTGTGAACACTTTGTGGATGACCTGGGAGGTTTTGGTTTGGAGGCTGCATCTGTCCTGTACTTGGAAGTTGCGATAAGGTATTGCCTCCCTGATTTAGCACTGTTTGCTGCTGCATATGAGGAGATACTCCAACCAAGTTCTGTTGAGTCTGTGACAAAACAAGACGAGGCCCTACAATATTTTGTTGCTGAGCCATTGGTGAAGTTCCCAAAACCCGCTGCTGCGCAATTAACATCTGTCTCTGTTGAGCTGTGTGATGTTGTAAAACAGATGCCTGAGGATGACCTATAAGGGTCTGCGAAGTTTGAGAAGCTGTTTGCTGTACTACCAGCCCATGTGAATTGCTCATCAGTCCGTGCTGCTTGGCTAACATTGCTTGAGACAAATTATTCTGAGGAGACAGTGGGAAATTTTGGTGTTGCTGCTGCTTCTGGGCTAGTTGTAGTCTTTGCTGTTGAAGCTGACGCTCTTGGATCATCCTTTGCTCAGAGGTGAGACCTTGCAGATTTGGAGCAGTTGAGTAGAAACCACTGGAGGTTCCAGGAAGAGCTGGGTTATTTCCTTGAGCTTGATGTTGTTGAGATACAGACTTTACAAAAGAAGTTCCATGCTGTGTTTGCATGGCTAAATTTGTTTGTAGACCACGCAGACCTCCAGCTTGTCCAACAAGTTGGTTGTGCGACATGGCAGATGCTTGCTGCATACTATGTCCAGCAATCATTTGACCTGGAGCCTTTGTTAAAACCCGAGAGTTCTGGTTGGGACTACTGGGAAGTACACCACAGCTCTGTTGTTGTTGCTGCTTATTCCGGTATTCGGTCATTAAATTTGTATGCTCCTTCTGCTGTTTACGCACCTATTTAGAAGAAAAAATAAATAAATAAGTTAAAACAATCAAAATCCTACAAAAAATATAGAATTTAAAACTCCTCTCGTATGTACAACTTCATGTTAGGTTGGGGGAACATAACCAATAAAAGGGGTACAAAAATAATTGTATTCAAACATTTTCAGAGCAGAATTTGTGGACTGATTGGACAACTAAAGACCACAATACCACATATATCCTGCAAATGACTGTTCCTAAATGTTTAAATGGACCCAGGGAAGCAAATGGTAGAGAAATTTAAAGGCCAAATTCATCTTTTTCAAAAAATAAAAGAATGCAGTCAAGGGGCCCCAGTAGATATTAAGAATCTATGCAGCTTTGTAAAATGGTCAAATGATCATTTTATTGTTTTACCTGTAACCATTTGGGTCCCCTCAGAAGCCTGGTTAAAAAAGCTCCCAGTTAGCATCCCTCACATCCCTGCTTGTTTTTCACTCCTGCAATGCTGGGAGTGAGCATCCAACATTTTTCATGTCCTAGCACCAAGTCAGAACGTGGGGGTTGCCAACTTGGACTTTAGCCAGGCTTCTAGGTTGACCCAAATGGCCTACAGGTAAAACAAAATGAATGATCATTTTACAAAGCTGCATAGATTTTTTTTTAACATCTACCTTGCCGGCATAGGCTAATTTTCCGGAAGAGATCAAAATAGCCTTAAAAACGTATTACTTGCAAAGGAATCAGATTGGACAGAATTATGACAGTAAAACGGCTCCAACAAACCCCTGGTGAATCACTAAAGCCGTTTTAGACTCCTTTTTGAATCGGCACTGGTTGCACGTTAGCCGTCTAACCAGAGCCAGTGAACTTTTCAAATTTTCATCCTTTTTACTACTCTGTGTCAATAAGCATTGACGTTTCAGCGTCTTTTAGAGGTATCCCCTCACATCTTCCTTAGATAGGTGGTGGGGCTTAGCTCAGCCCCCTTTCACACTGGGGCGTTTTCAGGCATTTTATTGCTAGAAATAGCCTCTGCAAAGCGCCTGAAACCTGACTCCCATTCATTCCAGTGCGTCTTTTCACACTGGGGCAGTGCACTTGCGGAACGTTCTTAAAAGTCCGTCAAGCAGCATCTTTAGGGCGGGTTGGGAGCACTGTATTTAACGCTCCAAAAACACCCTGCCCATTGGAATGAATAGGCAGCGTTTTCAAAGTGCCTTAAAAGCGCTGCAAACCTGGAGTTTTTAACCCTTTTTTGGAATAAAAGCGCCCGAAGCTTAAACTGCTCTAAAGTGCCGCTAAAAGAAGCGTGGCTTTAGTGCTAATGGCCGTCGCTTTCAGTGTGAAAGTAGCCTCAGAATCAAAAAAAAGAAAAAAGGAGTCCATCTGTACAGTGTGGGCCTGAGATCCTCAGTCCCCCTCAAACTACCTGTGGTGTCAGACATGTTTTACACTTGTGTTAGAATGATTGTATGACAGGTTGACTTATATTGTCATTAATTATAGCTGCTATCTGCACTTATCAATCAAACTTCAGATTAAATGCAAATCAAGAGTTTTTTTTTTATTTTTTATAATGACTGCCAAGACTTCAGCTAAGCTCAGATTTGCAGGTTACTAAAATGTATTTTATTTAGCAAAATGGATCCCTTCTTTGTATAGTCAAAGCTAAAAATAAAAACTAAACACTTCACCTGGTCCAGTTGCTTCTGAATCTTGCTTTGCTGCTCAGTAACTATTTTCAGCTTCTCTGCATCTGCCTCTGGAAACTCTCGGCCTGCTTTCTTTGCAGTCCTTTGTTTAGCACACAGAGCTTTTCGGGACTTGCGGTGAACCCCAATTTGTTCCTCCAAGACTTTCAACTGCATCTGCAAGAGCTGCTGTGTGTGTAAGAGCCACTCTTCATATTGGCGCTGGTCTGCTTCATCTGTAATATGGAGAAGAATTATTAGGTCCAAATCGTCCTTTGCAACTTCATACACACATTCTCATGAAATGTGACAACCCATGCACACTGCTGTTTTTCGTTGGCACACAACTGCAATTTGAGGTAAAAATACAGATATACAGTACCTTTCAAAAAAATAAAAAATAAAAAAGTTTAACTGGAATTCATTTGGATTTTGACTTTAACCTACTTATAGCTGAACTGGAGGTAGAGAATAAAAATTAACTGATTTAGCTAACCAAAAAAATAATAATTATTAAAGCGGAACTCAACCCTCTAATTCGTTACAGCCAAGGAAGCTGCCATCTTCTCTGACTGACCTGCAGTTGCCATGGTAGTGGATGTGTGATCGGTTAAGATGCCAACCACTTGATGGCTTGGCCTTTGGTTGTAAGCACAAACCCATGATAGTCATCATTTACGGTATGTCTTGAATGTAACGGTTTTGGGAAACCATTAAATTGATAGGTTTAGTGCCACATTAAGTGCATTCTTGAGTGTAAATGTAAGAATCTGAATTTCAATTGGGTATTATTCCTGAATAGCAGAGATCAAACTGGGAGAGAGAGAGCAGAACACAGTCACTTTGACTGCAGTAGAGAGAGAGAATTAGAAAGGGCCCTTTATAAGAGAGCAGCTAACATGGAAACACGTTTTAGAGATGTGGCAGCCACCAAGGTGGCCACTATACAGGAGAGATCAACAGAGTTCCTTAATAGGTTCAAATGGTAGTTTCTGCAGGACAGAGAACCAAGTCTTGATACCAAGGAAGCATAGGATGCTGTAATGGGGGGGGGGGGGGGGGTGTTTTTTGAGACACTTAGAATAAAAGGTTTTAACAAGGGAAAGCAAAACCAAAGCTTTCTGAAACCCAATAAATAAGGTGGAAACCTGTGCCTTGAGAATACGTAAAGTATAACTAAAAGCAAAACTTTTTTTGCTTTAGACCAGAGGTGTCCAAACTTTTTTCAAAGAAGGCCAGATTTGATGAAGCGAACATGCGTGAGGGCCGACCTTTTTTCCTGACATTGTTTGAACCATTAAAATTCAGTCTGTGTGTTCGTTCGAGTACTGAAACACTGCCCAACAAGAATTCTCTTGCCTTTGTGGCTGTGTGTGAGTAAAGAGATGATCTCAGGCGTGTTATTTGGATATACCGTATTTATTGGCGTATAACACGCACCTTCACTTTAAGAGGGAATTTTAAATAAAGAAATATGAAGCAAAATAAGGGTCAGTGCCCATCTGCAGCACCACCATTGCCAGAAATGCAGCCCCCATCATTGCCAGAAATGTCAGGAATGCAGCCCCCCATCATTGTCAGGAATGCAGCCCCCCATCATTGTCAGGAATGCAGCCCCCATCATTGTCAGGAATGCAGCCCCCCATCATTGTCAGGAATGCAGCCCCCCATCATTGTCAGGAATGCAGCCCCCCATCATTGTCAGGAATGCAGCCCCCCATCATTGTCAGGAATGCAGCCCCCCATCATTGTCAGGAATGCAGCCCCCCATCATTGTCAGGAATGCAGCCCCCATCATTGTCAGGAATGTCAGGAATGCAGCCCCCATCATTGTCAGGAATGTCCGGAATGCAGCCCTCATCATTGTCAGGAATGCAGCCCTCATCATTGTCAGGAATGCAGCCCCCATCATTGTCAGGAATGCAGCCCCCATCATTGCCAGGAATGTCAGGAATGTAGCCCTCATCATTGTCAGGGATGCAGCCCCCATCATTGTCAGGAATGCAGCCCCCATCATTGTCAGGAATGCAGCCCCCATCATTGTCAGGAATGCAGCCCCCATCATTGTCAGGAATGCAGCCCCCATCATTGTCAGGAATGCAGCCCCCATCATTGTCAGGAATGCAGCCCCCATCATTGTCAGGAATGCAGCCCCCATCATTGTCAGGAATGCAGCCCCCATCATTGTCAGGAATGCAGCCCCCATCATTGTCAGGAATGCAGCCCCCATCATTGTCAGGAATGCAGCCCCCATCATTGTCAGGAATGCAGCCCCCATCATTGTCAGGAATGTCAGGAATGCAGCCCCCATCATTGTCAGGAATGTCAGGAATGCAGCCCCCATCATTGTCAGGAATGCAGCCCCCATCATTGTCAGGAATGCAGCCCCCATCATTGTCAGGAATGCAGCCCCCATCATTGTCAGGAATGCAGCCCCCATCATTGTCAGGAATGCAGCCCCCATCATTGTCAGGAATGCAGCCCCCATCATTGTCAGAAATGTCAGCAATACAGCCCCCATCATTGTCAGGAATGCAGCCCCCATCATTGTCAGGAATGTCAGGAATGCAGCCCCCCATCATTGTCAGGAATACAGCCCCCATCATTGTCAGGAATGTCAGGAATACAGCCCCCATCATTGTCAGGAATGTCAGGAATGCAGCCCCCCCCATCATTGTCAGGAATGCAGCCCCCCATCATTGTCAGGAATGCAGCCCCCCATCATTGTCAGGAATGCAGCCCCCCATCATTGTCAGGAATGCAGCCCCCACCATTGTCAGGAATGCAGCCCCCATCATTGTCAGGAATACAGGAATGTCAGGAATGCAGCCCCCATCATTGTCAGGAATGCAGGAATGCAGCCCCCCCATCATTGTCAGGAATACAGCCCCCATCATTGTCAGGAATACAGGAATGTCAGGAATGCAGCCCCCCATCATTGTCAGGAATGCAGCCCCCATCATTGTCAGGAATGCAGGAATGTCAGGAATGCAGCCCCCCATCATTGTCAGGAATACAGCCCCCATCATTGTCAGGAATGTCAGGAATACAGCCCCCATCATTGTCAGGAATGTCAGGAATACAGCTCCCCCATCATTGTCAGGAATGTCAGGAATACAGCCCCATCATTGTCAGGAATGCAGCCCCCATCATTGTCAGGAATGTCAGGAATACAGCCCCATCATTGTCAGGAATGCAGCCCCCATCATTGTCAGGAATGTCAGGAATACAGCCCCCATCATTGTCAGGAATGTTGGGAATACAGCCCCCATCATTGTCAGGAATGTCAGGAATGCAGCCCCCATCATTGTCAGAAATGTCAGGAATGCAGCCCCCATCATTGTCAGGAATGTCCGGAATACAGCCCTCATTGTCAGGACTGTCAGGAATGCAGCCCTCATTGTCAGGAATGTCAGGAATGCAGCCCTCATTGTCAGGAATGTCAGGAATGCAGCCCCCATCATTGTCAGGAATGTCAGGAATGCAGACCCCCATCATTGTCAGGAATGTCAGGAATGCAGACCCCCATCATTGTCAGGAATACAGCCCCCATCATTGTCAGGAATGCAGACTCACCATTGTGCAGTGCAGCCTGAATTATGCCCCTCCATCTGCCGCCTCGGAGGGTACAGGGCGGGGGCGGGACGAGCGCCAAAAGATAACATACAGGAGAAACTCCTGTTTTCTCTGCGGCCTCTTTAATACAAGGTCCCCCCTCTTTTGATAGACAGAACAGCCGTCCAATGGCAGTGCTGGAGACGGGACTTCCTATTACAGAGGCTGCCGTGTAAACAGGAAATACTCCTGTGTGCACGGCTCTTGTCCCGCCTTCTCCCTGTCCCCTCCAAGGCATCCGGACATATATATCTTTTGTGGCCCCGGCGCTGGGAGATCGTTGGGGGCCACAAAAGATATACATGTCCAGATAACCAGGCGGGCCATTCAAAACGATTGGCCCGCGGGCCGGACTTTGGACATGCCTGCTTTAGACAGAGTGCAGAAGCATTAGAACACCCGTTAAGTTTTTTTTTGCAATCTGTGCCCCTGTTAGGGAGATTCATCCCTTTCTACTTGTCCTGTTTACCATCATCATTGAAAGTAAAAATAAAAATAAAATCCCAATTTTGGGTTGTTCCCCGAAAAGTAAGAGCGGAAACATCTTCCAAGGAGGATACTAGTTCTGGTAACCTGGAGGTCCCTAAGGAATTCCCCAGGATTCCCTCTCACTTCCTGTTTGGTTATGGGACAAAGAGTGAAGGGAAACCTCTGCAACGGGACACAGATTTTGATTTTTTTTTTTTTTTCACAGGGTTATAAAAAACTTTCCCTTTCTCTATATTCTAATTGAAAAAAAAAAAAAGTTTTGCCTATAGTTCCACTTCAAGGCCAAGAAACAGACTAGTGCAAGAGACAGAATCAGTTCGTCAGACTGCAGTAAACTTCAACAAAATGGTAGCAGTCTGCAGACTCTGTTGCATAAATGTAAAGGCTATGGGTAAAAGATGGTTCTTCACCTGTAGAACACACCTCAGATGCATTTTTCAATTTTCAGGTTTTAATCGTAGAGCGCTTGGACCACAAGCAGCAGTGTAAGTACATATGCGAATACTCTGGGGGCAGATGATAGTCCAAATGGCAATGCCATTGAAAAGCTGGCATTAGCTTAGGCCACAGCATTCATCTTGAAGACCATAAGCTTGGAAGATTGTGTGCCTGAACCATGCAGAGATTGTGGAAAGGTGGAATTATGAAATCCATCTAGGATTACAAAATAGGAACATCTGTCCTCCTGAAAGAAGCTGTAGCTGAGATATACACATATCAATATACGCTTTTTCTAGCCTCTTCGTGTCTATAGGGGCTTGTTTGGGCTGTGAAGACTCAAGTGCTGCTAAGCTAGGCAAAAACTATTTTGCACCGCATCAAGGAGTATACAGTTAAAGAGGTACAGTTAAAAAAAATTTTTTTTAAAAGTCAGCAGCTACAAACACTGTAGCTGTTGACTTTTAATAAGCACACTTACCTGTCCAGGGTGCCCGCGATGTCGGCCACCCAAGGCCGATTCGTCTATTAGATCGGGTCCCGTCGCCGCCATTCGAAGTAAGAGAAACAGGCAGTGGAGCCTTGCGGTTTCACTGCCTGTTTCCTACTGCGCATGCGCGAGTCACTCAGCGCTTTGTGAATGGCGGGCTGTGTTCTGGGACACACACAGTTTTCAGAACACACCATGCCACCTTCCTCAGAAGACAACGCAAGGAGGAGAAGACTGAAGATCACCGCAGTGTAGAAGTGGCAGATTAGGACGATCTGCCTAGCAACAGCCATTTCTGGTAAGTTAAAAAAAAATCTATTTTTTTCCCCACATTTTAATGCAATTTTTTTTTTTAGAGCGGACCTCCACTTTAAGTACAATTGGTGAGAGGCAGTAGTTTGCATCTCATAAAATGCAGCTTCTGCTACAATATCTGCGTTCCTTTTGGTTACCTCCATTTCATCCTCAAACAAGTCAAAAGGCTCGATCTCGGATTCATGAACACAGTCAGGGTGGAGAGAGGCAGTATAACATTTCTGGCTTTTGGAAACCAAAGATCTAAGCATGCTGAAAGTTTTTAGAATAATTCAGACATATAATCACATTATGATTGCCTGGCAGAGAGTCAAGATCAGAGGTGAAGAATGGTGCCAAATAAGAGATTACTCTGAAAAGGGAACAACTAATCACCCTGAGGAGTTGTGTTTCCTGTAATCCATCGGCAGCGCACATTATTCTGCCCTTTTGTCGAAGCTCTCCTGCTCTAGTGATCTGCCATTTCTAAATTAGGGGACCCCAGTGGGTACCCATCAAATGTGAATGGGGTTTTGCATGTCCATAATACAGAAGCCTCTATAATCCAGGTGCTGACCATGTTTCCTTGGTTGTGTCTTTGTAGCAAAAGGCTGGAGGAAAATTTGTAAAATGTGGTATGCATGTTATTAACCAATATGGCAAGGGCAGAACTGCATTACCGTCTGGTGACAAAGACATGTGGATGTGAATATACCACCAAATTTAAAATCAAGCGTAAATACTTAGCGACGACAGCGCCAGAGACAAGTATAATGAGCATGGGCATAGTGTGAAGGGGTGCAGAAGTCGCCATAGCAACCCCGCGTTAAACTCCAGGGGGCCCGCAACTACCTGCTGTGTTGTCATTGTACACGCTGCAATCACAAAATCCTGGAAACAGAATCGAGGTCTGATCCACCTTTCGTCACACAGGGTCCGTGCCTAGCTCTATATTCTACTCCAGGGCTTCTAGTTTGCCTTCTCCCCAGACCACACCCCTCCACCACTCTCATTGGCTGGAGAAGAGAAGTCTGAGTTCCCCCTTGAGAGGATCCAGTACAGGGATGTGTGATGGTTGTTGCTGCCAACCTGGAAGTGTGCTGACAAGGACAGGGGGACAGTCAGTAAGATGCCACACAGAGCAAGGACAGGAAGAGAGAGGTGCCCGAGAGCCAGGACAGGACTTCAGTAACTCAGGTAGGATGTGCACATTGCTGTGTGAGGAGTGTTCCCTCATGTGAGGCAAACTGACACCACCCCCCATAGCACCTGGCCTACCAACACTCACACAGTCAGAAAAGTTATGAGAAAGATCTCTTAAACTTACCTCCTGAGCGGCCACAGATGCGTTTGTGTCAATTTGAGCAGCATCAGGGCTGGGGGACAGGACATGTCATTGCCAGGATGGTGGGCGAAGGAGGGGGTCCTTTTAATTGCCATGGAGGACTTCCCTGTCACTATATACCACTTACTGATCGCCCTGTCACTACATACCGCTCATTGAATTCTGCCACTACATACCGCTCACTGACGTCTTGCCCAAATCCGGTGATCGTTGACCCTTTTCACATTGTTCAGGTAGATCTCCACCTCTCTAAAGTTGCATACCTCTGCTCCAGGGCATTCAAAAGATTGAGCCATCCACATTTTGACATACTTCCCCAATTTATTTAAAATTACCCTCTCAATATGTAAATAAAGGTCTGAAATAACTCTTAAGCCACTTGGAATATCTTGGCACGCAATGGAAGTTGCAGGTGGTAGTAGTGGGGGGTTCAACGTTTGCATCAGGGCCCACAAGCTTTAAGCTATGCCTCTGATAATGGGGAATAAATCATGTGAATAACTGCACTTAACTGCACATATGCAGGCTCTTTGTGCCAACAATGTGGGTTGTTTTTGGCCAGAACAGTCCAAATTATAAGGAAACCTTGTTTTACATTGTCTATGTCGCTGGGCCAGTTAAGGGTTCAGGCTTCCGCAGTAGCAGTAGGTATCCCTTGGCAGGTGTATACAGGGCCTGAGAACCATAGAGATGGACCACAGCCCTGGAGATGTATATTATCCTGAGGCCAATTATACTCATTGCAGCAATGTGTAAAGGGGAGCGTCTAACGCAGGATCCCATGCCCAAAGCAAACATTACAGGCCTGCCCTACTACAATAGGACCAGGTTTGGTCCCTCAAGGTAAACACACTGATTGGTTACAGACCTAAAAAATGCTGCATGCCCCAAGGAAATAAGCAGTCAAATCTTAATAGACAAAAAAAACAAAAAAATGAATGGTTTAAAAAGAAAAACTCTAAAAAAAGTAGATCACCTAAGGACAATGGTCTAAAATTTTGACCTCACAAAGTAGGTGGGTTATATAAGCGTGTGCTAGGGGTGGCCCTAGCAATGTTTTTTTACCAATGGCCAATCACCTGAAGGTAGCCTGTATTAACCCATGGCCTATGACTACAGCCATGTGTCCTGTGGATTTTTTTTTTTTTTTACAAATTTACTAAACATAAAAGCAATGTGTAAAGTAGAAAATACTCATATTTAACATGATTAAAAAAAAATAAAAAATGAGTCGAGTACTCACTGATCATTCCTTGCACAAACGCAGGTGGGTTGGGACGTGGCTGAGTTGGATCTATGTTGCTTCTTTCCTAGAAGGCAAATAAATAGTAACATTAAAACACATTTATACAGCTATTGCCCAGAAAGTGCATTACTGTAAGCTTCTCACCCAAAAGACGGAAGGAAATGAAACAAAGCAGAATGATAAAAGAGAGAAGCTGACTGGATGCCATGCAGGAAGTAAAGACTTTGTCAGACACTTCATACATGAGGAACACACACTGTAATGTTTAAATTACACATCTGAAATGAAAAACACTTGTCTACTTAAAGAGTATGTCCAGCCAAACCTTTTTAAATTGTTAGTTTGAAACAAAGGAGGGAAAAAGCATAACCTGTTGGGCGTTTACTGCTTTCAGGGCTTGGTTAGAACATTACCCCCTCATATCATGTTCAGGTTCACCAGACAGGACTCAAGAAATAATATCTTTTTTAATACAGTAGAAGAAAGCAAAAATGACCATCAGATTTTTATTGTCGTCTGTCACCCACTGCACTCTATCAAAAACAAGGAAAACATTTTTGGGCGGAAATCCATGTTAACATTTCTTCAGGTTAATTTTCCCTGCATGCAGATTAAAAGGCAAAATGTGAACAGGGTCCAAGGCCCAGCCTGAAGCGGCCTAGTCTATTTTTATAAACCTCTACACAGAAGCTCCCTACAAAGAAAACTGGTAAACCAAATGTGTACCCCAACAATGTACTTTGCTTATTTGCTGCCCTTTGGCCTGTCCAATAAACCATTTAATTTTTTCTGTTTAATAAATGCAAAATAATGCCCTTTGATCATGTCTAAAATTCAGTTTTGCACACTTCCTGTATTATCTCAAGGATTCGAATTAGCCCTGTTTCCAGCGCTGCCATATTGGATGAGGGAAGCAACTGCCACTTACATACATATACACACACACAATATATATATATATATATATATATATATATATATATATACACTTTTTTTTTTGTATGAATACATGTCTGGTGCATAAATCTCCTATTTTTAGTCTGTTCACCTTGATTGATCCTGTATCTTAAAAATATTCTGGAAAATGACTCATTCATAAATACCGTATAGGAAAGTGATCTTCATAAGCACGACAGCATCTGCCCGCACATTTGTGGGCCCATCAGCATCTGCCCGCATGATTGTGTCACCCTCAGAGCCATTACATCCCCTTCAGAACTTCAATCACAGGTTTCGCAACCCGACAAAGCTTTGGCAGAGAGACTGTCCCTGCCGCGAGTCTGATGACTCTAGCTGCGGGCTGGTAAAAATGGCCTAGCGGGCCGGATGTGGCCCATGGGCTGTACTTCGGAGAACTCTGCTTTAAAGCATTTATTAGGGTATTAACAGAATTTCTCAATTTATCACGCATCAAGACTCAGGTGGCTGCTCAGGATTCCATATACACTACAAATGTACATTTCGACAGTACATTATGCAAACTTTTCAGTGTTCACTCACTTGTGAAGCACCTGGCAGCCCTTGGGTGGTAGACTCTGTAGGTGCAGGAACTCCTAATCTTTGAGCAAGGAGAGAAACTTGTTGTCTATGGAAAGACAGAAAAAAAAAATAAGGCAAGTATGGACATAAACTCAACAGTATCAAAAAAAATAAGAGTGCACCATAAACCTGCAGCAACCCCATCACTCATCAGTTTAAAGTAAAATCGTAACAAGAAAACTATGAAGACAAAAAAAACAAAACAAAAATCCTACCTCCAAGGACACACTAAGCTAATACTAAACTAAAACCAATCAAAATTAAAGCAGAACTACAGTCAAAATTAAACAGCTTATGAGCAGGCATGCTATTGTAGAAAATACTTTTTTTTTTTTCTTTTTTGAGCTTGGGTGTAACAAATTTTTAAGCATTTTTTTTTTTTACACCATCACTAGTTCACTGACAGGTTCTTCCCTTCCCTTCACTGAAGATAATGGAACACAGACAGAGCTCCATTAGCTACTTTCCCAGACACATAAGCCGAGGAAAGAAACTTCTGAAACAGGATGTGATTTAAAGCGTTACTAAACCCAAGAACCTGAACTCACTATATCTGGTCTCCCACAGTACATGGAAATTAAATTATTTTAATAAATATAAACTGCCAAATACCTTTTCTCATCAGCAGTATATAGCAGTCTCGTGACTTCTATCAGTGTCTGGTAAAAGCTTGTAGGAGGAGTTTTCATTCACCTCTGACTGTCCTATGAGTCTGTCTGGACAGTCCCAATTGGCCCTGTGCTGATCACATGCACCCTCCCAAGAAAAAAATACCTCTTTAGCAATACACACCAAACTGAGCATGTGCAGCATGACTTCAACAGCTCTGTCTTATCAGGAGATGGATTGGGGACAGTGGAACGAGAGGATCAGAGAGAATGGGATCAAACACCCTTTTAACACAATGTGGAGGATTAACCCCCTTAGGTTCCACAGCAAGTATAACAAGCATGCTTTACTGCATATACAAACCAATTTTACGGTTGTGGGTTTAGTAACACTTTAATGCATGTTGATTCCGGGTTCCTTCTAACTAGGAAAGATCAGCAAAAAAAATGTTGCTGGTCTTGCCATCTCTACCCGAGGAAACCTGCTATGCAGGTCCTGTATCTGCAGGTGGGAAAGTGGGGCCTGGGATACATGGAGGGGGTGGCACTTCTGGGATCTATGGAAGTGAATGGTTATTTAAATGTTTTGTTTTTTTTCCCTGAAACTTCCCTTAAAATGAAGGTGCGTGTTATACGCCAATAAATACGGTAATTGCAAAGTCCCTCTTTGCCATGAAAATTAACTTAATCCCATAAAAAAACTTTTCCACTGGATGTGTGAAGAAGGCTTCAGGGCACCCAAGAAAGTCCAGCAAGCACCAGGACCTTCTCCTACAGTTGGTTCAGCTGTGGGATCAGTGCACCACCAGTGCAGAGTTTGCTCAGGAATGGCAGCAGGTATGTGTGAGTGCATCTGCATGCACAGTAAGGCAAAGACTTTTGGAGGATGGCCTGGTGTCAAGAAGGGAAGCAGAGAACTCCAGGGAAAAACATCAGGGACAGAATGGTATTCTGCAAACTGATTGTTTGAGGCATCCCGAAAAAACCTTGTCCAGGGAAGAAAAGGTGAGTGCTACCATCAGTCCTGTGTAATGCCAACAGTAAAGCGTCCTGAGACCATTCGTGTGTGGGGTTGCTTCTCAGCCAAGTGGACTCCCTCACAATTTTGCCTAAGAACACAGCCATAAAGAATGGTACGAAAACATCCTCCGAGAGCAACTTCTCACAACCATCCAAGAACAGTTTGGTGATGAACAATGCCTTATCCAGCATGATGGTGGCAGGACATTTAGTTGGAGAGTTCTTAAGTGGAAATGGGCAAAAAGGTATGCCTTGAAGGAGGAAACCATTAGAACCAGAACTCATGGCAAATTTCACTGTGGGATTTGTCTTAGATCTCAATTTCTGAGTATGAGCTCCTAGAAAGAACTTTTTTTGGAAGAAAGACTTTAGTTCGGGATATTTCCAGGATCAGACCCACGTATACTGGGCACATGGAAGCCTAGAGAACACATCTTTTTAAACTGATCACCCAGCCAAAAGCTTGGAAAAGCTAAAAAGTGTTCGTTTGACATTTGCTGAAGTTTCAAGAGAGATAAAACCGTCAGGAGAAGTTTTTTGGATAGAACTCAGGGCATTCGGGTGAAAAGTGGAGGAGAACAAGAAAGGGCACCAAGATGTTTGTGAACACTCTAGGAGCAGATAGGCTAAAGGGTTGTGTGACAAACTTAAAATGGTCATCCGCTACTGCAAGGCGTACAAATCATTGATGAGGTGTTAAAATCAAACACAGATAGGAATCTTGAATGTCCACTGATGCGTTTTTTGACCTTGCGTGTTCCATACAAAATTTTGGAAATTTTCAAGAATTAGTTGGATAGGACGAATATCCCCCGTTGGGCTTTAACATTTACAGATTTGAGTAGAATCCCCTGAACCTGCCCTGTGATGCTACCGGTAAAGACTTTGCTGAGGCAAGAGGTGGTTCAGGGCATTCTTAAAATCTGACTGTCCTTAGACAGTCTTTGGTTGATCTGAAAGAGGAAAGTGCTGAGGCGGTAGGGTTTTGTACTCTCTTGTATTCTTTTGAAACCGCCTATTGAACCCACAGTTCTGGGACCCAAAGTGATGCAAACTGTAGTGGGCCAGGCCTTCTGCCAAAAAGCATATATGTTTCAAAGTTGGAGTCTTGATAGAGCATGCAGGTGCTTTGACTTTAAATGAGCTGGGAGCTCCTGAGCATGCAGGTTTTGGTACTTTCCTGAGGAAATAAAGTTTTAGAAGTTTTTTCACCTTAATGCAAATTGCCACAGGGAGCTGTGACCCAGCTTGAATGCCCCCATAGCAGTTGGCTGTGGGGGCACTCAGCAGGAGGGAGGGGACAGGAGCACCGAAGGGGGACCTGAGCTGCTCTGTGCAAAACGACTACACAGAGCAGGCAAGTATAATAAATATATATATTTTTTTTATTTATTTTTTTAGTTAGAAATAACAAACAAGACTTTACAATCACTTTAAGGCTGCCATTAGGGAAAATGAATTGTCAAAAGGAGTAAAACTGCAAAATATTATAAAACTTACTGCGCTTCATTACCCCTAAAGCTCCAACCGAAACATTGCGTGTAAAACTTCAACTCAAAGAAATATAACCAATGCAAAAAATAAAAAAATGGTGCATGAAGGACAACAAAAGTAGTGCCTAGAAAAAATAAAATGGGAGTTCAACTCTGAAGGTGTGTCAAGAGTTGGTGGGGTTGGAAGGAACAATATCTCATCTGTTTCTGTACATGTACAGTTGGAAGATTATTTTAAAGAAAAATGGACTAATGGACTTTAGGTTTTAATTTTTCTATGCACTACCTTTTTTTCCCCCCATGTGCACCATGTTTATTTTTGGTGTATATTTTTTTAAAGTTGAAGTTCTGCACATATTGATTCGGTTGAAACTATAGGTGTATCGATGCGCGGTATAATTTATATACAATTTGGCCAAGTTGGTTAAAGGCAGGCATTTTAATTCCTAATGCATTCTATGCATCAAGATAAAAAACCTGTGTGCAGCAGCCCCCCCTCAGCCCCATCTTGATCCAGTGATGTTGCACAAGACACGGCTGTCCGGGACTCTACCTCCTGACTGGCTGAGACACACAGCAGGTGCCATTGGCTCCTGCTGTTGTCAATCAAAGCCAGTGAGCCAATGAGGAGAGAGGGGGGCATGCTGATTCACGGCTCCATATCTGAACGAACACCCAGAGCAGTGGCTTGGCTCGAGTGCCCTCATATTAAGCTGCTTGCTATGTGGGTACCCGGCAGGAGAGAGGAACCAGGAGCACCGGCGAGGGACCATAGAAGGAGGCTCTGGGCTGCTCTGTGCAAAACCACTGCACAGAGCAGGTAAGCATTACAGGTTTGTTATTTTTAAATGGAAAAAAAAAAGCGCTCCGTTTTCATCCAATCCCCATAAAGGAGAGCGGGGCTCTGACAGATCCGTCCCTGCATAGTGAGCAGAGATGGACCTGTCATCCGCCGACTCAGGGGGGATCAACGGATCGATCCCCGCTGAGCAAGCGGAGTCCGTGAAACAGACCAGCAGGTATGAAAGCCATAACACTGTAGTTTTATGTGTGGCGAGCATGAGAGTTTTTTTTTTTTTTTTTAATATTTGTAAACTGCAAAGGCAACATTGTTTAATACCTATTAATGCCTGGTGTGACACCGATGCTACCCTGAGCCATAACCTTTTTAATTCCTTTCAATGCAACCATCTTTGCCTTGGCAATAGGATCCAGAATATCATCTGCTGCAAATTTATCAAGATCTGAAATAAAAAGAAATTCATATATTACAATTTAGTCACCAGAGAACGGTTTGAAATATCGGTTTTGGGCAAACCTGGCAATTAAAGCTCGATGCCAGCCTCTGCGCAATTGCCGATGCTAGATTTATCTAGTTGACTCCATTCACATTACATGAAATCCAGAACAGAATCGCTATATCACAGAGGCTTGAATACATGACTGTTTTTTAAATCACATTTCAAAGACCATTTAAACAAAAAAATTTGACAGGGCAAAAACACACCAAGCACAGTACACATTCCAGATCAATTAGCAGCTCTTTCATCACTCCTATGTAAAGTAGGTTAGCAAATACCACAAAAGGGCTAAAAATGCATACCTTCATTATACATTTTATTAAAACAAATGTGCTTCAGACTTCACAGGATGCTTTTTACAGTTTTAGCTTACAAAGTCTGTGCATCCACATTTTATCGGGTTTTAGAATGGCTGCGATTGTGGCATCAGCACCAGGAATTACAGCAGGTAGGATTTAGTATGGGAATCTGATATATAGCCAGGCAATTTGTGTTACAAGCAGTCTATAGCAAGATGATAGACTAAATTGTTGCAATATAAACCTCAAGATACTTAAAGTGGATGTAAACCCAAAATGTTTTTTTTTTTTTTTGATGTCATAATGTAGAGAAGAAGATTTCCTTTCATTTGAGCTCAGTCTTGCCACACAGAAGTGGTAGTAAAGTATCTTCTGTAAAAACCCATTGACAGGCAGAGTTTTTATAAAAGGAGAGACCCTAGAGGTCTCTTTTGGCATAAATGACCCCCCCCCCCCCCCCCCATGCCAGTCAGCAGGTAATGTGATCTGAACCGTGCATGCCCAGCTCAGACAGCGTTTACGGGCCGCTCTGTGTGCCATGGCGAAGTGAGTGACGTCACCTTAACCCAGCCATTTAAATGGCAGATTTGGAACCTGGAAGACCGGGTTAACATGGTAGCACCAGGGAGAGAGCCGTGACAGTCCATCGCTAGGCGGCTCTGTCTGTAGGCAAGTCTTTCATAAAGTACTAGTACGAAGTGCATACTAGTACATTATGACTTAAACCTGCAAGGGGGCACTTTTTTTGTTAGTCTCCTAATGAGACTTTACTACTACATTAATCCCAACAGCAGCTATCATTCTGCACTCAAAATATTTAAAAGAAATCTAGGAGACAAAAACTTTTTTTCTTAGAAGTAATAAAGATACCTGAATCTGGGAAAAAGTTGTTTGCCAGTTGCTGCGGCTGTTGCTGTATAACCAACTGCTGCTGTTGCTGCTGCTGCTGCTGCTGCTGCTTCATTATCATCTGCTGGCCCAAGATTGGCTTTGGAGGAAGCGCTTGCTGCTGATGACCACTAGCTTGTACCAAGTGTTGACCACCAAGCATGTGACTCTGGTTAGCTGCAATATGCATGGGCGACTCTAGTGTGGAGCTAGCTTGTGCACCAAGTCTCTGCTGCATTTGTTGCTGAGAAGATAAAAGCTGTGGAGCAGAACCTGCGCCATGATGCCTAGGTACTAGGCCTATTCCAACTAAGTTTGCTTGATGTCCATCTTGCTGAAGGTGAGGTGCTGAATTGGGCATGGATGAGCTGGTTAACATTGGATGAGGCTGTACACCTTCTGGATGCTGGGATGTCAGCATTTGCTTTTTCTGTTGTTCTTTTTTCTCATGTTCTAGAAGGTCCTCTATTAGGAGTGGGAGTTCACTTGCTACAAGAGAACTCTCCATCTTATCTAGATCATCACTGGGAGACTGTCGATTGCACTGCAGGCTTAGGGGACCTTCATCCAAATCAAATTTCCCTAACATTAGGTTGCTTGGATTAGCCATAACTGAAGAATCTTTACTGGGAAAAAGGGAGCCACTCTGATTTGTGGCTTGAACAACATTTGTACTAGCAGTATGAAGACTAGGTCCTGATTTTAATAAACCTAATGAAACCTTTTCAGTTCCAAGGGATGATTCCGTTTTAATATTGATGGAATTGCTAGCAGAAAACTGACAGGTATTAGCCTTCAAGCCACTGTCTTCTAGCTTTGGTTTTAAATCGCCTGGGTATGAAGACTGATTTGTTTCCACACTGGAAGGGACTTGGGAAATACTTCCACGGCCATCAAGGCGGGGGCCCAAATCAAGTCCTAAGCCTCCTGCTAGTTTATCTTTGGTTATTTCAACTTTTGCTTTATCTTGCAAATCTTGCTGTAACTTGTTTGGCAGAGCATCTGTTTTCGCCTCTACAACTGGATCCATTTTAAGCATTGCCTCCTCTTCAGCTTTTTCATTTGCAGATTCAACCAGACGCAAATGTTCATTGAAAATGTCTTTTTTATCTCCTGTGTCCAATTCTGGGTCTGTATAGGCAAGGAGGTCAAACTCATCACCGTTCAGAAGATCATCTAAATGTGGATCATTTGTTTCAAGGTTATCAAGGTTGTCCAAATCATCATCCGCTTTAGCAACATCTAGGCTCAAATTTGCCAAATCATCATCTTCCAGGTCTTTATGTGAATCAAAATCAACATCAAGCTCTGGAGGTTCCTCACATTGTACTCTATTAGCTCCAATGCTAGAAACAGAAGCTTCCTTTGAATTTTCAGTCTGTAAGGTGGCTGGAGGAGGTGGATCACCTGTTTGTTGCCGAGGGATCTCTGGAACAGCTTCCACTTTAGTCTGAAGTGTTTGTGGGACATGAATAATGTTTCTGCCCTGAGGAACTGATGGAGAAGTAGCAGCCACAACTTTCTGAGGCTGCATTAATTGATTCCTTATTACTGGTACTTGTAAAGGATTACCCTCACCTCTAATTACACCTGTCATTAACAAGGAGCTGGTACCATCATTTGGTAAAAAAAAGCGGGGCCTGTTTTGAGAGCCAGGTGGTGAAAAAGGACCACCAACTGGTAGCTTCTGTCCATGATTATGACGCAGCTCAATATAGGGTGCTCCACCAACAGTGACCGAAGAGGGGAGCTGATCTCCAGGAAACGGTAAACGCACTATTCCTGCACTGCCCATTGTAGGACTCTGTGATGGACGATTCACTTCTGGAAACCTAACAGGTGCCATAGTCCTTTGTGCTGTCACTGGTGGCTGCCAGACATTTTGCTGATCAGGGTAAGATCCCCTTGAATAGAAGGCCTGTGGTGTTTCAGAAGAATGTCTAAACCAAAAACAAACATTACATTACAATTGAGACTGGTGCTTACACATGCGCAGCATTTTAACATATAGTTCATACATTACAACTGAAAAAATAATTAAATCAAGATTCGGGCATGACTGTGTGGAATGTACAAAAATGAAAATAAACCTCTTCCTTATGCAATGTTAACATCAGAGTTAAAACTTAAAATAACGAATAAGAGGGGGGACAGATACATCTTGAACGCTAACTGGGGGATCTTGATGAGGGACGGAGAACAGCACACAGCACAAAAGTTCAAGAGAAAGTTTGTCCTCGAGGTTTGTTGACTAGGGTGTCTCCTACCTGTAGGAGCACACGTTCCAACGTATTTTGTTCAAACTTTAAAAAAAGAAAAGGAGGAGCTAAATGTACAATTGAAATCAGCCATAGAGATGAGTGACCTTTATTAAAAGGTTTCAAATGCTATACGATACACTCTAGATTGTACCTTGTTTCTTTGTTACATTTCTTGACATGCATCATGTTTGTACATTTGGCGAATAAAAACGTTAAGAAAAATTGAAATACCGGATACGGTTATTGGCTGACTTTTGTCAGGATGCTTATTGCGATGGGAGTCACTTTGGGCAAGGGGCTCGTATAACCCAGCTTACCTTAGAGAGGTCAGAAAACCCATTTTCCAGCTCCCCAGGCCCCTCTTAAGTTACCCTGTGTCTATTAGGGGCACAGGGTGACCTGAGAAGTCCAGTCTGGTCTGCCTAACCAGACTCCCAGTACAACCACACCGAATTCAGTATTTCAATTTACTCGTTATCATAGGTTCTATATGTGTGGTTTGTGTTGAAAGTTGGAGAGGCTTCTTCACGTGGGACAGTAATATTTATCAACAATTTCCTTTAAGAAATATATGAAGATAAATAATTCCACCTTTCAGACTGCTAAAAAGTTTAAGGTGGGGTTTAAGTGTTTATTGTTAAGTGGCTGTATCCCATTTTTCTATTGTTTCTATCCGTCTTGGAGGCAAACTATCATGGGATGTATATGTTTATGAGGATTAGCTTATGGGTTAATGAAATCACTGTCAGCTATTAGTTGCTGAGGGGGGGGTTTCTCCAACAGCCCTGCCGTCTGATAAGACTGTGAACTGTTGAAACGTTTGAAAGTACCCATTTCTATTGTTACTGGATGTACAATTTACCCCACCCTGTGTCATTATGTAAAGAAGGGGGGTTGTCCCCAGAGTGTAGATCTCTTTGTGCCTGTGTTTCAATAAACAGTCTTATGTTTTTTACCACCCTACACTGAGTTATATCTAGTTACTAGGCAGGCTAAGGGATCTAGGATTGTGCCCGTACTGGGCAAGAGAAGCTTATACGGCAGACATACTCCTCTTGAGTACTGGGTCCGTCACATTTATCCACCATCCTTAAATTCTTGGCGAGGTGCTACAAGTATGTAAAGCAGAAAAAACATCTTCAATGACTACAGACTTATCTGAGGCCAGTGACTCACAATGCAGTAACCAACTCTGAACCCTAAAGGCAATGTCCCACCAACAAGTTTGTAGCAGTGATTTGTAGCAGCTACACACCTCTGATTATATTTTCTGGTGATTTATAGCTGAATAGAGAGTTGCTGCTGTAGCTGGCTGCAATGTTCATCTATTCAGCCACAAATTGTTGGTTTCTTTTACCTCCAGCTGCATTGCTAAAAATGACTGGAAACTGAAGCTGGCAAAATCGATACAAATCTGTAGCTTTAATAAAATGTAAAAAAAAAATAAAAAAACACCAATGAGTGATTTTGTAGTCGCTACAACATCGCTAGTGTAACAGGGGCCAAGTTATAGCGGAGGTCAGCTAGCCAGGTGAGACAATTACTTTCCTCTGTGTGCACACATCTATTGCTTAAAGCCTCAGTCATTTCTAAGACCAAGAGCTATGCCACAATCTCACTGGCCAATATGATTCTCGTGGACATGGGGGAGGAGGGGATTCAGGGATGGAAGGGCAGGATTTGGGGGACTAAAATTCTTAGGAAGCGAGCAACAGGATTCAAGATTTCTTGACTGGAAATTTCATACAATAAACTTGTTACAAAATGACAAAGTACCTGGCAGAAATATCAGCAGCAGGTGAAGGCAAAGGTGTACTCAGTCGCTCATCTTGTGGAAATGGTGATGGTACTACTTGTCCAGAAACTTTGGGAGCACCGGGAGAGGGCGGAATTACTCCAATTTCATTTTTAATCTGTACAGTAAAAGAATATAAGAAATAAAAAGCAAACAATTGGATAAAAAAGCAACATGATGAAATCCATCTCTTTAACCCTTAGCAGTAATGCAAGAGGACATATTCCCGTGTACCCCCTTAATCCATAGCTGTAAACATTCTGCATAAATCAATTACTCAAGCCTAGAATGTATCATTTATAACAAAAAAAAAAAACTCCTAAACATAAAATCTTATGCATTAGGTCTGAAAACTCACTTGTGTTGGGTACACAGAAAGCCGCCCTGATGGATCATACCCTTGCCCACCAGGATCTCCACTCCACCCTGGTTGGGGTGTGCTTAAAGCAGCAGCAGCAGCTTCTTTCTCCTGCCTCAATGTATTCCTCTGGATTTGCTGCCTGATAAGAAGCTCTCGCAGCCTCTGACGCTAGACGTAATAAAGACATTTCAGAATTTGCTACATATACAGCAATTAGGACAACAATTTCTGTGCCCCACCATATATAAAAACAGACATACCTGTCTTTGTTTCTCCTGTTCAGACTGGCTGAGGTTGCTAAGAGCAGCTTCAGGTGTTCCTTGTAGCTCTGGTACTTCCTTAGCAGTACTGCCAAGCGAATTAGGAATGGCAACAATATCTTCCCTTTGTTTCTCTGCCGGAGAGTTAAGGCCTGTGCGCTGGCTAGAAGCTGGGGACTGATAAGGTGCTTCCTGGGGTAATACTGAAGGAGGACGGAGTGGGGACTGAGCATATAGTTCTGAAGTGCTACTATTTCCAGACGAGTGTGGACTACCTGCAGGGTGAAAGGAGGTAGCCGTACTGCCACTGGGAGAGGTATAACATTGTGGTTTGCTTGGGGCAAAATGACTGCTTGTTGAATGGGAAGGAGTTAAATGGGGCTGGTGAGAAGGAGAACTTTTCACACCATCTCCAGGAGAATGAGGAAAAGTGAAGCACGATTGGTTTTGAGAACTCTGATACACATTGGCTCCAGGAGATCGGGCAAACAAAGAAGCTTGCTGCTGGCTTGCCTGTACTTTGGTATGGGCATCCATAGACTGTGGATAGTTTGTACTGCCAGAAGCATGAGAAATTTGTGCTGCTGGTTTAAACCCACCTTCCATACCTGAAGGACGAGGTGGTTTGTGAGGAGGGGCAAATGGATCCCGAGACTGTGGCCGGGACGGTGGACGGGAGTATGGGTCTGGAGATTGAAAACGTGGAGTGACTGGGGATTGGCAAAAAGCTTCAGTTGACAATGGTCTAGGTGTTAAAGGTGATTGGGAGCTCCCTTGTGACTGTGGGCTTGTAGGGACACGAGTGAAAGGATCGGAGGACAGTGGTCGAGAAGCCAATATACCTTCTACAGGCTGAGGTCTAGGAGTTAGAGGTGGCTGGGAGTAAGGATCTGTGTATGGGGTTGTGGAAGTTTGCCTATACATTTCTGAAAGATGCTGTGGTGATGCCACCTGTGCTTGCATGTGTGCCTCTCTGTGTGATGGAGCAGGGCTGTGAGGTTCCATCTGGGACATACGAGGGGTTAGGGGTGCTTTAAACACATCACATTTCATCTCATTTGTTCCATCAGACCCAGCACAGTGTGAAAAACTAGGAGATCCAACATCATCTTTCTTAATTTGAAGAGCTCCATCAGTCTGTCTTTTTGGATCTATGTAACGAGTAGGAGACATCATTGGCTCAATTTTGATTTCAGACTGCTGGCAAGGCCTTGATCCAGGACTTCCAACCAATGAAAGATTATCAAGGGATCCTGTAGAGTAGCGTGGCTGGATGAAGGACTCTGTTTGATGATGTGGAGTGGATGAATGGCAAGTTTGGTATTCCATGCTTTGAGTTGTATTCTGTGTATTCAGTGAATTTTGAAGCTCTGTCCCAGAAAGAGTCTGAAATCCTCCACTAGATGCTGGAGACTGTGTGATGGAAGACGGATATCGGGGGTCCAGTGAATATGCAGGTGAAGTAGGAAAGTGCTCTTGGGATGGTGACTGAGGGGGCAGTTTGAAAAACATGTCATTAGAAGATTCGGTTCCTGGAGTGCTAGCCGATGAAGGTTTCAAAAATAAGTCCGAAGAGGTAGACACTGCCGAGCCACTAGATATAAAGAGATCTTGTCCTGATGTTCCAGGTCGATAATCTGGATTCACTGCTGTCTGAGACCCAGGTTGCAATGGCATCTGAAGCTGAAGCACTGGGCGCTCTGCTTTCCGTACACCTTCACCTTTGGATTGCTTATTGATCTGACTTTCAGCCTGCTGTAGAACCAGTAATCAAAGGCAGTCAGAAAACGAACAAGGTCAAACATTCATTTCCATAAAAAAAAAAGAAGAAGACAGGACATGCCAATTACTACAAGTAATGAATGTGCAGAATTTATAGCATTTAAAGCGTGCGTCTACCAACAAGATCAATAACACTACAAAACATTGGACAGAAAGAAAGTACTCCTTTGACACACAAACTGAGAAAGAGCAGACTACAGACGTGAATTGTGTCTCAAATGCAAAACTTTTCTGTTTAGGCCCCATGCACACGAGATGCAGTTAAACGCGCGTTCAGAGGCAGTTGGACACTTTTTTCAACTGCACCTGAACGCATGCAATGTTATCCTATGTGTCCATGCACACAGTCTAGTTTTTTCCCGTTTTTATGCAGTTGCGTTTAACCTCGTTTTTCCAGAAGCAAAAAAATGCGTTCAGACACTTTGCTTTTCCACGTTTCAGACGCAAAACGCGTCTAAACGCGTCTAAACGCAGGCACCTGCGTTTAGCCGCGTTTGCGTTTATAAGCCTTTTTAAAGGAACCCAATTTTTTTGACCAGAAAACTCAGAAATATGATGGTAAACCATAAAAAATACTAGAAAAAATTGTTTAAAATGTCGTAATTAGTTTAGATAGTTCAGAGAGCATATATACTCACTGATGTATACATGTTTGTGAAATGCATACATGTTTGTGAAATATCCAACGGACATTCGCTGTGCCATCAACGGATGGGTCCAATATCGACAAGCTCTGATTCTGGACCTCTCATACAAATTTGCGATGACATTGCTGCCTCATGAAGAGAACATCAGGAGCATTTCCTGACATATAATCAATATGGGATCCATTTAGAAAAAAAAAAAAAAAAAAAAAAAAAAACACAGAAAGAGAGGCAAATGCAAGTGTACAACTGCTCTCTCTGCTGCTCACTCTGATCAGAATGGCAGAAATAGTTAATAAAACATGCTTTCTGAGCTTGGGGTGGGTCTGTATGATGTTATCTTTACAAATGCTTATAGACGCAAACGCGTCTAAACGCGGCATGAAAACACAGCCAAACGCGCGTTTTTAAACGCAGGTTTCTGCTTTTTAAAACACGCGTTCAGCAGAGTTTGCATCTGCGTCTCGTGTGCATGGGGCCTTAGATAGATAGAGGAGTGAAGAGATGCCTGTTGGGCTTTTATTGCTCTGTCTACAAAAGGGAAGATTTATTCTATTTGTACTGGTGACCGCTGGCACTGGGATTGAAAGTGGGGGGAAAATCTTATTTTCAGTGGTCACTAAATAGCATAACACAAATCGTAAGGAAACATTCTATTATTCCAGTTACAATTACCTAAAAGGTTTACCCAACTTTGGAAAGATTTCCTCACTGTTATGTGAAGACAGGAAGTGACCGGGAATCATTCGACTCTGGGTGCATAGCATGAAAGGTCTGACAGGGATTTGTAACCATTTCCTACTGTATTCAAAATAAAAAAATAAAAAAAATAAACTGGTTTTAAAAATATTAAAAATCGGAGCTCCACCCGCACCAAAAATATTAAAAGTCAGCAGCTACAAATACTGCAGCTGCCGACTTTTAATAAATGGACACTTACCTGTTCCAGGGGCGTCGGCAGAATGTGACGAGCGACCGCTCGTCTCTCGGCTGCCCCGCCGCCATCCTCTGTCAGGAAATCAGGAAGTGAAGACGCAACATCTTCACTGCCCGGTTCCCTATTGCGCATGCGCGAGTCGCACTGCGCGTCTCTATTGGTCCCTGTTGTGTCCTGGGAACTGTGTTTCCCAAGACACAATGGGGCATCTCTGGCTAGGGGCGGGGCAGCTCCGGATATCTCGTCCGGAAGTGGGTGCAGATACCTGTATTATACAGGTATCTGCACCCCCCTCCCCCCTGAAAGGTGCCAATTGTGGCACCGGAGGGGGGGAGGAATCCGATAAGCGGAAGTTCCACTTTAGGGTGGAGCTCCGCTTTAAGGCCAAAAATGTAAATGTAGATTTTCGCATTTTGGATGTATTAGGTTACTTTTTTTCTGGCTTTATTTATTTTCACTTCTTGATCCTGCCAAAAACACATTTCCTGTCCTAGGAGACCATGCTCATCTGTGCTCTAAAATTAGGAGAGAGTCGTCTAGGGGGACAACACTACTTCTTCAGCAGCTACAAACACCTTCCCCCTTCCCGATTTTCATTGCATAGGGAGGACAAGTTTTATTGTTCACAGAAAATAAATGAGGAGGCTCACAACATTGTTTGAGATATTGAACTGAAAAAGTAATAAGGACACTGGTTTCTAGATCTAGGATCCACAATTATTTTTCTGCACTTGCAGTAAATATAATTGGTCTGGGAAAAACAAAAACAAATGCAACCACAACTAAGTTCTAGTAAGATATAACACCTTACACTTTTGTTTTTGGGTTTGGACATTGTTTAAGAAAATAAGACTTCTGAATAATCAATGGATAGTATTCCCCAAAGTACTGAGATCAGTTTTGTACTCAATTAAAAAAATTACAGGTATTGAACAGATAGGGCATAATTAAAAATGTATAAGAGGTGATGTCCCAGATTCTCTTCTACTGTGTCAGATATAGAGACACAGATTCTATTATGGACCCTGGGGACTACAGCTTTACTATAAAACAACCCAAGAGGGACAAAAAAAATAAGAAAATATTGCTGTAGTGAGTATTCTGAGTAAATGGCAACACAAACACAGAGGGTTTTTCTCAAACGTTACTGAAAAAGTGGAAATCTGTCCCCTGGAATGATTAGCAGATAATGTTTTTAAGGCTTCCAGCCACTTGAAAGGACACTTGCATTATTTAATTACAGTTTAAAAGAGGAGAAGCACCCATTTCACTTGTGCTTCCATGAAAAGATCTGGAAAAGGTGACTTGTGATTAAGAAACACTCCCTACGCATACAGCAACAGAGCAAACAGTCAAATCATGCAAACTTTGATCAAAAGAATCCATGGGTTTACCTTCTGTACCTTGTTTATGCGATGTGCCGCGCGATTATCTTTGGCTTTTTGCTTAAAAAAAAAGGGAAAAAAGAAAAAAAGTCAAAGATTAAACTGACAACCATTGCAAAAACCATATGTCAAACGTAATTTTGAGCGCAATATCACTCAAAATACAGCCAATGAAAATATAGATAGATACGCACACTGATGCATGATTAAACGTGAAATAAAGAAAACTCAATATGAATTATGCAACGCTTACAGAAAATTTGAATTTTGACTTGCATAAATTCCAGATCCTGGTGTCCAGCACAGAACACAGGATGTCAAAAAAAAAAAAAAAAAGTGGCTGTAAGGGCTAAACGTTTACAAAAAAAATTTTTTTTAGGCGTCAGCATCCCCACTCAACCCCCCCCCCCCCCCCCCTTTACTTACCCGAGACCGCATTCGATCCTGCGCCGTGCATGTCTGCAGATCTTTTCTCCCCTCACTTCCGGGTCCCACTGGCTTTGCTGGTGCACTGGGAGCCATTGGCTCTCAGTGCTGTCAATCAAAGCCAGTGATGAGGAAATGGGGAGCGGGGCTTGCCATCTGTGTCAATGGACGCAGCAGAGGGACTCGGGTGCAAGCACGCACCTGTGCCACACTAGCCAGAGAGGAAGGGCCAGGAGCGCCAGCGGGGGACCAGAAAATAGGAGGTTTAGTGCCATTCTGTGCGATTCCAGGTAAGTATAGACATGCTTTTTTTTTTTTTTAAATGGACCTTTACAATTTCTTTGAATGCTGCCATCTTCAGGTGAAGGGACACTGGCAAAGCTATTTTGGGCAAAGAAATAAGATGGATGCTTTTGTTTTGCAAGAACTAGATGAAGGTCTCCTGTGTGTACTGCAATGGGGATGCCAAGAATGGGCACTAGACTAGGATGGAAAGTCTGCAAAAGTCAGTACGGCGAGCATGGTCCAAAACTGCTGGTGGCCATTGAAGAGGCAGGTTCTTACTATAGAAAGGAGCAGTAGGGACTGACTTAGTCAAACTTGCAAGGTTAAGAGGTCCCTCGGGTGGGGGGATAGGGCTGAGAAGGATTAAGCCCTGCAAGATGTGCAGCCATCTGAGAAGGAAAGAGACTCCTCCGCTGTAGGGGGCATGAAATTGAGCAAGCTTTCCCAAGGACAGGATCCTACTACTGCAGTAGTAGCAGAAATAGACGATGGTTGATAAAGTTTCTCTGCCTCAACCACAGAAAAAAAAAAAAAAAAAAAATGGGCATGACAGTTGGAACCAAGGTTATATGGGGGGCTGGCTTACTTCTGTTTGCCAGTGTCCCAACCTTCTGAACGTGGCAGCAAGACGCAACTGACTTTTTACAATTCCTATGTCACTCAAAGAGATACAGAAAATACATTGAAAACAATACACACCAAATACAATACACACCAAATAAGGAGCTTTGTCTTGCGCTGGCACTTTCCTCCAAAGCTTCATGATCTGCTTGCATCGACTTGACCAATCTAACATAAGATAAAATGAAGGAATTTGGTCACAGGTCACAGCTATTGGTTTACACGAAGGTACAGCAAGTCCAGGAAAGGAAAGCAATTGCAAGTAAAGAACAAACATTTATGGTAATAATTTAGGGTTATGTCTCATGTAAGTTGGGTTCAGTAGGCAAACGTTAACACCCCTACAGACATAAGCCCAAAAACCTACAACATTCCTAACAAATGCAGCTGGCACAGTTGCCACTGTAAGCACATTTATTCTGTTCTCCAGAGCATACAAGAAGCAGTTTACTCTAACAGCCACCTTTACATAGTACAGAAAATCCAATGGAAATAGATTACTACAGTTTTTAGGAATTTTTGAAATGCATGTGTAAATATTGTAATCTATATACTGTAGTAGTTTCTGACCACCCAACAGGAAACCCCCCCAATAGCTTTGCATAACATTTTAATTTCCTCACCTGGGTAGTCCTTTTTCAAATTAGGAAAGTTTTTATTTGCATACAGCACAGGCGAAATTGTTGACATCTCCCCTAGTTCTTCATCTTTTTCCCAGCGTTGTAAGCTGCGTTGATTGTAGGAGAGGCCATCAGTCTCACCCTCTGTGGTTGGTGTAGTTGGGGTGGAAGCTGTGGTCCATGAGCCATCAGTGTCACAGTGCTCAGGACTGAAGAAGCCACTTCTCTCCCTACATCAGTGCAAAGAGAGACTAAGAATTTGCCCCATCACTATACTAGGTTCACCCACAAAAGAGACATGCAGAAAACAAACATCAATTTGATTAACAATAGGTGACAAAGCTCTGTTGAATGAAAGTCCAAATTAATATGGCTTTACATTACGGTTGTTCCATATGAAATTGCTCAGTATGTTTTGCTATAATCACAAATTTTAATTTTGCAAATAAAAAAGACGAGGCAATGGATAACAATGGGATTGAAAAAATAAATAAAAAAACAGGCAGAGGAAAAAATTCCTAAAAAATAGCAAAATCCAGTTTATAGTCTTATTCCAAGAATTTATACTATATCAGGTAGGGCTGGTCATGGTATGAAATAAACTATACTTGGGGGTTGATGAAAGTATCCACGCAAGTATCTACCAGTGACAAGATAACAATGCTCGAATTGTCTGGCACCATAGATAAAATGTATATGTAAATATATATATATATATATATATACATATACACACACACACACACACACACACACATACACACATACACACACACACACACACACACCTGTGTGTTTGTGTTAGTCTTTAATGCATTCTTTTTGAAGACACTTGGATCCCTAGTGCAGGCTGTGCATGCGGCATAAAGGTCCATACACAAAATATAACTATCTGACGGAAAAAAATGCATACAGAGGAATCGTCTGATAATCTATTCGATAGTACACAGCTTTTCGAGAGCCAATCACATTCTTGCGAAAATATCCGAAGGAACAAGCGCGAAAAATTTTCACGTACCATAACCGAACGATTTTGTGTTATTAGTTTACTATTTCTACAAAAAAAATAAAAAATTGTGTGACCAAGACCACACATGCTCGGAAACAAAAGAATATATTACAATACAAAACACTACATCACTTCAGACGTTGTATCCTGTCTTACAAGAGTTTCGTAACTTTAGTAACTATTGGTTTTCGATATGAAACTAGCATGCAAAAAAATAAAATAAAAACGTTCATTCGTCCGCTATTCTCATTGTGTGTACTAGCCTTAATTTATGTACAAGGCAAGATTAAAGGGGTTGTAAACCCTCAACCCTTAAGGTGAAAAACCTCCTGTGATGCAGCACCCCCCCCCCCTTTTTACTTACCTGAACCCGGTCTTTCCAGCAACGGGGACAAGGACAACACAGCTCCAGCCAGGGTCTCTGGCCCTGATTGGATAGATTGACAGCAGCGCAGCCATTGGCTCCCGCTGCCATCAATCAAATCCAATGATCACTTCAACTTCAGTGACCATTTCTCTGTGACATACAACCCAAACCATATAGTTTTCAGAATATATATATATATATATATATATATATATATATATATATATATATATATATATATATATATATATATATATATATATATATATATATATAAGCACAATAAAGCCCAGTGGTCACAATACAAAAGAATGGTTGCCTCTACATGTTTCACCACAATCGTGGCTTCTTCTGGAGCTTTTGTAGGACCTTAATACATTACCACCCTTTAAAACATCACGGTTCCAAGGAATCCTCAGAGCCCACCAAGAGCTCCAATGAGGTGTCTGTGTCAAAAATGAGGGGGTAACAATAATCTGTAATCACATCCCGTTAGAGTGAGAAGTTTAACGAATTTATGGACAGATACAAATATCCTTCCCAAAACGGCTGTGGCCGATCACCCCTCTGTAATATTATCAACTCAAGCTAAAAAGGGTTAATCCCTTTGGGATAGACCAACCATTTTGATTTTCCCTGTGGTTAAAGGTATCATATTGATACTAAATTAATGAACACTGGTACTCGGAGAAGGAAGTGCTCAGATGGCACAGTCTATGTTTGTTGCCAGCACATGAAGTTTGCGTTTTGGGAAGGATATTTGTATCAGTCCATAAATTCGTTAAAATTCTAACTATAACAGGGTTTGATGACAGGGTTATTGTTCCCCCCCCAGACACATTATTGGAGCTCTTGATGGGCGCTAAGGATTCCTTGGAACCGTGATCTTTCAACCACATTACGACCGGCGCACGACGATGTACGTCGGCAGAATGGCATACCTGTACGTCCCTTTGAATTTGCTGCCATGCCATCGCACGGCAGGCTGCGCGTGCCCGCTGCGAGCTCCGTGAGTCCGACCGTGGAACCCGATCGCTGCGGGCATACCCTCGATCGTCTCACGGAGAGGAAGAACGGGGAAATGCTAATGTAAACAAGCATCTCCCTGTTCTGCCTAGTGACAGTGTCACTTATCTCTGCTCCCTGTGATTGGGAGCAGAGATCAGTGATGTGTCACACACAGCACCCCCCCCCCAGTTAGAAACACTGCCCATAAAAAAAAAAAAAAAATCGCTGATTGCCGCCATTACTAGTAAAAATAAAATGATTAATAAAAATGCCATAAAACTATCCCCTATTTTGTAGACGCTATAACTTTTGCGCAAACCAATCAGTAAACGCTTATTGCAATTTTTTTTACCAAAAATATGTAGAATACGTATCAGCCTAAACTGAAGGAAAAAAACATTTTTTTTTTTTATATATATTTTTTGGGGATATTTATTATAGCAAAAAGTAAAAAAACATTGCTTTTTTGTTTACAGCGCAAAAAATAAAAACCGCAGAGGTGATCAAATACTACCAAAAGAAAGCTTTATTTGTGGGGGAAAAAAAAAAGGACGTCAATTTTGTTTGGGAGCCACGTCGCACCACCGCGCAATTGTCAGTTGCCAAATCGCAAAAAGTGCTCTGGTCTTTTGCCAGCGAAATGGTCCGGGGCTAAAGTGGTTAAAAGGGTGGTAATGTATTATGGTCCTACAAAAGCTCCAGAAGCCACGATTGTGATGAAACATGTAGAGGCAACCAACCATTCTTTTGTATTGTGACCACTGGGCTTTATTGTGCCCTTTTTTATATATTAAATTGCTTTTCTTTTTCAAAATTACGTCTGTTTAATAAAAATAATATATTTTTGTAATATCAATTCTCATTGATTGTGTGCACCTTCAAACTCCAATTTTGTCCTTATATTTGAACTAATTTAAAAGGAGGTGGTGTATTTAGTGAAATCTCCAACCTCAAATACTAAATTTATACATGCAAAGGAGATTTATTTTTTCTAGACAGGGTGTTCATATGCTACATACTCTGACAATAATAAAAAAAAAAAAAAAATTGTGATCTGTATATTATTCAAAATAAGTATCATTTATGGCACAACTATCACATTTACCATGCTAACAGAATAATGGCCCTCCTGGCAATATCTATATTACAGAAGCAGATATCACAGATAGGAAAGTGAGTGCAACCAGTTGGCAAGAAAAATAGAAAATAAGCATTTACTATACTTAAAAAAAAAAAAAAAAAAGGAAGAAGAGCACTCAGTCAGGACATCTACAGTGGCTTGAAAGTATTTATACCCCTTGAAATTTTCCACATTTCTTGTCATGTTACAACCAAAAACTTAAATTTAACAAAAAGGCAAATAATTGTGAAGTAGATGGTTTTCAAAATGTCTTACAAATAAATATCTAAAAAGTGTGGCATGCATCCCCCGAGTCAATACTTTGTAGAACCACCTTTCACTGCAATTACAGCTGCAAGTCTTTTTGGGGATGTCTCCACCACAGGAGTCTACAACTCAAAATTACCTGAGGGCCACAGGACAAAATGTTCACATCCAATCGGGGCCACATGCAAACTGTCCTTTCCCCCCAGCATTGGTGTCAGCGGACGCACTATTAACCCCCAGCATTGGTGTCAGCGGACGCAGTATTAACCCCCAGCACTGGTGTCAGCAGACGCAATATTAAACCCGAGCATTACCCCCTACACACTCCACAAATACCACCCCACCCCCCACACACACTCCACAAATACCCCCTCTTCACAAATTTAAACCCCAGCCACGCAACTAAGGACTTTGCTCAGCCTCTGTGTGATGGCTTACTTACCTCTCCTCCTGGTAGTCAGCTGGTGGCCTGATCTTCTGCCTCCCGATTCCTCTCCTTCTGTCAGGTCCTGGTTTCATCACAGGCCTAGTGGCAGGGCACCCTGAGAGTGCCATAATCTTCCACCCTGAGGTGGCAGCAGGACCCTGGATCCGGGGCTGGTGTTCTGTCGAGAAGTGCCCGCTATCGAATAGTGCCCAAGACGAACTGTGCATGCGCCGTACGTAATAGCACAACAGCTGATTTTACGATCAGCTGTTGTGTCGGCAAGATGGTGCCTGTGCGCAATAGCCAAGTGAAGACTTTTTTCAGTCAGATTGTGCCTCGTGCTGCCGAGGAGTGGAGGAGGGGCGGAATTTAACATGAAGGGCGCGGATGTTTTCAATTATGGCCAGCACTGCAAAGATGGGGGCAGAGTTTTTAACGATGCCCAAACAAATCTGCTAAACAAATCTTTATCTGCCATTCTTCCTGGAGGGCCTATTTAGCTAGCTAATCGTTTAAAATGCTGCCCCCCCCCCCATCTGTGCCGCAGTGGCGATCCTTGAAAACATCCGCCTCCTTCATGTTAGATCAGCACTGGCCTTCAATGAAAAAATCCGCCCCCTTCATGTTAAATTCTGCCCCTCACCTACATGAACGTGCCTCGGCACAATCTGACTGAAAAATGTCTTCAGTTGGCTATTGTGCTTAGGCGCCGTCTCGCCGTCACCACAGCTGATCGTAAAATCAGCTTTTGTGGTATTCCGTACGGCGCATGCGCAGTTCAGCCAGGTGTTCTGTCAAGAAATGCCCCCTATCGAATAGTGCCCGGACTAAAAGGCACATGCGCAACGCTTGCGCCGTATGCAACATCACAACAGCTGATTTTACCATCAGCTGTTGTGACGGCGCATGCGCACAATAGTTGACAAAATTTTTTTGGTCAGATTGTGCCCTGCGCTCCCGTGGCGAGTTCATGTCCATGATGGGTGGATTTCTACACGTTGTGGGAGGATTTATGGGCACTTTGGGGCGGAATTACATGTACAGTGCTGCAAAAAAACTTTCTGATGGGCGGATTTTTACATTTCTTGTGGGCGGATTTATGGGTACTTTGGTGTGGAATATCACAACGCTTTATTTTTTGCAGCACAGGCCAACTAATTCCACCCCAAAGTGCCCATAAATCCGCCCACAAGAAATGTAAAAATGGACACAAACTCTCCACTGGAGCGCAGGGGAGCGCGGGGCACAATCCGACATCAAAATCTGACATAAAATCAGCTGTTGTGATAGTACGTATAGCGCATGCACCCTTCAGCCCAGGAACTATTTGATGGGGGACATTTCTCGACAGAACAGGTGGACGGGGCGATGGGCGGATCCTCCCTCCGCTCTGCTCTCCTGTGTTGTGCGTGCTGGGCTGCAGCAGGATGCGGGGGAGAGGCGACAGAGAGAGAAAGCTCCCAGCCGCTGCCACCCGCCTAGGATCGGCCCTGCCTGCGGGCCATTTGTAACCAGTCCGCTGGCCGCAAATGGCCCGCAGGCCGGTACTTTAAGACCCCTACTCTACCAGCTTTTCACATCTAGAGCGTGACATTTTTGACAAATCTTTGCAAAATAGCTCAAGCTCTGTCAGATTGGATGGAGAGCGTCTGAACAGAAATTTTCAAGTCTTGCCACAGATTCTCAATTGGATTTAGGTCTGGACTTTGACTGGGCCATTCCAACACATGAATATGCTTTGATCTAAACTATTCCATTGTAGCTCTGACTCTATGTTTAGGGTTGTTGTCCCGCTGGAAGGGGAACCTCCACCCCAGTCTCAAGTCTTTTGCAGAATCTAACAGGTTTTCTTCTAAGATTGCTCTGTATTTGGCTCTATCCATCTTCCCCCTCAACTCTGACCAGCTTCCCTGTCCCTGCTTAAGAAAAGGGATGTGTGCTCAGGGTGATGTCCAAAGTTAGTTTAGCAACAAAGCGCTTCGCTTTTACACCAAAAAGTTCAATTTTGGCCTCATCTGACCAGCGCGCCTTTGTGTCCCCCACATGGCTTCTTGCGAACTGGACCTCTTATGGCTTTGTTTCAACAATGGCTTTCTTCTTGCCACTCTTCCATAAAGGCCAGATTTGTGAAGTGCACGACTAATTGGTGTCCTGTGGACAGATTCTCCCACCTGAGCTGTGGATTTCTGCAGCTCCTCCAGAGTTACCATGGGCCTCTTGGCTGCTTTTCTCATTAATGCTCTCCTTGCCCGGCCAGTCAGTTTAGGTGGATAGTCATGTCTTGGTGGTTTTCAGTTGTGCCATACTCTTTCCATTTTTGGATGATGGATTGAACAGTGCTCCATCTTGGGATATTTTTATTTTTTTTATATAACCTAACCCCGTTTTAAACCTTACCACAACTTTATCCTTGACCTGTTGTGTGTTTCTTGGCCTTCATGATGCTGTTTGTTCACTAAGGTTCTCCAACAAACCTCTGAGGGCTTCACAGAACAGCTGTATTTACATTGAGATTAAATTACACACCGGTGGACTCTATTTACTAATTAGGTGACTTCTAAAGGCAATTGGTTCAACTAGATTTTAGTTAGGGGAATCAGAGTAAAGGGGGCTGAACACAAATGCATGCCACACTTTTCAGATATTTGTAAAAAAAAATAAAAAAAAAAAATTGAAAAACCATTTATCATTTTCCTTCCACTTCACAATTATGTATCACTTTGTGTTGGTCTATCACAAAAAAAAATCCCAATAAAATACATTCACATTTTTGGTTGTAACATGACACAATTTGGAAAATGTCAAGGGGTATGAACACCTTTTCAAGGCACTGTATGTAAAAGGGGCTTTCCACCTTTACAGAAAGTAACGTAAAAACACCCAATTAAAAAAAGAACGCCAGTGACAGGGCCGCTTTGAAGATGCAAGGCAAAGTGTTGCTTGGATTATTTCATTTTCGCACAGCAAAAGTTAACATACCTGTTGTCCAAGAAGCCAGACTGAGCAAAAGGCTCAATCTTTAAGCTAGAAGTCATGGATGCACCTGAAAAACAAAGTAACCAATAAGTAAATTTCACAAAGGGTTATTAGGTATATTATAATCTACAGTGCTAGCTTCTCTTTGAGGTACTTAAACCCATCCAATCAATATTCAAGAAAAATACTCAACTGCAATTTAATTTTGAATTATATCTGAAGACATTAAAACAGATTTGTGTTTTGCGCATGAAGGTCAGACACCAGGAGCAAAGAAAATGTGTAAACGCAATGGAAAAAGGTCGAGCACAGTCACATGAGGGACTATGCGACAGCCCTCACACCTGTGTAAGCTCCAACTAGAGTAACTAAACTTACACAAAGCTTCCTTTTTCTTACTAGCAGCAGATGACTAGTGAAAAAAAAAAAAAAAAAAGCGAGCATGTGCTGCTGGGGAAGATGGAATTACAGGAAACCTGTGGCCAATTATAGTATATTCCTACCACAAGACACAAGTTTTAAAAAGGTACACGGTTGATGTTGAGATAGCAACTGGCTTACCTTGTGTAAAGTGTCTCTGACTCTGGCTTACTGATCCACTGGCTGGCGCTCCTTCATTTCTGCCAGCTGAGCTATTCACAGGCTGATCACCGTCTACAGTACCAAGAACATCCTTCAACAGTTCTTGAATGTCCGAGTTCTCAATCTTGGGTATTTCTGTAGAAAGAAAATTTACAACAAGTTATAGAAACCACCTTTCCATTTAGTAAAGCTGCAATTTTATAAAGCCAAATATCAGAGGGATGATCAAACAGACAATATACACTTAAAATGAAATGACAAAACTAAAAATGTGCATAAATGATACCTAAAAACTGTGCATACAACATATTGAACACAGAACAGAAAGGAAATATATTTTACAATTAAAGAGAACTGTTCTTCAAAAAAGGGAAATTTTCCCACTGTAATTCTTCTGCTGCCACAGACGACTTCTAAACATCAGCAAATCTGCTGGCTGTCAGGTAGAAGTGTTTGGGCATCTCTACAGTTACCCAATCGCTTCCAAGCACCCTAGTAAAAAGTCAGGGCCCCCCAAACCCTGTAAAACGTAACTTCTGGCTTCAGCTGTTACATTGGCTGGGGAAAAAGCTAATAAAGCTTGATCTTGATTTTTTTTTTTTGGGGGGGGGGGGGGGGGGGGCAAAATAGCTGTATCTGGAAAGTGTGTATCTAAAGTATGTATTTGGAATGTGTATTTTGTATATATGTGTGCAAAGAAAACAAATAAAAAAAATTACTTTTTTAAAAAAAAAAAAAAAAAAAAAAAAAAAAAAAAGCTTGATCTACGCTTCAGTCGCTTCAGGGGAGTGCAGGTTAGATATCAGAGGTCACCAAATAAGCATCACATAGGAGACTTTTTGTTCTCCATGTGATAAATAAAATTTTAATTTTTTTTTTTAACAAATTAAAAAAAAAACTGAACACAAGCAATCCTAACTCCTCCCTAAACTGGAACATGACAACCCTTTGTGATTTTCAGCACATGGAGAAAAAAAAATAAAAAATCAAAAGGAATTTTGACTTGCCTGTAACCTTCAATATTTTGGAGTACAGTACATATCACAGGCGGAATATTCATACATCGGTTATAGGGGTGTACCTTCAGGTGGACTGGACTTTAACCCACTCCTCGAGCCCTCGTTTTGTAGTAAGCAATGCAGAATAAACCAAGGAAAATAACAGAAAGTGACCTGTGTCCTGTATTCAAGATATTGAATTTACGGGTAAGGTAAAATTCCACTTATCCTAATCGTACAGTATAGGAAACAGGCAACTTATTCATACACCATGGGACACCCCCAAGCAATGAATACAAACGGCAGGCAACAACTAAGCAAACAAAACTAACAGGCTCAAAAAACAACTGGGGTAAAGAGACCCATGTTCAGAGTGCCACAGCATATACCTTGCAGGCCAAAATTTGCAAACCTCAGAAATCTAGACATCCACCAGGTGGCAGCCTTATACAGTTGGGCAACAGAGGCTTGGTGCCAAAATGCCCAGGAAACTCCTAAAGATATGGTGCAGTGGGCATGCAACAGAACAGGAGGTGGTTTTGGTTTAAGAAAGTAAGGTCTTACAAGCAGGATGCCACTTACGAGGACCCAAAAAAGTAACAATAAGAGGGAAGCCACTTGATGGAAGCAGTAGTTTTAGGGTAAAATCTAATCACTCTGTCTAGGCAATAAAGAAAGCATCCTTCTTGAATGCTTAGGTGCAGGGCATAAGGATGGCAAAACAATGTCCTCCTTGGAGGTGGAAAACTGAAACCACCTTTGGGAGAAGGGATGTTTCGGGTGTAAAAATAACTTTGTTGGGAAGTAGGAGGAATGGTTATTTTACAGAGACATGTCTGACAGACGTGATGCCTACCCACAAGGCTACTTTGCTGGCAAGAATGTCCAAAGGAATATCCCTAATGGGTCCAAATGGTGGTTTCTGCAAGGCAGAGAGATCCAAAATAAGGTCCCAGGGAAGCACAGAGTGCAACAAGCACCGCAGAATTTGCACTGGAGTGAAGGCATAAATTAGTCTAAACTGAAACCATGGGATAATTAGGACATCCAAGGCCAGGGTTAGAGGAATAGCCATAATCCCCAATCTTTGGCATATCAGATTGAACACATCTGGATGAAGACACCATTCCCCTTGGTCCAAGCAGTGGCTGCGGAGATAATCCACCTGCCAGATGTGCGCACTCCTAAGAAGTGGAATGCAGAAGATCGCTGGACAGTGAGTTTTTGTTAATGAGAGAATTTGCCTTGGGGGGGGGATCTAATTTCAGGAATTAAACAATCGTCAAAAGCTGCAAATGCAGTGTGCTCAAAGAGAACAGGGTCTCATTTAGCACAATGGGGCATAACTAGACAGGACAGTCCGGTTGCACAATGCCAAGGCTTTTGCAAAGGTAATGAGCTTTTCAAACGTTAGCAAATTGCCTAATGCTCCTTATTCAATAAAGTGACAATCAGGAGAAGAGAAATCTTAAGCAGTTTCTTCCAATATTGCCTCTATATCCTCTTTGATCCCTTCTAAGTCTGCATACTCTAGTGGTGGCATATCAGGACCTGACTTTGGTTGAGAAAAAGGAGTAGAAGACATGGGGCATTTCTGAGCCCTGGACAAAGTTGGCTGTATTAACCACTTCAGCCCCGGACCATTTGGCAGCCAAAGGACCAGAGGTCTTTTTTCAATTTCGCACTGCACTACTTTAACTGGTAATTGCGCGGTCATGCAATTTTGTAACCAAACGAAATTTGCGTCCTTTTCTTCCCACAAATAGAGCTTTCTTTTGATGGTATTTGATTGCCTCTGTGATTTTTATTTTTTGAGATATAAACGGAAAAAGAGCGAAAATTTTGAAAAAAAAAGAGATTTTCTACTTTTTGTTATAAAAAAAATCTAATAAACTCAATTTTAGTCAAACATTTGGGCCAAAATGTATTCAGCCACATGTCTTTAGTAAAAAAAATGCCAATAAGCGTATATTTATTGGTTTGCGCAAAAGTTATAGCGTCTACAAACTAGAGTACATTTTCTGGAATTTACACCGCTTTTAATTTATGACTGCCTATTTCATTTCTTGAGGTGCTAAAATGGCAGAGAAGTACAAAACCCCCCCAAATGACCCCATTTTGGAAAGTAGACACCCCAAGCTATTTGCTGAGAGGCATGTTGAGCCCATTGAATATTTTTTTTTTTAGTCCCAAGTGATTGAATAAAGACAAAAATAAAAAAGATTTTTTTTTTTTTCAAAAAGTTGTCACTAAATGATATATTGCTCACACATGCCATAGTTATATGTGGAATTGCACCCCAAAATACATTTTGCTGCTTCTCCTGAGTATGGGGATACCACATGTGTGGGACTTTTTGGGAGCCTAGCCGCGTACGGGGCCCCGAAACCCAAGCACCGCCTTCAGGATTTCTAAGGGTGCAAATTTTTGATTTCACTCCTCACTACCTATCACCGTTTCGAAGGCCATAAAATGCCAAAATAGCACAAAACCCCCCCAAATGACCCCATTTTGGAAAGTAGACACCCCAAGCTATTTGTTGAGAGGCATGGTGAGTATTTTACAGCTCTCATTTGTTTTTGAAAATGAAGAAAGTAAAGAAAAAAAAAATTTTTTTTTCTTTTTTCAATTTTCAAAACTTTGTGACAAAAAGCGACATCTGCAAAATACTCACAATACCTCTCAGCAAATAGCTTGGGGTGTCTACTTTCCAAAATGGGGTCATTTTGGGGGGTTTTATGCCATCTGGGCATTCCATGGCCTCCGAAACTGTGATTGGCAGTGAGAAGTGAAATAAAAAAATTACACCCTTAGAAAGCCTGAAGGCGGTGATTGGTTTTTGGGGTTCCGTACGCAGCTAGGCTCCAAAAAGTCCCACACATGTGGTATCCCCGTACTCAGGAGAAGCAACAGAATGTATTTTGGGGTGTATTTCCACATATGCCCATGACATGTTTGAGCAATATATCATTTAGTGACAACTTTTTGTAAAAAAAAATATATATATTTTTTTTTTTTCATTATTGGGGGGGGGGGGGGGGGGGGGGGGGGGGGGGGGGGGGGGGGGGGGGGGGGGGGGGGGGGGGGGGGGGGGGGGGGGGGGGGGGGGGGGGGGGGGGGGGGGGGGGGGGGGGGGGGGGGGGGGGGGGGGGGGGGGGGGGGGGGGGGGGGGGGGGGGGGGGGGGGGGGGGGGGGGGGGGGGGGGGGGGGGGGGGGGGGGGGGGGGGGGGGGGGGGGGGGGGGGGGGGGGGGGGGGGGGGGGGGGGGGGGGGGGGGGGGGGGGGGGGGGGGGGGGGGGGGGGGGGGGGGGGGGGGGGGGGGGGGGGGGGGGGGGGGGGGGGGGGGGGGGGGGGGGGGGGGGGGGGGGGGGGGGGGGGGGGGGGGGGGGGGGGGGGGGGGGGGGGGGGGGGGGGGGGGGGGGGGGGGGGGGGGGGGGGGGGGGGGGGGGGGGGGGGGGGGGGGGGGGGGGGGGGGGGGGGGGGGGGGGGGGGGGGGGGGGGGGGGGGGGGGGGGGGGGGGGGGGGGGGGGGGGGGGGGGGGGGGGGGGGGGGGGGGGGGGGGGGGGGGGGGGGGGGGGGGGGGGGGGGGGGGGGGGGGGGGGGGGGGGGGGGGGGGGGGGGGGGGGGGGGGGGGGGGGGGGGGGGGGGGGGGGGGGGGGGGGGGGGGGGGGGGGGGGGGGGGGGGGGGGGGGGGGGGGGGGGGGGGGGGGGGGGGGGGGGGGGGGGGGGGGGGGGGGGGGGGGGGGGGGGGGGGGGGGGGGGGGGGGGGGGGGGGGGGGGGGGGGGGGGGGGGGGGGGGGGGGGGGGGGGGGGGGGGGGGGGGGGGGGGGGGGGGGGGGGGGGGGGGGGGGGGGGGGGGGGGGGGGGGGGGGGGGGGGGGGGGGGGGGGGGGGGGGGGGGGGGGGGGGGGGGGGGGGGGGGGGGGGGGGGGGGGGGGGGGGGGGGGGGGGGGGGGGGGGGGGGGGGGGGGGGGGGGGGGGGGGGGGGGGGGGGGGGGGGGGGGGGGGGGGGGGGGGGGGGGGGGGGGGGGGGGGGGGGGGGGGGGGGGGGGGGGGGGGGGGGGGGGGGGGGGGGGGGGGGGGGGGGGGGGGGGGGGGGGGGGGGGGGGGGGGGGGGGGGGGGGGGGGGGGGGGGGGGGGGGGGGGGGGGGGGGGGGGGGGGGGGGGGGGGGGGGGGGGGGGGGGGGGGGGGGGGGGGGGGGGGGGGGGGGGGGGGGGGGGGGGGGGGGGGGGGGGGGGGGGGGGGGGGGGGGGGGGGGGGGGGGGGGGGGGGGGGGGGGGGGGGGGGGGGGGGGGGGGGGGGGGGGGGGGGGGGGGGGGGGGGGGGGGGGGGGGGGGGGGGGGGGGGGGGGGGGGGGGGGGGGGGGGGGGGGGGGGGGGGGGGGGGGGGGGGGGGGGGGGGGGGGGGGGGGGGGGGGGGGGGGGGGGGGGGGGGGGGGGGGGGGGGGGGGGGGGGGGGGGGGGGGGGGGGGGGGGGGGGGGGGGGGGGGGGGGGGGGGGGGGGGGGGGGGGGGGGGGGGGGGGGGGGGGGGGGGGGGGGGGGGGGGGGGGGGGGGGGGGGGGGGGGGGGGGGGGGGGGGGGGGGGGGGGGGGGGGGGGGGGGGGGGGGGGGGGGGGGGGGGGGGGGGGGGGGGGGGGGGGGGGGGGGGGGGGGGGGGGGGGGGGGGGGGGGGGGGGGGGGGGGGGGGGGGGGGGGGGGGGGGGGGGGGGGGGGGGGGGGGGGGGGGGGGGGGGGGGGGGGGGGGGGGGGGGGGGGGGGGGGGGGGGGGGGGGGGGGGGGGGGGGGGGGGGGGGGGGGGGGGGGGGGGGGGGGGGGGGGGGGGGGGGGGGGGGGGGGGGGGGGGGGGGGGGGGGGGGGGGGGGGGGGGGGGGGGGGGGGGGGGGGGGGGGGGGGGGGGGGGGGGGGGGGGGGGGGGGGGGGGGGGGGGGGGGGGGGGGGGGGGGGGGGGGGGGGGGGGGGGGGGGGGGGGGGGGGGGGGGGGGGGGGGGGGGGGGGGGGGGGGGGGGGGGGGGGGGGGGGGGGGGGGGGGGGGGGGGGGGGGGGGGGGGGGGGGGGGGGGGGGGGGGGGGGGGGGGGGGGGGGGGGGGGGGGGGGGGGGGGGGGGGGGGGGGGGGGGGGGGGGGGGGGGGGGGGGGGGGGGGGGGGGGGGGGGGGGGGGGGGGGGGGGGGGGGGGGGGGGGGGGGGGGGGGGGGGGGGGGGGGGGGGGGGGGGGGGGGGGGGGGGGGGGGGGGGGGGGGGGGGGGGGGGGGGGGGGGGGGGGGGGGGGGGGGGGGGGGGGGGGGGGGGGGGGGGGGGGGGGGGGGGGGGGGGGGGGGGGGGGGGGGGGGGGGGGGGGGGGGGGGGGGGGGGGGGGGGGGGGGGGGGGGGGGGGGGGGGGGGGGGGGGGGGGGGGGGGGGGGGGGGGGGGGGGGGGGGGGGGGGGGGGGGGGGGGGGGGGGGGGGGGGGGGGGGGGGGGGGGGGGGGGGGGGGGGGGGGGGGGGGGGGGGGGGGGGGGGGGGGGGGGGGGGGGGGGGGGGGGGGGGGGGGGGGGGGGGGGGGGGGGGGGGGGGGGGGGGGGGGGGGGGGGGGGGGGGGGGGGGGGGGGGGGGGGGGGGGGGGGGGGGGGGGGGGGGGGGGGGGGGGGGGGGGGGGGGGGGGGGGGGGGGGGGGGGGGGGGGGGGGGGGGGGGGGGGGGGGGGGGGGGGGGGGGGGGGGGGGGGGGGGGGGGGGGGGGGGGGGGGGGGGGGGGGGGGGGGGGGGGGGGGGGGGGGGGGGGGGGGGGGGGGGGGGGGGGGGGGGGGGGGGGGGGGGGGGGGGGGGGGGGGGGGGGGGGGGGGGGGGGGGGGGGGGGGGGGGGGGGGGGGGGGGGGGGGGGGGGGGGGGGGGGGGGGGGGGGGGGGGGGGGGGGGGGGGGGGGGGGGGGGGGGGGGGGGGGGGGGGGGGGGGGGGGGGGGGGGGGGGGGGGGGGGGGGGGGCAGATTAAAATGGTGGGTGTTGCATTTTTTTTTTCCACACAGTATTTGCGCAGCGATTTTTCAAACGCATTTTTTGTGGAAAAAATACACTTTTTTTTATTTTAATGCACTAAAACACACTATATTGCTCAAATTTTTGATGAAATAAAAAATATGATCTTAGGCCGAGTACATGGATACCAAACACGACATGCTTTAAAATTGCGCACAAACACGCAGTGGCGACAAACTACATACATTTTTAAAAGCCTTTAAAAGCCTTTACATGATACCACATTAGATTCACGGAGGAGGTCTACTGCTAAAATTACTGCCCTCGATCTGACCTTCGCGGTGATACCTCACATGCATGGTGCAATTGCTGTTTACATATGACGCCAGACCAACGCTTGTGTACGCCTTTGCGCAAGAGAAGGGGGGGCAGGGGTGCTTTTTTTTTTTTTTTTTGTTTTTTTTTTTTTTTTTATTTATTTAGCTTTTTTATTTTATTTTTAAACTGTTCCTTCCATTTTTTTTTCTTTGTTATGATTTTTATTGTTATCTCAGGGAATGTAAATATCCCCTATGATAGCAATAGGCAGTGACAGGTACTCTTTTTTTGAAAAAATTGGGGTCTATTAGACCCTAGATCTTTCCTCTGCCCTCAAAGCATCTGACCACACCAAGATTGGTGTGATAAAATGCTTTCCCAATTTCCCAATGGCGCGGTTTATATCCGGGAGGGGGGACATTCCCTCCCACTGCTTGTAAAAGCAGTCTAGAGGCTAATTACCCGCTAGAATTGCTTTTACATGAAAGCCGATCACTGGCTGAAAAGAATGATACCAAGATGATACCTAAACCTGCAGGCATCATTCTGGTATAACCATTCAAAGTCCAGCAACATACTGGACATATATTGTAATCTTTTTTTTTTCATGCAGCCTCTTGGCTGAACGAAAAAAAAGAGATTGATTGGTGGGTATGCCCACCATTAGAATACCTCCCTTCATCCACCCACTTCTAATGATGGGCATCCTCCCGCAAAAGTTATGCCGTGTACACACGGTCGGAATTTCGACCGTATGTACGTGGCATTAGGAGCCAATCGCTCCTCCCCCCCCTGCTGCCCCCATGCTTCGGCATATATGCTCTTTTTTTTTAACTGTGGTGGTGAAATCACCTCCTACAGCGTTGGAGTCGCGGCTTTATGTATCGTGGGAGCAAACGCTGTTGCTGTCAAGATAAATAAATCCGCGTTGCAACTGAATGGCGCACCTGAAAACAAAAAAATGCTCAACACTAAAACACAGTAAACAAAATTACATACCTGAAAAGCAAGCATGATAAAACATGATAAAACATAATAAAACATTGCAGAATAGAATGGAGTAAAAAAAAGAGCAACAATAGAGAGAGAATAGAGTGAGAGAGAGAACAATAAAACGACAACTATTTTATTTTTTTTTATTTTTTTGAGATTCACAGGTAAAAAAGCTCCTGACTGAAGCGACTGAATCAAAACGCTACCACAAAAAAACTGTTAGCGATCGCAGGGATCAGGCCTGACTCTGCGAACGCTGCAGTTATGTGTGCTTAGTGTTTTGTAAGTGACAGTGATCGATCGATACTGCACTTGGGTGGGCTGGGCTGGGCGGAGGGGGAAAACGCAGGTGCTAGCAGGTATCTGGGCTGATCCCGCTAACAATGCGTTTTTTTTTGGAACCCTAAACTGCTGGGACGCTAGTATAGATCTGATCAGATCAGATATCGATCTGTTCAGATACTGTGCCACTAAGGGAGGTGTATGCTTTGCGCGTGGGTGTTTGCGGTACTGGCACTAACCTGGGGCGACGCAGACCTTATTTGACCCTAAAACCTAATTGATATCACCCGCCGGGCGATCAGGGGGTTAAACCGTTATTGGGTAATAAATGGCGGGTGCCCTGACAGTATAAAAAACAAGCTAACTAACCAGCGTCACCCGTAACAGTAATACAAAAAAAAAACTGGTTACCTAGCGACACTAATGCAGCGATCAGAAAAACGATCGCTTAGTGACACTGGCAAAAGGGGGTGAAAGGGTTAACTAGGGGCAATCAGGGGGTTAAACCTTTATTAGGTAATATATGGGGGTACCTGACGCTATATAAAAACCTGACGGGGAACCTAAATAACGAAATAACTAACTGGCTAACCAGCGTCACCAGTGACAGTTATACAGTGATCACTGGTGAAAGGGTTAACTCTAGGGGCAATCAGGGGGTTAAAACCTTTATTTAGGTTGTAATATGGGGGTACCTGACCTATAAACCTATTTATGAACCTATATAAACATGGCGGTTACCTAAAAAAAAAAAAAATGGTTACCTAGCGACACTAATGCAGCGATCAGAAAAACGATCGCTTAGTGACACTGGCAAAAGGGGGTGAAAGGGTTAACTAGGGGCAATCAGGGGGTTAAAACCTTTATTAGGTAATATATGGGGGTACCTGACGCTATATAAAAACCTGACGGGGAACCTAAATAACAAAATAACTAACTGGCTAACCAGCGTCACCAGTGACAGTTATACAGTGATCACTGGTGAAAGGGTTAACTCTAGGGGCAATCAGGGGGTTAAAACCTTTATTTAGGTTGTAATATGGGGGTACCTGACCTATAAACCTATTTATGAACCTATATAAACATGGCGGTTACCTAAAAAAAAAAATGGTTACCTAGCGACAGCAGTGACACTAATAAAGCGATCAGAAAAACGATCGCTTAGTGACACTGGCAAAAGGGGGTGAAAGGGTTACCTGGGGGGCAATCAAGGGGTTAAACCTTTATTAGGGGGGGGTAGGGGGCTACCTTGGACCTAAAACTAACTGCCCTGACAGTTATTACAGTCACACTGACACTAAATGCAGTGATCAGTAAATAAATGATCACTGCAATTAGTGACACTGTGACTGGGGGGGGAGGGGGTGATCTGGGGGGTGATCAGGGGGTGACAGGGGGGTGGAATATGTGCCTAACTGTACTGGTGTCAGTGTAGTGTTGTGCACTAACCTGTACATGTTCGCCGCTCGGCGTCTCCGGTCACATAGACCGGCGCACCGAGCGTGACATCACTTCCGCCTTCCTGTCTATACAATAGACAGGAAGGGGAAGTTTCTCATTGGCCAGGAGCGATCGCGAGGGGGTGGCCAGAAACCACTGGCCGTCCCCTCGTCCCGGATCGCTCCTGAAGCGATCCCGACCGTCCCCGCCGGCGGAGGGGGTCCGATCGGACCCCCCAACCGCCGGAAGAATGTCACGTACAGGTACGTGATTCTGCCTGTACGTGCCATTCTGCCGACGTAAATATACAGGGGGCGGTCGGGAAGTGGTTAAAGCCATAACCTGTTGGAGGAAATGTGAGATAGATGCAGAAAATTCTGCTTCAGTCAAATAAACTTGCATGAAAGAGCCAGAATTGGATGCTGAAACTGGTGTTAAAACCAGGTGCAAGGGACGCATGGTCAATCTGAAGTGGAGTGTTGCGCAGACCTTCAACAGAGTGAATGTTCGCCTGCAATTTTAAATTGGCTCCCTTTCACTTGATCTCCGCCATAGCTGCAAGTGAGAGTTTTCCCCTGTGTGGTACTCGAGTACAGCGTGTGAGATAAAACGCGTTGGTTTACTGTATACACAAGCAACTTTCAAGCTTTTACATGGATTGAGTATAATTTTTGGTCAATGCTTTATATGGCCTAATGTTACTGTCAAAATGTTATGCTCTGTATATGTTTTGTAATAAATTTATATTTTATTATTATTCACTGTGTATGTGCTTACCTCAGTGACATATCCGTGAAAGTCCCATCACCTTATGGGAGAGCAGTGCTCTCTCAAACTTTGTTCCAATGTGTAACCACTGTGATTGGTCATCACAGTAGTGACACGATCAGGAGCTAGTCCCGCCAGCTACCAATCGTTAGTTGGACTGAGAGCTGTGAGCACGCTCTTGGCAAAGAAATATCAGCAGCCCAGCAATGCATATGTGCAGTGTGTAGGTGTTAGAGCCCACATACAAGTTAAATGGGCAGCAACATGTTAATGTTCACCATTAGGGCAAAGCAAGAGGTTCACTTTAGAGCCCCCGCCACAGTAGCACATACTGGGCCAACCATCAAGCACCAGTGCTTGATGGCATGGAGATGCACATGCTTCTTTCATACACAGAAGGCAGAATTTTTTTCTCCCTGATAGAGTGTGTGTGTGTGTGTGTGTGTGTGTGTGTGTGTGTATGTGTATGTGTGTGTATGTGTATGTGTGTGTATGTGTGTATGTGTGTGTATGTGTGTATGTGTGTGTATGTGTATATATATATATATATATATATATATATATATATATATATATATATATATATATATATATATATATATATATATATATATATATATATATATATATATATATAAACAATGGGTGTAGCTGTGTTCAGAATTAATCACATTCAAAGTCATGTTAAATAGGAGTCAGTACACACCTGCCATCATTTAAAGTGCCTCTGATTAATCCCAAATAAAGTTCTAGTAGTAGGTCTTTCCTGACATTTTTTGGTTGCATCCTACAGCAAAAGCCATGATCCGCAGAGAACTTCCAAAGCATCAGGATGGATCTCATTGTTAAAAGGTATCAGTCAGGAGAACGGTACAAAAGAATTTCAAAGGCATTAGATATACCATGGAACAGAGTGAAGGCAGTCATCAAGTGGAGAAAATATGGCACAACAATGATATTACCAAACTGACGTCCCTCCAAAATTGATCAAAAGATGAGGGGAAAAAAATGGTCAGGGAGGCTGCCAAGAGGCCTACAGTAACATTAAAGGAGCTGCAGGAATATCTGGCAAGTACTGGCTGTGTGGTACATTTAACAAAAATCTCCCGTATTCTTCATGTGTCTGGGCTACGGGTAGAGTGGCAAGACGAGAAGCCTTTCCTTACGAAGAAAAAAACATCCAAGCTTGGCTAAATTTTTCAAAAGTGTTATGAAGCCAAGGTTGAACTTTTTGGCCATAATTCCAAAATATATATGTTTGGTGCAAAAACAACCCTGTACATCACCAACAGAACACCATACCAACAGTGAAGCATGGTGGTGGCAGCTTCATGCTTTGGGGCTGCTTTTCTTCAGCTGGAAGAGTGGCCTTCTGAACCGTTCCAAATACCAGTCAATGGCACAAAACCTTCAGGCTTCTGCTAGAAAACTGAACATGAAGAGGAACTTCATCTTTCAGCATGACAACGACCCAAAGCATACATCCAAATCAACAAAGGAATGGCTTCACCAGAAGAAGATTAAAGTTTTGTAATGGCCCAGCCAGAGCCCAGACCTGAATCCAATTGAAAATCTGTGGGGTAACCTGAAGATGGATGTGCATAAAATCTGACAGATTTGGGGGGTTCTTGCAAAGAAGAGATGGCAAATATTGCCAAGTCAAGATGAGTGCTGTAATAAAATCAAAAGGTGCTTCAAGTATTCGTTTAAGGGTGTGCACACTTCTGTAACCATATTTTTTTTATTTTTACTTCCCTTCACCTAAAAGATTTCAGTTTGTTCAACTGAGTACAGTACAGCTTATAGGTCACATGAAAAAGGTGGAAAAAGTTCTGAAATGATTTAGCTTTGTCTCTTTTTACATCACAGAAACCTGACATTTTTTTAACAGGGGTGTGTAGAGTTTTTACAGTCAGAGTGAGAATATATATATATATATATATATATATATATATATATATATATATATATATATATATATATATATATATATATATATATATATATATATATATATATATATATATATATATATATATATATATAAAATAAATGCACACAATTTTGCACATAAAAACATGCAGTACTTTTATTTTACACTGGTGCATGCAAAGCACCACATACACGATGCACGAACATGTTACACCCTAAATACTGATTAAACATGTAATATGTTCAGAAGCAGCAGGTAAAAACATGTACCATTGGGGGGGGGGGGGGGGGGGGGAGCTCTGAGGAGAGTGTACCATTCTGAAGGAGAGAATACATTTTTGCCTAACGTGGAGCAAATTGTTAGACATTCCTCTCTTCTTCCCTCTTTTTTTTTTTTTTTTGTAAACGGGTGATGGCAACTTTTCATGCAAAGTTGGCTTTGAACAATGAGCTTAGAGGTATGGGATCTGCCACGTGGTGAAGGGCCTGCTTTACCACCTTGATGACTTCTTGAGGGGACGAAAAGATTTTGTCCCCACAGTAGAGGGCCCACAAAATAGGGCTAGATTGAAGCTAATGGGGTAAAAACCATATCCCCCTAGTAACTGTATCAATGTGTTCCTCAAGCGAACTGCCAAAGAGTGCAACGCCAAGGGCATGCACAAAAGGCACATTTCACAAGGGCAATCTGCTGAACAAGCTTTAGGCCATAAGTTTCTATGCATTAAAGTAAGGATATTCTGGAAAACTGATCACATTCTCCATGACATCTACACAAAAGAGCAGTGCAGTGGGCAAGATTTGCCATCTTGCAAGCAAGATCAGAATCTATAAAATCAGAGAAAGGTCAGCATTTATTTTTCCAGTTCAGTTTGACATGGTCTGGGCAATTGACATAGTGGCACTAACCAGTTACAGGGCTAGGCCTTTAAAGTGGTCGTATACCCCAATTATTAATTTTTACCTACAGGTAAGCCTATAATAATAATAAAAGGTAAAATTAATATCTCCTAAACCTGTACGGTTCAGGAGACATCAGGAGAAACTCCTGTGCGCATGCGTGGGATTGATGTCATCGTGGCTTCGGCCGCTCACAGCGCCAGAGCCATGAACCCGAAAGACACGCCTATGGGAAAAATGTCAGCTCCCTCGGTGTGCACCGGATTAGATACAGACGCCTTGTTCTAAGGAATTTCATAATGAGTTAGTATGCACTGCATACAAGCTCATTATGCCTTCGCCTTACAGGTTTTTTTCTTCTTCTTTCCTGCGGGTATACAACTGCTGCTAACTTTTGAAATAAGGACACTCACCTGTCACAGGGTCCAGTGATGTCCTCGGAAGCTGCCACCGCCATTTTGGGTATGGGAATTGGGAAATGAAGCCTTGCGGCTTAACTTCCTGGTTCCCTACTGCGCATGCGCGAGTCTCGCAATGCGTTAGGAATGCTCCGCGCTGTCTCTGGGACCCGTGTGTCCCCCAGCAGACAGCGCGGCGGAACAGGAAGAGGCACAGACTCCCGTGGGTCTGGGGGGGTTCCGATGAGTGGAAGTTCCACTTTAGGGTGGAACCCCCGCTTTAAGAAACAGTCTCCAGAGGCCAATCAACTGAATCCTCAAAAGGAAGGAATACTATCAATGAAAACCGTAAATGTATTAATTAGTGCAAGATTGGCTGGATTCACAGGCAGAACAGTACAACTCATCTTGAACTTTCTTTTCATAGGATCAAAAGTATCAGGAGTAAATAGCGTCAGAGTTGGCCCAATCACTATTTAAGGGCCAAACAACTTGATCAAGAAAAAGAAAATCATTTACTGCCTCCACTAAAAAGTCAGCATCCCACATACTGTCTGCAAATGGAAGTGAACTAAGCAGCTCACGTTATAGCATCTGAAGTCAATAAGGAAATGGAAAAGCAGAAAAGACTTTATGGGTGTTCGTACCCATTGATTTCAGAAGCGGCAAAGGCCTCTGGAGTAGCGCAGACATAGTAGAAGAAAATTCTACTTAAGTCAGGGAGGCCTCATCTCATTCATCTGTAAGGAAGCCCGAATCAGAAGGCTGAGCAGTGTCAGTTTAAGAACTTGTCTAGAGATAAGGGAATAGATTTCAGCCAAAGTGGTGCTTGGAGTTTCCTCAGGACCTGCGGTGGAATTACAACCATTTGTCTTGTGTGCTCTCGAATGCATGTAATCCACCACTGGTAAGTGAGGCTCTTCTCCTACGAAATATTCATGGAATGGATACAGAGTGATGGTGTTCAGCATGTCTGGTATGAAGTATTTGCAATAAACCAGGCACTAAAGGTTTCCCATGGCAGTTCCTCTGGAGTATCAGGCTAAAGGTGAGTCGGCAAAACGATCAGTTCGTGTAATCTGCACAAATGCCGTTGGGAATTGCAGTCATGAGCACTATGTCACTAGCCAGAGAAGACTTTTCATTAGTGAGGCAGAATAAAGGTCGCAAATGTTTAAACAGGTTAAACGTAATACCATTACCAATAAGGCCCAGTAAAAAGTAGATCCCAACTCCACAGAATCGTTCTAGACTTGCACACTTACAACTATCCATGAGCAACCAGGGTGCTGGCCCAAAATAAGCCTGTCTTCACTCACAATCGAGAAATACAGATGAAAGAGCCACACCCCAACATATGCTCTTTCTGGACTTTTATTCCACAGTCAATGATGTAGCTGCATCCATGACAACTCCATCCAGGGACTGTGGATGCAGCCACATCACTGACAGTTGAATAAAAGTGCCTGGAAGAGCATACACTGTAGCAGCTCTTTCATCCGTATTTCTCAGGGGTAAACACCCAAGTGTAGAGTACCCCATAATAAATGCCCTTCAAACCACTTGTGTGCTTAGCACCGTGGTCTGTCTTGTAGAATAGATGGATATATAGTGTAGTGCCTACTAGATATACAAGGAAAAAAAATTAAAATAAAACAAAGTTATGTGTAACCAGAAACTAGTATGTAGAGAAGATCAGTCTTACTTTGTACATGGTGCTGGTACATTCAAGGTACAGGCTCCTGTAGTGATCTAATATTATAGTCGTTCCTCGTAGATGGAATATAGTTATTAAAAGTATTGTCTCCGCAGCAAAACCCGATTCTCCCAGAGAGAGACAATTTTATTGACTTCCAAACAGAACAGTCTTACAGATGACAAAAATCCAACAGAGTTCATATCACGACAGTGCTAGTAATATTTAGAGCCCCATGGAAACAGGTGACTCTTGGGTGCCTTCATAAGAACACACCCTTCTAAACAGATTGAACGTCCTGTTATATCCCCCACACACACTGAATGTCTGAGCAATTTGATTGGGCGTTTCCATTAAATGCTTTGATCTGCCCCGGTCTTTCAGAGTGACCGGAGACAACCCCACGCTGTGAATAGTTGTAATTATAAAGATGCCCCAATTTACATTCTTGCATATTCCCCCTTTGACATGTGTGAATACTGATTAGATTAAGATAATCATTATCTGTTCCCTTTCATATGTGGAGTAAGTCTGGTCTGGCCATTTGTCCTTTGACCAACAAACCCTCTTTTAATATGCGCAATTAGATAACGGCTACCAAAGCGGCCTGCCTAGAATAAACTTGTCTTTAGAATGCCTAAATAAAAACACAATATATATATATATATATATATATATATATATATATATATATATATATATATATATATATATATATATATATATATACACATATACACATATACACACATACACACATACACACACACACATGTATATATATATATATATATATATATATATATATATATATTAGACACAATATACTACAGCTCCCAAAGTCATATTGGGTATACCCCCAAAGGGGTCTTCAGGGTGCTAAGGAAATAGACCTGGACCTGTAAAACACCATGTTGCCAACCTGTACCAAGGTGAGCGACAAACGAACGCAGGATCCTGTGCCCACAGCAAACTTTATAGGCTGGTTCTGCTGTTACAGAGTGCCGGTACAGTTCCCAAGATGAATATTGAGGATAACGAATCCAGAAACTACTAGAAAGCCATAAGCCTTTAAGCAGTGGAGTCTTAATAGAAGAGTCAGTCGAAGGAGGAAGGAAGACCAGGGAAAAGTAGAACACATTTCTTCATTGACTGGAGCCTAATGGAGTGGACGAGATTATATGGGTACACAGCTTAGCCGTTTTCAGTGTCCAATCACCAGAAGGTAGTGGCATATAACCAATGGTCTAGGATTACAGCCCCTGCGTCCTATACTGTAAGATTCGGGACAAAAAATAGCCAGTGTGTACATCCAAGTGCACAGTAAATTCTGCCAGCAAACAAAAACGCTTGCTTACAAAGTGCCAGCGTAAGCATATTTTTAAGTAAATTAAGTCCATAATCTAAAAAGGTAACTGGATATGGAAAAAAAAAAAAGGAAGGAACAGCAACATACAACATGACTTCTGCTTGGGAACGTCACTTCATGGGATCACAACAACTAGACACAGAAAATGACACATTGCTACACAGCAACATTGGGCCAGGATCACATTATGACATGAGAAAAGGTGGAACTGTCAAAGTGTGGCAACGAAAGGTTTTCAGAGATCTGTTGTGGAAAATTCCAACACTACAAAGGTTTGGAGTAAGGCTGCAAGACCAACCCTCCACGAGGATTCTATCCAGATTTGAGCCAAGGGCTCCCTCTGGCAGTGGCATCATAGTTCTCTCTCCAGTGTGACAACCAGCATCGGCGTTCAGGAACTCTGTGTCTGACGTTGCCTCTGCGGGGAGGGGAGGCCATGTAAATAAACTATATCCAAAGCTCAGTAAAAAAACACTAGCACAACCCAGACCACAGAATCAGAGCAGCTTAAACTTGGTAACAGATCATAGATCTTAAATGGAGTAGAGCATAACACAGCCTAACGTTAAGCAACATTAAGCACATCACAAAATTTTACCAACAGAAATAAAAAGAATACGGTTGCCAGAAAATTTAAAATAAATAAATATGATATTACTTTTTAGTAAACTGTTCTATGAAAGTCTTTGTCCTTATTAAAATTAATGCTGTGGATTGGAAATAAAATGCAATTTTTTTCATTGTCTGTGCAGACTACAACGCCACCCCAGGAAAAAGCTCAAATCATGGGCGTTCCTATGAGATAAGTAAAGAACTGAAGCCACAGCCCCTTCCAATTATGCAGTCCTCTCAGCCATGCATCCCTATGCCTTCTCTGCTCCATCTTACAAATTAAAGGCCACAACTGTGAGAGGAGGAGGAAGAGCAGATAGTTTAGAGTCAACATGACTCAAAAAGAGAAGAGGAGGTGAATCCGGACAAGACTGTAGCCCCTCCCACAAGTATTTTCTTAATTTAAACAGACAATTTTAACTTTTCAGAAGGTTGGAAATATTGGTTTTATGTATTAGCAGCTCACAAGGAAGCAAAAAATAAATAAAAAATGAAGGGAACCCATGATTCTCTTTTAAAGGCCAAGTTCACCTTTGGGGAAAAAAATAAATGTACATATGTTTGCAGAAAACTGCATTATTTTTTTCCCCAGGAGCCTGAACAGCATTGCACCCACGATCAGTGGAGCAGGGAGATGCTGGAGCATGTTACACATTACATTCTAAATATGGGCGTAACATGCAAAAAAAACAAACAGACATAAGTTTTAACCCTTCATCGCTTAACTAAAAATGTGTTTGGTCTGTCTCTTTACCAAGATATTTACCAGCACTTTGGTACACACACACATACATTATATATATATATATACACACACACATTTTTTTTTTTTAAGTGTAGTGATTTCACTGAAAGTGCATAGCAGCTGCAACTTTGCACTTGATTTAGGGTGGTGCCGATTGTTTCACACATTTGTCTGTCTCTTTACTAAGATATTTACCAGCACTTCTTACCCTGACAGGTATTGAGTGGAAATCTCCTTGAAAGACAAGGAGGGCAATAAAAACCCGAAGACTCCAAACCTTGCCCACTAAATCCAACACAAGATCCCCCCCCCCAAAAAAAAAGGGGGGGGGGGGTGGTTTTAGCTAGAGTTGGCCTTCCAAGTAAACCTGTGACAAAAATAAGCCAGGAGAAGTAGCAGATAGGCACCTCATAGATAGAAATGCTTCCCTTCAACAATCGCCAAAAGCACCATCTGAGGTCTCTGCAATTCATGTTAGTGTAATAAATAGATGTCCCTTGACTCCCATACACAAATTCAAAACCCAAGACCTAAGCAACCTATCAGCAGTCAAGCTACTGTTTCACAATCAGTGTGTCTATAGATAAACAAGTGGCTAGTAACATGACCAGTTTAAGAGGCCTCTGGGCAGCACTAGGGACATAAAAGTTACCAAAATGACAACATTCAGTATCTCACAAAAGTGAGTACACCCCTCACATTTTTGTAAATATTTTATTATATATTTTCATGCGACAACACTGAAGAAATTACACTTTGCTACAATGTAAAGTAGTGAGTGTACAGCTTGTATAACAGTGTAAATTTGCTGTCCCCTATAAATAACTCAACACACAGCCATTAATGTCTAAACCGCTGGCAACAAAAGTGAGTACACCCCTAAGTGAAAAATTTCCAAATTGGGCCCAATTAGCCATTTTCCCTCCCGGTGTCATATGACTTGTTAGTGTTACAAGGGCTCAGGTGTGAATGGGGAGCAGGTGTGTTAAATTTGGTGTTATCGCTCTCACTCTCTCATACTGGTCACTGGAAGTTCAACATGGCACCTTATGGCAAAGAGCTCTGAGAATTGTTGCTCTACATAGTAGGGAAGAGGTTATAAAGCTGTAGAACACCCGCATCTCGCTGTGAAGGGGAGTTTTGGGGTTTTTGGGGGGGGGGGGGAATAAATATAATTTATTTAACAAGGATCTTTTTTTTTTTTTTGGAGGTTTTGCTTTATGGGTTATGGGGTATATGGGGGGAAAAAATAAGGGAAGATCAGAGATTAAGATAATTAATGAGAATAATGGTACTTGGATTTCAAGTGAGGTAAATTAAATGGGTATAGATGGTGTATGTTGGTGTAAAGATTGAGGTTTCTTAAGCCAATATAAAATGTAATGAAGTATAAAAAGAAAGTATTTGTGACTGTTGAAATGTGGTCTGATTATGCAAGGTCTATCACCCTTTATAAAAAAATAAAGAATTTAAAAAAAAAATAAAAAAGATGGCCTAGGCCAGTGATTCAAACCTTGGCACCCCAGATGTTTTGGAACTACATTTAACACGATGCTCTAACTACACTGCAGAGTGCATGAGCATCATGGGAAATGTAGTTCCAAAACATCTGGGGTGCCAAGGTTCGCCATCACTGGCCTAGGCTATAAGAATATTGCCAAGACCCTGAAACTGAGCTGCAGCATGGTGGCCAAGACCTTACAGCGGTTTAACAGAAAAGGTTCCACTCAGAACAGGCCTCGCCATGGCCGACCAAAGAAGTTAAATGCATGTGCTCAGTGTCATATCCAGAGGATGTCTTTGGGAAATAGATGTATGAGTGCTGCCAGCATTGCTGTAGAGGTTAAAGGGGTGGGGGGGGGTGGGATCAGCCTGTTAGTGCTCAGACCATACGCCGCACACTGCATTAAATTGGTCAGCATGGCTGTCGTCCCAGAAGGAAGCCTCTTCTAAAGATGATGCACAAGAAAGCTTGCAAAGCAGTTTGCTGAAGACAAGCAGACTAAGGACATGGATTACTGGAACCATGTTCTGTGGTCTGATGAGACCAAGATAAACTTATTTGGTTCAGATGGTGTCAAGCGTGTGGGGCGGCAACCAGGTGAGGAGTACAAAGACAAGTGTGGCTTGCCTACAGTCAAGCATGGTGGTGGGAGTGTCATGGTCTGGGGCTGCATGAGTGCTGCCGGCACTGGGGAGCTACAGTTCATTGAGGGAACCATGAATGCCAACATGTATTGTGACATACTGAAGCAGAGCATGATCCCCTCCCTTCAGAGACTGGGCCGCAGGGCACTATTCTAACATAACAACCCCAAACACACCTCCAAGACTACCACTGCCTTGCTAAAGAAGCTGAGGGTAAAGGCGATGGACTGGCCAAGCATGTCTCCAGACCTAAACCCTATTGAACATCTGTGGGGCATCCTCAAACAGAAGGTGGAGGAGCTCAAGGTCTCCAACATCCACCAGCTCTGTGATGTCATCATGGAGGAGTAGAAGAGGACTCCAGTGGCAACCTGTGAAGCTCTGGTGAACTCCATGCCCAAGAGGGTTAAGGCAGCACTGGAAAATAATGGTGGCCACACAAAATATTGACAATTTGAGCCCAATTTGGACGTTTTCACTTAGAGGTATACTCACTTTTTTTGCCAGCGGTTTAGACATTAATGGCTGTGTTGAGTTATTTTGAGGGGACTGTAAATTTACACTGTTATACAAGCTGTACACTCACTACTTTACATTGTAGCAAAGTGTAATTTCTACAGTGTTGTCACATGAAAAGATACAATAAAATATTTACAAAAATGTGAGGGGTGTACTTACTTTTGTGAGATACTGTATGTTACAAGATGATGCTGTTAGTTTAGCTATGAAGAGTTTGCCAAAGGTGACTTTATGGCCACTATGCAGTATTCTAGCCTAACTCATATTTTTTAAATGAATTCTCCTTTTAGGATTAATAGAGCAGGTCTTCAAGAACATTAAGGAGTACTTTTCCTAACCTGGATTTTCTGTTTTTGTTTCATTGCTGTCTGAATCTTCATGAGGCAATGCAGAGTTTGAAGCAGGTCGTACAGCATCAGCTAGCAGGAAAAACAAGGGAACATTTTCAGATGTACAATCTTGTAACCTCAATAATAAATGTTAGTTTTAAGAGAAATACTATATACAGTATGTATAAATCTGCCGAGAACAGGTGGCAGTAAAACCCAAAATTTTAAAGACTTCCAGTGCCGATCAATAGACGCAAAGAAAATATTACAGTGTATAAGAAAAAGGAAGGTGGGACTTTGAACGAGGCTATTGATTTGTGGGGGTGAGATAATTAGAAAGTATATTTAAATTTGCATATTGAGTCTGACAATACATAACAACGATGCACATAGTAGAAAAAGTTTAAAATGTATACACACACACACACACACACACACACACACACACATATTGACCTCATGAATACATTACATATAAAAGGGACGGCATATAACATTGACAAGACATTTAATAGGGTAAAATTAATGTCAGACTCAACATGCCAATTAAATATACTTTCCAATTATCTCACCCCCACAAATCAATAAAACTCCCCCTATTAGTTTAATGATATTATAGTGAACACAAATTCATATTTTCTAGTGCTGATCTAAATGTTTAAAGGGTTTCTAAAGCCTAAATGTTTACCTTAATGCATTCTATGCATTAGGGTAAAAAGAGCTACAACACTTGTCCTACACACCTGTCCCTAAACAGTTGACACCTACTGCTCCCTTCACTTCTTGCTTTTACATGAGAAAATGAGGGCAGCAGAGCCATAAGCTCCGGCTGTCTACAGTCAAACTCCAGTGATGGAGTGGGGGCATGACTCACAGACATCGTGTGCCCCTATGGACGCACATAGCGTGGCTCAGTTGCTCGCAAGCATGCTTGCGGCAGGAGGTACCCAGAGAAGAGAGAAGCTGATAGTGCCGATGGGAGACTGCCAAAAGGAGGAGGAAAGCAATCTTTCTGTGCAATATTATTGCACAGAGCAGGCATTACCTCCCTTTTAATTAGGTTGTCATTGAACAAGTATGCATATTAGAAGTTCTCAATTTACAGGCTGTATGCTTGTTCTGTGTCACTTACAATACTGGAGTTAGATGGGCAAATAAAGCTTTTATATGAAGATCGCAATGCCAGCATTCATATTTCTCTTTAAAAAAGGTTTGCTCATTCACACCAGAACGCAGGGAGTGAAACCCGCATTCAAAATGTGATCAGTTCAGTTGCAGTTTGTGCTGGGTGCCAATTTGAAGTTACTGATACCATAAATGCAATTCACAAAGGCAGCACATTTGCCTGCACTAAATTGCATGGTAAAAAAAAAAAAAAAAAAAAAAGTACCATGTGATCAGGCTGTAGTGCATTTTTTAGGGCAAGCACAGTCCAGTGCGATTCAGCTCATTCAAAATGAACGGGCTCAAATTGAAACACACTGCACATTAATCTGATTGCTGGTGTGAATCAGTTATGAATAGTTGAACGATGAACCTGTGTGTTAAAAGTGGTTGTAAAGGTAAACGTTTTTTACCTTAATGCATTCTCTGCCAGAAGTGCCAGCAGGAGACCCAGAGGATCAGGCAAGTATGACATGTTTATTATTTTAAAGGGGGAAAAAAATTATAGATTTACAATTACTTTTAAGCGGACCTTCAGTAATTTTTTTCAACTTTGCATCTATTAAATCTTCTACTTTTGTTGTTTTAACTTTGGATAGTAAAACATTTTTTTTCCTGCCAGTAAATACCTTATACAGCCCACTTCATGTTTCTTGTCAGGTAATAAGCCTAGGCTTATGACATCATGCACATCTCTCTCTCACTCTCCTGAGAGTTTGCCAGGAAGGGAGGATGGATGAGAGCTGGAGGTGTGCCTCTGTGTGTCTGTGTAAATCCAGGAAGTGAACAGGCAGCAGCTTCAGCTGCCCACAGTTAAAATGGATGCAGCCAGACTTAGTAGAGGGAGATTTCTGCACCATTTTTGGCAAATACAGCATCACAGTATATATAAAATATGCAAAGTGGTTGGAAGGAAGCTTCAGAATGGCAAAGAGGTTTTTAACCACTTGCCTACCAGTTACGAACACCCCCTTTCTGACCAAGCCATTTTTCAGCTTTCAGCACTGTTGCATTTTTAAGAAGGTTCTCACAATATATTACTTCAGAGGGTGCAAAATGAAACCAAGTAACTGAGTCCATGCTCTGAATTGCACAGGGTACGCAAGGCCAAATGGGAACAGTTGCCCCCATAGCGATTGATATAGGCCTAAGCCATAGCATCTGCTTGCACCCTGACTGTAGCCTGAAAGGGGGCAAACTGGTGCAGAGCAATCCTTGTTGCTCTGAGCTCCAGGGTGTTAATAGGGAGCTTGGGGGATTGGAACATTCCTCCCCCAGCCTGGAGTGATATTTGAGAGAGAGCCCAAGTGCTTAGGAGAAGGTTGGAGAGCAGATATTTGGAAGTTGATCACCCAACTGAAACTGTGAAGCATCTGAATTGTCCTCTGGATGTTTGTAGATATATGGAAGGGAGAGCAGTACTTCAGAAGGTAGTCTAGATCAGTATTTCTCAACCTTTTTTCGGTCAAGGCACACTTTAAAATAATGGACAGTCTCAAAAGCACCCCATTCTAAAATGTAAAAAACTATTCTAAATAGTTGTATATAATGCAGCACTCAATTTCTCGCCATCAGCCAGCTAATGTGACCCCAGTGCTGAGAGAAAGAGGCAGAGGAGGGTCAAACAAGGATGCTGTTGAGGCGACAGACTTCCTGCTTATCAACTGATGACATCATTGGTTGTTAGGAAGCCAGTGTCTAGAAAGTCATAATGATGCGTAATTAAAACCTGTGACTTTGTGTAACTTAAAAGGCAGGCTTCATCAACCTGCTGGCTTGTATACAATTTGAGAATTTTTTTTTTTTTTTTTTTTTTTTTTTTTTTTTTTAGGCATTTTGCCAAGGCACCCCTGAAGAAGCCTTAAGGCACCCTGGTTGAAAAAGGCTGGTCTAAATAACCTGTGACCTGGAAGCGCTGAGTTCTTAGAAGTGCAAGAAAAGGCGCAGGGACCTTCCATGTCTGCTGTTTCCAAGGCAGGCATGTCGGGATCCGACTCAGATGGTGGAGCTGGAGAAGGAGCCTGACATTTTTGAGTCCTGGACCATGATGGCTGTATTAAAGCCATTAGTTGTCAGAGGAATTGTGACATAGTTGCAGAAAAGTCTACCTATAAGCGATTGTTTGCGCAAAAGTTATAGCATTTACAAAATAGGGGATAGTTTTATGGCATTTTTTTTTTTTTACTAGTAATGTCGGCGATCTGTGATTTTTATTGTGACTGACATGGCAGACACATCGGACATTTTTGACACATTTTTGGGACCATTGTCATTTATACAGCAATCAGTGCTATACAAATGCACCGATTCCTGTGTAAATGACACTGGCACTGAAGGGGGTTAACCAGGGGGTGGCAGTGTAGGGGTTAAGTGTGTCCTAGGGGCGTGTTACTGTGGGGGGCGTGGCTGTGTGTTAGTGAACACTGATCTCTGCTCCAATCACAGGGAGCAGAGATCAGTGTCACTTGTTGCTAGGCAGAACAGGGAGATGCTGTTTACTTTCGCATCTTCACACTCAGCCTTCCCGTGAGACGATCGCAGGTATCCCCGCAGCGATCGAGTCTGCGGGACCCGCGGCCGGACTCACGGGGGTCCCGACCGGCACGCACGTGATGGCATGGCGGCATTCTTAAAGGGATGTGTACCTGTACACCCTTATGCCTGTCCATGCCATTCTGCCGACGTACATCGTCGTGCGCCGGTCGGGAATCGGTTAAAATGATCGGCTTTTATAGACAGTGAGGGAAATTATTTGATCCCCTGCAGATTTTGTATGTTTGCCCACTTACAAAGAAATTAAGGGTCTATAAATTTTATCATAGGTGAATTTTAAATATGCTGCTGTCCAAATCTGCCCGCAGTGCTTAGTCATCCAAAGTGATGGCTGTATAATACAGTGTCACCGGCCAGTTAACCCAAGTGATTTTTCCATAAGGGAGAACCAACGGCGTGGGGTAGAGCTACGGCTGATGTAACTCACTGTAGTAGAACTGTGACTTAACCCAGCTCGCATGACCCTCCAAGTAAGATGCTGCAAAGACAGCCAAATCGCCCGAAGTTAGAGGCTATTGAGAGGGTATTGAGACCCTGACAAAAAAAACATTCCCTTGCACTGACAGGGTGACCGGAACACCTCCCCATTCTGACATCCACCCTTAGGACCTGCAAAAAGACAGACAAGAAAGTCTTCCACACCAGAGCTGGATTCCCAACACACCAATCCAGAGACAAACTGATACTTGGCAAAAGTTTAATCAATCTGTCCATAGACTGGTTCAAATGATCCCATTATGGCAAAATATAGTGCTGCAGAGCTCTAGTGAGAAATTGGGCAAGTTAAATTGCCTTGAAAAAGGTTACCACTGGGCCTAGGAATCTCATGCAAAAGCAGGGAGCTGGATGAGAGAGAGTGAGATCTCCACTGTGGAAGGAACACTCTGGTCTGAGCTGTGTTCAGGACCAGACTCAGATACTACAATCAAGGAGTCAGCTCCAGCGACAATTTCTGAAGGTTCAGGATCCATCCAAATCACTAACTCCTAGACAATAAATTGAAAACAGCCCACACCGATTGTTCCCTTAACAGGAGGTTGACTATACATTCCACAGGAGCACACCAAGGCCAATACTGGGAACAGCACCTTTGTGTATACTTTAGTTGCAGCCAAGAGGGCAAAAGGGCAGGACCACAAAGTAGTAGAGCAGGGGCCCCAAAACAAAATGGCAATCTGCTAATATTTGCAGTGACACATGAGGGTTAGATATGAGAAACCAAGGGGGTGGCACAGAACGCAATTCCAGTTTGTAGCTCTGGGCTACTACCTCATGTACAGACGTGCCTTAGATGCAAGATGCCCCCCCACTCTGGAAAGTGGGGGCACACTTTCATGTTTAAGAAGGCTTGTGTGAAGATTTGTCAGAATGAGTGCTAGGCCTTGTGGGGGGGAAAGGAGGCCAAACTTGGAGAATCTCATTAAAAAAAAAGGCAACTTTAAGTCAAAGAGCAAGATGACTTTGCAGCCTGTTCCTTAGGCTTTCACTGAGGAAGGTGGATGACCTTCTTGCTAATGATCCATAAGAATGCTGTCAAGAATGTGAAGAGACACTTGTCCATCGAAAATCATGTAGGTCAACAGTTTTATTTTTTTTTTTAACAAGGGTTCCACAGTTAAGCACTTAAAGCGTTTGTTACCCCCAAAACTTCATATTCCCGATACGTGCCTGCTGTACTTGTATGAGAAAGTATTCTGTTCTCTTTGTATTGCTTCCTTTATGTGAAATCCTTTGTGTTCCTGTCAGTCCCTCCGCTTTCCTATTAAACACTGAACACACTGTGGTCCGTTCTCTATGCTGGGAACTTAGCTCAGTATGTTCTCCTCCAATGATCAGACTTGGTCTGACATGCTCCCATTGCACAGCCATTCACTGGGAAGCAGGGAAAAACTGGGAAATATATATATATATATATATATATATATATATATATTTTATTTATATTATACAAAAATTGGTTTTGCCTTTCATTTTTATTTTAAACTGAATGGATAGTTTTACAAGGTGATCGTTTAAAATCACTTTAAGTAAAGGGTCCTACACATATGCATTGACATGAGACACATGCAAAAAATGAGACGGGAGGCTTTTAGCCCTGTCACAGATGAAAATTAACACAGAAGCCATCTGCTTCACATGTTCTATAAAAGCTAATACTCTAATTTCAGAGTGGTAACCACAGCATGAATCAGAGCTCAAACAGTCTTATCTTCTTTAGGCGTAACAGCAGTAGACTGCAACGCCTCAGTCTACTGCTGATGTTTCAGAACCTGCCAAAGTCACAGGCAAAGCAGATATAGAATCTGTAGGAGAGGACGTGAAAGCGCGCTTGTTGACCCTGCAATCAAAATTTGAAATTAACTGTGTAATTTGGATCACAAAGTTGCAAAAACTTTAGTTGGGAGGGACGATAATCCAGCCAAATCCGATAAAGTCAAAGAGGACTTCAAGGACAGAACAGAGTGTAAAGGAAGAGGAGAACATGATTCCAGGCGGCAGACATTGGAACTGCTGTTTTTTTTTTTTTTTTCTCCCCTCAGTATCCAATCCTCATGTAGGTGGTAATATACAGTGGGGCAAAAAAGTATTTAGTCAGCCACCAATTGTGCATGTTCTCCCACTTAAAAAGACGAGAGGCCTGTAATTGTCATCATAGGTATACCTCAACTATGAGAGACAATATGTGGAAACAAATCCAGACAATCACATTGTCTGATTTTTGAAAGAATTTGCAAATTATGGTGGAAAATAAGTATTTGGTCACCTACAAACAAGCAGGATTTCTGCCTCTCACAGACCTGTATCTTCTTCTTTAAGAGGCTCCTCTGTCCTCCACTCATTACCTGTATTAATGGCACCTGTTTGAACGTGTTATCAGTATAAAAGACACCTGTCCACAACCTCAAACAGTCACACTCCAAACTCCACTATGGTGAAGACCAAAGAGCTGTCGAAGGACACCAGAAACCAAAAATTGTAGGCCTGCACCAGGCTGGGAAGACTGAATCTGCAATAGGCCAGCAGCTTGGTGTGAAGAAATCAACTGTGGGAGCAATAATTAGAAAATGGAAGACATACAAGACCACTGATAATCTCCCTCGATCTGGGGCTCCACGCAAGATCTCACCCCGTGGGGTAAAAATGATCACAAGAACGGTAAGCAAAAATCCCAGAACCACACGGGGGAACCTAGTGAATGACCTGCAGAGAGCTGGGACCAACCCAACAAAGGCTACCATCAGTAACACTACGGCGCCAGGGGACTCAGATCCTGCAGTGCCAGACGTGTCCCCCTGCTTAAGCCAGTACATGTCTGGGCCTGTCTGAGGTTTGCTAGAGAGCATTTGGATGATCCAGAAGAGGATTGGGATTATGTCATATGCTCAGATGAAACCAAAGTAGAACTGTTTGGTAGAAAGAGAATGCTGAGCTGCAACCAAAGAACACCATACCTACTGTGAAGCATGGGGATGGCAACATCATGCTTTGGGGCAGTTTCTCTGCAAAGGGAACAGGACGACTGATCTGTGTACATGAATAAATTAATGGGGACAATGATCCCAAACACACCGCCGGGCAATGAAGTAGTGGCTTCTTAAGAAGCATTTCAAGATCCTGGAGTGGCCTAGCCAGGCTCCATATCTCAACCCCATAGAAAACCTTTGGATGGATTTGAAAGTCCGTGTTGCCCAGCGACAGCCCCAAAACATCACTGCTCTCTAGAGGAGATCTGCATGGAGGAATGAGCCAACATACCAGCAACAACCTTGTGAAGACTTACAGAAAACATTTGACCTTTGTCATTGCCAACAAAGGATGTATAACAAAGTATTGAGATGAACTTTTGATATTGACAAAATACTTATTTTCTACCATAATTTGCAAATACATTCTTTCAAAAATCAGACAATGTGATTGTCTGGATTTGTTTCCACATTTTGTCTCTCATAGTTGAGGTATACCTATGATGACAATTGCAGGCCTCTCTCATCTTTTTAAGTGGGGGAACATGCACAATTGGTGACTGACTAAATACTTTGTTGCCCCACTGTAACCGTGTCCCACAATGAACTACAAAAAGAGGTTAGCAATTGTAGCCCACATTTGTCTCTTATGTTTCTTGAAAAAATAACCCTGTCATGAGATAAACACACTTGCAGACAAAGCCACTGCTAAACTCTTTTAGGTCTTCAGTTTTAGGTCATTAGCATACATTACGTGCATCAAACTGTGCATGCCTTCTTACCTGTGCCTGGCTGCTGGGGTTGTGAACTCTGAGCTGTAGCAACGGATGCTGGACACTGTATGCTCTGCACACTTTTTGTCTTCTGAGGCACAGGCCGAGCAGCAAGAAGAGCTTGTTTGCTCAGTTCCATCAGTTCTTTCCCGAAAAAGGCTTCCTATTAGGGATGTAACAAAAAAAAAAAAAAAATGTAGCTATAAGGACGCATTTTTAAAAACGTAAAAAGTTCTTACCAAACCCCTATGTAAGGAGATCATCAGCTGCCACCAAAATAATCAATGAACATGATTTATGAGCAGCATAGCCAGCCCCCAGCTACTCCTTTATTGCGATGAGTTTATTTTTTCTGATACCCTACAGTCTGCAATGGCAAAAGAATACAACAACATGGTCGTGAACATACTAATTCCAACCAAGACAAGTATCAAACTACATTTTAATGGTTGAGATAAAGAAGCAGGTGGCTCATAATGTTACATACTTCTGGATAATTTATGAGCGTGATGAGAAGTTTTTAAGGAAAGTGTCTAAACACCTTAGATTTTAGGAATCTAAAATTAAAATGTTTTTAGGGTGCTTATGCTTGGTTCTGTCTTCAGATTTTTTTTTGGGAACTGACAAGATAAATTGCTCCGTGTTGCAAACCGAGTTCCCATTAAAATGTAACCATGGAGAGGTATCCCTCAAACTACTTACTAAATACTTTACCTGAAGGTACGCTGGGAACATGTCTTCAAGCTTGCTCTTTTTTCGCCCTCTTCGTTTCTTTTTCTCCTCTGCCTCTGTAGGTCCTGGCTCAGCAACACCTTCTGCAGGTATCTCTAGAACTAGAGTCACCATGTAAAAAATAGGGTTAATTCACAAGTTAAAAATTGTTCGTAAAATGAAAGCTTAAAAATAAAAAATGTTATGGAAATGATCCAGGCAGATATTAGTGACAAACAAAGTCAGTAGGGAACTCTACATCGGAGAAACATAGTTTGTTTTAATAAACCTCAGTTTGTGCTATGTTTCTTGGTTAACACATGTACTTAGGGTGCCTTACCATCATCTGGATGAGTCTGGTCCTGGCCTTGGCTCTCACGGAAGGCTTCCAAGAAAGCTGCATGCCCTTTCTTTGATCGTGTATGGGTTTTTCTCTGTCTAATCATGAAGCCACCAATACCTGGGAGGCAATCGTATTAGTCAGTTCACAACCAATAGTAACTATACAATTAAAATAACTCAGTAGGATCAATACCTGGCCTATATGGCTTTCTCTTCTTTTTTTTCACATCTTCAGAATCTTCATTCCCTTTTCCCATCTCCATTTCCTTTCCACCTTCTCGGTCAGGGCTGCCAGGAGGTTCTAGCTTGATGTCACACTCCATGGATTCATTATTGCACCCTGAAATACACAAATTATTAACAAGTGCAACAATAGTTTTGACAGCACAAAAACAGTGAGCATTTAAAATGACTATAAACCCTAAAACTAAAATTCATAAGTGCACTTTGTAACTAAATTTCCATTATTTTAATTTTTTGCACAGGTTTAAAAAAAAAAAAAAAAAAACAAGTTTTTAGACCTGATGATTACACAAATCCCCCCCAACATTATATATTTTCTGCAAGCTGGCACCCTAGAGAATAAAGTAGTGGTAGTTCCAATTTTGCATGCAACACAATATCACCGCAAAGGCAAAAAAACAAAAAAAAACACACTATTGAATTGTAAGGCAAACACAATAAATTACCCACATTTTTGGTAAAATATAAAAGACAAGGTTGCAACGAGTAAATACCCAACATGCCAAACCTTAAATTTGTGTGGGCCCGTGAAATGGTGAAAAACTTCAGTATCCTATATTTTCTATAGTCAAAGCTTCAAAAGCCCCCTATAGGTCTACCGTTTAGTGTTACGGAGGTAGCCTTGTGCTAGAATTACTGCTTTCCCTCCAGCGTGCACGACTATGTGAGACATGAGTATTGCAATTGACATTTTTCTGCGCAGGCACCCCCGACGTGTGCGTTTATGTTCGTACATGTGGGGGTGGGGGATTTTGTGTGCTTGGGTAACAATTTTTTTGCAATATAAAAAAAAAAATTTTTTTTTTTGTTTAACTTTTTTTTTTTCCCCCCATACAATCCCCCCCCACATGTGATTTTTTTTTTTGGTGACGGGTTCTCTTTAATGAGAAATGCAGGGTGACTTGCGAGTGACACATAACCTAGTTCAAAAGGATTTTTAAAGCCGCTTTGAGTCCTGTGATATACAATAATGAAAACGTTTTATACAGCATTCTACCGCAGCATCCCATTGCAACAAGCATACCTTCTGCCTTCTGCTCTTCACATTCTGCGTCATCCTTTCTTTCCTCAGATGCCCCATGCTCTGAGCCATCCAAAAAAATCTCTCCACCAGTACTTAACCGAGAGCGCCTAGGTTTCTTTTTCTGGATGGGCGATAAGGTGAGACTGCGCAGCAAAGCCATTCCGGCCTCTGTCAGCCAAACGCCTTCAAATCGGAAATACTGAGGCTCTACTAAAAAAAAAAAAAAATAAACACCATGAAAATTACTCATTTTATGGAATAATGCTGCACAAAATAGTAATTCCATATAATAGTACTTACCTGGCTCCTTAAACTTTATTGGGCTGGGTGGAAGGATTATAGGAGCTAAAAGGAACATGTGCAAAAAATAAAAATAAAATACATTTTTAAATCAAAAATGTTTTCCTCCCCCCACCATTCAATGCCCTACTAAAAACACACACACACACACACACACACACACACACACACACACACACACACACACACACACCCCAAAGACCCCCAAAAAATAATACATACGAAGTGGTTTCACAATGAATGGCTGACAAGCTGCACAATCAAAGCCTTCATCTGCTGCCTGTTCTACCTCATCTTCTGTAAACAGGTTCTCACACACAGCATGGAGCCACCTATACACAACAGCAAGAAATAAGCATTTTAAGTTCTGTTCAAACTGTGGGAATGAAGAAAGACACTGACAACAGATAACAGGACAAAAAAAAAAATAAACTTGCCTTTCACAGTTCTGACACTGTATCAGGAGATCACCTTCTAAGTAGTTGAGAAGGCAAACTGGGCACCTAACCAAACTAGCACAGGGTGCACAGTGTGCATAGTTATTCTGCCAATCCGTACGAAAGCCTGGGCTAATAGATCCACACTGCATGCAGCAAACACACCTGTAAGACAAAATCAGGTCTTAATGTCTACAGTTTAAAGCAAACTGAAGCAATGGGTAGCGTCTAGAGCAATTTAAACTTTTAAATTACAATAAATGCCCATAAAACAACATGCAATCTTTATTTTCACGTTTCCTTGAAGTGTGCTGGAGAACAGAAAAACAACCAAAACTGCATTAGCCAAAACAAAAAAATCAACAAACACCCAAAAAAATTTGGGCAACCTAGGGTGGACCATATATAGAAAAACATATTCCTGCTGTATATTGTAAGAATTAAAAGATTCAGTGAGCTCTGCAGAGGTCAAACATACGGCAGAACTTATGCAATTAAAAAGGTTACCAAAAGTAGCAGTTTGAATATCCTGATATATGCATCTATAGCGACATCTTTTTTCCCCAACAGAATGTTTAAAGTAATTGTAAAGTCTCTCTCTTTTTTTTTTTTTTTTTTAATAACAAACATGTTATATGTTATACTCACCTGCTCTGGAGTGGTTTTGCAGAGCAGCCCGGATTCCCTTCTTCTCTGGTCCCTCTTTGGCGTTCCAGGCCCCTCCCCCTTGCTATGGGGCACCTGAGCCAAGCCACAGCTCCATTGCAAAATCGCAGGATCAAGATGGGCTCAGGTAAGTATTAGGGGGGCTACTGCCCACAGGTTTATCTTAATGCATAAAATGCATTAAGAGAAAAAAACCTCCTACCTTTATAACCACTTTAAAGAATAATTCCAGGCATCAGTAGGTTATACATAGTTACATTGGTCTAGCTTGGACCAATGTAACTATGTATATACCATACCTGGTTGATGCCCCTGGAAGCAGAAATGAATGAAGTAGACGCTGCTAGTCCAGAGATTTCCACTTGCTTCCAGGTCTAATGCCAAACAGCCATATCTCAGCTTACTAAACACAGGGGGTTGGATGCTCAGCACAGGTGTCATTCAGAGAATGAATGAATGAATGCAAAGCATTCGCTGATTGGACACCATCTTCACCTCGTCCAATCAGAAAAAATGATTTGCATTAATTCAGAAAATACAAAGCCCTCTCCGAACAGTGCCTGTGCAAAGCAGCTGACCTCCTGTGTTCACAATGTATCAGGCCACACACTCAACCCAGGACCAAATGGAAATCATTGGGGTATTGGTGTCACTTCAGCGATTTCCAGCTTCCACGGGCATCAGCCAGGTACCGACCTCCACCAAACCCTCAGGGTATTTACTTGCAGTCAGAGGTCAGACACATTTTGTCAACCCTGACAAATCTCTGATAGTGTAAGAACGTTTACTTTACTGTGGAAGAGACATTGCATATCTCTTCTGCAATAAAAAGCCAGCCTGTTCGCATTTTTGTACATTTAGTTCCACTTCTAAAGAAATTTGATTTAAGTATACAGGCTGCCACTGTTAGTTTCCTGGCTGTCATACTTGGGTGAAGTACTATCCTAGTCAGTGGTCACTGATTACATGTGTGACGATAGGAGCTCTGACTGACTATCGGGTTTGAATGGTTTTCTCAAACCCAAGAGCCAGGCAACAAATTATCAGTAGGTCAATAATAACAGCCTCCATATGGCCCTCAGTACAGGTTTACATTATAAATACAGACTTCCAAAGTAAGAATAATCATCTTTTAAACCATATAGCTAGACAAACCTTGACAGAACACCACGTTACAACACAATTCCCCTAAAAATAAGTATTTTTAAAAAAAGGCTGAACAAGGCTACTACATTCAGAACACTAAATGGGTAAACTAATAAAAAAAAGCTTACCATTTGCATTTCCAGCCACCCTTGGGTACAGTGTGAAGAGGTGGGTCCAGGCAGTAAGTGTGGTAACTGATGTCGCAATCATCACACAGAAGCAAGCGAGAGGGATCTGTGGCCTTGCCGCACACTTCGCAGACAATGCACTCCACGCAACGCCAACCTTTCAGTAGCATCACTTTTGTAATCTAAAATTAGAGAAAAAAAAATTCACTAAAAATAGATTTTTTGGACACTGTACTCTTTTTTTACATAGTACAATAAAATAGCACTAAAGAGTAATTAAAAAAAAAAACGGTATTAAATTTGAAAACCACGTATTATACTTCAGCTTACCAATTCTTACATAAAGAGGATGCCTTTTTTTTTTTTTTCTTATTTAGGCCTTTTTTTTTTTTTTTTTTTTATAAGTTGAAATAAACCCACCAATTTAATGGTTTCTCAAAACCATTACAATAAAGGCATGCCATGAATGACTGTCACATTTAGATTGTGCTTTCAACTGACCTGTCAAGCCATCAAATGGCTGGTGTCATAACGGATCATATGTGCAGCACCACGGCAACTACAGAGCAAACAGAGGCCAAGATGGCAGCTTTCTTGGCTGTAAATGATTATAGTTGAGTTCTGCTTTAAACCCTAAGTTTAGCCTAAATTAAAAATACAAAGATTGCACGATTCAGTGCATGACGCAACATTCTAGGCTGTTCAAACAGTGTAGGTTCGCAGAACAGCGCCAGAATTTTACTGAGGTTGCACTGATCTTCTGACATGGCTTCTATTAATGGGATTAGATGACAGTGAGATGGTTTAAGAATTTGAAGATAAAATAATAAAAATGAAACTATTTAAACCAAGAGTGATTTCTCCATGAAGGAAAAAAGAGGTCCATTGCCTCAGACACTAGCATAAAAATGAGGACTCTCAGAGTGGGGTAGGGTTATAGGGGAGGGACCCAGGATGCGTACACTCAAAAGCTTTACCGGCATCAAATCCCCTGAAAGTATAAGCCTATAATCCAGGGTTTATGAATACTGTGTCCCCTGTTCTATATGATTAAGAAAAATAAGCTAAGCTGGCCATACAGTAGTAGATTTTCAAACAAATGTTCCCACAAAAATTCTCAGAGCATTCGATGACTTGACAAACATCTTTAAAAAAAAAAAAAAACTTCTAAATTCCGCTTACTTTTAAAACAGACAAAGAAAAAAAAAAAAAAAAAACTGTGACAAAAAAAATAAAAATGTGAATGAAAGCTTTACAAAAACAAGAGATCCTAGAACTGTTATTTGGGAATATCCCTTGCATTACATATTAGCAGATTCAATGAACAGCATAGAACTATAGATTACAGCATTGCACACAGTATTGCAGCCACTCTAAACTGCTGGAATACTCCAAAAACAATTATATATAAAAGCACACATTACAATTTTTTTTTTTTTTTTTTTTTTTTTTAACAATTTGTGGCAAAGCCCACGTTAGCCTATCAGAAGCTACCAATTGCCTTCTAACACATAAGAAAGCCTTTCCAAGGCTCCGTCAACCAACCTTCCAATGATCTTTGAAGAACCAGAAAAGTAAGCAATGTTTCTTATTTCAATTCCCAACTAAAACCAAATTTTTTCAGTGAAGAAATTGTGAAATTTTGGGCATGGATATTGAAAATATGACCAATCATGCCAAAAAAAAAAAAAATCTTTTAGGGATAGTGATCATATGAAGACATTTATTATCACATAGTTGTATGGTTCCTTTTTAAACCATAACAAAAAGAACGCCCAAATGGCCCTGATCAAGTTTATATACCCTGGAATGTTTGGCCTTGGTACACACAGACACACAATGTAACACACATGGATTAAAATGGCAATTAAAAGGTTCATTTTCCACATCTGTGGCTTTTTAAACTGCAATTAGTGCGTGTATAGTCAATTTGTTAGCCCTCACATGGATGCACTAAGCAGGCTAGATACTAAGCCACGGAGAGCAGAAATGCAGGTCTTTTCACCATTCTTAACAAGGTAATGGAACTTCATAAAGATGGAAAAGGATATAAAAAGATATCCAAAGCCTTAAATATGCCAGTCAGTACAGTTCAATCACTTATGAAGTGGAAAATTTGGGGATCTCTTGATACCAAGCCTGGCTGCTCTGTAAAAAGATGATGGTGTGGAAATTTCAAGCAGCACAATACGATAAAAATTAGCTCTATGGTCAAGTTGCCGGAAAGAAGCCTTTACTGCATCAATGCCACAAATAAGCCCAGGCACAATATGCCTGACAACACCACGATACTCCTCAAAAGCTTCTTGCTCACTGTAATCTGGCGTGATGAGACCAAAATAGAGCATTATGGTCACAACCATAAGCGCTATGTTTGAAGAGGGGTCAACCAGGCCTATAGCAACAAGAATACCATCGCCACTGTGAAGCATGGTGGTGGCTCACGGATGTTTGGGGGTGTGAGAGCTCTAAAAAGGCACAGGGAATCTTGTGAAAAAAGATGGCAAGGTTAATGCAGCATGTTATCAGAAAATACTGGCAGACAATTTGCTCTTGGACTTTCCAGCACGAAAACGTCGCCAAGCACAAGGCCACATTGCGTTGTTACAGCAGAAAAGGGTTAAGGTTCTATAGTGGCCATCGCAGTCTCTTGACCTTAAAGTGCTAGTTCACCTTTACAGAAAATCTGTAAGGTAGGGGTGTCCAACCCCTAGCCCATGGCATCCTCTGATGTGGTCCGCGTCTCCTGCTCTGGGAGGGTGGGTCAGCAAGCCCAGATCGCGGGTTCCCGACCAGACATCCTTGAACATCAGTGTGAAAAACTGAGCCAGCATTAGAGGGAGCAAAGCCGATGCTTCCAGTATTCTGTCACAGGCTGAGCGATACCAAATGTACTCTGCCTGCGATACAGGAAGCATCGGCTCTGCTCTCTACTGCAGCCGCATGCTTCCTTCAGTGCGCCTGTCACTCCAATGTCAGTGGCAAGTCAAGAACCAGCAAAGCAGGACCCACCAGCAGGACCCACCCTGGAGGACAAATTTTGTAAAAACTGCTCTAATTTGACAAAAGAAGGCCAGTGGAATGGACACTGGTAGTGCCTGGAAAAGATACAGGAATTTTGGTACGATGTCATTTTCAATATGTTACATCTCCCGAACCAAGAGTGTCTGGCTTTACTCCATCTTTCTAACAATACTCTAACTTCTCTAAGTAAGGGTAGAAAATTCAGGGCATAGGCATCTGTTAACTTAGGTGGAATCTGTATTCCTAAGTATTTTAATGCACTTGATGTCCACCTAAGCTTAAAGCTATTTTCTAGGCTCTTTTGTAAGAGGTGCTCCAGGGACACCCCCATCGCCTCAGATTTTCTGTAATTTATCTTAAAATTCGACAGCGCTCCGTAGTGCTCCAATTCCTTTAAATGGTTTGGTAGCGATATTTGTGGATTCGTAATTGAAAAAGGTAAGTCATCCACATAAGCGGAGACTTTAAACTCCTGTTTTCCCATAGGAATACCTCTAATATCGGTGTTCTGTCGAATTTTATTTATTTAACAAAGGCTCCAGCGTCAAAGCAAATAGGAGAGGCGATAGGGGGCATCCCTGACGCGTCCCGTTTGATATTGAGAGATTTTCTGAGTGTACACCAAAAGCCTTGGTACAGGCTAATGGAGTAGAGTATTTACCCTTTAATGTCATTAAGCCTCTCTGGGGAGATCTCAAATGTGCGGTTCATGTACGATGACCAAAGACTTTGCATGATTTGGAGGCATTTTTCCAAGATGAATGGGCAGCTATACCATCTGCAAGAATTTGCGGCCTCTTAGAAAAACTATTACTAAAGATTGCGTGTTGGAATTAATGCTAAAGGGGGTAATACACAGTATTAAGAACTAAGGACTTTTGAACAGAGGTAATTTCGTTTGTTTACTTGTTGCCATGTTTTGTTTTATGATTGTGCCATTCTGTTATGACCTAAAGTTGAATATGAATCCCATAAGAAAGAAATGTGTTTTGCCTACTCATTTAGGCAAGCACAGCTAACTTTCAAGATGCGGTGCAAAAAAACATTAGCAGCTTCTTATTACCTTGCTGTTTACACAATAAGGGTGATAGCACTGAGAACACTGGGAACATGCCAAAAGATGCCCTTCCGAGCCGCGTCCAAAGCTGCCACAAACCACACACATATCCTAGGAAATCAGACAAAAATAAAAAAAGTTAAGACACACTGGTGCTACACACAGAAAAGGAAAAAAAAAAAAAAAACACAAATACTCCGAGCATAAAGCCTCACCTGCATGAGCACAAATTTGTCATTGTTGGAAAACAGCACCACTGTGTTTTGCATGGTATCATCTTCCTCCTCCTCTTCTTCCTTACCAGGAGAACTTTCAACATCTGCCATCTGACCACACATTCAAATTAGGATACATGAGTTAATACAACATAATGCAGCATCAAAACAGATTAGTCATTTTGCCAAAGTGATTTTGTTTTTAAGCCTTATGCACACTGGCCATTTTAAAAATACTGCTTCTAGAGGAGTCTTGTGGGTTTTTTTTTCTGCCTTTAAGTGTCCCTCAATTTTTGCATGCGTGTCCGTGCACAGTGGCGTTTGGGGGGGATAAATAAAAAAATGCCTTCAGAAGCAGCAGCGTTTTATGCAGGAATTTTTTTTATAAAAAACACACCTGACATGCGTAGTCACTTGTAAATGCGCACAAGTTTTTTCATGGCTAGAATAAACGGCTTCAACACCGGGCCAATGCTGACACTTCTCACATATATGTAAAAATTGACATTTTGCTAGACAATTACTTAGAACTCGATATAGATATATATCTATATATAAAATATCTATGATATAGAGATAGATAGATATCTCTATTGTGGAGATGCGACCCCATGTCACAGGTGCGTACGAGCAGTGTATGCCTGATTTTGGTAGGCTTGCCAATTGCACACCTGTGTGCTGGCTTCATAATCATCCAAGGAAGAGGTCAGTGCTCAGACTTGGGGACAGCTCCGCCCGGCAGACAGGAAGTCTGGCCTGGGAGGTCGGGAGGGTCCCAGTAGGAGACGGCTCCTGGGGAAAGAGACAGGAGGTCTCGGCATCTAAGACCCGGTTCACACAGGGGCGACTTGTCAGGCGACTTAGCCGCCTGACAAGTCATCTTCCGTTCTGTACTATGGAACCGTTCTAATAGGAGCGACTCAAGTCGCTCAGACTTAGAAAAAGGTTCCTGTACTACTTTTGGGACAACTTCAGGCGACTTGCATTGACTTCTCATTTTGCAAGCCGCCGCTGAAGTCGTGTGCAGGTCGCCCCCGAGTCGCGCTGCAAGTCGTGCTGCCCCTGTGTGAACCGGCTCTAAGGCTGCAGGTGGCAGCCTGTGTGTGCATGTCTGTAGCAGGCAGATGTGGCCCATGACCAAAACAGCACAAAGCTGTCAGTGAGTAAGCCAGGAGGCTATAGTTTGTGTTTATACAGTGATGGTGGAACCCCCCTGCCAGGGAAGATTACTGTTTGAACATTTTGGTTACCTTTAAATAAAAGTGGGCTGCCATGCACTAAAAACGCAGTCTGGAGTGGCACGTTTCTGGAAAACTGCATGCACCACTTGAACCTAATCACACATACATACCTATATATTTATTATTATTTTTTAGCAGAAGACCTAGAGAATAGTGGGTGTTGCAATTTTTTTTTGTTTTTAAAACTCAATTAGAAGAAAAAACAAAAAAAAAACATTGTATAGAATTTTAACAAAACGATAGAATACCAAAATGTTTGTTAAAATATAAAAGATGTTAAGCCAAGTAAATAGATACCCAACATGTCACGATTTAAAATTCTGCATGCTCATGGAACAGCACCAAACTACAGTACTTTAAAATCTCCATAGGCAACACTTTATAAGCCTTTACAGGTTACAGGTTTGGAGTCAGAGGAGGTCTGGTGGTAGAATTATTGCTCTCGTTAGAACGTTTACGGCGATACCTTATGTAATCTCTTCTATTGATAGATATTTGAGCGGCACAATTAATCGTTAAAAAAAAAATTGCCACCTTGATTCAACCCCCCCAATCACGATCTTAATCCAGCATTTTCATGATTCATACAGTGCAGAGCCATTCAGCCAGCAAATGTTTATCAACATTCCTCAGCCCTGAGAGAACTAAAAACAAAGTAACATTTGGTCATTTTAGATCAATGGGAAGAACTTAGTTTGGAAATTAGGTCAGTTTAGCCACTTAACCAGTTGCCGACCAACCGCCGCAATTATACCGAGGCAAGCTAGCTCAGCTGCGCAACTCGCCATACTGGTGCATCGGTTCGTGTACTAGCTTTTGCGCGCCCGCGGAACTAGATGTCTGCCGGCCACCCACGATCGCAAGAAAGAGGCAGAACAGGGATTAATTTATTATACACACAAAATTCTGTTCTTCCACTTGCAGGGGGCATGCATGTTCCGGCCGCGGGCTGCTTCTGCTATAAATATTCACAGCAGATCTGTGGGTGCCAGGTACTCAATGTCCTCCAGCACCTACAGATCGTTGGTAATCACACAGAACAGGGATCTGCCTATGTGAACAAGGCAGATCGCCATTCTGACAGGACCACACTGTTTACACAAAAACACTGGCTAGGCACAGTTAACCCTTTGATCGCACTAGAGGTTTAATCCCTTTCCAGCCAGTGTCATTAGTACAGTGACATCAGTAATATCGCAGTCAGGCTATAAGTCGCTGAATGCCGCCATTACTAGTTTGTAGATACTAGAACGTTTGCGTAAACCAAGCAATATACGCTTACTGGGACTTTTTTTTTTTTTTTTTAAACAAAAACTTAGCAGAATACATTATAAGCCTAAATTTATGAAGAAATTCAAGCTTTTTAAAAAACATTTGCTAGATGTGATTTATAGCATAAAGTTAAAAATATATATATTTTTTTGTCAAAATGGTTGGCCTTTTTGTTTATAGCGCAAAAAATAAAATGCAGTTGTGATCAAATACCACCAAAAGAAAGCTCTAATGGTGGGGGAAAAGAATGACAAATTTTATTTGGGTACAGTGTCGCACGACCTCACAATTGTCAATTAAATTAACGTAGTGCAGTATCGCATAAAATGGCCTGGTCATGAAGGAGGGTAAATCTTCCGAAAGTGGAAGTGGTTAAGACTTTTTCCAATTCGAGAAAAAAAGGCTGAAATCCTCTTTAATTACCCTTGCAAAACCCACTGCCAATGCCATGTTTTATTTTTTAGCCAGCCATGGAAAATTATTTTTAATTGGTCTCCAGGTCAGATAAACACCCATGAGAGAGACACATCCCACAAAGCAATATCTACTGGTATTTGAAATGTTGCTTAGATTTCTTGAGGGTATTTGATGCCTCAGGAAACCTAAGCAACATTTCAAAGGCTAGTAATCTCAGAACATTAGTTATAAAGTCTCTTCTGAAAGAAAAGATCAGTATTCATATAGAGACATTATTTTGCCAGTGTTGCATGAATGTCACTCCCATAAGGCCCTTTTGGCAGGGACTATGTGATCAATGTCATGGTTAAGGTTGTTTGAGAGACAATGTATGTAATGTAATGGATACTAAAACAACCTAAAATTTGCCGTAAAGTGCTTTTCTATTTAAACTAAGTCTGCTATTAGGGTCCATGTACATTAGTAGGCAGCAGAAAAAAAATGCTCACAAAAATAAAAAAAGAACACACACACTTAAAGCTTGACGCAGTGTTTAGCCGCCCGAGCGCTCCTCTCAAAAATGCATTGGTGATGGGGTTTTTCTTCATCCTGTAAATGTTCCTCTACAAATACTACAGTAAATGCCCATACGTGCATAGAGACACAGATGAACATCAAGCTTCTACCAGCTGAAAGGGAAAAAAAAAAAAAAAACACACATCTAAGAAGCATTTTTTATGCCCAGTGTGCATGAGGCCTTAGGCCCCATTCACATGTATGCGAATTTTCGCATGACAAGTCGCACCCCATGTTGCCCAATGAGTACCGTTCATATTTGTGCGACAAAGTCACAGCGAATCTAAAGTAGTTCCTGCACTACTTCGGTCCGATTTTCATGCGACTTGAGGGCCACAGACTTCAATGTAAACCCTCAAAAGTTGCATGAAAGTCGCATCTGCATGATATACATGCCATTTATGTGCGACTTTGTAGAGCAAACAAGCACATTGTGGTCAAAGTTGCACTCATCCAAAGTCACATCAAAATCAGATCAAACTCGCACTGCAGAGTCACAATGGAAATTGCACGATTTTGAAGTCGCACATGTATGAATGAACTCTTAAAGAGAATATTCATCAAATCAGATGTTTAGGATTTCTCACCGGCAATGTCTCAATGGAAGAGGTTGTGGATTTTAACCTTGATCTTCCTCGCCCTCGGCTGCTGCCAGCACCACTGCCTCCACGAGGTCGCCTTCTTCCAGGAAAGCTGCTACTTCGGCCCTGCACAAAAAGTACTCATTAAATCATGTGTTGCTGAAGCAACATCACAATAAAAGAGGGCAACAAATGAAACTAGTCTACCATCTCAGCAATTTAGGCTCAGACCAGCGTACCTCAAAAAGACACTATGCCACAAAAAATTATTAGGGAAAGGCCACCCAAGCCTGGGTTCACACTGCCGCGACTTTGAATCCGACATCCCTGCGCTTCTTCATCGCGGCTTGCATATGACTTCAACAGAAGTCAATGCAAGTATTGCGGTTGCACAAAGAGTAGCGCAGGAATCATTTTCCAAGTCAGAGCGACTTGAGTCACACCGATTAGAACGGTTCCATTGCAGTCAATGGGGCGCAACTTGTCACGCGACTTTGAACTCTCAAGTCGCATGACAAGTCGCGGCAGTGTAAACCGGGGATATAGAAAGGAGGTACCAAGGCGATCCAAGTAGTCTCACTAAAAAAAGTAAACAATCTTTATTGAAAATTATTTAGATTAAAAGTAGTGAAAAAAAACACATCACAGAAATTGAATCTCCACCCAACACCATTAAAAATTAACAAACCGACTCAAAAAATGACTGATAAAAAAAAATTCTATCACCTTATGCCTTGTCTCAATATTCCCAGCTCAAATTAGAACCACAAATGGTGGCCCGAAGAGTGAACACTCTTAAAGATATCCTCGTACATTTGGCGGTTACTAGGAAATCCAGTTGGCTGGTGCAATCACATTTTTCATATGCGACATGTGTGCAAAAGGAAAAAGGAGTTTATTTACATTTTTTACACTTTCTTTTTTACTTTATTGCCATCACAAGGGATGAAAGCGCCGCCGACGCACATTTCGATTGGAAATCGTCTTCAGGGCCCGCCCCCCTGAAGACGATTTCCAATCGAAACGTGCGTCGGCGGCGCTTTCCTGGTCACGCTATCCCCACACATCTACTTCCGGTTTCTGGTGGTTGTCAGCGGTGCCTAGCTGGAACGCACGCCGTCTCTCCACACACACAGGACGGGAGATCCATCTCTGGTACATAGTACCACCCCAATCTGCCAACGCTAACAGCCCCAGTGCTGGGTGGGCACTGAAACTCGTGAGTAGGCAATTGGCCATGTTTTAATATACCATTTTAAATAAAATGAAACAATATCACACTATGTAGTTGTTTCTCTGCCTTTTCATATGCATTCCATCTGAGCTACTGAGAGGAAGATACCTACTATTGTCTCCTGCCAAACTACCTGTTAAACCACATGTGTACAGGCACGTACCTGTAAAGGCTTTTATTGACTTTCTTTTTGGTTAAAGAAGTCAATAACATCTGGTAAGCAGCCAGCTGTTTTTTTCTGCACAATTGGGTGACCAATAAGAAGATAAGAAAATTTGGTGAAGGGTCCTTCATAGATTTAAAGTTAAAGATTGGTGTTCCGCGATTGATTTCTCTGACTACCTCACCCAGCACAGAAGTTTTTTGTTTTTTTCACTTTGTGTTAATATCCACGAAAGACTTTATACATATAAAGAACATTGCACATGTGATTTATGCTCTATAGCATGTTGTTGAAACCATTCAGAGGATTTATATGGATATGAGCCTAGGATAATATATAAGTGTATGCACTATTGCCACTGTTTTTTCCTTCCACAGCAGGTTATTCTTGTAGTTTATATCCAAGTAATATTTGGTAAAACAGTATATATTTTATTTAGAATCAAATTAATTATATCTACCACTTCTTAGGTGTTAGTAGTATATCTAATTAGCGCCCCTATCACACCACTTTTCCAATAATCAAATCTCACGATTTCTAAGGGAGCAGCTTGATATTCACAATTTTGTTAGTTTTTTATTTTTAGTCATTTGTGGCGCAGAGTATTTCAGCTCTTTATATAGAGCAGTCTGTTCACATCACTGATGGTATGGGGATGCATTAGCAGTGCCTATGGAATGGGTAGCTTGCACATCTGGAAAGGCACCATTAATACTGAGAGATATAACCAGGTTTTAGAAAGCAGCATATGCTCCCATCCAGAAAAAACTTTTTCAGGGAAGGCCTTACATTTTACAGCAGGACAATGCTAAACTGCATACTGCATCTATGACAGCATGGCTTCACAGTAGAAGGGTCCAGTGCCTAACTGGCCTACAGTATAGACCTGTCACCAAATGAAAATATTTGGTGCATCTTGAAACGAAAAATATGACAAAATCCCCAGAACTGTTGAGCAGTTGGAATCTTATAGCCAGCAATAATGGGACAACATTCCTCTACCAAAACTCTAGCAATTGATCTTAGTTTCCAGACCTTTACAGAGTGAGATTAGAACAAGTGGAGATGCTACACCGTGGTAAACATGGCCCTCTCCCAACTTTTTTTGAGATGTGTTGCTGCCTTCAAAATTCACTTCATTTGTTTTCTATTGTGAATAAAATATGGGTTTGTGGGATTTGCAAATTATTGCATTCTGCTTTTATGTAGATTTTACTCTGCACTCAAACTTTTTTTTATATCGGAGTTGTATTCACACAGAGCACACGCTGAAGAACTACATGTCCCAAGAGCCCTCAGTCTTCATATACTTAGTATGTGGGTAGGCACATGGACAACCAGGAATAGGTAGGAAGGGTGTGGGTGGTAACAGGATTGCAAAGAGCTTCCCCATCACTAGTCTCATGTAGCAGCTTGCTAGAAATTATGGACTATGCAGAGAGAGACACTGACAACAGCTGTGTGGCTGGTGACAAAAGCGGTGAAAAAAAACTACAATGAGGCATCAATCTGTGGACATTGCTGGGCAGGATAATATGCAAACAGATACACATTCAATGCCATCAAGCAGCATGAATAAGGTCAAGTTGCCACTTCTATAGTCTCTACTACAGAGTGAGAGCAATGAAAATGAAAAAAACAACAGGTAGTGCAGAAGCCTACAAGGCCATCACCCGGGGTCACACAACTCAACATTGCAAAAAAGGCCAAAACATTTTATAACTAATCCCACAACTCAGGACAAACTGTAGAGCACTTTCATATGAATCTAAACCTCTGTTTAACTGATAAGGCAGAACAAAACTTGCAATGGATGCATCAGAAATGTTATACAAAGGGGAACAAATGCGGTACCATGCTAATCAAACTGAACCCTTATTGTACCCAACAACCTGCGTTCTCTCGTAAAACCAAGTTCCACAACTGAACATCTAACCCCCTTAAAGTTCTTGATGAATTCCATTACCACTTAGCAAAACTCTAGTCTGCCTCTGCTGAAGCACCCCTCACAATTCCCTGAACTTGCTTCTTTGAACGATTTCTCTGCTGAGACTCAACACTGACCAACAAGCCATTCTCAGAGCAGATAAGGCTGGTTTCACACTGGGGCAGTGGGGGGCGGCGTTGGCGGTAAAGCAGCGCTATATTTAGCGCTGCTTTACCATTGTTTTAGCCGCGGTATTTGGCCGCTAGAGGGGTGGTTTTAACCCCCCGCTAGCAGCCGGAAAAGGGTTAACCCCCCCCCCGCAAAGCGCCGCTGCAGCGGTATTATCGCGGGATCTCTGCGGTGTCCCATTCATTTCAATGGGTAGGAGCGGTATAGGAGCGGTGAATACACCGCTCCAAATATGCCGCTGGCAGGACTTTTACCGTCCTGCTAGCGCACCGCTTCAGTGTGAAAGCCATCCGGCTTTCACACTGGAGTTAAAGGACCCGCTTTTTTCAGGAGCTATACAGGCGCTATTTTTAGCGCTGTAGCTCCTGAAAAACGCTTCAGTGTGAAAGGGGCCCAACAGTACTAGTCCTTCAGGCTTTCAAAGAGCTGAAGATACAAAAACGCTCAGGCCTTAATGGTTTTTCAGCCCTGTCAAAGTTAGCAGATGTCGCCATGCACCTTGCCAACATGTACAACCAACTCAAACGATGGTAACCTTTTGCTGCTGACCAAGCTAAAAGCCAACATAGTCATGCTGCCAAAGCCCGTTCTTGGGCTAACTTTCTTTCCATATCATTGTTAAAAGAAGTTACCGTATTTATCGGCATACAACACGCACAGGCGTATAACACGCACCTTCATTTTAGGAGGGAAGTTTCAGGGAAGAAAAAAAAAAAAAAAAAAACTTACATTTTAAATAAATAACGTTGAAGCAAAATAAGAGTCAGTGCCCATCAATGCAACCTCACCATTGCCTATCTGCAACCTGATCAATGCCATATGCAGCCTGATCAATGCCATCTGCAGCCTCACAATTGACCATTAATGCAGCTTAATCAATGCCATCTGCAGTCTCTCAATTGCCAATCAATGCAGCCTGATCAATGCCCATCTACAACCTCACAATTGCCCATCAATGCCCATCTGCAGCCTCACATCAGATTACTGCTGCCTCGGAGGGGACAGGGAGGGGGGTGGGATTACATTTCAGATTACATACAGCTAGAATCTCCCATTTACTCGGCTGCCTCTTTAATACAAAGTCCCGCCTCCCGGACCGGTTTCTATGATAGACAGAACAGTGGTCCAATGCCGGCCCAGGAGACGGGACTTCCTATTAGAGGCTACTGAGTAAACAGGAGATTCTTGCTGTATGTAAATCGGATGGCGCTCGTCCCACCCCCCCCTCGATGGCCCAAATTGCAGTATCGGCGTATAACACGCACACACTATTTGCACCAGATTTTCAGGGTGAAAAAGTGAGTGTTATACGCCAATAAATACAGTAGATGAGGATTTCATTGTTGATCACTGCCACCCAGTTACAGTGCATCCGTAAAGTATTCACAGCGCTTCACTTTTTCCACATTTTGTTATGTTACAGACTTATTCCAAAGTGGATTAAATTCATTATTTTCTTCAAAATTCTGCAAACAATACCCCATAATGACAACATGAGTTTGTTTGAAATCTTTGCAAGCGTATTTTTGGGTTAACAATTTAGATTTTGGTCCCGTAAAACAGATTACACAGCACAGCGCTTATGCAGTGTAATGTCACCGGCCTGAAGACAGCTCAAATTAGATATTTACAGCGCTTGTTTTGTAATAGAATTAGAATAGAATTTTTTTTTTTTTTTTAAACAAATAAAAAAAAAAAAATAAAAAAAAATGTACACTAAAAATTGAGCTCAGGTGCATCCAAGTTTCCGCTGATCATCGTTGAGATGTTTCTACAATTTGGAGTCCATCTGTGGTAAATTCAGTTGATTGGACGTGATTTGGAAAGGCACACACTGGTCTATGTAAGGTCCCACAGTTAATGCATGTCAGAGCACAAACCAAGCCATGAAGTCCAAGGCATTGTCTGCAGACCTCCCGAGACAGGATTGTATTGAGGGGCAGAACAATTTCTGCAGCATTGAAGGTCCCAATAAGCACAGTAGCCCCCATCATCCATAGAAGTTTGGAACCACCAGGACTCTTTCTAGAGCGGCCTGCCTTGCCAAACAGTGCGATTGGGGGAGAAGGGCCTTAGTCAGGGAGGTGACCAAGAACCCAATGGTCACTCTGACAGAACTCCAGCATTTCTCTGTGGAGAGAGGATAACCTTCCAGAAGATAAACCATCTCTGCAGCACTCCACCAATCAGGTATTTATGGTAGAGTGGCCAGACAGAAGTCTCAGTAAAAAAAAGGTACACAACATCCCGCCTGGAGTTTGCCAAAAGGACTCTGGTCTGATGAAACAAAGATGTTAATCTTTGGTCTGAATGGCAAGCGTTATGGCTGGAGGAAAGCAGGTACCACTCATGACCAGGCCAATACCATCCCTACAATGAAGCATGGTGGTGGCAGCATCATGCTGTGGGGATGTTTTTCAGCTGCAGGTACTGGGAGACTAGTCAGGATCTAGGGAAACATGAATGCAAAAATGTACAGAGACATACTTGATGAAAACCTGCTCGAGAGCGCTCTGAACCCCCCCCCCCCCCCAAGCACACAGCCATGATAACAAAGGGAGTGGCTACGGGACAACTCTGAATGGGCTCTGGCTGGGCCATTCAAGGACAGACCTGAACCAGATTGAACATCTCTGGAGAGATCTGAAAATGGCTGTGCACCAACGCTCCACATCAAACCTAATGGAGCTTGCGAGGTCCTGCATAGAAGAATGGGAGAAACTTCCAAAAAATAGGGGTGTCAAGCTTGTAGCATCATACTCAAAAACACTTGAGGCTGTAACTGGTGCCAAAGGTGCTTCAACAGTGTTGAGCACAGCTGTCAATACTTATGTACGTGGGATTTATTTTCATTTATTTTTTTTTTACTTTTAATAACTTTGCAAGAACTTCAAAACAAACTTCTTTCATGTGGTCATTATGGGGTATTGTTTGTAGAATTTTGAGGAAAGTAATGAATTTAATACATTTTGTAATAAGGATGTAACATAACAAAATGTGGAAAAAGTAAAGCGATGTGAATACTTTCCGGATGCACTGTACAGTGTTCCCTGATCACGGCCACAGAAGTCACTTTGTCACCATAAGGACTTAATGTGTGATGCTCTCTGAAGAGCCATCTGTGTTCGGATCTCTCTTCAGACAGCATTTGACAGGCAGCAAGGAGGCATTATATTGCCTCATCACCTGCTTTAACCCTTTGGACCGCCGCACAACCAACCATAATCACTTGAATGAGTCAAGATCGGTGGGTGTGCATTGGGTATAATGCCTACCACAGCTCCAAAGCACCCCCAGCCATGGCAGGTGTACACCCCAGCCACTGTTTAGTGAACCCCAATAGTGCAGCCAGTCATAGTTCTCCGCTCACCATTAAACCAGCCACTGTGTCATTAGACAAGTGTAGCTAGCAGTGCCAGATTTGCCTATTTATTGACCACGTTTCTGCCTGTATTGTGTGATACATAAGTCTGGTACATAATCAGTCCAGGCATTGAAAAAGTCTCACATGTGGTATCAGCATACTCAGAAGTAGCAGCAGAATGAGCTTTGGGTTGCAATTCCAAGTATGTACATGCTTTGTGTGAAAAATATCTTATTAAACTGACAACTTGGTGGAAAAAAATAAATTACATTTTCATTTCGCATTTTTCTAAAATTTGAGGCAAAAAAATTAAGTCTCCAAAAGACTCACCATCCCTCTTGATTTCCAAAACGTGGTCATTTCCACTGTCCCGGTGCTCCAAAAATGTGAGATATTCCCAGTAGCAGAATGTGTTTTGTGGTGTAATTCCAAGTATGCCCACACTGAGAAATATCTTAAAGCGGAGCTGAAATTAAGCTTTTGTGAAGGGGGGGTACCAGCTCCCACTTGTGCTCTGACCGCCTAGGCGATCAGAAGCGAAAAGTTCTCCTCCCGAAATCTTTTGGGACATGACAGTTCCTAGAAGACTGCAGGACTACTCATTGTGTGTGTCCCCGCTCACACATGCGCACTGGGAACCTGGCTGTGAAGACACAAGCTGTTACAGCCGGGTGCCTGTAGTAAAGATGCTAGTGTCGGCTAGAGGACACAGGGAGAAAAAACGGCTGGGGTGAGCACACCACTGGATTGTGGGACAGGCGAGTGGCTGTTTATGAAAAGTCAGCAGCTACAATTTTTGTAGCTGCTGACTTAATTTTCACTGAAAGTGGTTTTGTTACACGTTGCTATCCTCTCTGGTAGAGCACAGACAGATCACGATTCACCGGTAGATTGCAGACAGGTGACTGGTAGATCTGTCTGGGCTTGCTCACCCATCATTCTAGAGCATCAAACAGAGTGCAATGCAGAGGGATTGCTTGTAAAAATGAAGTTGTAGTAGGGAGCAAGAGCCACATAAGCACCTCCTTTGTAGTGCTGGCTCCTGTCCCATACAGAGTGATATCAACTGCACTACACCACTTATCCCGGCTAGCGGTCTCCAGAGTGGTGCCAGCAGCAGGAAAGAAGAGCTCTTCAGGTCAATCAATACACTGGGCATAATAGTATAGGGCTGCTTTCACTCTGATGCACTGTGGTTTACCCACACCACGGGTGCAGTGTACCTGCAGCCTTCCTACAGGTTTGCTGCGCTTAGCCATAGACTTCTATTATATCCTGCTGTTATACCACCCTCCAACTTTGTGCGAATAAGCCCCAAGGATGCCACTGCCGAATGCAACGAAAGGTTCATTCATAAGTGGAGCAGACACTGCTGCTCCTCTGAAAAGTGATTCGAGTGTGTGTTGACAGGTGGTGAGGAGGGGATATGTTGCCTCCTCACTACCTGATTTAAACCCATGATTGTGACACATTAGTATGGCAATTAGATGTTTAAAACAAGTGGAGTGCAAGACACACTGCCTGGTGATCTTTGACTTCTCCCATGTTGTTCAGGTAGATGTCCAGCTCTTTAAGTTTGCTATAGGGGCACTCTGAAGGCATTAGGAGCCAGAAGCCTTTCACAGTATGTATATATTGCTGATTTTGTACCATAAAGGGCTAGTTTGTGTTTTTAACCCCATCATGACACGATATAAAAAAATTAAAAACATGTGCTGCCACTACTGTCTTATGTTGTCCATACAAGTATTTATTTTTGGATTAGAATATTTATACATTCGATGAATGGTTGAACCACATACACTGCCCAAAAACGTGTTCATTCGAGAAAGTTTTCTATTCTGCTCCTTTGAAAGCAAACATCGATTTGACCCCACTGACTATTAGAAAATCGAACAAACGTTCTTAACCACTTCCCGACCGCCCCCTGTATATATACGTCGGCAGAATGGCACGTACAGGCAGAATCACGTACCTGTACGTGACATTCTTCCGGCGGTTGGGGGGTCCGATCGGACCCCCCTCCGCCGGCGGGGACGGTCGGGATCGTGTCAGGAGCGATCCGGGACGAGGGGACGGCCAGTGGTTTCTGGCCACCCCCTCGCGATCGCTCCTGGCCAATGAAAAGCTTCCCCTTCCTGTCTATTGTATAGACAGGAAGGCGGAAGTGATGTCACGCTCGGTGCGCCGGTCTATGTGACCGGAGACGCCGAGCGGCGAACATGTAAAGGTTAGTGCACAACAGTACACTGACACCAGTACAGTTAGGCACATATTCCACCCCCCTGTCACCCCCTGATCACCCCCCAGATCACCCCCTCCCCCCCCAGTCACAGTGTCACTAATTGCAGTGATCATTTTTTTACTGATCACTGCATTTAGTGTCAGTGTGACTGTAATAACTGTCAGGGCAGTTAGTTTTAGGTCCAAGGTAGCCCCCTACCCCCCCCTAATAAAGGTTTAACCCCTTGATTGCCCCCCAGGTAACCCTTTCACCCCCTTTTGCCAGTGTCACTAAGCGATCGTTTTTCTGATCGCTGTATTAGTGTCACTGCTGTCGCTAGGTAACCATTTTTTTTTTTTTTTTTAGGTAACCGCCATGTTTATATAGGTTCATAAATAGTTTTATAGGTCAGGTACCCCCATATTACAACCTAAATAAAGGTTTTAACCCCTTGATTGCCCCTAGAGTTAACCCTTTCACCAGTGATCACTGTATAACTGTCACTGGTGACGCTGGTTAGCCAGTTAGTTATTTCGTTATTTAGGTTCCCCGTCAGGTTTTTATATAGCGTCAGGTACCCCCATATATTACCTAATAAAGGTTTTAACCCCCTGATTGCCCCTAGTTAACCCTTTCACCCCCTTTTGCCAGTGTCACTAAGCGATCGTTTTTCTGATCACTGCATTAGTGTCGCTAGGTAACCATTTTTTTTTTTTAGGTAACCGCCATGTTTATATAGGTTCATAAATAGGTTTATAGGTCAGGTACCCCCATATTACAACCTAAATAAAGGTTTTAACCCCCTGATTGCCCCTAGAGTTAACCCTTTCACCAGTGATCACTGTATAACTGTCACTGGTGACGCTGGTTAGCCAGTTAGTTATTTCGTTATTTAGGTTCCCCGTCAGGTTTTTATATAGCGTCAGGTACCCCCATATATTACCTAATAAAGGTTTAACCCCCTGATTGCCCCTAGTTAACCCTTTCACCCCCTTTTGCCAGTGTCACTAAGCGATCGTTTTTCTGATCGCTGCATTAGTGTCGCTAGGTAACCAGTTTTTTTTTTGTATTACTGTTACGGGTGACGCTGGTTAGTTAGCTTGTTTTTTATACTGTCAGGGCACCCGCCATTTATTACCCAATAACGGTTTAACCCCCTGATCGCCCGGCGGGTGATATCAATTAGGTTTTAGGGTCAAATAAGGTCTGCGTCGCCCCAGGTTAGTGCCAGTACCGCAAACACCCACGCACAAAGCATACACCTCCCTTAGTGGCACAGTATCTGAACAGATCAATATCTGATCTGATCAGATCTATACTAGCGTCCCAGCAGTTTAGGGTTCCAAAAAAAACCGCATTGTTAGCGGGATCAGCCCAGATACCTGCTAGCACCTGCGTTTTCCCCCTCCGCCCAGCCCAGCCCACCCAAGTGCAGTATCGATCGATCACTGTCACTTACAAAACACTAAGCACACATAACTGCAGCGTTCGCAGAGTCAGGCCTGATCCCTGCGATCGCTAACAGTTTTTTTTTGTGGTAGCGTTTTGATTCAGTCGCTTCAGTCAGGAGCTTTTTTACCTGTGAATCTCAAAAAAATAAAAAAAAAAAAATAGTTGTCGTTTTATTGTTCTCTCTCTCACTCTATTCTCTCTCTATTGTTGCTCTTTTTTTACTCCATTCTATTCTGCAATGTTTTATTATGTTTTATCATGTTTTATCATGCTTGCTTTTCAGGTATGTAATTTTGTTTACTGTGTTTTAGTGTTAAGCATTTTTTTGTTTTCAGGTGCGCCATTCAGTTGCAACGCGGATTTATTTATCTTGACAGCAACAGCGTTTGCTCCCACGATACATAAAGACGCGACTCCAACACTGTAGGAGGTGATTTCACCACCACAGTTAAAAAAAAAAAAGAGCATATATGCCGAAGCATGGGGGCAGCAGGGGGGGGGGAGGAGCGATTGGCTCCTAATGCCACGTACATACGGTCGAAATTCCGACCGTGTGTACACGGCATAACTTTTGTGGGAGGATGCCCCCATGCATCGGCATATATAAATGGTGCATGTATGCCCATCATTAGAAGTGGGTGGATGAAGGGAGGTATTCTAATGGTGGGCATACCCACCAATCAATCTCTTTTTTTCGTTCAGCCAAGAGGCTGCATGAAAAAAAAAAGATTACAATATATGTCCAGTATGTTGCTGGACTTTGAATGGTTATACCAGAATGATGCCTGCAGGTTTAGGTATCATCTTGGTATCATTCTTTTCAGCCAGTGATCGGCTTTCATGTAAAAGCAATTCTAGCGGGTAATTAGCCTCTAGACTGCTTTTACAAGCAGTGGGAGGGAATGTCCCCCCTCCCGGATATAAACCGCGCCATTGGGAAATTGGGAAAGCATTTTATCACACCAATCTTGGTGTGGTCAGATGCTTTGAGGGCAGAGGAAAGATCTAGGGTCTAATAGACCCCAATTTTTTCAAAAAAAGAGTACCTGTCACTGCCTATTGCTATCATAGGGGATATTTACATTCCCTGAGATAACAATAAAAATCATAACAAAGAAAAAAAATGGAAGGAACAGTTTAAAAATAAAATAAAAAAGCTAAATAAATAAAAAAAAAACCCAAAAAAAAAAAAAAAAGCACCCCTGCCCCCCCTTCTCTTGCGCAAAGGCGTACACAAGCGTTGGTCTGGCGTCATATGTAAACAGCAATTGCACCATGCATGTGAGGTATCACCGCGAAGGTCAGATCGAGGGCAGTAATTTTAGCAGTAGACCTCCTCCGTGAATCTAATGTGGTATCATGTAAAGGCTTTTAAAGGCTTTTAAAAATGTATGTAGTTTGTCGCCACTGCGTGTTTGTGCGCAATTTTAAAGCATGTCGTGTTTGGTATCCATGTACTCGGCCTAAGATCATATTTTTTATTTCATCAAAAATTTGAGCAATATAGTGTGTTTTAGTGCATTAAAATAAAAAAAAGTGTATTTTTTCCACAAAAAATGCGTTTGAAAAATCGCTGCGCAAATACTGTGTGGAAAAAAAAAATGCAACACCCACCATTTTAATCTGTAGGGCCTTTGCTTTAACATTATATATAGTGTTTGGGGGTTCAACGTAATTTTCTTGCAAAAAAAAAATATGTTTTCATGTAAACAAAAAGTGTCAGAAAGGGCTTTGTCTACAAGTGGTTAGAAGAGTGGGTGACGTGTGACATAGGCTTCTAAATGTTGTGCATAAAATGCCAGGACAGTTCAAACCCCCCCCAAATGACCCCATTTTGGAAAGTAGACATCCCAAGCTATTTGATGAGAGCAATGTTGAGCCCATTAAATATTTTTTTTTTTTGTCCCAAGAGATTGAATAATGAAAAAAAAAAAAATATATATATATTTTTTTTACAAAAAGTTGTCACTAAATGATATATTGCTCAAACATGTCATGGGCATATGTAGAAATACACCCCAAAATACATTCTGTTGCTTCTCCTGAGTACGGGGATACCACATGTGTGGGACTTTTTGGGAGCCTAGCTGCGTACGGAACCCCAAAAACCAAGCACCGCCTTCAGGCTTTCTAAGGGTGTAATTTTTTTATTTCACTTCTCACTGCCAATCACAGTTTCGGAGGCCATGGAATGCCCAGATGGCATAAAACCCCCCAAAATGACCCCATTTTGGAAAGTAGACACCCCAAGCTATTTGCTGAGAGGTATTGTGAGTATTTTGCAGATGTCGCTTTTTGTCACAAAGTTTTGAAAATTGAAAAAAAAATTTTTTTTTTCTTTACTTTCTTCATTTTCAAAAACAAATGAGAGCTGTAAAATACTCACCATGCCTCTCAACAAATAGCTTGGGGTGTCTACTTTCCAAAATGGGGTCATTTGGGGGGGTTTTGTGCTATTTTGGCATTTTATGGCCTTCGAAACTGTGATAGGTAGTGAGGAGTGAAATCAAAAATTTGCACCCTTAGAAATCCTGAAGGCGGTGCTTGGGTTTCGGGGCCCCGTACGCGGCTAGGCTCCCAAAAAGTCCCACACATGTGGTATCCCCATACTCAGGAGAAGCAGCAAAATGTATTTTGGGGTGCAATTCCACATATAACTATGGCATGTGTGAGCAATATATCATTTAGTGACAACTTTTTGAAAAAAAAAAAAAATCTTTTTTATTTTTGTCTTTATTCAATCACTTGGGACTAAAAAAAAAAAAATATTCAATGGGCTCAACATGCCTCTCAGCAAATAGCTTGGGGTGTCTACTTTCCAAAATGGGGTCATTTGGGGGGGTTTTGTACTTCTCTGCCATTTTAGCACCTCAAGAAATGAAATAGGCAGTCATAAATTAAAAGCGGTGTAAATTCCAGAAAATGTACTCTAGTTTGTAGACGCTATAACTTTTGCGCAAACCAATAAATATACGCTTATTGGCATTTTTTTTTACTAAAGACATGTGGCTGAATACATTTTGGCCCAAATGTTTGACTAAAATTGAGTTTATTAGATTTTTTTTATAACAAAAAGTAGAAAATCTCTTTTTTTTTCAAAATTTTCGCTCTTTTTCCGTTTTATATCGCAAAAAATAAAAATCACAGAGGCAATCAAATACCATCAAAAGAAAGCTCTATTTGTGGGAAGAAAAGGACGCAAATTTCGTTTGGTTACAAAATTGCATGACCGCGCAATTACCAGTTAAAGTAGTGCAGTGCGAAATTGAAAAAAGACCTCTGGTCCTTTGGCTGCCAAATGGTCCGGGGCTGAAGTGGTTAAAACAAACATTTTCTAAAAGAAAAATTTTGTTCATGTATGGCCAGTATAAGTGACATCAGGTGCAGGTAGTTTGCATCAAGCTACCTGCATATGACAAGGAAGTTTGTCATGCATAATAATCACAGCGAGATCGGGTTTGTGCCGTGTCCCAGGGGCACAGCCCGTGACCGCGGCAAGACTGGGCAATGTCATATGATGTTGGCCCAAAACGAAAGCCACTCCGCTTTTTCTCTATATGGCGGGCGGAAAAAAAAAAAAAATGCTTATCTGAGTCTGATATGTACCAGATTGAACCTCTAATAGTATATACAGTATATCTCTTCTGTCTGTTACTTTCAGAGTGGATTCAATATTTTGTTATCCAACCATATAGATGTTTATTTATATTTGCCAGTGCATATAGAATGCTTTTTTTTTTACACGTCGCATATTAACTAGATTATACACCAAACTGAGGTTTTTATCCGATTCATCAATTAATTGAAACAATAAAATCGGCCAACTAAGTGATTAAGAAATATTTTTTATAAATGCAGCCCTACGAGTAACTTAAGGAGAATTTAAATAAATAAAAAAAACAGTCACAGGAACGAAACCTACATAACTAAAACTAAACTATAACTAAAAAGGGAATCATACTCAAATCAAGAGATCCGATGATAGTTTTAGCAAATTTTTGCTAAGTGTAAAAGGTCTAAATTTGTTTATCTCGTGGCTTTACCGTGTACAAATAGGAGGTCTTTTTGACGACGTTACCATGTTTGGCAACCACATAATGTAACAATAGGTGTTCTTGTCTTTCTGGTAAAAACTCCCATCCAAAAAATTGTCTGAATTTAAAAAGCAAGAATTAAAGAATTTACCATAAAAAAATGTTTTTAAAAAATGCTGACCTGGAATAGTTATGTACGCATCAGGCCATGCTTGCACTAAGCAGTCAACGGTGGATAAAGAGTACAGCCCTGAAAAAGTAGTGCAAGTTTACCTTTTTCGGAAAAAATAAAAATAGTAACATTTTACACTCTCCTCAACCACCCCCTTCCCCCCTATTGTACTTATGTCTGATGGGGATAAGTTTTTAGTGTCCACACAGCCGATGTAGTGGTCCAGAAATTTGAAATCTCCATTCTTCCCTGGCTGTTTTAGGGTTTTCGAGACAGATCAGTGCAATTTTGATTGGTCAAAGTGGTCACATGCTGGCACTGTCTAATTATCCCAGAAACCCTACAGCAAAACTGGAAAGAGCAGCAGGAATTTCCAATCCCTGGACCACTACACTGGCTGCGTGGGCACTGACAGCTCCTCAACCAAGAAGATGGGGGGGCGGAGTAGTGTGGCAGGGGTGTTCACCTTTTCATTTTTGAAAAGGTTGAACACTTTACACATTAATAACCACTTCTGGACCACCGCACGGCGATATACGTCCTTACTTTGAGGATGGATATCGTTATGGCAGCAGCTAGCTGCTAAAACTCCGGTATCGTCGTGTTCGGCCGGTGGTCCGCTACATGATAAAAGTGGTCTCTGCGGCAGATTCGCTGTGAGATCACTTTCAGTCGGCGGCGGGAGATCACTTTCGTTCTGGTGCCCTCAGCCACTGGAGCCGTCGGCATCGGCAGAGGCAATCTGGTCCTCTCTGTGGCTGGGCATGGCCCCCATCCGTCTCCATGGCATTGCAGGGCGGAAGCGACGTCAAAAACGTCACTACTGCCCCATAGCTCTTAAAAGGCCCATTTTTTTTGCAAATCATTTTTTTAAATGACAATTTTTTTTTTTATTGCATTTTAGTCTAATTATGAGATCTGATGGCTTTTTGACCCCATATCTCATATTTAAGAGGTCCTGTCATGCTCCCCCCCCCCCCATTACAAGGGATGTTTACATTCCTTGTAATAGGAATAAAAGTGACAATTTTATTTATTTTTTTACAAAAAAATAAATAAAAAATTATAAACGCGCCCCGTCCCACCGAGCACGCATACGTGAGTAGCGCCGCATATGAATATGGTGTTTAAACCACACATGTGAGGTATCGCCTTGATTGGTAGAGCAAGAGCAATAATTCTAGCCCTAGACCTCCTCTAACTCAAAACATCCAACCTGTAGAATTTTTTAAATGTCGACTTTGGAGATTTTTAAGGGTAAAAGTTTGTCGCCATTTTACGAGCAGGCACAATTTTGAAGAGTGACATGTTTGGTATCAATTTACTCTGCGTAAAATTATCTTTCACAATTATTTCATTCACAAAAGTGTATTTTTTTCCCAAAAAAGAGCGCTTGTAAGACCGTTGCACAAATACAGTGTGACAAAGTATTGCAACAACCGCCATTTTATTCTCTAGGGTGTTAGAAAATTACTTGCCACCCCCAAACATTATACATTTTTTTTTTTGCTAGAAAAAAAAACTGTAAATACCACATCTAAAAAAAAAAAAGAAAAAAAAGGAGACTCGGTTCTTAAGTGGTTAAGGGCTGTTTATCCATCCTCCTCTGCCTAGTCACCGACTATGGACAAGCATAGTCTGATGCATACATGAACTGTCCCCGAAAACTTAACCTATCAAGGACCAGGTCTATTTTTTTACACTTGGTATTTTCAAGTTAAAATTCAAAATAAATTTTTTTTTTTGCAAGAAAAATTACTTAGAACCCCCAAACATTATATATATTTTTCAGACACCCTAGAGAATAAAATGGCGGAGGCTGCAATACTTTATGTCGCACTGTATTTGAGCAGCGGTCTAACAAACTAAATTTGTTTGGTAAAAAAAAAAAAAAAAAAAAAGAGTAAAAAGTTAGCCCATTTTTGTTTTTATATTGTGAAAGATAATATTACGCCGAGTAAATTGATACCCAACATGCTACGCCCACTTGAGGAATGGCGACAAACTTTGACACTTAAAAATCTCTATAGGCAACGTTTAAAACCTTTCTACAGGTTATCAGCTTTGATACAGAGGAGATCTTTTGCTAGAATGATTGCTCTTGCTCTCACGTTTGCAGCAATACCCCAAGTGTGGTTTGAACACCTTTACATATGCGGGCACGACTTGCTTCTGTGTGCGAGCACAGAGGGAAGGGGCACTCACTTTAAAAAAAAAAAAAAATAATTATTTTACTTTATATTTTTACTCTGTCCCTTTAAAAAAAAAAAATTTGGACCACTTTTATACCTATTACAAGGCATGTAAAACATTCTGTGTCATAGAGAAAAAACAAAAAGCATGACAGGACCTCTGTAATGTGATATCTGGGGCACTGGAGGTGCTTTTCGGTGCGTTTTAGTGCTAAAACCAGTGCCTGAAAAGCGTATCTCAAGCCTCCCTAGTCTGCAGGACCAAAAAAAAAAAAAAAAAAAAAGTCCTGCAAGCAGCGTCAATGGGAATCACTTTGGCTGCAGCACTTTTAACCCCTTGTTAATCCCTTTTTCTTTGGGGTTAAAAAGCGTCCCGCGTCCGCACAGCGCCAGTAAAACTAGCGGCACTTTACCGCTATCGCGAACCACACCCCATGTGAAAATCTGCTGCCATAACAGTGTTTAACGTCAAAAGGACTGACGTACAATGACGGCAGGCGGTCCGGAAGTGGTTAAGACCACTTTCACACTGAGGCGCTTTTCAAGTGCTTTAGTTTGAATAGCTTCCCAAAACTGCTTTTTTAAATGGATGCTCTGACACTGGGGTGGTGCAGCATCTTTGGAGCACGTTTGAGAGGAAAAAAAAAAAAAAAAAAAAAGAAGAAGAGTGCCCTTAAAAAGCGCAGCAAAAACATACCCGTTGCATCTGCCAGAAATCCAGAGCCTACTAGGTCTTCTAGACTGCAGCCCTACCCAGTTTCCCTTAATGAAATATAGAACACCTCTTAATGGTATAGAGATAAGGATACAGTACAGTTAGTGAACGTTAGAAAGTGTGGTACTGGCGGGATCACCAGGTAAAAATAAAGGAGGAAAATAAAATAGTGAATCCACCACTTACAGGGACTAGAAAATGTCAATATATTAAATATTGTTCTAGAGTTGAGATACACTTCAGGGTGGCTATAAATCAAAGAAAAAAAAAAATCTGTTTTTTTTTATTTTATTTAAAATCAATTTGTTTCGATTTTTATCACATTTTAATAAAATGCTTTTGGAGTGAATATCTATCTACCTAAAATAGTTTTCTATTTAAGATACATTGATCATTTTGTTTATTCAGCATGAAATGGAGCTTAGTTATGTAGCATGAGGCTGTATATTCTGCAATATTTACATTTTTTGTAAACTCATTCAATGACTCTAAGCTCTGCAAGATGAGATGACATGCACTGCCTTAATGCATTCACACAATTTTACAATAACAATGAGATAAAACAAAAAGTTAAAGAATATTCCTTTATCTCATTGTTTTGCAAATCTATGTACACTTCAAACTGTATGATTGAATAGGTTCTGATATTGTTTTTTTTACTAACCCTTATTATTCTAAATAGGTAACCTTCATTTTGTTAACAAATATTAAAGCGGGACTGTACTGTAAAAAAAAAAATTTAAAAGCCAGCAGCTACATATACTGCAGCTGCTGACTTTTAAAAAATGGACACTTACCTGTCCCTGGTTCCAGCGGTGTCGGCAGCAGAAGCCGATCGCTCGCTCGGCTCTCTGCTGTAGCCGGCGCCATTCTCGGTGAGGGAATCAGGAAGTGGCTTCACTTCCCGATTCCCTACTGCGCATGAGCGAGTCGCGCGGCGCAATGAGAATCTTCAGCGCTGTCTGCCGGGTCACGTGTGTGTCCCGGCAGACAGCGCGCCGGGACAGGAACTTGCGTAAACTCCCACGGGAGTTTATGCCGGAAGTGGGTGCAGATACCTGTCTTAGACAGGTATCTGCACCCCCCTCCCCCCTGAAAGGTGCCAAATGTGACACCGGAGGGGGGGAGGGTTCCGAAAAGCGAGAGTTCCACTTTAGGGTGGAATCCCGCTTTAAAGATTCTACCAGCAAGAATAAGTCCTTACATTTAAAGAGAACCTGTCATTTCAGATCCATAATGGCAGCGCCCATTAGCGGGCATCCACTGCCGCCACGTCCCTCACCTTGTTGTGTCACTACCGCATCACCAGCAATCCCATTCAAGTCAATGGGACTTTAGGTGGTCAACAGCGGGTCAGAGGAGCCGCTGTGGGACAGAGATGACAGTTGCCCTTTAAAAATTATGATTTAAATCAAGCTGTTTTACTAGTAACCCACCCTAATACACTTTAAACTTAAACATTCAAAAATAAGTCAGTAATGACAGCGCCTGTATTTTTATCTTTAAAAATCAAATGTATCCAGAGTTTGCAGGATTACCACAGCATTAACTGGCATCTTAAATAATTTGTGAGCTAGCCACCCCTTGAAGTCAAAGAATCTACAATTCTCAGCAATCTTGTGTGCCATACAAAAATGTTCTACACTGCACACAGATCGTGGCACAAGAGGTTTCTGTGACCGTCAGCACAGGCTCACTTATAGAAACACAGAGGCATTTTATACTTTCCTTTCAGGTCAGGCATCCCATGTTTGAAAGGCCAACACTTACTTTCCCCCCAGCTGCTGCAGGTATTCCACACTTGCAGGTGTGTAGAATACCTGCTCCTCCACTGCCAGCTCATAAGTCACTACAGGTCATCCACAGCATGTAGCAAGGAAGCCCATATATTTGACCTACCCAAATAGCCAAACACCTGTAGCAGTTGGAAAGCCGCAAGCAGCAGTGCCAGAAAAAAGGTAGGTTTATTTACCCTTTATCAGGTATTCTTCTTTTCTATACAAGTGATACTGTGGTGACAGGGTCACTAAGTAACTTATATTATTGGTTCAGCAATTCAACTGCTGGGTCACCCATGCGCTTCCGCAGATAATGAATCAGTACCATCACCTCTGTCAAACCAGCAAACAGCTGACTCATTAATGTTAAACCCCTCTTCAAGTAGCAGATTGATCCTGTTGTGTATATATTCCCCATGTTCTTTCACCCTGCATGTAGCCATTTGCCCCTTAACTCACATGTTTTACTCTTGACCGTCCTGGAGAACCCTTACGTCGTGACTTCTCTCCATCCAGTCTCCCAATAGAAGGATCATATATCAGAGAGTCATCCGTCTCTGGCATAGAGTCTGTGCACAGCCTCAGAGACCCATCTTCCTTATGCAAGCACATCTCCATAGAGAGGGACCCGCCCTCAGGGTCAGGTGAACATAAACCATCTGAGCCATGATAGCTACCGGTAGTATCTCCTTGGCTCAGATTGGAAATCTCATTTACAATGTCTGACTTTATGATAGTGCATCTAATAGGAGGACGAGCTTTGCAGGTAGAAAAGTCCCCAACAGCTTCTTGACCTTCTGTGTTATCAATATTTAATGCTTCCGTTTCAGCCTTAAAAGAAGGCTCTTCAGAGTCGACAAACATTTCAGAATCCAAAGCAGATGGCTGCTCCAAACTACTACTCAAATTATCCTCTCTTGTCCTTGTAGGACTGTAGGAAATCCCACAGTCTCCACTCCCAGAATCCATAAGATGTATGTCCTCAGTTACTGAGGTATCTACCCGAGTCCTATCAGAGACTGAAGGTATTAATGATGAAGTCTTAAGAGGTGGATTTGGTGAAACTAATTGTACATTTAATGTTGCTGCTTGTGTTTTACTAAGGCCTTCTTCCTCAACTTCCATATCCTCATCTTCCACTGTCACAAGTACAGGAGCCTCCTCAGGCGATGGACAAGTATCTATAACCCTCTCCTGAGGTGATGCCTCTGCCTCCAGTGGTGGTGGACTTCTGAATTCAGTTAGCAGCAATGGAGTATCAGGAAGCATCTCTGGAGCTTCTGCTGCTTCATTGTCGGAGATGCCCAGCTCATCTTCTTCTGGTGTTAAAACATCTACATAAAAGCACACAAACCTCATTAAACTCCTTGCTATGGAGAATATTAAACATACACAATTTCTACAAATGTAGCATAGCCTAGACACAAGGATTAGAGTAACTGTAGACAAATACTGATGGCAAAACCATGTCAGTCACTTTTTCAAAAACCCCCAGGCCCATTTTACTAAATATGCAAGTTTAAACTGTGTATGTTTCAAAATCTTAAGGATAGAACTAGAGTCAAATCTTTTATTCATATTTTACATAAAATAATGGAGGGTTATTATCCTTGTCCATTTTTGTTACCGTCTGCATTCTATTGGGAAGATTTCCCTTCACTTTCTGACCCATAGCTAAAACAGGTAGTGAGAAAATCCTTCTAAGCTAAGGCAATGTCTCGTTATCACCAGTGTCACCAGAACTATTCTCCCCACTTATATTTCCCCTCTATTCCTTTTCTAGGGACAACCCGAATTTGTAGAAAGAAGAAAGATTGTGCCATTGATTACACTTTAAATATTTTACTATTAGATGATGGATGATGTGGTAACACTCTGTTATACACAGCTGCCTGAAATGGTTGATAAACTAAAAGAAATGTATACTAAAAGAAATCGTAAGAGAATATTAGACCAACATTGCTGACTTCATGTACATCACTTGCTGAAAAACAAAAACAAGCCGAAAATGGTGTCTAGTAAATCAGAACATCTGAGCTGATTATTGCTCGTGAATGGCTCAAAAATCCAGAAGCTACTGCATGACAGCCAGGTAGTTAGCATCTTCAGAAGCAGCGGTCAGCAGTGGCAATGTACACACATTTATATTAAACTAATGTAAATATAAAAAGTTGAAATTCAGGTCTGTTTACTAACCTAGTGGTTTGGCTTCACATTCTGACAGGGCTGTGTCCTGTATCTCACTGCTCTTGTCCTGTTCCTCGTTCTTTTGTTCAACAGATTTCAGCCTAACACATGCCAGACATGTGGGTACTAGAGAGCCAGACCTTTGCACACAATGTATATGATGGAACCTGAGAGTGCAACAAGCAGAAAACACTTGAGAGCTTGGGAGAAATATTATATTAAAAAAATTAAATACATAAATAAAAATAAAAAAAAAAAAAAATTGGGAAAAGCAAGACATTTCAGGATGCTATGCAATGCAGCTTGATAACAAAGTTTTCACAAAAGCAAACACAACATAATAAATCTCTACAAGTATATTTTGTGTATACTCAGACAACATTCAACAATAAATTTTTTTATATATATATATATATATATATATATATATATATATATATATATATATATATATATATATAATATATATATATATATATATATATATATATATATATATATAAATAAACTCAGAGAATGGAAAACACATCAAGGAAGAACTTACTTTGAGCACGTAGAACACTGTCGCATGTTCTCCAATGAGCCAGACTGATTACAATGTACACAGATCAGTAATTGACTCCTTTGCTCTTGGCATTTCTTGCACACCGAATAGTTCTCATACCATGGACTACCAGGGTCCATCTGTGAAGCCCAACAACCACAGCTGCGACACACTCTACAATTCTGAACAGAGACAGAATACATGAAGCTTAGTCTCATTTTCATGAACAAATGATCAATAAATTAATATGTTAGAACAGCAAATCACATCTGTCACCTAAAAGGATAAGTTCACTTTTTGACAAAAAATAATAAATGCACATTATTTTGCAGGTTACAGATTTAGCTTTGTTACAGGAGCCTGTAAACGATCAGCACCTGTCAGTGTATCTGTGTGCTTGTAACTTTGTACGAGCAAGCTGATACACGCTGACAATAAGAATCAATTAATTACCACAGCTCCATGGTAGTTCATTGAGAACTACAAGCTGACAGCCACCAAGACGGTTGGGACCTGTAGTTTTCCCATTCACAGAACACTGTAAATGAGAAATTCTTTTAAATTGTGACGGCTAGTGGGGGGGGGGGAGAAGATTTGTCTCCACACTAGTTGTCAAAGTAAGGGCTGGTCCTTTCATAACATGTTACAAATCATTAATAAGGGTGTAACATGTTATGAAAGGTGAACAACTTCTTTAATAAAGAGTATCCCAAAAAGTCTCATCAAAAAAGTGTGTAAATACCATAAACAACAACTGATAAATACTCAAATAGCTGCTCAAGCAAAGCGCTCTTAGAACATGGGATACAAAAGCTAAAATTACCTTGCACCTCCAAGAACCTGTTGGCAGATCCTCAATGGCTGGCTTTAGACAAAAGGTGTGGTACCCTTGATCACAGGCATCGCACACCAACATCACGGATTCCTCATCAGGTTTCCTGTCAAGGAGAAAGTTATTACAACTTTTTATTATTTTAAATATCCTTTTTGTATAGCCAGATCAGACATGTAGGACAATTGTAATATGTCAGCTTTCAAAGAACTTAAGACCATATCCCTGTAGAAAATACAGTGTGTAAAAATATGCACAGGCCAAAAAACACAAATCTTTAAAGCTTTAAGTGGTTATAAAGGAGTTTTTTATTATTTTTTTTTTTTTTACCTTAATGCATTCTCTGCATTAAAAAAGGTAAAAAACACCCCATCATTTCCCATCCTCCCCCCCTCCCTTTTCTAAACTCTTACCTGAGCCTGTCAGGGGTCCATCTCTGTGCCCAGCTGCAGTCTTTTCTCCCCTGTATTCCTCTTCTCACAGGGACTCGGGAAGCAGCAGGAGCCAATGGTAGTTAATACTGCCCTACAATTATTGCACTCACACTGGCATGAGTGGCTGTACACAACGCTTTCGTACGTAGGCGCTTCTTGGTGATGTTTTTAACTATATGTGCACATACATGGGGGCAGGGTAGGCTCAAAAGTTCTTGGGGGTAACTTTAATTTGACACGTTTTCTTCACTACAACTTTATTTATATATCATAAGGAACAAAAAGTCCCCTATGAGACAAACTGTCCGGGTTTACAAAATGTGAGTTGAACATCAAACTCCAGTTGAACACTAGGAAAACTTTAAAATTCTTTCTTGCCATGGGCCTGCACCCACACTGCAAGGGTTGACAGCTCGTTCAGGTCTAGGGAACATAGAAAAGGAGGAGAATTTAAATTGCCCACTCCTTGGCACTGCTAGATCTGTCAATGCAGAGTCTTACTCCCCATGTTGAAATGACCAAAGCAGGCTTCATAGCACTGGACATGACAAGGGAGTCTACTGCCAAGGCACAGGAGAGCACCATCTGCTGGGGGAAGTTGAGGATCAGGTAAGTAAAAGCACATTTACGCCACCCTAGAACAAACAGGCAGTTAACCCTTGCAATGATGGCGCATCGCAAGGAGAATTTGCAGATTTCCTGGAGCTGGGCTGCAAAGCAAAGTCTTTGTGTACTTGACTCAATGGAAAGGACATCCACTATGCTACTGATAGACTAGCAATAAAGAAAAATTACCTGCACGTTTGGCACACTTTACACTCAGGACACTGCCAACCAGAGCGTTTCAGTGGCGTTACTGTGATATCAAGACAGGAGCCATGATAGTGCGATCCACAGCTGGTGCATAACAGGAGATCTGTGAGGTCACCAGGCTTGCCACAAAGCATGCATCGAGAATCATCTAATAGGAAAGAGAGACAACATAAGTCGAATATGAATTAGTGAGCAGCACTACAGAATAAAAACAGTTTAAGTAAAACTAAAAAAGGCAAAACTTTCTTTTTAAGTTGTGGTTGGAGTGGAGAGGGATTACAACAGCTTTCAGAGTTCCCAGAAAACTGACCACACTGTGCTCTCCTGCCTAGTATGTTCCGTTTTTAATAGGAAAGCAGAGGGACTGGCAGAATAACCAGGGATTTCACACAAAGGAACAAATACAAAGAGCAGTATACTTTTTCATACAAGATAGGCACATATCAGGAATATGAAAAGTTGGGGTAACATTCTTTAAACATTGCGGAAAGGTAGGGGGGGCCATTAGAGCTGGTGCAATTTGAATGGCATTACTTGCCTTCTATACAGTAAAAAGATAAATACTTTGTACTGTATGGACAAGATATTGGTTCATTTGATAGCTCACCTTCTTTGCTACAGATACTTACTTTTTCCACACTCAACTACTGCTCTGTTTGCCTGACAAAACCAAGTCCGTTCCCCCCCCCCCCCCCCCATGGGGCAATACACAGATCTGGCATCTGGCCACACAGACGTGAAGAAATAGTACAGAGTATTTCCAGATGGTGAACGGGAAGGCAGGGAAACTCAAAAGGTAGGCATCTATCTCATGGTAGGACAGGCTACAAAGTGAACTTGTTATTTTACCCTTTATGCGCCACAGGTTTACTTTAATCACTGGACTAATGGCTTTTAAGCCCTTAGGACTATAAATTTAGTCCGTTTTAGAGCTCATGCACACAAACAGAAAAGGACGCAGCTCCCAGCGTCTGGCAGTTTTATATGCCCATGAACGCAGCTGCATGTTATTTAATCCCTTCACGTTTAAAAAGTAAAACAATTAAGAATGCCTAAGCACAATTTTGCAACTTTGAGAAGTGTTAGTAAAACTGTACATATCACCACAACTAAATAAAATTCTCCTGCACCTGATGATTGCAGCAATATCACATGTGTGTGTTTTTGGAGTTCCCAGAAACAGTGTGCATTTTGCTCTTTTTTTTTTGCACTACCTAAAAACACACTGACACCAATACTATTAAAAATCAAAAAATAATAATCCTGCCCAAAATATACTGACCCTGACCTTTGACCCAAACAGTAACCTTGGCACTGACCTAGATCAAAACCTTGATCTAGGTTTTTTTTTTTTTTTTATATTCTCTTTACAGTTTTTTTTTTCCTCTCTGCAAGGAGAGAGAGGAGAAAAAAAAAAAAAAAAAAAAAAGATAAAATGAAGCTTTCATCTCCATTCAGAGAAACACAGGGACGGGCTTCACAGCGACTGATCACTGTGGTAGTCAGAGGTTACCACAGTGATCAGGTGACCTGGGATCGTTAGTATGGGACCCGGGGCTCTCATTGAGTGCACAGCACAGAGGATGGGAGTATGCTGTGTGGCGTGCTACCAGCAGAAAGACAGATACGTGTATATGCGGCCCCACAGAGGAAAAACCCAGTCCAGTGAGGTTGCATATATGTGTTATGTTGGCGTCAAGGGGTTAATGTTGACATGCTCATACAGACATTTATGCACGTAGCATTCAGGGGCATACAAAAAAAAATAAAAAAAAGCCCCAAAGCTGCATTTTGAGAGGCATTCATTTATGTGCAAATGAGTGCAAATTTATTTTAAAGGCTATAATAAATTAATATTCTAGGCAAAAGATTGGCTACATACACGTATAAATGGCGTGTACCTGTAAACATGCGCAAATACATGTATAAACATGCAAGAATAGTGGCATTTTATTTTCTGTCAACGTTTGGCAGCATATCTGGTGCATACCCATGTGTATGAGGCTATATAGTGCAAAAATTTGATTCCAGTTACATCCATAAAAATTTCCTTACAAGTGAAGAAAAAAAATGGAAAGGGTCGTACACGCAATGAGAATATATCTTTTTGTTAAAAAACAAAAAAATAAATAAAATGGACTCATCTATGGGGTTTTAACATAAGCCAATTCGGGAAACTGTCAATCTGCACCCTTTTATCCAACCACTAGGTGTCAGTGCATAGAAGGCCAAAGTCTAAAAACGGCTTAGGTTTGGCTTGCAATGATGAGTTCAGTTCACAAAGGAAAGTTACAATTTACACAGTGGCTTGACCACTTTGGAGACCCCTCCAATTCACCAATCCAGTCATAGTCAGGTTGCCCCTTAAGAAATCGTATTTTCTTAGTAAAGGAAAACAGGAAAGAAAAAAAAAGAAAAATAAAAAAAACACACAATATTAAAAAAGGCATAGTTCGCCTATGCCGATTAAGAGCTCCCTGAAGATAAAAACAAACTGTGCAGCTCTGACCAAAGTTGCTACAGGTGTAGGCCATTTTTGAACCTCTTGAAGCCTATCTGAAAAACTCCCAGAGATTGCATCGTTCCATCCTGCCTTGATGGGGGTGAAAAGTAAAAGCTAGAAACCTCTTAGGAATGTCCAGTAACAAGGCAAGATAGGATGATGTGATCCTTGGGAGTTTTACAGTCAGGGTTCAGGAGGTACATAAATGGCTTACACCTATAGCAAGGGCATTTTTCAACTTTGGTCAAAGTTGCAGTTACAGGTTACTCCTCATCTGAATAGGTGATCACCAAGTGTACCTAGCCCCTATACAATTTTCATCATAGTTTAAAACAGAACATAAGCATAAAACCAAAAAGTTATTATTAAAATTTTTCAGGAATATAAAAAAAACTTGTATAAAATGTTTCCACATCCAAACTAACCCATTGCAACAGCTTCGGCAACATGTTCTGTGCACAGCAGTTTTAAGGTCTTCATTGACTGGAAGGATCCACTTGCGGCAGCACATGGAATATGATATCGGTGCAAACACCCTGTGGAGTGGCACTGAATGGTAGCACCCATCCGATTACAGTATTCACATTTCTGCAAGAGAAGATAATCACACATACAGGACATGAACACATGCATACTCAACTCCTACAAGTAAAGAGAGTTATCTAAAATCTGTAGCCGATTCAGAAACAGAACCTTTAAATTACTTTGACATAAAGGGTTGCTATACTAGGTTTATGTACGTTAATGCTTAAGCACATTTTGGGAGGTATTGCTTAACCATTTGCGGACCGCCCGCCATGTACAGCAGACAGGCGGCCTGCACATGCAAAGCAATGTACCCATACGTTGCTGCTTGCTTCCGGGTTTAGGACGAGCACAAGTTCACCTTTTGAAGAGGTTGACCACCCTCCCCTGCTACAGCGGGTAAGGGGGGGGGGGGGGTTCCTCTCTCCCTTAGGCATGCACACATTTTAAAATCAGTACTTCAATTTCTAGGAATGATAAACTACAAGACCTGTCTACACTGCAGCAGACAGGCTTGTAGTTTCAATGGACCGTGATCCAGCTGATTAACCCATTTGAATGAGTACAGCCTTTTTTTGAAAGTGACAAGGACGCTGCATTGCTGGCAATGCCATAAATTAGATATTTTCTGTAGTTGCTGAAAAGGTTACTAGCTTGAACAATTCAAATAAATTCAGCAACCAAATCTAAGGATTGATAAGTTGCATTAGGTTTTTATCCTTGGATTTAACTAAACCTGGAAAAAAAAAAAAAAAAAAAAAAAGCCTTTATTTTGTACATGTACCTACCTGTGATATCCCTGAGAATACAGCTGTATCAACATGAACAAGTCCAGTCCCTTCCACTTTCTGGACTCCATGCGACCACAACGCACACCAATAATGAACCCAGCAATGTCCTGAGTATGGAAAGTATAAAAGATTCAGAAGGAGAAAAAAAAAAAAAACACAACATTATTTAATGGAGACCTGTGTTAGTTCTGACCTGGTTACACACACACCTCATCCCAAAAAATATAGTATATAGAGGGAGCGGGATTAAAAAAAAGGTGCCAATACATGAGTAGTAGAAACAGAGGATAATTAAAACATTGAATTTATTAGAAACATAGTTAAAATATAATCCAATAAAATTACTAGATTTTGGTGTACATATCCATTATGGTGATCAAACAGATGTGATTCCAGTTGTATGATGGTTAAGAGGTTCATATGTTATTCTGATATGTTGCTTCGCCAGCGTTGGCTTTATCAGGGGATTTAAGAACCCACCAGAGGACACGGAAAACTCTACAAGAGTGTACAAAGATACGTCGGAAAACACATACAGAAAAAAATAAGATCTGCATCCCCCCCCCCCCCCCCATACTGAACCAAGCACACAAGAAGAGGAACCGAGGTCAAATGCCCAGTATAGATCTGTGAATCTGACGTATACCCTAAGCCAAAGAGGGTTCCCTACAGCATACCACCCCGATTAGGAGGGACCACAGTTCACCATAGATCAGTGTTTAGCTGGAACAGAAATAGGGGTTGATAGACGCACAGATGTCGCTAGTCACTCTTCTTGGGAACAAGATATTATATAGCGACGCACCACAGTTACATTAGAAATGCGTATGATATGGTGCATAACCCGTTAAGATTTACCTCACTGATGTATGTAAGCTTCTTGTGTACTATATGTTGTAATGTGATTATTATACCTGTTACTTCTGTTCTTTCTCCAATAAAATAAGATTGAAAAGAAAAAAATAAGATCTAAAATTAAATTATATACAAGTACACGTCATTTGCTTTTGCCCCTCCAACCCAACGCTTACCCTGGCGAACCCCCAGGAAGTCACCATGTCAGCAAACACTGCAGAGAGGGGACACCATGCGGCCACAGAGGGCACAAAGAGACCAGGCTAAGGAAGAGGAACAATTCAAAAGATAAGAATTACTATACTTAGATGTTCAAATTAAATAACAGGGTATAATAGCACCATATTGCAATAGAATTGGTGAACAAAAATAACCCTGATATGAGAATCAAAGAAAATTACTTACTTAAAAAGCAATGTATAAATTGAACACAAGAGGGTGCCTGCATGTAGGACAGTATGTCCAGATCAGGTGAATTATTACTGAAACAGAATAAAAAAAAAATATTAACGTACGCTGCAACCATATCATCATCTCTATTCAAACAAACCAGTATATCATCCAAAATAAAAGAAAAAAGTTCCTATATTATATTAAATCTATCAAATAGCAAATTATTATTTTTTTCATTTTGGATGAAATACTGGTTTGTTTGAATAGAGATAATATGGCTGCAGCGTACATTTATATTTTTTATTCTGTTTCAGTAACAATTATTTCACCTGATCTGGGCATACTGTTTTACATGCAGGTGGCCTCTTGTGTTCAATTTATACATTGCTTTTTAAGTAATTTTCTTTGATGAAATGATCTCATATTAGGGTTGTTTTTAGTCACCAATGCTATCGCAATATGGTGCCATTATACCGTTATTTAATTTGAACATCTAAGTATAGTAATCCTTATCTATGAATTGTTCCTCTTCCTTTGCCTGGTCTTTTTGTGCCCACTGTGGCCGCATGGTGTTCCCTCTCCGCAGTGTTTGCTGACATGGTGGTGACTTCCTGGGGGTTCTCCGGGGTAAGCGTTGGGATGGAGGGACAAAAAAGGCAAAAAAAAGAGGTGTACTTGTATATAAAATTTAAAATTATTTTTTTTTCTGTATCATTTTGTATATATTTTCTGACATTGTATCTTTGTACACTCCTGTAGAGTTTTCCGTGTCCTCCGGTTGGTTCTTAAATCACCTGATGAAGCCAACACTGGCGTAACATGTCGGGATAACATATGAACTTTAACCATCATATAACTGGAATCACACCTGTTTGATCACCATAATCGAATAATTTGAATTGGATATTTTTACCGCTTCCCGACCGCCGATGTACATCGGCAGAATGGCACCGGTGAGCAAAAGGGCGTAGCGTAAGCCCCTTTGTAATACCTGGCTAACAGGCGCATGCCACGGGAGTGTGCCCGCGGGTCCCGCTGACACGATTGCGCTGAAGAGAGGCAGAGCGGGGAAACAAGGCATTTCCCTGTTCTGCCTAGTGACATGACGGGGGATCTACTGCTCCCCGTCATCAGGAGCAGTGATCTGTCATGTCCTAGGTAGCCCATCCCCCCTGCAGTTAGAACATGAGAGAGATAGATATATATATATATATATATATATATATATATATATACATATACACATACATACATACACATATATATATATATATATATATACACATATACACATATACACACACACTATATTATATATATATATATATATATACAGTGGTGTGAAAAAGTGTTTGCCCCCTTCCTCATTTCCTGTTCCTTTGCATGTTTGTCACACTTAAGTGTTTCGGAACATCAAACCAATTTAAACAATAGTTAAGGACAACACAAGTAAACACAAAATGCAATTTGTAAATGAAGGTGTTTATTATTAAAGGTGAAAAAAAATCCAAACCATCATGGCCCTGTGTGAAAAAGTGATTGCCCCCCTTGTTAAAACATACTATAACTGTGGTTGTCCACACCTGAGTTCAATTTCTCTAGCCACACCCAGGCCTGGTTATTGCCACACCTGTTCACAATCAAGGCATCACTTAAATAGGAGCTGCTTGACACAGTAAGGTCCACCAGAAGATCCTTAAAAGCTACACATCATGCCGAGACCCAAAGAAATTCAGGAACAATTGAGAAAGAAAGTAATTGAGATCTATCAGTCTGGAAAGGGTTATAAAGCCATTTCCAAAGCTTTGGGAATCCAGCGAACCACAGTGAGAGCCATTATCCACAAATGGCGAAGACATGGAACAGTGGTGAACCTTCCCAGGAGTGGCCGGCCGCCCAAAATTACCCCAAGAGCGCAGCGACGACTCATCCAAGAGGTCACAAAAGACCCCACAACAACGTCCAAGGAACTGCAGGCCTCACTTGCCTCAGTTAAGGTCAGCGTTCATGCCTCCACCATCAGGAAAAGACTGGGCAAAAATGGCCTGCATGGCAGAGTTCCAAGGAGAAAACCACTGCTGAGCAAAAAGAACATCAAAGCTCGTCTCAATTTCTCCACAACACATCTTGATGATCCCCAAGACTTTTGGGACAACATTCTGTGGACCGATGAGACAAAAGTGGAACTCTTTGGAAGGTGTGTGTCCAAGTATATCTGGCGTAGAAGGAACACTGCATTTCAGAAAAAGAACATTATACCAACAGTAAAATATGGTGGTGGTAGTGTGATGGTCTGGGGCTGTTTTGCTGCTTCAGGACCTGGAAGACTTGCCGTGATAAAAGGAACTATGAATTCTGCTGTCTATCAAGAGATCCTGAAGGAAAATGTCCGACCATCTGTTCGTGTACTCAAGCTGAAACGAACTTGGGTTCTGCAGCAGGACAATGATCCTAAACACACCAGCAAGTCCACCACCGAATGGCTGAAGAAAAACAAAATGAAGACTTTGGAGTGGCCTAGCCAAAGTCCTGACCTGAATCCTATTGAGATGTTGTGGTATGACCTTAAAAAGGCCGTTCATGCTCGAAAACCCTCTAATGTAACTGAATTAGGACAATTCTGCAAAGATGAGTGGGCCAAAATTCCTCCAGGACGCTGTAAAAGCCTCATTGCACGTTATCGCAAACGCTTGGTTGCAGTTGTTGCTGCTAAGGGTGGCCCAACCAGTTATTAGGTTTAGGGGGCAATCACTTTTTCACACAGGGCCATGATGGTTTGGATTTTTTTTCACCTTTAATAATAAACACCTTCATTTACAAATTGCATTTTGTGTTTACTTGTGTTGTCCTTGACTATTGTTTAAATTGGTTTGATGTTCCGAAACACTTAAGTGTGACAAACATGCAAAGGAACAGGAAATGAGGAAGGGGGCAAACACTTTTTCACACCACTGTATATATATATATATATATATATATATATACATATACATATACACACACACACACACACACACACACACACACGGCTGGTAACTAGGTCCGCAATGTTTTAAAAAACTTGCGTCCATTAATACCTCCTCACCTGAGGGTTCAAAAAGCTCCTCTGGTAGCACAGACTCTTCAAAACCAATTACAGTTGGGTCCAAGCACGGAGTGCCAATCTCCTGCTTCCGACAGAGGGCTGGATTCAGTTGTGGGCGGCTAGGTGAAGGATCAAATCTTAAGAGTTTGCGATATCCCTGGGGGCTCCGTTCACCACAATTGCACAAAGCACAACGCCTTGTAAAAGAATCACTATACAGAGAGGGAAAACAGAACAATTTTAGTATTTAATCGGGAGAAAAATTCTTATAGCTTTAAAGAAAGAAAAAAAGCATAATTTCACACCTTCTAAAACGTTGTACAGTTTTTCACTGGCATGACCATAACCAAGGGACCATACTTTTGTTTTTTTTGCTTTTTTAAAAATTCATAGCTGTTTAACTTAAATACCTGCTACACCGCGAGTCTCGGAGAACACCATCCTCTAGAGATGGGTTGATTGAAGATGGACTGCTAGGCTCCTCTGCTTCACAGGCCACATCAGAGCCATTTTCATCAGCTTAAAAAAAAAAAAAGGAAGATTAATAAATTTCAAAGGAGAGGAAGACAAAGATTTATTGCAAATTTAAATATTTTTTCAAAAAATACACACAGTACAAAATATACAGTACTGTGCAAAAGTTTTAGGCAGGTGTGAAGAAATTCTGTAAAGCAAAAATGCTTTAAAAAAAAAATATATATATATATATATATATATATATATATATATATAGCTTTATTTTTATTAATTTACAGCATGCAAAGTGAGCAAACAGAAGAAATATTTAAATCAATATTTGGTGCTTCAAACAGCATCAATTCTTACACACAAAGGCTTCAGCCTGAAGAAGCAGCAAGTTTGCTTTGAAACATGTTCCTGTTCCAGCTCACCAGTGACACCAGGCAGCTTCTGCAGCCAGGTTTTGGTTCCATCTTTGGCATTGGTTCCACTGGGACAGCGGCTACCAGTCTCCACAGCTCCATCCCTCCCTCGCCGGTGGCCAAGACAAGGCTTCCTGGTTGCCTTCCTGTCCGCTTCTGCCACAGAGGCTGCTCCCTGGTCATGCTGAGCTACATTTTAACCACTTAAAGCGGTTCTGCACTCTTTTTTTTTTTTGGGCTATATGCCAAGGGCATATAGCTCAATTGGGGGACTTACCTGTTCCATCTTCCATCTCGATCGCCGCCAGTTTTCATCTTCATCTTGTCTTCTTCTTGTCTGCTGGGGTCCATCTTGCCTGTGGGCATGTGAAACCCCACAGGCACTTTAGATGGCCCAGCATGCACCGCCGTTACTCGCGCGTGCGCAGTAACGGCACATCTGCCGACATCTCGCGAGATTTCGGAAGATGTGGCCGAAATCTCGCGAGATTTCGGAAGATGTGGCCGAAATCTCGCGAGATTTCGGAAGATGTGGCCGAAATCTCGCGAGATTTCGGAAGATGCCCGCACTGACTCCTGGGATCAATGACACCAGATCCCAGGAGACAGTGCGGCGTGACGACGATCGACGCAGAGACCCCGCCCGCCGCCGAAGAGAGAGAAGACCGGAAGTCATCAATTACAAGGTAAGTAAAAAAACAAAAAAAAAAAAAAACATTTCATTTAGTACTCTTTGCCTGATTTGGAAGGCAAAGAGATTTACTAAATGAAATGGGTGCAGAACCGCTTTAAGGACTGAGCCCCTTTCTGAGATTTGTTGTTTACAAGTTAAAAACATTTTTTTGCAGCCTGTTCACTTCCTGGATTTACAAACACACCAAGGCACACTTCCAGCTCTGCAGCTCTCACTGGTCCTCTTATGACTCATTCCCCCCTCCCTGGCAAACTCTCACGAGTGTGAGACAGAGCTGTGCATGTCGTCATAAGCCTAGGCTTATAACCAGACAAGAAATAGGAAGTGGACTGTATAAAGGTATTAGATGGCAGAAAAAAAAAAGTTTTACTATACAAAGTTAAAACAACAAGGGCAGAAGATTTAAACAGATGTAAAGTTGAAAAAAAAAAAAAGACTCCGCTTTAATTGATAAAAACAAACTATTAAACTTCTACTACTTCTGAAAGCATTCTTAATATATAGCATTTTTCACACCTGCCTAAAACTTTTGCACAGTACTGTAGACCAGGTTGTATAGGCTAAAAAATGACAGCTATGGGAGTGGACTGTGACTTTGAGTGATGTGCATAATGGCTCTACATGCATCCGTCTCAAGTCTGTATCCAAGATTGCACACCTACATGGCAGCACTGACTTACCTGATGCTTCAGATTCCTTATCCTCGCTGGATGGTTTCTGATCATCCATCCCTGGCCAAAAAACGGGAACTGTCCCTTTGAGGGAGACCTGAAAAAGGTGGTAAAATCAGTTGGTGTAGTTACTGTATGTGGGTTTGAACACGCTTAAATATTATGAATAGATGGTAAACAATACAACAGCTAAGCTCATTTAAATTGCTCAAACCATCAGTCATTTTTATCTCGGTTACACACATGAACATCCTCCAGGCTAGTATTAAAACATCCCTAGCACACTTTCTTCTTGAAAGGAGTTCTTCCAAAACGAGTGCTGTGACCATGCATTCCTGTTTCCAATCCGCAAGCTGGAAGAGCTTATACTCATACCGGAATAAAACAGGTTACTACATCATTTTCTATCCTGTACCACACTCCAGACCAAACAGGGCAAGAGTTTCAGCAACGAAGTCGGGATGCCATTCTAGGTCTTAGCTGTTCTGAAGAGGAACTCAGGCGGGCTTCAATAGAATTTATTTCCACACGTCAAAAATACGATTAATAGAGCATCTCTAGTAGGTCTAGTGACCAGCATATATGGCGCTACCTGTCCCAGAGGCAAACACCTTCCAAAGTAATAGTAACATTTTGCTGCAATCTCTCCAACATATCAACTGCATCATTCAGCATAAAGAGAGACCGCCTTATGACTGTTAAGGTTCACCTTTAGGAGCATGTTACACTCATATGTAGGGTGTAACACGTAACATGCTCCTATGCGCTCACGTCCCTGGCACTCCACGCTCTGTGACAGGGGGAGGGGTTCTTCTTCCCACACCCGCTGTCACTTTCCAAAAACAGAATGGCTGTGCGCGGCTCCACCCACACAGCCACATCATTCATTGAGTTTCCTGGGAATGAGCTACAAGCAACTTTGGATCGCTGCGGCAAACGGCTTGTAGTTCTCAATGAACTAAGGGCACTGGTGATTGCCCTCGTAGTTCCATTCTTCCTGCACGTCAGTAGCTGTCTGCCCATATGGGAGGTGCATACAGACAGCCGAGGAGTCTGCAGGATCCTGGCATTGCACCTGCGATCTGCTAGTCGGGGGTGCAATGCTTTATAGGCTGCCGTGTAGAGAGAAATAAAAAAATAAGGGGGTGTAAATACTGTTTTTTGTTTTTTTTACCTGCAACAATATGTGCATTTATTTTTAAAAAGTAAACTTATCCCTTGAAGTGGTTGAAAAACCTTACATATACACAGTGAAGAGACTTGTCGCAAGCGATACACAGAGATAAAAAAACAAATCCTCCCACATACGTTCCATTTGTAGCCAAATATTCTCTACAACAAACAGAATTCACACAGAATCTGTCAACAGCACAAAACAAGGGGTGGGGGTCTAAATTCACACACACTACACAGCTCAAGGAGAAGAGCGTCGAGCCCTGATTGGAGGGGGGAAGAGACACATCCGCCTCACACTACGAGAACAATCACACCTGTGGCTGGCAATCACAGGTTGTGTGTTGGAGCTCTCCTGCACCATTTTTCTCTTGGCTTCCGAAAAACTGTCAGAAGTAACTAAGCCTGGGGTGGGGTCACACTTGTGCGATGCAGACACCGCATGTGATTCGCACCACATTCACATGCAATGTCTGTGCAGTGCAATTTGAGCCATACATTTTGTATGGCTCTAATCACATCGTATCAGCACCAAAATGGTGCAGGACTCTTTCCGCACCTGAATTGCATTGCACTGCATTTTGCAATCTTTCGAGGGGTTGTTAATCTAACATTGACACCCACAGCAAATTGTATGGATGCCGTGCAATTGCAATGCAGTGTGGGAAACATACAGGAGTCGCTGCATTTCCCGCATTGCACAAGTGTGAACCGGGGCTTACAGATAACAGAGGAATAAGGCGACAGAGAGAAATCACATTCAGCTATAAAAAAGGCAGAAGGTTTTTTATCTTAATGCATTCTATGCATTAAAATAAAAAGCCTGTGTGCGCAGCAGACCCCCTAATACTTACATAAGGTCCATCTCTGTCCAGCGATGTCCACAAGTGTCTCAGCCAACCGAGATTCTCCTTCCCGATTGGCTGAGAAACAGCAGTGGCGTCATTGGCTCCTGCTTCTGTCAGTCAACTAGCCAATCAGGGGAGAGAGGGACTGTGGTCTGAATAGACACGGAGCGGCAATTGAGCTCAGCTGCCCCCATAGCAAGCTGCTTGCTGACGGGGCACTGAACAGGAGGGAGGGGCCAGGATCCCGAGAGGGACCCGAGAAGAGGAGGATCCGGGCTGCTATGTGCAAATCCACTGCAACAGGGCAGGTAAGTATAACATGTTTGTTATTTTTATAGGGGGGGGGGGGGGGGGACAAGACTTTACAATCACTTTAAATTGATTACAGTATAGAACAGGGATAAGCAATTAGCGGCCCTCCAGCTGTTGCACAACTACAAGTCCCATCATGCCTCGGTTTCATGCTTGAGGCTGTCAGAGTCTTGCTATGCCTCATGGAACTTGTAGTTCTGCAACAGCTGGAGGTCCGCTAATTGCATATCCCTGTTATAGAAGGATGTGCTTTGTTCAGATTTCATGTCTGGAGGTTTACAACCATTTTCAGATATAGGTGGACCTGGGATCAAATGCAATCAGTGAATCAAGGTGAAAAAAATTAAATTGTGTATATTTTTTTTAAATGCAAGACTTACAGAAATGAAGTCTGACAGCACACACAAAAAAAATAAAAAAAAAACAATTAGAGCAAGGAGTGGCATTTCACTAGTAAAAAGGTAACCATTAAGCTGGTTTTGTCTTCCAAACAGTTGCCAAGTGCATAGCTTCCATTATATGCAATGAACTTTCACACAGAGCTTGAAAAAAATGTCACGGCATATATTTTTATATCTCAGCAAGCAGGAAAAAGCACAACGATTCTTCAATACTAGCTTGTCACAATAGGTAAGCATTAATGGCTTTTTTGCAAAGGGGGTTGGGGGGTGTTTTTCCGATTTAGCGCTGGGCGCCCTTTCCCAGCACTGCACCTGGAGAGAACAGGCACTTAAAAAAAAATAAAAATAAAAAACAATAAAAAAAAAAAAGCAGATTTGGCCAATTTCAGCGTCTTATTTGACCTAAAACAAAAATATATAATATTTTACAGATGGCTTCAAAATACTTTCTGCCATTGGGATATGTGTGTGCCGTGTCTCACTGCCCTCCAACAACATTTAACTTTTATAAACTGCGAGAATGTAGAATTTAACAGGGCAAGAACTGACCCTTATAAAATTATAGATTTACTCTGTAAATATCAATGGCCAGCATCACTGCGGTTCACATGTAACTGCTAATCTGGGTGGTTACATGTAAACAAAGCCTTTGACCAACCCTGGACACAGACGGCGTGCATTCAGAAACTGCAGTGGAGTTCTGGCCACAGCTAATCAGCCAGTTTGTATGTGGCCATTGCACAGAAAGCAGCCACGTCCTGAGGCAGCGTTTATCCGTCTCTAGACAGCGCCTTACATGGATTCATTTTTTAGTGAAAATATTAATCTGTCAGTTGGGTTTTAAATCTGTCTGGAGTTCAGACTTAAACCACTTCAGTACCAGAACACTCACCTCCTTTCGGTCCAGGCCAATTTTCAGATTTCAGTGCTGTCACACTTTGAACAGCGATTACCCAGTCATGAATTTTTTATTTTATTTTTTAAGACACAGCTTTCTATTGGTGGCATTTCATTTTTTGCTATTAAAAAAAAAAAAAAAAAAAAAAAACACGAAAAAATACCAACACTGAAAAAATAAAAAACACTTTTTTTTTCTTTGTTCTAAACTAAAGAATTGCTGAGAAACAGTTTCAAGAGGCAAAGCCAATACAAGAATCACTGCTTGCAGGCAGCAAGGTACAATGGGATATTTAGTCCTTAGAGACAGCAGAGAAGCTACAAACCATGCAGGAAATCAAGCAAGTCATAGAAAGATGGCCAGAAGACAGGCAAGTTCTCACAACATGAAAGGACATTTTTCACGTCCGCTTATATTGGATGGTCAAAGAGAACTACTGTTTGTATTGCTATCACAATGCTGATGTCATAAAATGACAGTGTATGTTGTGACCACAGAGGTCCTTTAACCGCCCCAAGAACGGAAACTGTCACCCCTTCCTGCCTAGGACATGTTTTAGCTTTCAGCACTGTCACACTTTAAATGACAATTACTCAGTCATGAATTACTGTACCTAAATGAAAGGTTTATCATTTTTGAAAAAGAGCTTTCTTTTGGTGGTATTTAACCGCTCCACACTGACCGTACACCAATATGTGGCCTCAGCTTGAAGGGGTTGTACCGGGGTGATGCCTGCACCATTTTTTTTTCAGAGCCAACGGTCGGCTTTCTTATAACAACCGATGCGGCTAAAAGCTGCTCGGATGTTATCACAAGCAGCGGGAGGGGACATAAAGTGCCCCAGCCCTCCATGCACGTGTGCAGAAGCGAACACATATGCAAGTCACACCCACATATGTAAACGGTGTTCAAATAGCGAATACTGTAGTTTGTCACCATTCCACAAGTGTGCACAATTTTAAAGCATGACATGTTAGGTATCCATTTACTTCCCGCAACATCATCTTTCACATACAAAAGGATTGGGCTAACTTTATTTTATTTTTTTTTTATTTTTTTTATTCATGAAAAGCTGTATTTCTTGCAAAAAAATTGCATTTCAAAGACAGCTGCGCACATTTTATTCTCTAGGGTCTCTGCTAAAATATAGCTAAACATACACACATTTTTTTTTTATATATAAAATATATGTTTAGGGGTTCCAAGTAATTTTCTAGCAAAAAATACATATTTTCAACTTTTAAGCAACAAAATGTCAGAAAAAGGCTTAGGCATGAAGGGGTTAAAGGGCAAATATGGCCAAAGCTTTTTTTCGGTCCTACTTCTCCTATGGATCACACGAGTTCAGTTAGTTCTGCACTCCTGGGACCTGTTTTCAGTCGACAGCAGGCTGACGTCACTCAGCAGTCCAGGCACTGGACCCAGCAGCCTAGCCTGGCCTGGCAGCTGGCTCAGCCTCTCATCGAGCCACTGGAAAACCGAGCCCGCCTCTCCTTCCCCCTGCACAGCTCAGCGCTCCTGTTAGCGTTTGTGAGGCAGAGCAGAGAGAGTCAGTGACTGACAGTCACAGCTCTCTGCTCAGAACTGAGGGGAGAACTGGGCAATCAGGTTTTTGATTGCTCAGTTTTCAGTGTAAAGGCAGCAGGGGACAGATACATCCAGCAGAAAAAAAAAAAAGTTTTAAAATTGTAAAAAAATAAAGAAAAAAGGTACACCAAAAGCACATAAAAACTTTTTTTTAGCCCCCCCCCCCCCCCCCCCCCCCCCCCAACATATAAACACAAACACATGCATGAAAACGTGGACTGCAATACACGTTACACATCGGCTTTTAACCTTTTTAGCTGGTTCCTAGATCCAAAGAAAATTTATCACGACCTGCCCCCAAACAAGTATGAAGGGGGGAACAAAACCTCAACAGTGTCAAAAGAATTAAAGCAAACTGCACCTCAGGAACCACAAAACAATAAATGCCATTGAATTATTTTTTAACATTCAAAGCAACGCACCCATCTACCCATGTGTCTCCATTTATTTTGCTAAGAAATTACGGTACTTCCAGGGGTAGGCCCCAAAGGCCCTGTTTGGTTTTCGTTCAGAAATTGCATTCATTTTAAAAACAAAATGTTTGAAATTTTTGCTTGTTTTTAACAACATTCTTTCATTCAGCGAATGTACAAAGATTTTTTGTCTGAATATTGTCATCTGAAAATTGATCTGTGGGAACGGCGAATACAGCGCTCCTCCACTGCCCATTGAAATGACTAGGCAGCGCCGCAACACGGGTGCTTTTAACACTTAAATCGGCCGCTAGCAGGGGTTAAAAGCGCCCCTATAACAGTGGTAATGCCCTAACAATAGCAGTGCTTTACCGCGAACGCCCGCACCAGTGTGAAAGGGGTCTTAGGTTATTTTCCAGATATACCACTCTCTTATATGATACCACCACTTGCTTTGGTCTACCACCCAGTTGAGGTCTTTGCCGGGCGCCCGTTCTCTTCCCATTCTACCCCATTGCGAAGATAGGTGGCATTGCTAGACATTGACCGCTATCGCTTCCCATGTATCCTATGCGCAATTTCACAGACATTGCGCTTTTGTATTTGACCCCATGTTTTCTACTATACAAGTATTGTATGTCCTCAAACATTTCACAAAAAAATTTAACAAAAATAAATAAAATGGATTCATGTAGCATTTGCTTCCTAGAATCAGACAAGCAGGCAGGAGGGTGTGCTTGGCTGAGATGTGTGACATCCAAAACCAAGATAGAAACTGAAGAAATGTATTAAAAAAATAAAATAAAATAAGTTTACAACATAAATAGAATATGAATTTCCTATCCATTTACTATTGCTAGCAGCATAAGGATTAAACATAGTCAATGTTGTTTCAGAGACTGAAGTTCTGCTTTAAAATGCCAACACAGTTTGGCAAGAGTACTAACCACTCAGCTACAACACTCCGACCAACTAAAATCCGTTTGTATGGCTTTTTTTTCTCCTTTTATTACCAAACCCCATCTGGTCTATCTAGAAGGCAAAAATAACTTTATTGAAAGCATGGTCTTGTGTTTTAAAGTCACAATGTACTTAAATGTTATGAAAAATGACCTTTACTTTTCAATCTGCAGTATTGTAGTTTTCTGTAAAAAAAGGAATACAATATGGCAGCCTGGAGGCATTCTGTACACAGATGGTGTACAGAACTTTCTCCCTCCCACCCCAGAAATGTAATTTCCTGCTTCAGCGAATGGCATTAAGAAACATGAGATTTTGGGCATCCCCCATAACAAAAATGTCATTTTTTTGCGAGTTAATCCCAAAGGAAAAAATCCCATATAAAAAAAGGGATGCAAACCCAATCACTTTCCTAGAGCCCTGCATGTGCAGCAGCTGATTGATAATTATAAAATCACTTCCATACATACTCTTCTGCACATGGACACAGCTATTCCTTCAGAACAAAAAAGGGGGGGGGGGTAGAAGGTTTCATTCTCTGCATTAAGGTGAAAAACACAGAGAGACAGAGACAGAGACAGAGACAGAGACAGAGACAGAGACAGAGACAGAGACAGAGACAGAGACAGAGACAGAGACAGAGACAGAGACAGAGACAGAGACAGAGACAAAAAATCTAAAAGATAGCTTTCTATTTAGGATGCATTAATAATTTAATTTATTCAGCATGAAACTATGTTCTGCAATATTTACATTTTTTATTAAACTCATTCAATGAATCCAAGCTCTGAAAACTGAGATAACATGCACTCACGCAATTTCACAGTAACCATGAGATAAAACAAAGTTCAGGAATATTCCTTTATCCCATTGTTTTGCAAATCTATGTACACTACAAACTGTATGATTGAATAGGTTCCAATATCGCTGTTTTACTAACCTGACTGACTAAGCTAATTATTCTAAAATAGGAAACCTTCACTTAGTTTGCCAATATTAAAGATTCTAAACTACCAGCAAGAAGAAGCCTTACATTTAAAGAGCACCTGTCATTTCAGATCCATCATGGCAGAGCCCGTTAGCGGGCATCCACTCACCTGCTGCCGCCACTTCCCTCGCCTTGTGTCACTGCTACATCACCAGCCATCCCATTAACCGCTTGCCGACCAGCGCACGCCGATTTACATTGGCAGAATGTCGCTGGTGGGCAAAAGGGCGTACAGGTATGTTTCCTTTAAGAAGCGGTGCTGCGGGTGATTGCGTGCCACAAGGCATTTCCCCGTTCTGCCTAGTGACAGGACAGACATCACTGCTCTCTGTCATCGAGAACAGTGATCGCTGTCATGTCCCACCCCCCCCCCCACAGTTAGAATCACTCCCTAGGACACACTTAACCCCTTCACCTCCCTCTAGTGGTTAACCCCTTCACTGCCAGTGTTATTTACACAGTAATCAGTTCATTTTTATAGCACGTATCGCTGTATAAATGACAATGGTAACAAAATAGTGTCAAAAGTGTCTGCCATAATATCACAGCCCCGAGAAAAAAAATTAAAAAAAAAAAAAAAAAAAAAAAAAAATCGCAGATCGCCACCATTACTAATAATTGGGCGACTGGGGGGTTGTGACTTTAAATGAAGCAGGCAGGTGTAAAACATTTAGATTTATTAAAAAAAAAAAAGAAAAACAATCAATGGTAAGTTGCATGAGGGTAGTCATGAGTACACCAAGGAAAGCAATGTTTTCCATTCAATGGATAAATATACAGCAATGACAATTGACCACAATAATACAAATCACAGTTGCAAGTGATCATTGAATAAAATAAAACAGTAGTTGGCATAAGACATGGCATATAATAGCTCTATGCATTTTGTGGATTCATCCACTCTTCAGGAGCATGCACGTGGAAAACTGAATGCTGTAATATAGTAACGATATCTGTAAGGTCTGACCCTGTCACGGGAAGGAGGTTTAGAATAAGGTAATTATAGATAATTAATAGATCATAGGAATTCCCCCTTTCTCCACCTGGCTAATTGCCATGGGATGGGGTTTTCTATCCCCCACCCCTTATTAAATAGTTTATTATCCTCAACAGTCGCATGTTTTAGATAGGAGCATTTGCAACCTTGGGAACTGCGATGCGCATTGCGGGTCTTCCTCCTCCCCTCCTTAAAAGGGGGGGTGGATCACCACGCTCTATGCGATGGAACCGCTGCGCCATGTCCTTGGCGCCGCCGTTTCAATATCGCCCTTTTCACATCTAGCAGCCAGATGGAGGAACTTTCTGGCACTGTTTTTGGTTGGGGCGGTTCCGCCCTCTTGCATTAGCCTATCCTTCCACAGTGCACGCCTACGTGACGTTGGTGGGTGTGGCAGACCAGCCCTTACAAGTCATTCTGGGGAAAACTGACTCACATGGTGGTTCCAAACCGTTTATCTGCACACTTTGTGGATCACTCAACATTGAAATGTTTTAGGTAAATTGACTCTATTTTTTCACTTTTTCACTTTGGATTTTGTATTTTACCCAATTTTCCTTGGTTTTTAAACACTTTCTACTTTTCACTTTACTTTCCAATCACTCTAATACTTTACTTTCACCATACTTTGCTCTCACTAACTTAACCCACCTTCACACTCATTAGCGTCTCATTATCCTATCCTTTACCAAGTTTAGGACACAACTATATATTGTATCACACAATGAGGGCCCAACCTATTTTATATCTTATGTTTTGTCCTTAGCACACATGGTTATTTTTGACCATCCCTTCTTTTGGAATTTTTCTTTCTTGGAAATCATCTCTGCTCAGCCCTGGTCTGCCTTCACCACCTCAGTTCCCTCCAGTGATACCCCTAATGGAGTTAATCTGACCCATGTTGGCTCATTGCTGTTACTGCACAAAGATTATGTAAGTATTTTTGAGAGTGGTTTCAGGGGGTTTATCCTAGGCATCATTATCTAGAATTACCTTATTCTAAACCCCCGTGACAGGGTCAGACCTTACAGATATCGCTACTATATTACAGCATTCAGTTTTCCACGTGCATGCTCCTGAAGAGTGGATGAATCCACGAAATGCATAGAGCTATTATATGCCATGTCTTATGCCAACTACTGTTTTATTTTATTAAATGATCACTTGCAACTGTGATTTGTATTATTGTGGTCAATTGTCATTGCTGTATATTTATCCATTGAATGGAAAAAACATTGCTTTCCTTGGTGTACTCATGACTACCCTCATGCAACTTACCATTGATTGTTTTTCTTTAATAAATCTAAATGTTTTACACCTGCCTGCTTCATTTAAAGTCCCAACCCCCCAGTCGCCCAATTGCATTCATTAGATAGGGATGGAGGCAACCGACCTTACCAGGTCACAGCCTCATATAAAGTCCCAACGTTTTCTCGTTTTAACGTTCTTTTTTCAAAATTAAAAATGCCATAAAACTATCCCCTATTTTGTAGACGCTATAAAAACATTTTTTACCAAAAATATGTAGAACAATACATATCAGCCCAAACTGAGGAAACATTTTTTTTATATATTTTTGGGGAATATTTATTATAGCAAAAAGTAAAAAATATTGCATTTTTTTTTTCAAAATTGTCGCTCTTTTTTGTTTATAGAACAAAAAATAAAAACCGCAGAGGCAATCAAAATACTACCAAAAGAACACTCTATTTACGGGGGGAGGAGGGATGTCAATTTTGTTTGGGTATAACGCCGCATGACTGCACAGTTGTCAGTTAAAGCGACACAGTGCCGAATCGCAAAAAGTGCTCTGGTCAGGAAGGTTGTAAATTCTTTCGGGGCTGAAGTGGTTAAAGTGAATGGGACCGCCGGGGAGTCAACAGCAGGTCAGAGGAGGAGCCGCTGCGGGACAGAGGATGACAGTTGCTCTTTCAAAAATTATAATTTAAAAATCGACTTGATTTAAATCAACCCTTTTTATTAGCGATTTAAAAAAATCTGTTGAAAACCAGCATTCGATTAGTGCATGCAGCCAATAGCTGCAGCGCTAATCAAGGGCTGACAAACACTGTAAACAAGGGCTGACTGGTTTCTGAAAACTAAAACATATTTGTCTACCCCAATAATTCTATAGCACAAGATGCCTCTAACAGGGAAGTAAAGCTTAGCAATAAATACTTCCTCCCCCCCCCAACAGGCTGGTTAAACAAAAAATAAGCTCTCCCTGCTTAAAGCAGAACTTTAGGCTGCATTCACACCTGAGCGTAGCGTTTTCAGGCAGAAAATCACGCGATTCGCAGCGTTTTTACCACGTTTTGCCACGATTGTGTGCAGAGCAAAAGGTCACCAATGTAAAAAGGAAAACGCCCAAATCTGCCCGATTCGAGCGACAAAAAAGGGTCCGGAACTTGTTTGAACTTCAGGCGTAGGGCTTCAAGCGTTTTGGAGTGGAGATGTGAACCATCTCCATAAAGAATAGTGTATTTTTTCCCCTCTAGCGTTTTGTAGCTTCAGGCGACAAAACGCTCATGCAGCTAGCATTAGTAAATAGATGAATGTTTTTTTTCTACATTTCTTCAGTTTCTTCCTGGTTTCCTGCCTCGGTAAGATACGTCCTACATCCCAGGAGTCGTCGGGAGAAGAGGTTTTTTTTTAGCACAACCTCCTGCATGTCTGCCTGGAGCTAAAGGCAGATGGAATCCAGGAAGTAAATGCTACATGAATACTCTGCCCTTACTCAAGATGGCCAGCGCCAGAAATGCTAGGGGGTGTTTGTCAAAGTGATTTTTAAGCAAAATAAATGGGTGGGGGAGTTGGCTTTTGAATATTTAAAATGTATTAGTGTTTTTGGTTTGTACTGCTCAAATGCAGTGTAGTTCTGCTTTAAAGGCTCACTTCTTGTAGGATTGTGGATAGAGTCTGAATCTTTAACACACTAGTGTCTTAGGCCAGCATTAAACTGATAGTAACCTCTCATTTGTGATTTTTACCTACAAGTAAACTCATAATAAAGCTCACCTGTAGGTAAAATTAATATCTGCTAAACGGACACTGTTTAGGAGATATTCAGGCGAACAACAGCCAGTGACATCACCGATGCATGCGCTCTGAAGTAACAGCATACCCACACTGTTCCTTCAGAGTTGTGTGCCGTGACAGACTCCCATGTGCATGCACGTGATTGCGGCTCATCCAGTCAGGCGGCCAGAGCCCCCAAACCAGGAAGGTAGACCGGGTGAAGATGAAAGTGCCTGCAGAAGTGACAGTGCGCCACTGTAGGGCGTCGTTCCAAGGCAAGTCTCATAACGTGCTAGTATGTGGTATATACTTGCACACATTATGATACTGCAAGACTTTACTACCGCATTAACAAAATTGCAAGTCAGAAGCTCAGAATGAGGTAAAGTACCTAAACACCGTAAACAAGGGCTGACTGGCTTCTGAAAACAAAAACATATTTGTCTACCCCAATAATTCTATAGCACAAGATGCCTCTAACAGGGAAGTAAAGCAATAAATACTTAACAGGTACCTGACAAAAAGCAATATACAGTCTTGCAGTAAAAAGGAAGACTGTCTCATTACTGTCCAAGGATTTACAAATCTGTGCTTGCTGTATAACTCCATGCAATGAAGGGAACTCAGCGGAGTCTTGTCATTTGCCAGGACAACAAAATAACACTGCCTAATGATAAACATAGCAAAACAAAGTAACCTTGAATCCCAAGTATTAAGTTTAGAACACAAAATAAACCAGAATTGAAAAAGTAAAACAATTTTACTAGCACAAAATATGATTTAATGTTGTCTATTGGGGAATTCAAAAATACGTGGGTGTTAAATGTGACACCTTCTCTGGGTTAACAGAAGAAAGATACTATAAGCTATTTTAGACCCCCGAGGCTCCACTCAGTTCAATCTCTGTACTCCGACACAATAGCTGCATGGCAAGTCCGCTATTATGTAAAATTTGGTTTAGGATAGCAGCAAGAAAGAAAAAAAAACACAGATAACGCCTCACGTTTTTTAAATCTAGGGCAAACAATGAAAGTCTCCACTTAAACCACTTATGGCAGAGGATAGGGGAAAGTATAACAGATTAGAATACACACTCACAAAAAAAGGGGCGTTTAATTGTGTGCATTAACAGATTCTTTACATTTCTATTTATTGGGCTAGCATCACCAAACCCAGAACCTGCATTCACTATATCTGGTCTCCCACAGTACACAGAACATGAAAATGCAATCATTTTAGAAAATATAAACTGCTAAATACTTTATCAGCAGTGTATAGCAGTCTTATGACTTCTATCAGTGTCTGGTTACAGCTTGCCGGAGGAGTTTTCATTCTCCTCCGAGTGTCATATGAGGCCGCAGGACTCCTGACCCTCTGGCTGGACAGTGCCGATTGGCCCTGTGCTGATCACATGCACCCAAGGAAAAAAAAAAAAAAAAAACACTCTAGCATTACACACCAAACTGAGCATATACAGATTGTCCCCAAGGCTCTGTACTATCAGGAGATGGATTGGGGACTGTTGAAGAAGGGGAGGTTCAGAGAAGATAGGATCAAAACAGCCTTTTTACACAATGCAGACGATTAACCCCTTAGGTTCCAGTGAGTATAACAAGCATGCTCTACTGCATATACAGACAGATTTTACTGTTGTGGGTAACACTTTATTACCCCTTTTCACATTTGGGGTCTATTGCCCCCCTAATGCCTCTTCTACACTTGGAAAGAAGAAACGGCTGCACATCCATAACTTCCAATTGCCTTTTATTTTGTTTCACAAAGATAACACCAAAGACACCAAACTGTGGTCACACTTACATCTTGTGCCTCTTCTATGCTCAGACCATGAAAATAGGAGACAGGGCCCCTGATCTGCTGCTTACCAGACCAATGCTGCCACATTTGAACTTTTGTATCATCTTGAACCCCCCTGAAGCAAGCCCAGGCTCTTGTAGGCGACACATGAGCATAGGGACCACAAAAGGGAAACAAGAAAACAAAACAAAAAAAAAATCTGGTATAAGTAACTACTCCACTTTCATCTTGTAGGGTAATACAGTAACTCTGCTAAGCACTATATGGATCAAACACTTTCCCCAATGCATACTAGCACATTATGGCTTAAACCTACAGGGAGACCAGTTATTTTTTTTTTTTTTCACTACCACTTTAAAGTATGGAATTCATTAGAACATAAATGAAAAATGAACAAAGCATATCTAGTATACTAGGCTCAATCCAAAGTACTTAGTGTGGTTCCCATCTGCTCACTCTATGTGAGTAATATGCGGACACCACAGAACAACCCTCCAGCGCACAGCCTGTGACAGACCATTTCTGCATCCAAAAAGGAGTTGCATTTTTAGATGCTTGGTGGTGCCATTAAGAATGAATGGCACCCTCACATATTTTCAAAATCAGTGCATTTTGGGTGTGGGAACACATGCAATTTACGCGCTGTCCTGCACCAGCACCTACCTGTGACAGTGTAAACCTAGCCTTAGGGGCTCATTTACATTGATTAGTGACACACATTAAAAGTTCCTACCACTTTAACATAGATCTTTCTATATTTTATTGATGCTTACGTAATGCTTTGTGGAATCTTAAATGAAGCTTGGCAAATGCTGTGTGCGTGCGTGCGTGTGCGTTTCAGCTGCAGGTGAGGGAGCTCTGTGATGGACATCTTTGAAGGCTTCAGAAATGCGGTGAAGCCCCAAGAAAAGGACATGGGGTATAATTTCTAAAACAAAGCAGTGCATGCTCGACAATTTGTACAGGACTGAAAAGCAATAAGTTAGAGATAGGCACTTTGATTGGCATTCAGAGTGCTTCAAAAACAAGAGTCACTTTAGAAGCAAGTGTAAACCAGGCCTTAGGAGGCTGTAGAGGAGAGAGGACTGCAGATTAACAAGGGAAACTTACTTAGAATTTGTTTTCTCTCTGCATCACCTGAAGCTACTTCAAGTGGGTATATAGGGTTTGAAAACCACTTTAAATGGCGGTTCACACTACTGTGCTCTGCAAGATCTCAGGCAATTCGTACTGCAGAGCAAATCACATGCGATGTCTGTGCGCTGCGATTTCAGCCATACAGATAGTATGGCTGATATCACATTCAAACCAAACTCGCACAGGACCCTTTTTTAGTCCGCACCAGAATCGCATGGGTGTTCCCACCCATGCAATCTGATTCATATCAGAACTGACAGTTCGCAGTGCGATATGCGAGCTGAAATAGGTGCGTTATTACCAATGTATTGACACTACCGTTAGTTTGCATATGGCAGTGTGAACTGCCGTGTGAGTCGGGTGCGATGCGGGAACCCACAGTGGATTTACAGGGTTCCCGCATCGCACAAGTGTGAACTGAGCCTTAAAGGGGTTGTAAACCCTCATGGTTTCACCTTAATACATCCTATGCATTAAGGTGAAAAACCTTCTACGGTGCTGCAGACCCCCCAAACCCCCGTTTTACTTACCTGACCCCGATCTTCCTCCGGCCAGGTACGAGCACACCAGCACTAGCTGGTGTCTCGTGTCCTGTTTGTTTAGATCAGGGGTCTCAAACTGGCGGCCCTCCAGCTGTTGCAAAACTACAAGTCCCATCATGCCTCTGCCTATGGGAGTCATGCTTGTAGCTGTCAGCCTTGCAATGCCTCATGGGGACTTGTAGTTTTGCAACAGCTGGAGGGCCGCCTGTTTGAGACCCCTGGTTTGATAGCAGTGCAGCCATTGGCTCCCGCTGTCGTCAATGAAATCCAGTGACTCAGCGCCGAATCCTGCATTCTGTGTGAATGGACACAGATGCGGGACTCGGGAGTGCGCCTGCATGGGTGTCCACCAAGGAGAGCGTTTCTCCAATGTGGACACCTGATGCGGGGGAGGAGACACCAGCGCCGCTGATGAACCCCAGAAGAGGAGGACCGGGGCCACTCTGTGCAAAACAAACTGCACAGTGGAGGCAAGTATGACATATTTGTTTTGCTTTTTAAAACGAGGGTTTACAACCCTTTTAAAAGGATAACTCCACTTTCATGGGGGGAAAATATAGCATATACAATTGCTTTACAAGTCATATTGTAATTTGATGGTATTGAAAATTAAGTTTTCTTTTCAAACTGCAGCCAGTCAATGTAACACACCAAGTGTACCAGCTGAATAAAATGAATTAGTCACACCCATTCAAAAACTTGGTGAAACATAGCTTTTTACCCAGAGCAGAAACAGGTAGGAGGAGCCTGCAACAAAGTTTGGTAAAATCCTTGCAATGTACAGCGACCACCCGAAAAATGTAAATCCAATTTTGTTGAAAGGGGGGGGGATAGAGATATACATACACACACTATATCTATATCTATATCTATATATACACTGAGTTTGATTTACAATAAAACAAGCGTTTATCAGATCAAATAGGCGACATCACGGGACAAACTCTGCCCCTTAAACGACATGTACAAATATAACAACATGACTGATCAAAGCAAGGGAACAGAACTTGCTGCAGCAAATGATCAATGTCTTTGTTTATAGCCCTAGATTCTACTGGAAGAATTAAAGAAATCCGTTGCAACAGGCAACAAAAAGATTTCCTTTAGACACTTTGATACACACAGTTAACCATGGAGACAGAGAATGATTATCAACAATTTTGCCAATGTGGCAAACTAATCATTCCATGCAGCAGGTAATAAAACGCGATGTAACACACAAATCAAATTGTATGCTTAACACAATCGTGTATTTCCAAATTCCTACACGCTGAGTCTCTCTTTAATGCAAGCACGATAACACCACAACGGGGGTCACTGCTTCATGAAAATCAAGCTGTGAATGCACACTACCATGTTTGCATGAATAATCAGGCTGAAAAAAGAAATGTAATTTGTGCATCTTTACCTGGAACTCTGAGTACCACTTACGGGTATGACAAAAAAAAAAAAATTACAAATCAACATCTGTGTGTGTTCATAGAGCAGTCTTATTTATATATAAAAAAAAAAAATTTCACTGCCAGTAACTGCCAATGTGGGGTGGGGGTGTTGGTTAAGAAGTCTTAAACCCAAAACTAAAAATATAATATACTGCAATAGATGTGGTGGCAGCAGCCCCCACACACTAGTTTCACCTAAACAGTAATACACCTTGGTGTCTAGGAGATCATGAAGAAGGTGACCCTTAAACTCCCCCCCCCCACTGGCAGACCAATCGCACAGAGAAAAAAAAAAAGGGGGGGGTACATTAGAATACAATATAGCCCCCTTTTGTCCTCACTTTCCACCTCCTCTACTCCACCCCCCCCCCCCCCCGACTAGTAAAAGGGGCTTGATTTAAATCATTTTCATAGAGCAATTGTCCTCTGTCCTGCAGCGGCTCCTCCTCTGACACGCTGTTGACTGACAGTCCCATTCATTTTAATGGGACGTGAAGGCAGCAGGTGAGTGGATGCCCACTAACATGCGCTGCCATGATGGATCTGAAATGACAGGTGCTCTTAAATGTAAGGAATCATTCTTGCTGGGAGTTAGAATCTTAATATTAGTACAGCGATATCAGCACCGATTAAATCATACAGTTTGTAGTATACATAGATTCGCAAAACAATGGGATAAATGAAAATTCCTGAACTTTGTTTTATCTCATGGTTACTGTGAAATTGTGTGAATGCATCAATGCAGTGCATGTTATCTCAGCTTGCATTCATTGAATGAGTTTACAAAAATGTAAATGTTGTAGAAAATACAGCCTCATGCTATATACCTAAGCTCAATTTCATGCTTAATAAAACTAAAAGATAGTTTTCTATTTAAAATACATTAATTTAGATTACTTTTGGAGTAAAAAATCTATTAAAATAAATAATCGAGTTAAATTGAAACAAAAAAAAAAAAAAAAAGTTTACATTTTTTTTTCTTTTTTTTATTAAAATCAATTTTTATCCACCCTGCACTTAAAATGTTGGGCTTCACCGATCTTCCTAATGGCTGTATGAGTTTCTACTGTTGCGAGAGAGAGAGAAGCAAATACATCTTTGTCCATTTGGTTACATTACAACTTGTCTATGCATCATTTTGAGACATTAAAAAAAGGACCCCCAGGAGAACTAGGACCAATGGGGTAGAAGAAAGCGATACCAAGGTTGAACATTACAGGAATGTCTAGCTTCACAAACAAACTCGGCAACCGTCCTATATGTATGAATCTAATGGCTATTTTTCCTACATATGAAGGTCTTTATCAAGCTAATTTCCCACCTCTATTCAAAACACTATTAAATCTATTACTGTCTTGGAATCACTCTCCGCTATCTTGGTTTGGCAGAATTAATGCAGTTCGGATGATACATCTACCCAAACTGCTATATTGCTTCCGGGTCTTACCGAATCCTATACCTCTGCACATACTCCATATCCACCAATGGAAATTACTACATTTAATATGGGGTTCTTCCCGTCCACGGATCAATCAACAAATTCTATTTACTCGCAGGATAAATGGTGGCCTATCAGTCCCTAATCTCCACGCTTATTACGTTGCAGCTAACCTAGCGTCTATCTCCTACATACATGAGACCCACCATTGATATGATAGATTCACAACAAATCCTAAACCTTTGCTTCCTCCTTCCTCCCGTCCAAAAGGCATAAGCCCCTCTTTATCACACACGCCGCCTCTAGGATTCAATTAAATCTCACCTCATTTACCCCTCCTACGTTTTTTAAATTGCCCTCTATCCAAATTGACTATAGAGAAAGCCTGGAGAACTTCTGCACTCAGTTTTGAAGCAGTGAAACATTGCATGAATAATATTATGGTGAATGAAAGATTAACAGCTATACTTTCTGATTCCCACGACCAGTTTCTGTGAGGCTGGAAAATGGAAACCCTGGATATCCTAACAGCTTTGACCAAACCCTACTGACACTATACTTTTAGAAAAGTTGCCCTCTGAGACCACTCCCTCTTTGTTTTCCTTCTTACCCCTTTCCTCTTCAGCTGAAGAGGTCCTACATCTCTCTATATATCACAACAGACTGACTGCCGCAAGGCTTAACAGAGTGGATAATAATTCAGTGACTCTCTAGTTTTGAGGATTGGTTACCTCTAATGCTTTTTTTTTTGCTATTGTTTCCACTGATTGGTATGCTTTTTTCAAGTAACACTTCCTTAACCACTTAAGGACCGAGCCCCTAAAATTTGTTGTTTACAAGTTAAAAACTGTTTTTTTGCTAGAAAATTACTTAGGAAAAAAAAAAAAAATGTATAATGAATGGAGGTTCTAACACCCTGGAGAATAAAATGGCGGTCGTTGTAATACTTTGTCACTCACCGTATTTGCGCAGTGGTCTTACAAGCACTTTTTTTGGGAAAAAAATTAGCCCAATTTTTTTTTATAATGGTGAAAGATGATGTTGTTACGCCCGAGTAAATGGATACCAAACATGTCACGCTTCAAAATTGCACCCGCTTGTTGAATGGCTACAAAACTTTTACCCTTAAAAATCTCCATAGGCGACATTTAAAAAATAATAATTCTACAGGTTGCATGTTTTAAGTTACAGAGGAGGTCCAGGGCTAGAATTATTGCTCTCACTCTACCGATTGAACACCGTTTTCATATGCGGGTGCTATTTACATATTCGTTCGCTTCTGCACATGAGCTCGTTGTTTTCTTGTTTTTTACCTTTTATTTTTACACTGTTTTTAAAAAATAAAATAAAACTTGTGTCACTTTTATTCCCATTACAAGAATGTAAACATCCCTTGTAATAGAAAGAAATATGGGATCTGGGTCAAAAAGACCTCATATCTGATATTTACACATTTAAGAGCTATGGGCGGAAGTGACGTTTTGACATCGCTTCCACCTTGCAATGATATGGAAACGGGGGCAGGGGGGGGGGGGCCCTCTCCCGCCGCTGATAAAAGTGATCTTGCTGCGAATCCGCCGCAGAGACCACTTTTATCTTAAACCGGACCGCTCACTGAAGAAGAGCTATCTGCTGCCATAACAATGATATTCCTCTTCAAACCGCCGACGCATAACGACGGTGGACAGTCCTGAAGTGGTTAACCGCTTCCCGACCGCCGCACGCAGATATACCGCGGCAGAAGGGCACGTACAGGCAGAATCACATACCTGTTTGTTGCCCTTTAAAATAGAATCTTTAAACATTTGCAAACAAAATGAAGGTTTCCTAGCATTTCAGATCCATCATGGCAGGACCTGTTAGCGGGCATACGCTTAGTACACTTACCTGCTGCCGCCATGTCCTTTACCTTGTTGCATCACCAGCCGTCCCATTAAAGTGAAAGGGACTGTCGGTGAGTCAACAGCGGATCAGAGGAGGAGCCACCACAGGACTGAGATGACAGTTGCTCTTTTAAAATGAGGATTTAAATCAAATCCACCCTGCTTACTAATAAAAACCTTTGTAAAAGAATCTAATGGCTAGTTTGATATGAAGGTAACCAGTACTTATTTTTTTTCCATTATTTGCGCAACTAAATTGTTTAGATTTGTGACAGATTAATTTTAAATTGTGCGAAAACAAAAATACAGAAGCTTCCATTGCCGACATTCTTGGGTCCAATTCTCTACTCAACAGAAGCTCACTAGGTATTTTGCTTTTAAGACTTGATCATTGGACTGTTTATTTTACACATATGCAGGTACATACACGCAGTGGGGTTGATTTACTAAAACTGTGCAAAACCTGGAGCAGCTGTTCATGGTAGCCAATCAGCTTCTAACTTCAGCTTGTTCAGCTTTGACAAAAGAAACCTGGAAGCGGGTTTGGCTTTTATGCAGAGATGCACCAGATTTTGCGCTGTCCAGTTTTAGTAAAACAGCCTCAGTGTGTTTTTGTATTTTTATATATGTACGGTATATGGGAACAGGATACAGCTCTAAATGGGTCTGCATGTACAGAACACCAACATCAGTCTGTGTAAAAACATAAAAATCAATCACCACACACAAAGCATAAAAGCTGACAGTTGCTCATTTACACTATGGTGCTGCATAGTGCCACATGGCAACTGTGTAAATCATGTATGTACATTTCCATGTGAAGACAAATCCTGTGGCTGATCTCCCTGGGAGCCTGCCCCGGCACCTGTTTGTCAGTCCTACTCTGTGATATCAAGTTTTCCTGCAGATAACCACACATACATATGCAGACTCTAACATGGAGAGAAAAAGTCATATGTTCCCAAAATAAATAAAAAACTGATCATTTTGGATTCTACATGATGGTATGTCATTCTAGAAAAGACAAATAAATTTAATGTGCGCAACTTTTTCTACTTTCCAAGCTTAAGAAAAAAAAAACAAAAAAAAAAAAAACACTCTGCTTAACCCCCCAATTGCAGTACAATGCAGATCATCTATTTTTAACATTCCACTGCACTACTTAATTACATTCTGACAAATTAACAGCTTACTTGCCATCACCAGATATCATATGACCCACAACAGCAAGGAATAAAGAATTGCAAAAGGTATGAAAAACACAAAAATTATGTTAGCAAACATGAGAAAAAGGCGATCATCCTGATCTTTCCGGAGTTCCGGCCACCAAATTTTTTTTTCCCCCCAGGCATCCCCTCACACTGCATTAATAAACACACAAACTATTTGCTAGTGGATGGCAATCATTTTTTTTTTTTTTTTTTTTTAATCTTACAATTTAGCTGATACTCTTCTGCCTGTTGCCATGATGAGCATGGGCACATGAAGCCCAATCGCAACCTCTTCCTGGATAACCGATCGAGTGGTGCATGCTGGGTAACCAGCATGCGCCTGTCGATCTCGCGCATTTTTAGCAAGTTGCCATAACAATGGCCGGCGACGGAGGAAGGTCCCACCTCGTTTTTATGGCAACATAGATAGATCTGCCTTAAAATCGCATCACTTCCTGGTGGGAAATAACGCAATTTTTTCCACTCAGTCCTGCTCACCGATTCCTGGGAAATGATGACTTCCCAGGAACACAGGCGAGGGAGGAAGTGATGCGGAGCGCCACGGAGCTGGAAGTGGCAGATTAGGAGCCACCACCTAGTAATAGGGCACTTCTGGCAAAAAAAAAAAAAAAAAAAAAAAAAAAAAGTTTTCAGGGCGGAACCCCTGCTTTAAAAACAGAAAAAAAAAAATTAATAAAGTGGATGTTTAGAGCAGGGAATCTCCAAGAGCATGTGAAGGGGTTTGAATCAGTGAAAGAGCTCACTCCTGTGAGCAGAGCCGTAAACGACTAGGCCCAACTTCGCAACATCCTGGGAGTATTCCGGTGAGGCTTCAGGAGGTACATAAAGCTGCACAGTTTGTTTCCAACTACAGTTGCCCCCGATCTGCATAGGCAGGGCAGTTTTATGGTAAATGTGAACTAACCCTTTAAAAGGCATTTTTACAGAAGTGTACTTATAATGCATGTACACATTTCATAGAAAATTTTCACACGTTTTAGAAAGGAAAGACAATTACATTAGCACATGTAAATCTACCCATAGCACCTTCACATCAATCCTCACATACCTTCCAATGATAACTAAGCAACACTGTGACAACACTGAATCACACAAATCAAGCTGAAAAAGCACCCCTGTTCTATAATGAAGTTATGCCGGTTATGGGCAGACAGGTGACATGAACATAAGATTGTTTCATCTTAAAAAGGACCTTTAAGTCTTAAAAGTCCTAAAAGGTGCTATATTTATAGATGGATTTTAATTTATTTTTTTTTCATCTCAAATTTTTAGCCGTAAAGCTCTCCACTATACTAAAAATGTGAACCATCCTAAAAGCTCATTATTTCTGCAGACTGTCTGCCCCTAGTCACTGCTGACAGGTGAAAGTATGAAGAATTTACAGAAAGCAGAATGTGAATTTCCTGTGTGAGCTTTCTACAGTTCTGTACAATGTTCTTCGAGTTTGGTAAACTGGTATGAGCGCATAGGTGTAAAAGTTTTGGCCTCCATTAAATTATTCTTGTGTAAATACAAAACGGATTTGCTTATTGGCCCATAGCCTTTTGTAGGTTCACTTCAAAAAACCTGTAAACTAAATCCCTAATCATTGTCCCAATGGACAACCTAATTTTTTACACTTAATTCCTTATCATAATTGAGCAATAGTTGTAATCTTGACATTAAAGCAGTATTAAAACCAAAACGCAAACATTTATTATATTGCAGGTTACCAATTCTTAGAGAGCCTGAAAAAGAAAACTAATGCAGCTATCGCATCTTCTATTGTCATCTAGTGATCCTGTCAGTCATTTTTTTTTTTCAAAAGCACAAGCTGTCCTGCAGATGTAGTAGTAAACAGGGATGAGTTCAACCATTTATTACTGATGGGGTGCTTACATTGATCAGCTTTTATTTATGTAAAACCAATCTAGTGACAGTCATGGCAATGCTAGACCTTGCAAAAGGGAAGAACAACGCAAGCAGTGAGGCACAATTTAATGTTTATAAGACTTTAAAAAGGGCACCTTTAAGGGATTCCAAGAACCGCTTTTAAAATGCCTTCAACCTTGTTGAAATACTAAATAAAAATAAATTATTAAAAACTAGAAGGTTCAATTCACACTAATGCGATTTCAAAATCACATTGTTTGCAATGATAGCCATTCACATCAATGCAATTTAAAATGCACGAACAGTGCGATTTTGGAAAAGGTTCCTGTTAGGGCCGAAACAAATTGATTAATCAACAACTAATCTATTATGAAAATAGTTGTCAAAAAAATGATTTTATCCATGAAAAGAAGAAGAAAAAAAAAAAAAAATATTATATATATATATATATATATATATAATATAATAAATATATATATAATATATATATATATATATATATATATATATATATATATATATATATCTCAACTTTTAGTACTGCTTTAATATAAAAGATTTACATCTCCCTTCCACCCTTCATGTCTGACCCCTTGTTAAAATGCCCATATATCCTACTTCTGGGTGTAATTTTTACACATGTCCTCTGGTTGGATTGCCACAGTGATCCGAGCAGAAGTTCAGCCCACCCTCATTCCCCCACAGCCTTCTGGGACACATCACAGGTCCCAGAAGACTGTGGGACAATTCACAAAGCACGAAAATGCCAGTAGTGCACCATGGATCTCCAGAGTGCGTTCAAAGCATTATTCAACAATCATATTATTACAGCAGAGGCAACATTCCAGTGCCTCGCAGGACCCCTTCATCATGCACGTCGCATGCCCAATGAAGGGGTCCTGCGAGCCTCTGGAAGGTTGCTTCTGCCGTAATATTGCGATTGCTGAATAAAGCTTTGAACGCATTCTTTCGCTTTGACTGTCTTCAGTTCCAGCTGATGGTCATGGCAACACTAGCCATTTATTCAGGAATGTGTGCGTTTGGAATCGTGGCATTCACAAATTGCAGAGCGGCTCGCACAAAGTGGGAAGATACCAGAACCTGGACCCAAAAGGCAATTAAAGGATCAGTTAGGTGAAAGACAGCACTGGATCCTTGGACAGATAAGTGCCCTTTTATTGAAGGTTAGCAGCTACAGCACTTGTAATTTTAATTGTCATATATAACATTTTACATGTGCGCGCACACACCCCTGAAATGTCTGTAGCTATCCAGGTATAGAAATTATCCTAGACAAAAACAGTGGGTTTGTCAACTATGGCAATTGGTATTCCACTGATCTACACCCACAGCATATGACACCTTCACGTTATCCATGTTTTTTTCATTGCTAACATTTATTTAGCTAAACCCCAGCCATGTCATCCCATGCTATAATCTGTCACCATGGCTGAGGGATTTAGATCTCAATGGACACAAATGCAGTGATGATCCGGGCACTTGTCCATTAACCGCTTCCTCCTGCCCAAAAATGGTAAGTCTGTACCTCCATATGGAGCTATAGCTGGGAGGTGGGGGGGGGAGTCTGCAGAAGCCTATGAATTAGAGCTGCACGATTAATGGTTAAGAATCGAGATCGCAATTGTTTCCCCCTACAGAGCTTAAAGCATTTTCCTGATTCTATGCAGAGTTCTCTGCTCAAGCCAACAGCTGTCAAAAAAAAAAAAAAAAAAAAAAACAGGCAGTCTGCCAAGTTTCACAACATTCCTCAGCCTGCTGAACTATAAACATTGTAAAGTTTTGCTCTTTAGATCAAAGGGATGAGCTTCAGTCTGTAAATGAGGGAAGTTCAAAAACTTAGAGAGACTAAAACATTTTTCTGACACTTGTTGGTTACAAGTTAAAAATCATAATTTTTTGCTAGAAAATAACTTGAAACCCCCCAAAAAAAAAAAATGTATTTTTTATTTTTTAGCAGATACTAGGTTTACATTGATACTAGTATCGCTGCCGATGCTGAGCATTTGTCCGGGCAAATGCTCCGATGCTTAATCCGATACAATCTCCCTGTATAGATTTCAATAAAGCAGCTGACAGCCTCTTCTCCCTCCTGCGGCTTTCAAACACAAGCTTACAACCTGCAAAACACATGTAAATGCAATCCAAAAAAACAAACACACACACACAACCACACATACACAAATGCAACAAAAATGCACTCCAAACAATGTATTTCAATTATTGATAGCCTACTTCTATTACTCTGAACCATAATGAAGTTTGTACACATCTCCGAACCTCCTTAAAGCGTAGTTCCACCCAAAAGTGAAACTTCCACTCATTTGTCTCCTCTCCCCCTACGGTGCCACAATTGACACCTTGGGGGGGGGGGGACAGGATAACTGTCTTTGACAGGAATCCTCTTCCACATCTGGGAGTGCGGCCCACGACATCACCCGCAGGGCTCCCCCCTCATCCTCTCCCCGACGCCAGGCCAGTAGGAGAGAGGAGCGGGGCCTCGAGCATGCGCAATAGGATTCCCGGCGTTGAAGCCGTAAGGATATACTGCCGGGAACCCTTACCCGCAATGGCGGCGGCAGCACCCGACAGCTGATGGAAACAGCTGCGGTGCCAACATTGCTGGACTCCAGGACAGGCAAGGGTCCTTAAAAGTCATAAAGACTTTTAAAAGCAGCAGTACGTGTAGCTGCTGGCTTTTAATTTTATTTCATTGGGCGGAACACCGCTTTAAAATTCTATGAAATGTATTCACTATGCCCTGTGGGAAAAGCCTATATTCTGTCAGATTAGGCGACCCGTCAGATTTCGTAACGGAAGGGACGTTCCGTCACAGCCATCCTGGTACACCACGCACTCGGCCACACTAAGCCTACATTCTGAAGTTGCCCAACGAACATCTTTTTACACCCACCAAAATGTCACACTTATTTTTACCACAAAACTGAGCGTATATCATGAAATATAGTATTTAGAAGTCCATGACACTGTTTTGATGTTGAATTTTAAAAGCAGCAGAAAGCCTGCTGATCTCACACGTTTGCTAATCTGACAGAAGACCACGGCTTTTAAAATTCCAACCTTAAAACAGTGTCACGGACTTCTAAATTACTTTATTTCACAATATAAGCTCAGTTTAGATTTCGGTGGGTGTAAAAAGATGTCCGCTTGGCGGCTTCAGACTATAAGCTTACTGCGGCTGAGTGCGGGGTGTACCAAGATGGAAGTGACGATGCATCTCGGCCATTACAAGAAAGATTTGACGGTTTGCCTAATCTGACAGAATACAATTCAATCCGGATGGCCGCACTCCAACAACAATTTCTTTATTGGTTAAAAACCATACAGCAAAGGTTAAAAACCATACAGCAAAAGATGAAATCAACAGCTGAGATGTTTCACACCATAAGACCCCTTTCACATCAAGGGCGTATTGCAGGCGCTATAGCGTTAGAAATAGCGCCTGCAATCCGCCCTAAAAAAGCTGCACCATTGTCTGCAGTGTGAAAGCCCGAGGGCTTTCACACTGCAGCGGTGCGCTGGCAGGACGTCAGGAAAAGTCCTGCCAGCAGCTTCTTTGGAGCGGTGAACTCATCGCTGCTCCCCATTGAAATCAATGGGGCAGCGCTGTAATACCGCCAGCAAAACGCCGCCATCGCAGCGCTTTGCGGGGGTTTTTAACCCTTTCTCGGCCGCCAGCGGGGGGTAAAATCACCCCGCTATCGGACGAAATGCGCCGCAAATCCAACGGTAAAACGCAGCAAAAAATAGTGGCGTTTTGCCGCCGACGCTATGGGCGGTGCGGTGTGAAAGGGGTCTAAATACTGGTGCTATGAGTAAGCACCAGTAGTTACGGTGTGAAACATGTCAGCTGTTTTCATCTTTAGCGGTAAGGTTTTTAACCAAAACTAAATAAAAAAAAAAAAAAAAAAAAAAAATTGGAGTGAGGCCATCCGGATTGAATTATTTCTTATGTGTTACTTTGCATACTGGGCCAGCACCATTATTTGCGCAGAAGGAGAAGATTTTTTTTTTTGTGACCCAGACACCTGGTGGGACTTTGTGTACCTTGTAGGGTTTAATAAATGAATATACCAAAAGGTTCAAATATAATTAATCTTTATTTTCCATATAAAAATCGTTGAATAAAAACATTACAATTAAAGCGGGTTAAAAATCAGTTAATGTTATTTGGTCCAGGATGGTCCTGACAGAGAATAAAGACAGATGGCCTACACATTTCGCGGGACATCCCACTTCATCAGGGCCTTGAGGTAGCACATAAATTTTGTACATATACTGCAATAACCTACAAAACAAGATCTTGACAAGATTATAAATATTGGTCATCAGCTTCGGTGGTATTAGCCTGGCCCATATCTGCCCATTGCCTGTGGGAGCAGGTGCTTTATGTGTGTACCCTCCCATATATTACATCCTGTAACTGTTCCTACCACCCAGGAACCCTACAGGAGGCAATCCTTGGGCTGAATATCACGTCATATTTATCCCGTTCAGACGTGACTTCCGGGTCGCGAAATATCCCGTTTCGCACTTCCGCCCACTTGGAACACACAACACCTATGACGCACTTCCTGTTCGCTTCATTTCGAGTGCTCGGCCAGCCCCAGCCCTCCCCTCATCCACCAGCTCGGCCCCCCTCTCACTGATGACCATCAGCTGGGAGCGATCCTGCCGCCATCCATACTGCTCCATGGGCATTTGGAAAGCATAGGAGATGGATCTGGAGAGGGTGCACGCCATGGTTATGGCATGTCAGTGGTCACATGAGCCCTCTCCCATAGAACCGATCTGGATCTGTGATCCGGATGATGGGGCGGCCTCACGGATTCCCTCCAGTCTCCTCCCCCAGTAATTAAGACACACACACACACACACACACACACACACACCACGCTTTTTGATTGTCTCCATTCAGTGGTTGACCTGCATGAGAAAACACTTGAGGGATACATACACACATGGGAAACTATGTGAGAACCCCCTTGCTGGGATAACCCCTGCAACATTGAAAAAAATAATTAAATAAATAAGATTTTTTGCATCTTAATAGATTCCTTTATGGTCTCACCCTCACATCACCAACTGGGATTTAGATTGAAGGGTGTTTTGATCTACACTCATAATCCTCATATTCAATTTATTTCACTCATTTGAACATTTCTATACACACACACACACTTCCTATTCCTCGTCATTTATCTTCAGTCCTCACATTTACCCTTTCCTACTCTCCCCCCCCCCCCCCCCTCTCTCTTTTCTTCGCTTACCTGTGACACACTGATATTATAGCAATATCATCATTACCATTGCATAGGAGTCCGCTCTTTCTTCGTGGTGAGGATACAAAGGTTATTCCCACGGACCCCCCAGGCTTCCTCCCCACTGGACTGACTGAATAATTGGCATTATACAGGTGAAACTTTTTTTATTATATGATCTTGCATAATTAGCTGCTTAGGCAGGAATATAGGCATTAATAGGTATTAAATTAAAATGATATTTTCTAGGGATTTATACTCTGTCTGTTTCCCACTTGTCCCTTTGCTTCTTCCTTGGTTTTTGACACACTGTGGGGCAAATAAATGTAATTTAGTTCTAAACTGCTGGCTTTGTAATATTGTTATGCGAGTGGTCAAGAGATTTTTATTTTAGCCCCTTGTTTCTATAATTAAATAATGATGAAAACATCTACCAATATCTATATTTATAATCTTGTTTGTAGGTTATTACAATATATGTACAAAATTTGTGCTACCCCAAGGCCCTGATGAAGCGGGATTTCCTGCGAAACGCATAGGCCATCTGTCTTGATTCTCTCATTCCTGGACCAAATAACAGTAACTGTGATTTTAAAGCGATTTTTTTTTTAAACAAAAAAACCTGCAAGGCAAAGGCATAATGAGCTAGTATGCAGCGCATACTAGCTTATTATGAAATGCACACCTTAGAACGAGGCCTCGACATCTGATCCCGGTCCACGCCGAGGGAGCCGACATGTTCCCTCAGCGTTTCTTTCGGGCATTTCTTTTGGGCGTTTTTCGGGTTTCTTTCTTCCTCTGGAGCTGAGTGGCCGAAGCCGCGATTACGTCACTCCTGCGCGTGTGCGCGCGGGAGTCTTCTTCCCGGCAAGGTCCGGACCTTCACAGCGCATGCGCCGCTGACGTCAGCAGCTGCATGCAAAGTACGGTTTAGGAGATATTTTTTACCTAGAGGTAAGCCTCATTATAGGCTTACCTGTAGGTAAAAGTTAGGAAAAAAGAGAAGGGTATATGACCATTTTAACCCACTGTAATCGTAATGATTTTATTCTACCATTTGAATATGGGAAAAAAAAAAAAAAAAAAGATTAAATTCGTTTAACCTTTTGGTATATGCATTTATTAAACCCTACAAGGTAAACAAAGTCCCACCAGGTGTCTGGGTCACAAAAAAAATCTTCTCCTCCTCCGCAAATAATGGTGCTGGCCCAGTATGCAAAGTAACATAATTCAATCCGGATGGTCGCTCTCCGATTTTTTTGGGTTAAATACCATACAGCAAAAGATGAAAACAGCTGACATGTTTCACACCGTAACTACTGGTGCTTACTCATAGTAAGCACCAGTATTTATGGTGTGAAACATGTCAGCTGTTGATTTTGTTGGAGTGCGGCCATCCGGATTGAATTATATTCTGTCAGATTAGGCAAACCGTCAAATCTTGTAACGGCCGAGACGCAGCTTCACTTCCATCTTGGTACACCCCGCACTCAGCCGCAGTAAGCTTACAGTCTGAAGTCGCCAAGCGGACATCTTTTTACACCCACCAAAATCTTGCATTTCACAAGGAACACCAAGACAGTGGAAACAAAAATGACCACATTTTGAAAAGCAAACACTTCAAGGTATTGTCTGAAATTGTCATTTTTTGCAACAAGTTTTTCAAAAATGGAGGAAAGAATTGTTGTGTCCCCCCCCCCCCCCCACACAAAGTTGTCAATTTAACCACTAGAGATCCGCGCTATGGCCGAATGACGGCTACAGCGCGGACCTGCTTCGCCGGGTCTATTGGCGTAGTCCCGTGCACGAGCGGCCTACACACCCCCTGAAGGACGCGTGCGGCACGCTTTGTGATCAGTGAGTCTGAGACTCACAGATCTGAATAAGGGGTCGATTCTGACCCCTTACCACGTGATCAGCTGTCAGCCAATGACAGCTGATCATGTGATGACAACACAGCTGGTAAATCAGCTATTTTTCCTGTCAGCGCGAGGAGAAAAAAAAAAGCTGACCACCGGTGGCAGTGAGAGGGACATTAGTCCCAATCACTGCGATGTGCCCCAGCTCCTCAGTGCCCACCTGTGCCCCCTACAAGCGCTGCCCACCAGTGCAGCCTCATCAGCACATATCAACGAAGCAGAAAAATTACCTGTTTGCAAAATGTTATAACAAACTATTAAAAACATGATTTTTTTATTTTTTTATTTTTTTTTTTAATTTTCCATCTTTTTTTGTTTGTTTAGCAAAAAATAAAAACCCCAGCTGTGATTAAATACCACCAAAAGAAAGCTCTATTTGTGGGAAAACAATGATAACAATTTAATTTGGGTACAGTGTTGTATGACCGTGCAATTGTCATTCAAAGTGCGTCAGCGCCGAAAATTGGTCTCGGCAGGAGGGGGGTTTAAGTACCCAGTAAGCAAGTGGTTAATAAAGATATTTCTCCCACACAGCCAGGATATACTTAGAATTACACTCCAAAACACATATCGTTACTTCTCCATAGTGGAGTGATTCCGCGTCTTTTTGGAATAATATACCGGACATTGCATCTTGTAGATCACACAAATCAACCAAATGTATCAAAACCAAGGTACTGTAATTGTCTCCTTTGTAGGAGTGGTCAGGGAATATAGCTTAGTGTAGTGTAACCTATAGCAGTCCCAGAAATGGCATGTTCACTGGCCAGCAAGTACAGGAGAGTGAAGAAAGGAACAGCAAAAGAGATCCTGTGGCCTGGAGAGTGGCGGTTGTCCACAGGCAAAAGATCACTAAAAGTAAACAGGCAGAAACGTGATTAATAAACGGTCCAAACTTAGTATAGCAGGTCGATGCAACGCTACACTGGTGTGGCAGTAATCAGAAGCACTGCTGCTGACTTGCACTGGTCTGGTGACAATCAGGGACATTGTTGCTGGCTTACACTGGTGTGGTGACAGCAGCAATGGGCAAATGGTAACATCATACTGCAGTGGCGGTGATCAGAGATGATGGCTGGTGGCACTGACATACAGCAATATCAGAGCAGCCGGCCATTGTACATGATCTCTGCCACAACGGTAAGATGTCACAATAGCGACACTGCACTTGCTCTGGTGACAATGTAAAAAAATAAAAATAAAACATTGCTGACAGTTCTCTGCTGCATTCATGCAGCCACTGAGAACTACTGTGATATATGTGATTGGCCACAGCTATCTCATGGTATAGGGCTGCTGTGCTTGGCCCTGTACAATGTGATCACTGTGACCAACGAGATCCCAGTAGTTCTCAATAGCATCATTAAGGACAGCCATTGTTTGATTGGTCACAGCGATCACGTTACCAGGGCAGAGTTTAGCAGCCCAGTACACAATCAGCGGCCACAGATCACACCACTGCACAACTCCCGGGGGCAGGCACAATGCAGGAAACAGTTAACTACTATATAGGCAAAGTGTTGCCACCAGGTTACCTGCTTTCATAATCCATTTGCATCATGTTCAAAGTTGTGATAAACATGCCTCAAAATTTACTAAATCTGGCTGCTATTTATATGGCCAAGAGTACCTGTAAAGCTCTTGCATAAACGGTGCATCACTTGGCCTGTCATTTAGAACTTCAGTGGATGATTGCCAAGTTTCTCTTTTTCAGCACACATGGGCTAAAGTTGGCCACCGATGGATCAAAATCGGGCCAGTTCAGCAGGGACCAGCTGAATTTCGATACACCTATGGCTGTTCCCATTTGAAAACACCACTGATGTGTTATCGTAAGAGCACAGAAATGTGTCTGGACATGATACACATGTGAGGCAGGGTTCAGTTTATACACATCCTAATAAAGCGAGCCATTCAAGCATGGTTTGAATGTTTGCAAACTTCTGTTAAATCAGACAAAATTCAACCTATGGGTGCATTGTCTGCACCATACGACTTCACAAAAGTCAATTTAAAAATCTGGGTGAAAAACTGTAGGGGGAAAAGTGATTGTATCCAATCAGATACAATAGCTATCAGAAGAGATGTCCCTGTCAATGCTGTAGAACACAGATAAAAGGAAATATATAAAATTGCGTTAAAAAAAAAAAAAAAAAATATATGGTCCCCCTCCGCAGGGCAATGTCATAATATGTAACGATGACGTCACTCCCATGCATACCGTCAATTGAGAGACCAGTGCACATATGCTGGTGATGTAAATATCTGCTAAACAGTGCACGTTTAGGAGATATTTACTGTACCAACAGGTAAACTTTAAATAAAATTATTGAAAGTATAATTAGCATAATAACCAGTTCACTATATTACAATGGGGATCATGGGAACGTGGGACAGCACTGAAAAGAGAAAAGTCAGAACAAAAACCTATACAAAATTGGTAAGGGATAAACGCATCAAATTGAATTGTGGGTTAAAGTGGTTGTAAAGGCTCAAGGCTTTTTTACTTTTCATGCATTCTATGCATGAAGGTAAAAAAATAAAAAAATAAAAAACACCACACACTTCTGTTTGCAGTAGCAGCGCCTCCAGCCCTTGCCTAAAGCTTATCTGAGCCCCATCTCAATCCAGCTATGTGCATGAGAGCAGAAGCTCTCCCTGGTCTCTCCCTCTCCATTGGCTGAGACAGCAGCAGTAGCCTTTGGCCCCTGCTACTGTCAATCACAATGGACAGAATGCATGTATATTACAGAGTTAGGCCTTATGTACTCTGCTGCTGGTAAACGGACGTTTAGGAGGAGTTGGGCATTTTTTTTTTCAACTGCTCCTGAACTCTACACTCATCTTATCAGTACATGTACACAGGGTCGTCAACAGTCGTTTTTAGGCAGTTGAGTTTAGAGGCTTTTTTCAGAAAGCAAAAAAAAAAAAAAAAGAGAATCTGAGTTTAGAGGCATTTAAAGCGCCAAACGCTTCTAAAACGCAGCAAAACTGACAATTTAAAATGTGGGATACCATCTGCCAAGTTAAATCGTTCAGCAGAGGTTGTAAAAATGTCCCGTTTACATGAAGTCTTAGGGTATATCTAAAATAAAAATGTGTTGCATATTCGATATAGGCGCCTCTTTCTGCATCTTTTGTCCTAGAACCACCCTTGAATATTTTTTTACCAGGGGTTCTCTGAGACCTGAAAATAGTTTCAAGTGTCAATGGCAAATAAGCCCCTTACATTGGTGGTCAGTGGGAAGAATGCCCCCATCCCCTTTTACAGCGGTAGTTCGAATGCTATCCTCAGTCAGTTAAACCGATCAATAGTGCTCTGTCAAGTGGCGCTGGACATGGAACTAGGCAGTCTCTGTCAGATAGGAGGAGATTAGCCTCAGCTTAAAGTATGAAAGGGTTGAGACCCTTGCCAGTCTCCCTTTCCATTTATGTCCAACTGGAAATATTTCTCTTTACTTCCAGACCTACAGACACAATAGGAGGTCTCTTGATATGTGGTAAATGACCTCTAACTGGAAGAAGTTGATTTTATGTACAACCCAGCAGGCTGAACGAAAAAAAAATAAACGTACAGATCGCTGTTCTAACACATCCAAGGTTATTGCAGCAATCTCCCTGCTGAACTATTGTGTTCTGACAGTAGGACAGGCAGGACTGTCTTCTTCCGCCCCCCACCACAACACAGTGATCAGCGTTCACAGACAGCTGATCAAATGCTGGTTTTCCAGCATGTTCATTTGACAGAAGCTGGTCATGAGACCAGCTTTTGTTGGACATGGAGCTGTACACATGGGCCGAAAGTCAGCAGTTTCCTGCTGAACCAACTGTTTTCGGCCTGCGTGTACCCAGCTTTAGGTCTCATGCACACTGGATGTTTTTAACATGCCTCTGAAGGGCATCTGTTTTTTTTTTCCTGCCTCTAAATGCTCCTGCATGTTGGCCTACATGCCCGTGTACACAAAAAATGACCTGGCCATTTTTTTTCCTATGTGGCACTGCACTATTTTTACTGACAATTGCGCAGTCATGCAGTGCTGTACCAAAACAACATTTATATATTTTTCTTTCACACAGATCAAGCTTTCTTTTGGTGGTAAACACCTGTGGGTTTTTTTATTATTACCGTATATAAACTAAAAGACCAACAATCTTGAAAAAAAAAAAAAAATAATAATGTCTGCTATAAAACCTATCCCATTAAAAAAAAATAAAAATCCCAATAAGCGTATACTGATTGGTTTCCGTGACAGTTGCAGCATCTACAAACTATGGAATATATACACTGGAATTTCTATTTTTACACTAGTAATGGCGATGATCAGCTACTGCGATATTAACGGGAATAAAAATGTGATGTTGCTTCAGGCAATCTGACACTGACGCTGGGGGGGGGACTAATTGCCACTGACATCACCAATGACATTACAGTCATCGGTGCCAACAGTATGCACTGTCACTGGGCAGGCTTGGGGTTTAACATCTAGGGTGATCCAAGTGAGTGAGCGTGTAATGCTTTTACTGGGGATCTAGCAGTTTTGAACAAACTAGATTCCCCGTCACTGAACAGAACTCTGTTTTGTTTAAATTCACAGGGTGCCAGCGGTCAATCATTGGGCATGATGAATCACATACTCGGAAATGCAGAAACAGAAACACACACACACACACACACACACACAGTATATACTTGAGTATAAGCAGAGTTTTTCAGCACATTTTTTTGTGCTGAAAGTGCCCCCCTCGGCTTATACTCGAGTCAAGCACTTTTCTGCAGCAGAGAATGACATTTTCCGACCCGATTTTGGGGCCCCTCATCTTGGAGCCACTTGGTGCTAGGAACCTAAATTTTGCATATGTTGTAGTGTTGGTTCCACACCAAAATTTAGCACCACATGGCCCGAGATACGGGGCCCCAAAGTCGGTTCGGAAAATGTCATTCTCTGCTGCAGAAAAGTGCTTGACATTTTCCGACCCGACTTTGGGGCCCTGTATGTCGGGGCCACTTGGTTCTAGGAACCCCCAAAACACTACAACATATCCAAATTTGGGGTTCCTAACACCAAGCGGCCCCCAGATACAGGGCCCCAAATTCAGTCAACTGTGTCCATCTGCAGCAATGTCATTTCGGGACCCTTTGGGTGCAGCTAGGGGGCATCTAGGGACCCTTAACTACCAAGTTTGACGTTTGTGGGACCTATGGCTGCAAATGGGCATTGTTGACCCTCTTTTCCACTTACAGTTGCTGCGCATTTCTCACCCTAGGCTTATACTCGAGTCAATACGTTTCCCCAGTTTTTTGTGGTAAAATTAGGTGCCTCCGCTTATATTCGAGAGGGGGTGTGTGTGTGTGTGTGTGTGTGTGTGTGTGTGTGTGTGTGTGTGTGTGTGTGTGTGTGTGTGTGTGTGTGTGTGTGTGTGTGTGTGTGTGTGTGTGTGTGTGTGTGTGTGTGTATATACACATACACGATTCTACGCAGCCTGCTGGGACTGTAGCAGTAAAGCTAAAGTGTGCGCTCGGCAACTGGTTAAACCTATAGTTCTAGCGCAATGTATACAATTTAACCACTTGCTTACTGGGCACCTAAACCCCCCTCCTGCCCAGACCAATTTTCAGCTTTTAGCACTGTCACTCTTTAAACGACAATTGCACAGTCATACAAACACTGTACCCAAATGACATTTTTATAATTTTTTTTCCCCACAATTTTAAAAAACAAAAAATATAAAACCGTTTGCAAAATTTATTAACAAAATAAAATATAAAACAGGTAATTTTTCTCCTTCATTGATGCACGCTGATGGGCACTAATAGGTGGCACTGGCAGGCAGTACTTGTGGGCACATATGAGGCAGCTTCGCCTCTTCGGGACCGATGCCCTTCAAACAGGAGCCAGCAATCGGCTTTTTTTTTCTTCTCACGCTGACAGCAAGAGAACAAAATAAATAAATAAAAACGGATTACCGATCTGTTTACAGCACGTGATCAGCTGTCATTGGCTGACCGCTGATCACGTGGTAAGGGGCCGGGATAGATCTGTGTTTACCCGAGTCTCATTGACTCAGGTGATCCCCTATAAGTACAGTAAATATCTCCTAAACATGCACCCTTGAGGAGATATTTACTTTAGAAGCAGCCGATAAAGTCACCGGCGCATGCGCACTGGGCTCTCAATGGACTGTACCCTTGAGAACTTTGTGCTGCGGCCGTAACGCATAGGAGTGACATCATCGCGGCTCAGCCATTCACATGGCCGAAGCCCGCAAACCCGGAAAGGAAGACTAGCCGAAATTTTGCTTCTTCTCCTTCCCCACAGCTGGCCCATTGACAAAGTGCAGTGCACTTTGTGTATTCTCAGTAGGAGACCAGCTGTGAAGCCGCATGGCTTTACTGACGGTTTCCCTTAGTCAAGATGGCAGCGCCAGTACCAGATAGCAGATTACAAATTTGGCTCAGGTGACGACACCGCTGGATTCCTGGACAGGTAAGACCCTAATTTTAAAAAGGCTGCTGGCTGAGGGTTTTTTTTTTTTTGGGGGGGGGGGGGTTTGGGGGAGAGCCTGGAGCTCCTCTTCAAACTGCCCAGGGCCCAATTGTTATTTTTTTTCTGCTGTGGTTTACTACAGTTCCTAAAGGGCTATAGGCCAGTTTCAAGTATTCAATTGTAAACACTATCAGCAGCCAAAAATCAAATGGTTTTAGATAACTAAAAACTTTTCCTTCTATATATGAATTTTCATTTGCTAAAAGAACATAATGTACTTAACCACTTTACGACCGGCGCGCGACTATGTACGTCCCTTTTTTGAAGAGGGATATCTCGGTAACGGCAGCAGCTGCTGCCACAACCGAAATATCCATCTCTTCAGGCGCCGGTCGTAATTCCGATAATGGTAATCATTGCGGCAGATTCGCCACGAGATCACCGTTATCGGCAGCGGCAGAAGCGATCGGGTCCTGCTCCGTGATGGGTATAGAGACGAGTGAGGCTAAGATGGCCCCCACCCGTCTCTATACCATAGCAGGGCGGAAGTGACGTTTTGATGCTTCTTAAAAGGCACATTTTCCAAAATGTAATTTTTATTTTTTTTTGCATTTAAGTCCAAATATGAGATCCGAGGACTTTTTGACCCCAGATCTCATATTTAGGAGGACCTTGTATTTTCTATTACAAGGGATGTTTACATTCCTTGTAATAGGCATAAAAGTGAGCCAATTTTATTTTTATTTTATTTTTTTTAAAACCGTGTAAAAATAAAATCAAGAAAAATAAAGGAGACGTCCCGACGATCTCGCGTGCAGAAGCAAACACATACGTGAGTAGCACCCGCATATGAAAACGGTGGTCAAACCACACATGTGAGGTATTGCCGCGATCGGTAGAGCGAGAGCAATAATTCTAGCCCTAGACCTCCTCTTTAACGCAAAACATGCAACCTGTAGAATTTTTTAAACGTCGCCTATGGAGATTTTTGAGGGTAAAAGTTTGACACCATTCCACGAGCGGGCGCAATTTTAAAGCGTGACATGTTGGTATCAATTTACTTGGCGTAACATTATCTTTCACGATATATAAAAAAAAATTGGACTAACTTTACTGTTGTCTTATTATTTTATTCAAAAAAGTGAATTTTTTCCAAAAAAAGTGCGCTCGTTAGACCACTGCGCAAATACGGTGTGAAGAAAAGTATTGCAATGACCGCCATTTTATTCTCTAGGGTGTTAGAAAAAAAAAACAATATATAATGTTTGGGGGTTCTAAGCAATTTTCTAGCAAAAAAAAAAAAAACCTGTTTTAAACATGTAAACACCTAAAATCCAAAACGAGGCTGGTCTTAAAGTGGTTAAGGACCAAGCCTATTTTTCAGACTGTTTACAAGTTTCTTTTTTTGATGGAGAGAGATAGAGATAGATATAGATATAGAGATATATAGATATAGATATATATATCTCTATGTTTGGGGGTTCCAACACCGTAGAGAATAAAATGTCAGTCGTTGCAATATTTTGTCACACCGTATTTGCGCAGCGGTCTTACAAGTGCACTTTTTTTGGAAAAAATTAACTTTTTTGAATTAAAAAAAATAAAAAAAAAAAAAACAGTAAAGTTAGCCCATTTTTTTTTTTTTTATATGTTGAAAGAATGGTGACAAACTTTTACCAATAAAAATCTACATATGCAATGTTTAAAAATATCTACAGGTAACCAGTTTTGAGTTACAGAGGGAGGTCTAGGGCTAGAATTATTGCTCTTGCTCGAACGATCACGGCGATACCTCACGTGTAGTTTGAACACAGTTTTCATATGCGGGCGCTCCTAACGTATAATAACAATAATAATTTTGGGTCACTTTTATTCCTATTACAAGGAATGTAAACATCCCTTGTAATAGAAAAAAAAAAGCATGACAGGACTCAAATATGAGATCTGGGGTCAAAAAGACCTCAGATTTACACTACAGTGCAATATAAAAAAAGAAAAAATTTCTCCTTTAAGAGCATTGCGCAGAAGTGACGTTTGATGTCACTTTCACAAGTTAATGCTATAGGGGTTGAGTGGGGGCCATCTTCCCCTCACTCAGCAGCCAGCCAAACAGGGGAGAGGACCCGATCGCTACGGACGGCTCTGGTAAGCAGCAGAGACCACTGGAGCGTGGTGGGAGACCCTTTCCAGCCCCCGATAAAAGTGATCTTGAGGCAAAACCATTGCAGAGAACATTTTTATCTGAAAGCGGACTGCCTGCTGAAGAGGCTACTGGGGTTATGGCAGCTATCTGCTGCCATAGAAATGGTATTCCTCTTCAAACAGCTGACGTATAATGACAGCGGGCGGTTCGTAAGTGTTTACAGGTGTTGTAAAGGCAGAAGGTTTTTCATCTTAATGCATTCTATGCATTAAGATAAAAAAAAAAAAAAAAAAAAAAAAAAAAAAACCTTGTGTGTAGCAGCCCCCCCCCCCCCCCCCCAATTACCTACCTGAGCCCCCTCTCTCCCCAGCGATGTCCACGATCCCCTCAGCCATCCAGGACACACCTCCTGATTGGCTGAGACAGAGCAGTGGCGCCAATGGCTTCCACAGCTGTCAGAGTCAGTCAGGGGAGAGAGGGGACGGGCCAGGTCAGGGCTCCGTGTCTGAATGGATACATGGAGCTCTGACTCTGCTTGGGTGCCCCCTGTAGCAAGCTGCTGGCTGAGGGCACTCAGAGGGGAGGGGCTAGGAGCAGAAAATAGGGACCCAAGAAGAGGACTACACAGGAGGCAAGTATAACATTGTTTTTTTTTAACAAACCTTTACAATCACCCTTCAGGATACACACACCACTGGTTAGGAACCTATATAGTAATATACAGTGTGTACATAAAAGTATACAGGTAATGCTTACATTAGCAAGTGTACCTGTGATGTACAATGAAAAATACCTACACTATCAGCAACATGCAGCACAGGTAGAAATCACACTTTATCATTAACAAGACTTATTATATTGGACCAATTTGGATAATATGAACACATGCTGCTGTACAAAGTTCTGCCAAGGGAAGCTATTTTTAGAAGCAAATATACAAAGGCTACAAATATTCTCAGTGTGACATGCTTAAAAAATAGTTAATAGCACAAGTAGCACTACTCCTGCCATCCTGCACACCCCCATTGCTTACATAAACCCTGCCTGCATATACAATTGCTGCATTACTTACTGACAAAACAAGAAGAAAAAAAAAAGAAAAAAAATACTACTGATAATTGGAAAGAATAGGATAGTGCAGATAAAGGTCAGCATGGCAGAAAAGGATGAAGAATGAAATGACGAGGCTTCCAAAAACCTGGGTTCATGTTACACATAGAAACAAGAAAATCAGCTGGTACAAGGATATACATGTACCCAGGACATGGCAATCTCTGAACGCAAAGATTTCAAACTGATTTATAGGCAATGTTGGGCATCTATCACCAGCAAAAAGACAGTTCTTGCAGCGCCCATTTACAGTAATGTTGTTTGCAAAGGATTTATTATATAAAAAAGTATTACTGTAAAAAGAATACACACAAAGAATGTGTATAGCCACTCTATACATTCACATGGGGACTCTGTAGCTTCTGTGGGACAAGGCAGACACATGTACTCCTGAAATCTAATGTGTGAAATGTAGGACTTTTCAAAATGCATAGCTACTGATTTTTTTAAATATTTAAAAACACTTGCTTAAAATCAGTACAGATACTATAAACTAAATGTAACACAGATTTATCAACACTCAAATGAGGGACATGCTCTCAAAAGATAAAGTTGTCCTTGAAAAATCACACATCTGCTAGATTTGAACACATCCCAAAGTGAAGGCCCCGTTCACACTTCTCCAGGTAGAGGACTTTCTCCCCAGAATATGAATGTACATTTGATGATGATGTTGTGTGTTGGGCAGTTCTCACGTCACTTTATATTACATGGCAAAGAGAATGTTTTTCTACGTAGAATACACACTTTGCTTTTCTTTTATAGAAACAAATAAATTGGGGGGCTATTACCATAAGGAAGACTTCCACCTGTACAAAAGCAGACTTTTCAGCATTATTACCATGGGCTGGGTAAATCCCAGGAGCCAGGTAACCAACGCTCATTAACCCTTTCCCACTGCCTACTGTGGTCCTTTAGGTGGATCTTAAACTCAGAGATGGTGTCCCAATCACATGACAGGAAGGCGAGTCGGGCTCCTGAGAGCAGTCGGTGACCACTCGCTCAGTTTATTGGGTGCGTGCTCTCAGCACACAACCTCAGACCCCCATCGATACGCATGTGTGGTAGCTCCCATTACATGTACGGATTACGGCAATGGAAATAGGTTAAAAAAATGATAGCTGACACCTAACTTTTGAGGTTCTATTTGTTGTCAATGGAGCTTGTCCTGCTGGCTCCTGGATTGTATATTAATGGATCCATCCCTTTTACTACTCATCAGCCAAAGGCTCACCATAAAATCAGCTTTAGATTTACCTAAAATATGTGACACCAGGACCCAGTTAGATTGTCCAATAAGACAGGACCTTACACCACGTACTTGTTGGTAGAACTAAGGGTCACCATACGCAAGGCTGGCCATACACAATCAGATTGTAGAACTCTCCTTTTGCTTTACCAAAGATATGTTATTACAAAATTGGCTTTAAGACAAAAAATAAATAAAACGAAACCATCCAATTATTTAGTGTTAAACCACGCAGGTCCTGGTACTACACAGTTTAAAGTTGAGTTCCACCAATTTAGAAGTCAGCAGCTACAAAAAGTGTAGCTGCTGACTTTTAATAATCAGACACTTACCGGTTCAGCGGTACCAGCTCACTAAGCCCCGCTCCTCTCCCCCTCCTCTCCAAGACACCGGAATTCTGTCAGTGCCCGGCTGTGGTTTCACAGCTGGGCACGCATGCGCGAGCCGCGCTGGGCTCAGAATGGTTGGGCAATCTTCTGGGACCTGTGACGTGTCCCAGAAGATTGCAGGGGAGAGGTGAACTTCCTTCCAGCACCGCAGAGCCCGGGAAGGAAGAGGGAGCTGGGTGCCTGTAAAAGTAGGGTACCCGCTCCTCCCCAAAAAAATAAACTACATGCCAAATGTGGCATGTCGGGAGGTCACCATAACTTAAAGTGGAAGTTCCATTTTTGGGTGGAACTCCGCTTTAAGGTAGAGCTAAAGGAGATAGATATGCTATAAAATCTGATTGTGTACAATTAGATTGTAAGCTCTTATGAGCAGGGTCCTCTTAACCTGTTTGTATTTTATTGTATCTGTACTGTCTCCCTTTTATATTGTAAAGCGCTGCATAAACTGTTGGCGCTATATAAATCCTGAATAATAATAATGAACCTAAAAGGAGACTGTTGCCTCTCCATTTAGATTGTAAGCTCTCAGTAGCAGGGCCCCCCCGTAACCCTCTTGTATCGAATCGTACTGCAAGGGCCCGTTCACACTGACCCAAACAGCTGCCGCACACAAAACCACAGTGGTTTAGTGTGCGGCAGCTGTCCTTTCCGGCTGCAGCGAGCTGGCGGTGGGAGGTGCAGTGATGTGTGATTTGGCGCATCACACAGCTCCTTTTTTATTTTTAAACTCCACTTAAATATGTACAAAGTGACATTTATTTCATGTCACTGTACAGCAGCATGATGCGTTGTGCTGCTGTACAGCGACATTTGTTCCTGTCCTGTGTGCTGCACTAAAATGCGGCATGTCTGCATTGTATTGCAGAACTGCAGACTGCATTGCACTGTAAATATGACACAGGGAACAATTGTGGTCTGTGTGTCCTAGCGGTGACCTGTGTGCATCCAGTGCGGTAAAACGCCAGATCTCACTATGCGTGGCTCTAACTTTAGGCCTCGCGCACAGAGGGTTTAAAAAAAAAAAAAAAAATTGCTTTTACATGCCTTTGCCGGGTTTTTTCTTTAAATTATTATTTCTGCCTCTAAGGCTAGGTTGACATTAGTTCGATTTGGCATGCGATTTGACATGTCAAATTGGCGGCCATTGCCGGCAATGGCACAGTTCGAATCGGTGCGATGCAGACTTAGCGGCGTCGCACTGATTCCCAAAAGTAGTTTTGTGCGCTACTTTTGGTGACTTCGGGTGCGATTTCAATAGACATCTGTGCAGGAACCCGCACCGATGTCTGTCAAAATGCCCCTGAAGTTGGACTGCATTGCCGGGTTTAGATCGTGCGGCTTCAGCTGAACTCGCACGATTTCTAAACCCGCAGCAAATGCATAAAAACGCACCCGTAGTTGCATTTTTGGTGCACGTCCTTTTTCCACTAGTGAAAAATGCACTAGAAACACTGCAAAAAACGCCTATTCGCTCTTTAACGCATTGCAATGACACAGTGTGGTCATGAATCCTTAGTCTGTATGGCGCTATAATGATCCTAAACAACAAAACACTATGATGAGATTCTCCAATCAGATTGTAAGGTGATGTGTAGGTGCGCTGCAGCCCGGAGTACGCGTTTCAGAAAGCGCGTTGCAAGGTGTTAACGCCAGCTCCTGAGGTGGGCACAGGCGTCCCATTATAATGGGGAGAAGTGTGAAGTACGGAGGGGCCCCCCGCGGAGAAGTACGGAGGGGCCCCCCGCGGAGAAGTACGGAGGGGCCCCCCGCGGAGAAGTACGGAGGGGCCCCCCGCGGAGAAGTACGGAGGGGCCCCCCGCGAAGTACGGAGGGGCCCCCCGCGGAGAAGTACGGAGGGGCCCCCCGCGGAGAAGTACGGAGGCGCAGAAGTATGAAGGGCCCCTGGTGACATTGCTGGGAATGAAAGTTTCCCATGGTGGGGGGGACAAAGGCGGGACACACCGCACCCACCGGCCCGGAGCCCCGGCCATCACATCCACCATCTTCCCGTCCCACCCAGCCCGCCTCTCTCACCTCTATAGCGGCCGGACCAGGCACAGTCCCATCTCTCCCGGTCAGCGGACACAGCGCGGCCCTTCCTCCCCGGTGTACAGCTCCGGCCTCCCGCGGCCCGAATCACTCCATGCCCCGGCTCAGCCGGCCCACTGCTCCGTCCGTCTCCAATGTCGCCGCTTCCTGTCGTTCTTCTTCTTCCCCCTCCCAGGCACCAGGCCGCTCCGTCTCTCTCAGTACTCGGGCGCCATCTTACTCCCCGCTCTGGCCCGGAGAAAAAATAGTCCAGACGAGCCGGGGCTCTGGCCGATGGAAAGCGCTCAGGCCTCAGGATTCCCCCCCCACCGGCACTCACACAGAGGAACAGGACGGCTCCGGAAGCGGGGGGAGGCGGCGAGGAGGGCGGGGCCTGTGTCGGTGTATCCGGGACGAGGATTCCGTAACGCTCTTTGCTCGCCCCGGGTCTTTATTTCGAGCCGCAGCGGCGGCGGAGGTGGAAGGAGGAGGGATACGCGCGACCGCTCGGGATGTGACACTCAAGTGACGCGGCTCCGCACAGGATGCTTCCGCCGTCACATTAACCGTCTCCGTGCCGGAGCCCAGAGGGGAGCTAGCACGTGGGAAGCAGAAGGGGGAGGAGAGGTGTCCTCCGGGACTGAGCAGGAGGAGGAGGGGTGTGGGGGGATAACAATAACAACACCGATATGTACAGGCCGACTCCTTCTCCTAATACAGTCTATTGTCTGACCGGGGACGGAGAACTTTCACTTGTCCTGTCCTGGAAGGGAACAATGAACACGGCCCTATATGACTGAAAGCAGAAGGGGGAGGAGAGGTGTCCTCCGGGACTGAGCAGGAGGAGGAGGGGTGTGGGTGTCTGACCGGGGACGGAGAACTTTCACTTGTCCTGTCCTGGAAGGGAACAATGAACACGGCCCTATATGACTGAAATACAAGGCCCTATATGACTGAAATACACGGTCCTATATGACTGAAATACAAGGCCCTATATGACTGAAATACACGGTCCTATATGACTGAAATACACGGTCCTATATGACTGAAATACAAGGCCCTATATGACTGAAATACACGGTCCTATATGACTGAAATACAAGGCCCTATATGACTGAAATACACGGTCCTATATGACTGAAATACAGACACTACATGACTGAAATACACGGCCCTATATGACTGAAATACACGACCCTATATGACTGAAATACACGGCACTATATGACTGAAATACACGACACTATATGACTGCAATACATGGCCCTATATGACTGAAATACATGGCCCTATATGGCTGCAGTACACTGTCCTATATAATTGTAATACACGGCCCTATGACTCAAATACACAGTCCTATATGACTGAAATACACGGTCCTATATGACTGCAATACACAGTCCTATGTGACTGAAATACACGGTCCTATGTGACTGAAATGCATGGCCCTATATGACTGAAATACACAACACTATATGACTGAAATACACAATATATGACTCCAATACACAGCCCTATATGACTGAAATACACGACACTATATGACTCCAATACACAACACTATATGACTGCAATACACAGCCCTATATAACTGAAATACACAGCCCTATATGACGGAAATACACAGCCCTATATGACTGAAATACACGACACTATATGACTGCAATACACATCCCTATATGACTGAAATGCACAACACTATATGACTGAAATACACAACACTATATGACTGCAATACACAGCCCTATATGACTGAAATACACAACACTATATGACTGAAATACACGACACTATATGACTGGCATACACAGCCCTATATGACTGAAATACACAGCCCTATATGACGGAAATACACATCCCTATATGACTGAAATACACGACACTATATGACTGGCATACACAGCCCTATATGACTGAAATACACAGTCCCATATGACTGCAATACACAGCCCTATATGACTGAAATACACTGCCCTATATGACTGAAATACACGGCCCTATATTGACTGAAATACACGACCCTATATGACTGCAATACACGGCCCTATATGACTGAAATACACGACCCTATATGACTGCAATACACGGCCCTATATGACTGAAATACACGGCCTTATATGACAAATACACGACACTATATGACTGCAATACATGGCCTTATATGACTGAAATACACGGCCCTATATGACTGCAATGCATAACACTATATGACTGCAATACACGGCCCTATATGACTGAAATACACGGTCCTATATGACTGAAATACACGGCCCTATATGACTGAAATACACGGCCCTATATGACTGAAATACATGGCCCTATATGACTGCAATACACTGCCCTATATGACTGAATTACAGGGCCCTATATGACTGCAATACACGGCCCTATGACTGAAATACATGGTCCTATATGACTGCAATACATGGTCCTATATGACTGAAATACATAACACTATATGACTGAAATACACAACACTATATGACTGCAATACACGGCCCTATATGACTGCAATACACGGCCCTATATGACTGAAATACACAGCCCTATATGACTGCAATACACAACACTATATGACTGCAATACACAACACTATATGACTGCAATACACAACACTATATGACTGCCATACACGGCCCTATATGACTGAAATACACGGTCCTATATGACTGAAATACACGGCCCTATATGACTGAACTACATGGCCCTATATGACTGCAATACACTGTCCTATATGACTGAATTACACGGCCCTATATGACTGCAATACATGGCCCTATGACTGAAATACATGGTCCTATATGACTGCAATACATGGCCCTATATGACTGAAATACATGACACTATATGACTGAAATACAAGGTCCTATATGACTGAAATACACAACACTATATGACTGAAATACACGACCCTATATGACTGCAATACACGGCCCTATATGACTGCAATACACAGCCTTATATGACAAATACACGACACTATATGACTGCAATACACAGCCCTATATGATGAAATACACTGCCCTATATGACTGTAAAACGCAGCCCTATATGACTGCAATACATGGCCCTATATCACTGCAATACAAGGCCCTATACAACTGAAATACACGGTCCTATATGACTGAAATACACAACACTTTATGACTGCAATACACGGCCCTATATGACTGCAATACACGGCCCTCAGCCCCTGTATTGTCCTATAGCTGCCTAACATTGCCTGGACCAGATTTTACACTGTAAACCTTTGTTTATCCTCTCGCTGACCATATAACATACAACGAGAGTGCATCCTAAAGTGTAACTAAAGGCAGAACTTTTTTTATTCTTATTTTGGATAGAGTAATGGAGAATTATAACCCCCGTCAGGTTTTTATTTCTCATCTGTGTCCCATAGGGGAGATTTCCCTTCACTTCCTGTCCCACGGGGAGATTTCCCTTCACTTCCTGTTCCATGGGGGAGATTTCCCTTCACTTCCTGTCCCATAGCCAAACAGGAAGTGAGAGGAAATCCCTCCATAGTGAGGGAATCCTTGTGTGTCCCATTGGAAGACTTCCCCTCCATTCCTGTCACAATGTCAACCCAAAATGTAAGATTTTTTTTTCACTTTCACTTTTGATGATAATGGTAAACAGGACACATAGAGAGGGTGAATCTCCCTAATGGCCTGTACACACGATCAGAAAAATTGTACGAAAAATACCACTTTCGAAGCAGAACTTTACCCATAACAACTTGATAAAAATAATGTTCTGTAGCTTGGAACATACATTTCACAATAATAATTATGCTACCAAAATGAGTGTGTGCTGTAAATTGCCTCCAGCACTGCTCCTGTTTTTTCTTGCTGGAGGCGGTCATTTTGCTGAAGCCCAGAGCCCCTGAACAGCATTAAATCATAAAGTGGAACTAAACCCATCGATATAACGGTTAAAAAAAAACAGTTAAATTCTTGGGATTGCTAAGACCCCTTTAACCCTGGGGCGGCGGGTCTGTTAGCGGTAAAGCGCTGCTAACTTTACGGCTGTTTTAGCTGCGCTTTGTGGCCGCAAACGGGCGCTTTTAACCCACATTAGAGGCCGAAGAAGGGGTTAAAAGTGCCCGTATTAGATCAGTTTCAAGCAAACTGAGTCAATTAGACAGGATAGAAAATTAAGGAACGTTTTGCATCATTCTGCAGCACTGAGATGCTTTCTTCATGAATAAAATCGTGTTTTAATTACCGTATTTATCGGCGTATAACACGCACGTTTTCCCCCTTAAAATCGTGAGAAAGTCGTGGGGGCGTGTTATACGCCTATCCCCCCCCAAAAAAGTGCCCAAAAAAATCAAACGGCGCCGAAAAACAGCGACCACCGCCGAAAAAAAACGAGCGCCACCGAAAAAGACCTATCTGTCTGTTCGGCTCTGCTCGCAGTCCCGCCTCCCTGCGCTCGCTTCCGAAACAGCAGGGAGGCGGGACTGCGAGCGGAGCCGAACAGACGGCTCTGGCTTTTCCGTCTCCGCTTGCAGTCCCGCCTCCCTGCGTTCGCTTCCGAAACAGCAGGGAGGCGGGACTGCGAGCGGAGCCGAACAGATGGCACGGGCTTTTCCGGCGGCGCTTGGGCTTTTCCGGCGGCGCGGTCTTTCTAGGCGGCAAATTCAAATGTGGGCAAGCTGCAAATGACGCTGGCAAGCTGCAAATCACACTGGGCAAGCTGCAAATCACACTGGGCAAGCTGCAAATGACGCTGGGCAAGCTGCAAATCACACTTGGCAAAGCTGCAAATGACGCTTAAAGCGGTTGTATACCCTTTTTTATTTTTTTGTACACTACCTGCAAGACAAAGTCATAATGAGCTAGTATGACTAGCATACTAGCTCATTATGCATCACTTACCTTAGATCGGGGCTCCCGACGCTGTCCTCTTCTACCCCTCCAGCCGCATCCATCTCTCCACAGATACCCTTTCGGGTATCGCTGCTCCGGCCAATCACAGCGCCGCTGCGGCGCTGTGATTGGCCAGAGCGGCGAGGACGTCGCTCTGCGCATGCGCGCGGGACACTTCAACTGCGGTGAGCCGCAGTTGTGAATGGGGATTAACCCTGTAAATGCACCGTTGTCTACGGCGCGCATGCGCCGTAGACAACGTTGTAAAACTTTATTTTCAAATATCTCCTAAACCGTGCAGGTTTAGGAGATATTTCTTGTACCTACAGGTAAGCCTTAATCTAGGTTTACCTGTAGGTGCAAGTTGAATTTAAGGGTATACAACCACTTTAAATGTAAGTGTTTTTTTTCCCTAAACTTCCCTCCTAAAACTTTTTTTCCTTAAAATGCCCTCCTAAACTTGGGGTACGTGTTATACGCCGATAAATACGGTAATCAGATTATGAGATCATGGAGTGGAAATAGAGATGTGATCGATAACTTACAATTGTGAAAAGTGTTTGTAAAGGCTCAGCTTTTTTTTTTTATTATTAACAAACATGTCATACTTACCTGCTCTGTGCAGTGGTTTTTCACAGATCAGCCCTGATCCTCCTCTTCTCGGGTCCTCCACCGGAGCTCCTGTCCTGGCCCCTCTCTCGTGCTGAGTGCCCCATAGCAACCTGCCTGCTCTGGGGGCACTTGTCCATGCTCGCTCCCGCCCCCCGCTATGAGACACACAGTGCAGCTCGGTCCCACTCCCTCCTCACTGGCTGTGATTGACAGCAATGGGAGCCAATTGCTTCCCATTTCTGTGTCTCAGCCAATGAGGGGGGGGGGCAGAGACCCAGGAGAGCTTCCTCTCTTGTGCACATCGCTGGATCAGGATTAGGCTTAGGTGAGTATAGGGGGGGGGGGGGGGGGCTGCACACTGAAGTTCTTTTGACTTTCATGCATTCTATGATCTGATCCAAATCCACTTCCCTGTTTGTATCATATAAACTAAATGGGTTGTTGTCTATAGATCAAAAATTACTATTGAAAGAGATCGATCGGAAAATAAATCATTTGTTTATTGAAGCATTTATGGCCACCATAATGGCTGAACTGAAGATTTTTACCTTCATTCAAGCTAAACGGCAAGGAGGGACGAATCTCTGGCTGTGGCTATTGTTATCTCATAGCCTGCTGATAGTTTTCCATCGGCTTCTTCGATTTTCATTTTGAAGGATGTCAAGAAAGAGGCTGCCAATTGGGTCAACCATGGCTCGAATTTCATCCAGCTCCTCAAGAAATTTGCTCTGTGCATGGTCAGCTTAAATCTGTCTTCAGGCTGGGTTCACACTATTGCGAATTGAATGTGGGTTTCCCTGCATCCAATTTGCATAGCAGGAGATTGTGACCAGCTCTCTATTGAGCTGGTCCACACAGGAGCAATTCACACAGGAGCAATTCGCACCGGAGCAGTGGCTCCGGTGAAAACTGCACAGGAGTCCTGTGTGCCTTTTGGTCCGTTTCATTTCCGAATTCAGCCAAAAATTTGGGCTGAAATCGTACCTGGAATGGTGAATGGAGACGCACCGGACCACTGCTGTAAGCCACTGCATTCTGAAGTCTCTGTAAAGATGGCAGTTAATACTGACCTATCTTGTTGTTCCCATCATCAACCACCTCACCGATGCAAAGAAGTCCTGGATGAAGTTTCTTCTGAAACTGACACTTCCATGAGTGTCGATTTCCGTGTCCTCCTACCAACCCCATGTACCTACAAGACAAGGTAGAAATGTGGAGGTGAGCTGGAGAAATCAACTGTCATTACAGGCCCAGGCCAGTGAATACACTGCATTGTTTACTTTAAGCCTCTATACAATGATCTACAGACTTCACTGCATAGGGTAGACAGCATCATATCTTAGATCAGGACTGAGAAAAAGTATGGCATCAGACATCTCTCTAAATATACATTCTGCTTTTCACAGTTGGCAGTCTGAGACTATGTGAAATGGGTGGATGGTCGGAGCTTAGCTAAAGGTATATAGCTGCCTACTAGAAATGTATGCTCTCCAGTGATTACAGAAATGCAGTGCAGTATCTATCATCATTCATAGATCCTGTCTTTTTTTTACATTATACTGTTAACCACTTTAAGACCGGGCCTCTTTTTTAGATGTGGTGTTTACAAGTTAAAAACATATTTTTTTGCTAGAAAATTACTTAGAACCCCCAAACATTATACATTTTTTTTTAACATCCTAGAGAATACAATGGCGGTTGTTGCAATACTTTCTGTCACACCGCAGCGGTCTTACAAGCGTACTTTTTTTTAAAAAAATACAGTTTTTAGAATTAAAAAATAAGACAACAGTAAACTTAGCCCATTTTTTTTTAATATTGTAAAAGATAATGTTACGCTGAGTAAATTGATACCCAACATGTCACGCTTCAAAATCGTTTGCTTCTGCATGCAAGCTCATCGGGACAGGGCGCGTTTAAAAAAAAAATGTTTTTTCTTATTTATTTTACCTTTTATTTTTTATTTTTACACTGTTTTTAAAAAAAAAGAAAAATGTGTCACTTATTTTACCTTTTATATTTTATTTTTACACTGTTTTAAAAAAAGAAAAATGTGTCACTTTTATTCCTATAAGGCCCCTTTCACATGGACGGACCGTTCAGATCTGCCTGTCAGTTTTGACGGCGGATCTGAACGGGCGCTCCATGTTAGCCTATGGAGCGTCGGATGTCAGCGGAGACATGTCCGCTGACATCCGACCCGGTCCGATCCGCCAAAAGCAGACGTATGGCCCCACGTCCAGTTCCGTCGCTGGCGGATCGGATCGGGTGAGATCTGATGAAAACGGACACACTGTCCGTTTTCATCCGATCTCTCCATAGAGACCAGCGGCGCTCGCAAGCCCCTCCCCGCTCAGTGAGCGGAGAGAGGCTTGTCATCCGCCGGCTCAGCGGAGATCAACAGAGAGATCTCCCGCTGAGCCGACGGACAGAGGCAGGCTCCGTGCAAGCGGAGTCCGCCTCGTGTGAAAGGGGCCTTACAAGGAATGTAAACATCCCTTGTAATAGGAAAAAAAGCATGACAGGACCTCTTAAATATGAGATCTGGGGTAAAAAAAAAACTCAGATCTCATATATACACTAAAATGCAATAAAAAAAAAAAATACATTTTTTTTTGTCATTTAAAAAAAAGACCCTTTAAGAGATATGGGCGGAAGTGACGTTTTGATGTCGCTTCCGCCCTGCAGTGTCATGGACATGGGTGGGGGTTATCTTCCCCTCACTCGTCTCCATGTCAGCCCAGGGGACAGACGCGATCGCCTCCACCGCTGCCAATGGCTACGGTAAGTGGCGGAGGGCACCGGATCGCGGCGTGGGGTGGGCCTCTCCTGCCGCCGATAAAAGTGATCTTGCGGCGAATCTGCTGTAGACCACTTTTATCTTGTACCAGACCGCCGCCCGAACACAGGGATACTGGGGTTATGGCAGCTAGCTGCTGCCATAACAACGATATCCGTCCCCAAAGTAGGGACGTACATTGGCATGCTGCGGTCTGGAAGTGGTTTTAATAAATGCAGGCAGGCTGAATGTAAATTCATTTCTGAATGGACACAGATGCAGGACTCAGGAGCGCGCCCACACGGGTGTCCACCAAGGAGAGCGCTTCTCCGACGTGGACACTCGATGCGGGGAGGAGCTAGGAGCGCAGCTGAGGGACCCCAGAAGAGGAGGATCAGGGCAACTCTGTGCAAAACAAACTGTGGAGGTAAGTATGACATGTTTTTTATTTTTTTATTGTTTTTAATCAAAGCTTTTCAATCCCTTTAACAGAGAGCAGTGATTGATTAGCGAGGTCTACTCAGTGTGCTCTGGTGGGGCTGATGCTGTCTTGATGTTTCACACTGATCCAATAGCAAGAAGGCATATTGGACAGTGGGAGGAAACCTAGCATATGAGAGCATGGATGTAGATACAGCTCTGGCCAATTAAAATGGGATGTGCTACAAGGAATGCTGGGTGCCTGTATTTAAGTCTGAGGAGCACCTGGGCTCAGGGTTCCAGTCCAGCCCACCTCTAAAGAGAGAGGTTCAGGTGGGGAGGAGGCTGCAGCCTCTTCCCAGCATAGGCTGCCATGCGGTTTCAGGTGACAGACCTGAGGGCCTGAAGCCTTGAAGCTACAAACCAGGGTTCCTGTGCAAGCTGACTGAGGGAGGAAGTCTATGGATCTGGTCTGATGTCACTAGTATGGAGTGTCACTTAAAAGTTGGAAGGAGGTTACCAGCTGTCTCTGGACATTTTGTGAGTATGGACCCCTGAAGGGATACCTGAGACTGTGTGTGTTGCTGAAATTCACCTCTGGTCCTAGAAGTAAGCACATTGGGTGTGTAAGCTAAAGGAGACACTGGATAGTGTCTTGAAGATATAAAGTCCACGGAGTTCCTTCTGCTACAAAGGGACTTGTTCTTCCATACAGATGTTGTATGGTTCAGCAGATAATCTGTTTCACATATCTACAGAGAGAGAGTAGTCCTCACTTGTCCATAGTTAATTTGGAGTATCCTACTAATTCCCTTCTCCTATCCAAGTTCTCCAAATAAAACCTAAAAACAAATCCCCTAGCCTGGTCATTGGAGACAGTGAGCGGAAGAGTGTGTGCACCTGGCTACGTGAAAATACCATATAACTGGCTTCAGAATAATCAGTGGAATGCCCAGGAAAGTCTATATTCAGCAACCCCCTTGGGGGTAGTTCTACAAAGAGAATCTTCAGTCTCCTCAAAAATATTAAAAGTCAGCAGCTACAAATACTGTAGCTGTGGACTTTTATTAAAGGGAATATATTAAAGTGGGGATGGTGCTGCGCTGTACCCCAAGGGAGTGAGCTGAGTTACTACTAACTAACAATGTAGGGGTCCCCTACATGAACTGGTGTAAAAAAAGACAGCTATTGTAGGCTATCTATACACAATATTTTCAATATGTTGACTTATAGTAAAACGTGTATAAAGAACAATGAATAGTGAGTGATACCAATACTAAAATTCAAAAATACTAAACATAAATAAGGTACATGAGTGCTTTAAAAGAGCTAATAGTACCTAAAATGATAAAAAAAATATATGACAATGATATAAATTAATACAGTGCAAGAGTGTTTAAAAAACTAATAGCACCTATAAAAACATCATGAACAGGGTACATAAGATTAAATAAAGCTAAAAACACATATAAATATATAGATTGGTGAGCATATGAATGTGTGCAAATGATTATCCAAAAGTGCCTATGGTGCATAAAATTATATCCAGGAAGTGCTTGTGCAAGTGTGCACAGCGTATAGATAAAGCTGCGCAATAGCGTGAGAAAAAACAAAGAAAATTATATATATATGGTAATAACACACTATAAAGTGTGTGATGAGTGATAAACAAAAAGAACTTGTGTGCAAATATTGCAATATGTGCAAGGTAATGCAATAAGTGAGATAGCAAATAAATATGCTAAAATCAATACTAAGTGCAAAAAATGCATGAAAGATGCAGAGAAATTGCAGAATATAATAGTCTGCGTGGATATACCACAAACATATACAAAATACACTAACCGCAAAGTACAAAATGCAAAGTGCAGGAAAATGCTGAATGCAGATTTAAATATATAGCGCGATAGTAAAAAAATGCCAAATGCCAAAATAAATGGTCATGGATAAATAAGCTGCATGCAAGTCCATGATAGAGAGAAAATGTTGTGATCAACAGTCTCTAATCTGTTTCTTCTTCTGGTGAAGTAAATATAAGGTGTGCAGGCTCTGGACAAAAGAAGGAAAACTGTGCGGTGGGGTGTCCTTAATAGTGGGGATAAATATCCTCTTCGTGTCAGTACACTAAAGTAAGAAATGGACCCTTACCTTGCGGCAAAGGGTTAACCACATATAAAAAAATTGGAGTGATGGTGTCAGCTTCCTTCTCCCTCAAACACAGCGCCTGCCTGGGTGGATGGTTTTCCTATCCTTGGGTCCAGGTGTATGTTCACTTGTCCTCACGGCCCATGCCGGAGTATATGCAAAGAAATGAGGGGTAGCCGTATAGTGTAGTAGTTTAAACAATGATGTATAGTTTATTTAACAAGCAGTAAGAGTAATACTCACAAACAAAATATTAAAAAGTGCTTATCTCATACGAGCGCCAAGCTCGTTGCCTCTGTCAGTCTGAGTGCCTTTCCTTGTCCCTACGCGTGACGTCACACTATGTGACCCCTGATGAAGTCACGTGGTGTGACGCCACGCGTAGGGACAAGGAAAGGCACTCAGACTGACAGAGGCAACGAGCTCGGCGCTCGTATGAGATAAGCACTTTTTAATATTTTGTTTGTGAGTATTACTCTTACTGCTTGTTAAATAAACTATACATCATTGTTTAAAATACTACACTATACGGCTACCCCTCATTTCTTTGCATATACTCCGGCATGGGCCGTGAGGACAAGTGAACATACACCTGGACCCAGGGATAGGAAAACCATCCACCCAGGCAGGCGCTGTGTTTGAGGGAGAAGGAAGCTGACACCATCACTGCAATTTTTTTATATGCGGTTAACCCTTTGCCGCAAGGTAAGTGTCCAATTCTTACTTTAGTGTACTGACACGAAGAGGATATATATCCCCACTATTAAGGACACCCCACCGCACAGTTTTCCCTCTTTTGTCCAGAGCCTGCACACCTTATATTTACTTCACCAGAAGAAGAAACAGATTAGAGACTGTTGATCGCAACATTTTCTCTCTATCATGGACTTGCATGCAGCTTATTTATCCATGACCATTTATTTTGGCATTTGGCATTTTTTTACTATCGCGCTATGTATTTAAATCTGCATTCCGCATTTTCCTGCACTTTGCATTTTGCACTTTGCGGTTAGTGTATTTTGTATATGTTTGTGGTATATCCACGCAGACTATTATATTCTGCAATTTCTCTGCATCTTTCATGCATTTTTTGCACTTAGTATTGATTTTAGCATATTTATTTGCTATCTCACTTATTGCATTACCTTGCACGCAAGTTCTTTTTGTTTATCACTCATCACACACTTTATAGTGTGTTATTACCATACATATAATTTTCTTTGTTTTTTCTCACGCTATTGCGCAGCTTTGTCTATACGCTGTGCACATTTGCACAAGCACTTCCTGGATATAATTTTATGCACCACAGGCACTTTTGGATAATCATTTGCACACATTCATATGCTCACCAATCTATATATTTATATGTGTTTTTAGCTTTATTTAATCTTATGTACCCTGTCCATGATGTTTTTATAGGTGCTATTAGTTTTTTAAACACTCTTGCACTGTATTAATTTATATCATTGTCATATATGTTTTATCATTTTAGGTACTATTAGCTCTTTTAAAGCACTCACGTACCTTATTTATGTTTAGTATTTTTGAATTTTAGTATTGGTATCCCTCACTATTCATTGTTCTTTATACACGTTTTACTATAAGTCAACATATTGAAAATATTGTGTATAGATAGCCTACAATAGCTGTCTTTTATTACACCAGTTCATGTAGGGGACCCCTACCGACCCCTACATTGTTAGTTAGTAGTAACTCAGCTCACTCCCTTGGGGTACAGCGCAGCACCATCCCCACTTTAATATATTCTTCTTGGTAGGTACGGTTTGACCTACATTCCGTGCTTGCAGCAGTTCCCCCACATTCTTTTCCCAAACCCCCCCCCCCCCACCTCCCCTCTCCATGGTAGCACAGGAATACCCCACTACATTTATTAAAGGGACATTCACCTGTCCAGGGATCCAGTGATGTCTTCACCCAAGCCAGCTCTTTACGTGTCTTTGGATTCCCAGCCCCCTGTCTAGTGTGAGAAGCCAGCTGTGACTCTCTGAGGCTTCACAGCCAGCATCCCACTATGCATGCACAAGCTTTTTTGCGCTTTGTGAATGATCGCACAGCCTCCTGTGACCTGTGATGTGTCCCAAGGGCTGCGGGCAGGAGGGGGGGGGGGGGTGGATTCCATTTGTGGAAGTGGGAGTGGGTACCTATCAAAACTAGGTACACAATCCACCCCCCTCAAAAAAGCTTCCCACTTTGGGCGAAGTTCCACTTTAAGCTGATTAGTTACTATGCATAGCTACACCAGACTCTGTGTGCTCTGGTTTTAGTAAATACCCCCCATAGCATTATTGAACCCTGAGAGCAGCACGTCATTTTGTGCACATGTTGTTTCTTGTGACCCCCATTCACACTGTGGTTCACTGTCAATTTGACCCCCACACTATAATCTGATTGCCCAATCTTCTTTAGGATTACCAACAACTACTGTATATTCTGAGAGGACCTGTTTCATTGGATTTAAATTGCATGCCATGTTTAGCTAATCCCACATACTTCATTTATTTATATACATTTCTGTAAGCAGGAGTTAATTCCATTTGCTGGCTTTTCAGTCCACGGCTGTCGGTTACCATTATTGACTCGCAGCCCCAGTTTGGCTCCAGTTGTGGAGTATTTTCAAAAATATATATTAATCCTACCTGGTTGCCTATAGGATTTGCTGCTTTAGTTTAGGTGTGGCTACATTCTTGCAATCTCTGTAAATCTACCACCATTCAAAGTGAAAATACAACGAAACAATGTACTACATGGTTATCTGCCTTCTAAGCAGATATGCTACTTAGTAATAAGTTAGTAGCAGCCAGCCTATACCAGAGTGACACTTTATACATAAATTATTATTCACGTTTGTTGGTCATAGTTGCACTTGCACAGTATAAAAAAATGTTGCTAGTGTTTTAATATGCATTTGAATGCAAATGAGTTTTACTATGTTAAAACACATGAAAATGCAATCTAACACACTAAAGCACACTGAAACAGTTATCAACACACCTACAAATACAATTCAACAAACTATACTGAGGTCATGAAGGACATCTACTTTCCACTTCGCTGAAGATAAAAACAGAATCACGGGCATAATAGTGAGCAAAAAACTAATGACAATCATAAATGACTGAAAATTTGGCAACCTTAGATATTCTACTGTGGCTCACAGAGTTTTGACACCTTCCTTGCAGCCTCTAAGGTGGCTTGGTGGGGATGTTGTTCTTTCTCTTTCATTCCAGACCTCCTCTCCTCTTTTCAATCCCTTCTTTTCATTTCCTGCTCTACTACTGACTGAAAGATTAGGTTCACCTTTAATAGAAAATAGTCAAAGGGCCCTAGTAATTCTTAAAAATGTGCAACTTTATAAAATGTTCAATAAGTTGATTGTCATACCTGTAGGCTATTTGGGCCCCCCCATAGAAGCCTGGTCAAAAAACTTCCAATCAGCAATCCCCACGTCCTGCCATGTCGCTACTCGCTAGGACTTGAAAACTGTTGGACGCTCATTTGAAGCATTACAGGAACAAAAACAGTGGTCTTCATGTCCTAGCAACAATACAGCACAGGAGATTGCTAACTGAGTTTTTTTTTAGCAAGGCTTCTACTGGGCCCACAGACTGACAGGTATGACAGTAAAATAATGAACATTTTTTAAAGTTGCACAGTTTTTATTTATATTTCTAGAAAAGGTGAACTTAGCCATGGAGATTTTATCATGTGAAGGAAAGATAAATGAACCAGCCAGGTTTAACCCTGGCAGGATAAAAGCCAGGGTTGAACCTGGCTGGCTCATTCTTCTTTCCTTCACATAGGACATCCTGGAGCTGATGCTTTACTTCCTCTAACAATTTCCATGCTCTAATAGGCAGGTGAAAGGCATAGATTGTATTTTGGGGATTCACTCCAGGGACCCCTTTGGATCTGGGATGTCTACTTCTCTGCCTTAACCATTCACTGTGACAATTACTCATTTAAAGGATGCTGATGAAAGGATAAATTAAAATCCTATTGTACCATTGCTGCAACAAAAGTCAACTTTTTTTTAAAGGGAAGCCTTGAAGTTTAACCTACAATTAAGGCAATATCAACATAAAATAAAGGACAATATTTACCTAAAATAATTGAAAAAGAAGAAGAAAGTCTGGATGGCCGCACTTCAAAAAAGGCTTCTTTATTAAGTTTATTAAAATCCAAAAAATACAGTTACATCATCAGAACACTGATGATCACATCGGGTACATCATCAGAACACTGACTAAGCGCTGTTGAAGCATGAAACGCGTTAGCTATCCTTGCTGTATCCGTGTTCTGATGATGTAACTGTATTTTCTTGGATTTTAATCAACTTAATAAAGAAGCCTTTTTTGAAGTGCGGCCATCCAGACTTACTTCTTCTCTACATTATCACAAGCAGAGCCAGCACCTGTGAAGTCCAATCAAGGTGGATACCTTCATTGTGGGATTGGAGCCTTGGAGCGGTTTCTCTGTACTTTAAAATAATTGAAACCCCAAAAGTATCACCACTTGAAAAGCTCTTTTATTTAAAGGAAAGCCTTGCAGCATAGAAAAAAAAAAGTTTGCAATGGACGAGACAGCAGATAAAACTGACAGCTGGTCTCAAATGAACCACAAAATAAGCCCCCAAACAATAAGAACAAAAAATAGTGATGGGAGAATCTACCTGGATTCAACCGGCCAAGGGTTCAGTAAATCTTGGTTTAAATTGGGAAAACCTGAACTCAGAGGTTAATACCACTGAAGTCTATAGGGGACAAATCTTGTTTTTGGCCAAGATGAACACTGCTATGGGGGACACGTATCAATGCAAAGAGGGTCTTTTCTTGCAGCATCAAGGGCAACATTAAAATATACAAATCCTTTAAATAACATGCTTCAGATAGTACATTTACTGCAGATGGCATCTCCAGGCTAAGCAATGTACTGGTATGTCGCTCAGCACATGTGCACTTGCCCTGTCCCTGGGGCGTGCAGTGGCACAATTCAATGAATGCAGGTCACGGTGCTCGGTTCCTTGGCTGCTGTGAGCTGCCAGCATATAATGTGATCGCTATGATTGGTCACATGATTACATGTAAGCAAAACTGTCAAGAATGCCTTCCATTTCATTACTATTGAGATTCTGTGATTGGCATACAGCTATCACATGGTACCTGGCACCCTGTACCATGTGATTAGCTGTAGCCAATCACAGCATCACTATAGTAAGCAAACTGTCATTAATGAAAGCTTGTCAGTTAAAACTATTGCTTAAAACAGTGGTCATCACTGTTATAAGTAAGTACAGTGTAATAAAATCCCCAGAGTAGCACAGTGTAACTTTGGTGACACTGAACTACTCTAATGAGAGTAAGTTAAAAAAAAAAAAAAATCAGTCAGTATCCCTGATCACCACCACACCAGTCATATGATGATGCTGTACTGCACTGGTGACAGTGTGTAAAACAAAAACAAAAAAATATCTTTGTAAATTTCTCCATTTTCAAAAAAATTGTAACAAAAAATTACAACTTCAAAAAAATTGCCATGCCCCTTACTAAATACCTTGGACTGTCTACTTCCCAAAAAGGGGTCATTTGGGGGATATCTGTACTGTCCTGGCATTTTAGGGCCTCAAGAAATTAGATAGGCCGTCATTAGACTAGGATTAATCAATTTTCAAAAAAAAAAAAAAAAAAAATATATATATATATATATATATATACCATAGTTTGTAGACTCTATAACTTTTACACAGACTAAAAAAATATACACTGATTTAGGTGACAAAGATATGTAGCAGAATACATTTTGGCCTACATTTATGAAGAAAGATTTTTTGTTTGCTAAATTTTATAACAGAAGCTAAAAAAATTAAAGGTGTTTTTACATCAGCAAAACATCAACAGATGTTTGCTAAGGCTGTCCCTGCATTGCTATTGCAAAATTGTCATCTCATTAAGAATAAGGAGACTACAGACGATACCGCCGTGTAAAGCCCCATACACACGGTCGGATTTTCCGATGGATTCTGTCCTATCAGACAATGTTGTCGGAAATTCCGACCGTGTGTAGGCACCATCGGACAGTTTCCATCGGATTGTCCGACAGACAAAATCCTATCTCCTGCTGGATAGATTTTTTGACAACAAAGTCCGATCACACCAAATCCGATCGCGTGTAGCGAATTCCGACGGACAAAGTGCTACGCATGCTCAGATCACATTACAAGACCAAAGCTATTGGCTACTAGCCTCTACGTAGTCCCGTCGTAGGCAACAAACGTCACCACGTTCAGAATGATCGGATTTTCCGACAACTTTGTCCGACCGTGTGTACGCAAAACCAACATCGGACAAAGTATGACAGACATGATCCGACGGACCTGGTCCTCGGATAATCCGCGCGTGTGTATGGGGCTTTATGCCCTTTCCGACGGAAAATGTGCAATCGGATCGTATTTTAGGAAAATCCAATCGTATGTGGGCTCCATCTGCCTTTTTCCGTCGGAATTTCCGACACACAAAGTTTGAGAGCAGGATCTAAAATCCGACAACAAAATCTGATCATTTAAAGTCCGATGGTGTGTAGACAATTCCGACGGACAAAGTGCCACGCATGCTCAGAATAAATTAAGAGACGAAAGCTATTGGCTACTGGCCCGTTTATAGTCCTGACGTACGCGTTGTACGTCACCTCATTCAGACGATCAGATTTTCCGACAACTTTGTGCGACCGTGTGTATGCAAGACAAGTTTGGCCCAAAATCCGTCAGATTTTCGCCGTAATGTCCGACCCTGTGTACAGGGCATTAGACTAGCAAACAACAGGACATTTTTTTAATGAGGGAGAGTCTACCAAAATGTGCTGGAGAAAAAGAGTAAAGGAAGGTGGTTTACTACAAGATGACACAGCAGCATAAAATTAGCCAACAGCAGGATAATTTTACTGAGCAAGGCAAAGCCCAAATTGGCTGTAGACAATTATCACAGACTTTGCTTTACTACAAAAATTAGGATACTGCCGAGTATACAGCAATGTACAATTGTCCAACAGCAAAATAGTTTTAATCAGGAACAATAGGCCTACCTTGTGTATGACTTAAGCCTGGTAAACATTAGTATATATTTTTTTTCCTTCAAACCAGCAGGGCTGAACCAAAAAAACCTGACAGCTCAGAGGGAGCCTAACCGATGTTAGTACAGTGACCTCCCCTGCTGTGCTATTGTGTTCTGACAGAACACTCCAGTCAGTGCTCTCAGCCATTGGCTGAGAGCTCTGACCAGGAGATGGTCAGCAGACATTTTTCGGTCATGCCCCATCAACAGAAGCCAGCTGAAAAGTCAGCTTCTGTTGGACCAGCTGCAGTACACACGACCTGGTTTCTATTGAACCGGCCAATGCCGCCCGACATTCAACCCGTGTGTACTAGGCTTACCTTTTATTTAATCTATGGGGATATCTATGGATAAGGTGGTACAGTGAATATGGTTCAAATAATGTGAGGTGAATTAGGTGCACATTGTTCTTGCACTTTACTTATGTTCTTGCAAATGATGCCGCAGCTCACTGCAAACTAAAGGCAGCTCCAAGAACAGATGGCCAGAAACAAGTGAGGGCTCCAATTTAAACTTCAAAAATCTCTGTAAGCCCCCAAAGGGAAGCCTTGCAGTTTACCCTCCAATTAAGGCACTATCAACATGAAATAAAAAACAATATACCTCTAAAATAATTGAATACCCAAAATTATTACCCCTGGAAAAAACGTCTTTATTTAACGGAAAGCCCTGCAGCATAAAAAAAAAAGAAGTTTGCTATGGACGGGACAGCAGCTAAAACAGACCGCTGACCTCAAATCCACCACAAAATAAAACACAAAAAAGCCCCCAAACAATAAGAACAAAAAGACAGCAAATGGGTTGATTGCCCAAAGATCTAGCTATCATAAATAAAGTAAAAATTTGTAACTGCTCTATTTTCTTCACATGCAGTTTGTTAGCTTTTTGCTATCCTTTCCCTGTGCAATCCAGTTGCAGTGCGTTTTTTAAAGTAGTGTATGCACTACCTTTTGTGTTGTGCAGTGCTGCCCTGCTATCACAAAGCATCAGAGTGCATGGGGATGGCAATGGAGGAATCAGGCAGCTGTGGATTGAGCAGGAGTCGCATAAGCTGATGCTTCCTCTGTAGCGCCGGATCTTGTCTGAGGCGATGCCAGTAAAAGGCTGGAAGAGGAAAATGTCAGTGAATTAAATATCACATACACTGCACTTTTGCAATGGCCATATTAGCACTTATAGAAAAGGTAATAAGGCTGCTTTCACACTGATCAGCAGGTTCAGAGCAGTACACCTGCGGCTTTCCTGCGGGTTACCTGCATTGAGCCATAGACTTCTATTATATCTTGTGGGTTTTCTGTGCCTTCCGAAAGTGCACCAAAACTCCTGAATGTAGGAGTTTTGATGCGCTTTTAGAAAGTGCACCACACCCACAAGAGGTATTAGAAGTCTATGGCAAAGCACAGTTAACCCGTAGAAAAGCTGCGCTGCATCTGCAGTGCGGGTAAACTGCAGCACACCAGTATTAAAAAAGCCGTATAGGGAGCTCAAGACAGTAAGGGCTTGTTTACATTTGCAGTTTGGGGTGGTAAAACCCCATAGTTAATTGTGGACAGGGACCAGTTATTACTTAAGTGGCCCTCACTCTTCAAAAGGTTGACCATCCCTGCTGTAAAGTGTAAGCAACACTGTACTGTCTCCTACATACATTGACCACCAACAAAGTGGGGCAATTTTCCACTAACCACCAAGGTAAGGAAGGGGTCTCTATTATGCTGATTACTAATGTTAGAAGACACCACAACGTTTACTGCTTTTTTTTTTTCTGTTATTTGTTTTATGATTATTAATGAGTTGGCGAGGGTGTGAAAAGAAAAAAAAAAAAAGATCTGCCCTGGTTATCAAATATACATTATTAAATATTTTATTTAAACCTTGCTACAACGTACTGATCATGGTAATGCACCATTAGCTGTAGGTATAATAATCAACTCAGTACAAATGGATCAAAAACTATTGTGACAACTTTCATATTGTAAGGAATGATATGAGAATAGTGATGGACCCTGTACCTTTGTTCTTTAGAGTAGTTTACTACTCACTCTAGTGGGCAATTATGGTAATGCAACAAAAAAGACTGCTTGTCTTTATTTGGGGCTGAAAGTGGACGTTAATCAGTTAAACATTGTGTATAAGTGTCTTTCCTGACAGGCTCCATGGCAGCATACGTGTGGGTTGGCCCCGCCTCCATAACTACCCAATAGGACCCCTCTCCCATAAATCTTTGCTCCTGGCTGCTATCCGTGTTCCTTTTTTGTCCTCCTCCGTAGGACCATGTGGTTCTCCTACCTGAAGATGACTTCACAGCGATCGATCGGCCGAATGACTGAATTGTTTCCTCCGATAGGCCTTGACTGTTAAGCAGGGTATGGAGAGTAATTGCAGAGTAGCGCTGAAGAAAGGTTATCTTACCTTAAAAGTGCGCCGGCCTGTTTACCTGTTGCTACAGGTGGCCCTTATCTGCTGGGAGGTCCGGTGTGTGCGTGCCTTGGATCGTTCGGCCAGGTGATCGTTGGTGGAGTGGTGAGTCTGTATCTGTCCATGGCAGCAGTTTTTATGTGTGTGCCCATTGATTATATCCTTTTCCTCTGTCTATTGCTATTTGTATGCTGTTTGCTGGACGCTTCTGCGTTCCAGCAAACTACTCTCTTCGATTTCCGGGTCCGCGGGCGTTCTGCGCATGCGCGGACCCGATGTGAGAGCGAGGCTTGGTTCTCGCGCATGCGCGCTGAGGATCCCGGCGTCGGATGACGCCGATGACGTCACGGGCGGCAAATTTAAAAACCTTGCAAAGCTGACAGAGCCCTGGGAATGATTGCGGACGCCACAGCGACTTCCCGGGGCTAGTATTTCGGCGGTTCAAGGTAGGAACAGTCCTTATGCTGGGGCTTGGTTGGATTATTGCTGTATTTTGTCTGAAGATTGTATTTTTTACTGCAGTGTCAGGCTTGGTGTTTTTGGACATTATGGATGCTTCACTGCCCCCTAGTGGCCAGCCCGCTCATGTTAGGTAGGTCCTAAAGTACATTTGTTATATTTCTAATATTGAAGAGAGTAAGCATAGGCAGCAAATATGACCTGTCCCTTCTGTCTGTCTCTCTGTGTTCACAGCCCTTCCAAATCTGATCCACAACCTAGTGCCTATAGACGCAGTGGATCGTCAAAATCGCACCACCGCAAATCCTCCTCAAAATCCAGCCACCATAGGTCCGCCAGGTCGGAACAGCGTGACAGGGATTATTCCCGCCCCCCTGTGGCTCACTCCAGCAAGAGGCCAGAGAAAGCATGTTGGGGGTGCAAAATGCCTGTACCAGCAGACAAATCCTTATGTGACCATTGTTTCACTAAGGCAGCGGATGAGAGAGACGGCGCTGACCAGCGCCTAGAATCAATGGTGAGACGAGTGGTAAAAGAATCCCTGCAGGAAAGGGAAGCTCAACGGCCCTGTGAATCCCCGGCAGACCCGCTAGATCCTATAGTAGGAGAGGGGGTACTACAAGAAACATGGGATTCATCCCAACCTAGCCGCCATTCTGCCCTTGTCTCAGACAGTGAATCGGATCCGGAAGATCCAGGTTTGGGGTTTGACTATGGTTTGGTTCCCTCCCTGGTTAAAGCTGTGAGAGAGGCTCTGAAGTGGGAGGATCCTGTCACCTCCCCCCCGAAGCAGAGGAAATTTTTTAAACAGCTCAATAAGGAGCGTCAATTTTTTCCGTTTCTGTCTGAATTGGGTGATATTATTTCAGAAGAGTGGAGCAAGATGGATAAAAAGAGTTCCATGCAATCCAAAGTCCTTAAACTTTACCCCTTTAAGGAAGAAGATGTGAAACACCTGGAGTCAGCTCCAATGGTAGATGCAGCACTTATGCGTCTGGTGAGATATGTGACTCTCCCCTTAGAAGACACTGTGTCATTCAAGGATCCTTTAGAGAGACGGATCGATTCAGATCTAAAGAAAATCTATTTGACCTCCGGGATGGCGTGCAAGCCAGTGCTTGCGATCGCAGCAGTGTCAAAGGCCATAGAATTCTGGGCTGACAGCATTGAAGAATACCTGAGAGGCATTTCGATAGACACAGCTAAAGACTCACCTATTCAAGAGATTAGGATGGCTTCAGCCTTCTTGGGGGAGGCATCCATTGATGTCATTCGCCTGATGTCTCGGGATATGCTGGCAGCCGTTTCGGCGCGACGTGCATTGTGGCTCCGTCCGTGGCTCGCAGACCCTGCTTCTAAGCAGGCTTGGTGCCGCATCCCCTTTGAAGGGTCCTCATTATTCGGCAATAAGCTTGATTCTGCCATATCCCGGGCCACAGGTGGGAAGTCTGGGTTTCTCCCTCAGGATAGGCGTCCTCAAAATCAGAGACGCTCTTTTCCAAGAAGACAGAATGCGGATCGTGCCAGGGATGCACGCAGCTATAAACCCGGCCGAGAATTCTCCAGGACATGGAGGTCCAGGCAGTCTTCTTTCAAGAAGGCCTCTAAAGGTGGTTCCTCTGGGAACCAGGAGGCTGGGAAGTCCTTTTGAAATTGGGCCCGCTCAGACATGTCGGGTGGGGGCCCGTCTTCTCCACTTCAAACATGTTTGGGCGGCCTCAATTCGGGACTATTGGACCGTAAAGACAGTATCGTCCGGTCACAAGTGGGTCTTCTGCAACACTCCAAAACTCAGATTCATCCCTACTACTCTTCCAAGCTCAGAAGAGAAAAGACAGGTCCTGTTGACCTACGTAAGCTGTTTATTGGAACAAGGAGCAGTCGTACCCGTCCCAGAAGAAGAGAGGGGCGAAGGCATGTATTCACCCCTGTTTTTGGTGCAGAAGAAGAACGGCACATGGAGGCCAGTAATAGACCTGACTCACCTCAACTCATTCATCCGCAAGGAGAAATTCAAGATGGAGTCCCTACTTACCATACAACAGTCAGTACACTTGGGAGACTGGTTAATATCAATCGACCTGAAAGACGCATATTTTCATGTGCCTGTGACAAGGGACTTCCACAAATTCCTCCGCTTCGCGGTAGGCAACCAACACCTTCAGTTCATTTGTCTACCCTTCGGGTTAACCACGTCACCCCGGGTTTTTTCCAAGGTGCTATTGGCGGTAGTGGCTCTTCTCAGGGTCAAGGGTGTGCGTCTCCACCATTACTTGGACGACCTGCTTCTACTATCTCAGAGCAAGGATCAGCTATTAGTTCACAAAGAGGTTGTCATCTCTACCCTGCAAGAGTTCGGGTGGCTCCTGAACTTAGAAAAGAGCCAGCTAGAGCCATCTCAGTCCCTCGTGTTTCTGGGCGCTCTTTTCAACACCGTGGAGGGTTCCATCTCCCTCCCAGAGGAGAAAATCATGGTAATCCGAGACAGGATTCAGGAGGCACGTGGATCAACTCACCTTTCTGCTCTCCAGTGCCTGAAAATAATTGGTACGATGACAGCAACCATTCCCATGGTGAAGTGGGCCCAGTGGCATACCCGTCCCTTTCAGAAGGGATTTCTGCATCAGTGGAACTCTGTCGACCAGAATCAGCGCATCTTCCTTACCCCATCTATGAGGACATCTCTCCTCTGGTGGCTCCAGGGGAAGAATCTGCGCAACCATCATTCGATTGTCCCCATCTCATGGATCACGGTGACCTCAGATGCCAGCAACCAGGGTTGGGGCGCTCATTGCCTTTCGGAGGTAGCTCAGGGCAGGTGGACATGCCAGTCTCAAGGAGTCGTTTCCAACATCCTGGAACTGAGGGCAGCCTTTCAGGCACTCCTATCCTTTCGCCATCTAGTGTCGAACTCTTCCGTCATGCTAAGGTTGGACAACACAACAGCAGTGGCATACATAAGGAAACAAGGCGGGACTCACAGCTGGTCCCTGTTACAAGAAGTGGAGCCTTTAATGAGTTGGGCGCAAAAGAACTTAGCCAACATCTCGGCAGTATACATTCCGGGGGTCCAGAATGTGCAAGCAGACTTCTTGTCCCGGGTCGAGTTGGACAACAACGAATGGTCCCTCCACAGAGAAGTTTTCGAGTGGCTCCTAACACTGGGTGTGTCTCCGGAAGTCGACATGTTCGCTTCCCCGTGCAACTTCAAGATACCGAAGTACTTTGCGAGGTTCAGGGACCCTCAGGCGTTCGGGATAGATGCTCTCACGACCAGTTGGGAGTTCCAGAGGGCCTATGCCTTCCCTCCAGTACCGGTAATTCTGCAGTTTCTGCGGAGGCTCAGAACAGAAAAAGTGGAGATTATTGCGGTTATTCCATTCTGGCCCAACAGGCCGTGGTTTCCTCTGCTGCTGCTCCTCAGCTATCAAGACCCAATTCCCCTACCTCTCAGGCCGGATCTATTGTCTCAAGGCAAGACGTTACACCCGTTTCCAGCATGTCTGCATCTCAAGGTGTGGTTCTTGAGAGGGGAAGGCTAGAGGCGCTTGGTTGCCCGAAAGAAGCGATTCCAACTCTTCTTAATGCCAGGCGAAGAAGCACTAATAGGGTGTATGAGCGCATTTGGTCCAGGTTTGCTGAACACATGTCGTCAAGAGAAAACTCGTGTAACTCTCCAGAGGTTCATGATATCCTGAGCTTTCTTCAGTCTGGATTAGACTTATCCCTGGCGGTCGGTTCGTTAAGGGTGCAAGTGTCAGCCATCTCAGCCTTCACGGGAGTCTCATGGGCGAATCACGCCTTAGTTCGTCAATTCTTTAAGGGTGCCATCAGGCTCAGACCACAAAGAAGACCCAGGTTTCCCAAATGGGACCTTCCATTAGTTTTGGATTTTCTGTCAAATCTTGGGAAAGATTCGTCTCAACCTTTGCCTGTTAAGGATCTTACTCTAAAGACTATCTTCCTAGTGGCAATAACGTCAGCGAAAAGGGTATCAGAGTTCAGGAATCTGGGTTCAGAGGAACCTTTTCTGACCTTTTTTGAAGACAGAGTAGTGCTGATTCCAATGTTAGGGTCAAACCCTAAAGTGACCACAGTCTTCCATGAGAATCAGGAGATTGTACTTCCTACCTTCAAAACATCAGATGACCAAGAGATCCATCCTCTCGATGTAGGCCACACCTTAAAACAATATCTGGAGGCAACAGCTCCATTCAGGCAAACGGAATTCCTCTTTGTCCTTCTTCATGGCAAGAATAAAGGGATGCGTGCGTCAATTAGGTCAATTTCCGCGTGGATTGTGCAGACGATTCAAAGGGCATACAGAGCTAAGGGCTTGGCTCCTCCTGAGGCAGTGACGGCTCATTCAACACGGAGCATCTCAACTTCGTGGGCAGCTTCTCGGCATGTGGCGCCTGATGTTATTTGTAGAGCGGCCTCTTGGTCCACAATTAATACTTTTCTTTCTCATTATTGCGTTGAACCAGCTGCGCTGTCTTCTATTAATTTTGGTTTACAAGTATTGTCATTGGACAATGTTAAATAAATTTGGTTTTCTTTGCTCAACATTTTGCCCACCCGAGTGTGTTTTGGCGAGTTATTTCCCACACGTATGCTGCCATGGAGCCTGTCAGGAAAACGGAAAATTTATATCAAATACTTACCGTAATTTTCCTTTCCTGATAGGCTCCATGGCAGCAGGAGTTCCCTCCCAAATGTCTGGAGTAGGCTAGTTACGGAACACGGATAGCAGCCAGGAGCAAAGATTTATGGGAGAGGGGTCCTATTGGGTAGTTATGGAGGCGGGGCCAACCCACACGTATGCTGCCATGGAGCCTATCAGGAAAGGAAAATTACGGTAAGTATTTGATATAAATTTTCCGTTTTTTACATGAGCGGCGTCCATCCCAATCAGCAGGATATCCTTTCGATGGAAAAAAAAACAATCTTTAACGAACCGATGTTAGGTGCACATCCATTTACATCTATTACCTCTAATCCAATACATTTAGGTCCAATAAAATAGAAAAGAATGAAAGCTATTTCTGTTTTTCTTTTTTTTTTGGCCATAGTCAGACTCAAAGGTAATTGGATGTAAACAGACACCCACATGCCCATAGATTAATATTGTGCTTCATTTAGATCCGATTGAAACAGCTGTGTAAAAAGGGCTGAAAATGTATTTTTATCATTGTGGTGTTAATGAGCATTGTAATTGTGTTAGTGGTAAAAATATTCATGGCAGCAATGGATTTAGTAAGTTTTAAAGGGGTTGCTGTAGTTTCTGATGCATGTAAGTGTAAAATTTTTCAAGATATGATTAGATGAGCGCTATGTGGGATATTTTCGGTAGCTGAATAGCTCTACTAAAATCTGTCAAAATTGCTCTTTCTTTCTTTATATCACATTGTTTTTAATGTGATTTATAACATTGGGTGGGTGTCAGAATTACTGTTGAGGTATCGTCCCCTTTTCCACAATGTTGCAATTTCAACATTGTAAATGATAAAAACCCCTGTTAAATTTTTTTTTTTCAAAACAAAAAATTTTTTTGATTTTTATTACCTTTTTGTTAATACTTTAAAGTATAACTAAGGCAAAATGTTTTTTTTTTTAGTTTTGGATAGAGTGGGGAGGGATTAGAACACTTGTCAGTTTTTATTGCTGTCTGTGTCCCCGTTAATGAAATTCACCCTCTCTATTTCTCCTGTTTACCATTATATTTGAAAGTGAAAGTAAAAAAAAAAAAAAGATTCTGGGTTGTCCTCAGATAAGTAATAGAGGGAAAATCTTCCAACAAGTACACTAGTTTTGGTGACCTTGGGTGTCCTAGGAATTCCGTTAATTTGCAGAGGTTGGCTCTCACTTCTTGTTTGGCTATGGGGCAGGAAGTGAAGGAAGGTCTCCCTAATAGGACAGATGGAAAAAAAATAATTATTTAACATGGTTATAAAGTTCCCTTGCTCTATCCAAAATAAAAAATAAAAAGTTTTGCCTATACAGTAATGCCTTGGAGCATAATTAATTCCAGAAGCATGCTTGTAATCCAAAGCACTGGTCTATCAAAGCAAGTTTCCCCATAGGAAATAATGGAAACTCAGATAATCCATTCCACAGCCACTGCTGGTCTATGCAGTACTGTATGTGGCCAGAAGTGTGGGGGCGCCCGTGTATGCAGTACCGCATGTGGCCAGAGGTGCAGGGGCATTTGAGACACTCAGGAACTGAGTGTCTCCGATCGTTACCACATAAACCGTGTTACTCACAATCTGAGATTCCACTGTAGTTCTACTTTAAGTATACTTTTAGTATTCTGAAATAGATTTAAAAGGGAGTAGGAGATTTATTTCTCAACAGTGATTTTCTCATTAAAGCGGAGTTCCACCCAAAAGTTGAACTTCCGCTTATCAACCCCCCCCCCTTTCTGGTGCCACATTTGACACCTTTTGAGGCGGGAGCGGGTACCTGTTTTTGACAGGTACCCTCTCCCTACTTTGGTCAGACCTCACCGCGGCGAGGTACGTCACAAGTTCGGCACCTCCTCCTCCTTCCCCTGCATTCGGGCCAGTAAGAGAGCGCAGCACGCTTCGCGCATGCACAGTAGGGACTGTGCATGCTGGTTTTCCTATACCGGCAATGGCAGTGGCAGCACACAACAGCCAATGGAAACATCGGCTGGGGGTGCTGACATCACTGGATTCCAGGACAGGTAAGTGTCCTAATATTAAAAGTCAGCAGCTACAGTATGTGTAGCTGCTGACTTTTAATTTTTGGAGGAGGGCGGAAAACCACTTTAGGAACACTGTAGTAAGGAATGATGGAGCCTGCTATTATTGACATTCACTTCTGAAAATGCAGTTATCCTGGTTGTTATGGTTATCTAATGACTTCAAGCTATAGTTAGGGTACAAACATTCTTATTAGCCACAAAGTAAATATACAGTGGGTATAGAACAGGATCTTAAAGCAGGTTATAGGTAGTAGGGGTCACAGGAAGCTGCAGATCAGACAGCACTGACTCTGTTTACAAGCCCAGTTTAAATAGGACATCTGGCGCCAAAACTCACACACGCACCGGCGCTCACAGACGTGCACCAGCAGCAAGATTCCTTCTGCAAGGCATTTCCTGCCATTGCCCCCACCTAAAGGGCAGCTCCCGGATGCCCAACTGGTTTCACAGCATGGATTCTCTTAAACGCCTGCATCAGTCTGCTGGCATGGATATTATTTTCAGGCTCCCATGAATTATCTTCTGGCCCGTAATCTCTCCACTTAATTAAATACTGAATTTGATTGTACCTTTTTCTGCAGTCCAGGGTTGCTTTGACCTCAGATTCCTCTTTCCGGTGGACCAGTGCTTCATTCTGGAAAAAGATCAGGGATAACACGTTTAAGCAAGGTGACATGAAAAACAGGGTGGATTTTTCATGAATCTGGTAACGTAGGCTACATCATTAATTTTCCTTTTTACGGAGAAGGGTCCCACAAATCTTGGACCCAACTTCCTTGAAGGGCATGCTAGTTTTAGATTTGCAGTGGATAGCCACACTTGGTTGGCTGATTCCAAGATTAATTCTCCTCATTTCCTTTTGTCGAAAATCCTTTTGTTATACTCCGGTGATTTGGTCATGGTTTCCTGCAGTAATTTGTTGTTATCAGTGAAAAAATGAATTGTTTCCGAGACTGCTAGAACTGAACACTCTGGGATGTTGCATTGTGGTAATGATGGGTGGAAGCCATAGTTGGCAAAGAATGTTTTTTTTTTTTTTGTAGCAAAATGAGAGGAGTTGTTAAAGGCAAATTCGGCCAAGGGGAGCAGGGAGACCCAGTCATCCAAGGAAAAGGATAAAAAGCAGTGTATGTATTGTTCAAGGGTCTGGTTGGTTCTCTTTGTCTGCTCATTTGTCTGTGGATGGTATGCCGAAAAGAAGGACAGCTCGATTTCCATGGATCCACACAAGGCTCTCCAGAACCTGGAGGTGAACTGCACCCCATGATCGGATACGATATTGGCTGGGACTCCATGAAGCCTACAGACAGGAGCTAACGCGTTTCACACTTCAATGTAGTGCTATGACTAAGCACTACTTTGAAGTGTGAAACGCTTTAGATCCTGTCTGTTCCTGCTGTGGCTTGTATTTTTGTTCACAAGAATTTTTGAATAAAAGGCAAAGAAAAGTTTTTTGAGTGCGGCTGTCCAGATCTTCCTGTTTTTGATCCTACCTTGTCAGAGATTGGAAACCAATTACGGTTTCCGAATTTAAGACCTTTATGGGCCTATCCCTCGACATAGGCATAGTTAAAATGAGTACGTTGCGGTCATATTGGTCCACTGACCCAATTTACCATATGCCCGTGTTCTCTGCTTCCATGACCAGGGCACAATATGAGCAGACCTTGCAGTTCATGCGTTTCAACAACAATGAACTCTGTCATCATCGTGGAGACCCTGGATACGATCGGCTCTACAAAATTCGGCCCATCGTAAACCACTTCAACGAACGCTTTGCAGCCTTGTTTACTCCCCATCAAGTTGTCTGCATTGATGAGTCCCTGATTACGTTTTCTGGCCGCTTGTCTTTCAAACAGTATCTTCCCAGCAAGCGTGCCAGATACGGGGTCAAGATGTATAAGCTCTGTGACAGGGCCACAGGCTATACATATAGTTTTACGGTTTACGAGGGAAGAGATAGTCACGTAGAGACGCCAAACTGCCCAGATTATATAGGGAGCGCTGGCAAGATTGTGTGGGACTTGGTGTCACCCTTTTTAGAAAGGGGTACCATTTGTATGTGGACAATTTAAACAGAATAGCTGCGCTGGAAATTGTTATACGTGAAAATCAATTCAACCTAAAACAAGTGATACTATTCGTGATCAAAAATTAAGTGGACATCCACTAGATGCAATCAATTGCCCACTGATTAATCTAGATTCAAAATTGAACAACCCAAATTGTGTACAACAAATATATAATACAATTTGTATTAGCATAAGTATGTGACTGTAAACCTAAGTTCAATGTGGTAACACCATAAAGAACAGAGAACCAAAAAGGACGTCACATACAAATAAAAAATTAGGCATGCAAAGAGTCCACAATAGGTGTTAGGATTCTGTTGTTGTTGCTTCCATAGTGATTTTACACTCAACACCCTCAGAAAAAGTGATTGGATAGCCAGGTAAGATGGAGAAAAGGATCCTCAACCAAATAAAAGTACTGCAGCTTACCAGCTGATCTGATCTCTGTGTTAGAGAAATCAGAAAGGCCTGTGGCTTATCCCCCTGCCAGGGTCTCTATCCGGAATCCTCCAAATGGCACTCTCAAGGTGCAGACATATATGTAAATCCTGCCAGGATCCTCATTACTCTCATCAAAATCCGTTTACATAAAAGAAAAATGGATATCCATAGCATAATACTGTTTCATCCTTTATTCATAAAAAAAGCTGGTATATATCGCACTTACATTTCAGATGTAATCATTAGGCATGTGTGAAAAGACTCTCTCTATCTCGCTACCCGTCGCTTCCTGGATGGACGGGGAATGGAGGTGACGTCAGCACGCCGCTCACCCTTGTGGAAAATTATTACACGAGTGTGCCACTTTTTAGTCACTTGTTTGATCATCAGATTGGCGTATGTGACACTGTGCAATCTAATCTCCGGGGCTTACCCCAGAGGCTTGTAGATTCTCATTTTAGGCTGGGGAAGAGAGCCTGCTTGAAGTGTAATAACTTGCTCGCTGTGAAGTGGAGGGAGAATAAGAATATTTCGTTCTGTCCTCCCTTCGTGCAGACAGGACGGTCCAAATTCCTACAGCGACTGGTGTTGTGGAGAAAGCCCTCTGCGTCCACGAATATAACCAAAATATGGGAGAGGTGGACCTCAACAACAACAGTTCAAACCCCCCCCCCCCCCAAATGACCCCATTTTGGAAAGTAGACAACCCAAGATATTTGCTGAGAGGCATGTCGAGTCCATGGAATATTTTATAATTTGACACAAGTTGCGGGGAAAAAGACAACATTTTTGAACAAAGTTGTCCTTAAATGATATATTGCTCAAACATGCCATAGGGATATGTGAAATTACACCCCAAAATACATTCTGTTGCTTCTCCTGAGTATGGGGATACCACACGTGTGACACTTTTTGGGAGCCTAGCCGCGTATGGGACCCTGAAATCCAAGGACTGCCTTCAGGCTTTCTAAGGGTGTAAATTTTTGATTTCACTCCTCAATGCCTATCACAGTTTCGGAGGCCATGGAATGCCCAGATGGCACAAACCCCCCAAATGACCCTATTTTGAAAACTAGACACCCCAAGCTATTTGCTGAGAGGCATGGTGAGTATTTTGCAGATCTCATTTGTTTTTGAAAATTAAGAAAGAAAAGTAAAATTTTTTTATTTTTTCAATTTTCAAAACTTGAGATCTGCAAAATACTCACCATACCTCTCAGCAAATAGCTTTGGGTGTCTACTTTCCAAAATGGGGTCATTTGGGGGGTTTTGTGCCATCTTGGCATTTTATGGCCTTTGAAACTGTGATAGGGTAGTGAGGAGTGAAATCAAAAATTTACGCCTTAGAAATCCTGAAGGTGGTGCTTGGTTTTCAGGGCCCTGTATGCAGCTAATCTCCCAAAAAGTCCCACACATGTGGTATCCCCTTACTCAGGAGAAGCAGCTAAATGTATTTGGGGTGCAATTCCACATATAATCATGGCACGTGTGAGCAATATATAATTTCGTTTTTTTTTTTTTGTCATTATTCAATTACTTGGGACAAAAAAATAAAATATTCAATGGGCTCAACATGCCTCTCAGCAATTTCCTTGGGGTGTCTACCTTCCAAAATGGGGTCATTTGGAGGGGGGGGGGGTTTGTACTGCCCTGCCATTTTAGCACCTCAAGAAATGAGATAGGCAGTCATAAACTAAAAAGCTGTGTAAATTACAGAAAATGTACCCTAGTTTGTAGACGCTATAACTTTTGTGCAAACCAATAAATATATACGCTTGTTGACATTTTTTTTACCAAAGACATGTGGCTGAATAAATTTTGGCTTTAATGTATGACTAAAATTGAGTTTATTGGATTTTTCTCATAACAAAAAGTAAAAAAATATAATTTTCTATCAAAATTTTCGGTATTTTTCCGTTTATATCGCAAAAAATAAAAATTGCAGAGGCAATCAAATACCATCAAAAGAAAGCTCTATTTGTGGGAAAAAAAGGACACAATTTTTGTTTGGGTACAATATTGCATGACCGCGCAATTACCAGTTAAAGCAGCGCAGTGCCAAATTGTAAAAAGTCCTCTTGTCTTTAGGCAGCCAAATGGTTTGGGGCTGAAGTGGTTAATGAAGACTTGTGCTATCTCCATAGCTGAAGGTGTCCCCTTCATTGGTATGAAATGGGCCATCTTTGACAACCTGTCTACCACCACAAAGATGGTAGTAAAGCCTTTTGCCGGGGGGAGCTCCACAAAAAAAAAAAATCTATTGATATAACTTTCCATGGCCTTTCCGGGGCAGGCAATGGTTTCAGCAGACCCCAGGCTTTGACTTTGCTATTTTTGTTTCGGGTGCAGATGGTGCGAACCTCCACATATTTTTTACAGTCACCTGCAAACTGGGGCCACCAGAACGTGCGTTGCACAAGTTCGGTAGTCTTTAAAGCGCCAAAGTGTCCAGCCAACTTGTGATCATGGTAGAGTTTCAATACTGCGACCCTTATGTGCCTAGGTACAAAGATTTTGTCCTTATGCCATAACAGGTTGTCTTTCACCTGCAGATTGGCATCAGAGGGGAAAACAGTTTCAGAGGAGGCTTGTTTGATCTGGGACAGTAAGTCTTCCTGTAGTACAAGAAAGTTTCCTGAGGGCAGGATGGTGTCCGGAGATGTGATTTCTTCAGAGTCATTGAACATACGTGATAATGCGTCGGGCTTGGTGCTCTTTGACTCAGGTCTATAGGTTACGTGAAATGGAAATTTGGAGAAAAATAATGCCCACCTGGCCTGGCGTGGTTTTAATGTTTTCGCTGTCCTCAGGTGCTCCAAATTTTTATGATCTTAGCCTGGTCAATTCAGTGATGGGGCAATGATGACAGAAAACCCCCTAATGAACTTCCTGTAATGCCGCGTACACACGAAGGGACTATCCCGCGGGATTATCCGCTGGACCGAAGTCCAGCGGATAATCCCCTCGTGTGTAGGCGCCGGCGGACTTTTTTTTGGCCAAAGTACGGCGGACTAAAGTTTCAGGTTTTGTTCTCAAATTATCCGCTGGACTTGGCAGTCCAGCGGATAATCCGGTCGTGTGTAGTATGGTCCGGCGTACCAAAAAGGACGCATGCTCAGTAGCTATTATGTCACGGACTCGCTCGGTCTGGTAAAACTAGCCTTCGTTTTGAAGCTCGCACAATCGTCACGCTGTTTAATTTTTTTGTTTTTTTTTTTCTGACAGCGGGATTTGTATGGTATCGTACTTGAAGAATGATTTTGCCTTGCTGCTTGTATATTCACGCAGAGTACTCCCGAACGTTTTTTCTTCAGCATTCTTTAGTGAAGTTATATATTTGTATATATATATATATATATATATATATATATATATATATATATATATATATATATATATATATAGATATAGATATAGATATAGATATAGATATAGATATAGATATAGATATAGATATCCAAATCACCAAATGAAAAATATATCTATATTTCTCAATAAGCGCAAAAAAATATATATCGATATCTACATATATATATATATATATATATATAAATATATATAGATATATAGATCTATACGTGTATAAAAATAAAATTATATATATATATATATATATATATATATCTATATATTATATATGTACATATATCTCTATATAGATATTTTTTATTATTTGTTGGTTATCAAAAGGATTAGTTATTACACATGATACAATTGTGGAGTCAGCAGAGCTTGCCCTTAATTCCGATCTTAAACCTCACCTTTCCAGCGACTGCACTTGCAGTTCCATTGAAGTTGCACTTTACACTTGTATTGTCAAATGAATGTTTAGACATGTACCTGCCTACTCCTAAAGAAACTATGTTTTTGAATATCAAGCACGTATATCATTATTTGATGAAAATAAAATGACCATTTATTCTGGTTAAAACAAACAAGGCAAAACAAAATAGGAAGGCAACACTGGAGCCACTTGTAGATTTTGTGAAGACTTTTTGCCCCAACGGCAGACACCAAGTTTGTGAAGCCAAAAATTAAGCTTGGGCACATTTCATACAATATAGGGAGCACAAGAAGATTGACCAGGAATCAGACAGACCAGGAACAGCAGCAGATGACATCTATGTCCCCAAGCTGTGGCACTACAACAGCCTGTGTCTTCTGTGAGACCAGACTGAAGCCAGGCAATCACTTCCGACTCTTCGCACCACGCTTCCCTGCACTCTTCCCTGCAGTCTTCCCTGCACGCTTCCTTGGAGGCTGACTTGTGGTAGGAGGAGGAGTAGGAGGAGGAGGAGGAGGAGGAGGAGGAGAAGGAAGACGAGGAGGAGGAGGAGGAGAAGTTGGTGTCGGGCCTTCATGGGTCAGGCGGGTGGATTCTCGTAATTCACCCCTCAAACCCCCCCTAATTGCCTCAGAAATTAGGCCCTCACACAGGTGCCGTTGGCCCCTCTCCATTTGCAGCAACCTGCTGGACACGTAGCTGCCATAGCCCTCTTCTGGAAGGGGGGGTTTGTCGAGAATCGCACTCGCCTTCCGAATCAGTTCCAGTGATTCCTCCTCCACAATGGTCATCCTCCTGGGCCTTCTTGGGGGTAAGGGCAGGGGTCGAGGTAGACTTCTTAATTGGGTCTGGCTGTCACTCTGGCTCGTGCTGGGCCCAGCCACCTCCTGGCTCTCGCTGGGCATGTCCTCCTCCTCCTCCATACCACTTGTCCCGGCATCATCCTGGGTCAGCTCATCCTGTGTGCAAATAAAAACAAAAATCAAACACCTGTTTTGTGGTTTCTGGCCTACTCAATCATCCAATTGTAAACTTAGGAACGAGCATCTAAATTTTCCAAAAGATCCAAAAGGCTATCATTTGGACCCCTGCATTTTCCAAGCAGATCACCAATGTTGTCTAACGCTTTTTTTGCCACTACTGGATGTATGTATACACTATATATGTATCGATATGTTGCACCAACACTTTTTAGAAGTGTGCATAATTTTTGTCAGTTTTTTTCACAATTCTGAGTTCAGGGTGTTAATTGTTTCACATTTTAACGTTGACAGCATTAATATTCACACAATCACAATTTAGGCTACTAAATATATACCTGGCTCCAGCTGGGCGCATCAGCCTGCTCCAAGGTGGAGGGGTCTTCTCCTTCCGTGGAAGCCTCAGCTGGGGTGGAGGGAAGAGTGGAGGGAAGAGTGGAGGGAAGGGTGGAGGGAAGAGTCGACAGTGATTCCCTGGGTTCCATCTGGTCACCTATAAAAGTCAGTTGGTTGTAGTACCACAGCTTGGGTACATAAACATTCTCTGCTGCTGCTCCTGATCTGACTGATTCCTCAATCTTCTTGCGCTCCCGCTTGTACATGTGCCTTAAACTTGCAATTCTGGCTTCCACAAACTTGGTGTTTGCGTTGGGGACTTTAGTCTTCACAAAAGCCACAAGTGGCCCCAGTGTTGCCTTCCGGACATCCCTATTGCCATACAAAGGGTTCTTGAGCTGCCACAGGTTGGTATTTTTTCTGTACAGGGCAATGAATTCGGACATGAACTGCTGGTCCTTGAATGGATTCAACTGGGGTGATGACATGTTTGTTTCTGTTTTGTTAGTAATGGCAATACAAAAGACCAAAAACACAAATGTTACTTAAAACGCACAACCAGTTTTTCTTAACAAACATTACACAACACACCCACACACAGGCAGCAACACATCCACACAGGCAGCAACCCCTACACACAGGCAGCAACCCCTACACACAGGCAGCAACACATCCACACAGGCAGCAACCCCTACACACAGGCAGCAACACATCCACACAGGCAGCAACCCCTACACACAGGCAGCAACACATCACACAGGCAGCAACCCCTACACACAGGCAGCAACACATCCACACAGGCAGCAACCCCTACACACAGGCAGCAACCCCTACACACAGGCAGCAACACATCCACCCAGGCAGCAACACACACAGCAACACACACATATCCTTAAAAAATGCTGGCCCAAAACCCAAAAAAAAAACACAGTAATGCATCCTAGAAAACACTTACCTTCGTACAGAGCGCTCGCTACTTCCGTTCGGGAACACGTGGGCCCCTCAAACAGCCTTATATACACTGCGCACGCGTCGAAGTCCGCCTGCGTCCTCCGCGTCGCCCGCCCATGACGTTCCTCATGACGAGTATTCCCCGCCCCGCTTCCCCTCGTTGCATTGTTGGTGAATTAATTCATGAATATGGCGGACACATTCTCAGCCAGTAGCGCGGAGGAAAGCCAAGAAGCCAACACATCTACATCCAGCAGCAGATATAAGGCCACCAATATGGCCTTTGAAGAGATGGTGGAGATGGTGGACATCCTCCAAAGGGAAGATTACGACGGGGAAAATGGGCCGTACCCTCGTCCCAACTTGCGCAAGGACAAGATTCTCACTACAATCGTCAGCACCCTGGAGCAGAAATTCGGCGTACGAAGGGGCAAGGATCAACTGCGCAAACGATGGTCCGACATCAAATCCAGGGAGCACGATCAATACAGGAGAATTCGAAAAGCCATCAAAAAAAGTAAGTCAAGCACGTGCGCTACTATGGTTATACTTGATATGTCTAATCTTGCGCAGATGTAATTACCATTCGTCCGTGAAACGTGCGCAGATGTTATTACCATTCGTTCGTGAAACTTGCGCAGATGTAATTACCATTCGTCCGTGAAACTTGCGCAGATGTTATTACCATTCGTACCTGAAACTTGCGCAGATGTAATTACCATTCGTCCGTGAAACTTGCGCAGATGTTATTACCATTCGTACCTGAAACTTGCGCAGATGTAATTACCATTCGTACCTGAAACTTGCGCAGATGTAATTACCATTCGTCCGTGAAACTTGCGCAGATGTTATTACCATTCGTTCGTGAAACTTGCGCAGATGTAATTACCATTCGTCCGTGAAACTTGCGCAGATGTTATTACCATTCGTTCGTGAAACTTGCGCAGATGTAATTACCATTCGTCCGTGAAACTTGCGCAGATGTAATTACCATTCGTCCGTGAAACTTGCGCAGATGTTATTACCATTCGTACCTGAAACTTGCGCAGATGTAATTACCATTCGTCCGTGAAACTTGCGCAGATGTAATTACCATTCGTCCGTGAAACTTGCGCAGATGTTATTACCATTCGTACCTGAAACTTGCGCAGATGTTATTACCATTCGTTCGTGAAACTTGCGCAGATGTAATTACCATTCGTCCGTGAAACTTGCGCAGATGTTATTACCATTCGTACCTGAAACTTGCGCAGATGTAATTACCATTCGTACCTGAAACTTGCGCAGATGTTATTACCATTCGTTCGTGAAACTTGCGCATATTTGATGAAAGTTCCGTTTGTCTTCATAACGTTTATTGAGTTTACCTGGCTTTGGGTTGTTGGAGTTGTAAGGTTGTTTATTATTGTCACTATCTATACAATTACTGCTGTAGTAAGGGTTTTAGGGGTAACTTACACAGGGACTCCAGAGGCTGTTTTGGGGGGGGGGGGATAAATATGTTAAGCAGGGTCTCATGCTCACAATTCCCAAAAAATGCTCATCATCTCTAAATACTGTAGGTGGTGACTTTTCAAAGAAGTACACTCACCTGTCCCTTGGATGGTGCAGCTACAATCTCTGATCTTGCAATCATGAAATTAATGTTTGCGGCTTCACTTCCCGGGTCACTATTGGGCATGCGCCAGTTGCGCAATGCAATAGGACTGGTCCGCGCAAGCTCGGGGACCCCTGTGTGTCCCAGCAGACAGCACGGTGGGACGGGATGTGGCGTATACTTCTGTGGGAGTCTAGGGCCGGATGTGTGTGCAAATACCTGCCTTACACAGGTATCTGCAACCCATCCCCCCTAAAACGTTAAAAATAAGACACCACAGGGGTGCAGGGATCCAATGAGCGGAAGTTCAAATTTAGGGTTGAAGGGCGCTTTAAGTATTGGAGTTTCATTAGATAGACATTTCAATTCTGTCTTCAAGTAGGATCTTCTAACAAACTGCTAATAATTGGCAAGACTTTTAAACAATGTTTACTAATCCTATTTTGGCACTCAAATATCAGTGTGATTCAAAAGTGTACCTTTTTGTGTTCCATTACCATAGGGGGCAAAAGACTCAGACGTCAGTCCGAACCTACGAGGACCTCCCGGCCTCACCAGACTAATTGGGCAGTTAGCCCAAGCCCACGCGTGGATGTGGCGGAACAGGTCGTTGAAGTCGATCAAATCTGCACCCCACCAAGTGAGTGTCTCAGAACACAGATTGAGCTAATAAATTAAGGTCTGCATGTTTTTGACACTTTTTTTCTTGTGTTTTCTCTACCCAACTTTTAGGTGATGCTGATCTGTTTGTGGAACGACAAGCTGCGGAGCCATTTACCACTGACAGTGCCCACAGGCTTATTGGGCAGATCATGGCCTGGAATCTGCAGCTGGAAAACATGCAGAAGGAGATGGCCACCATGCAGCAGGGAATGAAGGACATGATTGATGTTTTGGGGAGAATCTAAAGACCCCTTTTACATTTCTTAACATCAATCATGTCCTTCATTCCCTTTTGAAGCGCTGTTTAACTAATTTTAGAGGCCAAATTTTAAATATGCACACGGTATGTCAACATGTGCTATGTGCCATCAGGGGATCTCAATGGACGCATTTTGTGTTTGCAACCCCTAATGCTAGTAGGTGAGAGGGAAGGGGTTTCACACACAAAACACGTCCATTGATTCCCCATGATGGAACATAGCACATGTTGACATTACCCATTTTCCAGTTAAATTAGTGTGCATATTCAAAATTTGGCTTCTTCTGTTCATGGGTTACCTGTTGAACTTTGTAAGTTCTGGACTTTTACATTGTGTAAATAATTTCAAATGCTAAGACAAAATTTTTAAACAATTTTAAACATGTTTTTATGTTTGTTTTAAAAAATCAATCCCAAAAAATAAAACAATATGTTGTGAGAAAAACACCAAAAAAATGTCAAAAAGATAACATAAAAAAAAAAAAAAAAAAAAATCATGTTCCAAAAAAAAAAAAAAAAAAAAAAAAAACCAAAAATACCAAAACAACCAAAAAAAAAAAAAAATAAAAAAAAATAATAAAAAGTTTTGGATGTGCACTATAATAAAAAAAATAATGTTTGCACAAATTCAAAAATGTGTGGCTTCTTCTTTTTAAATACTACCAGTTTGACAAAAACATGTTGTGGTTCATTGACAAAGGGGCTTATTTACTAAACGCTAAACAAGTTTCCCACTATTAAGATGTGCACTAGGACAACATATAAAACAGGCCAAATTAAAAGCAAAACAATACGAAACGACCAATATTTCAAACATAAATAACTGTATTTATTCATTGTAAATGAAAAAGATGGTTTAAGGGTCTGCTGCCATTTCAATGGCCCCCCTACCATTAAAATACTGTAAATAAAGGTCCCGCACTTGCTGGGCTGATTGTGGTGCGGAACCAAGAGGGCGATTATCCAGCCCTGTCATGTTGCCTTCCACTCCGGCCTCAGGGCCAATTGGTAAGGAGTATGTTCCTGAATGTTTCCGCAAATAATTGTGCATGACACAGCATGCTAGAATAATAGTATTGAGTTTGTACTCTGCCAGATGTAGCGATGTAAGGAGCAATCTGAAACGGTTGGCCATAATACCAAAGGCATTTTCCACCACCCTTCTTGCTCTGGCCAACCGATAGTTAAAAATCCTCCTCTCAGGGGTGAGGGATCGTTGGGGAAATGGCCTCATCAGATGGTCACCCAGACCGAACGCCTCGTCGGCAATGAAGACGAACGGGAGTCCCTCCACATTATCTTCATCTGGTGGCAGCTCCAGCCCACCAGTTTGGAGACGATGACCGAACTCCGTGTGGTTGAAGACTCCTCCGTCCGACATCCGGCCGTTTTTCCCCACATCCACATACAGAAATTCATAGTGTGCCGACACCACCGCCATCAACACGATACTATGGAACCCCTTATAATTCCAATAGTATGACCCCGAATGGGGTGGGGGCACAATTCGCACGTGTTTGCCGTCAATCGCCCCTCCGCAGTTGGGAAAGTCCCAACGGGCAGCAAACTGGGAAGCCACAGTCTGCCATTCCTGTGGCGTGGAGGGACACTGTGAAGTCAAACAGAAAGATACAATTTAAATTATAAACCAGGCAAAACACCAAACTAAATGCAACAAATTAAAAAACAATTTGGAAGAACATATGTATTTATTTTGTAAATCCTTGAAATAAAGCCAAAAGATTAAGGATAAAAGGCACAAATCTCTGATTGATGACCCCTCTGATGGACCAGAGAAGATAATAATGGGGATGTGGGTGGGGAGTATATAATGGTAAGGTCACACAATACACATGCAATTAATTAAAGGTGTGTGTGGGGGGGTGGGGATAATTACAAGCTGACCAAAAACACATGATATTAATTATCAGGGGGTGTGGGGGGGAGGGGCTAATTACAAGCTGACCAAAAACACATGATATTAATTATCAGGGGGTGTGGGGGGGGTGGGGATAATTACAAGCTGACCAAAAACACATGCAATCAATTTAAAAATGAGGGTCAAGTGGGGTGAAAGGGGGGGTGAGTAAAGCTGTACAATGGAGCTGGTAATATACATTTTTAACCAAAGAAAGTGACTAGGCTAGGGGTGTTTAGGGGGCCAAGCTTCCATGCTGGGGAGGTTGGTGCAAGCAAATATGCATGTGACCCACTAAATAATACATTCTTAAAAATATTTAGATAAGTCAAACATAAAATACTAGACAAAAAAAAAAAACACCAAAAAAAAAGGAATAGGCGACAATCATAGAATAGTCCTATCATGGTAATTAGCTAATGATGACATTGATGCACTACATTAACAAACATACAAGACATAGGTAATTTTAAAAGAGAAGACTTACCTTAATGTATTCCTCCTGCAGGACGTGGATAATGGCAGAACAGGTCTCTGGAATAATGAGCCCCAGAGCCTGGGGGGAGATGCCTGTCGTGAACTTGAGGTCCTGCAAGCTTCTCCCCGTCGCCAAGTAACGCAACGTGGCGACTAGCCTCTGCTCCGCACTGATGGCTTGCCGCATGCAGGTATTCTGCCTGCTAATATAAGGGGACAGCGAAGCCAACAGACGGTGAAAAATGGGGTCCGTCATCCGGAGATAATTCCTGAAATCATCAGGATTATTCTCACGGATCTCACGGAGCAAAGGCATATGCGAGAATTGGTCACGCTGGCGCAACCAATTCTTGGTCCATGAACTCCTCCTCACCCTGTTCATGGACCGGGCTCGTGCCAAGGTGTTAACCGCAACACCGAGCCCCTGCACAGCACGAACTCGTTCCCGAGTACGTCCACACTCCATGGCTTCAAAACGGTCGGCTGATCAAACAAACAACTTAACAGAACGCACTGAAGAACAGCAAGGCCTATGAAGAACGACCTGAAAAACAGGAACGAGCGGACCAGAACGGCCTGAGAACAGGTAGGAACTGATCCACACGCACTGAAAGCCAGATACAAACCTCACAAGCACAAACTGAACGGCAGAAGCGAACGAATTAAGCAGAAGTCTGAGAAGCGCGAATCGTCTCTAACCAAACGTCAACTAACACGCGATACACACGAGATTAGCTGACGGGGCCCAAAGGGTGTCGTTTGGGATCTCGAGCTTCCTTTTTCTAGTCCCGTCGTACGTGCGTACGTCATCGCGTGAACCGCCGGACTTTTTGCGTGATCGTGTGTGGTCAAGTCCGTTCGCTTTTTAGTCCGGCGTACCTAGCGGGAAAGTCCAGCGGATTGTTCGCTGGACTTAGGTCCGCCGGCAAAAGTCCGTACGTGTGTACGCGGCATAAGAGTTGGAAAATCCAGTGAAATGTTGGATTCCTTTCTTATCCATGGGTACTGGCCAGTCCAAGATGGTGGTAACCTTTGTGGATCCATTTTAATGCCTTCAACTGAGATGATTAAGCCAGGAATTGGATGTTCTGTAGCTCAAATTCACATTTTTCCAGCTTAGTGTAAAGGCCATGCTGCCGGAGCCGAGTTAGCACACACTTGACATGCCTGCAGTGGTCATCCAATGAGGATTAAAAGATTAGGATATAATCCAGGTATGATTAGGTCTAGGTAATCCCAGAAGATGTCGTTGACAAAATGTTGGAAGGTAGCCTGGGCATTACAAAGACCAAAGGGCATGACCAGGTATTCAAAATGCCCAAACCGGGTGCGAAAGGCTGTCTTCCACTCATCCCCTTCTCTTATGCGAACTAAGTTATAGGCACCCCAGAGTTCCAGCTTGGTAAAGATAATCACAGCTCCTAGCGTTTGAAATAACTTGGGTACCAGAGACAGCGATTTTTCACAATAATTTTGTTCAACTCCTGATAGTCTACACAGGGGTGTAATGTGTGATCCTTCTTTTCAACTAAGAAAATATCTGCCCCTGCCGGAGAGGTAGATAGGCAAATAAATCCCTTCTTCAAATTATCGTCTATATATTCTCTCAGGAAGGGACGTGACCTAGCGCATGGAGATGTAGGACGTGTCCTTCTGGAGCTCCCGCACACACCGGACTATCCACAGCTCTCAGCGGAACTGCAACAAAGGTCGGTAATGGGAAGGAGAGGTGGGGGAGAGGGCCACCAAACCCCCGACCCGCACAAGGAAGATGGCGCTGTTCCGAGTATCATCCAAGATGGCGCTGTTCCGAGCCTCAGGCACACATGCAGCCTCACAGAGAGCATAATACAGGTATCTGCACCCACTTCCGGGACTAGCTAGCCGAAGCTGGCCCGCCCATATCCGAAGATGCCCCGTTGTGTCTTGGGAAACACAGTTCCCAGGACACAACGGGGACCAATAACGACGCGCAGCGCGACTCGCACATGCGCAGTAGGGAACCGGGCAGTGAAGCCGCAAGCTTCACTTCCTGATTCCCTGACGGAGGGTGGCAGCGGGGGCAACCGAGAGACGAGCTATCGCTCGTCATCTTCTGCCGACATCGCTGGAACCTGGAACAGGTAAGTGTCTATTTATTAAAAGTCAGCAGCTGCAGTATTTGTAGCTGCTGACTTTTAAAAAATTTTTTCAGGTGGACCTCCTCTTTAAAATCTACATTAAAATAGATTGCAATTATTTAACAACCTAACTACTTAAGCCCCGGACCATTTTGCTGGCCAAAGGCCAGGGCCCATTTTTTTCCTCAGTTTAGGCCGATACGTATTCTTCTACATATTTTTGGTAAAAAAAAAAATTGCAATAAGCGTTTATTGATTGGTTTGCGCAAAAGTTATAGCGTCTATAAAATATGGATTCGTTTTATGGCATTTTTATTAATAATTTTACCTTAACCATGACCCCTCAAACCCCCCTTGACCCCCACACACACTCTTCAAACAGCATCAAATACTGGGTGTGGTCATATTTCACTAACAGTGGGAGGGTCTTAAAGGGGCATTAAATACCAGGAGTGCATTATGTAGGGCATTATGTAGTTCAGCCTTCTTCTAAAGCTGTTTACCTCTGCATCCCCATTTCACTTTCACCCCTCTTCCCAGCCGGCTCTAGGACTGTAAATGGCTTTGCCTCGCTCACTTGCAGGTATATCATCCAGTGGGGATGTCGGCATCTGCACAGCACCCCAGGCACCCACATCTCCCTTGTCCCCATCCTGCACTCAGTGGGAGCCACTCAGGAGACCAGATTTGTGGGAGCTGCTGAGACAAGCTGTCACTTGTAAACACAGAAGTCAGACTTCTGTGTTTACAAGTGATAGTGCTGAGCAGGGAGCAGAGGGTCTGAGCCAGAGGTGGTGGAACTGAGTTCCACCAAGTTCCAGCTGAAAAAAAGCCCTGCCAAACATGCCCAGGGGCTTGGACATTTACAATTGTAGGGTGTACACTGCACAGGTACATATGCTTAGAAAACTGTTGCTTTGTTTATGTGCATGCAAATGGACTTCGATATTTGGCCTGTTGTTGGAGATTTGATGCACATAGCCAAGGGCCACACACAGTTTCAAATAGTATTATGTGTTCCTGCTCATGGTGCAATCACTTTAGACATACATGAAGACACAGATTGAAAGATACTGGTGGGCATGTACTTCTTTTGGAGGTGTGACAGTGTGCTAACAATACAACCAATCTTATATAAAGGGCTGCAGTGGGGAGGGGGCTGGTTTGTTTGGCCTGAGAAGCGGCCAGGTTTTTTGCTGTGATTTGTTGGGGAGAAGGAATGATATTGTGCATATTGACAAACGCCCAACTAGGGCTGTTTGTTTGCTGAAATTCTTGTGCAATTTTTCCATCAAAAGTGGGTTTATGTGGCCATGCTGTCAATGTTGTTTGTGTATTCCTGTCTGACCATGCAAACATGGTTTGGAAGCATGTGCTGACCTTCTACTCTTTGATATCATTGCTTAATACTGTACACAGAAATGCAGTTTCCAGCAGAACTCCCCAATGTATGTGTGTGGATTGTGGGCTGGTGGTGAGTGTTATATTTTGAATATGTGCCTTTTTTAATATTATGTTGGAATGCTTTGTAAGAATAATGACTGTTAAGTATGTTTCTATAATCTTGCAGATAAAAATGTGATGTGTTGCCCGTTACACTGAAAGTAAAGCTGTGTCCACTCTAAGGTTTAGACAAATTTTAGATTGTACTCTCCTATGAGCAGGCCCTTAAAACCCAATTGCTAACTGTTTTGTAGCACCATATATCCTGTAGAAATATATATATTTTTTGTTTATGCTATAAATGTACATAATTTTGTTTCTGCTGGCAAAATAAAAGCTTGTTTGTTGTTGTTTTTTTTTTTCTTCTTCTTCTTCTTAATTCGTTTTGGGGAAGTGCAATATCTTATACCCATAGAAATTATAAGATATAATTGTGTACCAAAAAAACGAATCTCTTCTGCACACCTACAAGCAGTGTTGGTCATCTTACTTTAAAAAAAGTAATTAGTTAAGTTACAAATTACTTCTCCCAAAAAGTAATTGCGTTAGTAACTCAGTTACTACATTGGAAAAGTAATTAGATCTGCAGCAAAGTAACTGACTTTTTTTTAAATATTCTATACGTGTAACTAAGGGGCGGGTCTAGTATTACTGTAAGCAAGGGGCACATTTATTATTATATATTGTGTAACCAAGGGGCTGCTCTATTATTACTCTAACCAAGGGGCAGATCTGTTAAAGCGTGTAAGCAAGGGGCGGGTCTATTATTATTATATCGTGTAAGGGGCGGATGGCTACAGAAGAGGGCGAATGTTAAATTAATGGGCAGAGCTCGATATATAACAATAACAATAAATGTGCCCCTTGGTTACAGTAATACTAGACCTGCCCCTTAGTTACACGATAGCCGCCCCTTGCAGAGTAGCACGAGCATCGGGAGTGTGCGGGATCGCCTCGTACAATTACATGTTAACTGCGCCTGCGCGGTGTAGAGTTCACTATGAGCTGTTTAGGTTCTGCAATTTTCGTAAGCTCCGTAGTCCTTCGTCCTTTGCAATACAGGGGGTCCTTATCCGCGGGGGAACTTTTTTGGCAGGACACCGGAATTACACTACTGCCATCTAGTGGCGGTATATGTAATTGCGGTAACGCCGCCCAAGTAATGGGAACTGCGTTACCATGAGGCGAAAAGTAACTACGTTTATTTTAACTCAGTTACTTACATCACTGCCTACAAGTAAATGATAAAGGTGTTTAGGTGAAGTCTTTGTATATAACAGCTGTGGAGAATTGCAGGTAATTAATTCAGTTGGTGGATAGGCAGTGTTGTATGTGTCAGCCCTGGTTCACATTGATGTGATTTGACACATCAAATTGCATGCAAAATTGACGGCAATTGCACCGTCCCTATTGATGCAGCGCTGCAGTTTCCAAAAGTAGTTTCTGTACTACTTTTGGTGACTTCGGAGTGTGATTTCCATTGACATCTGTGCAGAAACTCGCACAGATGTCTCTGAAATTCCCCCCGCAGTCGGGACTGACATGCGGGAATGAAATCGTGTGAGTTCAGCAGAACTTGCACGATTTCCTCCCACTGTCAGTGTGAACCAGGGCTCAAACTGGGCCTTTGTCTTTGTAATTCACCTGCTGCAACCCCAGGGACACCATTTCTTATTAAACTCCCTTAAGTTTGCCTTCAAATATCGTTATATGTAGAAATACAGATTTGCATATCTGCATATAAACGAAAATAAAAAATACTAATCGTGGTTGCGATCAAAAGAGTGTGGTTTCACCTTCTGACCCGGAAAGGAGTCATTGTAATCACCCAGAAGTGCCTGTGCTGGTCAGGATCTCCATTTAGGTGGACATGGCGAGGTCCCTATCTAGCAAAGAGGAGGTGCTGCTCATTTGCCGGGTAAGTGTAGGATATGTACTTGTGCTTACTCAATGTGGGGGTGGATGTGGTAGTTAGATTTGGTGTGGGTGGGGTTCATTGATTTGTTTGGCATCACCACACATCACTTCCTGCATTTGTTCTGCTGATGTAAATCAGTAAGGACTATGCAAATATAAAATGAGAGCTCCTTTTATAAAAAAATAAATAAATAAAAAAAAAATTATATATATATATATATATATATATATATATATATATATATATATATATATATATATATATATAGTGTGACTTTCAGGTCGCAGCAGTGTGAATGAGATTCATGGATAATACCTTTGAATTCGGCCCTATTGTCACTTGTGCATCCTGAAAGTGGTGCAAATTTGTCCCCGCACTACCTTGGTTTGACTTTGATGCGATTTGAGGTCCATACACCACAAGATTACACAGGCATTGCTTCTCTTCATGGCAAAGCTGTGCAATTTTAAGTACAAATAGAGCCTAATTCAAAGGTGTTATCAATTAATCTCATCAGGTTACTTTCACACTTGGGTGACTATTCATGCAGGTTTGGACCTCAAAGTCGCATGAAAAGTTGCCCCCCATGATTTCCATTCATATCTATGCAACTTCACCCATGTCAAATTGCAAGCCAAATCGGTGCCTATTGGCGGCAATGAAACTGTCCGAATTGGTGCAACACCGCACCGATTACCAAAAGTAGTTACTGCAGTACTTTGGGCGACTTCAGGGAGCGATTTCTTACCTCCTAACTTTTTGAAGTACATAAAAGGGACACCTATTAGCAAAAGTATGTAGGCATAGGACACACCCCCTAAAATACCTCCTTAACCAAATCATGACTGGGCCATAGACGAAAGACAGCTACAGCGCGGTCGGCTTATTCTGGGTGGATGTTCGTGGGACGTCCTCTCAGAACCTTGCTCCCATGCGCCCCCCGGGGCGCGCACTCGGGAACATCCGTGACCTCCGGGTCCGGAGGCCTCGGCGCATCACGGATCACGGTAAACGGCCGCTGATAGCGCCCGTTTACCACATGATCGCTCCGTCAAATGACAGAGCGACCACATGTAAACAAACCGGCATCATGTCATGATGCCGATTCCTCCCTTCCCTCTCTGTACCAATCGGTACAGTGAGAGGGGAGAAGCAGAGAGGGGGAGAGCCGGCCACAGCGCTGTGGGCTGGATGTGTAGTGCCCACAGCGCTGCTCAGTGCCAGCAGTGTTCAATACTCTGCCAGCAGTGAGCAATACTCTGCCAGCATTGTGCAATACTCTGCCAGCACTGTGCAATACTCTGCCAGCACTGTGCAACACTGCAATACTCTGCCAATACTGTGCAACGCTGAAATACTCTGCCAATACTCTGCAATAAATTTTAATAGAAACCAAAAAATGTATTTTTTACCAAATTTTCAGTCTTTTATTTATAGCGCAAAAAAACTGAAAATTGTATACTTACCTTTACGTCATTTTCCTTTCCTGTCGCATCTTCATGGCAGCATACACTCTGGGTTGTGACTCACAACCTGATAGGACCACATAACTATAAGATGAAGATACGGCCCCCGCCCCAGCATTCTCCGTATATAAATGAATCACCTTCTATGGATGGGTTTATTGTATGCTGCCATGAAGATGCGACAGGAAAGGAAAATTACAGAAATGTAAGTATACAATTTTCCGTTTTCCTGTCGCATTATGGCAGCATACACTCTGGGGAGTAACTCGCAGACTGGGTGGGAATGCAAGAAAAATAAATTTATTAACAAGAAACAGAGGAGTTGGCCTGAATTACGGCCCTTCCAAAATCTACTGTTGAAAGTGGTGCAGAATCCACCCTATAATGTGACATAAAGGTGTTTCTGGAAGACCAGGTAGCCGCCTTACAAATAGTCTCTGCCGAGACCCTACAATAGGCTGCCCAAGAAGTTGCCACTGCCCTGGTGAAATGTGCCTTTAAGCCCTCCGGAATCTGTTGCTCACTCAGTGAGTATGCCTTTTTGATAGTCTTCACCAGCCATGAAGCGATGGTGCGAGCCGAGGCCGTCTGACCTTTTCTATGGCCGTATGGGATGACTAAGAGGTTCTCCGATCTGAACGATTCTGTTGCTGAGAGGTACTTCAGGATGTTGCCCCTGACATCCAGGAGGATGAGGATCACCTTGATCTGTGATAAGGGCTGGAAGGTTGATCTCCTGATTAAAGTGAAATTAGGAGGATTCTTTAGGTACGAAACGTTCTGAAGGTTTTAGTACTATCCTGTCCGGGTAGACGACTAGATACGGTTCTTTGGCCATCAAGGCTTGCATCTCTGAGACCCTCTTTGCTGAAGTGATAGCAATCAGAAATGAGACTTTAAGCGTCAGGTTCCAAAGGGAAATGTTGTAGAGTAGAGAGAATGGATCATTAGACAGTATTTCCAGGACAACTGAGAGGTCCCATGCTGGGAATGATGGTTTCCTAGGTGGCCTTAGTTTAAGGCAGGCCCTCTGAAATTGGATAACCAGAGGATCATGTGCCCATTTGACCCCGGTCAGGGCAGATAAGGACCTTCAGGGTACTGGATCGAAGACCCTTCTCTAGGCCTGACTGCAGAAATTCCAGGATTTGAGGAGCTGTGAGAGAAGATATGTCCCAACCTTGTTGTTGAGAGAAGGCGGTAAACTTCTCCCAGATCCTTCTGTAGGTGTTGTTGGTAGTCTGCTTCCTAGCCTGCAGTAATGTTTCCACTACCCTCAGAGAACAACCCTGTTCTAGGTACCTAGACCTCTCAGCCTCCAGGCCATCAGATGTAGCCTCTCCAGGTTCGGATGTAGAAGCTGGTTCTGAGAGAGCAGATCCACTGACAGTGGAAGAGGGAGAGGATCCGTTGTGTTCAACTGAAGGAGAGTCGTGAACCATGGCCTCCTCGGCCAGAAAGGGATCACTGCCACTACTAGTGCCGTCGACCTCTTGAGCTTCAGAAGGAACCTCGCTATGAGGGGAGTCGGAGGGAAAATGTAGCCGAGGTTGAAGACCCAATGTCATGAAGATCCTGCCAGAAACTTAAACCCGGGCCGTCCTGGCCCTCAGATCCCACTGCGCATTCGTGCCCGGGCGCGTGCACGAGTGTGGCCACGCACTGGCGCGCGCACAGGGAGACAGGCGCGCGCTCTTGTTAGCGCCAGTCAGCCTATTTAAACTTGGCCTGAGCAGACGGTCCCCGCTGTCTGCTCTACAGCGTTGTGGTGTATGTAACCTGATCCTGATACCTCTGTCCTGTTGACCCGGCTTACCTGTGACTACCCAGCTATCTGCCTGTACCCGACCTCGGCTTGTTGTGACCATCCTTCTGCCTCATCCCTTGTACCTTGATACCAGTCTGATTCCTGACCTGACTTCCTTTGATGAACTTGATCACCTGTATTGTTCTAGTCCGGTCTGCAGTCTGTTCCCTGTGATGAACCTGATCACCTGTATTGCTCCAGTCCGTTCTGAGGTTCTGTTTCCTGTACCGAGTCTGATCACCTGTACTGATCCAGCCTGTTCCAAAGTCCTGCTTCCCGTTTGCCTGTTGAACCAGCTTACCTGTCCAGTTCCGGCCTGCTCTGCTGTCCAGTCTGCTAAGCTGTCCATCCAGACCCATCCTGCTCTGCTGTCCAGTCTGCTAAGCTGTTTGTCCAGATCCAGCCAGCTCTGCTATCCTGTTTGCCTGTTGAACCAGCTTACCTGTCCAGTTCCGGCCTGCTCTGCTGTCCAGTCTGCTAAGCTGTCCATCCAGACCCATCCTGCTCTGCTGTCCAGTCTGCTAAGCTGTTGGTCCAGATCCAGCCAGCTCTGCTATCCTGTTTGCCTGTTGAACCAGCTTACCTGTCCAGTTCCGGCCTGCTCTGCTGTCCAGTCTGCTAAGCTGTCCATCCAGACCCGTCCTGCTCTGCTGTCCAGTCTGCTAAGCTGTTTGTCCAGATCCAGCCAGGTCTGCTATCCTGTTTGCCTGTTGAACCAGCTTACCTGTCCAGTTCCGGCCTGTTCTGCTGTCCAGTCTGCTAAGCTGTCCATCCAGACCCATCCTGCTCTGCTGTCCAGTCTGCTAAGCTGTTTGTCCAGATCCAGCCAGCTCTGCTATCCTGTTCGCCTGTTGAACCAGCTTACCTGTCCAGTTCCAGCTTGCTCTGCTGTCCAGTCTGCTGAACTGTCCATCCAGTTCCATCCTGCTCTGTTGATCCTGCCTGTCTGACCAAACCAGCTCATCTGTCTGTATCCGGTCTACTCTACTATCCAGGCCTCCACCCTGTCCGCTGAGTTGACTTGGTCACTCCACCGGTCTGTTGATCCTGCCAGGCACCCATGCTCCTCCTCACTCCTGGGTCTCCTGTCCCCATACCAGGGAACCAGGAGTGGGAGACGCAAGGGAGGTCTCTCTCTGCAATATCGGGCTCGCACCACCAGGTACGTGACACCCAAGGATGTTGTAGACAATCTACTCCCTCCGCTGACGGAAAGGGGATTCTTGATAGGAACCTCCGGCATTTTGCATTGGCTGGTGTGGCCGCCAGGTCTATGTCTTGTGGGCCCCAGGTCTGAATTATGATCGCAAATGCTTGGGGACTCAGAGACCACTCGTTGTTGGAAACAAATCTTCTGCTGAGTGAGTCGGCTAGGAGATTCTCGACTCCTGGGATATAGGTCGCTCTCAGGTCCAATAGGTTCGATTGTGCCCACTCCATCACAGGGCGAACTTCCTGCATCAGGGAGGAGCTTCTGGTGCCCCCCTGCCTGTTGATGTAGGCAACAACCACCCTTTTGTCCATCTTCAGGAGGACTTGCTTCCCCCTCAGGTAAGTACTGAAGGCCAGGAGAGCCTGAAAAGCTGCTTTCATTTCCAGCACATTGGAGACTGCGTCCTGGATCCTGAATGGCCAGCACCCTTGGGCCGCATAGTGCAGGTAGTGTGCCCCCCATCGCTCCAAACTGGCATCTGAGGTTACCATTTCCTGAGGAGGGGGAACTATGTGCTTGCATCTCCTCAGATTGCAGGGACGAGTCCACCACTGCAAGGATCACTTGACCTCCTCCGAGATGTAGATCGGTTGGGTCATGGATCAGCCGTCCCATTGGCGCAGAAAGGACATTTGAAGGGGTCTTGCCTTCCATTGGGCCCACTGGACCATAGGAATGGTCGCAGACAGAGAGCCTAGGAGACTGAGACATGCTCTGGCCAGAAGGGATGTTGCTGAGATTGCTCTTCTCACCCTCTGAATCAGTGGGGAAATCTTTTCTGCCGGTAGTTCCACCGTGTTTGTCCGGGTATCTAGTTTCGCACCCAGGAAGATCATCCTCTGGGTGGGATGAGCATTGCTTTTTTTCCAGTTTATCAACCAGCCCAGTCTTTGTAGTGTGGCAACTAGGACCTCCCGATGTTGGACAAGGGACTCCTGGTTGCTTGAAAGGAGGAGGATGTCGTCCAGTTAGTGATGGACTCTCAACCCTTTCTCCCTTAATGATGCGATTACTGGTAGCAGTACATTGGTGAAAGTTCTGGGGGCAGTAGAGATCCCGAACGGGAGACTCTGAAACTGGAAGTGGCCCTGATTCACCGAGAACCAAAGGAACTTCTGGAAAGCAACATGGATCGGGACGTGAAGATATGCGTCCTGGAGGTCTATGGAGAGCATCCAGTCTCCCAGATTTATGGCCTGGAGGATTGATTGTAAACTCTCCATCTTGAACGACTCCTCGAATGGAGCGATTGAGGTTCTTTAGATCCAAGACTGGCCAAAGATCCCCAGATTTTTTCTTGACCAGAAATAACGGGGAGAAGAATCCCCGACCCCTCTGTGATGCAGGTACTTCTATTATCACCTTCTTCTGGAGAAGCTCTTGGACGTAACTGGTCAACAGTAACTGTTTTTCCCCTGAAGGTGGAAGTCTGGTGGGACAAAAATGATCCCCTGGGGGACGTCTCTTGAAGGGCCATCTGTGCCAGAAACGGACAGTAGCCACTGTCCAAGGGTCCTTTATCGCTTCCGCCCAAACCAGCTTGAATTTCGAAAGCCTTGCCCCCACTACTTGTGGCTGGGCGGGCGCACCTTCAAAAAGACTTTTGGTCACTGAAAGCGGGAGTCTTGGGCTTCTGAAACTTCACAAAGGATGTCTGGGGGTTCTTCCAGCCCCTCCTGCATTCTTTTCCTGGCCTATAGGATTTAGCATCCCTGTATCTGTCTGGCAGATTACGTCTGAAGGGAGGAGGCCTCTGCTGTTTCGGTTTTCTGTCCAATGGAATCAGTCCTGAATTCCCACCGGTCACCTTTGAAATTGCTGAGTCCAGTTTTGCACCGAAAAGGTTCTCGCTGTCATATGGAATGCGGCACCAATTTGATTTGGAGACAGGATCCGCCGACCAGGGTTTCAGCCACAGTGCCCACCTGGCCATTACGGAGACCAACATGGCCCTTGATGACTATTTTAATCGCATCCACCAAAGCCTCTGCCACAAAGTCTCCCGCGAGACTTAACTCCTGTAGAGCTTTTATTATGCTCTCCTGGTCCGCGCCTTCTGAGACCAACCTCTCAGTGTTTGATGACCAGCTGGAAATGGCCCTGCCTACAGCTGCAAGTGCCACAGCCAGTCTGCAAGCACCTCCTGCTGCAAGGTAGGCCCTCTTCATATCGGTGTCGATCCTCCTATCCAAGACATCCCTGAATGTCACGGCATCTTCGATCGGCAATGTCACATGCCTGGCTAACCACATGAGAGATGCGTCTACGACGGGAGGAGAGACAAGAGGACTCACTTTAGGCTCCTTCAAGGGATATAATTTGGAAGGCCTGTTATTCAGACTCGATTTCTTCTCGGTTCCTTGCCATTCCTCTTTATTTAAATCATCCAATTGCTCAATTGACGGAAAAAACTCAATGAACGGAAAAAACCTCTGAGTCCCCTTTAAGGTTTGGGAAGTATTTTTTCCACTTTGGTTGGACTTCCTGGGGTTCCTCCCATCCGATCGCTTCCTTGACCGATTTGACAAACGGTTCAATTAGCGAAAAATCAAACCCTGCAGTTGCTTCCAACCCCTCATTGTCAGACGGAGGAATCCTGCTCTTTTGACGTGCTGGGAGGAGCAGGTGAGGCACTCCGCGTTGATAACTCTGTCTCCAGAGTAGGAATCTGTGGAGCTACAGGCTCTCTAAACTGCGATTCTTTTTCCCTAGTAGCCTCCTCAAAGCATCTATGGCAGGCCAATTTATCGGGAAGGGCTGCGGCCCCGCATATCCAACATGCGTTTCCAGAGGGTTGCACTGGTGATCGATGTCTATGGAAAGGAGAGCCTCTATGATAGGAGTGGCTGTGTCTGGAGTAAGAATTGGAGCGACTTCTCCTGTGACTCCCTCTGTGGCCTGAGCGACTTCTCCTGCAACTGCAGCGGCTCTGTCTGTGGCCAGAATGGCTTCCCCTGCGTGAAGTCTCTCTGTGCCTTGAATCAGAAGATTTTGCGGACCTGGTAGGGCTAACCATATAGGCAGCGCTAGGATTGCTCTCTTTTTTCAATCTTCACTACTTACCAAAAATCCTCCCCCCCTTACCTAATGGGCTGGCGGTGATCTGCTAGGGCAGTGGTCTCCATAGCAAGGAATAAGGCAAGCCTAAGGAGATACATAGTAATTGACATAGGAAGCACAGGTGAGGTAAAACACAGCAGCTTATGCAAGAAGTATAGATGCAGAGAAAAAAAAACAGGCTTTTACCTCAGTAGGATGAAATAGGAGCTTTGTTGTAAGACAGGCAAACAAACTGCAGCAATTCAGCGATCTCTGGTTCAAGATACAAGGAAGTGAAACAGGTTCATTCAATTTTCCTCAGAACACATCCCAGCGCCCCTAGGAGGACAACAGAGCCCAGGAGAGCGCCCAGGCACACAGGTAGGAAGGAAAGGGAAAAAGGGAGACCACTGCAATTTGGCTAAACCTATTTAAGGTTTATATGCCAGGGTGTTTGAGGCATGATGTTAAGCCTGTTTAAGGCTTTAGTATATACATTGAGGCAGCAATATCAGAGCTTTTTTAAAACTCATGCAGGAGACAAATCAAAACAGCTTGAGCCTGTTTAAGTCTGTTAATCCAAGGTCACAGAGAGAATTGTAACATATCCCTGAGATCACCAGAGTGGGGTTCCTTCCATGTAGCTTCGTTTAGAGGCTGAACCGGTAAGGACTTCCAAACCAGGAGAGGCTAGAACCTGGCTGGGGTGAAGCGGTAAGGGGGTGATGTCTGTGCGGTCCCAACAGGTGAGGAAAAATAAGAGAATGCTGGGGCGGGGGCCGTATCTTCATCTTATAGTTATGTGGTCCTATCAGGTTGTGGAGGCGGAGTCACAATCCAGAGTGTATGCTGCCATGATGCGACAGGAAAATAAAAAACCCAGCGGTGATTAAATACCACCAAAAGAAAGCTCTATTTGTGTGAAATTTAGTAATTGTCATTCAAAGTGTGAGCACTGAAAGCTGAAAATTGGTCTGGTTAGGAAGAGGGGTTTAAGTGCCCAGTGGGTAAGTGGTTAAATGAGAATTATTCAAAAAAATAAAAATTAATTATTATTTAAACCCCCAAGTGCTTTTTTTACCAATAATATTCCTTTAGATTGGCTTTGAAATTTACAAACAAAGCAATTTAGAAATTAGATGAAATATTTAGCGCTGGGAAACCCTTTTTGAAAGATAAAAAGTGCATTTTATATACAACTATTTAGATCAGAACAAAATGAGGGACAAATTAGGAGGAAAGAGGGACTTTGTTCCAAATCAGGGACAGTTGGGACCTATGCGATTTAATTAATTTAATTAATCTCTGCAGGAAAGTGCACTGATGTCTCAAAAATCGCTCACAAAGTCGGGCTGAGGCCCCTTTCACACTTGTGTGACTTTTCCTACGACTTTGGACATCAGAGTTGCATGACAAGTCATATCCCATGATTTTCAATGAGTACCATTCATATCTGTGCAACTTCAAGTCACACCGACTTCAAAGTAGTCCCTGTACTACTTTAGTTCGACTTTGATGTGAGCTGAGGTCCATAGACCTCGAGTTTACACAGGCATTCCCTGAAATCACAGAAAAATTGCTGACGCAAAATTGCGGGAGAATTGCGAGACTTTCCCTGCGATTACACAAGCATTGCTTAAAGTTGCATCAAAATCGCACAGCTTTCAGGTCGCACAAGTGTGAAAGGGGCTTAAGTCACTGTCATAGGTGTGCGCACAGGGTGTGCCGGGTGTGCCTGGGCACACCCTAATCACCTAGTGCACATTAGCAATATTGTTCTGTGTGCTTCTCTTTCACTGTGCCAGCAGGGAGATTAATCTAACGGGGCCATATACATGTAGACACACACGCATGCATGTGTTTTTGAGCTTTGGGGTGCACACCCTAATGCTATAGGCTGTGCACACCTATGGTCACTGTGCTGAGTACTATTATACCTAGAATATAAAGTAGTCCCACCATCAAACACTAGTAAACATATGTTCTCAATATAATTGTGCTTAAATGGCTGAAAATCCCACAGATGGTATCACCTACTGAAAGATTGCATTGTACTCAGCAGCATATGCTGAAAAGAGGCGAATGCCTATTAGCCAATGCCATTTTAGCATGCGCATGGCATTACTATAATATTAATGCCTGAAATGCAAAACATTATTGTATAGAATCAAACATTAGTAAATGTATTTTCTATGTAGGTATGTGCTCAGCTCAGTAAAATAGTGGTATGCCCTGCTACCTTCAAAGGTTCAAGCCATGAGTTCAAATCCCACTGACGGTATCACCTCCTGAAAATCTGCATTGTACTCAGCAGCATAATTAGCCAATGCACATCAGTTTGGATTATTCCATAATTTAACTCTTTAAATGCATGCAATAATATGTACTTCAGTAATTAACAGAAAAGAAGGGCACTCACATAGCCACATCCGTAAATTAAGGAAATAAACAAAAAAAAGGTGTACTATAACAGTAAACCTAGGTTGGACTTTGAAGGCATAGGAAACAATGAAGAGGTATGAAAATAAACACTATTTATTGAAAACATGAATAGAACGGTACAGAAAAATTAAAAATCATGTTACCACCACTACACCACCGTCAGGATCTATGCACAGATAGGTCAGGCCAGTCCAATCTGCTAGTAAGAGAGGAGCATGAAAAGCCTAGCATAAGGCTGTCTCCCAGGGGCCACACATTATTGTCTTAATATAAAAATTTTGCTAAACATTGTGGACAATCTCTCAGTCTCATATTTGGACTATTTTCCGGGTGGGTGCCCACTTTGATTGGTGGGCTTTGTAGCCCATATTTGGCTCCCTGTTTGGCACTCTTTGTGTATTATTCTGCCCTTGTCCCTGGAACTTTGGCTTTTCATGCTCCTCCGGATACTCTATAAGTGAGACTTATCTCCATGTAAGACAGTGAGGTCCGTTCTCTTTATTTGCTATCTGTAGAACCTTGACTGTATCCTGAAGAAGCCTAATGGTGAAACGCGTAGATACACAAGGGCTCACTGCACATTATGTATTAGTATACATGATTTTTAATTTTTCTGTACTGTTCTATTCATGTTGTGTATTTTTCAATAAATAGTGTTTATTTTCATACCTCTTCATTGTTTCCTATGCCTTCAAAGTCCAACCTAGGTTTACTGTTATAGTCCACCTTTTTTTTTTGTTTATGTACTTATTCAATAATATTATGGTGTGGAATTCCAAAAATCAAGGAAAAAACATTGTAGGGTCCCCCCAGTACATACCAGGCCCTTCGGGTCTGATATGGACTTTAAGGGGAACCCCACACCAAATTTTTAAAAAAATTGACATGGGGCCCCACAAAATCCATACCAGACCCTTATCCGAGCATGCAGCCTGGATGTCAGGATAGGGGGGGGGGATGAGCGAGCACCCTCCCCTTCTGAACCATATTAGGCCACATGCCCCAAAGAACCTTGTCCACATGTTGATGGGGACAAGGTCCTCTTCCCGACAACCCTGGCTGGTGGTTGTCGGTCTGCGGGCAGTGGGTTTATCAGAATCTGGAAGCCCCCTTTAACAAGGGGGCCCCCAGATCCTGCCCACCTATGTGAATGGGTATGGGGTACATCATACCCCTACCCGTTCACCAAAAAAAGCTGTGAAATGTAAAAAAAACAATAGCCGGTTTTTGACAAGTCCCTTATTGTAAAATAGCTCCAAGCTGTCTTCTTCCCTGACCTGTCTTCTCCTGCCACTGTCGCTACCTCCTCCATCTTCTCCCTGAGCTGTGTCCTCCCAGAGCCGTCTCTCCTGCCACTGCCGTCTTCACCATCTGCTGTGTTCTTCCGCACCGCCGGTTACCCGCTAATAAAAAAAGCCGCTCTTCTTCTGTGGCGGTCTTCCTCCGCTGTGTTGTCACCCGCTGTGTGGCATCTTGTCACGTACCTGGTTGGAGGCCGAAATGCCGAGAGGGTTCCCCTTGCGGCTGTGTGCAGTACACCCCTGAAGTTGGGTACAGAGAGTGTAGTGCCCAGAGAAGCACAGGTTGCCAGATGGATTCCGGAGAGAAGAGCTGGTGGGCACCTGAAGGACACCGGGTAATACAGGAAACACAGCTGGGCTAAAATCTATAAGAATCCTCTGTAATACTTGGCAAGGTGTGCACAAGGAACAGTAGTGGAAGCCAGGCCAGGGGTCAAACACAGTAGATCCGGCAAGAGGAAGAGGCAGGATGCAGAAATGGGGACAAGCCAAAGGTCTGGTATCAGGAAGCAGGCAGGAACAGGTAACTGTAGCAAAGTCTGTGATACTAGCCGGGATCAGGTATTGGAGAAGACAACAAGTCGGTAAAGCAAGCCAGGGGGTCAAACCAGGAGAGCAGATCAGACAGGTCAGGAACAAGCTGGGTCACAACAGGAATCCAAATAGTAATTGCACTGAGGTTCAGGAACACAGGAAGACTGACAAACCAGCAACTGCAGACACTAGCAGACTTCCTTATATAGGCCCATGTGACCTGCTGGTAGAGATACTGGGTCCTAAATTCCTTCTCCTCCCAGAGATGCTGAGTCTAAAATCCTTCTCCTGCCATAAGTGCTGGTAGAGATGCTGGGTCCTAGAGCCCTTCTCCTGCTGTTGGTTCCCTGACAACTGGCACTATTGCCAGTTCTCCTACGGCCATTTCCCTGACAGTGCCCCCCCCCCCAAGGGGCAGCCTCCGGATCACCCAACGGGCCAATGCTTCGGGATGTCTGCTGTGAAAGTCCCGCACAAGTCTAGGAGCATGCACATTGTTTGCAGGCTCCCAGGAATTGTCTTCGGGAGGGTACCCCCTCCATTTGATTAGATACTGGACCTGCCTACCCCTCCTCCGGCAATCCATAATAGCTTTGACCTCAAATTCTGTTTCCGTCTACCAAGACTGGAGGTGGAGGTGGCTCTTCTCTTCCAGGGAAGGGGCTGGGTACAGTTGATTTAAGCAGGGAGATGTGGAACACTGGATGGATTTTGTAAGTCTTGGGTAGTGCCAGCTCGAAAGCCACCGGATTTATCTCTCTTTTGATTTCAAAGGGACCGATGAATTTGGGTCCAAGCTTCCGGGAGGGACATGAGAGCTTGAGGTTTACTGAAGAAAGCCATACCTTAAAGTCTTAAAGTCTTAAAAAAATCTTAAAGACAGGATTCCCTCTTCTTCTTTTATCATGGAACTTTTTATAGTCCTCTTGGGCTTTTCGCATGGCCTCCTGAAGCAACTTGTAGTTGGATTGAATGAACCTTAATCGATCCTGGACAGCGGGAGCAGATGTTTCAGGTATAATATTTGGAAGAAAGGAGGGATGGAATTCATAGTTCGCCCAGAAAGGGGACTGATTGATTGCTGCATGCAAAGAGTTATTATATGCAAACTCAGCACAAGGAAGAAGGGAGATCCAGTCATCCTGCGAGCAAGTACAGAAACATTGAAGGTACTGTTCTAAGGTCTTGTTAGTCCTCTTTGTTTGACCATTGCTCTGAGGGTGGTAAGCTGAGGAAAGACACACTTCTATTGAGAGAGACTTGCAGAGATCCCTCCAGAACTTGGAGGTGAACTGTACCCCTCTATCGGAGACAATACTATCCGGTAATCCATGTAATCTGAGAATCTCTTTAATGAACATGTTTGCTTTGTCCGAAGCGTAGGGTGTGCCAATCATCGGAAGGAAGTGTGCCATTTTGGAAAGGTGGTCTATCACCACCATGATGGTGGTGCATCCCCCAGAGGGGGTAAGGTCTACTATAAAATCCATGGATATTTCTTTCCAGGGTTGTTCAGGAATGGGTAATGGCCTCAAAAGTCCCCATGGCTTGGCATTGGAACCCTTGTTGCGCTGGCAAATAGTGCAAGAGTTCACATACTTTCTGTAGTCCTGTCTTAGGCTGGCCCACCAAAATGAGCACTGAACAAGTTCAGCGGTTCTTCGTATCCCAAAATGCCTGGCAAGTTTATGGTCATGTGACATTTTTAGAACTTGGAGTCTGACTGGCTGGGGAACAAAAATGTTATCCTGGTGCCACAAAAATCCATCTTGGTTTCTCAGTGAGGACACTTCTGATCCAGAGCACTGGGTTGAGGCTTGCTTGATTAAGGTCTTTAAGTCAGGTTGGATAAGCCAAAAATTCTGGGTGGATAGGATTGCACTTGGCTCTGTCGTTTCAGGGGTGTTCGGAAACATTTGGGAGAGTGCATCTGCCTTCCCATTCTTGGAACCTGGCCGATATGTAAGATGGAAATTGAACATGTAGAAGAACATAGCCCAGCGGGCTTGCCGGGGTCTAAAACGCTTGGCTGTCCTGAGGTAATCCAGGTTCTTATGGTCTGTAAAAATCATAATGGGATGAGCGGCACCCTCCAATAAGTACCTTCATTCTTCTAAGGCAGATTTAATGGCCAGAAGTTCTCTATCTCCCACATCATAATTTCTCTCTGGTGGGCAAATTTTTTGAGAGAAAGGGGCTACTGGGTGAAGAAGAGCCTTATGTCCCTGCCGTTGGGACAGGATTGCCCCTGTAGCTACTTCAGAGGTGTCCACTTCCAACTCGTAAGGCAGAGTCGGATCTGGGTGCTGTAGGATTGGTGCGGAAGTGAACAGATTCTTTAATTTGTCAACGGCTGTCTGGGCTTCTGGAGACCACTGGAACCGGACCTTCTGCTGGGTCAACTGAGTGACGGGGGCTATGGTGGTGGAGAAATCCTTCACAAACCTCCTGTAGTAGTTGGAGAACCCCATGAAGTGCTGAACACCTTTCTTGTCTGAAGGAGCTGGCCAGTCTAGTATTGCTTCCACCTTCTTTGGGTCCATTGCAATTCCTTCTGTGGAGATGATGAAACCCAGGAATTGAATAGATGTTTTTTCAAAATCACATTTGTCTGCCTTGACATATAGTCCATGTTTTCTTAAGGTTGAGAGCACCTTTTTTACGTGAATTAGATGAAGCTCCAAAGAGGCAGAAAAGATGAGGTTATCATCGAGGTATACGATTATGAAGTAATCCAGGAATTCACGAAAAATGTTGTTCACTAGATGCTGGAACGTGGCTGGGGCGTTGCATAACCTGAACGGCATCACAAGGTATTCGAAGTGGCGAACCGCGTCCGAAATGCTGTTTTCCACTCATCACCCTGGCATATGCGGACAAGGTTATAAGCGCCCCTCAGATCCAATTTAGTGAAAATCCGGGTGGTTTGGAACCTTTGAAAGAGTTCAGGAACGAGGGGGAGTGGGTATCTGTTCTTTACAGTGATATTATTGATTTCTCTGTAGTCTACACATGGCCGCAATGTGGCATCCTTCTTCTCCACAAAGAATATATCCGCCCCAGCAGGAGAAAAAGAGGGTCGCATAAACCCCTTTTCAAAGTTCTCGTGAATATATGCTCGTAGGGTCTCCAGCTCATTTTCAGATAGGGGAAGATTCGTCCAAACGGGATCTTGGCCCCCGGGAGCAGTTCAATTGGACAGTCATAAGGCTGGTGAGGTGGGAGGACATCAGCGTTTTTCTTGTCGAAAAGTCTATAAACTCATGATAAGCTGGAGGAACATGCTGGAGATTACTGAGAGCAGGTTGCACCGCCAGACAGCTAACAGGCTTACTGGAGCTGGGAGTAAAGTAATACTGCATGCAATATACTGAAGAAAGAGAGGTTTCCTTCTTGACCCAGTTGATTTGCAGGTTATGTGCCTGCAGCCATGAAATTCCCAGGATGATGGGAAACATAGGACGTCAAATCGGACAAATTCTTGATGGCCGGTATCTGTAGTAGTGAAGATGGGCATGGTTTCCTAAGTGACAAGTCCAGAACTGGGCAGAAAACCATCGGCCAAAAGAACCTCAAGTCTTTGCTTTTTTTTCATAGAGGGGCACACCAAGTTTCTTAGACAGAGATAAGTCCATAAAACAGCTACATGCCCCGGAATCAATGATTGCTTGTAGCCGGATCTTCCTTTCTGCCACTTGTAAGGAGATGGGAAGAACAAGGTAAGGATGGCAGGATCCAGAGACTTGGAGATATGTGGTGGGTAACCTTACTGGGTCTTATGGGGCAGCTGCGTAAAAAAATGTCCGGCCCCTCCGCAGTACAGGCAGAGATTGGCCTGCTAGCAGCGTTGTCTCTCCTCAAGAGTAAGGGAGGAACGGGCCAGGCCAACTTGCTTTGGTTCCCTTTCTGGGATTGCAGGGCAAACAGACGTGGGTGCAACAGCAGGAGAAAACTGTGTAGGCTGGAAGGATTAAGCACGTTCCCATCGCCGCTCCCGCAGGCGCCTGTCAGCCTAAATGGCTAGGTGAATAAGTCCATCAACAGTGTCGGGAATAGCAACTCGAGCCAGTTCATCCTTAAGGATCTCAGACAGTCCTTGGCGGTACTGGAACCTGAGTGCTGCCTCATTCCAGCTTGTGTTGGTGGACCATCTGTGGAAAACCGCGGTATAATCTTCCACTGGGTGTTTTACTTGCCATAGGGCAATTAAGGCAGATTCAGCTGAGGCCGCACACTGGGGGTCATCGTACAATGAATGAATGAATGATTTGTATAGTGCTGCAACTGCGAACTGAATCGCCTCGAGGCGCTTGATCCGACGTGCGTTGATTCCTTCTTAGAAGAGGTGGGTCTTGAGTTTTTTCCTAAAGGCCCGATGGTTTTCTTCCAAGCGGATGTTCGTAGGTAGAGCATTCCATAGCCGTGGTCCTTGGACTGCAAATCTTCGTTCTCCCCTTGATTTGTACCGGGACTTGGGGATGAGGAGGAGGTTTTGGTTGGTTGATCGGAGGTTGCGATGGGGAATGTAGTCTTTTATTTTTTCGCATAAGTATTGAGGAGCATCTCCTTGTGTGCATTTGTGGGTCAGGCAGAGGGTTTTGAATGTGATCCGATCCTTTATGGTTAGCCAGTGTAGGATCCTCAGGGAGGGGAGATGGATTCCCATGTTTTTTTTCCTGTGACTAGTCTTGCTGCCGTGTTTTGAACGACTTGTAGGCGTGCAATCTGGAATTTAGGTAGTCCTATGTAGAGGGAGTTTGCGTAGTCGAGACGAGAGTTGATGATTGTTCCTACCACTATTTCTTTTTCCTTTTCTGAAAAGAAGGGGATGAGTCTACGTAGCAGGCGTAGAAGATGGTAGGATTCGCTGACTACTGATCCTATTTGTGTGTCCATTGACATTTCTGAATCGAAGATGACTCCAAGACTTTTGGCTTTTATGCATAGGGGGATGGTCTGTCCAAGGATGGTGGGTGGAGTCCATGGGGTTGTAGATTTAATATTTCGGTTTGCATTTAGGAGAAGGAGTTCTGTTTTTGATCCATTAAGTTTGAGGGAGCTCGTGGACATCCAGTCATCTATTGATGTGAGCCATTTTTCTAATTCCTGATATTGGTCTTTTTGTCCGGGGATCCAAAGGTAGAGTTGAGTATCATCCGCGTATGAGTGGAAGCATAGGTCTGATTTGCTGATGATTTTGAGGAGTGGACGGATGTAAATGTTGAAGAGCACGGGTGACAAAGGTGATCCTTAAGGGACTCCATAGGAGACTGTGCGAGATTTAGAGGTGAAGGCTCCAAGTTTCACTGTCTGTGACCGATTTCCTAAGAAGGAAGTGAACCATGGTAGGTCTGAATCTGTGACTCCTGTTACTTCTTTGAGGCGGATGAGTAGAGTGTTGTGATCCAGTGTGTCGAACGCTGCACTAAGGTCCAGGAGCACCAGGAGACATGATTCTCCGTCATCTGCTGCTTCCAAGGCATCGTCCCATATTTTGAGGAGTGCCGTTTCTGTGCCATGGCCCGGGCGGAAGCCTGATTGCAGAGGGTCCAGGAGGTTGTGTGTGTCCAGATGGAGTTGAAGCTGTTGTACTACTGCTTTCTCCATGATCTTGGAGATGGTGTTCAGGCTAGTTATCGGTCTTCGTGGGTTAGGGTCTTTGGGGTCCAGGTTGGGTTTCTTTAGGAGGGGTTTGACTATGCCTTGCTTGAGGGAGTTCGGAACAATTCCTTCTTTGAATGACTGATTTATGAGTAGTGTTATAGTAGGTGCCAGGATGTCGGAACATTCTTTCAGAAGTTTTGTGGGGATGATATCATTGGGTGATGTACTGTCTCTGAGGCTTCTGATGATGTTTTTGGTGGTGTCTGTGGCGATCGGGTCAGCAAAAAATTCAGTGGTTGAGTGATGTTTGAATCGGTTTCCTCTTTTTGGATAGGGTTGATTGTTTTTTTTTTCTGTTGAATTTTTTGAATGTTGTCGATTTTGTCGATAAAAAAATCCGATAGCTCGTTGCAAAATTCTTGAGTTTCGTTTGTTGGGGGCTCTAGGCAGGAGTGCCATTAAACCATCCAGAATTTTTGTTGCGGATGAGTGTTCTACGTTTCGGAGCGACTGCATCTGCTGTTTGTAGTAATGCTTTGTTTAAGGAGCTGAGTGTTTTTTCCGTTGAGTGGTTTAACAGAGGCATGGTCTCAAAGAAAGTGTCCATAGTGTTTAAAGTAGAGTCTTTTTGTTCCAGCAGGTTATGAGCCCAGGCTTGGGGTTCCTCAGATAATAAAGAAATGACAAATCCTACTTTCACAAACTCAGAAGCAAAAGTTCTAGGTTGGAGGGCCAGGTACAGTAGGCAGGCATTCTTGAAGGCCCTGAACTTTTTCCGGTCACCTGAGAATCGTTCGGGTGTAGGTACCCGTGGTTCAGGAGGAGGCAAGGAAACTGGAGCTGTGTTAGAGGATGAAGAACTGGAGTCCACCAAAGCTGGAGCAACAGGCAAATGCTGCAGCCGATCTTCCAACTGGAAGTAGCCATCCTGGAGATTCTGAACAGCTTGCGTAAGGGTGGTGACTTGTTGACACATCATCTTGAGCGGGGAAGCACCTCCGTCAGCGTCGGCCATGGCTGGTTTGTACTGTCATGTACCTGGTTGGAGGCCGAAATGCAGAGAGGGCTCCCCTTGCAGCTGAGTGCAGTACACCCCTGAAGTTGGGTACAGAGGGTGTAGTCCCCAGAGAAGCACAGGTTTCCAGATGGATTCCAGAGAGAAGAGCTGGTGGGCACCTGAAGGACACCGGGTAATACAGGAAACACAGCTGGGCTAAAGTCTATAAGAATCCTCGGTAATACTTGGCAAGGTGTGCACAAGGAACAGTAGTGGAAGCCAGGCCAGGGGTCAAACACAGTAGATCCAGCAAGAGGAAGAGGCAGGTTGCACAAACGGGGACAAGACAAAGGTCTGGTATCAGGAAGCAGGCAGGAACAGGTAACTATAGCAAAGTCCGTGATACTAGCCGGGATCAGGTATTGGAGAAGACAACAAGTCGGTAAAGCAAGCCAGGGGGTCACACCAGGAGAGCAGATCAGACAGGTCAGGAACAAGCCGGGTCACAACAGGAATCCAAATAGTAATTGTACAGAGGTTCAGGAACACAGGAAGACTGACAAACCAGCAACTGCAGATACTAGCAGACTTCCTTATATAGGCCCATGTGACCTGCTGGTAGAGATACTGGGTCCTAAAGTCCTTCTCCTGCCAGAGATGTTGGGTCCTAAAGTCCTTCTCCTGCCATAAGTGCTGGTAGAGATGCTGGGTCCTAGAGCCCTTCTCCTGCTGTTGGTTCCCCGACAACTGGCACTATTGCTAGTTCTCCTACGGCCATTTCCCTGACACATCTCTTACATAATCCATGTGAGGCGGGCTCTCCGGGTGATGTCTTTGGATGGCCACAGAAGACCGCCACAGAAGAAGAGCTGCTTTTTTTTTATTAGCGGGTAACCAGCTGCGCGGAAGAACACAGCAGTGGGAGAAGATGGCGGCGGCAGGAGAGACGGCTCGGGAGAAGACAGCTCAGGGAGAAGAAACATCAAACACTAGTAAATGTATTTTCTATGTATGATTGTGCTATGCCCCAATAGGCTAGTCGTCAGCCCTTCTACCTTGAAAAACTCAGGCTTTGAAGGACTCATGGGTTCAAATCCCACAGAGAGATACTAAAAGATTGAATAGCCAATTAGCCAAAGCAGCATATGCTGAAATAGGCGAATGCCAATTCGCCAATGCACTTTAATTTGGCTGATTCTATTATATTAACTCTTCAAATCCATGAAATGGTATGTAAGAACTCAATAATATTATGGTGTGGAATTCCAAACACCACACACTAGCTAACGGGCAGTTTACATTTTTTTGTTTGTTTATTTTAATTCGCTTGTGCACTGAAAAATAAATACAGCTGGCGGATGGTAGGTTGGCTGGGATGTGAACTCATAGCTGTGGATTGCATCTGAGCAGACCACCAAGCCATTGTGCTAAGTACGCTGAGACCTGCATAACAGTGTAGTATGATTAAAGAATGAACATAAATAATTACCACTTTATAGTCACCTAAATAAAAAAATATAAAAAATAAGACATGAAAAAAAAAACAGTGCTGTATAATAACTTAGTAGAAATTGTAATTTGCATATACGCGTAATCGCTAATTAGCGCTGATTTCCAAATTTACTGACGTATATGTACACACACAATTGCCTAAAATGGGCGCTATTATATGTAATAGTACCCAGTACTTCCCGGCACTATAGTAAATGACCCCCTCTGTGAAATTTAAAAATTTGTTTGATGATCTGAATCATTTAAGTGTTTAAGTGTGAGAAAAATGCAAAAAAATAAAAATCAGGAAGGGGGGAAATACTTTTTCACAGCACTGTATGTATATATATATATATATATATATATATATATAGATTACAAAAATAAGTGCATTTTTTTAATCCTAGAGATTTTAGGCAGTTGACTATCATTTGTTCCACAGTTGACTCATTTCAGGTTGGAACAGGTGGCGAAACACAGCACAGATGAAGACACAGATTATTAATTTAATCTAAAATTTTATTTCATATCCCATAAATCTTATTTTCCCTATATGATTAGAGAGTCCTTTAATACATTAAAATTAGTGACATTTACACATTATGCATAGTGATATACACAGTAATGTACAGCTTTGTTGCTTTATAAAACCTGTGAGTCCATTTATTCCAGAATGATAGAGGTTTGGACCAGTGAGAAAACATTTTATTTTCTACACTGAGCAGTGCACCAAAGCCATGAGTGAAAAAGCATACCGTAACCCACCAACAAAGGATTATGGGAGAATACAGGATTATGCTGGGACCATCTGTTACACTCAGTTCAACCAAATGTAACACAAAGTCAAATTTTGTATCTCCTTGCATGTTCTACATACCCTGTCAGTAGTAGTGTTAAACGTGAAATTAAAATAAGTGATATTTTTGAAGCACTTTTGGCGGCTGATTAAAAAATGTACTGAGTATATGTAGCTTCTTTATCTATATTTATGTTCCTGCCTAAACTGGACCCATGACCACTGCCCTAGGCTCTTTTCTAAGGGTCCACCCTTTCATGCAGGGGCTAGAGCTGTGTCTTTCTACACTGTGTGCATCAATAGAAACACGCAGCCATGTAGCCTAGGATGGCAAGGCACTCCATGCTCCTCCCCCTTCAAACTAACAAACTGACTGTAGACTGCCCTGTCCACTGTTAACTCTTTTGTGTGAAGACTGCACGACCCCATACACACTATGCAACTTTTGTTGTCTGATTTCCTTTAGATTTACCAAAACCATGTAGTGCAAGGGCCTGCCTGAGTGCATACAAATTGAAACTCTAATACCGCGTACACACGATCGGACTATCCGGCGGACTTAGGGCTCTTTCACACGGACGGTCCGTATGTCCGTTTTTCATCCTTCCGTTTTCGGATGAAAAACGGACATACATGCATCCCTATGGGATAGCGGGTGTCAGCGGATGAGCATCCGCTGACACCCGCTATGGTCCGTGTCCGCTATGGTCCGTTTCTGCAGATGGAGGAAAACCCTATTTTTCCATCCGTCTGCAGAGCGGATGGGATGACGATGGACTCTACGGTCCGTCGTCACCCGATCTCCCATAGGAGTGCAGAGACGGACCTGTCATCTTCCTGCTCAGCGGACATCGCTCCGGTGATCCCCGCTGAGCAAGCGGATATCCACGGGGCAGATCAGCACTGATCCGCCCCGTGTGAAAGAGGCCTAAGTCCTGCGGACAATCCGCCGGACTTTCCATCGAAGGAAGTCAATGTCGCCGCCTCCATTGGCGAGATTGACACCTTGCTAGCCCCGTCACCTGGTATGGATTTAAAGGGGAATCCCTATGCCGAAAAAACGGCGTGGGGGTCCCCATAGAGTCCATATCAGACCGTTATCTGAGCACGCAGCACGGCCGGTCAGGAAAGGGGGTGGGGACGAGCGAGCGCCCCCTCCTCCTGAGTCGTACCAGGCCACGTGCCCTCAACATGGGGGGTGCTTTGGGGAAGGGGGGGTCCTGCGGCACCTTGTCCCCATGTTGATGAGGACAAGGGCCTCTTCCCGGCCCCCCACCCTATGTGAATGAGTATGGGGTACATGGTACCCCTACCCATTCACCTAAGGGAAAAAGTGTTTAAAAAAAAACACAACACAGGTTTTTAAAGTACTTTATTAGACAGCTCCGGGGTCTTCTTCCGACTTTGGGGGTCTTCTCCCGACTTCGGGGGTCTTATCCCGCTCTTCGTTTCTTCTGCCGGGGCCTCCGCTATCTTCTTGCAGCTCTTTTACTAGCATTGGCCCGTCTTCTGGTTTGTCGCTGTTGTCGCCGCCGCCTTCTGCTTCTGCTTCTTCCGATTTTGACACAACGCTCTCTCCGCTTGTAATGGCCAGGACGTGTTGTGCGGCCACTTATATAGGGACAATGGCCCCTTATGATGTCACAGTTCCGGAGGATAGTCCGATCGTGTGTACGCAGCATTAAGGTTTGACCTCATATTATATGGTTTTGGTAAATCTGAAGGAAAAAATCTACATAAAATTGTATTGTGTGTATACAGCTAAAGATTAGTGTAGGTGTCAGCAGCATTAACAGCTATAAACTACAAGTGTTGGGGTAAAGAATTTTGAACAAATAGTTTACTTGGTAATGTTTATTTCATTGTGTTCAATGTTTTAAGCTGAAAAAAAAAATGCTGAGTGTTTCATCTTACTGTAAATTCAAGAAAAACAAATACATTAATGGTTTGCAAATTTGCTGGTTTACCAATCGGTTTAACAGTCATGTATTCATTTAGGTGAAATGCAAGAGGTTGGTAGTTCATCTACTATGCTATGTGCTTACTTGAATCATTTAATTGCTCTGGTTTATGCCAGATATGAAAAGATGTGATTTAGTCTAGGTTCACACTGAATGCGGCTTTGAAATTGTGCAACTTCCCGTGAAATCGCACAATTGCAAAGTCGAATGTCAGTGCGACTTTGGGTGCAACTTGGCTGACATCTGTGCGACTTTGTGCACAGATATCTATGCAAGTCGCACCTGAAAGCATCAAAAGTAGAGCAGGAACTATTTTTTCAAATCAGTGCGGCACCGCAAAGTCGGCGTTGCACAGATTTGAACAGTTGCCGACAATAGGATGGGACTTGTCATGCGATTTAACCTGTCAATTTGCATGACAAGTCGCACCAATGTGAATGGGGGCTAAATCTGTGTTGAACTGCCTGCTAATTAAAATATGAGCTATATATACTAAATACATTAAAAATCAAGTATTCTATGGGTAAAGAACTCATGATGATGATCCTTTTTATGTCACACAACATCAACATCTAACACACGATCGGACTATCTGGCGGAATTGGTCCGCCCTTGTGTGGGCTCCGGTGGACTTTTTCTTCCCAAAAGTCCGGCGGACTTAGAAAGAAGTCTTGACTCAAAATTATCCGCTGGACTCGGCAGTCCGGCGGACAATCTGGCCATCTGTGTGCTAGTCCGCGGGACTTTTGAAATGAATGGACTTACCCACACACGTAAGTGAGTAAAGTCCGTTCATTTTGAATGTGACTCCAGGTAGACGGGACTAGCGAAGGAAGTCACCTTGCTAGTCCCGTCACCTGGTATGGATTTAAAGGGGAATCCCTACGCCGAAAAAACGGCGTGGGGGTTCCGCCAAAATCCATATCAGACCCTTATCTGAGCACGCAGCCCAGCCGGTTAGGAAAGGGGGTGGGGACAAGCGACCCCCCACCGCAAAGCACCGTGTCCTCATGTTGATGAGGACAAGGGCCTCTTCCCGACAACCCTGGCTGTTGGTTGTCGGGGTCTGCAGGCAGGGGGCTTATCGGAATCCGGGAGCCCCCTTTAATAAGGGGGCCCCCAGATCCCGGCCCTAAACCCTACGTGAATGAGTATGGGGTACATCGTACCCCTACCCATTCACCTAAGGGAAAAAGTGTTAAAAAAAAAACACAACACAGCGTTGGCCCAGTCTTCTGGTTCGTCGCTGTTGTCGCTGCCGCCGCCTTCTGCTTCTCCTCCCAATGTTGACACAACGCTCTCTCCGCTTGTAATGGCCGGGACGCGTTGCGCGGCCACTTATATAGGGACAATGGGCGGGGTCATCGGCTGATGTCACATGGTGACCCCGCCCATTATGATGTCACAGTCCCAGCATCCCCCGGGACTGTGACATCACAAGGGGCGGGGTCACCATGGCTCGCTTGTCCCCACCCCCTTTCCTGACCGGCTGGGCTGCGTGCTCGGATAAGGGTCTGATATGGATTCTGGGGGGACCCCCACCCTGTTTTTTCAGCGTAGGGATTCCCCTTCAAATTCATACCAGGTGAGGGGGCTAGCAAGGTGTCAATCTCGCTGATCAAGGCGGCGACATTGGCTTCCTTCGCTAGTCCCGTCTACCTGGAGTCACGTTCAAAATGAACGGACTTTACTCCGTGTGTGGGCAAGTCCGTTCATTTCAAAAGTCCAGCGGACCTCCGCCAAAATTCTGGCGGATGGTCCGCCGGACCTAGTCCGCCGGAAAAGTCGGGTCGTGTGTGGGCAAGTCCGCTCGTTCGGAAAGTCCGCCGGATAGTCCGATCGTGTGTACGCGGCATAATTGTAGAATTCTTCCATTGTGCTAAAACAGTCTGCAAGTTTTTTTTTTTTTCTGCAGAAAATTATCAGCGGCAGGTGAAAGAGATCACAATGTATGCTCCATGATTGTAGAATGGGTGATTGATGAATGTCTCTTTGTTGTCACTGCCTATAAAGCACAAATGAATAAAAATAATGGAATCATTTTGCAACTTACCATGAACTGGGATGTGATACTCTGATACCATCCAAGGAAAACACAAATATTTTATTGAATGTGTTCATCTGATTTACAGCACAATTCATGAATCCTGGCAACTGAATCATACACATCAACATACACGTTCCAAGAAGACAATTTTATTTTCAATTCTCTCTAGAACGATATTAGATCTGCCAAATGAACAGTGAACCATAAAATGTTTGCTCATGTCTAAAGCCGAAGAAGGACACCTTTTTTTTAGGATTAATCTTCCTATTGAAAGCAAATATGATTTACAGTTAATGCAAAAGAAAAATCCACTACCAGAAACTGTGGGGGTCATTTACTATAGCGCCGAAAAATGATCCTGCAGTCCTGGAAAATAGTGCCCAATTAAGGCCAATTAAGACTTCAACTCTCAGAAACTGGGCGCTAATGCAAATGGAAAGCATCGCTATTGCCGGTGAACATGCCTGTCAGATCACATATGCGGCAATAGTGGAAGTCAATGGGGTTCGAACCTGCAAAATCCAAAGTTCTCAAAGGTCCTTCTGAGTTTGGTATGGATATTAAGGGGAATATAAGGCTACTGTTTGTATATTCCCTTTTATTTGTTCGGGTGGTACACCACACGTAAAATTGTACATATTGTCTGCTATTTATCTGAAATGCCACTTGCCTATGTATATGTATACTGCTGTTTATTTCATGTGGTACGCCACATGTATTGTTACTATTTCCTTTCCCTGCTTCCCCACCTATCCCAGTTTTTGCCAGGACATCCACTCTAATGCGGCGTACACACAAGCGGACTTTCCCGCGGGATTGTCCGCCAGACTGGAGTCCGGCAGACTAAGTTTTAAGTTCAGACTTAAAATTGTCCGCTGGACTCGCGAGTCCGGCGGACAATCCCACGGCCTTTCCCCAGGGCACCCCCCATGTTGAGGGCATACGGCCTGGTACGGCTCAGGAGGGGGGGGGGGGGCGCTCGCTCGTCCCCACCCCTTTCCTGGCCGGCCGGGCTGCGTGCTCGGTTAATGGTCGGAGATGGATTTGGGGGGGACCCCCACGCCCTTTTTTCGGCGTAGGGATTCCCTTTAAATCCATACCAGGTGACGGGGCTAGTGCGGCGGCATTCACTGCCTTCGCTAGTCCCGTCTACCTGCAGTTACGTTCTAAATGAACGGACTTTCCGATCGTGTGTCGGCAAGTCCGTTCATTTCCACTGGAAAGTCCGGCGGTTTGTCCGCTGGACTAGGTCCGGCGGACAATCCCACCGGAAAGTCAGAGCGTGTGTACGCCGCATCAGGCTTGAGAGTACATTTTTGTTTTCCGCAAACATCGAGACGTAGTTTCCTAGGCAGGGGGAGGATGTAGCACCCTGGTGTTTAGGCAGGGTTGCTAACAAATTTTGTTTGCCAGGTAATAATTGTCCTGGTTAATTGTTAGTAGAGCCACTGATTCCTTTCTAATTCTGGAATTGCTGCACCTTTTCTCTTTTGTCACTAGGTGGCACTGTGGCTGCTGACATTCCATTGATAAGGGCTTTGCAAGGTCAGAATATGAATTATTGGCGTTTCAGCTAATTGGCAGGGGTTTATTTAGTTCTTCAGTCTGCTGGGAGAGCCTATTTATTTGGGTGGAGTCAGGTGATCAGGGTTCTGTGCCACCTGGATGGCTGTCTGGGTAGACGTGTGTTATGTCGCCCCGGGCTGCTAGGCCAGAAGCTTGAGGCCTATTCCGGGGACACCTGGCTGCTAGGCTGCCTGAGACCTATCCAGGAGCAGAGAAGCAGCGCAGTCACCACTAAGGGACCATCCACCTTGTTACCGGAGACAACTGTGAGTAAGCTTAAAGGGGGATTCCACCCTAAAGTGGAACTCCCGCTTTTCGGAACCCTCCCCCCCTCCGGTGTCACATTTGGCACCTTTCAGGGGGGAGGGGGGTGCAGATACCTGTCTTAGACAGGTATCTGCACCCACTTCCGGGCATAAACTCCCACGGGAGTTTACGTCACCTCCTGTCCCGGCGCGCTGTCTGCCGGGACACACACGTGACCCGGCAGACGGCGCTGAAGATTCTCATTGCGCCGCGCGACTCGCGCATGCGCAGTAGGGAATCGGGAAGTGAAGCCACTTCCTGATTCCCTCACCGAGAATGGCGCCGGCTACAGCAGGGAGCCGAGCGATCGATCGGCCTCTGCTGCCGACACCGCTGGACCCTGGAACAGGTAAGTGTCCATTTTTTAAAAGTCAGCAGCTGCAGTATTTGTAGCTGCTGGCTTTTAAATTTTTTTTTTTCAGTACAATCCCGCTTTAAGCAAGTACCAGAGCAGTCTTTTCACCAGCCGGGGACGGTGAAGAAGTTGGAAAGCTTCAGCGAGTGCCAAGCCAGGGACCCAGCAAGTTAGAGGGGGTGATGATTGAGGAGTGTACAATGGGATAGCTGTGGAAGAGCTCAGGAGATCCAGTGACGATTGGATCTGGAAGTCTAGTGAGGGACTGGGAGCTCAGTGAGTGAAGACCTACAGTGGGATACTGTGAGATAAGCGAATAACTATTCTGTTACCAAAAGTTACGTGCAAATACCTTTGGTGACTGTTACAAGTTCAGTTGCCATAGGAGACGGTGGTCCTACCTATACAGATGTGGCATCCGGTTGGAGGCCTTCCCCGGCATAGCTGTCTACCTATAGAATTTCGGAGTCTGTCAATTATCATTGCATCTACAGGGTGTCCTGGCCCTAATCCACTTGTTAAGAGACAATAAATCTCTTGTTCGCATTCAAAAAGTGACTGGAGCCCATCATTTCATCTTGCATTACACCCATCATGCCTGTCAACCCACTGTACAAGGAAGGATGTCAGCTCTTCCTAACTCTTGAGGTCACTATAATGCCGCGTACACACGATCGGACATTCCGACAACAAAATTCCATGTTTTTTTTAGCATGCGTGGCACTTTGTGAGTCAGAATTGTCTACACATGATCGGAATTTACGAGAACCGATTTTGTTGTGGGAAAATCTGAAACCTTATCTCAAATTCCGATGGAGCCTACACACGGTCGGAATTTCCGACAACAAGCTCCGATCACACATTTGCCGACGGAATTTCCGACCGTGTGTATGCAGCATTAGGCTTCTGGAGGCCCGGGACCTTGCTACATTACCTTAATGCAAACAATGCATTAAGGTAAAAAATGTTTTTACGTTTAGTAACACTTTCATTGAACAAGCTGAAGTTAGAGCCTGATTGGCTAGCATGCACAACTGCACCAGATTTTGCACTCTCCAGTTTTAGTAAAGCAACCTCTTTCTTCCTTGTATGTTTCACTTTGGAGTGAAATGGGTGCAAGAAGCGATTCAGACTCCTCAGATGCTATAACGTAGGTCCAATGTTACCTTCCAACAGATCAAGACCTACTCTACTGCAGTCACTGCACACTTAATTGCTTGAAAAACATTTGAATTGCATGCTAAAGTGTGGAAAAGCTGCATAAGGAGGAGCTCCAGCGCCACCCCTCTAAAAAAAAAAAAAAAGAAAAGTCAGCATTTACAAATGTAGCTGGTAACTTTTACTACCTTACTTGTTCAGGCATTCAGTGTGGTCCTCACCTGAGCCGATCCTTCAATCGGGTGCTGGCTCTGCCTTGACTTCACTGCCTTGCAGCTTCACAGCCAGTTTCCTACTGCGCATGCGCGACCCGCGCCACATTTTGTGAATGGGCTGCAGTCTGAGACCCGTGAAGTGTCCCAGAAGGCTGCAGGGGGAAGGAGGGGTGCCAAACCTCCGGCTCAGTTCACCAGTCAAAACCAGGTACCCGCTCACCCCCAAAAGGTGACAAATGTGGCAGCAGAGGGAGGAGGAGGCAGACAAGAGGAGCTTCCCCTTTTGTGTGGAGCTCCGCTTTAAAATGGCCTTTATTTGTGTGTGGTCAGCATGGTGAAATGCATAGGAGAGGATAAGGCCCCTTAAGCCAAGCTTAGGAGGCATTAATAAATTATTTGAGGCTCCCACTATCATTCAGAAATTCTTCAGCTTTTTAGAAATCTTCTGTACAAAGAGGCAGATCCTTCCATCTTCCCACTGAAAAGTAAAGAAACGGTAGACATTGCATGAACCACTTCCTCACATCAGTCAAGTAGCATAATGTAAACACATATTATCACTGTTCTAAAGACACAAAACAATACCGTAGTAATATCAAATAATTATCCAGCACCAACATATAGAATACACTATAGAACTTGCACATATACATATAAGTTCAGCACTTAAGTCATAATAAATTAAGCTATCAAGTCCACGAATATAAAAGACATACAGTTCATGTTGAAAACTAAGTGCACAGTGATCTTCTCCACTTATTAAATAAATGTGAAACAGCACATATCCTCCACCAATCACACTCAGAATCTTACCAAAAGAAATGTGAATCTCATTTGAGATTTCAAACTGTGCTTGTTGTAACATATACATCACAGGATCCCCGACTGGTAACACAAGTTAACACTCCATCTCTACAGATACTGTATCGCAGCATTAAGCATGTAGAAACAAAAGAATCCACCAGAATCCTTGGTGTTATGACGAAACACGTTGGACGGAGCAGGAAGCCATGATATCACCGCACATGAATGAATGAATGAATGAATAATTTGTATAGCGCTAACAATGCAAACTGAATCGCCTCAAGGCGCTGTATTGGTGCTTTGTTGTCAAACTTCTTAGAAGAGGTAGGTCTTGAGTTTTTCCTGAAGGCCTGTAGTTTTCTTCCATGCGGATGTTGGTAGGTAGAGCATTCCATAGCCGAGGTCCTTGGACAGCGAATCTCTGCTCCCCCTTTGATTTGTAGCGGGATTTGGGAATGATGAGGAGGTTTTGGTTAGATGATCGAAGACTGCGATTGGGTGTGTAGTGTTTTATTTTCTCAATTAGGTATTGTGCATTTGTGGGTGAGGCAGAGGGTCTTGAATGTGATCCGATTCTTTACGGTTAGCCAATGTAGGGTCCTCAGGGAAGGGGATGTGTGCAACACCAAGGATTCTGGGAATTGTAGTAGGATGTGGCTTACTATATCTTCTGTCAATGTAAGTGTTTTTAACCATTTTTAATAAACCTAGCCATCCTGATTTATACTATTGGGAGCTTCTTTTGTTTTTACATGCTTAATGCTGTGATACCTGTGGAGATGGAGGGTTAACTTGTGACAAGCTGGCGAATCCTGTGATGTGCATATCTATGGTTACAACAAGCGCAGTTTGACATCTCATTTGAGAGTCACATTTCTTTTGGTAAGCCTCTGAGTGTGATTAGTGGAGGACATGTGCTGTTTCATATTTATGTAACAAGTGGGGAAGATCACCGTGCAGTTATTTTTTTTTTTTTCAAATATAGATTTTATTAATGCCCATCTCGGGCGGAAAAAACAATACAAACAAAAATAAACAACAAAAAACAAGGTACAAAACAGCGATAGACAAAAATAAGTACAGACTATCTTGAACATTCAATAACAGGGGGTATCTGGATGGGAAAAGGGGGGGGGGGGCAAGTGGAGCCCCGGTTGGCTCAGGGCGGCCTCTGGTCTCATCACTTAAGGGAGTCAATAAGGGAAATCGTTTCCCCTATAACGTTCCAAGAGCTATACCCTCTGAGGAGAGGATAAAATGAAGCCACAAATCCCAAGTCGCTTTATATTTTTACTCCTGTTGTTTCGCCGTGAGCACCAGGTCCTCCATTCTCCTAATGTCTTCTACTCTCTGGATCCAACTAGCAATTGTTGGTGGGGCCTGACTTTTCCAGTTAATCGGAATGCAGGATTTTGCGGCGTTTAGCAGGTGACAAATGACCGATTTTTTGTATTTCTTAATCAACATAGTATTTACATGGAGGAGAAAGAATGCCGGATCGTCTGGAATGACATATTCTGTGAATTTCTGTATAGTTGTTCTGACCGTAGACCAAAAATGGGATAGCTTTGGACAGGACCAGAATATGTGTAATAGCGTACCTCTGTCTCCCTGACACCTCCAACATGTTGCTGGGGTGTTTGGATAGTAGGTATGTAAGATATGTGGGGTCAAATACCACCTTGTCATAAGCTTATAATTGGTTTCTTGTACTTTTGTACATATGGAGGATTTCAGAGCTAGCACTATTACACGTTGAGACTGGTTTGGAGTGAAAGTACAATTTAGGTCTTTCTCCCATTTGCTCAAATACAGTGGGGGTGTGTTATCTTTCGGGGAGGTCAGAAGGTTATACAGTATAGATAGTGTGCAGTTATTTTTTTAACATGAACTGTATATGTCATTTATAGTCACGGACCTGATATTATGTTTTAAGCGCTGCACTGATATGTGTAAACATAAACAGAAAAATAAATAATGGGTCCTATAAAGGCATATCCACCAGGAAGTATACACGGTCGGAATTTCCGATGGAAACCACTATGTAGTTCTTGGTGAAAGTCAAAGCAGTTCACATGCCATACTTCTGATCTCCGTTGGTGAAATTAGCAGTTAAATGAGACTGTTTCAAATGAGCCTGCATCCATACGTTACCATATCCTATGGGTTCAGCTGTACATCGTTTCCCGCTATGTCAGTGCTGAGCCGGTGTTTGGTTTCAACTAGGGTTGTACTAGAACCGATACCGAGCATTTGTTTGAGTACTTGTACTTGCACAAATGCTCCCGATGCCAGATCCGATACCTGGGAGAGATTAATAAAGCGACCCGGCGCAACCGGAAGTCAGCGGTCGGAACAGCAGAAGTGGCGCTCCGTGTCGACGTCGGCGGTTGGACATCCCAACGCCCATCTTGGTACACCCTGCACTCGGCCGCAGTAAGCCAGCAGCGGACATCTTGTTACAACCAGCCCATATAGTTCAGGCTGGGTGTAACAAGATGGCCGCTGCTGCTTTTATGCGGCCAAGTGCAAGGAGTACCAAGATGGGCCATCGCAGGCAGCCTTTCCTCATGGCATTTCAGTGCCTGCCCATAAGTGCTAATAAATGCCACCTATCAGTGCCCAATGTCCATAAGTGCCGCTTATCAGTGCCAGCCACCTGTCAGTGCCATCGCCACCTATCAATGCCATCTATCAGTGCCAGCCATCTACCAGTGCCAGCCACCTGCCAGTGCCACATGTCAGTGCCAGCCATCAGTGCCATCTGTCAGTGCCCACCATCTGTCAGTGCCAGCCATCAGTCAGTGCTCATCAGTGCCACCTAATCATATCAGTGCTCATCAGTGCTACATGTCAGTGCCACCTTATCTGTATTGTACTTTGAAAACTGTCACATGACATTAAAAAAAAAAGTATCGGTAATCGGTATCAAGGAGTACTTGAAAAAAAGTATCGGTACTTGTACTCGGTCTTAAAAAAGTGGTATCGGGACAACCCTAGTTTCAACCGCACTTGTAGACTGTGGGCTCTTTAGTGGAAGCGGGTGACCGGATAGTCAGCTGAATGATCTGTGGCTACCGCCGCTTTTAGATCCCAGTTGGAACGGGGCATACTGTGGTTGGCGTCACGTGACTGTAGTGACGTCAACAGGTTTCGCTAGAGGAATAGCGTAGCTTCGTCTGGACGGGGAGGGGCCAGAAATTACCTGTCTCTTATAACAGCAAATTTGTTTTGGTAATGCCGCCCCTCCTAGAAAAAATGTTTTAATGGGACAAGCGTCTGAATTTCTATCTTTTGACAATGATGCTCTTCTACGGAATTACATAAAGCAGCTCCTATTCTGGATGACGTTATTTGTTTATTTAGTGGGTAAAGAGATCCATCATTCAGCCCTCCCTTATTTCAATGATTGATAAAGAAAGTAATGTGAGAATTGGAAATGTATGGGGTACTGCCAACATCATCCCTAATTAAATGGAATGGGAGGAAGTATGCAACCAGTGCATAAAAGGTTGCCCCTTAAAAGTCCCAAGGGGCAACCTTTTATGCACTGGTTGCATACTTCCTCCCATTCTATTTCTATGATTGGGTATCATGTTTATCATTGTCAGTACAGCATTATATAGCCAGAGGATTAGAGGGGATGGGAGGGGTTAGGTGAAATGTTAAAATAAAATAGAAAAAGAAACAGAGAGTGAAAGGGGGAGGGACGAAAAGACCATATAGGGACATATATATATATAAAATAAGGTATATATAAGGATATATATAGAATTCGGTGTTAGGGGTATGGGATGACATAAAATGGATACTTCTCATGTGTAAGTAGCATAATGTGCAAACACATGTAGATATTTCCCTGCTTGTCCTTCACACCTGACATCTGCTTGTTTACACCCATATTTACTTCGACCTCTTTAGAAATGTGGCTTTAAAGGAGAACTCCGGGATTTTCAAAAAATCCCCCATTAGTACACCCCCCCAAAACACTAAACAGTTACTATATTTGTGAAATGTCTTACTGTTTAAGAGATATGACTGATTGAATTTTCAGGAAGTCAGTTTTCTGATTTAAAAAATGCTTCATCTTTTCTGGCAGGGGGGAGGAGTTAGAAGAGTGATTGCATCATATCCTCTTCTCTCTCTCTCTAACGGTAATCAGCCTACATTTCCCATGAATCCTTGGGATAGGAATGAATGTGGGAGGTACACTAGGCTTGTCCATGTAAATGTGAACTCGCCCACTTCAACATAAATCACACCCCTCATTCTACAGCCAGCAAGTCATACATAACACACGGTATGATAGGATACAGAGCCTTAGAAATACAAAGCATTTTAATATAATATTCATTTAATGCAGTTAATAAAAATGCAAACCAGTGCAGCTTATCAGTGTCCACCAGTGCCGAATGTCAGGGACCACCAGTGCTACTTGTCAGGGACCATCATGTCAGGGACCACCAGTGCTGAATGTCAGGGGCCACCATGTCAGGGACCACCAGTGCTGCTTGTCAGCTACCACCATGTCAGGGACCACAAGTTTCGCTTGTCAGGGACCACCAGTGCCAAATGTCAGGGACCATCATGTCAGGGACCACCAGTGCTGCTTGTCAGAGACCACCATGTCAGGGACCACCAGTGCCGCTTGTCAGGGACCACCATGTCAGGGACCACCAGTGCTGCTTGTTAGGGACCATCATGTCAGGGACCACCAGTGCCGAATTTCAGGAACAACCAGTCAGGGACCACCAGTGCCGAATGTCAGGGACCACCAGTTCCGCTTGTCAGGGATCACCAAGTCAGGGACCACCAGTCAGGGACAACTAGTGCCCACCCGTCAGGGACCACCAGTGCCGAATGTCAGGGACCACCATGTCAGAGACCACCAGTGCTGCTTGTCAGGGACCACCATGTCAGGGACCACCAGTTCCGCTTGTCAGGGACCACCATGTCAGGGACCACCAGTGCCGAATGTCAGGGGCCACCATGTCAGGGACCACCAGTGCTGCTTGTCAGGGACCACCAGTGCAGAATGTCAGAGACCACCCGTGCCGAAGGTCAGGGACCACCATGTCAGGGACCACCAGTGCTGAATGTCAGGGACCACCATGTCAGGGACCACCAGTGCTGCTTGTTAGGGACCACCATGTCAGGGACCACCAGTGCTGCTTGTCAGGGACCACCAGTTGCGCTTGTCAGGGACCACCATGTCAGGGACAACCAGTGCCGAATGTCAGGGACCATCATGTCAGGGACCACCAGTGCCGCTTGTCAGGGACCACCAGTGTCGAATGTCAAGGACCATCATGTCAGGGACCACCAGTGCCGCTTGTCAGGGACCACCAGTGCCGCTTGTCAGGGACCACCAGTGCCACTTGTCAGGGACCACCATGTCAGGGACCACCAGTGCTGCTTGTCATGGACCACCATGTCAGGGACCACCAGTGCTGCTTGTCATGGACCACCATGTCAGGGACCACCAGTGCCGAATGTCAGGGACCACCATGTCAGGGATCACCATGTCAGGGACCACCATGGGACCAGCATGTCAGGGACCACCAGTGCAGAGTGGGGATGATTATCATCACTAATCCCTTGTATATACACAGCAGGGATCTCCCGTGGTGTCAGGTATTGTATACGAAAATGCTGAGCGATGATGCCCCGACCCCCCGGACGTTATTATGATTGACAGCGCACTGTTACTATAACGGTGGGGGGAGGGACATCAGCGATCAGCGTTCTACAATACCGGACACCGCGGGACATCCCTGCTGTGTATATACAAGGGACTACTGATGATAATCATCCCCGCTCTGCACGGAGATAGTATCCGGGTGGCGGCAGATACAGTGGAGGCGGACGGTGACTGTCAGGGAGCAGAGGAGGAGGAACTGCTTCCTCCCTGCTCGGCTTTCAGAGGACTACAAGGGGGCATGTCAGACCGCTGGCTGAGCTCAGGAGATGGATAGAAGTCAGCGGTCTTACCAACAGGATGTCAGCAGACAATAACGTTTTTTCAGCACGTTCAGCTGCCTATTACAGAGGAACTTCAGAGCTCAGAAGAACATGGATGGCAAAGTTGGTGAAGGTAGGAGATTAGCAACAAGGACATGGAAAAAAAATTTGTCCGGAGTTCTGATTTAACTGATTAAATACTGTTTCCAACCACTAGAGGTCCTCTACATAAACAACATCGCAGTCCGTTCCTAGTCAGTGTGCTCACTTGAGCAGCACTGACTATTCTCCCACAGAGAATGCTGCATCTACGTTAAAATTCTTTTGTCAGATGTAGATAAACAACGCATCTTTGCATTCACACATGAGCACAGCGATTTTCAGACATTTTTATTAGAGAGTTTTGCAAGCGTATACAAGGTATTAGGCCCCATTCACACTTAGCACTTTGGAATCGCCATAATTCTTCCCATGATTCCAGATCGCCTGACAATCTCTGCAAGTTTAGGTGCCATTCATTCAAAATTGCAGTCCAAACATGGTGCAATTTTGCTGCGATTATTGTGCAACAGAATTGCGCTGCAATTGCGCCAAAACGTGTAAGACTTGTTGCCCAAAAAGGAGCAGAAGCTTCTTTTGGGCAAGAAACGTGCATAAGGCAGCCCATTAAAGTGAATAGGCTACCCTATGCATGACACGCAGAATCGCATGAAAATTACCCACACAAAATCTCGAGCAGGAACGCGAGTTCCCACTACATGAAGTGTGACCAAGGCCTTAGGAGTGTATTAAAAGCGTTTTATGTATGTATTCAAGCTTTAGGTGTTTTTGTTTTAGCCAATAGAAAGCACATGGGGGAGAAGATTCGGGGGGGGTTAAAAAACTTGAGATTGGGGCAAATAATATTCCAGTTTGCCTAAAAGAAGTTAATTTACTTTTTGGGAGCTTTTGGTACTGTGACAAAATTCTCAGGTGTTATTGAAATGAATGGAATTTGGCTTTTTGAGTGTCTTGGAGCTTTGTGCTACAAAAGCACTAAACTTTTAAGCAGAGCTGGAACAATAGGCTCAATTCCTTAAGGCTGGTTTCACACTGGAGCGGTGGGGGCGCTGGCGGTAAAGCGGCGCTATATTTAGCGCCGCTTTACCGGCGTTTTAGCGGCGCATTGCGGCCGCTCGCGGGGTGTTTTTACCCCCCGCGAGCGGCCGAAAAAGGGTCAATACCGCCCGCAAACCGCCGCTATAGCGGCGTTTTGCGGGCGGGTTCGGCGCGCTCCCCCATTGTTTTCAATGGGACGGGCGCTATAGGAGCGGTAAATATACCGCTCCTATAGCGAGCCAAAGATGCGGCTTGCAGGACATTTTTGAGCGTCCTGCAAGCGCACCGCTTCAGTGTGAAAGCCCTCGGGCTTTCACACTGAAGGAACAGCAACAGCTGTTTCGGGTCGGTTTGCAGGCGCTATTCTTAGCGCAATAGCGCTTGCAAACCGCCCCAGTGTGAAAGGGGCCTAAGATGGCTGGGTTACTTTAACGCTGCCACTTTTTTATCTCATGATACCTTTCTCCTAAGAATATTCAATTTACAGCCATACATGGTGCAGATATGCGTATTTCTTATTTTTCCTCATGAAATTAACATATAACTCACAAACATATAACTGTTGATCTTTATTCCTCATAAATTGTTATTTTATCTCATAAAGTTTTTTCACCATCTTTATAGGTCCTTTTTCTGCTTTGTTGAATGACACCTATTGAAACGCACACTTAATATGAGCCTGAAAGCTAGTGTTATTGGTGAATTTACTCATGATTTTATCATGAGAGCCAACAAAATATTGTCATTATTATAAAAGCACTAGTAGTAGTAAAATTACACAAATATCACAGCAGGCTAAATAATTCCTATTAGGCACCTTTGTGAATTGAGATCCAAGAGACATGAGGTAGATAGAGTGTAGGGGTATCAAGTAAATAATTGACGAACATGTGAATTGATCCCAATGGCTTTTTCAAAAGTAAGTAAATACTATGTCCTAATTGTACAGTACAGGACACAAGTATTCTTAGACCCTGGGTTATAGGCTTGTACCTGCAGGTGACTAGACACTGTCAAAGTTTTCGGGGTCATGCCCCCTTGCCATCTCTCCTATAACCCTACTCCACTCCGTGAAATCTCAGGTTTTGTGCTAGTGTCCTAAAGTCATGAACCTCTTTTCCTTCAGGGAAAAATCACTCTAAAGGCCCATACACACGATCAGACTTTTTGACAACCAACATGCAAATTAGCTGTTTTGGACCAACATCCGACCGTGTGTACGCTCCATCGGACCAACTTTTTCCAGGTTTCATCGCACTTTTGTTGGCTGTGCGAACGGACCAACTTTCTGCCAACAAAAGTCAGATGGACCAAAGTCCGACCGTGTGTACACAAAACCAACGGACTTTTGTACAAACCAATGCAGAATCAATGCAAAAGATCAGACAACAATACAGAAGTTGACCAAAGGTGGCGGTAAAGAGCAGAAAAACCAAGTGATTTGGTGAAAGTTGACTGAAAAAGTCCTGCCGTGTGTATGCAATACCAACTTGGGGCCAATGCCCTGTGGACAAAAATCCACGGGAAAGTTGGTCCACGGTCCAATCGTGTGTATGAGGCTTTAGCTTGACTAGTCCTTTTTTATTTTATCCTTGAATTCTTCATTTAACTCCTCAATGCCTTCTAATGCCACAAATAAATGTGTTTACATATAAGTCTTAGAAGAGGTCTCCTGCTATTATATCGGTAAGACGTGTGTCTCTGAGTTGGAAGAAGAGTCATTCCTCATACTTCACACAGACAAGGTTGTCGTATGCCCAAGACCATCCTTTCATCCTAAGGTGGTATCAATCTTACAGCTAGATGGGGACATAGCCCTACCATCCTTATGGCCTGCTTCTAAGCATCATAAGGAAATCTTTCTTCATTGCCTGGATGTAGTCAGAGCCATTAGAGTCTATCTCAAAGCTACTGCTTCCATCAGACAAATGGATTACCTAATTGTCCTGTTCTTAGGACCACACAAAGGACACTCTGCTTCTAAGCCCCCGTACACACAGTCAGAAATTCTGACCACAAAATCCGTCTGATTTTTTCCGACAGATTTTGTCCGACACTGGTGTTGCATACACACGGTCGGACAAAGTTGTCGGAAAATCCGATCATTCTGAACGTGGTGACGTTCGTTGCGTAGAGGCTAGTAGCCAATTGCTTTGGTCTCGTAATTTGATCTGAGCATGGGTGGCACTTTGTCCGTTGGAATTCTCTATTTTGTTGTCAGAAAACTTGAGAGCAGGATCTCAAATTTTTTCCCTCGGAAAATCCGACGGAAAAAGTCTGATGGAGCCCACACACAGCCGGATTTTCCGACAACATGGTCCGATCGGAACCAGTATTTTCCCCAGTGGCGGAATTTCCGACCGTGTGTACGGGGCATTAGTCCACCATTGCAGGACAGAAGAGAAATCTGGTCACTAGAGTTTACACGCTCAAGGACAAATCTCTTCCTGAGTTTTTTTGTGCCCAATCCACCAGATCAGTGGGAGATTCCTGGATATTTCGGCACCAAGCCTCTATAGCCCAGCATCTGGTCCTCTGTTCATCTGTACGGAAATCACACAGAACTTTTTATTATTTAAAATATTTGGAACTCTCTTTTTTACATTTACTAGGAAGTAGTTTTTTATTATGTACTGAGTGATATTATTACCTATTTTGGCTGCTTTGGTGCAATCTCTACTGCAAACTGGGACTTGTAATGCACCACGTGATACATCTTTGTTTTTTCCCTTGGGAGTCCATTTATTCCAATTTTTGCCATTTTTACCCATATCTCCTTGGTGATCCAATCCATTTCAGCCATATTTCTGCATTTAGAAATTGCATTTTAAAATTGGATGCACCTTTATTCATTTCTATACACTTATAGACCTCCGTTTGGTCTTTATCCATGCTTTGAATATTTTGATTCCATTTTTCATAGTTACTTTGCTGCTGTCTTTGATCATTGAAGCACCTTTACTCATTTATACATTTATTCATTTTTGCACACTCAGACCTCATTTTGGTCTTTTATTTTCACGTCTTGGCACTTTGCACTGTGCACTTTAGATTTTATTGGTTCACAGAAGGCACTTTCCTTCTTATAGATTGTAGATTTCACAGTATTATCGATACTTTTTATATTTATTTGGATTCATTTTTATCGTTATTTTTACTTCAACACCTATTCATTGGTCACTTTTATTTGCACATATTCCCTTTATCAGTTATTTTATTGTTTTTTTATGTATTTATTTATGCATTTATGATGGTTGCATTCTATATGTGAATTTATTATTACATTACCATAAGGTTACCCATCACTTGGGAATTACATCCCATAGGAGATTTTATAGTTTATTTATTTGGGGGTTAGCGCCACATACCCCCCATTATTATGGTCCTCTGTTCATACTTTCCCAAAGTTCTATCAGATGGATATCCAATTATCTGTGGATGCAGGTTTCAGCCACAAAGTTATTGCAGCAGCTCTCTGAAGTTGTATCTTTCTGACCCTTCTTGTTGTTGAACCTGTTGGCACAGTTATGTTTACCTAGTTGTTGTCCACCCTTCTCATTCATTGCCTGGGGACATCCCAGGGTCTATAAATTCTTTGTGTCTTGAACTGTACAATAAAGATAGAGGAATTATGACTTACCTGTAAATTCTTTATTGTGGAGTACAATACAGGACATAGACCACCCTCTCTTCCATTCCTTGGTTACTCTACATTATTTTTTTTACAAAACTGAGTAGTGGGGTATAGTTATAGGGGAGGGTCCCAGGGCTCATGTTCTTGAATGCTTTGTCAGTGTTCAGTCACCTGAAGGTATAAGCTCATAATCCAGGGTCTATTAATACTTTGCTTGTGTCCTGTACTGTACTCCAAAACATTTTACAAGTAAATCAAAGTTCCTCTTTTTTAAAGATGTCTTTTCTAGGTTACAGCATAAAATGGAAAAAAGGTTAGGGCTACGTTTGTAATTTCCAATAAAGGGATATGGCCTGGAAAGCATCTAAGGTAATACTTATGCTAAATTGCAAGTACACAGTGTTGGTGAAACTAGCTGTATTCATCTTCAGGTTGATTCCTAAGTTCCTAGCAAGGGGGGGGGGGGGGGCTGCATTGGGAATCAGAGCTAGCTGCACACCTCGTTATTGGGTCGTGACGTGACCTTTCACAAAACGCGTAGGACGGAATGGCGCGCTGCTGTCACCTCCCCATTGAGAATAATCTTACCGTCTAGGATTTTGTGCTTTGTATCCTTGTGCAACCGGCCGGTGCACTAGAGTATATGCCTTTTCTTCTGATTTTGAAGAAAGTGTTTTTTATCCATTTTAAATAAAGAAAAAGTGTTTTGGTAATACACTATGGGAGCATTTCTTCTTTTTAAATGATATGCACCTCTGGGTCTGTGGAGGACCATCTATCCTATGTAATATATCGGATCTGCTCGGAGTCGTGAGGAATATCCACCCTATACCGGTTATCCAGACTGCAGTATTATCGGAGGCTTCTTTTCAGCATCGTCACCCATGCTTTCTATGATCCTCTGCGACGGGGCATCATAGTTTTGTGGTAAGCAGACATCTCACATATTGCGGTGGTTGTCCGGATTCTTCACACAATTTGCGATTTGATCTGAATTGTTTACTTTCAACCATTTATGGACTCACATGTATTATTGACTTTATAAGTCATTTATTTTAATTCACGGGGTGTTTTTCACATTCAAGTATCAATCTTATGGACTTCATTTAGTTCCGTTTCTGTTTTTTTGTGTTTTAGTCACATTGCTTATATTTTTATAGTTTGTTTTTACACTCACCATCTAAGGATTAACTATCCTTTCATATATGCTGGTTGGATGAGCAAATTAACCTGAGCCGTCATTGTTGCTCGGTTCGTTTTCCATCCTCCATTCACTGTTTGGTTAAGCGCAGCTTTTTGTTTTTTTCTTTCACTTTTTGTTGCTGTTATACAACACGGCTGGAGTTGCTGTTACCTTTAGATCTTGATTGACCTTACTGTATCTGGTGGGAGATATATCCATTTAGAGCCTTAGCGCAGTTTCTTTATTTGTTTTTCTACACCTCGTTATTCAATTGGAAGGATCTGGTCCTTCCGATTCCTAAGTTCCTATGAAGACCCTTGGATAGGCCAGGCTATATATATATATATATATATATATATATATATATATAGGGATCTTGGAACCTTACTTCTCACAAAGTCAACATTAAATTAAGCCCCTCCTCCCCACCTTGTCCAAATAAAGAATGTATTCAATGCATAAAAAAACAAAATGTTCTATGAACAGTGGCAGTGGCCTGTGGTCAATGTGCAAGGATGAAAGTTACTTTGTTTGCACTAAAGACAGAAAGCTGACCAGGTTCCATGGTAAACTCAGGACCTAAACTTGAAAAGCCAAGGCATTAAGGTCAGCAACTAAAATGCAGGATCAAGAACTGGTGACATTACAGGCTGGCCCCGCTTCTTCTATTCTGCAAGGTCTGGGCATGGTCCCAACGGTGTGCATAGGGTACCAAGCTGGAGACCGTGCCTATAGTCTGAGACTCTTGTGCACAGCTGGTACCGGAAGAAGGAAACCACTCAGGAAACTTTTAAAAGAAACCAGTATTTTCCCCCAAGTTTTTTATTTTTTTTGGGGGGGGGGGGGGGCATCAAACAAACCTGGCCCCTCTTGCTCGCACTAACCCCCCGGCGATCGATCGACCAGAGTAAAAAGCGGTATCATATATAGCACATACCCAAGGTCCCATGATAGTACAGCAAATAACAGAAAAGATATACAAAATATATATGTCAGATAATAAACCCCAAATGGGTAGAAAGGACTTGAATGAGGTGGCTTCATTCAAATCAGGGGCCTTGGTGGCCGCTAGTGAGTGTATCCCCCTCATTTCTCTCTGGAGAATAACCCTATCCAGTCTCCCCCACATGGATTCTGTGACTTAATGAGTCTTTAAGCTTGGTCCAGCAAAATGGCTGCGCACCAACTTGTCCTTTAAAGATGAAGCCCATCTAAAACACTAGAAGTGGTTGTAAGGGAACAAAATTTCAAAATAACTGGATCGCTGGTCAAAAAGATAAATGTTTTTGAAGAATCATTTTTAGATCATCATGTTGAGAGCTGTACTGGGTAACAATACAAGTACCTGAAATAAAATTGAAATAAACAAAGCGAACATTGTTGTTCGTCTTGGTAACCTTTTTATGAAAGAGTAATGAATCTCTGGTTTTGCCTCTCGCACGATTATAGGCTTTGGCCAGACATTTTTTGCTATAACCGCTCAACCTAAAGCCTCGTACACACAATCCGATTGTTGGTACCTACTCCCACTTGCGCTGGACCGTGGAACAGGAGAGTGTGTCAATTAGAAGTTAGCAGCTACACTTTGTGTAACCGAATTTTAAAGCCACGTACACATGATCAGATTTTCTGCAGACAAAACCAGACTTGTCCGAAGGGCGTTGGCCAAAACTTATCTTGCATATAAACAGCACACAATTGTCAGCCAACAATCCCAAACGTAGTGATGTACTAGACTAGAGGCTTGGATTTAGAGCTTGAAGCCAAGGCTTTGTCTTGCTTTAGGAGACAAAGCCCTGAAAACACAAGAGTGCAACCCTTCTTTTGAGGGAGAATACAGTTACTCCAAGGATTTCCCTAGTTCACTTGTCCAAGTACCACCAAAATAGGTGCTCCATTGAAGGGCATCTTCTCACTATACTGATAAGTGGAACTCATGCATTGAGCCAGAGGATTCTTATGTGACTGGAAAGGAGACTACAGCTGGCCATACATGAATTGTAATTTGGCCAGTTCCTTTGAGCCCGTTCATGAGAAGTCCATCCATCAACCAACATTTTATGAATGGGCATGTTTGTAAATTTTTCCTCAATCAATGCACGCAGCTAATAGGTTGAAGCACTGATCAGTGTATTCCAAACGGTGGTGGAGCCCTGCCATCAGAATACAATAACAGCAGAAAGGATTTCCTCATCACCTCAAAAAGGTGTGGCTGGGAAAATTGGGTTGGGTTTTTTTTTCCCAATACACCAACTTGAACAAAAAAAATTAAAAAAAAAATATTACTGTGCCATGTATGGCCAGCCTTATCCTGGAACCTGGTTAAGTGTCTGCCAAGCCATCAACACAGTGCAAGTCCACACGGTTAAAAGGAGGGAGCCGTTAAAAATTGAGTCAAGGCGCAGCTAAGCCGCACTGCAGCGGAGAGACCCGTGCCCTCCCATCTCACTTTTGAAAGTTGAGGAAGTGAACACCTAATACTTTCTGCACAAAACAGACAAGGCCTACTCCAAAACTTGGCGTCACTGGAAAATATTCACACATTCTCAGAAGACGGCAAAGCCCTCTCTGCATCCTGGGTCTCACTGGGCTACTGTACACCAAGACCCCTCCCTTGGGGGTTCTTCATCCCTCTACCAGCAACTCTTCTCCCCCCCCCCCCCTTTTTCAACCCACATCGTCCCCCTTTCCTAACCATAATCTCCCTCCCCTTTGTGTGACCCACCCTCAACACCTACCCTTCTTCCCATTCATTGCTGCAGCTTGATCCAGTCTAAGAGGTGGGTCCCTTTATTTTAGCTCAAATAATGCAGAATGTTATTGAAGGGTGTCTTGGTCACACCTGCTCTCCTCACTATACAGTGGCTGTCATATTCCCTGATGGTGTCACTTCATATGTTTGTTTCCATTATATTTAGCTGTTCTGTGAATGCTGGATACTTTAAATTTGGTCAGTCCAGACAGCAATGGCAATGGATGCATGGCCAAATGAGGCCTTGAAGAGTGCTTCTAACCTCTTGTCCACTGAGGCCTTGAAAGTGGGAAAAGGGCTTCTTTGAGACAATGGCAGGGTAACACAGGTTATATCCATTTCTGAAGGGAAACCGCCCCACAAACACAGCAAAGCTTTTACTGACAGCATGTGTACAACCACCCTCCGAACCAGAAATTAAACGAAGCCTGAAGATTAAAACGCAGACAAAATTAGAGCAAAAAATATATTTTTTTTATTTGGTTTTCCACAAGACAGAAAAAAAACAAAAAAACAAACAAACTTAAAAGTTTCAGTAAATAGCACAACTTAACAAAATGAAACCCGTATTAGACAGTTGTGCATCAATTTCACACAAAGTTAAAAAAAAAATAGTTAAAGTTTACCCTGCTTGGGTTGGATTGGTCTCACAGACCACACAGTCAGAGACCACTACAATAAAGGCACATTAACATGCAAATCAAGTATTTTCCAAGGCATTGCAATTATAATATAAATGAACATACTCAGCATTACAGAGATGTGAATCCAAACACAAACCTCCCAGCGCTGAAGCTGTAAACAAGGGGGTCACCCCCCCATCTACCCTCTTAAAGCCCAACACCAGCCAAATATTGTTTGGATAGAGTGGATGTGTTTGATTAGGTCAAGTTTTGATGTTCTGTGCACCAATGGAGGAGATTGACAGGTTAAAGCACAACTAAACTCTTAATTTAAACTGGCCAAATACATTCCAAGTCCAATAATCAGACTCCAAACAAGTATTGCTGTTAAATTCTCTTTAGAAAGCAGTCACAGTACAAGCAGAAAAGTTGGTCCCTGCCATAACTGTATAGAAGACTAGGTTTAGAAGTAGTGGCCTCTGTTACAACTCTGCAGAGAGACCACTGCTTCTGCACAGATCTATAGTCCTGTGCAGAAGCTGGGGGGGCGTCTAAAGAAAACAAACCAAGACTTTGAATACCTACTCTGATGCACCTGGAATGAATTTGGCCAAATTAAACTGGGAGATTCAAATGCTGTCCGACACCGTTGCTTTAAAGAAATTTCTGCTCATTATTCTGTCCAATACCCTCCATGTGATCTGAAGAGAAAAACTTTAAAAATGCCTGCCATCAAAAACCAATGAGAAATGGTCTGGGGTTGGGCTTTAAAATGAGTTAAGAAAAACTGCAGCATTTCCAGGGCAATACAATCACCACTAGATATAGGGGATAGATCCCCTTTACAGTAAATAATCTGTAAATGTCACTCCTAGTTACAGAAGTGGACAAAAGTGAAACAATTATATAAATACAGCTTATTTTGCTTCAAACCCACATAAACATAAATACATCATGTAACAGATTAATAGTTCACAGAAACAAAAAAATAAAAACAAAAAAGGATTCTGTAACAGATTAAGTAGTTCAGAGAAAAAAAAGGTAAACAAACCATATACACAGCAATGCAATACTGCTGCCTATTTGTGCAAAGTGGCTATTAAGATTATAGAGGCCTCATATCGGAGCTGCAGCCAGGGCTGTAGTTTGTGCTTTAGGGCATGATCACAGCACAGGACTGTAGAATGACATAAGGCAGAACATGGTTCATAACAAGCTTATCAAAAGGGAAAGGAGACTGGACAGACAAATTGATACACCGTTTATATCACTGCCTTTCCAGGGAACTGCATTGATTGGTGCGTGGTTTCACATTCATCCCTTTGGACACAACGCCAAAAGCAGCCAATAGCTCATTGTGCAGGAGCCACTGGCTGCAGTGATTGGCACACTTTTCACATGAAACTACACTTTTTCTTATCGCCGAAAGATCTCTCCACACGATCAATTTCCTCAATGATTTTAGTGAAGATCAGTTTGCTTTTCTGTAAAAAAAAAAAAAAAAAAAAAAATACATAAAAATTAAGACACCGTGCAGAGTCTGATTGTCAACAGAACATGTGAGTTAGTGGCGATTAAAAGAAAACCAGTGGTGAAAAAAAATTCTTGCCATCAGCCACTGCAGTTTTCTGAAATGCTACTTGCTGAGCTGTCATACTGATTTAATGTCTCCAGTTCAAAGTTGCCAACCAGGGACAAGCATGAAAATCAGTTTTGACCATTTACTGCATGCTTGTTTCAGGTATATGGCCTAATAGGCGTCAAATTAAAAAAAAAAAAAAAAAAAAAAAAACACCCTACACACTTATTAGCAAGAAACTGACACTTGTATATAAGCAGTAAACAATGGCAGCTTCCAGATTTCTGAGCATAGCACTCCATTAAAAGCAATTCAATAATTTTCAGTTACTTCACTAGCCCTTCATAGAAATCCAGGCATCATTGCCTGGTGTATGTTAAATTTTCAACAAACCCCATTGTATACCATTATTGTCCATGCATGCTAAAAACAAAGCTAAAAGTGGAAGAAAAGGATGTACAATATTACTGCTTAAGATTCTGTGGTAGCTGCATTTTTTTTGGTTCTTTCCCCACCCTCCCTGCAAACCTTTTCCCCTCCACATCCTCATTACATAGGAGGGTGCTTAAGATTTTGAAAAGAGAACTGGGAAGTCATACTAGCTTGACATTTCCTTCCAGTACACAAGGGGGGTGGACACACGATAATTAAAAGGAAATCTAGGTTTAGAAAGCATTTAAAAAATAAATAAATTCAAAACCCCACCTAGGAGCAATGCTTTTTTTTTTTTTTTTTTTTTTTTTTTTTTTTAACAATTAGAAAATTGGTGTTTACCTCTTGGTCTTTAGCAGATACTTCCATAAAAGCTGCTCCCCAGGAATCAGCCATCTTCTTGCCATCTTCTGTTCTCACTTGGCGACTATCAAGAAAAAAAATAAATAAAAATAAAATTACTATTTAAAATAAAAAACCCCCACACATTAATTTAAAATTACCAAAATGCCAACAAAGTGATCCAATGAATAAATAAAAATCAAATTACCAATGGGCTGGAAGGTCATTCTTATTCCCCACAAGAACGATAGGCATGCTGAAAAGTAAAAATAGCAAAGTTAAGCACGATTTGCAATTCAATTTTAAGCAAGTATTAATTCAGGAAAATAAAAAATAAAGCCCGATTTGCATTGGTATTTTCAGCAATGGGGCAGAGAAATGTTTGAAACCGGTAGATAAGCTTTTTATTCAGCCAGAAGGCTGCTGTCTTGGAGAAAAAAAAATTCTCCTCCACACAAGTTAGTATGCCCTCTTATGTTGCTCAGGGGTGGCCACACACTAGGGGTGCAACAGATCCAAAAAACACAGATTGGATCGTTCCTCGGATCAGAGTCATGGATCGGATAATTTTTTGGATCAGCAAATAATTGATTTAGCAAAAACCTGTGAAAATTCCAGTGCCTTCGAAGCTTTAGCAAGTTTACATCTCAATTAGGATAACCACCATCTTTGCCAAACAAGGATGCCTTCACATTATATGCCTATGAAGGGTTATTCCTAAGGGTCACCGGTCACCTTTTGCAAATAACCAGCCGAACACTCGTGACAATCTACAATGGAAGTCAAATCTTGCCAAAAAGTCCTTCCAACCAGGATGTTTCTGCATGCGTTACATTTGTCTTCCAGTCCATAAATAACTCAATGGAGTTCAAGCCTGAAACTTTACTGCCCATTACATAATATGAAGTCTGTTGTCATCTTCTTAAAGTAATGTTGATGTAGCCTGGAGGTCTGTTTCCAGTCATCTTGCTGTGGTAGCTTTCAGTACATAGTGCAAGTCAACAACTCTGAGCTAAGGTTCCAGGTTAACACACGGAACTATCCTTGCACCTACTCAGCAGATATTATATATAAATCAAACATGGTAGTGTACCAAAAACTGATCAGTACTACCGTGCCACTTCCTGGTAGGTCGGAGATTACACACAAGGCCATGAAGAGCACAATAAGTTGCAAAATTTCCAAGACCCGAGGACCAGAACAAGTCATTTGCAGGAAACCGTTTGCCTGATGTTTTACTTAAGTGGTTGCCAACTTGCCCGTTCCTAGCAGTGAAGGGAAACCACCATTTGCAGAAGACTACACAAGCAATGGTCAGCCTTCATGGATCTTTTGACAGGTTTGCTTTAAAAACGGACCACAAAACTACCTGGGAGAAAAAAAAAAAAAAAAGAGAATGGACCACTTTGACGAGCTTGACTCAAGAGCAGCCAAATATTTTAGGCTGCAAGGACATCCACAAAATGTTGCAATAATCACATCTGCTAGTTTGCTATAGACAGCCAGTGTTCACAATAAAAATTTGTTTAAAACAACTTACAGGCATTTTCCTCTTTTATCCACAAGAGCTCTGTACAAACCACTTGCGATCTGGAAGCTGGAAAATATAAAATTCACACATTAGTTTTGTTTTTCCCCACCCAAGGGCAAAAAAATAAATAAAAAAGGGGAAGAAATGAAATACAGTCTAAACTGAGCTTAGGAATGCATGGACTATAGTACCTAAAAAAGATCAGTAGGGGGAGCCAAAGCACTATACAAAATATCAATTTACACAATTTCCCAAGGGAAAGTCACCTTACCTTCTTTCGCAAGCCACAGAATAAACTACAATGTATCCATGTATGCCAAAAACAAATGCCTGGGGAAGCAAGGAGTACTCATCCTGTAAAAAATAAATAAAAAGATAGTATCAAAAAAAAAAAAAAAGTCACCAATAGCCGCAAATTAACCAATCATTATACAACAGCTAGAGACCAACAATAACTCACCAGGCCTGCTGTGTCAAACACATCCAGTTCAAATTCGTCTTCTCCCAGAGTAAAAGTCTTGCTCCAGGCTGGGGGGGAAAAGATAGCCGGGTTATTGAAATGGTAATCATACAGCAGGGCTTGGTATTGTCATGCACCAATTTAATACATTTCCATGACTTACTGTGCTCAATGGTGGGTTCGTAGACTTTGGGAAACTCTTCTTTGACAAACTGCGAAGCCAGTGAAGATTTGCCTATTAATGCAAAAAAATTAAAAAAATTAAAGCGGGCGTCAAAAAGGAAGCTACGCACGACATCATACACTGCAGCAAAGTGGGAAATGTTTCTATAGCCAACAGTACACCCTTTTCTAAATATATACACACATATACGTGTGTGTGTGTGTGTGTGTGTGTGTGTGTGTGTGTGTGTGTGTGTGTGTGTGTGTGTGTGTGTGTGTGTGTGTGTGTGTGTGTGTGTGTGTGTGTGTGTGTGTGTGTGTGTGTGTGTGTTAGATAGATAGAGGGGGAAAAAAAAAAAAAAAAAAAGGAGCCTACTAGCTGATGGGATTAAACATTCAAGGAAAGCTCTAAGGATATTACAGTGACTGATCCACAATGGGAACATGGACATGATATACTCCAATCAGGGTGGATATAAATCAATTATCTAAAAAAAATAATTTATCAAATTTATGTTAATAAGATGATTTTGGAGTAAAAAAAAAAAAAATCTATCTAAAGATAGTTTTCTATTTAAGATACAATTATTGAGTTTATTCAGCATGAAATTAGTTTAGTCATGTACCATGAGGCTGTATATTCCACAATATTTACATATTTGGTAAACTCATTCAATGAATCCAAGCCGAGATTGCATCAATGCAGTGCATGTTTTCCACACAATTTCCCAGTAACCATGAGATAAAACAAAGTCAGGAATATTCCTTTATCTTTTTTTTTTTTTTTTAAACTTTGTAAAGATTGCCTGGGGAATTAACTACAAGCTATATAATAGACAAGACCTGTTTGAGACCAAGCGTCCCTGTTGGCTGTATTTGTTTCAGAACAGACAGGGATAGTAGGAAGCAATTTATTATTTGCAGGGGGAACGACAGAACAGCACTTCACAGCTATACTGTAACTTAACCTGCGTCCTGATATTGCCTTTTACTAACCTGACAGCTTATTTGAAATAGGAAACCTTCATATTGTTTGCAAATATTAAAGATTCTAACTACCAGCAAGAATAAGGCTATACATTTAAAGAGCACCTGTCATTTCAGATCCATCATGGCAGCGCCTGTTAGCGGGCATCCACTCAACTGTGAATGGGACTGTCGGTGAGTCAACATTGGATCAGAGGAGGAGCCGCAGGAAAGAGACAGTTGCTCTTTAAAAATTTAAAGTCAAGCCTTTTTACTAGTGATTCAAATGAAATCCACCCTGACTCCAATCCACACTATTCCAGGACTGGGACATTTATGGAAACTGCAGCAAATTGCACATTACTTCATCCCAATAAAAAAGCAACCGCAGTAACCAAAACCACCAGATTCCTTCCAGAGATCCTAGTCCAACTGCTGCCTGATACAATAGGTTTCTTATGCCCCGTACACACGGTCGGATAGTCCGATGGAAAAAGTCTGATTGGATTACGTTGTCGGAAAATCCGATCGTTTGTGTGGTCTCTAGCGGGCTTTAAAATCGGTCGGAATTTCCCAGTAAGGATCTCAAATTTTCCAACCACAAAATCCGATTGGACTTTTTCCAATCGTGTGTCGAGAATTCCGACAGACAATGTGCCACGCATGCTCAGATCAAAATTACGAGACCAAAGCTATTGGCTACTAGCCTCTATGTAGTTCCGTCGTACTCAATGAACATCACCACGTTCCGAATGATCGGATTTTCCGACAATTTTGTCCAACCGTGTGTATGCAACACCAGTGTCGGACCGTGTGTACGGGGGCTTAGAGTTATTACACCAATGAAAATATGGCTTGTTTTTTTTGGGATACTGCACTCGGTCATAAGAACGTGATTGAATAAGGTAGCCATGGTTAATGCACTTACTCATGAAAGATTAATTGTTGCTAAGGGTTACTATACCTTGATCACTATTGAATAAGGCTGTGATGAGTTAATTACTAGAATTGTTACATTATTATTATTTTTGCCATCGGTTAGTGATCTCAATAAGAACTCTTGAAGGTGTCCAACAAGATCACACTGATTAGATAGAAAATATTTCTTACTCACTATGAGGAAGCACTGCGTTTAGTGTGAAATGCGTTAGATTTCCTGTCTGCGGTGGCATGCATTTTTGAATAAAAGGCAAAATATTTTTTTGCACTGCGGCTGTCCAGAAATATTTTCCATCCAGTGCTATATGCATTGCCAGCACCTGTGGCTTCTCAACTGGTGAAGAGGTTTACTATTGTCCGACCTCCCTTCCCTAAGATCACACTGATTGCTATATGTACAATATTTACAACACTCTGCTGATGGCGTGCATCTAAACAAACAAGTTAACTTAGAACATTGGCACCAGTGCTTGGATTACTTTGGGCACAGGTTAGAAGACATGAATACAAACACGGTGCACATCACACAAAGCAATTTGTTGCTGTTGGCATTACTACACCCAAGGATCTGTTCACACTGGCACACACACACACACACACACACACACACACACACACAAAAATAAATTGTCCCTTTAAAACTCTTCTGTAACTGTTCACATTTGTGTAAAAAGTTGTGCATGCTGCATCTTTGGTGCCTCGTTCCCAAAATTTTTTTGTAAAAAAAATAAATAAAATGCACCACGTTGTTTTTTAGCGTTGCATGTCTAAATTGTTCCCTCGGGTGAAAAGGGGTAAAAAAAAAAACACATGCAAAAAAAATAAACCCCACATGTTTTGCATTACATTTTAACATAATGCAACTTTGGTATGCTTTCTCAAAAAAACGCAAAAGGGTTTATTTACGAAAGGCAAATCCACTTTGCACTACAAATGCACTTGGAAGTGCAGTCACTGTAGATCTGAGGGGGACATGCAAGGAAAATAAACAGCATTTATTTTTTTTAGCTTGGACATGATAAAAAAAAAAAAAAAAAAAAAAAAAAAAAAAAAAAAAAGCAGAGCTTCCCCTCAGATCTACAGCGACTGCACTTTCAAGTGCACTTGTAGTGCAGAGTGGATTAGCCTTTCGTAACTAACCCCCATTGTGTTATTACATAGCAGTGTGAACAGGCCCTTAAACGTATAGGCTTGGGGAGAGAAATCACACACACAAACTATATATAAAAAAAAAAAAAAGTACACACCAAAAACCATTAAACAATCCCCCTCCCCAGGAGAAATGTTTCTTTTTTTTTTTTTTTTACACAAAACACAAATATATAGACAATATTGAGAAAAAACTAAAATAGAAAACAAACACTAAAAAAAAAAAATTAAACCAATATCTAAAAATATAAACAAATCAAAATCCCCCCCACCACACCAAATATATCAATGCATTATAAACAAAAATATGCATATAAACATGAAAAAAACCCTCTAAAACACACCCACACAATATATGCCAAAAAAATAAAAATAAAACACCCACACTACACAAGTAAATAAAACCAAAGACACCCAACCACATCGGTGTGGATTACTGCAAGAGCTCTATTGATCCCGGTTGCTATGGGTTACAGCCCTCCATAAATAAATCCGATGGGAGGTTTCTGAGTGGGGGGGGGGGGGGGTTGAAGCTGTCTGGTTGCTATGGGAACCCTCCATCTCGTAGAAGGAGACCAGGGGCTTCTCAAATAATCACCCCCCTCCCCCTACCATAGTAGCCACCGCACACGGAGCACTCGCCCTCCCCCCTCCGATCTCACAGGAGACCCCGCTGACCCCCCACGCCGTGATCAGGGCGATCCGCACCTGGAATTCTCTCCCATAGCGCCAACATATACCAGCGTTGTACACATCAGGTACCTAACAGACAGCCCAGTCGGTGCCGACCCACCCGTGTAATGTAAAAGTTGCCCCAATCACAGCCCGATCCCCCCAGCGATCACACATACAGGAGGTGACTCCATAGCGATCACACAACGACTTACCGACTGTGGGGTATCCGAGCATCACAACTTTACGGTGTCTGACCAGAGGCATGATGGAGGCGGTGTGAGACCTATAGATTGCGAGATGTGAACGGAAAGACAATGCGGAGCCGAATGACCAAAATCCTGTACACGAGGAGATTCCCTATATCACCCACACCCGCGGTTCTCTACTCAAATTAAACATGTAACACAACGCCCGCCCATTTGGAGCCCCCTTAGCCAACCAAGACTCTCAGAATGAGCTGATTGGCCGTAGGGGGCTCAGGTAACCAATGTGAGGGGGGGATGAAAGGATGCCGCCGGTGCGTTCATTGTTTGGGTTGTGGAAGAACACTAGCGCTCCGAGCGCTGTCATTGGTCCTTGCGTTTAGTTGTGCTTTGTGATTGGGCAGCGCTGGAAGAGGGACGGATGGCAACAAAGCCATGTGTGAGCGCGCACGAGGGAGCTGCGTGTGTTGTTGTCAGAGCTCGGAGGGGATTCCTGATTAGGAGGAGGCAGGGAGACGAGTGCATATCACAGGGGCCACCATTATCACACTATAGTCATTCATTGTAGGCTCTCTTCCCGCTTTGTGTGGGTGATTGGCGACACCTGGGCCAGGTCAGTGCCTAAGGATCACAGCCAAGCAACCAGCATTTCAATGGTCGCCAGCAATTCCCTTCAGTACAGGTTCCTTGTCTTTAAATGGTAGACATGTGCACAACAAAAAAATGCTTTGTTTTGTTTCTTTACGTTTCCGTTAATTCGTAACGATTTGTAATTTCGTAAGACGCAAGTTTTTATATTCAGACCCTTTGGTATTTTTATAACAGATATATTTTCGTTGATACGAAATGATTGGTAATTCCGTTAGTCTAACGATTCGTAATTTCCTAAGACGCGAGGTTTCATATTCGGACTCGTTCGTATTTTCATAACCGTTATATTTTCTTTGATACAAAATGATTCGTAATTCCGTTAGTCTAATTTTCTTTGATTAGAAATTCGTAATTTCGTTAGATAATAATTTTTCATTTATTCGGTACACTCCTCCTAATTTAGTAATTGTTACTTTTGTGAGATTGCCTTTTTCGCTGATTCGTACTTTCATAGGAAATAAAGAATAATAATCTTATGCTTGCTTTTCTAATAAGTCCTGTACTTACTCCAGTCCACTCCCTCCGTCACCAGACTTGACTCAGTTGAGACTCCTCAACTGAATCTAAAAAGATTCAGGAATGCAGTGTGACTCAAAAGGGATAAGCTGATTGGCTAAAGATGTTAAGTAAGATACATCACTCACTAATACACTGGCTATTTGAAAGAACGATTCGAGAACATGAAATTACGAACATACGTATTAAGATACACTTACACTGTCCATTCAAAAGAACGATTCGAGAACACAAAGAAACAAAATTACCAACAGACAAAAAAACGAAATTACGAACACACAAATGAAAATACGAACATACGAAATTACGAACAGACAAAGTATTGAACATACCAAATATAAATCATTTGTTATAGATGTTATTTTACTTTCTTTTACTGTTTCGGAGTTTTGTATTTTCGTAAGTTTGTATTTTCGCGTGTTCGTTATTTTGCTTATTCGTAATTTCGTAATTTTCGTATTTTTGGTTTAGGAGCAATGTATACAGAGCTCCCAAACTGCCCCGAAGATGCAGCTTGCTGGACTTTTTTTTCTGTCCCGCAAGCGCACTGCCCCAGTGTGAAAGCACTTTGGCTTTCACACTTGAGCATTTTTCAGGTGCTTTACAGGCGCTATTTCTAGTGCTAAAACACCTGAAAACTGCCTTCAGTGTGAAAGGGGTCTAAGGCAGTAACTGATCTTCTCGATAGCAAATCCACATGTATATTTATCCACAAAACTGAGCTAGCTTGTTGCAGAATATTAGAACAATGAACTATCAAAAATAAGTTTCCATCCTGTTCAATATTATTATGATAACAGGTACCTATCACCCAACAAAGTGAAAAAAAAAAAAAAGACCCAATTCCCCCATCCACAAATTTGAGGTGAATGGGGGACTCGCACCCCCCTGTGTTATTGTGTTCTCATGACAGGGAGACTTCCCGTTAGAATTCACTAATCAGCTCTGCTGGCTATAGCTAGCGGCATTGATCGTTCAGGAAAAACACAACAGGCTTACCCATACGTGGATCAAAATTTGGCCAGTCCCTGCTGAACCATTTCAATTTCTATCCATGTATGGCCACTCTTATGCCGCCTACACACGATCAGAAATTCTGCCAGCCAAAATCGGATGTGAGCTTTTGGTCAGAAATTCCAACCGTGTGTATGCTCCATTAGACTTATGCTGGCAGAATTAAAGCCAGCAAAAGATTTAGAGCAGGTTCTCAATTTTTTCGGTCGGAAAAAGTTCAGATGGGAAATTCCGATCGGCTGTACAAATTCTGACGCGCAAAATTCCTACGCATGCTAGGAAACAATTCGACGCATGCTCGGAAGCATTCAACTTAATTTTCTCGGCTCGTCATAGTGTTGTACGTCACCGTGTTCTTGGCGGTCGAAAATTCTGAGAACTTTTGTGTGACCGTGTGTATGCAAGCCAAGCTTGAGCGGAATTCCATTTCTGATGGAAAAACCATCCAAATTTTTTCCAACGGAAAATCCGCTCATGTGTACGGGGCATTAGGCTGGGTTCACACTGGTGCGATGCCAGACATTGCATGTGATTTGATTGCCTGTGCGCATGCCTGTGCACATCACATGTCTGTGCAGTGCAAAATCAGTCATATAGTTTATATGGCTGAAATCACATTCAGACCAAAATGGTGCAGGGCGCTTTTTTCTGTCTGCACTGGAATTGGATCACATTGGGTGTTCAAACCCATGCCATCCGATCCCATCCGATTTCACAGTTCACACTGTGTTCTGTGAACCGATGTGGGGGTGTCATTAACTTTATATTGATACCCGCAGTGGTTCGCAGAGAGCAGTTTGAACTGCCTGCGAGTCAGATGCTATGCGGGAATCCGCACAGGAATCCCTGGGGTTCCTTCATCGTACCAGTGTGAACCGAGCCTTTATGTATTTAAGGGTTTCAAACATGACCCCCCCCCCCTTTCCCTTCTTTGCTCCAGACCAGTAGATTCCTGAAGTCTCTCTTGATATGTTTTATCCCTCAGACCTTTCACCATTTTTGTTTCCTTTCTTTGAATTCATTCTATCTTATCAAAATCTTTTGCTAAGAGAGATCTCCAGAACTGGATAGAATATTCTAAATAGGGTCTAACTAGAGATCTATAAGGAGGACTCAGGACCTCCTTCCTCCTGCTGGTGATTCTTTTAGCAATAACAAAAGATCTCTATAGAGAAGTTGGGACCTTCTTCCTCCTGCTTGAGATCCCTCTAGTGATAAGTAAAGATCTATATAGGAGAACCAGGAACCCCTTCCTCCTGCTGGTGACCCCTCTAGTTATAACTAACGATCTATACAGGGGTATTGGATTCTCTTTTCTCCCATTGATGATCCCTGTAGTGATAACTAGAAATCCATAGAGGGGAATCAGGACCTCCTTGTCTCTTGCTGGTGATACCATTAGTGATAACTAAAAATCCATATAGGGGAATCAGGACCTCCTTCCTCCTACCGGTGATACCTCTAGTGATAACTAAAGATCTATACAGGGGAATTGGGACCTCCTTCCTCCCTTTAATGATCCATGTAGTGATAACTCAGGCTCGGTTCACATGTAAACCAGCCACGGATTGCACAGCAACACTGTCCATCCCTGTTCTCTATTTCAGGGCAGAATCTTTGCCTGAATTCAGCCCTGAAACAGAGGCAAAGACGCACAGTGTGCAGTGCGTTCCGCAGCCGCCCCGGGGACATGTGAACCGGCTCCATAGAGAGCTGGTCACATTCTCTTGCTATGCAAATTGGATGCGGGGAGACCGCACCCAATTCGCATACGTGCGAACCCAGCCTAAAGATCTATTTAGGTGAATCGGGACTCTCTTCCTCTTGCTTGGGATCCCTCTAGTGAAAACTAATGATTTATATAGGGTAATTGGAACCTTCTTTCTCTTGCTAGTGATACCATTAGCGATAAGTAACGATCTATGTCGTGGAATCAAGATCTCCTTCCTCCTGTTGGTGACCCTTCTAGTGATATACCCCAGAATATGATTTGCTTTTTACACTGCCTGGCCACACTTTTTGATCATTTTGCAATTATATGACATTTGTACCCCCAAATATATTTCCTCTGCAGTTGTGGCCAACACTGTACTCCCAATATTGCACTGTTTAAAGGGATTCTTTTTCCCTAGGTGCATTATTTTACATTTAGATATGTTAAATTGCAGTTTCCACTGCTTTGACCAATCTTTCAGCAATGCCAAATCATGTTCCATGATGCATACAGTATCTCACAAAAGTGGTTGGGCACAGTGGGGGTCTGCTCTGCCGCAGTATATCTGTGGTTAGGGGTCCTCAAGTGGTTATATTACTTACAAACAGATTAAATAGAACAGTACCTTGTACAGAGGCTTGTGGTACACAATTAGTGACTAGTCTCTGTTCCAGATGAACCCCATTTACAACCCAACGCCATGTGTCTAAACAAGTAGAGCTCTCATCAGTAGCAGCTGCCTGCTGACACTTGAAGCATAGTTGTAGCCAACTCTATATTTTTAGTGTTGGAAAAAATGAGAAAGGGTTAGCCATTTTGCTATGGCTTTGGGCATTGGGCGTATTTTCTCTCATTTTTTGGGTGGTCACCGAAACAGGAAGTAAACAAAACCTCTCTCATAGGGGCCCAGAAAGTAAAATATGATTTACCTCGAGTTGCGCCTTAGGGGATTTTTACGTCCAGTTGCACCTATGCTCATACTTGAGTAATAAGTAAATAAGCCTTATGAATAAGCACCGTTAGGTGTTATCTGACACCCTCTGTAATTTGTGTATTATTTTCCACTCAAATATTTAATTAAATGTAACTTTTAAATCATATTTCGGGGAGCTAGGTGGTGCTTGCAGGGCCATCTAGACAATGGAATCATCAATAATTCAAACAGCAGGAATGGTCCAAAATTTGAGCCCTCTATAGGGGCCTTCATTTTAAACATATCTGAAATGACTGCGACCTCACTGGAGTTCTCTGATTGAAGACTTCCTGTAAGTAATCCAATTTGATGCTTTGTCATCTCTTCCTGTAAAACAGGTGATAAGAGAGACAATAACTTTCATGTAATTAAATAGCTTATATACATACAATGACAAACACCAGAGCTCTTTAAGCCCAGATTCACACTGATGTGGATTTGAAATCAGCTGAACTCGCACGATTTCAAACTGGCAATGCATTCCGACTTCGGGGGCGATTTGACAGACATCTGTGCGGGTTCATGAACAGCCTATTCAAATCACCCCCCGAAGTTGTCAAAAGTAGTACAGGAACTACTTTTGGGAATCAGTGCAGCGCCGCAAAGTTGGACGGTGCCATTGCCGGCAATAAGCGCCAATTTGGCATGCAATTTGACGTGTCAATTCGCATGCCAAATCGGCCTGATGTGAACGTAGGCTTAAAGTGAAACTTCAGTCATTTTTTCATCTTTCCATCTATTAAATCCTCTGCCCTTGTTATTTTAACTTTGATAGTAAAACTTTTTTTTTTCTGCCAGTAAATACTTTATACAGCCCCCTTCCTGTTTTTTGTCTGGTAAAAAGCATAGGGTTATGACATCATGCACAGCTCTCTCTCTCTCTCTCACTCTTGTGAGAGTTTGCCAGGAAGGGAGAGGGCATGAGGGCCAATGAGAGCTGCAGCGCTGGAGGTGTGCCTCTGTGTGTCTGTTTAAATCCAGGGAGTGAACAGGCAGCAGCTTCAGCTGCCCACAGTTAAAATGGTTGCAGCCAGACTCAGTAGAGGGAGATTTCTGCAGCATATTTGGAAATTACAGAATCACAGTATATATAAAATAATATTCAAAGTGGTTGGAGGGAAGCTTACAAATTATGTGAGCAGATGTACAGTATCTCACAAAAGTGAGTAGACCCCTCACATTTTTATGTAAATATTTTATTATATCTTTTCATGTGACAACACTGAATAAATGACACTTTGCTACAATGTAAAGTAGTGAGTGTACAGCTTGTATAACAGTGTAAATTTGCTGTCCCCTCAAAATAACTCAACACAGCCATTAATGTCTAAACCAGTGAAAATATCCAAATTGGGCCCAATTAGCCAATATTCCCTCCCCGGTGTCATGTGACCCATTAGTGTTACAAGGTCTCAGGTGTGAATGGGGAGCAGGTGTGTTAAATTTGTTGTTATCGCTATCACGCTTTCATACTGGTCACTGGAAGTTCAACATGGCACCTCATGGCAAAGAACTCTCTGAGTATCTGAAAAAAATTATTGTTGCTCTACATAAAGATGGCCTAGGCTATAAGAAGATTGCCAAGACCCTGAAACTGAGCTGCAGCACGGTTGGCAAAGACCATACAGCGGTTTAACAGGACAGGTTCCACTCAGAACAGGCCTAGCCATGGTCGACCAAAGAAGTTGAGTGCACATGCTCAGCATCATATCCAGAGCTTGTCTTTGGAAAATAGACGTATGAGTGCTGCCAGCATTGCTGCAGAGTGCAGAGATTGAAGTGGTGGGAGGTCAGCCTGTCAGTGCTCAGACCATACGCTGCACACTGCATCTAAAGATGATGCACAAGAAAGCCTGCAAACAGTTTGCTGAAGACAAGCAAACACTGGTGGTGCGTTCATTAAGGGTGTACGTGCGCCACCCCATCTCTCCAGCCACCCCCCTCTGTGTATAATGGTTAGATTCATGCATTGCATGAACAATGTAAACACCACCAAAAGAAAGCTCTATTTGTGTGGAAAAAAAGTGGCACAGTGGCTGCATTTGATGGGTACAGTGGCTGTGTTTGATTGCACAGTGGCTGCATTTAGTGACACAGTGGCTGCGTTTGATGGGCACAGTGGCTGCATTTGATGGGCACAGTGGCTGCGTTTGATGACACAGAGACTGCGTTTGATTGCACAGTGGCTGTGCCTGATGGGCACAGTGGCTGCAATTGATGGGCACAGTGGCTGTGTTTGATGGGCACAGTGGCTGCGTTTTGATGGGCACAGTGGCTGCGTTTGATGGGAACAGTGGCTGCGTTTGATGGGCACAGTGGCTGCGTTTGATGACACAGAGGCTGCGTTTGATTGCATAGTGGCTGTGCCTGATGGGCACAGTGGCTGCAATTGATGGGCACAGTGGCTGTGTTTGATTGCACAGTGGCTGCGTTTGATGGGCACAGTGGCTGCGTTTGATTGCACAGTGGCTGCGTTTGATGACACAGTCACTGCATTTGATTGCACAGTGGCTGCGTCTAATGGGCACAGTGGTGGTGCGTTCATTAAGGGCGTATGGGCGCCACCCCATCTCTCCAGCCACCCCTCTCTGTGTATAATGGTTAGATTCATGCATTACATGAGTGGCTGCATTTGATGGCATAGTGGCTGTGTTTGATTGCACAGTGGCTGTGTTTGATTGCACAGTGGCTGCATTTGATGGGTACAGTGGCTGTGTTTGATTGCACAGTGGCTGCATTTAGTGACACAGTGGCTGCAATTGATGGGCACAGTGGCTGCGTTTGATGGGCACAGTGGCTGCGTTTGATGGGCACAGTGGCTGCGTTTAATGACACAGTGGCTGCGTTTAATGACACAGTGGCTGCATTTGATGACACAGAGGCTGCGTTTGATTGCACAGTGGCTGTGCCTGATGGGCACAGTGGCTGCAATTGATGGGCACAGTGGCTGTGTTTTATTGCACAGTGGCTGCAATTGATGGGCACAGTGGCTGCGTTTGATGACACAGTGGCTGCGTTTGATGACACAGAGGCTGCGTTTGATTGCACAGTGGCTGTGCCTGATGGGCACAGTGGCTGCAATTGATGGGCACAGTGGCTGTGTTTGATTGCACAGTGGCTGCAATTGATGGGCACCTTTGGCTGTGTTTGATTGCACAGTGGCTGCAATTGATGGGCGCAGTGGCTGCGTTTGATAGGCACAGTGGCTGCAATTGATGGGCACAGTGGCTCCGTTTGATGGGCACAGTGAGGCTGCAATTGATGTTTTTTTCCCCAGAATGTTTCAGTTTGCCCCCCCCCCCCCCCCCCATCACCTGCTGCCAGTGCAAGCAGACTAAGGACATGGATTACTGGAACCATGTCCTGTGGTCTAATGAGACAAGATAAACTTATTTGGTTCAGATGGTATCAAGTGTCTGTGGCAACCAGGTAAGGAGTACAACGACAAGTGTGTCTTGCCTACAGTCAAGCATGGTGGTGGGAGTGTCATGGTCTGGGACTGCGTGAGTGCTGCCGTCACTGGAGAGCTACAGTTCATTGAGGGAACCATGAATGCCAAAATGTACTGCCACATACTAAAGCAGAGCATGATCCCCTCCCTTTGGAGACTGGGCCACAGGGCAGTATTCCAACATGATAACGACCCCAAACACACCTCCAAGGCGACCACTGCCTTGCTAAAGAAGCTGAGGGTAAAGGTGATGGACTGGCCCGGCATGTCTCCAGACCTAAACCCTATTGAACATCTGTGGGACATCCTTAAACGGAAGGTGGAGGAGCGCAAGGTCTCCAACATCCACCAGCTCCATCATGAAGGACATGCAGGAGTGGAAGAGGACTCCAGTGGCAACCTGTGAAGCTCTGGTGAACTCCATGCACAAGAGGGTTAAGGCAGTGCTTGAAAATAATGGTGGCCACATAAAATATTGACACTTTGGGCCCAATTTGGACATTTTCACTTGGGGTGTACTCACTTTTGTTGCCAGCGGTTTAAACATTAATGGCTGTGTGTTGAGTTATTTTGAGTGGACAGCAATCTTACACTGTTATACAAGCTGTACACTCACTACATTACATTGTAACAAAGTGTAATTTCTTCAGTGTTGTCACATGAAAAGGTATAATAAAATATTTACAAAAATGTGAGGGGTCAACTCACTTTTGTGAGTTACTAGATATATAATGTGTATGAGGTGTATATTATTTTATACCCAAATACTTGCTTGAATGACTTAAAGGGGGACTGTACCTGAAATGTAGCCAGCAGCTACAAATACTGCAGCTGCTGACTTTTAATAAATGCACTCTTACCTGTCACAGGTTCCAGCGACGTCGGCAGCAGAGGCCGATCAATCGCTCGGCTCTCTGCTGCTGCCGGCGCCATTCTCGGTGAGGGAATCAGGAAGTGTCACCTTTGCGGCTTCACTTCCCGGTTCCCTACTGCGCATGCGCGAGTCGCGCAGCGCAATGAGAATCGTCAGCGCTGTCTGCCGGGACACGTGTGTGTCCCGGCAGACAGCGCACCGGGACAGGAAGTGGCGTAAACTCCTGTGGGAGTTTATGCCCGGAAGTAGGTGCAGATACCTGTCTTAGACAGGTATCTGCACCCCCCTCCCCCCTGGAAGGTGCCAAATGTGACACCGGAGGGGGGGAGGGTTCCGAAAAGTGGAAGTTCCACTTTAGGGTGGAATCCCGCTTTAAAGCAGAAATCCAGAAAAAAATGTCAAGATTAGAAAATATAGCCAAGTCATGTATTTATTTGAGAAAATATATTGGGTTATACTGTGCTAGAGTTTCAAACATATATATATATATATATATATATATATATATATATATATATATATATAGCTGCAACAACAACTATCAAATATCTTTATAGTTCAAAAATGTGTAAACAAATAAGTTGCGCTCATACCGTAAGTGATCCTGTGTAACAAATGAGAAAACACAAAGGGTGCACTATTGCAATAAAACTAATTCTGGGTGAACAAAATGTAAATAAAAATCTGTGTGTGAAAATCTATATGGAAAACTCTTCATCAACAGTGATAAAAAATAATAATAATTGAGTCCGTAACTGAAACAAAAATTAGTGGTGTGATTCAAAAAGTGTAGTAAAAAGTCAAAAAATCCTTCCACCTTTACCCAAGGAGGAAAATAGGATGAGACAAGAAGAGGGGGAGGGAGATCCTTGAATCAAAAAACAGAAACCCACTTGGTGTGTGGGGACCCTTACCCGAACTGGTGGATTCCCTAAAGAGCAAGGTCTAATGTGCCAGCAGATTTAGCCCTCTGCGGGTTCTAACGACCCTCTGTCCTCTTGGGGCAGTTCAGACTAGCAAGGAATCCTCAATGGTGTCCTGATTAGGAATGGAGAGTCCAGTCTGTGGAGCGCACTGGCAGTCACGGAGAGCACAAACAGCATTTAGGGCCTCACTAAGAAGCCAGGACAAAGACCTTCCGTTACCGTGTCACTAGCGCCACACTTTTGCACCGCTTTTTGGCCGACTTTTCCGAACATCCCACAAGCGCACCACCCAGGTGTGAAAGCACCCACTGCAGAGAATGTGAGGCAGTTTTCCGGCACTTTACAGGCGCTATTTCTAGCGCTAAAACGCCTGAAAAATGCCTCAGTGTGACAGAGGTCTTAAAGAAAATTAAGACAGGTTTCAGCACAAACTTCTTTAATTTTAATCAAAGAAACAAACATTGTTATGTTTGATGCAACAGTGTAACAGGTTAGTGATTTTGATTAAAGAAGAAGTTTACGCTGCAACCTATCTTCGCTTTCTTATATGTCCTGAGTGATTATCAGACTAATCTCTGTTGCGGGCACTAGGTATGTGTACTGTATACAGCATGCACTATACTACTAAATGCAACTGCTACAAATTCCTGAATATTCTATGGTTTGCCTCCTTTAACTCCCAACAGAGCAGCACTCAGACTGTGAAAAGGAGGAGCAGTACTAGACGCCAATTAGGCTCAGGTGCCGTATACACATGCTGACAGTGAACCTGCTATCAGTGTGCTGATGCCTCATTGTCCAGTCAGCAGGTTGGGGATATGTTCATGACGAGGAAGTGCTGCCGCTACAAGGGTGGTCAAAGATCTTGCTGCAAGGGTGCTTAAATCACAAATTTAGCAGAAAAGAATTACAAATCTTTTGGTACTCTTTAAACATGTACTTAGCAGCTTTCCTGGAGTTTAGCTTTAAAGTCCAACCCCAGAAATTAGAAAAAAATCAACCCTTACAGTCGGGTCCCCCCACAATGCAAGGGTTAAATGACTAACTTTTGTCAAATTAACAAATTTTGTTGTGGTTTTCATTCAGTAAAGTCTATTCGTTGCAAAATAGAACCTTAAAAGCAAACAAAACTTTGAAGTACTTTCGAATGACATTCGTCAAATCGTCAAAAGTATTGAGAATTTTTGTACAAATTTTTGTATGAACATTTGTTCATGAAATCTACTTAAAGCAGAACTTGACCCTTCTATCCTTTAGGCTGGGTTCCCACTTATGCAAAGCAGGAGATTGCGACCGACTCTCTATGGAGCCAGTTCACACATCTCCGCAGCGGCTCCGGTGCAAATTGCATAGGAGCCCTGTGCATCTTTTGGTCCGTTTCAGGTCTGAATTCAGCCAAAAATTCTGGCTGAAATCAGACCTGAAACAGTGAATTGGGATGCACCAGACTCCTGCTGTGAGCGGCTGCATGTTCTAGCCTTATAGCCAAAGAAGCTGCCATCTTAGCCACTGTTTGATCTTTAGTTGCCATGGAGATCAGTTACGACACCAACCATTTGATGGCTTGATGGTTCGTTTGATAAAATAAGCGATTGTTATAGTTATCATTCATGGCTTGCCTTGAATGTAATTGTTTTGGGAAACAGTTGAGTTGATGGGTTTAGTTCCAGTTTAAAGCAAAAGTGGAAGTCCAAAAGTGGAACTTCTGCTTTAAGGCCCCCTCCCCAGCTCCTGATGGTGAAACTGAGCTTTTGGGGAGGAGGAGCGGGTACCCCGATTTTGAAAGGTACCCACAGCCACTTCCGTTCCGGTCGCCTTAGGCGATCAGAAGTGGACGTTCTCCTTCTCCCTCCCTCCCGTAGTCTTCTGGGACACAGGACAGGTCCTAGAAGACTTTGGGACCAATCACAGAGTGCAGCACCATTCACGCATGCGTAGAGGGGACACCCGGCTGTAAACTGGAAACTGTCACAACTGGGTGCCCATAGTAGAAATGCCGGTGCCGCCGAATGAGGAGAGAAGAGGAAAACTGCTGGGGTGAGAGCAAGAACTTGCTGAAATTCAAGTCATATATGGCTAGCTTAATTTTCTAGCAAGTTTTACAGCAACAGCCAGGGCCGTTTTTTCCATTGGGCATGCTGGGCAGTTGCCCAGGGGCCCCACTTGTCTGGAGGGCCCCATCCAGGGCTGGTCCTCAGTGCTGCAACCAGCCTCGTTTTGGATTTTAGGTGTTTACATGTTTAAAACAGTTTTTTTTGCTAGAAAATGACTTAGAACCCCCAAACATTATATATTGTTTTTTTTCTAACACCCTAGAGAATAAAATGGCAGTCATTGCAATACTTTTTTTTTACACCGTATTTGCGCAGCGGTCTTACAAGCGCACTTTTTTTGGAAAAAAGTCACTTTTTTGAATAAAAAAATAAGACAACAGTAAAATTAGCCCAATTTTTTTTGAATTGTGAAAGATAATGTTACGCCGAATAAATTGATACCCAACATGTCCTGCTTCAAAATTGCGCCCGCTCGTGGAATGGCGTCAAACTTTTACCCTCAAAAATCTCCATAAGCGACATTAAAAAAATTCTACAGGTTGCATTTTTTGAGTTGCAGAGGAGGTCTATGGCTAGAATTATTGCTCTCGCTCTACCGATCGCGGTGATACATCACATGTGTGGTTTGTAAACATCCCTTGTAATAGAAAAAAGCATGACAGGTCCTCTTAAATATGAGATCTGGGGTCAAAAAGTCCTCAGATCTCATATTTGGACTTAAATGCAAAAAAAAAAATGTCATTTAAAAAAATGACATTTGGAAATTCCCCTTTAAGACATATGGGCGGAAGTGACGTTTTGACGTCGCTTCCACCCACCTATGGTATAGAGATGAGTGGGGGCCATCTTAGCCTCACTCATCTCTATGCACAGGCAGGGAAAGGACCCAATCGCCTCCGCCGCTGCCGACGGCTCCGGTAAGCGGCAGAAGGCACGGGAGAGCGGCGAGAGGGGGGGGCAGCTCTCCCGCCACCGATAACGGTGATCTTGCGGCGAACCCGCCGCAGAGACCACCATTATCGGAAAGGGGACCGCTCACTGTGAAGAGGGATACCTCGGTTGTGGCAGCAGCTGCTGTCGTTACCGAGATATCCCTCTTCAAAAAAATGACGTATTTATAGTGAGTGATCGGTAAGTGGTTAAATTGACTGACTACACTGGTTGCTCACTTCGCCGGCCGGCATCTAGCTAGCAACAAGTGACGTCAATCAGAGGCCGCGACCGCCCCAGCATTCATAGTGCACCGCGGCTGCCCCAGTGGCTAGTGAACAGGCTCCACCCACCACTGCCATGCCTTGATAGCTGGCACTGCCTTTCTGCTGTGAGTGACACACTGTACTGCACCAGGCCGGTGGCCTCAAGTAAGTCTAACAATGTCTACTTAAATAAGTTCAAGTTGTGCATCAAACACAGCCACTGTCTGTGCCCCTCAAAAGCGGCCACTGTGCCCATCGAAACAGCCACTTTGCCCATCGAAACAGCCACTTTGCCCATCGAAACAGCCACTTTGCCCATCGAAGCTGCCACTGTGCCCATAAACGCTGCCACTGTGCCCATCAAACACAGCCACTGTGCCCATCAAAAGCTGCCACCGTGCCCATCAAAAGCTGTCACCCTGCTCATTAAACTCAGCCACTACAGTGGTGTGAAAAAGTGTTTGCCCCCTTCCTCATTTCCTGTTCCTTTGCATGTTTGTCACACTTAAGTGTTTCGGAACATCAAACCAATTTAAACAATAGTCAAGGACAACACAAGTAAACACAAAATGCAATTTGTAAATGAAGTTGTTTATTATTAAAGGTGAAAAAAAATCCAAACCATCATGGCCCTGTGTGAAAAAGTGATTGCCCCCCTTGTTAAAACATACTATAACTGTGGTTTTCCACACCTGAGTTCAATTTCTCTAGCCACACCCAGGCCTGATTATTGCCACACCTGTTCACAATCAAGGCATCACTTAAATAGGAGCTGCTTGACACAGTAAGGTCCACCAGAAGATCCTTAAAAGCTACACATCATGCCGAGACCCAAAGAAATTCAGGAACAATTGAGAAAGAAAGTAATTGAGATCTATCAGTCTGGAAAGGGTTATAAAGCCATTTCCAAAGCTTTGGGAATCCAGCGAACCACAGTGAGAGCCATTATCCACAAATGGCGAAGACATGGAACAGTGGTGAACCTTCCCAGGAGTGGCCGGCCGCCCAAAATTACCCCAAGAGCGCAGCGACGACTCATCCAAGAGGTCACAAAAGACCCCACAACAACGTCCAAGGAACTGCAGGCCTCACTTGCCTCAGTTAAGGTCAGCGTTCATGCCTCCACCATCAGGAAAAGACTGGGCAAAAATGGCCTGCATGGCAGAGTTCCAAGGAGAAAACCACTGCTGAGCAAAAAGAACATCAAAGCTCGTCTCAATTTCTCCACAACACATCTTGATGATCCCCAAGACTTTTGGGACAACATTCTGTGGACCGATGAGACAAAAGTGGAACTCTTTGGAAGGTGTGTGTCCAAGTATATCTGGTGTAGAAGGAACACTGCATTTCAGAAAAAGAACATTATACCAACAGTAAAATATGGTGGTGGTAGTGTGATGGTCTGGGGCTGTTTTGCTGCTTCAGGACCTGGAAGACTTGCCGTGATAAAAGGAACTATGAATTCTGCTGTCTACCAAGAGATCCTGAAGGAGAATGTCCGACCATCTGTTTGTGTACTCAAGCTGAAACGAACTTGGGTTCTGCAGCAGGACAATGATCCTAAACACACCAGCAAGTCCACCACCGAATGGCTGAAGAAAAACAAAATGAAGACTTTGGAGTGGCCTAGCCAAAGTCCTGACCTGAATCCTATTGAGATGTTGTGGTATGACCTTAAAAAGGCCGTTCATGCTCGAAAACCCTCTAATGTAACTGAATTAGGACAATTCTGCAAAGATGAGTGGGCCAAAATTCCTCCAGGACGCTGTAAAAGCCTCATTGCACGTTAACGCAAATGCTTGGTTGCAGTTGTTGCTGCTAAGGGTGGCCCAACCAGTTATTAGGTTTAGGGGGCAATCACTTTTTCACACAGGGCCATGATGATTTGGATTTTTTTTCACCTTTAATAATAAACACCTTCATTTACAAATTGCATTTTGTGTTTCCTTGTATTGTCCTTGGCTATTGTTTAAATTGGTTTGATGTTCCGAAACCCTTAAGTGTGACAAACATGCAAAGGAACAGGAAATGAGGAAGGGGGCAAACACTTTTTCACACCACTGTATGTCCATCAAACGCTGCCACTGTGCCCATCAAACGCTGCCACTGTGCCCATCAAACTCGTGTTATATTGTTGTGTTAATTTTTAAACACTGATTTTGTTGGAGGTACCAATAAATATAGCCTTATTGATTATTTAGCATTTTTATTCTCGTGCATGATCGTGTAGACAGGGCCCCAGTGCAATGTATTGCCCGGGGGCCTATAACGCTCTTAAGATGGCCCTGGCAACAGCAAAGAAAGCTCTATTTGTGAGGGGAAAAAAGATAACATTTTCATTTGCGTACAGTATTGCATGACTGATGAATTGCAAGTTAAAGTGCTGAATAGCAAAAAATAGAAAGCACTGCAAGTAAGCATGTAAAAGCTAGGATTTTTCTGTGCTTCTGCCTTTTAACATTTCTATACTGTATCCAAAACGAAATGTCTAGATGGGTACACAGTAGTAGATTTTCAAATGATTTTATGAAGATTCGTACAAAAATTCTCAGTACATTCGACGGCTTGATGAATTTTGTTTGCTTTTAACATTTGATTTTGGAATGAATGTAACTGCCTGAATGAAAACCACAATCACTGTTATAGCAGGAATACACGGTTAGAAAATCGACCGATCGCTCGACAGCCGACCAACAAAACAGCGTTCGTTGGTCTAAATTATTGCCAACATTAGCCAATCAAAAAAAAACTTTAAAAGAGCAATTGTTTTTATACATAGTGTTGACGTCTCACGTACAAGTGGGGTTGTCTACTAGTTCCTCTCATGTGTGACAATGTTCAAGAGCTGTTTTACGGACGACCTTTACACCAACGAATAGAATATCATTAATTCGCAAACGATTCAACACAATATTTCCATTTTTTCAATCTGTCTTTTCTGGTTAAAATATCGTCATCGGGTATTACTTGCTGGACATCAATGAATAAAAAGTCTGCCGATCGTTCGCAGAACGAAAATTTTCGCCCGATTTTCTTATCGTGTATTCCTGCCATTAGAAAAATGTTCATTTGAAAAAATCTTTCCATTTTTCTCTTTTGAATTTTCTTGTGACTATAGTTAAAAATGATTGTCAATTTCACCCCATTAATGGTTAGAAAATCGAATGAACGTTCTTAAAATGAAAAATGTTGTTTGAACATTTACTAGTATATAGCCAGCTATACACAGTTTATGTGTTTTTGTCATGAGTATAAAGTTCTTCCATACAATGAGCCAATAACCTCCAGTGATAGATACAGTTTGTTGTACCATTTCCTCTGTTTATAAGACTTCCACTTCCTAAAATGTATTCTTCAGGTGAAATTCTTAAAGTGGAACTGTATGCAAAACTTTTTATCATTTTGGATAGAAAACAGTAAGACCCCCTTTTTTTTACTTATAAACAACAAATCTCAGAAAGAGGCTCGATCCTTAAGTGGTTAACTTTGTGACCATTAAACAATAATTATAAAAAACGATTATTTTGTGAGTACACCTTTTTACCCAGTTAGGAGAGGACATCTTTCTGTCTAAAAAATTGTAAGCGTCTTTACTTCTTCAGTCGGTCAGTCTGTTGGCTGCCTTGGCCAATCAGATTCCAAGCTGTCCCACAGGGTTGTTGCTATTGTGTCTGAATTCCTGCAGGGCTACTGAAGGTTCAAACTGCTATCTCAGAAGTGGGGGTTTGAGCAAATACAGACTGAGAAACACAACTAGGTATTCAAACATGTTGACTCTAATTAGAGATAGTAGCAATTCCCAGCCCTTCAGTTTCTTTTAGTTGCTAGAATCACTGAATTTCCAGACATTTTATAACATTTATTAGCTTACCAGGACAGTGATTAAAGTAGTACAATAGGTAAAAGAAAGAAATAGATATATGATGAAGTCTGCCGTTAGCATTAACACGGGAGTTTTTGTTTTGCTGAATCCCCCTGTAACAATGGGGTTGATTTACTTTAAGTGATTCTAAAGGCACCATTTTTTTAAAATATCAAACTTATTACACTTACCTGACCTGTGCAATGGTTTTGCACAGAGTAGCCCAGGTCCTCCTCTTCTAGGGTTCCCTACCGATGCTCCTGGCTCCTTCCCCCCTGCCGAGTGCCCCCCAGAGTAAGCTGTTTGCTCTGGGGGCACTTGTGCGTGCTCGCTCCCAAGCCGGCTGTGTGTGTCATTGACACACATAGCTTGGTTCAGCCCCTCTTCCTCCTCACTGGCTGTGATTGACGGTACCTTTTAGAACCGTTTTAAGCCAGCCTTACATGCAGTGGCAACCAACGCCACTCCTTCCCGGTGGGAGACGAACACCGGGAACCCCATCCCGAGCTCACCCTTTTTTGAAACCTATTAGAGCTCTAATTATGTGCTTCAAAAGAACACACACCCCCATTGGAATCCATAGTCTGGTGCCCTGTATGTAGATCAGGGGGCTGGACGCATGGATAGGGGGGCGACGCCTGTGCGCCCCTAATGGATGGGCCGCCAATGCTCACATGGATGAAAATTTGGCCGGTTCAGCAGGAACCGTATGAATTTCTATCCATGTATGGGCAGGGTGGTTGTACAGAAGTCATATTATTTTTGCCGCATGATCAGTGCTGCAGGCTATAGCTGGCAACACGGATCAGTGTTGTCTGGCTGAGGTAAGTCTTCCCACTGTCAGAATACAAAGGCTTAATGGGGAGGATCCCCCCATCCACCTTGAATGTGTGGATAGGGGAATTGAGTCATTGGATTACTTAAGGCCCTATTCATTAGTGCTATTTCTCCTGCATCTGCGGTAGTGCTGCAATGCACAACATTGGAAATAAGATTATTCTCTATATTTTCTGTTCACATCAATAAAACATGGTACAATGTGATTTTTGAAAAGGTGCAGGTGCTTCTTTCATTCAGCATAGTCCAGTCTTGGACACAGGGATTGATTTACAAAATGTATCAAATTAGTATTGGAGCTGGGAGACTCTAATAAATGCACCACCTCCTTTATATATAACAAAGCAATGTATACCCAGAGAGCAAAGAGTTGGCGTTTTAAGGTGCAAAAAAATCAATCAAAATCAAATTTCCAAAGAATATATAGACATTTTATTACATAGATAATATAAAACATATATTGACATCATCACGGCTCCGGCCAGTCACAGCACCGGAGCCACGATACCCGGAAGTCACTCCGGGTATCATTGCGGCGTCGGAGGAGGAGGACAACAAGGGTCGCTTTGGGGGCTTCCATCTCAGGTAAGTTATTCATAATGAGCTAGTATGCTATGCATACTAGCTTAATATGCCTTTGCCTTGCAGAGTCTATTTTTATTTTTTATTACCTTGTTACTGTTACAAAGCACAGATGAAATTTGAAGCACATGAGCACATTGTATACATATGACAAATGGCAATGGACATTGGGGATTAATATCATATGTTTATGGTTTAAATTGTGATAGATTGCACTTTATAATAGATGGCACTTTATTGTCACGTTGCACGTTATAAATTTAAAGAGCAAGGTTAGTATATAAGGCATAAACACCGTATTAGTGGTAACTTTGTATGAGCACTTGTTTGGATTAGCACAGTTATATTATTTGAATACATTTTTGGATTATGGAATTCAGCAGAACTTCCCCTCATTTACTAAGCTCTAGAGCAACTGCACTTGCAAAGTGCACAGTCTATTTGCATTTAGTAAGTCAATCCCATAGATTTCAATAGGAGTGCATGAAAAGTGCGAGACAAAATGTATGTACCGTACATGCATTTTTGGTAGGCATTTAACGACAAGTCTCCTCCTACAATAAAAAAAAAACACATGAATTAGGAAAATGCATCAAAAAACCTATGCAAAAGCGCACTACAAATACACATGATTATGCAGCAGCACTAGTGTGACCCTAGGCTAAAGGCAAATAGGCTGTTCCCTTTGCAAAGGATTTTGTCCCAGAGCTTTGTGACTGGGTTGAAGTTCTGCGGACTGTGCAAATATAAATGACGTTTTATTTTTCTTGCACGTTGTTGGATGTTCTTTGCAAACATTCACCATATTCCACTAAGCTCTGGGTAAATTCACTTACAAAGTGAACAGGCTATTTGCCTTTAATAAATCAACCCCAAACTTTTATTACCTGATGATTAGGGATGACCTTGGGTTCAGTCTGATTATGGATACCCTCAGAGCAACTTTTAACAGATTCTGATTAACTTATCAGTATGTCGTTGGGTTGAGAGAGACAACTAATGCGGCGTACACACGAAGGGACAATCCCGCGGGATTATCCTCTGGACTGAAGTGCAGCGGATAATCCCCTCGTGTGTAGGCGCCGGCGGACTTTTTGGCGCCAAAGTCCGGCGGACCAAAGTTTTAAGTTTGGTTTTAAAATTATCCGCGGGACTTGGCAGTCCGGCGGACAATCCCGCCGTTAGTAGGCAAGTCCGGGACTTTTGAAATGAACGGACTGCCGCTCATCGGCAAGTCCGTTCATTTAGCACGTGACTTCAGGTTACGTAGCTAGGTAGGCAGTAAATGCCGCCGCGCTAGCTCCGTAAGCTGGCATGGATTTAAAGGGACTCCCCACGCCGAAAAAAAACGGCGTGGGGGTTCCCCCCAAATCCATGTCAGACCCTTATCTGAGCACGCAGCCTGGCAGGCCAGGAAAGGGGTGGGGACAAACGAGCGCCCCCCCCTGAGCCGTACCAGGCCGCGTGCCCTCAACATGGGGGGTGCCCTGGGGAAAGGGGGGCCGTGCGCCCCAAAGCACCTTGTCCCCATGTTGATGAGGACAAGGGCCTCTTCCCGACAACCCTGGCCGTTGGTTGTCGGGGTCTGCGGGCGGGGGCTTATCGGAATCTGAGAGCCCCCTTTTATAAGGGGGCACTCAGATCCCGGCCCCCCACCCTATGTGAATGAGTATGGGGTACCCCTACCCATTCACCTAAGGTGTAAAATGTAAAGTAAAAAAAACACCCACACTTTTGAAAAAATAGTTTATTGCACTGCTCCGGGGGTCTTCTTCCGTCCTGGGGGTCTTCTCGCCGGACCCCCCGCCATTTACCAAGCTCTTTTACCGAGCGGGGAAGTGCGGCTACCTTCTTCGTCGTCGCCGCCGTCGTCTGGGGGTCTCGATCCGCCTTCGGGGGTCTTCCGGGGTCTTTCGGGGGTCTCTTCTGTTCTTGCGGCGGTCGTCGTCTTCCGCGCCGCCGGCGCCTTCTTCTTCTTCTTGTCCTTCTTCTTGTTCTTCTTCTTCTTCTTCCGATGTTGACCCGATGCTCTCTCTGCCCAGAATGGCAAAGCCGCGCTGCGCTGGGACTTATATAGGGGCATGGGGACAGGGTCACATGCTCATGTCACATGGTGACCCCGCCCCCTTGCGATGTCACAGTCCCAGCATCCTCCGGGACTGTGACAACACAAGGGGGCGGGGTCACCATGACGTTTTTGTACTTTACATTTTACACCTTAGGTGAATGGGTAGGGGTACATCGTACCCCATACTCATTCACATAGGGTGGGGGGCCGGTATCTGGGGCCCCCTTATTAAAGGGGGCTCCCAGATTCCGATAAGCCCCCGCCCGCAGACCCCGACAACCAACGGCCAGGGTTGTCGGGAAGAGGCCCTTGTCCTCATCAATATGGGGATAAGGTGCTTTGGGGTGGGGGGGGGCCGCACGGACCCCTTTCCCCAGGGCACCCCCCATGTTGAGGGCACGCGGCCTGGTACGGCTCAGGAGGGGGGGGGCGCTCGTTAGTCCCCACCCCTTTCCTGGCCTGCCAGGCTGCGTGCTCGGATGAGGGTCTGACATGGATTTGGGGGGAACCCCCACGCCGTTTTTTCGGCGTGGGGGTCCCTTTAAATCCATGCCAGGTCACGGAGCTAGCGCGGGGGCATTTACTGCCTACGCTAGCTACGAACCTGAAGTTACGTTCTAAATGAAGGACTGCTCCGTGTGTGGGCAAGTCCGTTCTTTTCACACTACATTTTGGAACACATGGACTTTCCTGAACGAACATACTGTTGGAAATTTGTTTGTTCAAAGGAAATTCCGCCGGCAAAAGTCCGCACGTGTGTACGCGGCATAAGAGTTTTGCACTGCAGTCAAAAACAAATGTCAGTTTGACCCTACTAACCATTACAACAATTAAACGAATGTTCTGAAAATGAAATTTTCTACGTAAATTCAAGTAGTGTATGGCCAGCTTTAGCCAACTATTTGAAACTACATCTGGCAGTCTTGATCACAAGTGACATAAGAATTTGTCACGTTGCTCCAGTGGAGGTATGTAGAGCATTAGACATAGCTAAGGCTTCTTTCTGAAGATCCAACGTGTCCAGGCTGATAGTACCTACAGCTGCTGGTGTCCCTTATTTATGCCATATAAAATTGTCTTGTACCAAAATTGTTTCCAAAGGTGATAAGATTACAACCACCTGTTATATACCAGTTCATTAAAATGTTTTCTTATATTGAAATCATTTCTAAGTGAATGAATGTGGGGTGTTTTCATTATAATATATGATTACTCAGTCCCCTCCCCCAAAATTGGCAGTACATTCGATAATGCCAACAGAGAATTTCCATCCAGACTCTATGAATTTTTACTGTAATTGAAAAGGAACATCAATTTGACCCACTAACACTTATGCCCGGTACACACAATGAGATTATCAGACGAATGATTGTGCGTTTTTTTTGTTGCATGCTAATCTCAGATCGAATCTGAAGAGTTTACTAAAGACACAAAAATTCTCATATGACAGAATAAAAATTCGGAAGTGATGTCATGTGTCATTTTCGAACGAGAGCTATACTAATTAAAATGAAAATCGTATGATCTAGCATTGTAAGAAACTTTTTTTCATGCATGTCCAATCAGATAATATCAGATGAACTGTCCTGATCGGCTTTCAAAAGCTCTGTACTAATGATCCGATTATCGTATAATCACTTTGAAAGCGGTATTTTTCATATGATTTTCTGATCGTGTGTACTCGGCTTTAGGTTCCTTTCAAACTGCTGCGACTTAAAAAATCTCACGATTTTGCGGCCGCGATTGTAACGTGATTTTGACACGATTTTGATACAATTTGAGGGAATGTAAACTTGAGGTCTATGGACATCAACTCGCATCAAAGTCGGACCAAAGTAGTACAGGGACTACTTTGAAGTTGGTGCGACTTGAAGTCACACAGATATGAATGGTTATCATTGGAAGCAATGGAGTACAACTTGTGCAAGGAGCCTTAGAAAATTAAACAAATGTTTTCAAAACAAAAATTCTTGAACAAATTTTTGGGTGTTTTTTAGGCATTTTTGCAGCTTTTTACAAGCCTTTTAAAAGCATTTTATAAGTGTATTACAACGTTTTACAGCTTCAGCTGCTTTTGTTTAGCCAAAAGAAAGCACTAGGGGGAGGAGAGGGGGAGGAAATTAGGGGTGCTATTTGACCAGAAAAACACTTGTAAAACGATTGTAAAATGCTCAAGTCAGGCGTTTCTGTGGAAGTCTATGAAGCTAAAAACGCTTGTAATCTGCCACAAAGAAGCTCATGTACTTTTTTGAGCTTCAGGAGTTTTGCTTCAGGCGACAGAACGCTCAGATGTGAACAGGGTCCATTGAAATGAATGAGATTTGGCTTGTTGAGCGTTTTAGAGCTACAAGCTTCAAGCAGAAATTCGCTCAGGTGTGAACAGGGCCTTAGTGTATGGCCAGTTTCAAGCTCGACATACACTAGTAGAATTTTGTTCAAAAGTTTGTAAGGAAATTCAGAAAAATTGTTAGAGCTTTTGATAGTACTTGACAAATTTTACGATGAAAACCCTGATCGTTTTTTTGTTTAATTGCTAGGGCAAGGTATTGAATTCTACATTCGATATCAGGATGTGTTACAATAAGTACAATTTTCCCAGAAATAAAATCCCATTTAGAGTCCATTCACACATAGCACTGGGCTCCATTTAGCATTTTCCATCCCTCTTTTTCTATTTTCTTTTGGACATATAGTCGAAAAAGATTTTCAATTTGACTCCAATATCTATTCGAGAATCAAAGGAATGTTCCCGAAAACAAAATTCTACTGGTGTGTGGTCACTTTAGGAGTGGCTGTGCAAAAATGCACAAAGCACATATTTTGTTAATAAAGTTGGACATACAAGGTAAGATATGATGTCTAAAAATGAACAGTGAGACACTTTTACAGTCAACTTTTACAACTTTTTACTTTTACAACTTTTACTTTTACATTTAGGCCCCTTTCACACTGGGGCGGGAGCCGCGGTGACGGTAAAGCAGCGCTATATTTAGCACTGCTTTACCGTCGTTTTAGCCGCGGTATTCGCCGAAAAAGGGTTAAAATCCCCAGCAGAGCGCCGACGTAGCGGTATTACCATGGTGTCCCATTCAAACCAATGGGAAGGGGCGGTATAGGAGTGGTGAATACACCGCCCCTATACCGCTCCAAAGATGCTGCTAGCAGGACTTTTTTTACCGTCCTGCTAGCGCACCGCTCCAGTATGAAAGCCTGCCGGCTTTCACACTGGAGTGAATGGGCCCGTTTTTTTCAGGCGGTGTACAGGCGCTATTTTTAGCGCTGTACCGCCTGAAAACCGCCCCAGTGTGAAAGGGGCCTTACAGTCAACAGTCACTCCTTAATTCTTGACACTTAGATTGTATGAATTATATACTGTAGCTCTGTGCACATGTTGTTTCTGCTGTGCTTTGCTGCATCAAGAGCTTTGTTGTTCCATCTGTATATATTAATAGAACATGGATTTACCAAATATAAGAGGAATGAAATATAATATAATAGAATTTAAGGGGACTCACTGGTTACCCATTGGAACCTCCACATCAGGACTGCTATTATAATGAGTGGAGGCCAGTTGGAGGAACCAGTGAGAGCTGAGGGGGACCCAGAAGATCAACACTTCAGGAAGTGTCTTTTTCCTGGTGGACTTCAGCAAAAGATTTTTGGTGATTAGAGACCGGGAAAGTTAAGTATTTACACTGTCCTTTTACAGGTATAGCTTGATTTCTAAAGTATGCTATATAGTTAAAGAGGAGCTCCAGTCATTCTTGTGTTTTGTGTCAACACCTGTAGCTGCTGACTTTCAATAAACACACTCTTGCCTGTCCCAGGATTCAGCGGTGTGCTCACCCTTCCGTCCCTTACGTCAGTCTTCTCTCCCCGGCGCCGGCATGTGGGCACCCAGTTGTGACAGCTTGTGGCTTCACAGCCGGGTACCTGCTGTGCAGCGCATTTTGAATGGTCCTGCAGTCTTCTGGGCCCTGTGACATCTTCCAGGTGACTATGGGGAGGGAGGGAGAGAGGAGAACTTCAGCTTGGATCGCCTAGGCAATCCAAATGAAAGTGGGAGTGGGTACCTGTCAAAAACCAGGTACCCGTTCCCCCCCAAAAAAGTGTAATTTGGAGAAGAGGAGGCCTTAAAGCAGAACTTCCCCTTTTGGGTGGAGCTCCGCTTTAAATTGACAAAATAATTGGGGAAACCGACCACAAAGAAACCTATCTCTCATGTTAAAAGCAGCCTAATAAACTTGCTTTCTAATCAGTTTGTGTGAAATGTCTATAGTTTTCTTACAAAATAGTTATTTTGCTTATTGTGCTTTTGTTACCTGCAGGTATTGGGTTACTGCAGGCTGTTATTGATAGCGAAAAGACTCAAAGACCAGTCACGACAGACAGAAACAGTAAGGAAGAGCAGAAGATTTACGTACAATTAAAAAATATTTTTCCCTATTAAAATATCTTCCATTATTTATTTTATGTAATTTTGAAGCAAACCTTTTTTTCTTTTACTTCAGTATTTGGTTGATGATTGTTTTTTTTGTTAGTACCTGATAGCATCTTCTTTCAATATGAACTGTTCTGATAGATTCGGCTATAGTTATGCTTACACATGATCAGAAAATCGTACGAAAAACATAGCTCCCAACTGTCCATGATTTTGAGGGACTGTCCCTGATTTGGAGCAATGTCCCTCTGTCCCTTTGTCTTTCTTTCCTCCTCATTTGTCCCTCATTTTAGTCTGATCCATATAGTTGTATATAAAATGCACTTTTTATATTTCAAAAAGTGTTTCCCAGCGCTAAACCTTTCATCCACTTTCTAAATTGCTGCATTTGTACATTTTAACAGACAATATAAAGAAATAGTAGTGGTAAAAAAAAGGCCTTGTGGATTTAATTAACCTTTTTTTTGTTAATTCTCCTTTAAGGGGGTGTGGCAGGGGGCGTGTCCTATGCCTACATACGTTTGTTAGTAGTTGTCCCTCATTGCCATCTCAAAATGTTGGTAGGTATGCGAAAAAATACCGCTTACAAAACGATTGTATGATAATCTTGAAGAGTTAATGATGTTTTTATCCTTCTTTTTCTTTCCCTTGGAATTATTATCTGGCAGAGGCACAGATATAACCCTTCAAATCTGATCTTTAGTGCACAGCTTTTGAGAGCTGATCAGGACAGGTCATGCAAAATTATCTGATGGCGCAAGCATGAAAATGTTTCTCTTACGATACCAGATCGTATAATTTTCATTTAATCAGCACAGTTTTCGTCCGAAAATACAATACAATACATCACTTCCGAAGTTGTATTCTATCCTACGAGAATTTTCGTAACTTTAGTAACCTCTTTATTGGCGATATGGTAACTAGCCTTAGGACAGATCAGACAGTACTTAGATGTGGGGAGAATGTTTATTTATTAAGTACGGACCAACCTACTCGTTCTCTTCGTTCCTCTCAAGACCTCCTGCTCTCTAGCTCCCTCATCACCTCCTCCCATGCTCGCCTCCAGGACTTTTCCAGAGCCTCTCCAATCCTATGGAATGCCTTACCCCAATCTGTCATCCTATCTCCTACTTTATTAGCTTTTAGACGAGAAGCATATCCTACCCACACCTGTATTTTCATTTTCTCCATCAGCTCATCCCCCACAGTATTACCTTTTGTTCCAAATGACCCTCCCTTCTAGATTGTAAACTCCAAGGAGCAGGGCCCTCTGATCCCTCCTGTATTGATTTTTATTGTAATTGTACTGTCTGCCCTCATTTTGTAAAGCGCTGCGCTAACTGTTGGCGCTATATAAATCCTGTATAATAATAATAATAAATGTGCATGCAATTTTTCTTTTGTCTAAAGCTAGCCATAGATGGCGAACAAAATTGCTTAGGAAAAGAATGTTCTAAGAAAGTTTGTTTGTTTTTCTAACCATTAGTCACAGTGACAAGAAAATTAGAAGGAGCAGAATGGAAATTTTCACTTGAACAAATTTCTATGTGTTTTTTGTTCAGTAAAGCCCATTCATTCCAAAATGAAATGTTAAGAGCAAACAAGATCTTGAACGACATTCAAATGTTCTGAAAAATTTTGTCCAAATTTTCCTAAGACTTTTCCCAAAAAATTTTGTTAGAAATTCTATCCATCTATGGCCAGCTTAATATACATATATATTATGTGTATATCCCACCGGGGGATTCCCGGTGGGATCGAGTGGAGGGGGGCTTTTAGAGGACTTTAGATTCAGGAGACATCGCACCATACAATGTGATTGGTAACTATATAGAAAAATGCTCATTACTACGTTATTTTATTTTGTGGTTATGTTTATGAATTTCAATATATGCAAATATGTTTGCAGCGTATTATTCCTCTGAAGATGTCCCGACGGGGTTGAAACGCATCAGGATTCGCTTATTATTAACACTTTTAGCACTTGAATATTATGCAAATTGTGTTCAGTCTCACTTGTGTTGTTGCTTTTATATCTCTGTATCACAGCTCATATTTTAACCATTATTGGTAATTTTTGATATTTTGTCATCAATTAAAAATTACAAGCAATCTTTAATTCCATGTAGTATTTTTTCCATCCATTCGCTGCTAAACAAAAACCACACGGGGACATCTCTCTCCATTGACATTTATCGGGGTGCACAGCATTTTTCTTTTCTCATACAGTGTCTCCCCTTCTATAATATACATAACTGTACTAAAGAGCAAGGATGGAAAAAATCTCTGGAGTTATGTGTCCAGTGGGTCTGAAGCTGACACCTAACCTTTTTGGGGCTTCTCTATTAGGCCCCTTTCACACTGGGGCGTTTTTCAGGCGGTACAGCGCTAAAAATAGCGCCTGTACACCGCCTGAAAAAAACGGCCCCATTCACTCCAGTGTGAAAGCCGGCGGGCTTTCGCACTGGAGCGGTGCGCTAGCAGGACGGTAAAAAAAGTCCTGCTAGCAGCATCTTTGGAGCGGTATAGGAGCGGTGTACTCGCTCCTACCCATTGATTTCAATGGGACACCGCGGCAATACCGCCGCAAAGCGTCGATACGGCGGCGCTTTGCAGGGGATTTTAACCCTTTTTCAGCCGCTCGCGGGGGTAAAATCGCTAAAGCGCTGCTTTACCGTCGCCGCTCCCGCCCCAGTGTGAAAGGGGCCTTATTGTCAGTAGATTAGACTGACTGCTCCCAGGATTCAGCAATAATTTGTTTAACACTGCTGTCGAGCGATATTATGGCCTTTTTTTTGATTATCAATCATGCAAATGTTGGATGTTGAAGCTGAACTCCAGGCAGATATAAAACACAAATCAATGCAGCTCTCTATTCATTAATACAATATTACATGATTTTTTAAATGCAAGCATGTAATGACCTAGATTGAAATTGGTATCAGTCTCTTGCTGTCCCTGTATAGTAGAGCTTAGAAAAGGAGAGGGAGAAGCAGCACAAGGAGCCAGTCAGTTGAGCTGCATTGGTCATGTGTTAAAAATGATTATGCTTATAGGAAAATTCACAGTGACAGAGAGAAGGTAATCATTGGGGCAGATTTACTAAAACTGGTGCACTCAGAATCTGGTGCAGCTCTGATTTGTTGCCAATAAGCTTCTAACTTCAGCTTGTTCAAGTAATCTTTGGCAGTAAAACCTAGAACTTGAATGATTTCTATTCAGAGTTGCATCAAATTTTGCTCTCTCCAATTTTAGTAAATAGCCCCCAATGTGCTGCTTATATTTTCACTGTCCAGTCACAGGCTGAGGTAGAAACAAGATCTGTAAAGTTGGCCATATCCCAGTAGAATTTAATTTAAAAAAAAAATCACTTTCAGAACATTCATTTGATTCTCTATTGGTTAATGAGGTCAGATCAATGATCATTTTCGACTGCAGTGATGAACAAAATCGAAGGAGCATGATGGAAATTTTTTCTTGAATGAGCAAAAATCTAAAAGTTAATATGGTTTTTGGATATTCATTTATTATTTCATTTATGCCAAAACCGAATGTTAAAAGCAAACAGGATTTTTAAGTATATTTTAACCGCTTGCCGACCGCCTCCTGTACTTATTCGTCGGCAGAATGGCATGGCTGGGCTAAGTAACGTACCCATACGTTACTTACTAGTAGATATCCAGGGTATGATAACGTTTGAAACACAAAATCATAAATTATAATATAATAATTATAAAAAATAATAATATAATAATAATAAAATGAATTTCCCCACGATTAACTATCACTCAATTCTGCAAGTGTTCTAATTTACTATTGCTGTTTTCTAGCTGGTCTAAAACCACTTTTGATGTAAAGGGACACTTTTTGGTTGCTATGGACAATCTCCAGTTTCCAGGCAGAAAGAACAGTACAGTATATATAATATAAAACTGCATGCAGGGCACTGGACAAAGCACTGGGGACAAAAGTGATGTGAAATGATTTCATATAGTAATGTAATCTGTAAGATTACAGTGTACTGTATGTGTTATGAATTTTCAATTTTTTGAATTTGCCGCCTGACTCCGCCCCTGTGCGTCACGATGCTCGCAGGGAACAAAGCCGGGCACACAGAGGCATCGGGCGGATGACAGAGCCCAAAGACACAGCAGGGGGACATCGCAGGATCCTGGGGACAAGGTAAGAACACTGCACCAGGATCCTGCAATGCAATCCTGAGTGTGGCTCGGGGTTACTGCTAATGGTACTGAAATTTAACCCGGCCACACTCGGGAAAACTGCCAGGGAGGTTAAGCAATACTCTTTATTGGTAAATGTAAGTTATTAAAAATGCAAGCTTTCAGAACACTTTAGGTCCATAGCCCCCATCTTTCTACACCCTGCACTCATCCACAGTAAGGATACAGTGAGAAGACAGCAAGAAAACATCTTGTTACACTCACCGGAGTCTTGCTTTTCACACTTATTTTTAACAGTAAACTCAGCTTATATAGTGAAATTGAGTATTTTCAAATCCCTCACACAGCTGTGTTCTGTCAGATTAGCAAACCTGCAAGATCAGCAGGTTTGCCGCTGCTTTTAAAATTTAACATCTAAACAGTCAGACGGATTTTTAAATACGGTATTTCACTATATATGCTCAGTTTACTGTTAAAAGTAGGTGTGAAATGCAAGACTCCGGTGGGTGTAACACAATGTCCGCTTGCTGCCTTCTCACTGTATCCTTACTGTGGACGAGTGCTGGGTGTAGCAAAATGGCGGCAATGGAACGTCACTTCCGTTACAAATTCTGATGGGTCGCCTAATCTGACAAAACACCCTCAGCACAGAAACCTCTGCCACTCATGGAAGCATATTGTATGTGTGGTGTGTGGGTCCTTAAGCCCACCCTCTTTACTGCCGTACATATGGGTTTATGGGGGGTAAAAAAAAGGTTACATAGATTATTAAAGCATTAACAGAAAAAGTTAGGTCAATCATATATTTTTAAGCCCTGTGACAGCCTGATGGGGAATTCTATAGTGGGGTAACTGCACTAATTATTTTTTTTTCAGTATCAGATTATTAGCAAAGTAGGTTAAATTCAGTATTTAAAAGGACAATGGTGATGCTGTACACAGTTTTATTATAAGAAGTCCAAACCTAGAGATTCCCGCTCAAACGAAAGGACCTTAGAAGAAGGTTAGAATTACAATAGAATTCTAATAGACTGATCCTCTCCTGCTGTTATGGATAACACTGTTTAGCCCCTATTGTTTACTTCATTAAATAAGAAAGAAGGCCTGGCTTTGTGGCAGGGGCGTTGTTAGGTTTACAATAGATCTGGGGCTAGAGCCCATAGCAGCGAAGTAAAGAAAGTCATACGCTTGGGGGGGGGGGGGGGGGGGGGTGGCAAAAAAATGTATATAATATATGTGTGGGTGTGTGTGTGTGTGTGTGTATATATATATATATATATATATATATATATATATATATATATATATATTGTCGTTACATTTCTGAATGTGGATCCCCCTTACATCAGGATCCCCAGAGAGCTCCCCTCCACCATCATCAGGGTCCCCAGAGCCCCACTTATTACATCAGGGTCCCCAGAGAGCCCCCCTCATTACATCAAGGTCCCCAGAGAGCCCCCCTTACATAAGGGTCCCCAGAGAGCCTCCCTACTTATATCAGGGTCCCCAGAAAACACTTACATGAGGGTCCCCAGAGAGCCCCTACCTTACATGAGGGTCCCCAGAGAGCCTCCCCCTTACATGAGGGTCCCCAGAGAGCCCCCACTTACATCAGGGTCCCCAGAGAACCCCCCTTACATCAGGGTCCCCAGAGAACCCCTGCCTTACATGAGAGTCTCCAGAGAGCCTCCCCTTACATGTGGGTCCCCAGAGAGTCCCCCCACTTACATCAGGGTCCCCAGAGAGCCCCCCTCATTACGGCAGGGTCCCCAGAGAGCTTCCCCTTACATCAGGGTCCCCAGAGAGCCTCTCTACTTACATCGGGGTCCCCAGAGAGCCCCCCTTACATCAGGGCCCCCAGAGAGCACCTTCCTTACATCACAGTCCCCAGAGAGCCTCCTCCTTACATCAGGGTCCCCAGAGAGCCTCCTCCTTACATCAGGGTCCCCAGAGATCCCCCCTTACATCAGGTTCTCCAGAGAGCCTGGTGGACTGCGTGGGGTCTCTGGTGGTGGCTATGTGGTCCAAGCATAAATTAACCCTGGGCCCTGAGATCTAAGGGATTAAATTCTTAGATCCCAGGAGTTCATGCTTGGACTTGTATTCCCTTTACTAGTTGGGGGGATGTCATGTCCTCAGCTCTGAAGAGTTCATCCTGGGACCTAGCTGTAGTCTTTCACTTTTTTTGGGGGGGGGGGGGCACATCCAAAACAGAAGGACTGAAGATCTAGAGATCTAACCCCTGAGATCTAAGAATGTAACCCCTTAGATCGCATGGGTTCATGTCTGGGACCTGTTGTCCTTCACTAGTTAAGTCACTTTGGGGGGGGGGGGGGGGGGGGGGGACGGGGGGGGGGGGGGGGGGGGGGGGGGGGGGTACACGCTCAGGCAAAGTGACAGTCTGCTGCAAAAAGAAAGAGTTCTTTTGAGCATTTAAATTATGCTTTCCCTCTAGAGCCCAAGGCCACACACAGTTCATCTGATATACACTATCTGACTATTTCTCGTAAGGGACTTTGGCTTTTTTAGGTGATAAACAAAGAGCACTCCAAAGTATAGGAAGCCCTTATTATCATACAGAAAAAAAATCCCAATTGGGGCAAAATCCCTGTGCAAGCAGCCACTGATTAGTCCTTTTCTATGGACAAAGGGGAACAAGTATTTGATCAGACATATGGTCCTATTAGACGTTGATTAGCCAAGTTGGAGAGAACACTGGGCAGCTAAGCCGGGTACACACTAACAGGTTTTTTTTTCGTGCAACCCTCAGCTCTGGTCTGAGCCGTTGTACTAACCATGATGCGATGTTAGTCCAGCGATCTCCCCCTCTGAGCTGTTGTGTTCTAACAGGGGGATGCCCCCGCCCCCCCCCCCCCCGCCTGGACACTCCGATCGGTGCCATTGGCTGAGAGCGCTGATCGGGAGTCGGTCGGCTGCTGGTTTTCCAGCATGCACATCCAACAGAAGGACAGAACGACATACACACGGGCAGAAAGTCGGACGTTTTTTTTTTTTTAACCAGCCTGTGTGTACAGGGCTTTAAGGTGATTTCTTTACAATCATACTGCCCATCTATAGTCAGCGCTATACAGGCAACACATGGAGCAATATCAGTAGTGACCTAATTAAGATACCCTCACTCTTAAGCCGGCCATACAACCAGCCTGTCTGATTTCTCTACATGAGGTTACTGCTGGCGGTTATAGCTGGCCCCCCTACTGACAGAACACAATATTGCTGTGGGAGGCATCCCCCCATCAACACAGTTAATTGTGGAACGAAAAAAAAAATTGAATCATCTATGTGCGGCCTTAATGTGCTTGATGTCCAGTTCATGCCATTTCAACACAGATAAAATGTAGTTCCTGCAACCATGGGCTGACAGACAGTGTTGACAGGGAAACCCCTCCCGCCAAGACATTGTATTCTCTCGGAAAAGACAGTGATTATTGCTAGCTACTGGCGATAATAATAACATGCAAAATCCGGCAGGCTGGTTGTACCTAAGTTTATCGATTGAACAAAAAGGTTCATTCAGCCTTCCCATACATGCTTCGAAATCTTGGTCGGTTCCTGCTGAACCGGCTGTCTATGGCCAGCCTTATTGTCCATACACATGCTTGGAAAATCGGAAAAAAAATACCGCTTTCGACACGATCGTACGATAATTGGATCGTTAGTACAGAGCTTTCGAGGCAATCACATCAATCTATCCGATATTATCCGATGGGACAAGCACAAAGTTTTTCTCGTATGATATCAGATCGTATGATTTTCGTTTAATCAGTACAGTTGTCATCCGAAAATACAATAGAAATACACTACAGCACATAACATCACTTCCGATTTTTTATACTGCCATACGAGAATTTTTGTAACTTTAGTAAACTCTCCATTTTTGATATGTGACTAGCATGCAAAAAAAAAACAGACGATCTGTCGTCCAATTCGTGTGTACGGGCCATAAGTGAGTAAAAAGTTTAGAAATAACCACTCAGATAATGATTGAAACTGTCATCATTAGATGTAAATTTGGTTTAAGTAGGTTAGAAAATTTTGACCAATTAACCTTTTGTCTGGTATCACTGCAGAGATAAGCATGCAGCTGTTCATAGCCCATGTATGCGCATGTGTGTATATCAGGGGCATCTGAATACCCTTTTATGCATATGGTCAGCATAATATGCAAAGTGAAAAAAATGACAAGTTTACCTACAAACTACAAAGAGGGAAAGGGGCTCAATCCACTACAAATTTACCAAAGCGGCCACATAAAAAAATGAAAGCGGGACTGTACCTGAAAATTTTTTCTTAAAAGCCAGCAGCTACAAATACTGCAGCTGCTGACTTTTAATAAATGGACACTTACCTGTCTCCCAGTTCCAGCGATGTCGGCAGCAGAGGCAGATCAATCGCTCAGCTCTCTGCAGCTGCCGGCGCCATTCTTGGTGAGGGAATCAGGAAGTGTCGCCTTTGCGGCTTCACTTCCCGGTTCCCTACTGCGCATGCGCGAGTCGCGCAGCGCAATGAGAATCGTCAGCGTTGTCTGGCGGGACACGTGTGTGTCCCGGCAGACAGCGCGCCGGGACAGGAAGTGGCGTAAACTCCTGTGGGAGTTTATGCCCGGAAGTGGGTGCAGATACCTGTCTTAGAAAAGGTGCCAAATGTGACACGGAGGGGGGGGAGGGTTCCGAAAAGCAGAAGTTCCACTTTAGGGTGGAATCCCGCTTTAAGTATGGACATCAGAGAGTATTCCTCTTTATACAGTGGATAGGTTTCATTGACAACATTGACAACATGTGCTCTTTTTTGGTTTAATGCCACCACTGTAAAGAAGAACCCAAGAATACCATATTTGACTTCTTGTATGTAAAATAGTTGGATTCTTATTTTTGTAGTTAGCAGGTTTCACTAAGACCCCATACACACTAAAGATTTTCTGCAGATTTTCGTCTTCAGATTTACCAAAACCATATAATATGAGGTCAAACCTTAATGCCGCGTACACACGGTCGGAATTCTCGTCAGAAAAAGCTCTGATGGTTTTCCTGTCCGAATTCCGACGGAATTTTGCTCAAACTGTCTTGCCTACACACGGTCACACCAAATTCCGACGGTCAGTAACACAGCGGCATGAAACACGTTCGACAGCACTAATGCTTCTGAGAATGCGTCGAATTGTTTCCGAGCATGCGTCGGAATTTTGCGTGTCGGAATTGCATACACACGATCGGAAAATCCGATAGAAAGGTTTTCCGTCGGAAAAATTGAGAACAGGTTCTCAATCCAAAGTCCGTCGGAAATTCCGACAGAAAAAGACCGATGGGCATACACACGGTCGGAAAATCCGCTGAAAAGCTCCCATCGGACTGTTTCCATCGGAGATTTCGACCGTGTGTACGCGGAATAAGAGTTTCAATTACCATGCAATCAGGCAGACCCTTGCACTACATGGTTTTGGTAAATCTGAAGACAAAAATCTGCAGAAAATCCAATAGTGTGTATGGGGCTTTACTCACTCACTTGGGATCATTAACGATCCTTGCACTTTTTGGTTAAAGCTAATTTTGTGTATTTCCAGCGAGCACATGTTTTTATATTGAGTGAGAATGCAGATAACAGATTGAAGGCTACAAACATTAGACCAATAAAGTTGGTAGTAAGCACATATTTTTTATTATTGCAACACTTACTTGATGTGAGGTTTGTAGGATTTTTATTGTATTTAATGTTGAGCTTTTTTGATAAGCCACTTAAAGCAAGGAAGATTAGCTAAACTGCTTGTCAAGTGTTGAGATTAGATATCAGCAACACATGGAGGTTGATTTACCAAAGGATTTCAGAAAATGTACTTAATTGTGTGAATACTCACATTAATTATACAATCCTATAGAGAAGAAATATGTAAACAGGGATTTTTTTCTCCCACATAATTGGATAATTGAAGTTATGTTATTTTATAAATAAACCTCAGTTGAGTGCATTATTTTCAGTGAGTGTACTAAAGCCTCCTACACACGAATGATTATCCGTTCATTTTTGCATGCTAGTCTCATATCAAAAATGAAGAGGTTACTAACGTTACAAAAATTCTCGTACGACAGAATACAACTTCAGGAGTGATGTATTGTGTTGTATTGTATTTTTAGTGCATTTTTTCGTTTTAGAGCATGCATGGTTTTGGTCTTCTGATTTTTTTCAGACGAATACTGTACTGATTAAACAAAAATTATATGTTCTGGTATCGTACAAGAAACATTTTCGTGTTTGTCCCTTCAGATAATTTAGCATGAACTGTCGTGATCGGCTCTCGAAAGCTGTGTACTAACAATCAGAATATCGTACAATTGCTTCAAAAGCAATATTTTTCAGCTGATTTTTTAAATGTGTGTACTAGACTTAACACAAAGACTTACATTGGGAGAAGGAGCAGTAAGACATAACCATTATGTAGCACTAGAAATCAAGAAGCAGAGTCTGTCTATTAATGAGTACATATGTCTACCTGAAAAATTAAACCAATTTATTATACATCATTAAAGTGATTGTAAGGGTTCGTTTTTTTTTTTTTAAATAACAAACATATCATACTTACCTCCACTGTGCAGCTAGTTTTGCACAGAGTGGCCCCCGAACCTGGTCTTCTGGGGTCCCCCGGCGGTTCTCGCTACTCCTCCCCACATCAAATAACCCCCTAGTAGAAGCGCTCTCCCGAGGGGGTTACCTTGCGGGCGCGCTCCCGAGTCCAGCATTCAGCGTCCATAGCCGCCGAATGTATGACTCGCCCCCCCCCCCCCACCGGCGCCTGTGTCATTGGATTTGATTGACAGCAGTGGGAGCCAATCGCTGCACTGCTATCAATCTATCCAATCAAGAGCCGAGAACCCCGGGCAGAGAGACAGCGCGTCCCTGCCAGGGTCAAGTTCCAGGGCTCCGGTAAGTAAAATTGGGGGGGGCCGGTCAATGCCAGGTGTTTTTTCACCTTAATGTATAAGATGCATTAAGGTGAAAAAACACGAAGGTTTACAACCCCTTTAAAGTTATTATGCACTTTAAAGTATTCAAATCTCATTTCCCCTTCATTCCACGGAGACCAGAATTTTGGAAGCCTGGCAGTCCACTAGGTGCTAGAAATCAAATGAACCCCTATTTTAGAGATTTATTATTGTGATCACTTCACAGTACAGTATGTTCAACTAGAGAGGTAAGTGATAGCTTGATTTAAAGACCTTTTACTGCTTGTTTTACTGTTGAAAGGTTTAGGGCACACTGGCTGAACCACTTCCTGACCAGTCACGTATCTGGTACGTCATTGTTCTTCAAATGGTTGTACCCAGGTGATGCAGACATCATCTGGGTACAACCACTTGAGGACCGATGATGTACGTGACTGGTTGGCAAGTGGTTAAGCCAGCTGCAGGTATCATCCTGGTACCGTTTTTTTAGAGCTGGCGGTCGGCTCTCTAGTAATAACAATCAGAGTGTTTATCCCCCTGCCACCTTCCGTGGCTTGCTTGGGCTTTCCTGTCCCACCGGGAGACCCAAGCTACCAGCTGGTATGTCCGGCAGGTGGTCGGACACTAGAAGAAAGCCGGGATTGGCTTTGATCGGGTCTCCACTATGGTAGCCCAAAAGCAATGACCTGACATCACTTCCAGTTTACCTGGATGTCAACGGCACCATTTTCAAAAAATCAAAAGCATTCAAAAACACAGATCTTGGTGTTTTGAATGCCTTTAACCTCCCTGGCGGTATGATTCTGGCTGGAATTTAGTGCTGAAAGCGGTACAATTATTTTGCATGGAAATTTGGCATTTTTATATTGTAGGCCTGCAATTCTTATGAATAACTCACTTAAATCTGTCCGAACCAGAGTCTAGTAGACATCCCGGGTATGATAAAGTTTGAAACACAAAATAATAAATTATAATATAATAAAAATATATATAAAAATGATTCAATAATGTAATCAAATCAAAAACACTGAAATTTGCTCAGTTGCAGAATAGTCGCTGTCATTAAATTTATTGTTTGATGATAAATTGTGATTTTATTTTTTTATCGGTGTTTTCTAGCTGGTCTAAAACCACTTTTGACATAAAGGGACACTTTTTGGTTGCTATGGACAATCTCCAGTTTCCAGGCAGAAAAAAAAAATCTTTTTATTATATAAAATGACATGCAGGGCACTGGGCAGACCACTAGGGACAAAGGGGGTGTGTATTTTTTTGTATACAGTACTGTAATCTGTAAGATTACAGTATTGTATATGTGTTGTGTTTTTAAACTTTTTTGAATTTGGCGCCGATCTCCGCTCCCGTGCGTCGTAACGTCACAGGGAACGGAGATCGGCGGCACCCGGCACTGTGTGAATCGAGCGAGCGGACGGCTCGCTCACACAGCGGGGAGACATCGCAGGATCCAGGGGAAAAGGTAAGTAACTTCCCCCCTGCATCCCGCAACGCAAGCCCGAGTCTGGCTCGGGGTTACCGCTCCCAGCACAAAAAGCTGACCCCGAGCCAGACTCGGGGTTACCGCCAAGGAGGTTAAGTGCAGAGGAGGGACTTTGGGTCTTATTGTTTACATTCCTTGTGACAGCAATAAAAGCGATCGAAGAAAAAAAAAAAAGTAGCGCAAAAGTGTAAAACAAATAAATAAATAATAGTAAAAAAAAATTAAGTGCCCCTGCCCCCCTGTACTTGCGGGCAAAGGAGAACGAGTGCATCAGTCCTGCATGCACGCAAACAGTGATCAACCCACACATGTGAGGTTTAATTGAAAACCTCTGAACATGGGCAGTAGTTCTAGCACTAGACCTCCTCTGTAAATCTAAAGTCGTAACCTTTAAAAACGTTCAAAGCGTCACATAATTACATTTACGTTGTTTGTCGCCACTGCACGGAGGTGCACAATTTTAAAGCGTGACATGTTTGGTATCTATTTACTCTGCGTAACATTGGGTTATGTGTTGTGTTTTTTTGCAATAAAAATCAAAAGGTGCATTTAATCCCTAAAAATTGCATTTGAAAAACAGCTGCGCAAATACCGTGTGATATAAAAATAGATAGTATGGCTGTATTTGCATCGCATTCGGACCAAACTTACACAGGACACTTTTTTTTTGGTCCGCAACAGAATCGGATCGCATGTGTGTTCACACCCATGCGCTCCGATTCCTGTCCGAACTGTCAGTTCACACTGCAATATGCGAACTGAAATGGGGGTGTCATTACCATTGTATTGACACTCCCCGCAGTGGACTCGCAGTGTTCCCGCATCGCACCTATGTGAACTGGGACTCAGAGGCATATTTTAAGCTCAGCGTGTAGAGGCAGGAAAAAACCCTTCTGTTTTGCATTTTTGAGAGCGGTTTTCTACAGAAAGAATGCTAAACGCTAGTACAAAAAACACTCAAAATTTTGCATTTTCTACTGCCAAGAGCACTGGTATTTTATTAAGCTGGTATGCATTTACTCTTAATTACCACAGTCTGGGCACAGACTATATTACACATTTAGTTTAAGTGCAGACTTTGACCTGAATTGTTTTATTTGAAATGCCTGACAAGTAATCTTTTTTGTTAGTCTGCCACTTCCATACCAGGCCGATTCTGGCACTCCGCTCCTACATGTAAAAAACATAATTTTTGCTAGAAAATTACTCAGAACCCCCAAAGATTACAGGTCCTTCTCAAAAAATTAGCATATTGTGATAAAGTTCATTATTTTCTGTAATGTACTGATAAACATTAGACTTTCATATATTTTAGATTCATTACACACAACTGAAGTAGTTCAAGCCTTTTCTTGTTTTAATATTGATGATTTTGGCATACAGCTCATGAAAACCCAAAATTCCTATCTCAAAAAATTAGCATATTTCATCCGACCAATAAAAGAAAAGTGTTTTTAATACAAAAAAAGTCAACCTTCAAATAATTATGTTCAGTTATGCACTCAATACTTGGTCGGGAATCCTTTTGCAGAAATGACTGCTTCAATGCGGCGAGGCATGGAGGCAATCAGCCTGTGGCACTGCTGAGGTGTTATGGAGGCCCAGGATGCTTCGATAGCGGTCTTAAGCTCATCCAGAGTGTTGGGTCTTGCGTCTCTCAACTTTCTCTTCCCAATATCCCACAGATTCTCTATGGGGTTCAGGTCAGGAGAGTTGGCAGGCCAATTGAGCACAGTAATACCATGGTCAGTAAACCATTTACCAGTGGTTTTGGCACTGTGAGCAGGTGCCAGGTCGTGCTGAAAAATGAAATCTTCATCTCCATAAAGCTTTTCAGCAGATGGAAGCATGAAGTGCTCCAAAATCTCCTGATAGCTAGCTGCATTGACCCTGCCCTTGATAAAACACAGTGGACCAACACCAGCAGCTGACATGGCACCCCAGACCATCACTGACTGTGGGTTCTTGACACTGGACTTCAGGCATTTTGGCATTTCCCTCTCCCCAGTCTTCCTCCTGACTCTGGCACCTTGATTTCCGAATGACATGCAAAATTTGCTTTCATCTGAAAAAAGTACTTTGGACCACTGAGCAACAGTCCAGTGCTGCTTCTCTGTAGCCCAGGTCAATCGCTTCTGCCGCTGTTTCTGGTTCAAAAGTGGCTTGACCTGGGGAATGCGGCACCTGTAGCCCATTTCCTGCACACGCCTGTTCACGGTGGCTCTGGATGTTTCTACTCCAGACTCAGTCCACTGCTTCCGCAGGTCCTCCAAGGTCTGGAATCGGTCCTTCTCCACAATCTTCCTCAGGGAGGGGTCACCTCTTCTCGTTTCACTTTTTCCTTCCCACAGACTTCCCACTGAGGTGCCTTGATACAGCACTCTAGGAACAGCCTATTCGTTCAGAAATTTATTTCTGTGTCTTACCCTCTTGCTTGAGGGTGTCAATGATGGCCTTCTGGACAGCAGTCAGGTCGGCAGTCTTACCCATGATTGCGGATTTGAGTAATGAACCAGGCTGGGAGTTTTTAAAAGCCTCAGGAATCTTTTGCAGGTGTTTAGAGTTAATTAGTTGATTCAGATGATTAGGTTAATAGCTTGTTTAGAGAACCTTTTCATGATATGCTAATTTTTTGAGATAGGAATTTTGGGTTTTCATGAGCTGTATGCCAAAATCATCAATATTAAAACAAGAAAAGGCTTGAACTACTTCAGTTGTGTGTAATGAATCTAAAATATATGAAAGTCTAATGTTTATCAGTACATTACAGAAAATAATGAACTTTATCACAATATGCAAATTTTTTGAGAAGGACCTGTATATATGTTTTTTTAGCAGACACCCTAGGGAATAAAATGGCGGTCATTGCAACTTTTTATGTCACTTTTTCAAATGTGTTTTTTGGGGAAAAAACCTGTTTCATGAATAAAAAAAATAACAAAACAGTAAAGTTAGCCCAATTTTCTTATATAATGTGAAAGATGATGTTACGCAGAGTAAATAGATACCCAACATGTCACGCTTTACAATTGTGCACACTCATGGAATGGCGCCAAACTTCAGTACTTAAAAATCTCCATAGGTGACTCTTTAAATTTTTTTACAGGTTACCAGTTAAGAGTTACAGAGAAGGTCTAGTGCTAGAATTGTTGAACTCGCTCTAATGCACGCGACGATACCTCACATGTGGTTTGAACGGTGTTTACATATGTAGGCGGGACTTTCATGTGCGTTCACTTCTATTCGCGAGCAACATGGGGATGGGGGCGCTTTACTTTTTTTTTTCTTTTTTTTGGATTCCCTGTCAGGTTTTTAGTGCTGTCTGTGCCCCCGTTTAAGGAGATTCACTCTCTCTATGTGTCCTGCTTACCATTATCATTGAAAGCGAAAGTAAAAAAGAAAATCCCAAATTGTGGGCTGTCCCCAGAAAAGTAATAGAGGGGAATTCTTTCAATGGGGGACACCTGTTCAGATGACCTGGGGGTCCCCAAGGAATTATCCTAATTTACAGGGATTTGCTCTCACTTCCTGTTTGGCTGTGGGCCAGGAAGTGAAGGTAAATCTCCCCAATGGGACACATTTTTTTGACGGGTTATAACCCACCCTCCCTTTAATGTCTAGCAAATGCTTTTTCATAAATTTGGTTTAACTGCTGGGGTGGATTTCTCTTTTCTGTTTTCTTGGAAGTGGCATTATAACTTGACAAACTGGATAAATAATGTTTTCTTAAGATTAACAAAAAATCTTTTTGATATCTATCTAAAAAAAAATCATATACATTCCATTTAATAAGTTACTGTATTTTTTTTTACACGCATATGTATATATATATATATATTCGATCATATTAATGTATATAGCCAGCCTGATCAGTGAGTGCTAATGTTCAAAAAAACATATTTCCTTATTAACTCTGAATGCTTTTGTTCCGTTTAATTTTGCTGCAAGTCTACCAGATAAACATTAATTGGAAAAACTGACTCTGTGTAGTATAATTATATTAAAACAACACATACTATGCTTCTGGTAGCCACAGACAATACTATCTTGCTTAGGGTTTAGGTCACATGAAGGTAAATGATGATATTTGATAATGGAGCCTTATTGACCCACGTTAAAGTGTACATAAAGGGTAGTGAAGAGTTAACAACCCTGTCTGTGCCCCCACTGGGTAGATTCACTCTGTATTTGTCCTGGTGTCTACTGGACAGGGTAAGGGAACAAAAAAAAATTTGAGATGTCACCAAAATGGGAAAATAAGCAAAATCTTCTCATGAGGGCATGTGTTGTGGTGACAACTGTCTATGAGATTTCCCTCATTTTTGAGAGACTTGCCCTCATTTCCTGTTGTATCTACAAAAAATAATTAACTACCCAATGGAAAGATTCTAATCTAAAAATGAAAAAAATTGTGGGGCTTTAGATATACTTTACATTACTTTACAGTTTCAGTAATTGGCCCTTTTTTTCTTGCAGAAGTATTGGTGTTTTCCTTACTGTAGCATCAGAATTTGGACATATCTGGGACCCAAAAATGACTACAGGGAGATCTTTCTACTACAATCTCTAAATGGGTTGACTTATAGGATTTTTTTTTTTTTTTTTTTTAAAGGTCCATGTGAGGTAGTCATTTATTCGTTTTCATTCCAATTGTTAAAGAAAAGATGGCAATGAGATTAATTTTGAGCAGGACATTGACCAATAAACTCTACAAAAAAATCATTGTACTTTGTACAACATCCCTCTTCCAATTGTCTTTTTCCTAAAATTGCAATTACAGAAGTTAAACACTATTGTAAAGCATTGACCAAGTCTATCAAGATAAAGCAATATAAATCGAATCGGATTACTAAATGATTAGAAACGTTATCCTATTAGAAATGTATCTGGTTGTGACTTGATTTGTGATAGAAACCAACAAAAAACAATGAAAGGGTGTCAAAACAGGAAGAGAAGTTTTCTTAATTAGCAAAGGTGTGGTTATCCTTTATTTACTGTGTTTACATTTAAACCATGGCAAAATACTTGTTTTGCGCAATTTAATTGGCCAAGGTTCACTTTAATCATTTGGTTCAATTGTGTTAACCTGCAACAGACCAAAGTATGTGCAAAAACATTTAGAACTAATTATAAAATTATTAATATTATTATACAGGATTTATATAGCACCAGCAGTTTGTGCATCAATGTATAGGGAAGCAATACAGCAACAATACAATTCAATACAATTACAATCTAAAAAAGGGCTTCGAAAATCTGTATGTGATAAAAGAGTCTCACCATCATCATCATCAGATTTTGTTGCAGATTTGATTACTATATTATTTAAATTTCCCATCTCATCATAATACTTCAAAGCTGGGTATGCACTCGTAGAATTTAATTCAGCATTTTTCATTGTAAGAATGTTGTATGGACATTTGTTTGTTTTTCTAATCATTAGTGGGGTCAAATGGATGTTTGTTTTCACGCAGTGATGAGAAGATTTGGAGGAGCAGGATAGAAATTTTTGGTATAAATGTATGAATTTCTAACAGCGTTTTTGGCTTTTGTTCTGTAAAGTCCAATAATTCCAAAATCGAATGGTAAAAGCGAACAAAATCTTGAACTGCTTTCAAACGACATTTGAATGTACTAAGAAGTTTCAACAAATTTTTGTCCTGATCTATATAGTTGTATATAAAATGCACTTTTTATCTTTCAAAAAGTGTTTCCCAGTGCTAAACGTTTCATCTAAATTCTAAATTGCTGCATTTGTACATTTTAAAAGCCAATATAAAGGAATAGTAGTGGTAAAAAAAAGCCCTTGTGGATTTAATTAACTTTTTTTGGTTAATTTTCCTTAAAGGGGATGTGGCAGTGGGCGTGTCCTATGCCTACATATGTTTGTTAGTAGGTGTCCCTCATTCCCATCTCAAAATGTTGGGAGGTATGTATACCCAGCTTTAGGGCCTACCTGGACAACCCAATCCAATTTTTTTAACTGCCCATGGACACCCGCCAACCACACAGTAACTTATACATTATCTGACATATCCAGCCTAAAGAAAAAGTTGAGTAAGTGGCCTGCTTCAGCATACACAGTATTTAACAGCATTCTGGAATATACAGTATGTTGGAATAACAGATTTGTTTTATGTATTTACTACCGAACTCGCTTTTCATAAATTATGCCTTAGGCCCCTTTCACACGGGACGGATCCGCAATGATCCGCCCCGTAAAGATCCGCTGCTCAGCGGGGATCGCTCCGTTGATCCCCGATGAGCCAGCGGATGACAGGGCGGTCCCTGCACACTGTGCAGGGACTGCCCTGTCAGATCTCCGCTCTCCTCTATGGGGGATCGGATGAACACGGACCGTCTTTCCGTGTTCATCCAATCCGCTCTGCAGACGGATAGAAAAATAGGATTTTCCTCCGTCTGCAGAATCGGACCACAGCGGAGACGGACGATATCGGGTGTCAGCGGATGTTCATCCGCTGACACCCGCTATCCCATAGGGATGCATGTATGTCCGTATTTCATCCGGAAACAGATGGATGAAATACGGACATACGGTCCGAATGAGTGAAAGGGGCCTTAATTATTATTATTTAGGGTACTTACATAGCGCCATCAATTTGCACAGCGCTTTACATATACATTGTACATTCACATCAGTCCCTACCCTCAAGAATCTTACAATCTAAGGTCCCTAACACACATTCATAAACTAGGGCCAATTTAGACAGAAGCCAATTAACCTACCAGCATGTCTTTGGAGTGTGAGAGGAAACCTGGAGGAAACCCACGCAGGCACAGGGAGAACATACAAACTCCACAATAACTAGCACACAAATTCCATAATATCCGATAGGCAAAGAATAGCTGAAATACTGTCAATCATGTCCCTTACATTATTCTGTATAGCTATATTTGTGTTGCTATAAAAATTACTTTCATTTGTGAGGTCACCAGATCTGACAATTAAAATCTCAATGCTTACTAAAAAAATGTTAGCAGCTGTAGTAAACCTATCGACCTTCCTGCTTGAGGTAGGTATAAACCCAATCACTAGAATCTCATCAAATTTAACACATTGATGTACAGTAGTTTCAAGAGTTGTTTTCAATCTGTTTTAATCTACAGATTTCTTTAAAATAATACCTGGTCATCCAGACACTAAGGTCCTTGTTTATACGCTTCTTGATATGGGGGGACAACTGTTTAACGACTGGACTACTGTGTTGTCACCCTGTCATGTGCATCACTGCCGGAGATTAGGCACACATATTGACATTTAATTATAATTACATTTATAGAAAACTAAACTAGATAATAAAATAATGTATTCCATAACTTTCACTTATGCTCATCAAACAGATATATATAAAAAAACTCTGTAAATTTAAGCAACAACTGTGCTATATGCCTGTAGTTCTGGATGTGCATCTGGCAACTGGAGTATAAAATAATTTGACTTATATCACAATATATATATATATGTTCCTAGAAATTAATACACACATATATATATAGCCTGATAAAGGGCGATTCTGCTCGCAACTGTAAAGTTGCTGTTGCTATTTATGGCATGTGATTATTCTACAACGAAGTAAAAGAGGAATTTGCATCGAAGTACGCGTCCCGTCTTTATTTTTACTTTTATTTTTTATGATTAAGTGAAGAGTAACCTGCCCAAATTTTGATATATATATATATATATATATATATATATATATAGATATATATATAGATATATATAGATATATATATATATATATAGATATATATAGATATATATAGATATCTATATAGATAATTAGATATATCTATATATCTATGTGTGTGTATTAATTTCTAGGAACACAAGAAATCAGGCATACTATATAATTTTTTATTGTATTCAATGTTATATGTATTGAGGATTTGAGTAAATGGTCATAGAGCAGTTCATCATAAGCGTTGCTTGGCATCTTCCAACCATTAATACATTTTCTCATTTACAGATAAGAGGATCTTCATTGCTCTGTGCAGAGGCATTCCATAAAAAGGTTACAGTGGCAAATTCCTAAATAAAGTGAATATATCTGTTTACACGTGTCTGTCAGTTGTTGTCTGTGCTGCTTAGTTGCATTGCAGATGCTAATTGCACTTTGCATGAATGGAGAAAGACAGGAATTCTCAGGAATTGGAATGTAAATTGAGGGGGATGGGGAAGCCATGTAAATTCCAGGTAATTTCTCTTGCCACACAGTTATTCCATTTGTTGTTTTGGGGGAGGGGTATGAAGCAAGTAACACATTTCACGCCTCAGAAGACTTTGCTTACTACCCCAGCTTGTTCAATTAGGAAGCTGTTAGGGACATCAGAGGTATAGAAAGGAAGCCTCATAGCTTTTCCATTTTGCCCAACCATTTCCGGAAATTAAAGTCCCTCAAGCCATTTGAAGAGCTTCTGCCTTTTATTTTCCAGTATATGTATATATATATATCGCTTTACATATTGTATGTATTTCCCTTGCCAATACTTCAATGAAAACGTGAAATGAGAAGTCAAAAATGTTACTCCTTAAAGCCATAAGTACACCAAAAGCTACAGTAACCTTATGTAATGTGCTATAAATATCTGGCCATATTGAGCACCCATTTTACCTATTTTTAGACTAGGCAGTTGTTACTACTCAACAAAAATGTGTTGCACTTTGTCATGTACTTTAACACATATTTACAGCTTTAAGACAGCTCTGTAAATGTCTACTTCTCTACAGATATCTAAAAAAAGATATGATGTGGCAATTATTAGAACTGGTTCTTTGACAATTATATTATTATTATTTTTTTTCTTGTTTTATTCAAGCACGGTGAAATCAAAGGCCAACACATTTGCTGGGGGCAATTTTTTCATTAGGTTCTGCATGGCATTTTTCCCCAAGTCCTAAGAACCTCCTTATAGTTGGGGCAATAGATCTATGATATAATCTAATAAAGGTAAAAGGTGTCAATCATTAGAACTGGTTTGTTGACCACTATAGTACTTTTTATTTTTATTTATTTATTTTATTCAAACAAAATTGGCAGACATTTTTACATCAGGTTTTGCTCAGCATTTTCCCAAGTCCTAAGAACCTCCTTTTATAGTGAGCTTTTTATTTCACTTTAACAAATTGCAGTAATTCTTTTCAGACTGGACACATATCTGTTAATTTTTGACAGAACAAAAAAATAGAAAAAGAAAAACACATCAAAAACTTATAATAAATGTTAGAATAAAAAAAATAGCTTACATTATATATAAGCTATAATCCTCTTACATCAAATTGTTTTGTAGCTGTTCTGTCTCCCTTTATTTTATAAATCGCTGCAAAAACTGTTGGCACTATATAAATCCTTATATGAATAGTAATAATTATTATTTGCCATAGCAACAATTTTCACAAAAAATTACTAAAAGGAGGTTATTGGGACTTGGAAAAATGCAGAGCAGAACGCTCTGCATTTTTCCAAGTCCCAATAACCTCCTTTTAGTCATTTTTTTTTTATAAATGCATTTATTAAAAAAACCTATGGCAAGCCATTTTGTCTATTTTTTATTAAAACACAAAATTAATAAAAAGATTGAAGAAGAAAAAATTGGTAACATTTTTCAGATGGGACAAAGATCGGTAATATTTTTTGATGCAACAAAAAAAAAAAATAATTGTTGATACATTTTAGAATAAAAATATGAGCTTACATTATACATATAATCCTATATATAGCTCTAATCCGGTTGTATCAAATTGTATTGTACCTCTTCTGTCTGCCTTTATTTTGTAAAGCGCTGCACAGACTGTTGCCACCATATAAATCCTGTATAATAATAATGATAAATATTTGCCATAGCGAATCTTATAGTCATCAGTGAGAGTAAATGAGAACTGAAAATAACTGTCACGTGGCTGGTAATAACAATTGTGGTACCATCATATCACTTATAGTGTGTGTACATAATAGATAAACGCATATTTTATTAAATGTGTAATATGATCAAAGTGGCCTTTTCGGCAAATATAATCAAACAGATTTTATCTGTATATAATCAATATTAATTGTATGTGGTTGCTCATAGCTGGGACTAGCGGGTATTATATGCACAACATGAAAAGACGGTTGTGTAACGGACATGCCAGGCAGTCTTTCCACATTTTTAGAAGCCAATGGCTCCTGTGTTTGTAAACAAATGTCTTCCTCACATCTAGTGGTCAGCTCACTTCCTAGCAGATGGGGGAAGGAGCGTGTGACCTAAAAGTGTTGTCTTTGTCTAGAGACTTTTCTATATATATGCCTTAGGGAGAGGTGGAGGAGGTGGAATCCAACCCTTGGGTAATCTCATTGTATTGGTTTGAAACTGAGCAAAGTATCTGGATGAGGGTTTGTTAGGAGGCTGGGGGTTGGGTGATGACGAGAAAGGAACTCCGAGTATTTATGATGCCAAGCCAAGAATTTGAGGAGAGGAGGGCGGAAGAGTTTAACTAAAAGGAAGCTCCACACACTGGATAGATGATAACATAATCGATAATCTTTTCCTTGTTGATTTCAGGGGTCCTTGAGAGACTGAGTCATATGGTCAGGGTGATAAGAGTTCACAGATGGAATTCCATTTGTATTGTAGTCTTTTCACAGGGCTCTTCACTGAAGAACTCATCAAGATTGTGAAGGACAAGCCACCAGCCCTGTTTGTCTTTTATGCGGTCATCAGATAGACACAAGGAATCTCCAGACTGTTTTACAGACTTGCAAATAAATGTCCCAAAGTTCATTTGTTGTGGTTGTTTTATGCCAACATACAGCCAAATTGTAATACAATTCATCTGGTTTGTTCAAATGTTATGACAAATCTGACCTGGCAATGACTACCTTAAAGCATATTTAAACCCAAAAATTTAATATATTGCAGCTCACCAGTCGTCATTAGATGTGGTGGTTTTCTTTTTTTAGGTTGAGTACATTTTCAGTAAAAACTGAAAAATACATTCTAATCCTGCCAAAAATTCAGTGTACTTGTTAATTCCTGTAGACTAAACTGAAACCTCAAACAATGTTATTAGCTTTCCAAACTATATTCTGTGGACTACAAAAAAACTCCCCCTTATGTAATGGAGATGAGTAGGGGGTGTTTGCGGTCCAAATTAGGAGAGCAGCCTAATGCCGCTTACACACGTGCGGATTTTCCGTCGGAAAAACCGTCCAAGAATTCCGCTCAAGCTTGGCTTGCATACACACGGTCACACAAAAGTTCGCTGAACTTTCAACCGTCAAGAACGCGGTGACGTACAACACTACGACGAGCGGAGAAAATTAAGTTTTATGCTTCCGAGCATGCGTCGAATTGTTTCCGAGCATGCGTCGAATTGTTTCCGAGCATGCGTAGGAATTTTGCGCGTCAGAATTGCTACAGATGATCGGAATTTCCGGTCAGAACTTTTCCGACCGAAAAATTGAGAACCTACTCTCAATCTTTTGCTGGCTGGAATTCGGCCAGCAAAAGTCTGATGGAGTATACACACGGTCGCATTTTCCAAACAAAAGCTCTCATCGGACTTTTGCTGGCTGAATTTCCGATCGTGTGTACGCGGCATTTGGGTGACAAAATCTCATTAGATACAGTATGGGAAAAGAGCGTGGTCACAAGATGAAAATAAAGGCATAAAAAACATACATAAAAAAAAAATACAAATGGCATAACAAATGTCTGAAAAAGAAAATGTATGCAGCCACTACATCTAAAGCCTCGTACACACGATCAGATTTTCGGCAGGGAATTGTGTGGTGACAGACTGCCTAAAATCCGACCTTTAGTACGCTCCATCAGACAATTGTTGTCCAACTTTCGGCCAACAAATGTTGGATGGCAGGCTTATACATTTTCGGCGGACAACGGTCTTTTCGTATCGTGTGTACACAAGTCCGTCACACAAAAGTCCAAAGTACAAATACGCATGCTCGGAATCAATGCTCACCAAACACGACATTAGCAGAAGGTGCCCAAAGGGTGGCGCCCAAGAGCTGAAATTCCACGTATTACGTTTAGTACGTCACTACGTTCATGTTTGTTGGCCAACAATTGTGTGTCGTTAGTATGCAAGAAAAAATCCAGGCACACACCCTTCGAACAAAAGTCTGACGCTCTGTCTGCCAACAATCGGATCGTGTGTACGAGGCTTTAGAATGGGTAATCTGCAAAGTATTACTTTTTGTTTCATGTTTAGATACACTTTGATGTGCATGAATAGTCAAATAGCCAGTATGCACTGGTAGGAAAATTTCTCTTCACTTCCTGTTCCAGAGATGCAACAGGTAGCAAGAAGAAATCCCTACATGCTCTTTAAAGGGGTTGCAAACCCTCGTAGTTTTTTCACCTTACTGCATTGTTTATGCAGTAAGGTGAAAACCCTTCTATAGTGCAGCACCCCCCCCCCAGATCCCCCCCTTTACTCACCTGAGCCCGGTCTTTCCAGTGCCGAGAATGAGCACACCAGCTCCAGCCGGTGTCTCGGGTCCTGATTAGATAGATTGTTAGCAGCGCAGCCATTGGCTCCCACTGCTGTCAATCAAATCCAATGACGTGGGAGCCAGGGGACGGGGCCGAGTCCTGCTGTCTGTGTCAATAGATGCAGCAGCAGGACACGCAATCACGCCGGCACGAGTGACCCGAGGGAGAGCGCTTCTCCAACTGGGCACTCCAAAAGAGGAGGAGCCAGGAATGCCGCTGAGGGACGCCAGAAGAGGAGGATCGGGGCCACTCTGTGCAAAACCAACTGCACAGAGGAGGTAAACATGACATGTTTGTTATTTAGAAAAAAAACAAAGGTTTAGTTATCCTTTTACTCTAAATCTCTGAAACTGGCCCTACACATTTAGATTTTCACTTGAACAGTCATACAGAAATTCTGAAACATGGTTCATCTGAACATTATTTCTTGTAAAACTCATCAGGTCTTAAAGAAGATGTATGAGGTAGATAAAAAAACAAACCTTCATACTCACCATCTATGCTATGAATGCTCAGTTCTTATCATTCACCGCTGTCCGCTGTGTCCCTCATTGGAGCATCGGGCTGGAGACGGGGCAGGCGTAGCTGGCTTCTGCTCTCAGCCATGCACTGAGAGCTGGAGCCAGCTGTCAATTTGGTAGCAGGGTGGATCCCAACAATACTGTTGGGATCCATTCAGAGCCTAGAGCCTACAGAGCTCTGTAACGTCAGCTGACAGCAGGCAATAGCCCAGTATAAGTTGTCTGTGGGTCACGGGGGAGCAAAATTAAGTGCACTTCAGTGACCTACAAGAAAAGTATGACCAAAAAAAATTTTTGGCCACACTTTTTTTTAGGGTGTGTAATGTGTGTGTGTGTGTGTGTGTGTGTGTGTGTGTGTGTGTGTGTGTGGTGGTGTGGTGTGGGGGGGGGGGGGGGGGGGGTTGTTTGTCATGTCCTCCGTGTTTCCCTCCTTGTTGTGCACCAAGCAAGGGTCACATGAGTGGCGTGCCCCGGGTTGGGTTCTTTTGGGCTACGTTGGGCACTTTGTACAGGGTCACTTTACTACACACATGGGTGCTTTGTGTCGTTATCTCGATACCTTGCAATAAGCCTGAAGCTGCCATCCCTAGGGTGGACATCTACTCTCAGAGATGACACTGACACTGCAACTGTTCCTTAGCTAACTCTCAGTTTCTGGTGACAATGTACAACTTCACTGTAACGTAACTTGCATTCTGGAGGGACACGCTGAGCTAGTGTCCACAACCACCTGTCCATCTTTTTCCACTACAATTCCCAGTAGCGGAGTGGACCCAGCCGTACACTCTGCGTGGACTCCACACATGCACTTAACTTAACTCTTGAACTTTTGTATGGAGGAACCTCTGCGGTGCATTCTGCTCCCATTGCTATGGAAGACAGATCGCTGGTGGAAGGAGTGCCAACAACATATCCCTCGCTACTACAGGCCGTGCCACCTAGAGTAGGTACACGCTCCTGACAGGCTGCTTGTTACACATCTGTTACTCTTGGCAACTACTTATGGCTTCACATTACTCCATTCCATACTGATGTCTTCATACCCCAATGTGTTACGACGCACCATTTAACTGTGTGTGTGCCAGTTACTTACGATACACCTCTTTAGTAACTTCAGACCAGGCAAGGACAACGTTTCAGTACTTTACTTAGCAAAAGTTCAAAAACAGACATTTCACAGTCCAACAGGCAATACATGATACTTCCCTACTCTTAACTATAACTACAGGCTGGTGTGCTTCCCCGCCATACCTGCGATGGTGCATTCCAGTGTCCAGAGTCCTTTATAGGCTCTCTCACATAAGTGTAGATCCTTTGGAGGCATAGACCAGTGCTGGCATCTTCAGTGCAAATCCCAAGTTAAAAGTCTTTGTTGCAGGCCATGACAGACGACATTCTTCTTCTCCTACGGGTCTCACAACCCAAGGCTGTACGGTACTCACAAAAGGCCTTCTTTGGTACCACTGACAACTCCCCGGACTTCCACAGAGTCGACTCCCTCACAGGACTCCTGTGGGACTCTCGAGGGACTCTTTCTCTGAACTCTCTCAGACCGGACCACTGTCCCATTTATATCACACAGGCAAGTGGGCCAGACCCATACAGGAAAAACCCGCCAAAGAGATCAGGATAGCGGGCAAAGCATTAACCCCCCCCCCCAGCTGGGACAGCACCCACTAACCGTTCCAGCGTCCTTGCAGGTAATTTCCAGGGCACAATACGTTACACTGTATAGCTAGGAATTTCTACATCTACACTGGGTAAAGAGTCTTTATTGCAGCCTCATTCATTACAATGACTAGTCACATAGTAGTACAATTGGGTACTTATTGGGTAATTAGTAGCGGACAGATAATGTAAAAAAGAACACGGCTACTGATTTTACTCTGATCTGAATACTGTAAGGTCCCGATGGCCCAGTCCGTCACTTTTTCCCCAATTTCTGTGGGAAGGGGACATTTTGTATAACTTATAAAGAAACTGGTTCCGTGCTTCATAATATTTCCAACTACAATATAACAGTGCTCTACCATTCCTTAATTGCATATTATAAAAACACTGGTGTACATTACCACCATCAATGAACAACTAAATGTGTAAAAAGTCCATGAAAGAGACAATGAAAGTGAAATTAAAAAAAAAAATAGGCGTTTTGAGACCATGCTTCATTGTATGGTCACTGATCCCGGGTGGGAGTACATCTGGTGGAGGGCACACAAGCCGTTTGGAGTGTAATTGTCACTGTTCGGTGAATTGAATTAATAAGTGGGCGAAGAGCAATCTACACTGAATATTGTTTTTTCCATCACTACTCACCTTATTATGAGGTGACTTTTCTGATTATTTTTATTTCAATTTTTTTTAATTTTATTTCACTTTTATTGTTTTTTTCATGGACTTTTTACACATTTAGTTGTTCATTGTTCATTTATGGGGGTAATGTACACCAGTGTGTTTATAATATGTAATTTAGGAATGGCAGAGCACTGTTATATTGTAGTTGGAAATGTTGGGAAGTGTGGCACCAGATTGTTTATATATATTTTGACATATTTGAGAGAGTGATAGGTGTGGGCAATGCCCTATACTTACCTTACACAGCAGCTCCCAAGATTTTGCACCTTTTGAAATTTTGTATAATGCCCATTGTGCTGGACATGCGCTGTCTGCCTTCCATCTCCTTTTTCCACCTGCAGTACTAGACCTTCCATGCACATTTAGAGCACGTTCCCACTTTCCGTACTAACAGGTACCAAATTCACCTTGCAAGGTACCTCAATCTGTCCGACAGGCTTCCACATTACACTCAAGCAGTCCTGCCCAAAACAAACTAATATTAGGATTTATGGGAAAATGGCTTTCCCTCAGTGTATGACAGACAGCCCCTGCCACCAGAGTCTTGTTGAATCTGAAGCTGCTGTAATCAAGTGCAGGCCTCTACACATCCCATATGTTCACATTTGCTTTGTATCAATGCTGTATCTTGGCCTAGGCCGACAAGGCCAAGGTCTAGGGCGGCACTTTGGAGGGGGGCAGCGAGAAAGCCCCCCCCCCCCCCGCACATAAAAAAACAGCCTCCTCCCAGGTCCCACACACACACACACACATATATACAGTGGTGTGAAAAAGTGTTTGCCCCTTCCTCATTTCCTGTTCCTTTGCATGTTTGTCACACTTAAGTGTTTCGGAACATCAAACCAATTTAAACAATAGTCAAGGACAACACAAGTAAACACAAAATGCAATTTGTAAATGAAGGTGTTTATTATTAAAGGTGAAAAAAAATCCAAACCATCATGGCCCTGTGTGAAAAAGTGATTGCCCCCTAAACCTAATAACTGTTGGGCCACCCTTAGCAGCAACAACTGCAACCAAGCGTTTGCGATAACGTGCAATGAGGCTTTTACAGCGTCCTGGAGGAATTTTGGCCCACTCATCTTTGCAGAATTGTCCTAATTCAGTTACATTAGAGGGTTTTCGAGCATGAACGGCCTTTTTAAGGTCATACCACAACATCTCAATAGGATTCAGGTCAGGACTTTGGCTAGGCCACTCCAAAGTCTTCATTTTGTTTTTCTTCAGCCATTCGGTGGTGGACTTGCTGGTGTGTTTAGGATCATTGTCCTGCTGCAGAACCCAAGTTCGTTTCAGCTTGAGTACATGAACAGATGGTCGGACATTCTCCTTTAGGATCCCTTGGTAGACAGCAGAATTCATAGTTCCTTTTATCACGGCAAGTCTTCCAGGTCCTGAAGCAGCAAAACCCCAGACCATCACACTACCACCACCATATTTTACTGTTGGTATAATGTTCTTTTTCTGAAATGCAGTGTTCCTTCTACGCCAGATACTTGGACACACACCTTCCAAAGAGTTCCACTTTTGTCTCATCGGTCCACAGAATGTTGTCCCAAAAGTCTTGGGGATCATCAAGATGTGTTGTGGAGAAATTGAGATGAGCTTTGATGTTCTTTTTGCTCAGCAGTGGTTTTCTCCTTGGAACTCTGCCATGCAGGCCATTTTTGCCCAGTCTTTTCCTGATGGTGGAGGCATGAACGCTGACCTTAACTGAGGCAAGTGAGGCCTGCAGTTTCTTGGACGTTGTTGTGGGGTCTTTTGTGACCACTTGGATGAGTCGTCGCTGCGCTCTTGGGGTAATTTTGGGCGGCCGGCCACTCCTGGGAAGGTTCACCACTGTTCCATGTCTTCGCCATTTGTGGATAATGGCTCTCACTGTGGTTCGCTGGATTCCCAAAGCTTTGGAAATGGCTTTATAACCCTTTCCAGACTGATAGATCTCAATTACTTTCTTTCTCAATTGTTCCTGAATTTCTTTGGGTCTCGGCATGATGTGTAGCTTTTAAGGATCTTCTGGTGGACCTTACTGTGTCAAGCAGCTCCTATTTAAGTGATGCCTTGATTGTGAACAGGTGTGGCAATAATCAGGCCTGGGTGTGGCTAGAGAAATTGAACTCAGGTGTGGACAACCACAGTTATAGTATGTTTTAACAAGGGGGGCAATCACTTTTTCACACAGGGCCATGATGGTTTGGATTTTTTTCACCTTTAATAATAAACACCTTCATTTACAAATTGCATTTTGTGTTTACTTGTGTTGTCCTTGACTATTGTTTAAATTGGTTTGATGTTCCGAAACACTTACGTGTGACAAACATGCAAAGGAACAGGAAATGAGGAAGGGGGCAAACACTTTTTCACACCACTGTATATATATATATATATATATATATATATATATATATGCTATAGAAAATGTATTTCTTGACAGGACGGGTCTTAGACAGGAAGGGGTGTGGCCTTGACAAAAAGGGGTGGTTCATATTTAAATTGGGGTGCACAAGTTTAGTCAGGTCTAGGGCAGCAAAAAAACTAAATTCACCACTGCTGTGTACTGTGTGTACAGTGTGCTGCTTTTACTAAGAGATCTCTTCGCAGGGATGAGAAACTGACAGATCGCTCCCTCTATACATAGCTCTGTGTTGTTTACAAACAAAAGAGCTGTGGGCTGTGATTTCAAACAGCTGATCAGCAAATCCTGAGCGTAAATCATTCGCCGGGACTTGCTGACAGGCTCCCACTGTGTGCAATCACAGCGGGTGCTGGGTAGGGGGCAGGCGCGTGAGAAGTAGGCAGTGCCGGATGGGCACTTTGCTTTGCCTACAGCGGCCGCCCATCCGCAGTACGTTACAGGCGGGGTTGCTAAGTGGTTAAAATGTTTTTATTATTATTATTATTTTTTTTTGGCATCCATTCATTTTTTGATCAACTTTGATTGCTATCAAAAGGAAGAACGACATCCCTTGTGATAGCATGAGCAGTGAGAGGTACTCTTTACTGAGAGATCAGGGGTCCATTAGACCCCCAATCTCTCCTATGCCCTGAGATCAGTTTGGGCCCTTCCACTGCAGCCACAGCCATGATCCTGATATCACTACTTCCCGACGAGGACCTATACAGTACATCAGTCGGAAAGTGGTTAATACTCTTCACTATCTGAAACTTGCACACATATCAGCTTTGATAAAGGGTGATTATGAGGGGCGCAATAGTACTACTACTACTACTACTTCTACTAATAATAATAATATTACTGTATATGGCTAGTTTGTTATGTGTTTCAATAAAAACATATCAGCTTTGATAAAGGGTGATTATGAGGGGGGCAATATTACTACTACTGTTTTAATAAAGGGATCACTGTAACGTAAATGTGTGGGTGTGTGGTACCTCTACGGTAATGTAAAGTTTCAGAAAATATTAAAATATTTAATTTTATGGCTTAGTTTATCTCTATTTTTAAAGCAACATTAAATAATACGATCTGATAAGATTGAAATCAGAATTTGTGAAGTTCTTCTAGAGTTTGCTTCTTCTATAGAGATAGCCATGTTTGTCCACGCTAATTAAAATGTGTAACTATGTTGTACTGGTCAGACCAAAATAGCAAGGGTCAACCCCCCCCCCCAGCAATGCAGTCATACCAGTTTAGGTGACCCAAAGGGTGGACAGGCAAGCTTTATGTAACAAGTCATTCCAACAGTTTCAAGTCTAACTATCGCCCCCTGCTGTGATATCTTTGTATCCCAAGTATGTTCGTCGAATAAAATGCTTTGAACAGTTCAAAGCTGTTGTTTATGTACTGTTTTAGGGCTAGTTCACACCACAATCCTCGGATTTAGCGTTCATTTCCACAGGCGTGTTTTTAATGCCGTTTCCATTTTTTTTTTTAGCAAAATCTTTATTTTTTAAGCAGCATGCTAACATTTACTTGGGGTTGCTTCCTGCTTCTTCCTCAGATTCTCCATTGTTTGGTGTGTGCATTAGTGCAGAGAATCTTCAATCTTCAATCTTCGTGTTTATGTGCCTCCCAGTGCGTTTACTTGCATTTAAAAAAATGCATTCTGCCGTACTTTTTACCTTTTACTTTACTGAACACAGTGGTGTGAACTAGGGTGATTGAAAAACAATGATTTTACTGTGAATCAATATTAAATTATGTGATTGTGCTGCCTAAATACTAAGGTAGTGCAAAAAATATAAAGTGACAATAAATGACTATAGATGCAAACATAATCCCTTTAATGCCTCATGCCCCGTACACACGGTCGGACTTTCCGACAAACAATGTGCGATCGGAGCTTGTTGTCGGAAATTCCGACCGCGTGTAGGCTCCATCGAACAGTTTCCATCAAATCTGAGAGATCTGGTTCTCAAATTTTCCGACAGCAAAATCCGTTTGTGCAAATTTCGATTGTGTGTACACAATTCCGACGCACAAAGTGCCACGCATGCTCGGAATCAAGCAGAAGAGCAGCACTGGCTATTGAACTTCACTTTTCTTGGCTCGTCGTACGTGTTGTACGTCACCGCGTTCTTGACGTTCGGAATTTCCGACCAACTTTGTGTGACCGTGTGTATGCAAGACAAGTTTGAGCCAACATCCGTTGGAAAAAAAACATGGGATTTTGTTGTCGGAATGTCCGATCGTGTGTACAGGGCATCAGCCTATTTCTGACATTTGTTGCTTACAAGTTAAAATCTGCTAGAAAATTACTTAGAAACCCCAAACATTATATATATATATATTTTTTAGCAGAGAACCTAGAGAATAAAATGGCGATCGTTGCAATAATTTATGTCACACTGTATTTGCGCAGCGTTCTTTCAAACGCAATTTTTTTGGAAAAAAGACACTATACAGTAACATTAGCCCAATTTTTTTGTATAATGTGGAAGATGATCTTACGCGGGTAAATAGATACCTAACATGTCATGCTTTGAAATTGCGCACACTCGTGGAATGGTGACATAAAAATCTCCATAGGCGTCGCTTTAAAAGAAATTACGGTTACCAGGTTAGAGTTACAGAGGAGGTCTAGTACTAGAATTATTGCTGTCGCTCTGTCGATCGCGGCGATACCTCACATGTGTGATTTGAACACTGTTTACATATGTTTGCTCGACTCACGTTTGCGTTTCTTTGCCGCGTGAGCTCGTGGGGGCTTTAAACATTTTTATATTGTCCTTATTTATTTTTATTTTTTAACATTTTTTTTTACATTGTCACTTTAAAAAAAATTTGATCATTTTTATTGCTGTCACAAGGAATGTAAACATCCCTTGTGACAGTAATAGGTGGTGACTGGTACTCTTTATGGAGGGATCGGGGGTCTAAAAAACCCCAAATCCCTCCTTTGCACTTAAAAGTATTCAGATTGCCAAAAACTGCGATTCTGAATACTGTTGTTTTTAAAAAAAATTGGCAGCCGAGTAAAACGGAAGCGACGACACAAATAAGACTGGAAGGAAGCCATTTCCGGCTTTCTTACAGTTTTACTCTAGCCGGCGGAAGTGCCGGATCGCGGTTAGGGTCTCCTGGTGGGATGGGAGGCCCGTGAAGAGCGGTGGAAGGCGGCAGGAGGGGGGGACGGTATAACAGCCAAGTGGCTTTTAGACGCATTGGTTGTTATCCCTGAAAAGCCGACCGCCCGCTCTAAAAATCGGTACCGGGATACGTGCATCACCCCGGTATAACCCCTTAAAGCCGAGGCCGCATATGTGCGTACAGTCGGCGCTAAAGGGTTAAAGATAAAGTGTCAATGCAAAGTAAACCCATGAACAAATATATAAATAAAATAATGCAAAAAAAAAAGTCCAATAAAGTGAAATATGAATAATAAAACTTCTTAAATAGTGCAATACAGAAAGTCTCTATTTCATAAGGTGCTTCATAGAGATGACACCACAGTGTTTCAACAGTTATCAACTTGTGCTTCTTTTGCCAGGTGAAGTGCAAGCTCACCTTCATAATGGACCCCAAAGCAGATCAACCAGTTGGACCAAACTCTGATGTTCAGGTTCCCTAAAGACTAGGGTTGTTACTGATTAAAATTTTCGTGTTCGATTAATCAATTTTTTTTACATTGTCACTTTAAAAAAAAAATGTGATCATCGACTAATTTTGATTAATTATAATGCACATACAGATCCAACTACCTTTAGCTGTTCTCCTTGCATTGCAACTCTGCATTAGTCAGTGGTAAATGTGGTATACACTATATATGTAGCACTGACCCCCGAAGGAATTGCTGGTTTGAATTGGGCCTGCACTCTACCAAGAAACCCCACTAACTGGACTCAATCCCCTTGGCACAGCTGTGATGCAATACAGTATAATATGAGACAATGTAAAAATACCTGTATTATGAACTCAGGATACACTGGCTCCACCTGGTGGGGGAAAAGCAGTACGCCACACAACTGGATACTTAATCAGATCTACTTTTACTGAAAAAATATTTAAACAGGTGGTTACAGAAATTGTGCTGTCTTCTCAACATAGGACGACAGACAAAACAATACAAGATATATATATATATATATATATATATATATATATATTATATATATATATATATATATATATATATATATATATATATATATATATATATATATATATATATATATATATGTTTTAACCTGGGAGCTCCCCCTACTTTAGAGGCAATGCGTGAGATCTCACTAAAAGTACTTTATCCGGGATCTTATTTCTTCGCTAGCTAAAATTACTTCCTTGAAATTTGTAATCCAAAGTGTGTGTAAAAAGTTGGATCAAGGTGCTCCGGGTGTAACTCCAATAACTTATTTACAACGGTTGGGCGCCAAAGTGAATAGGCCCCAAGCCTGCTCAATGTCAGTTGCTCTGTTACTCCTCCATGGAACTACAGATTCCAGCGAGGCCTGTAAGTGAGTCTAACTGCGTGTAACAAGTTAACAAACCATGCGCTGTAACCCGCTCACCAAGTGGATCGGAGTTCCGTGTGATGACTTTGGCCTGGTTACTGCAGCTTGCTTCTATGTCAGCTGGGCCAGACGCTCTGTACCGCTCCACTGGATGGACTCGGTTCTCCGATGCTCCGATGAATGTCTCTGGACCTTCTCTCTCCGGTCACCGTCTCTCAGGCTCCGTCAGGTCACTTTACAACCGAGCAGGTTCTCGCACCGTCGTGGCTGTAGACCGTGATCTCCGGGACAACCTCCTTGCAGATCCGCACAGGCAGGCAACGTGGTCCCAAGAGACCTAAAATGGCCGCTCGGGTTCCTTTTATATCCAACCCAGCATGCACTGCATAAGAGAGTGTTCATGGGTAGGTCACACAGACTCCTGGGTAACAAGGTCAACCTTCTAAATCAAAACACAGTCACTTCCTGTACAAGTCTTTAGGTTGTTCAGAGATAATAATACACAAGTGCGTTACCTATTTTTGGTCACTAGATGGCTCTGGATACGGAACCACAGTAATGTCCCTGAACCTTATATTAAAGTATACATAACCACATCAATAGGCAAGGATGTCAGTGCTACACATACAATCACCCAACACTAGTTAGTTTCCACAATCCATGACTTAACTTCACAGTTCACACAAATACATTTTAAATTCAAACTGTAGCACTGACGTAAGTAATTTTTTTTACACAGTAGCGTGACAATCCCTCCACCTCCGGTCTAACTAATCACTCTCACCTTATGGCATGGACCCCTGTGCAAACAGGTGGTCATGCAAGCGGGTATCAAAAGAGTTAACATGGACCATAAACTTCTCTCACGTCTCCTTATATCTCAGCAAGGACGCCAGGTCATGGGTAGATAGGGTAGAACACAAACATATTTTTGTGTTCAAACACAAACTACTCACATAAAGATGATAAAAACACATGTAAAGCCGACAATCGTGTTAGTTCTGTAGGGCAGAAGCGGGTGACGTCATGCATAGCTCCTCCCCCGTACGCGTTACATTCAATCAGAACTTCAACGTCACCGGACTCCTCCCCCCTTCCCTTCGTTAGCAGATGGAGGCACTTGGGGAAGGGGGGAGGAGTCTGGTGACGTTGATGTCCGTGATCTCACTGGATCCCCGATGGAACTCCCTGAAGACCCGGAAGCTGGCGGAGAGGTGAGTACCGATCAAAAGAATTTTGATCGATCAAATAAATGAATCGATTAATCGAGGAATTAATCTTTAATTTCCACAGCCCTACTAAAGACCAATGGAATTCCTTCTCCAAAATGTCTCCACACAGCTCACAAGTAGGTCATAAGCAATAAACAGAAAAGACAGCCTCCAATAGTACAGTATCCGGGTAAATAAGCTCAACAAACCGCACAGAACCCACTCCATTAAATGCACTCACATTTATTTCATAAAAAAACAGCAAGTAATAAAATCCAGCATCTCACATTATCCAGTGAATAATCCCACAGTCAGGCTCAAGCTCTATGCGCATGTGGTTTGCATTCTGTTCAGCAGGAACTGGCTGAATTTCATTTGCGTGTATCGATCGACTTTTCATGAACAGGCATGCTGGTATATTTTTGCTCGATCAGCACTACAACAAATCGGCTGCAGCGCTGATCAGTGTATTCTGACGGTGGGCGAGTCTCACCATCATAATACACTAACACAGAGGGGAGGGTTTCCCTATCCATCAATGGGGGCACAGATGGCAAAAAAAAACCTGACAGGGGTTATAACCCTCCCTTACTCTTCCCACTGCAGGGATTAACTGCTTGTTTTGTCCAGGGTGTCATAAACAAGGTGATCTACCTACCTTATTCACTCAGCAACCAATGTTCTCCTCCACGGTTTGATTTTCCTGCAATGTGGGCAGTTGCTTGGGGTCCTCCTGTACAATGCAGGACTCCAAAGCACCAGTGGCATGAAGAGTAGGAAGCCTGCGTGTCCGAGGTATAAGGTAAGTATATTACCTCATCCATCATCCCCTAGGCAAAACAAGCAGTTGAAGGGGTTGTAAACCCTCATGGTTTTTCACCTTAATGCATTCTATGCATTAAGGTGAAAAACCTTCTGTCATGCTGCAGCCCCCCAGCTTTTTTCATTGATACATGTCCCCTGGGGCAGGCAGTATCCGGGTCCCCAAACACTTGCAGATAAGCCTTTAAAATTAGCACTTTTGATTTTTCACGTCCGTGTCCCATAGACTTTAATGGTGTTCGCATGTTCTGATGCGAACCGAACCGGGGGGTGTTCAGCTCATCCCCACTTGAAAGGAAACATATCTATATATACCTATGTTTTATGATGTGAAAGCATGGATCTGATACATCATTTGGGATAGTAACAAAATGCAATTTGAGGAGTTTTGTTCTTTTTTTTCAGTTCAGTATTTCCAACTCTTGAGTTCAAACTTATATGTTCTAGACCTTCTGTCATTTTTTGGACCATGGAGGTCTCTGTTGATCGGGGTGGTAATATTTCCACTTAACTATATTCTCAACACACCTATAAGAACACTATCTTGCACTTTTCTAGTGCACACACCAAATCAGAGGCGTATCTAGTGAAAATGGCGCCTATGGCAAGCACTGAAACTGCGCCCCTGTCAAAACATTTGAAACCCATCTTGCAGATAACCTTAAGGCCCCTTTCACACTGGGGCGGGGAGCCGCGGTGACGGTAAAGCAGCTCTATATTTAGCGCTGCTTTACCGTCGTTTTGCCCACGGGTTTCGGCCGCTCGCGGTACGGTTTTACCCCCCGCGAGCGGCCGAAAAAGGGTTAATATCCCCTGCAGAGCGCCGCCTTGCGGCGGTATTGCCGCGGTTCTACCGCGGTGTCCCATTGAGATCAAAGGGAAGGAGCGGTATAGGAGCGGTGAACACACTGCTCCTATCCCGCTCCAAAGATGCTGCTAGCAGGACTTTTTTTGCCGTCCTGCTAGCGCACCGCTCCAGTGTGAAAGCCCGCCGGCTTTCACACTGGAGTGAATGGGGCCGGATTTTTTCAGGCGGTATACAGGCGCTATTTATAGCGCTGCACCGCCTGAAAAACGCCCCAGTGTGAAAGGGGCCTACCGAAAAAACAGCTAACAAAACTACAGGTCAAATTTTCAAAATATAAAATTGTAGTATATTAGTGATGGTGACACCCCCTATTGTCAGTAGAGTTATTTTATTTCTTGAGGGGGTGTTACCATCAATTAATATATTGCAACTTGTTATTAATTTTTTTTTTTTTGAGGGGGTGTCAATATCACTAATATGCTGCAAACCCGGAAGCAAGATAAGTAAAAATGAGAGCGCCTGCTGCGCTGACTTCTGGGTGCGGGAGGGCTTTGTTTTAAAGGTAAGTTTACCAAAAAAATCTCCTTGCAGGGTAAAGAAAAAAAAAGAAAAGTCTAGCAGTATATAACCAAATTATGCAATTACATTTTAAATGAAAACACTAAGGTGAAGAAGGAAGCACAGCATTGTATATTTTATTTTAATATTAACAAAGTGTTTATACTGGTTCTGGCAAGAGGGGGAAAAGGGATGGGAGAAGAGAAAGAGAACTGGGGGTGCAGGGAGAGAGAGAGAGAGAGAGAGAGAGAAGGGGGTGCAGGGAGAGAGAGAGAAGGGGGGTGCAGGGAGAGAGAGAGAGAGAGAGAGAGAGAGAGAGAGAGAGAAGGGGGGTGCAGGGGGAGAGAGAGAGAGAGAGAGAGAGAGAGAGAGAGAGAGAAGGGGGGTGCAGGGAGAGAGAGAGAGAGAGAGAGAGAGAGAGAGAGAGAGAGAGAGAGAGAGAGAGAAGGGGGGTGCAGAGAGAGAGAGAGAGAGAGAGAGAGAGAGAGAGAGAGAGAGAGAGAGAGAGAGAGAGAGAGAGAGAGAGAGAGAGAGAGAGAAGGGGGGTGCAGGGAGAGAGAGAGAGAGAGAGAGAGAGAGAGAGCCGAAGAGAGAGAGAGAGAGAGAGAGAGAGAAGGGGGGGGGTGAGAGGAGAGAGAGAGAGAGAGAGAGAGAGAGAGAGAGAGAGAGAGAGAGAGAGAGAGAGAGAGAGGGGGGTGCAGGGAGAGAGAGAGAGAGAGAGAGAGAGAGAGAGAGAGAGAGAGAGAGAGAGAGAGAGAGAGAGAGAGAGAGAGAGAGAGAGAGAGAGAGAGAGAGAGAAGGGGGGTGCAGGGAGGGAGAGAGAGAGAGAGAGAGAGAGAGAGAGAGAGAGAGAGAGAGAGAGAGAGAGAGAGAGAAGGGGGGTGCAGGGAGAGAGAGAGAGAGAGAGAGAGAGAGAGAGAGAGAGAGAGAGAGAGAGAGAGAGAGAGAGAGAGAGAGAGAGAGAGAGAGAGATGGAGGGTGCAGGGAGAGAGAGAGAGAGAGAGAGAGAGAGAGAGAGAGAGAGAGAGAGAGAGAGAGAGAGAGAGAGAGAGAGAGAGAGAGAGAGAGAGAAGGGGGGTGCAGGGAGAGAGAGAGAGAGAGAAGGGGGGTGCAGAGAGAGAGAGAGAGAGAGAGAGGGGGTGCAGGGAGAGAGAGAGAGAGAGAGAGAGAAGGGGGGTGCAGGGAGAGAGAGAGAGAGAGAGAAGGGGGGTGAGGAGGGGAGAGAGAGAGAGAGAGAGAGAGAGAAGGGGGGTGCAGGGAGAGAGAGAGAGAGAGAGAGAGAGGGGGGAGGGCAGGGAGAGGGAGAGAGAGAGAGAGAGAGAGAGAGAGAGAGAGAGAGAGAGAGAGAGAGAGAGAGAGAAGGGGGGTGCAGGGAGAGAGAGAGAGAGAGAGAGAAGGGGGGTGCAGGGAGAGAGAGAGAGAGAGAAGGGGGTGCAGGGAGAGAGAGAGAGAGAGAAGGGGGGTGCAGGGAGAGAGAGAGAGAGAGAAGGGGGGTGCAGGGAGAGAGAGAGAGAGAGAGGGGGGAGCAGGGAGAGAGAGAGAGAGAAGGGGGGTGCAGGGAGAGAGAGAGAGAGAGAAGGGGGGTGCAGGGAGAGAGAGAGAGAGAGAAGGGGGTGCAGGGAGAGAGAGAGAGAGAGAGAAGGGGGTGCAGAGAGAGAGAGAGAGAGAAGGGGGGTGCAGGGAGAGAGAGAGAGAGAGAGAGAGAGAGAGAGAGCAGAGAGAGAGAGAGAGAAGGGAGAGAGAGAGAGAGAGAGAGAGAGAGAGGGGGGTGCAGGGAGAGAGAGAGAGAGAGAGAGAGGGGGGGTGCAGGGAGAGAGAGAGAGAGAGAGAGAGAGAAGGGGGTGCAGGGAGAGAGAGAGAGAGAGAGAGAAGGGGGGTGCAGGGAGAGAGAGAGAGAGAGAAGGGGGTGCAGGGAGAGAGAGAGAGAGAGAGAAGGGGGGGTGCAGAGAGAGAGAGAGAGAAGGGGGGTGCAGGGAGAGAGAGAGAGAGAGAAGGGGGGTGCAGGGAGAGAGAGAGAGAGAGAAGGGGGGTGCAGGGAGAGAGAGAGAGAGAGAGAGAGAGGGGTGCAGGGAGAGAGAGAGAGAGGGGCAGAGAGAGGGAGAGTGCAGGGAGAGAGAGAGAGAGAGAAGGGGGGTGCAGGGAGAGAGAGAGAGAGAGAAGGGGGGTGCAGGGAGAGAGAGAGAGAGAGAGAGAGGGTGAGGAGAGAGAGAGAGAGAGAGAGAGAGAGAGAGAGAAGGGGGGGGAGAGAGAGAGAGAGAGAGAGGGGGAGCAGAGAGAGAGAGAGAGAGAGAGAGAGAGAGAGAGAGAGAGAGAGAAGGGGGGTGCAGAGAGAGAGAGAGAGAAGGGGGGTGCAGGGAGAGAGAGAGAGAGAGAGAGGAGAGAGAGAGAGAGAGAGAGAGAGGGGGTGCAGGGAGAGAGAGAGAGAGAGAGAAGGGGGGTGCAGGGAGAGAGAGAGAGAGAAGGGGGGTGCAGGGAGAGAGAGAGAGAGAAGGGGGGTGCAGGGAGAGAGAGAGAGAGAAGGGGGGTGCAGGGAGAGAGAGAGAGAGAGAAGGGGGGTGCAGGGAGAGAGAGAGAGAGAGAGAGCAGGGGGGTGCAGGGAGAGAGAGAGAGAGAGAGGGGTGCAGAGAGAGAGAGAGAGAGAGAAGGGGGGTGCAGGGGGAGAGAGAGAGAAGGGGGGGTGCAGAGAGAGAGAGGGAAGGGGGTGCAGGGAGAGAGAGAAGGGGGGTGCAGGGAGAGGGAGAGAGAGAGAGAGAGAGGGAGGGTGCAGGGAGAGAGAGAGAGAGAGAGAGAGAGAGAAGGGGGGTGCAGGGAGAGAGAGAGAAGGGGGGGGCAGCAGGGAGAGAGAGAGAGGGAAGCAGGGAGAGAGAGAGAGAGAAGGGGGGTGCAGGGAGAGAGAGAGAGAGAGAGGGGGGTGCAGGGAGAGAGAGAGAAGGGGGGTGCAGGGAGAGAGAGAGAGAGAAGGGGGGTGCAGAGAGAGAGAGAGAGAAGGGGGGTGCAGGGAGAGAGAGAGAGAGAGAGAAGGGGGGTGCAGGGAGAGAGAGAGAGAGAGAGAAGGGGGTGCAGGGAGAGAGAGAGAGAGAGAAGGGGGGTGCAGGGAGAGAGAGAGAGAAGGGGGGTGCAGGGAGAGAGAGAGAGAGAGAGAAGGGGGGTGCAGAGAGAGAGAGAGAGAGAGGGGGGTGCAGGGAGAGAGAGAGAGAGAAGGGGGGTGCAGGGAGAGAGAGAGAGAGAAGGGGGGTGCAGGGAGAGAGAGAGAGAGAAGGGAGGGTGCAGGGAGAGAGAGAGAGAGAAGGGGGGGTGCAGAGAGAGAGAGAAAGAGAAGGGGGTGCAGGGAGAGAGAGAGAGAGAGAGAGAGGGGTGCAGGGAGAGAGAGAGGAGGAATACAGGGAATACAGATTACATCAGAAAGTACAGACAGAATAAAGAGAGGAGCCCTTGCAGTAAATGTCTCTTCCTGTGCACAGTCTCCAGATTACCTTCTCCTGAATTCATTCTTCTGCTTCTCTTGCTCATTTCTCTTCCTTCTCTGCCCCTCCCCAGTCGGCAGCTCGGCTCTTTCTCCAGGCTCCAGCATGGCTCCAGTATTCTGTTCTTCTCAATCGAAGGGGGCGGGTAACAGCAGCGCCCATTGGCTCAGTAAGCAGCAGGAGGCGGATCAGCTCTTGCTGTTAACTGTTTCTTGTCCTGTGGCTTGCTGGCAGTTCCTATAGTAGGAGGCTGCTGGTTCCTTTCTGCTACTTCTATAGTCAATGACAGGACAAGAGGGGGAAGCTGCAGGGCGCTCCTATACACACACAGAGCCACTGGGAGAGAAGAGCTGCAGTGTCAGGACTGTGAACCTGGAGAGGAGGGAGAGCACAGTCCCGGCTCATTTCCCCTCTCTGGCACAGCAGCCTATTTTGCAATATCCTAGGGGGACACTGGGACACCACTGCCTAAATGCCTCTCTCCCTGTGTGCACTGTGCCTCACATGTTTCTTGTGCACTTGGATCAGATGCAGGGAGGAGGTGGGCGGAGCTAAGCAGTGGGCGCGGAGGAGGAAGTTAAATCCTCTCGCTCTGAATGCTGGTCTCTGCCTCTCTCCTCCTCCTGACGTCACTGGTTACTAGACGCCAGGCGGGCCCTGGCTAGCAACCAGTTTGGGCAGTGAGCAAGGGGCCAGTGGTGAACAGCCTAAAGCAGCCTCCGCCGGCCAGGATCCCACTCCAGGCTGACAATGAGCGATACCAGGGCCATTTTAAAAGAGATCTCTCTAAGTGCCTTGCTGCCCAGCCACTCAGGAGCGCCCCCTTCACATGGCGCCCATGGCACTTGCCATATCTGCCATACCCTGGATACGCCACTGCACCAAATATCTGTGAGAGAATCTCCCAGTCTCACAGTTTCTGAAGGTCCTCAAGATTTGTTCCAAACCAACCAACAGAGAAGATCAGATTGAACATGTGAGGGAAAAAAAGGTTGACAGGCGTTATCTTGATAAAGAGGATTCTTGAAAAACATTAACGAGCGCCATTACAAAGGTGGATAATGAGGTACCTCATAAAATGCAGACTGGAAGACTAACTTTTATACAGACCTACAAATTTTACCAACAGGCACAACCACGTTCTTCTCAGCAACAGAGGCCTATGCCTTGAGGTCAAGAAACCTCCTGCACATTTATAGAGTTGACCCCATCTATAAATGTCAGAAAAAATCCTTTTTGGCTTTCTATCAAAGAAAGGTTGCTTTCGGGTCTTCAGGGAGTTCCATCGGAGATCCAGTGACGTCATGTATGTACAGGTCCTTCTCAAAAAATTAGCATATTGTGATAAAGTTCATTATTTTCTGTAATGTACTGATAAACATTAGACTTTCATATATTTTAGATTCATTACACACAACTGAAGTAGTTCAAACCTTTTCTTGTTTTAATATTGATGATTTTGGCATACAGCTCATGAAAACCCAAAATTCCTATCTCAAAAAATTAGCATATTTCATCCGACCAATAAAAGAAAAAGTGTTTTTAATACAAAAAAAGTCAACCTTCAAATAATTATGTTCAGTTATGCACTCAATACTTGGTCGGGAATCCTTTTGCAGAAATGACTGCTTTAATGCGGCGTGGCATGGAGGCAATCAGCCTGTGGCACTGCTGAGGTGTTATGGAGGCCCAGGATGCTTCGATAGCGGCCTTAAGCTCATCCAGAGTGTTGGGTCTTGCGTCTCTCAACTTTCTCTTCCCAATATCCCACAGATTCTCTATGGGGTTCAGGTCAGGAGAGTTGGCAGGCCAATTGAGCACAGTAATACCATGGTCAGTAAACCATTTACCAGTGGTTTTGGCACTGTGAGCAGGTGCCAGGTCGTGCTGAAAAATGAAATCTTCATCTCCATAAAGCTTTTCAGCAGATGGAAGCATGAAGTGCTCCAAAATCTCCTGATAGCTACCTGCCCTTGATAAAACACAGTGGACCAACACCGGCAGCTGACATGGCACCCCAGACCATCACTGACTGTGGGTACTTGACACTGGACTTCAGGCATTTTGTCATTTCCCTCTCCCCAGTCTTCCTCCAGACTCTGGCACCTTGATTTCCGAATGACATGCAAAATTAGCTTTCATCCGAAAAAAGTACTTTGGACCACTGAGCAACAGTCCAGTGCTGCTTCTCTGTAGCCCAGGTCAGGCGCTTCTGTCGCTGTTTCTGGTTCAAAAGTGGCTTGACCTGGGGAATGCGGCACCTGTAGCCCATTTCCTGCACACGCCTGTTCACGGTGGCTCTGGATGTTTCTACTCCAGACTCAGTCCACTGCTTCCGCAGGTCCTCCAAGGTCTGGAATCGGTCCTTCTCCACAATCTTCCTCAGGGTCCGGTCACCTCTTCTCGTTGTGCAGCGTTTTCTGCCACACTTTTTCCTTCCCACAGACTTCGCACTGAGGTGCCTTGATACAGCACTGTGGGAACAGCCTATTCGTTCAGAAATTTCTTTCTGTGTCTTACCCTCTTGCTTGAGGGTGTCAATGATGGCCTTCTGGACAGCAGTCAGGTTGGCAGTCTTACCCATGATTGCGGTTTTGAGTAATGAACCAGGCTGGGAGTTTTTAAAAGCCTCAGGAATCTTTTGCAGGTGTTTAGAGTTAATTAGTTGATTCAGATGATTAGGTTAATAGCTCGTTTAGAGAACCTTTTCATGATATGCTAATTTTTTGAGATAGGAATTTTGGGTTTTCATGAGCTGTATGCCAAAATCATCAATATTAAAACAAGAAAAGGCTTGAACTACTTCAGTTGTGTGTAATGAATCTAAAATATATGAAAGTCTAATGTTTATCAGTACATTACAGAAAATAATGAACTTTATCACAATATGCTAATTTTTTGAGAAGGACCTGTATATATGTGGTTTTACATTTACCCAATTGTGTATATCCTTTGCAATGTCCTTGTTTGTGCCCCTTTGCCTTCCTTTTTTTCTTTGCATCCTCTTTTATGTCTTTTTCTTAAAGTGAATATAAACCCGAAAACGTTTTTTTTAAGTTAAAGCTTGCACCTTGTACAGTATAGGATTTCATATCATTTTCATATCATATCAGTGGAGCGGGTAAAAAAGCACTTGTGGGTTTAACCAATCTTGTTTTTTTGTACAATTCTCCTTTAAGGGGGCGTGGCAAGGGGTGTGTCCTATGCCTGCATACTTTTGCTGATAGGTGTCCCTCATTCCCATCTCAAAAAGTTGGGAGGTGTGGCCATAGCCCTGTACTAGACATGAACACACAAGGGACAGGGAGTGCTGACTCCCCTAGTTTTAAGTGAGCAGTTTAATGAGATGTATTTTGTTAGCAAACCTTAGTGAGAAATGTTGATGGTAGCTGGCTGTGTACATACACTTATCCTGTACGTATTTTTGGACATAAAGCGTGGTATAGATGTATGAATATTTGCCAGTATTTCTCCAGCTGAACATCCGTGTTTCGTTCTTTTTGCCATTGTTTTCTAATGCTCATATATGGGCAATTCCTGTTCATACAGTCCGGTGTTTTGTGAATGAGCCTTCCTGCATTTCCTGCTACTGACAGCCCCTGACATGTTTCCTGTCCTTCACATCATGGGGATGGATGGAATGCTTCTATCATGTCCACCTCGCCAACTTTGTTTTAATTACTTTGCATCTGTGCTTGAAGCACTGCAGAACTTACAGAGCAGATGAACCATCTTCTACCCACTTTGAGCATTCACTTCTAAAGGGGTTATGTGCTAAGATTTTTGTGCAATCAATTAAACGTTATTGTGGGCAACAATCCAACAGTGCAAGTAAAAATAAGTACAAGCAAATAAATGGCAGGAGGGCTCACCTTGCCAATTTCGGGCTCACATTTCCCCTGCAATTATTTATTCCATATGCCTCACAGAAAATATACAATACAGTTACAGTATGTGGGCTGTAAAGCATATCTCCAGACAGGTACCGCTCATTTACACTTGCAGCAGCCTAACCCATCCCTCTGAAAGGGGATCCATGGTGGATCACTTTTTAGAGGGCGGTTGAAAGGCAGCTGAGAGACAATGGGGTTAATTTACTAAAGGCAAATAGACTGTGCACTTTGCAAAGTGCAATTGTTCCCTGCAAGGGCAGTTTCTCCAGAGCAGTGGTCTCCAAACTGCGACCCAGAGGCCGGATGTGGCCCTTAGCTTGCTTTTATCCTGCACTTGGGGTGCTATTTTATTCACTGACAACAATGAAGGGCACAATTCCTACCAATGTCATCAATGATAGAGCACAGTTCCTCCCAAGTACACCAACAATGGCGCCCAATGACGCCATTGTTGGGGCACAGTTCCTCCCAAGTACACCAACAATGGGGGCTCAATGACATCAATGATGGGGCACAATTCCTCCCAATAACACCAATGATGAGGGATTGTTTATTCCCACTGATGCTGGGACATTCTGTACTCCCAATGGCCACAGTCCAGCCCCCTTTAAGTCTGGAGGGCAGTAAACTGGACCATTGTTTAGAAAGTATGGAGACCCCTGCTCCAGAGCTTAGTAAATGAGCAGAAGCTCTGTTGACTTCCATCATCCAATCATGTGCAAGCAAAAATGCTGCTTTTTTTAATTTTCCCTGCACGTGACTGGGTATTCTTTGTATAGTGAAGCTCATTTACTAAGCTCTGGAGCAACTGCCCTTTGCAAAGTGCACAGTCTATTTGCCTTTAGTAAACCAACCCCTGGATGTCTGCTTACTGCCCGTTTTAACCCTGAAAAGCCAACCCCACTGCACCACGACTGTCTACATCATGAATGGTTGCAGGGTGGTTGCAGTGTGACTTCATAGATTACTTTTGGAGGTGATATTGCCCGCCCAACACAACATGGATCAGCAATTTTGCCACAGCCTCTTTGCAAAACATTGGTGCCACAGCATGTGTACAACCTTATCTGGCTGCCAATGGCATTTCAATAGGACAGTAATTTAAAGGATGTTAGGTGGAGTGGTTACATCAGGAACAAATTATTAGTACATTTATTTGTAAATGACAGATATTCACTTTGGCTTTAGCCCGTGAAAGAGAGGGTAGGGAGCAAAGTCTGATCAGTGTGCTACTGCTCCTTCATTGTCAAGTCCCGAGTGGTCCAGAGACAAGGCTGTATTCCTGCAGGATAGATTGCAGAGAGATTTTGGACCAGGCGTTGTCTGGTGTACCTGGATCAAAATATTGGAATTGAAGCATCGCACTGCAATATTCAAGTCCAAACATAGGTTTACTCCAAACATAATGTCAGGAACCTAAAGCAAGCTGTGCTCATTTACATACACATACTCATACTCGTGAGCGTAGACGTAGAACTGGACTTGCAAGATGGAAAATGCGCATGCTCATGTGCACACACGGGCGTGCTCACAGATTTTGGCACCTGGCGGCCTATTTAAGCCTGAGCCTTGCCTAGTATCATTGCTGGATGTTCTTCAGCTTTACCTTGTGACCTACTGACTTTGCTCTATCTGACTTTTCTTTTGATTCATTCCCCTTGCCTGCTTATGTCTGCTACTGATTCATATATACTGTATATACACCATTCATAAACCACCATGTGTGTCAGTGAAATCCACACATCAAATAAAAGTTCATAATTAATATCCATGCAATCTGTACTTATTTCATGATGCAAAGCACTCCACACCGATGTGCTACACATGTTTTCCAATGTTTGTACAATGTTCTCCCTTTCTTTTTAGGCCTATGTATCCAATGGGTCTCATATAGCCTTGCCTTTCAAGGGGTAATAATAATCAGTCTTCTTTTATTTACAGCCCCAAGGATTTTTGGATGGCTCCAATCTCCTCCAGTTTTTATAAACCTATCAGATAATGTACAACAGAGACACAGAAAATGTGACAGGGGTTCTATTACATTGTATTCCTCCAAAAAAATGAGGTGAGACTGGGGAAATGTAATTTATTATAAAAAGTCTCCACTGGGTGGCAGCAGTGTACAATTATAAGAGCGCAAATTCATGACTACAGCAGCAAATGTTCCTGAGTAATCATTGCTCTGTTATACAGTAGCTAGCAGACATGGTAGTTTTGAGATATGGATATTTTATTAATACTCTAGATCGGGAAGAAGCAAGCTTGGAGGTGAGGAAGGTACACTGAAGTGTCCAAAGATATACCATGGGCCCTTTCAGAGACAGTATTATCTAACACAAGTCCCTACCAATTGCCCATTTGTAAAATATATATACATATATATATATATATATATATATATATATATATATATATATATATATATATATATATATATATATATATATGTGTGTGTGTGTGTGTGTGTGTGTGTGTGTGTTTATCTGTTCATTTATTTATTTTATTATATCTTGTCACCAGAGGGAAGTGATAGGGATTTATTTTTTATTTTTTCCACTATGTTTAATGGCTGTGTAAGCAATCATTTCTGATAGTTCTCGGCTGCAGCCATTGACAACTACTGTGAAAGCTGCGATTGGCTACAGCTATCACATGGTCAGGGCCGCTGATAGAAATCACTAGGCCCCATATAGTCTACCTGATGGGGCCCCCTTCAGCCCGCCCCTGGTCCCTCTTCCAGCTCCACCCTTGGCCCCACCCCTGGCCCCTCCCCAGACCCCGCCTTGAATTAAAGTGCAGGTTTGTCTTCAAGTGATATTTATCTAAGAAATACTGTGATGATACAAGAGATGGTCAGAGGCTGCAGACCTGATACAAGAGATGGTCAGAGGCTGCAGACACTGTGCCCATCTGCAGCCTGATCAGTGCCCTTCAAAGCAGCCTCACTGTGACATCAATGCAGCCTCACTGTGCCCATCTGCAGCCTCAATGTGCCAATTTCAGCCTTATCAGTGCACATCAATGCAGCCTCACTGTGCCCATCAATGCAGCCTTACTGTGCCATCAATGCAGCCTCACTGTGCCCATCTGCAGTCTCACTGTGCCCATTTCAATCTCACTGTGCCCATCTGCAGCCTCACTGTGCCATCAATGAAGCCTGACTGTGCCCATCTGCAGCCTCACTGTGCCATCAAGGAAGCCTCACTGTGTCCATCTGCAGCCTGACTGTGCCCATTTCAGCCTCACTGTGCCCTTTGTAGCCTCACTGTGCTCAATCCAGCCTTACTGTGCCCATCTGCAGCCTCAATAGTACCTTGATTACACAGAGTATTACACTGGAATCTCCCTCTGTGTCATGGAGCTCGGGTCTGAACTGTTCGGCGGCCATCCACTGTAACAAAGCCCCACCTCCTAGATTGGTGATAAAGGGAACACTGATTCAATTTCCCTGTATTGTAGCAGTGTTCCGTCTATCACGATCTTGGAGGCGGGCTTTGTTACAGTGAGTGGATGGCCGCCGAACAGTTCAGACCCCAGCTCCATGACACAGAGGGATCCGCTGATCCACTGTGTCTGGTGGACACAACAGCAGTCACAGGAACCCTGGGGTGTTCGCAAATGATGCAGTTCTGAGATGACATACAGATACATCCGCCCAGATCAGTGCTTGTCCCGCCCAGCCGTTTATATACAGTGGCCAGGCGGGTAGTTGATAAAGTATGTTACCCTAGAATTTCCTGATATGTGCCTGCTGTACCATGTACTTGTGTTAAAAAGTATCCTGTTCTATTTGTATTGCTTCCTTTCTGTGAAATGCTTGGTGATCCTGCCAGTGCCCCTGATTTCCTATTTCAAACTGACCATGCTAGGCATGAGAGCACACCCATCCCAGTTTGGTCAGTTTTCTGGTTGTACTGGGAGAACAGCCTTCCTGTCCTCCAATTGCCAAGACTTGTGCTGACATGCTCCCCTACACAGCTCCTTACTTGGAAGTTCAGTGTATTGCTGTTTCTCCACCGGCCTCCTCCAAGACCCTAAAAACAGAAGTTACTGTATGTCATCACTTATATAAATTTATTTATTTCTTATATTTATGCACAAATGTTTTGCCTTTCATTTCTATTTTAAACTGAATGGGTTATTTTGTGAGGGTTCACATATACTTTAAATCTTTAAATGATTAAACCTGATATTTATCATAAATTATATTGGTAATATAAATAATAATAATAGATTAAAAAAATCATAAAACTGACCAAAAAAAAAACAACTGGTAATATAATTTTAGAATCACCTGATAAAAATTCCATTATGCTAGGACTCATATACCAGATAGAAACAATGTGAAAGTTAATTTATATGTTGACTAAGAAACAAAGTATGCAGACTCAAAGGATAGTAAGGATTTTGTAAGAAAAAGGAACAAAGGACACACAGATTGAAGTCATTTATTAATACATGAAACTCCTCATGGCCCAATAGTCACCTCAAATGTTGTAATCTGTTGCATTTATTTAACTGTTGGGTCATGTATGGCCAACTAAGACTGCAGATGACCTGAATTGTCACAAGTGTCATAGGAATGTTAGGATGCATTCATTTTTCATTTTGTCGCTATGAATAAAGAATATAATAAATATTGATGTCACTTGCAGCAATCTGGCCATATGTGAGTGCCAAAAAACTATTAATGAGCATTGATGGAAAAACTTCACGCAGGTCCTAACTTAGAGTGAAACGAAACCCTCCTATCCTTTGCAGCCAAGGAAGCTCCCATCTAATGCCGCGTACACGCGATCGGAAATTCGGCCAGCAAAAGACCAATGAGAGCTTTTGGTCGGAAAATGCGACCGTGTGTATGCTCCATCGTACTTTTGCTGGTCGAATTCCCACCAGCAAAAGATTGAGAGCAGGTTCTCAATTTTTCGGTCGGAAAAAGTTTCCATTGGAAATTCCGATCGTCTGTAGCAATTCCGACGTGCAAAATTCCTACGCATGCTCGGAAACAATTCGACGCATGCTCGGAAGCATTGAACTTCATTTTCTCGGCTCGTCGTAGTGTTGTACGTCACCGCGTTCTTGACGGTCGAAAGTTCAGCAAACTTTTTTGTGACCGTGTGTATGCAAGCCAAGCTTGAGCGGAATTCCGTCGGAAAAATCTCGGATTTTACGCAGCATTAGTCTATGTTTGATTTTGCAACTGCCATGGTGCTGCACATGTGATCAGTTATGACAACAGCCATTTGATGGTTTGACAATTTGGTTGAGTGCAAAAGCAAATGTGACAACTAGCATTCCCGGCATGCTGGGAATATAGCTGTTGTTTTAATTTCTTAAATCAATGGGTTTAGTCCCACTTTAAAGTGGCCACCCTGAACTTTTTTTTAGTTTGCTTTAGCTAGAGTGGGTGACAATGGTTTCATCATTGAGGGAAAATGTGCAACGGAGACACAGAGTGGGTGACAGGGGTTTATTACAATGTATTCCCTACCAAAAAGTGTTTCATTTAGCTGAGACTGGAGAAATGTAATTTGTTATAATAGTTTCCACTAGGTGGCAGCAGTGTACAGTTATAAGAGAGCAAATAGATGACTACAGCAGTCAATTTTCATTGCTCTGTTATACAGTAGTTAGCAGACAGGGTCGTTTTGAAACTGTGAAACATTTACACTTAAAGAGGAACTGCAGTCTGCTCACATAATTTGTAATTTGTATATTATTTTATATATACTGTGATTCTGTACTTGCCAAATATGCTGCAGAAATCTCCCTCCACGAAGTCTGGCTGCATCCATTTTAACTGTGGGCAGCTGCCTGTTCAGTTCCTGGATTTACACAGACACACAGAGGCACACTTCCAGCTCGGTAGCCCTGCAGCTCTCATTGGCTTGCTTATGACTCAGAGAGAGCTGTGCATGATGTCATAAGCCTAGGCTTATTACCAGACAAGAAACAGCAAGTGGGCTGTATAAGGTATTTACTGGCAGAAAAAAAAAAATATATATATATATATATATGTATTTTATTATTTTTTTTAAATTTTATTATTATTATTGTTGTTATTATATCTTGTCACCAGAGCTACTCTAGGGAAATGAGAGGGATTTTTTATTTTTTTTGCACTCTGTCCCTACCAATTGACCATTTCTAACATCTCAGCTGTCTCGCCTGATAAATGCTATTTGTCTGACCTTCTTTGTACACAATACATTCTTTGACGCAGAAGAAGCAAGGAGGCAGCGAAGTCAGAGCTTCCGAATTTGCATGCATTTTCTGAGTCAGTCAGATACAAATATGTATATATATAGTAGAGTGCCCCTCAGATGCAGAGACAGGCCCTTTGCCTCCATTTCCCACAACACACAGGGGTTGATTTACTAAAGGCAAATAGACAGTTGCTCCAGAGCTTAGTAAATGATCAGAAGCTCTGCTGACTTCCATCATCCAATCATGTGCAAGCAATAATGCATTTTTTTTTTTATTATTTCCCATGCACGTGATTGGGTATTCTTTGCGAAGTGAAGGTTTTATTTATTTTTTTTTTTTAACAAGATGGCAAAGTGAAGGTTTATCTCATTTACTAAGCTCTGCAGCAACTGCTCTTGCAGAGTGCAACTGCACTTTGCAAAGTGCACAGTTTATTTGCCTTTAGTAAATCAACCCCACAGTGTTTCTGAACACAATCCTCAGCTTATTTCCCTCAGCAGCTCAGAGAGAGCACTTTGGATGAAGCAGACGTAGCTGGACAAGTGATCTGCAGCCAGGTGAGAGGCACTCCACTGTCAGAACGAATGTAGGCAACTGGGCAGGAGACTAATAGCACACTGCATTACCAAAAAAGCCAGCCACCATAAGAAGCACCTCACCAATTACTACTAGAGTACTGCAGAAGTGATGCTCAGCCAGACTCTGCATACAGAGCCAGGGGTCTCAAACTAGCGGCCCTCCAGATGTTGCGGAACTACAAGTCCCATCATGCCTCTGCCTATGGGAGTCATGCTTGTAACTGTCAGCCTTGCAATGCCTCATGGGAATTGTAGTTCCGCAACAGCTGGAGGGCCACCAGTTTGAGACCCCTGATACAGACTATGCTATGGAGCCATAGGTTGCTCTAATTGAGCCACAGAAATAATGCTTTTAGGAGTCCATGTTTTTTCAGCTTTCATTATCTGTTTTGTATTATTCTGCAAAGTATGCATGCTCTTTGACATCCTAAACTTGTTTTGCTTTATTAATTCTAACTTTGCACCTGTTTAGTAAAGGGAAAGTTAACTTCTGTGTGATCAGGAGATTACCTGTCCTGTTAGGCTGCTTTCACACGGGGGCGGTTTTCAGGCGGTACAGCGCTAAAAATAGCGCCTGTACACCGCCTGAAAAAAACGGCCCCATTCTCTCCAGTGTGAAAGCCGGCGGGCTTTCACACTGGAGCAGTGCGCTAGCAGGACCGCAACAAAAGTCCTGCTAGCAGCATCTTTGGAGCGGTGAAGGTGCGGTGTATTTACCGCTCCTATACCGCTCCTTCCCATTGAAATCAATGGGAAACCGCGGGGATACCGCCCGCAAACCGCCGCTGCAGCGGCGCTTTGCAGATGTTTTTAACCCTTTTGCGGCCGCTAGCGGGGGTTAAAACCACCCCGCTAGCGGCCGCATACCGCGGGTAAAACGATGGTAAAGCAGCGCTAAATATAGCGCTGCTTTACCGTCGCCGCCCCGCACCGCCCCAGTGTGAAAGCAGCCTTACATATACTTACTTGATCACTGTAATCATTCTTCTTGTTTCTCATGGTCTATGGTTATTAAGTGGTAAGCGATTGAATTGGAAATCATTCTCCACACATTTACACATTGGATCATCTGGTGTAGGTAGAAAATGGATTCATTCCACTTTATTCTGTACAATATTATAAATAAAATAATAAAATTATACATTTCTTGACCGTTATGTGCAATAAATTGTTATGCGTAGCTCTCTTTTCATATTTTCCACAATGTTTTTTTTTTTTTTTTTAACAAGAAAATATTTTCCACAATCTTACGAACCGTTTCCAGGAACCTGTTATTTTGCATCTGTACATATATTTATGCCCTGCTAACCCTTCCCCATAACTCCCTTTTTTTATATTATTTCTAACAAGTGTACACTATTTTGGTAAAGGGGAGGTTATGACAAATGACCCTCCCCATACAGGATAGCGTGCTAAACCTATAGGTAAATAAGAGAAGCAGAACCTTCACTAAGTGAAAAAGTGGGTATGATAATAAAGTTGGCAGTGCCTCCACCCAGGGCAGGGCCTCTGTGAAAAGGGGATTCCTTTCCTAGAAAATTAACCAATAATCTAATCAAAGTAATTGGGAGCATAGATACTACTGCAACCAGCATATAACATTAACCATAAGTATACAGATGCACAACAGTATGGAAATAATATATTCATTTATATAAGAAAAGATTAATAATAGGACATACATCCAATGTGCAAACAGGTATTAATAGCACAGGGCCCAAAAAGTAGAGTTGTGCCCATATAGTAATACAGTATATAGGTAGTTATTAATAGAGATACCCTCAGATGATTGTTGCACCAGAGTCCAGTTGCAGGGGCCCCTGAGGATGATCACAATGCAGCGTTTGTCTTTGTGTCGGAGACCTAAAGACCTAAAGACAAGATCTTTAGTGATGGGAAGATCCTCCATCTGTTGTCCAACCAACCTGGAAAACGGCTCCCGTTGGGAGGACACAGTGATTACTGCTAGCGGCTATAATAGCCGCTACCGATAATTGCATGTAAAATCCGACAGGCTAGTTGTACCAAAGTTGATCGATCGATTAACTTGGGTACATTCAGCCTACTCATACATGGTTCAAATCTCAGCCTCCTGAGCCGGCCGAGATTCGAACCATCTATGGCCGGCTTTAGCCTACACTTCTATGCCATATTTCTATCTGCCTATCCATCTCTCTCTCTCTCAGAATTGTATCTAACTCCTTTCTCAGGAAGGTCATTGGATATTTGTTGATCCTAAATCATGTTAGGCCTGTTTGTACTCCATATACTCATAAACACAGTTTGACTTTGCTATACATGACATTGCATGCATGGGGCAGCGGGTGGTGACATTATACTTCCTTTTCAAATGTCTGTGAATATTCCCATTATCCACTTCTAGTTACTTGAATGTGATTACTAGATATCCTTTCTGAATCATACTATAGGCTTGTGTCAGCCAGAGTTTGCTTGCTTTAGGCTCCATTCACACCAATGCGTTTTTTCATGCTTTTTGCAGAAACGCAGGACATTTTTTTTTAATGGGTTCCTATGGAACACGTTCACATCAATGCATTTTTGTGCGTTTTGGAAAGGATCAGGGAGTTTTTTTTAAACGCAAAACAGTGCTTATTTAGCATTTTTGGTTCAATAGACTTCAAGGGAGAAGCTGCAGAAAAGCATGTAGTGCGTTTTTACTGCGATTTTGTTGCAATTTGCATTTTTTTTTTATTTGCCTTACAACAAATTTGCTAAAAAAAAAAAACCATAACAAAAACACAAAACGCAAATCGTGGCTAAATCGCAGAAAAAAAACCCCCGCAAAAATCACAGTTAAGCTTCGTACACACGATCGGATTTTCCGACGGGCCCCATTAAAAACAACGACTGTAGCCACAAAATCTGCCTGTTACTGCTGCATGCGCACGGGAGCTGCCACTCGCGGCATATCTCCGTTGAGAGCGGCTTTCTCAGTGCGCCTGCACGCCGCTGTCTACGACGCATGTGCCGTAGACATCGGTGCCTGTCTTTCGGCAAATTTCTCCTAAACCGTGTAGGTTTATGAGATATTTCTTTGATCTACAGGTAAGCCTTAATCTTGGCTTACCTGTAGGTCCAAGTGGTTTGTAAGGGTTTACAACCACTTTAAAGAAGAAGAGAATTGTGCGCTGCATTTAGAGATTTCATAATTTGCCATGTCACTGATGTTAATTCTCCATTACGAACGCTAGTTTACAAGACCGACCGGCGACCGCTTCTGGCTCGTCCTTGCTTCCGAGCATGCGTGTTTGTACTTTGGACTTTTTTCCGACGGACTTGTGTACACACGCTTGGAAAATCCGACAACAGACATTTGTCCGCAGAAAATTTTAAAACATGCCATCCAACATTTGTCCGCGGAAAATCCAACAATTGTCTGATGGAGCGTACACACGGTCGGATTTTCCACCAACAGCCTGACATCACACATTTCCCGTCGGAAAATCCAATCATGTGTACGAGGTTTTAGACAAGTTTTACATTCCCGTAAATGTAATCCACTATTAGGCAACTCAAATGAGGATCTCTCTGGATCAGCAATTAGGAGGTTCAAACATACCTGTAAATAATTTCTGAAAAATCCCTGTCTGCAATGCATCAGTGTAAACAGGCCACTAGTTTCAGTTAATTAAAGTGAATGTGAACCCTATCTATCTTAAACAAAAAAAACAAAAAAAACAAAAACAACAACAGGGGTCCTCAACCCCCCAGGCCGCAGGCCGGTGCCAGTCCGTCTGTTGATGAGTGGGCCGCACAGTGGGAGGTGACCACCTGCTTTGCGGCCAAGCCCGTGTGTCCTATCCTGACTCCTCTCCCTGTCTGACCGACAGTGTCATCCTATCAGCAGGGCAGGTGGCGGGAGGAGCTGCAGATCGGAATGGAAAGCTCCTCCCACCCCCTGCCCTGTTGATAGGATGACATGGTTGGGTGGGTGGGGGAGTTGGGAGAAAACACACACTCACTGATCACTTCCTCTGCCCTGCCAAAGGTAGGAGTCCTGTTAAGGGGAAGCAGAAAGTAGAATCAGGAGAGAGGAGGGGGGGGGGGGCAGACTGCAGGGGCACTGTGATGGAGGAGGCTGTGATTGCTAGGGGCACTAGGGGGACTGCACTGTAAAGGGGCACTGTAATCATTACATCTAGCAACTAGTGACATCAGAGCCGGCATTGATGAGCACTGATAGGCAGCACTCATAGGCTTCACTGGTGAGCAATGATAGGCGCCATTGATGGGCATTGATAGGTGGCACTGATGGGCGGCATTGATGAGCACTGATAGGTGGCACTGATAGGCGGCACTAATAGGCAACATTGATGAGCACTGATAGGCTGCACTGATAGGAGGCACTAATGGGCACTGATAGGGGGAATTGATGAGCACTGATAGGTGGCACTGATAGGCAGCATTGATAGGTACTGATATGCTGCACCGATAGGTTTCATTGATGAGCACTTATGGGCATTGAGCACTAATAGGCAGCATTCATGGTCACTGATAGGCTGCACTGATGAGGAGGCACTGATAGGTGTCATTGATGAGCACTGAATCTGATAGGCAGCACCAATGGGCACTGGTAGGAGCATTGATGGGCACTGATAGGCTGCATTGATGAGCACTGTTAGGCGGCACTGATGGGTATTGAGCACTGATAGGCAGCATTGATGGACACTGATAGGCAGCACTGATGAGCTGCGCTAGTTGATGAGCAATGATAGAGGGCACTGATAGGCAGCATTGATGAACAAGTATGTTAGCCCAACATTAAAAAACAATTACACGCTTTGAATCTAAGTGACCCCCCTGCAGCTGCAATGTTCGGCTAACATCTCTCTTTCTAACAAGACCTCTGATGTGCATTCTATTCTTGAAAAAAAAAATATGTATATATACTGTATACAGTTGTGCTCAAAAGTTCACAGACCCTGGCAGAATTTATGATTTCTTGGCCATTTTTCAGAGAATATGAATGATAACACAAAAACTTTTATTTCACTCATGGTTAGTGTTTGGCTGAAGCCATTTATTATCAATCAACTGTGTTTACTCTTTTTAAATCATAATCACAACAGAAACTACCCAAATTACCCTGATCAAAAGTTTACATACCCTGGTGATTTTGGCCTAATAATATTCACACAAATTGACACAAAGGGGTTTGAATGGCTATTAAAGGTAACCATCCTCACCTGTGATCTGTTTGCTTGTAATTAGTGTGTGTGTGTATAAAAGGTCAATGAGTTTCTGGACTCCTGACAGACACCTTGCATCTTTCATCCAGTGCTGCACTGACGTTTCTGGATTCTGAGTCATGGGGAAAGCAAAGGAATTGTCAAAGGATCTACAGGAAAAGGTAGTTGAACTGTATAAAACAGGAAAGGGATATAAAAAGATATCCAAGGAATTAAGAATGCCAATCAGCAGTGTTCAAACTCTAATCAAGAAGTGGAAAAATTAGGGGTTCTGTTAAAACCAAACCACGGTCAGGTAGACCAACTAAAATTTCAGCCACAACTGCCAGGAAAATTGTTTGGAATGCAAAGAAAAACCCACAAATAACTTCAGGTGAAAAACAGGATTCTCTGAAAACATGTGGTGTGGCTGTTTTACGATGCACAATAAGGAGGCAGCGTTGTCAACAAGGCCTATGATGAAAGGTACAATTTAGTGCCAGTTCACACTGCTGCGATGCGTGAACCCTGCGAATCCACCGCGGGTCTCTGGCGGCAGTTCACACTGCCCTATAAGGACTGCTGGGAGTGTCAGTTAAAAGTTAATGACATCCCCAAACCAGTTCGCATATCACAGTGCGATATGCAAATTCGGACAGGAATCGGATGGCATGGTTAGTGGATTGTGGGTACAATGCTCTGGCTCTTGGAGATTATTCCTCCAGCCAAAAGTCTGTACAGTACTAAGGCACAGATCCTTCCGTTTTGGGGCTGGAGGAAGTATCAATGGATGACAAGTTCAGTGGCATCACCACACTCCTACTCCATTGGTAACTATGAGGTTCATTTACTAAAGGCAAATAGACTGTGAACTTTGAGAGCTTAGTAAATGAGGTAAAGTTTCACTTTGCAAAGAATACCCAATCATGTGCAAGGTAAATTAAAAAACATCTTTTTTGCTTGCACATGATTGGATGATGGAAGTCAGCAGAGCTCCTGCTCATCATTTACTAATCTCTGGAGCAACTGCAACAGTCTATTTGCTTTTAGTAAATCAACCCCCATGAGTCCCTCTGCAACGATGGCATGGATTTGTAGTTTTTTCATTCACAGATCTCTGCTGACTCTTGCCATGCTGTATATTACCCCCCTAAATATGGGTTCAATATAAATGGTCAGAAAGATGGAGTTCTCTTTTAAAGAAGGCCTCAACCAGGTGATAGTTTTTGAATACTCATGGATATGCATGCGCAGCTCAACATACAATTTTGGCATATTCCGGGATTAATGAATTCCCAGTTGCTTTGCTGTCATATCTCAGAATTATGGGTTTGCAATAGAGATTTTTAATTTTTTTTTGTATATTCTCTTTTTAACCACTCCAATACTGGGCGCTTTCACCCCCTTCCTTCCCAGGCCAATTTTCAGCTTTCAGCGCTCTCGCACTTTCAATAAGAATTGCGCGGTCATGCAACACTGTACCCAAATGAAATTTTTTTTATTTTGTTCACACAAATAGAGCTTTCTTTTGGGTGGTATTTATTCACAAATATGTTTTTTATTTTTTGCGATATAAGCGAAAAAATAGCAGAAATTAAAAAAAAAAAATATTTTCTACTTTCTGTTTTAAATGAAATCCAATAAAATCTAATTTTGGCATAAATTTAAGCCAAAATGTATTCTGCTACATGTATTTGGTAAAAAAAAATCCCGTTAAGTGTATAATAATTGATTTGTGTGATCACGGACATATGTACGCAGATGATCATGTACATATGTGTGCAGATGATCATGGACATATGTGTGCAGATGATCACGGACATATGTGTGCAGATGATCATTGGGACATATGATTTTACTGTTACATATGTGGGACAGGTGTTTTTACTGTGTGGGGACATGTGTGGGGACATTGTTTTGGGGACACCATTTAGGGGACATTGTGTGTTTACACTGTGTGGGGACACTGGGCCGGTGATCAGTGTGTAAAAAGCTGTAAAAAACAGCTCATACTCACTGATCACCGGCTGACTGTAGTGATCCCCTCTCCTCTACTCACTGACAACTTGTGTGAGGAGAGGAGAGCCGATCACCTAGCAACCAGCTCTCTGTTTACATCACATGACGGCTGTGATTGGGCACAGTCGTCATGTGATCAGGAGGGCAAATCACAGAGCCCCCCCTGCTATTCGGAGATGTGCCGTGTCCATGCGTGATCCCCCTCCTTCTGAGGGACGTTCCTCTCAGGATGAAGCTCCCACCCGGCCATATATGTGCAGTGGCCGGGTGGGAAGTGGTTTATAGTATAAATTTCTTTTAAAAAAAGGTTGTAATTTTTGTCATCAAATTCCAATACAATTCACATAAAACTTCTCCTACCCCCCCCCCCCAAAAAAAAAACACTAAAGAAAACCCAACAAAGCATCCCCCTCCAAATCTTCCATCCTCTAAGGATCCAGAAGTAGGGGCGAGGCTCTTCTCTGCTGAACGCTGCTGATTGCTCCTGTACTCCCACAGTCAATCACCTATCTACCTAGCTATCCACTTTAATCACTTATTCATTCCCATTTAAACACTTTGGGCTGAAGTGGGAAAGATGCAATAGGGATTTAACTGGAGAATCCCCCAACACACTGATTTACATTGGTGAAACTGTAATGCCACGTACACATGATCGGACACTGATTTACATTAGTGAAACAGTACGTGGCATAAGGGGAGCTCGAAGGTAGCCTATTGTCAACAATGCAGACAAGTGTAAATAAATATATATTTATTTTATATTATAAATCGTATACTGTATGTTTGTATTTCAGGATAGGACTAGTCCTTGGCCCTAGGCACGGGATCTCTGCCATTTTAGAATACCTGATTAAACTCCCTATGTCAAATTTCACTATTATCATAAAATTTGAACCATGGTAAGTAAATGTTCATTTAAATCTACTGACATGTTAAATATTTTCAATTTTTAATATGTAAAGGCAAACATTATGTTTTAAATTTTGTATAGAGTGAGGAAGGGTTAGACACTTTGTCAACTTTTTAGAGCTATCTGTGTCCTTGTTGGCAAGGTATACCCCTGTATTTCTCTATTTGTACATTATCACCTGGACCGAAAACAAGGGCAAATACAAAATTCAAGAGATTTTCCACCAGAACAAGAGTTGTTCCGGAGACAGCTAAGATTCACTAAGCTTTTACTCTGGGGATCCTTTCTCTGATTTACCATTGCATCTTGAGGACAATGCTAGCTGATCAGCCCTTCTGTACTATACCTTAAAAATAAATGAAAGTCTACAAAAATATGTGTGTCTAAGATGGTGCTGTTTCCAAGAAAAGTCTTCCTGAAGCTGCGTTCAGCTTCCCAGAAGTTTATAGAAATTGGGCCATGCTAGCAGAAAGTTGGTGGGGGTAGTACTGAAGCCGTTGTATGTTTACAATGAGAAATTCCCTTTTTACCTATAAACTAAATACATAAATGGCAGAATTCTATTAAACATTAACTGTGACAGGGTGTGTATCAGGGATCATAACACTGACAAAGCACCTATTTATTTGTGTTAAATGTGTACTCTTCAACTGCCATTTCATACCTGTTTGCCAGTTCTACGGGCCAAGATCCAGGTACAGGATCACACAAAAGTGAGTACACCCCTCACATTTTTGTAAATATTTTATTATATCTTTTTATGTGATAACACTGAAGAAATTACACTTTGCTACAATGTAAAGTAGTGAGTGTACAGCTTGTATAACAGTGTAAATTTGCTGTCCCCTCAAAATAAATCAACACACAGCCATTAATGTCTAAACCGCTGGCAACAAAAGTGAGTACACCCCTAAGTGAAAATGTTCAAATTGGGCCCAAAGTGTCAATTGTTTGTGTGGCCACCATTATTTTCCAGCACTGTCTAACCCTCTTCGGCATGGAGTTCACCAGAGCTTCACAGGTTGTCACTGGAGTCCTCTTCCACTCCTCAATGACGACATCACAGAGCTGGTGGATGTTGGAGACCTTGCGCTCCTCTACCTTCCATTTGAGGATGCCCCACAGATGCTCAATAAGGTTTAGGTCTGGAGACATGCTTGGCCAATCCATCACCTTTACCCTCAGCTTCTTTAGCAAGGCAGTGGTCATCTTGGAGGTGTGTTTGGGGTCATTATCATGTTGGAATACTGCCCTGCGGCCCAGTCTCCGAAGGGAGGGGATCATGCTCTGCTTCAGTACATGTTGGCAATTATGGTTCCCTCAATGAATTGTAGTCCCCAGTGTCGGCAGCACTCATGCAGCCCCAGACCATGACACTCCCACCACCATGCTTGACTGTAGGCAAGACACACTTGTTTCAGGGTCTTGGCAAATTTCTTATAGCCTAGGCCATCTTTATGTAGAGGAACAATTCATTTTTTCAGATCCTCAGAGAGTTATTTGCCATAAGGTGCCATGTTGAACTTCCAGTGACCAGTATGAGAGAGTGAGAGCAATAACACCAAATTTAACACACCTGTTCCCCATTCACACTTGATACCTTGTAACACTAACGAGTCACATCACTGCTCACATAATTTGTAATAAAAAAACATCTTTGCCATTCTGAAGCTTCCTTCCAACTATTTTGCTAATTATTTTATATATACTATGATTCTGTACTTGCCAAATATGCTGCAGAAATCTCCCTCCACGAAGTCTGGCTGCAACCATTTTATCTGTGGGCAGCGGAAGCTGCTGCCTGTTCACTTCCTGGATTTATGCAGAGGCACATCTCCAGCTCTGCAGCGCTCATTGGCCCTCTTATGATTTATCCGCCCACCCTTCCTGGCAAACTCTCATGAGAGTGAGAGAGAGAGCTGTGCATGATGTCATAAGCCTAGGCTTTTTACCAGACAAGAAACAGGAAGTGGGCTGTATAAGTTATTTACTGGCAGAAATTTTTTTTTTACTATCAAAGTCAAAACAACAAGGGCAGAAGATTTAATAGATGGAAAGTTTAAAAAATTACTGAAGATCCGCTTTAATGGCTGTGTGTTGACTTATTTTGAGGGGACAGAAAATTTACACAGTTATACTAGCTTTACACTCACTACTTTACATTGTAACAAAGTGTAATTTCTTCAGTGTTGTCACATGAAAAGATATAATAAAATATTTACAAAAATGTGAAGGGTATACTCATTTTTGTGAGATACTGTAAATCTAGTGCTCTATGGAGGATATTTAAATTAATCCATACAGAATGAAACCCAGGCTTTGTCTTGCTTTTTTTTTCTCTATATCTATGGGTAATTTTTTAAGAAACTCTAATGTAAATCTAATACATGACAAAGGATTCCCAGAACACTATGGGTTATCTAAACAGACAGGACAACAGGGGCTGCCCATGTAGCGTCACATATGGCGACCCATCACATTTGGCTACGCGCTGGACTGTGCATGCGCAACGCCACCATATGCGTTCCAACACTGTTTGCCACTTGGCATTATTATAATCTAACTCTATGTCCACTTGGATGGTGGGGGATGAACCTGGACTCAGGGGTGTGGCCACAAAATTCTGAGCAAGCGCAGATCGCCACAGTGTTGGAACGCATATGGCGGCGTTGCGCATGCGCAGTCCAGCGCGTAGCCAAATGTGATGGGTCGCCATATGCGCTACCCCCAGTATAGGGGATGAGTCAATAAATGGCAGCTGGAATTGAACAACCCGTAAACAAAAGCCTTTTTTAACCAGGCTATAAATAGATACATTTGAATAGGAGCCAGAAGCCCCGTTTGCTAGTTCAGAAGGAAATAATATATGTACAAAACTACTATACATTTCCTTTACAAAAAATGAAAAAAATTATTAACTCCAAATATCTAGGCCATCTCTCCGGAGCCCTCTGCATGAGGGCCACTACTGTGATGCCAAATGCTGCCGATGTAGCTGCCCATATACTGTACACAACAATACACAGCCCTGGAGTGAGTATCCATCATAATGGTCACAAAGGAAAGCGCTCAATGATAGATGGAAAAAAGCACTTCTCATTGGTCAGTGCAGTGGTTGCACTTAGCAATGAATGCTTGCCTTTGTGAACAGTGATGCCGTGTACACACGATCTGAATTTTGGCCAGCAAAAGACCGATGAGAGCTTTTCATCGGAAAATGTAAATTTCCGCCAGCAAAAGTTTGAGAGCATGGTCTCAATTTTTCAGTCGGAAAAAGTTCCGGTCGGAAATTCCGATCGTCTGTAGCAATTCCGACATGTGCAAAATTCCTACGCATGCTCGGAAAAAATTTGACACATTCTCAGAAGCATTGAACTTAATTTTCTCGGCTCGTCGTAGTGTTGCACGTCACTGCGTTCTTGACGGTGGAATGTCCAGAAAACTTTTGGGTGACCGTGTGTATGCAAGCCAAGCTTGAGCGGAATTCCGTTGGAAAAACCATCCAAGATTTTTCCAACGGAAAATCCGCTCGTGTGTACGGGGCATATAGGGAAATACTCACTTGGAGCCTGCAGTGCCGATCAGTGCATTCGGACGGCTAGGAAGTCTTTCTGCTCTCAGAATACAAAGGCCCAGTGGGGATGATTCCCCCATCATCCCCAAATGTGTAACTGGGGGAATCGTTTTTTTTCATTCAACCCGGTGGTTGACGGAAAAAAAATGACTCATCTATGGCCAGCTTAAGTCTCTATTGAGTAGATTCATTGTCTCCTTTTGTCCTGGTGACCATTTTCAAGTGAAAGCAAATCCAAAATGTTGTCATTGGAACAAGAATATTCCAATGGGAGAGATTTCCTCTTATTTCCTAATGTGTCTCTTGGACATAAAGTGAAGGTAAATCTCCTCAAAGGAACATAGATGGCAAAAACCTGTTAAAAATATTTTGGTATTAGATATACTTTAAATAACGAGCACCTGTTTCTTTTAGAACCTGTTCACACATGTGTAAAATGATATGCGTGATATGTGTCCTGATTCCTGTGTCTTTCAAACGTTCTTTGAACTGTTATGGGATCCTCTCAGCCATACCTTTCCTTTAGTATTGCTGTACACTGGTAAAAAAAATAATGGAACCAGCAGTAGCAGGTAGGTTTTTTGGCTACAGTCGTTGTTTTTAATGGGACCACCATGAGCCCTTGAATCTGGAAGACCAGCATTAAAGTTCAGAAAAGGCAAGTGTTGCACATACCTTTTGATATTAATATTTTCAGAATTGTCAGACCAATGTGAAACCCTAAATTTTTTTTATTATAATTATCAGTACAGTAAGGCCCGGAACGGAAGAGACTGTAAGGAGGGGTAGTGCAGGGTCGGGCATGACAGTGTGTCTTATGCCGCGTACACACGATCGGACTTTCCGGCGGGATTTTCCGCCGGACAATCTGACCGTGTGTGGGGCTCCGGCGGACTTTTTGTTCCCAAAAGTCAGACGGACTAAAGGCCCATACACACGATCGGACTTTTTGACAACCAACATGCAAATTAGCTGTTTTGGACCAACATCCGACCGTGTATACGCTCCATCGGACCAACTTTTTCCAGGTTTCATCGGACTTTTGTTGGCTGTGCGAACGGACCAACTTTCTGCCAACAAAAGTCTGATGGAGCAAAGTCCTATCGTGTGTACACAAAACCAACGGACTTTTGTACAAACCAATGCAGAACCAATGCAAAAGATCAGACAACAATACAGAAGTTGACCAAAGGTGGCGGTAAAGAGCAGAAAAAACAAGTGATTTGGTGAAAGTTGGCTGAAAAAGTCCTGCCGTGTGTATGCAATAGCAACTTGGAGCCAACGCCCTTTGGACAAAAATCCACGGGAAAGTTGGTCCACAGTCCGATCGTGTGTATGAGGCTTTAGTTTGAAGATTTGACTTAAAATTGTCCGCCGAACTCGGGAGTCCAGCGGACAATCCCGCCGACTGTGTGCTAGTCCGCGGGACTTTCGAAATGAACGGACTTGCCGATACGCGCTCGGAAAGTCCGTTCATTTAGAACGTGACTCCAGGTAGACGGGACTAGAGAAGGAAGTCAATGCCGCCGCCTCGATCAGCGACATTGACACCTCGCTAGCCCCGTCAGCTGGTATGGATTTGAAGGGGAATCCCTACGCTGAAAAAACGGCGTGGGGGTCCCCCCCGAATCCATTTCAGACCCTTATCCGAGCACGAGCATAAAAAAAAATTGTTATGTTCATTTTTATTTACACTTTTTTCCCTTAGGTGAATGGGTAGGGGTACATAGCCCCCGCCCGTAGACCCCGACAACCAATGGCCAGGGTTGTTGGGAAGAGGCCCTTGTCCTCATCAACATGGGGACAAGCTGCTGTGGGGTGGGGTGGCCAGAGCACCCCCCATGTTGAGGGCACGAGGCCTGGTACGGCTCAGAAGGGGGGGCGCTCGCTCGTCCCCACCCCCTTTCCTGACCGGCCGGGCTGCATGCTCGGATAAGGGTCTGATATGGATTCGGGGGGGACCCCACGCGGGCGTAGGGAATCCCCTTTAAATCCATACCAGGTGACGGAGCTTGCGAGGTGTCAATGTCGCCGATCGAGGCGGCGGCATTGACTTCCTTCGCTAGTCCGTCTACCTGGAGTCACGTTCTAAATGAACGGACTTTTCTCCGTGTGTGGGGCAAGTCCGTTCATTTCAAAAGTCCCCCGGACTTCCGCCAAAACTCCGGCGGATTGTCCACCGGAAAAGTCTGGGCATGTGTGGGCAAGTCCACACGTTCGGAAAGTCCGGCGGACCTCCGCTGGAAAGTCCGGCGGATTGTCCGGCGGACTAGGTCTGCCGGACAGTCCGGCCCAAAAGTCCGATCGTGTGTACGTGGCTTAAGGGAGACACATAAGTGGTTAATGTGAAGAGGTAATAGGAGTGGAGAGAGGGTAGGGGAAGTGAGATGTTTAGTCCAAGGGGGGAGTGGCTATATTTAAGGGAGAGGCGGAGTCAGACTGGGCAGTGTGACGAAGAAACTGAAGGAGGAGGCAGTTTTTTCTCACTGCTCCTCCATAATGGCCGACATCAACACCATCCTGGCATGAATGCGAGCGGCGGCAGCTACTAGGGGGCCTGAATGACTGCACAGCCAGGTCACGGCCCTGATCGAGGACGAGGCTGGTGGGTCTGGACCAGGTGAGGTGCCCCATCGCTCGCGGCCTGTTCATTTCACCAGAAGCCCGCGAGAGGACCGATCGGGTCCTCCAGCGAAACAGGCACAACCACAGGCCGCAGCAGGGCCCGGCAGTCCGCACGCCGCCAACCTAACTTGGGGGGACGCTGCCCACCTGGGAATCATAAGACACCAGGAAGGGCTGCATCCCTGCAGAGACCACATATACTAGGGAGGAGACGAGGAGGGACGGAGGGCCAAAAAAAGTCACAGGAACAGGCAGAAAAAAAGGCTGGCGGAGCTGCGAGGGGGCAGGGCCTATCTGAGCGGTGTGCAGTGGGTCAAGATGGAGGAGGAGGTTACAGGCAGGTTGGCCAGGCATCGGGCGGTTCTGGAAAGCGAGGCCATACGGCTGGGGGCAGAGCTTCAGGGGAGAGATGTGCTTCCCAACACCAGAGTGCCACGGCCTCCGGGGCCACTTCACCCGGGGGGCTAACAACTCCTCCGGTTATGGAACAAGATGAGCGGTTGGAAGGGGAGGTGCTGGAGGAGGAGGAACCGCAGGAAGCAGCGATGGAGAACAGCGAGGTGGCTGTTGGGAGAACTCCTGGTCAGCCCGGTAAGTCCACTAATGATTTGTCACTCTCTGATGCATTTGTTAGGGGTTGTAAAAGCGGGTACATCAGGGTCTGCCGCACCTACGGCGTGGTTAACAGGGGGGTTGCCTGACCAGCAACTGGCGGAGAATAGACCCGCCAGTTCAGGATCAGGGGCACAGCTAAAAGGTTTGTTAGAGGGCCTGTGGTCATTGGTGGGCAGATTCAAAGGGGGGCAGGGGCAGTCCCCACAAGTGACCCCATGGGCAGTCCCGGGGAGTGTTACAACGGAGGGGGTAGCGGGGGTCTCAGGTGACACTGAATCCTTGGTGACGCCGCCCCCGTGCTGACAGGGACAGGAGCTGTCACCGAGAAAAAGGGGCTGGGGAAAAAGGGGCCACAGAGACGGTGGGAAGGACGGATGTGGTAAGGATTGCGGACACAGCTAAATGTGAGGTGTACGCGTGCTTCGACTTAACTTGGACAGGGTGAAACCGGATAATTCCAAAAAAGAGCATGAGGAGAAGAGGCGGTATAGGTTGATCCCACGTACATTCAATACAGTTCCCCACACACGGCTCATGTGTAAGGTAAAGTCTACAGACTTGGAAATATCAGTTTGTAAATGGATAGAAAACTGGCTAAATGACAGAATTCAGAGAGTAGTGGTTAATGATTCTTACTCTGAAGGGTCTAAGGTTATCAGTGGTGTACCCCAAGGTTCAGTGTTAGGAGCCTTACTTTTTAATAACTTTATAAATGATATTGGGTCTCTAGGGTTGTCCCGATACCACTTTTTTTTAAGACCGAGTACAAGTACCGTTACTTTTTTTCAAGTACTCGCCGATACCGATTACCGATACTTTTTTTTTAATGTCATGTGACAGTTTGACTGATGGGCACTGATAGGTGGCACTGACTGATGGCTAGCACTGACTGATGGGGACTAAAAGGTGGCACTTATGGGCACTGATAGGCGGCAATTATAGGCACTGATAGCTGGCACTGACAGGTGGCTGGCACTGATAGGTGGCACTGATAGACGGTACTTCTGGGCACTGATAGGTGGCACCGACAAGTGTCTGGCACTGATAGATGGCACTTATGGGCACTGACAGGTGGCTGGCACTGAAATGCAGCAATAAATGACATGAGGAAAGGATTCATTTTTTAAAATGCTGTACACCCTGCCGCAGTAAGCAGGAGCAGACATCTTGTTACACCCAGCTCGAACTATATGAGCTGGGTGTAACAAGATGTCCACTGCTGGCTTACTACAGCCAAGTGCAGAGTGTACCAAGATGGGTATCGGGATGTTCAGCCGCTGACGGCTCTCTCGGTTGTCTCTCTCTCCCCCTCTCTCTGTTGTCTCTCCCCCTCTCTCTGTTGCCTCTCCCCCTCTCTCTGTTGTCCCTCTCCCTGATCTCTCTCTGTTGTCCCTCTCCCTGATCTCACTCTGTTGTCCCTCTCCCTGATCTCTCTCTGTTGTCCCTCTCCCTGATCCCTCTCCCTCGATCGATCTCTCTCGATCGATCTCTCTCTGTTGTCCCTCTCCCTGATCTCTCTCGATCAATCTCTCTCTGTTGTCCCTCTCTCCCTGATCTCTCTCTGTTGTCCCTCTCTCCCTGATCTCTCTCTGTTGTCCCTCTCTCCCTGATCTCTCTCTGTTGTCCCTCTCTCCCTGATCTCTCTCTGTTGTCCCTCTCTCCCTGATCTCTCTCTCTCCCCCCTCTCCCTGATCTCTCTCTGTTGTCCCTCTCTCCCTGATCTCTCTCTCTCTCCCCCCTCTCCCTTATCTCTCTCTCTCTCTCCCCCCTCTCTCCCTTATCTCTCTCTCTCTCCCCCTCTCTCCCTTATCTCTCTCTCTCCCGTATCTCTTTCTCTCCCTTATCTCTTTCTCTCCCTTATCTCTCTCTCCCTCCCTCGATCTCTCTCGATCGATCTCTCTCGATCGATCTCTCTCGATCTCTCTCTGTTGTCCCTCTCCCTGATCTCTCTCTCGATCTCTCTCGATCTCTCTCTGTTGCCCCTCTCTCCCTGATCTCTCTCTGTTGTCCCTCTCTCCCTGATCTCTCTCTGTTGTCCCTCTCTCCCTGATCTCTCTCTCTCTGTTGTCCCTCTCTCCCTTATCTCTCTCTCTCTCCCCTTATCTCTCTCTCTCTCTCCCTTATCTCTTTCTCTCCCTTATCTCTCTCTCCCTCGATCTCTCTCGATCGATCTCTCTCTCGATCTCTCTCTGTTGTCCCTCTCCCTGATCTCTCTCTCGATCTCTCTCGATCTCTCTCTGTTGTCCCTCTCTCCCTGATCTCTCTCTGTTGTCCCTCTCTCCCTGATCTCTCTCTGTTGTCCCTCTCTCCCTGATCTCTCTCTCTCCCTTATCTCTCTCTCTCCCTTATCTCTCTCTCTCCCTTATCTCTCTCCCTCCCTCTCTCAGCTTCAATCTCTGTCACAGTGAGGAACAGGGCAGCAGAAGACACGCCCCTTTCACACACGCTCCCTTGTAATGTCTTAATTACACAGGTTGACTCCGCCCACCCTCTTCGTCCGCCCGCCCTCTGCCTTCACCCGCTGACTCCCCCCGCCCTCTGCCTTCACCCGCCCTCTTCGTCCACCGCTGTCTCCGCCCGCCCTCTGCCTTCACCCGCCCTCTTCGTCCACCGCTGACTCCGCCCGCCCTCTGCCTTCACCCGCCCTCTTCGTCCACCGCTGACTCCGCCCGCCCTCTGCCTTCACCCGCCCTCTTCGTCCACCGCTGTCTCCGCCCGCCCTCTGCCTTCACCCGCCCTCTTCGTCCACCGCTGTCTCCGCCCGCCCTCTGCCTTCACCTGCCCTCTCCGTCCACCCGCTGACTCCGCCCGCCCTATCCGTCCACCCGCCGACCAGGTATCGGATAAGGCATCGGGAGCATTTGTGCGAGTACAAGTACTCGCGCAAATGCTCGGTATCGGTCCCGATACCTATACTAGTATCGGTATCGGGACAACCCTAGTCTGGGATTAAAAGTAACATTTATGTCTTTGCAGATGACACCAAGCTATGCAGTGGAATAATGTCCTTGCAGGATGTCTCTAATTTACAAGCCGACCTAAATGCACTGTATAATTGGGCGACTATGTGGCAGATGAGGTTTATAAATGTAAAGTTATGCACTTAGGGGCTAAGAATTTGCATGCATCATACATGCTAGGGGAGTACAACTGGGGGAATCCGTAGTGGAGAACGATCTGGGGGTTTTGGTAGATCATAAGCTCAATAATAGCATGCAATGCCAAGCTACGGTTTCCAAGACAAGCAAAGTCCTTTCTTGTATTAAGAGAGGCATGGACTCCAGAGAGAGAGATATAATTTTGCCCCTGTTCAAATCATTAGTAAGACCTCATCTTGAATATGCAGTTCAGTTTTGGGCACCAGTTCTCAAAAAGGATATCAGGGAACTGAAGAAAGTGCAGAGAAGGGCAACCAAACTGATAAGAGGCATAGAGCTCAGCTATGGGGACAGATTAGAGGAACTGAATTTATTCACTCTTGAAAAGAGGAGAATAAGGGGGGATATGATCAACATGTTCAAATATATAAGGGGTCCATATAGTGAGCTTCGTGTTGAGTTATTCACTTTACGGTCAACACAGAGGACAAGGGGGCACTCTTTACGTCTAGAGGAAAAGAGATTTCATCTCCAAATACGGAAAGGTTTCTTCACAGTAAGAGCTGTGAAAATGTGGAATAGACTCCCTCCAGAGGTGGTTCTGGCTAACTCAGTAGATTGCTTTAAGAAAGGCCTGGATACTTTCCTAAATGTACATATAATAACTGGGTACTAACATTTATAGGTAAAGTTGATCCGGGGGAAAATCCGATTGCCTCTTGGGGGATCAGGAAGGGATTTTTTCCCCTGCTGTAGCAGATTGGAGCATGCTCTGCTGGGGGGTTTTTTTTGCCTTCTTCTGGATCAACTGTGGGTATAGAATTGGGTATATTGGATTGTACGATATTTTTTCTTTTATTTATTTATTTTTTATGGTTGAACTGGATGGACTTGTGTCTTTTTGCAGCCTAGCTAACCAAGTAACTATGGAACATTTGCCAATTGGCTGCAAGCGTTCTCCATTATGCAGGGGTTATTCTGCTACATGGACGCGGTCGGAGAGGCACACAGGGTATACAGCGGTACTGCTTGGCTCAGATATGACGAGCAGTTCCGACAGTGCAGAGCGGTGCGTCCGTCGTTGCGCTGGGACCATAAACACATTAGCCTCTGGATGAGACTTATGGCTTCAGCGAGGGCCCCGCCTCAGTTTCTTCAGGGGTGGCGGGGGTAAAAATGCCTCAGGACTGCCGCCCTGGAAAAAAGTGGGGGGTGTGCTGGCAATATAATGAGGGCTCCTGCAAGTTTGGGGGGTCCTGCAAGTTTAAGAACGAGTGTTCAGGGGGTGGGGGAGCCCATACATTATTCAGGTGATTCAAGAGAGGGAAGCGTACCGGAGAGCCTGGTCACAAAAGGGATGACGCCGGTGAAGGAGGAAAGGATGCTGCCTTTTCTAAGTAGGTATCCAGACAGGGAAGCGGCTATGCTGCTTACGTCAGGGTTTCGGGACAGTTTTAAGATCCCGTGTTCATTGGCGGTAGTTCCACCGATGGCAAGGAATCTGAAATCTGCTTTACAACACCCGGTTGGCAAAAGAGGTGGCTTTGGGTCGCATGGGGGGGCCGTTTGCAAAAAAGTCGTTAAAATACTTGGTGGTTTCGCCATTAAGGGTGGTGCCCAAGAAGGAACCCAACAAGTTCCGCCTTATACATCATTTATCCTTCTCAAAAGGGGGCTCAGTCAATGATTTCATTGACCCTGAAGCGTGCACAGTGTTGAATCGTTTCCGGTTGCTGGGTTGCTGCTGGCAGGAGCAGTTTTATGTGGACAAATGTTTGCCCATGGGTTGCTCCATTTCCTGTGCCATGTTCGAGGCGTTCAGTTCCTTCCTGAAGTGGGTGGTTAGGGATGTGTCAGGCCTGCATGCCAAGGGGTAAGTTAGAGGACCTACAGAAAGAAATTCGGGAGATCCACGGACTGCGAAAAGTACAATTGAGGACTTTGCAGTCATTACCGGGTAAGTTGAATTTCGCATGTAGGATCATCCCGATGGGTAGGGTTTTTTGTTGGCGAATGTCGGCAGCCACAGCGGGGATTAAAGCACTGACTCACTTTATCCATCTCACCAGGGAACACAGGGAAGATTTACAAGTATGGTATGAGTGTCTGTCCTCTTACAATGGCAAGTCGGTGTGGATGTCTGGCCCGGTGAGTAATTTTGATGTGGAATTGGTCACAGACGCCATGGGCTCCACGGGCTACGGGGCATTTTTTCAGGGGCGTTGGAGCACCGAACCCTGGCCACAGTCCTGGGTAGAGGCGGGGGTTCCTTCGTAACCTGGTGCTGTTGGAACTTTTTACAGTGGTTGTGGCAATGGAACTATGAGGGGATGCATGCCAGAACCTGAAGTTGAGATTAAATTGTGACAACATGTGAGTGGTGCAGGTGGTCAATCGCATGTCAACATCATCACAACGGGTCATAAGGCTTTTTGGTGCTGAGGTGCTTGCGTTTGATCTTTCTCTATGTGGTACACATCCTGGGGGTTGACAACACGTTAGCGGACTCCTTGTCTCGATTTCAGTGGGAGAAGTTCAGGGAGCTGGCCGCAGGTGCAGAGAAGGTCCTTGCCCGTATTGGATTTGGGAGCTGCCCTTGGAGTCGCCGCGGGATGGATCCGGCAGTCAGTAAGTGAATCAACATGTTTGCATTGCCGGGGTCCGAGGTATGCCCGGTGGAATCGGTGCTTGAATTTTTACGGGTTAGATCAGCTGGGATGGGCCCATTTCTGAGGCATGAGGACGGGTCCTATTTATCAAAATTCCAGTTTGTATCAGTATTCAGAAAATGTCTTACGAAGGCGGGGTTGGATGGGGCTGAATATGCTTCACACTCCTTCTGCATCGGGGCAGCTACTGAAGCTGCCAGATGTGGGTTGGATGAGGCAGCAGTACGCAGAATTGGGAGGTGGGAATCAAGGAGATTCCGTACCTACATAAGGTCTCAATTGGCAGTTGAATAAAAAAAAAAGGAGGGGGAGCATGTGGGTAGGCTGGATGTGTAGGTTTTGTTATGTGTAGTAAAAGCAGGTGGTTATTGGCGATGGTACCTTTATGTTGTAATTTTTAGTTTCAGATGGAGATTCCGCATGCCTTGTCTGGATCTTAGGTCACTCCTATGTTTGTTGGGGGGCCATGAGAGGTGATGCAAGACCAGATGGCAGGCAACTGGGTATTTCAAGGAGGGAGGCATATGTGCGCTGGTTAGGAGTGCCCTGGATGCGGTGGAGCAGAGACATAACAGAGGTAGAGAGGTATGCTAGGTTGGATAGACCACCCAATGTGTTAGTGATACATGCGGGGGGAAATGATCTGGGGGTCCGACCGGTCAGGGATCTGATCGTGGACATCAAGTCCGATTTTATGCAGTTGCGCACGGAGTTCCCTAGCACCCTGCTGCTTTGGTCGGACATCGTGGCCCGGACAACATGGCGCTGGGCGCAGTCCGTCGTGCGCATTAACAAGACCCGCATCTGGATTAACCTCCCTGGCGGTATGATTATGTCTGCAATTTTGTACCAAAAGCGGTACAATCATTTTGCAGGGAAATTTGGGTTTTTTATATTGTAGACTGCAATTCTTATGAATAACTCACTTAAATCTGTCCAAACCACAGTCTAGTAGACATCCCGGGTATGATAAAGTTTGAAACACAAAATCATAAATTATAATGTAGCGGGGTTCTACCCCTTTTAGGGGAAGAGACTACATCCCCCATAATCCCCCAGGCTCCCGGGCTGCTTGTTTCCGCCCGAGAGGCTGCTGGGGGAGGTTATAAAAAAGGAGGAGGAGAGACCGCCTCTTCCTCTTGGGACACTTCCTCTTCTGAGGCCGGACAGGACTGGCCTGCCTCTGCTGACAGAGCTGGTGACGCGGAGAAGACAGCCAGCAGAGACACCTGTGCGGACCGGAGCTGAAGGCCTGAAGCCTGGGCCTTGCAGCCGATGGAGTGAGACTCTCACCCCTCAGAGTCCACAGCAGCGGAGCGGAGACTTCCCCTTACTGTCGGTCGGACGGAGCTGATGACCGGAGTTCAGGGCTGTGACTGAGGAGACCGGACGCCGCCATTGAAGAGACCAGAGCCACCATTGGAGGGACCGGAGCTGAGGACGGTACCCAAGGATTGGTGAGAGAGCCGAGAGGCTCATCCTGCATTGACACACACGTTTTATGCCTATTGAACTGCCTAGGCGCAATTTACCTCAGAGCAGCAATGTTACTTTTTGTGGATTACAAAGACACCATTTAAAGCTACATGTGCACCACCTCTACAGATTCATTGCCGGTGAAGAACACTGTACTAGTACAAGGACTGAGCTCTATTGCTAGGGATCAGGCCTGGTCCATTAGGTAGGCGTAGATAGATTTATTGCACCTCAGGGGTGCATAGCAGACGGTCGCCACACTGGGCGCTCCGTTTCCCCACTGCCAGTTGTTACATATGTGTGTACATGTTAAAGTGCATATTGCAGGGACCTGCTAAAGTATTGTAAGTCATATGTTCAAACGCATGTTGCTATTTCTTTTCCTTACTGACAAAAGTAAAGCCAGTTATTCTTATTTCAGCAGTCTGCTTGTGAGTTCATACCAATTACACTTAGAGTATAAGCTAAGTTTTATGTGCATAGGGACGTACCCCTTTACTAACTGTGCCAGAGTGGGTAGAGCCAAATTGCCGGGGGTTGGTGGAGCTGTACTCAGGGACCCAAAACAAACCAGCGGCTCTCTTAACTGGGGGTAGCGCTACAATAATATAATAAAAATATATATAAAAATTATTCAATAATGTAATCAAATCAAAAACACTGAAATTTGCTCAGTTACAGAATAATCGCTGTCATTAAATTTAGTGTTTGATGATGAATTGTGATTCTAATTTATTATCGTTGTTTTCTAGCTGGTCTAAAACCACTTTTGACATAAAGGGACACTTTTTGGTTGCTATGGACAATCTCCTGTTTCCAGGCAGAAAAAAATCTATTTATTATATAAAATGACATGCAGGGCACTGGGCAGACCACTAGGGACAAAGGGGATGTGTATTTTTTGTATACAGTACTGTAATCTGTAAGATTACAGTACTGTATGTGTATTGTGTTTTTTAACTTTTTTGAATTTGGCGCCGATCTCCGCTCCCGTGCGTCGTAACGTCGCAGGGAATGGAGATCAGCGGCACTCGGGCACTGTGTGAATCGAGCGAGCAGACAGCTCGCACACAAAGCGGGGAGACATTGCAGGATCCAGGGGAAAAGGTAAGTAACTTCCCCCTGTATCCTACAATGCAAGCCCGAGTCCGGCTCGGGGTTACCGCTTTTGGTACTGAAGATCCCACCCCGAGCCAGACTCGGGAATACCGCCAGGGGGGTTAATAAGGTGGTGGCGAGGTTCGTGGCTCAGAATGGAGGTATGGTGATTAGACACAAGGAGTTAGAGACGAACGTGGGGCTCTATTTGAGGAGGGATGGAGTTCACCTCTCTGATGTGGGAATTGACTTATGGTCTATGGGGTTACAGGAAGGGATCCAACAATTGTTATATATATATATATTGGATTGGATTGGATTGGATTGGAGTTATTTATTTGGTTTGTTTAATAAAAGGCTGTCATGGCCACTTTACTCCAAAAAGAAAGGTGTGGTCTCATCATTTGAGGTGATTAAGAAACGGGTTGGAGTAAAAGTGGTTAACAGCGAAATTGATATGGGGACATTGGGACTACACTGGTCAACTGAGGCCCGGAACAGAAGAGACTGTAATGAGGGGTAGTGCAGGGCTGGGCATGACAGTGTGTCTAATGCCGCGTACACACGAAGGGACTATCCCGCGGGATTATCCGCTGGACCGAAGTCCAGCGGATAATCCCCTCGTGTGTGGGCGCCGGCGGACTTTTTTTTGGCCAAAGTACGGCGGACTAAAGTTTCAGGTTTTGTTCTCAAATTATCCGCTGGACTTGGCAGTCCAGCGGATAATCCGGTCGTGTGTAGTATGGTCCGGCGTACCAAAAAGGACGCATGCTCAGTAGCTATTATGTCACGGACTCGCTCGGTCTGGTAAAACTAGCCTTCGTTTTGAAGCTCGCACAATCGTCACGCTGCTGAATTTTTTATTTTTTTTTTTTTCTGACAGCGCGATTTGTATGTTATCGTACTTGAAGAATGATTTTGCCTTGCTGCTTGTATATTCACGCAGAGTACTCCCGAACGTTTTTACTTCAGCATTCTTTAGTGAAGTTATATATTTGTGTATATATATATATATATATATATATATATATATATATATATATATATATATATATATATATATATAGATATAGATATCCAAATCACCAAATGAAAAATATATCTATATTTCTCAATAAGCCCAAAAAAATATATAGCGATATCTACATATATATATATATATTAATATATATAGATATATAGATCTATACGTGTATAAAAAATATATATATATATATATATATATATATATATATATATATATATATATTATATATGTACATATATCTCTATATAGATATTTTTTATTATTTGTTGGTTATCAAAAGGATTAGTTATTACACATGATACAATTGTGGAGTCAGCAGAGCTTGCCCTTAATTCAGATCTTAACCCTCACCTTTCCAGCGACTGCACTTGCAGTTCCATTGAAGTTGCACTTTACACTTGTATTGTCAAATGAATGTTTAGACATGTACCTGCCTACTCCTAAAGAAACTATGTTTTTGAATAACAAGCACGTATATCATTATTTGATGAAAATTAAATGACCATTTATTCTGGTTAAAACAAACAAGGCAAAACAAAATAGGAAGGCAACACTGGAGCCACTTGTAGATTTTGTGAAGACTTTTTGCCCCAACGGCAGACACCAAGTTTGTGAAGCCAAAAATTAAGCTTGGGCACATTTCATACAATATAGGGAGCACAAGAAGATTGACCAGGAATCAGACAGACCAGGAACAGCAGCAGATGACATCTATGTCCCCAAGCTGTGGCACTACAACAGCCTGTGTCTTCTGTGAGACCAGACTGAAGCCAGGCAATCACTTCCGACTCTTCCCACCACGCTGCCCTGCACTCTTCCCTGCAGTCTTCCCTGCACGCTTCCTTGGAGGCTGACTTGTGGTAGGAGGAGGAGTAGGGAGGAGGAGGAGGAGGAGGAGGAGAAGAAGGAAGACGAGGAGGAGGAGGAGGAGAAGTTGGTGTCGGGCCTTCATGGGTCAGGCGGGTGGATTCTCGTAATTCACCCCTCAAACCCCCCCTAATTGCCTCAGAAATGAGGCCCTCACACAGGTGCCGTTGGCCCCTCTCCATTTCCAGCAACCTGCTGGACACGTAGCTGGCATAGGCCTCTTCTGGAAGGGGGGGTTTGTCGAGAATCGCACTCGCCTTCCGAATCAGTTGCAGTGATTCCTCCTCAACAATGGTCATCCTCCTGGGCCTTCTTGGGGGTAAGGGCAGGGGTGGAGGTAGACTTCTTAATTGGGTCTGGCTGTCACTCTGGCTCGTGCTGGGCCCAGCCACCTCCTGGCTCTCGCTGGTCATGTCCTCCTCCTCCTCCATACCACTTGTCCCGGCATCATCCTGGGTCAGCTCATCCTGTGTGCAAATAAAAACAAAAATCAAACACCTGTTTTGTGGTTTCTGGCCTCCTCAATCATCCAATTGTAAACTTAGGAACGACCATCTAAATTTTCCAAAAGATCCAAAAGGCTATCATTTGGACCCCTGCATTTTCCAAGCAGATCACCAATGTTGTCTAACGCTTTTTTTGCCACTACTGGATGTATGTATACACTATATATGTATCGATATGTTGCACCAACACTTTTTAGAAGTGTGCATAATTTTTGTCAGTTTTTTTCACAATTCTGAGTTCAGGGTGTTAATTGTTTCACATTTTAACGTTTACAGCATTAATATTCACACAATCACAATTTAGGCTACTAAATATATACCTGGCTCCAGCTGGGCGCATCAGCCTGCTCCAAGGTGGAGGGGTCTTCTCCTTCCGTGGAAGCCTCAGCTGGGGTGGAGGGAAGAGTGGAGGGAAGAGTGGAGGGAAGGGTGGAGGGAAGAGTCGACAGTGATTGCCTGGGTTCCATCTGGTCACCTATAAAAGTCAGTTGGTTGTAGTACCACAGCTTGGGTACATAAACATTCTCTGCTGCTGCTCCTGATCTGACTGATTCCTCAATCTTCTTGCGCTCCCGCTTGTACATGTGCCTTAAACTTGCAATTCTGGCTTCCACAAACTTGGTGTTTGCGTTGGGGACTTTAGTCTTCACAAAAGCCACAAGTGGCCCCAGTGTTGCCTTCCGGACATCCCTATTGCCATATAAAGGGTTCTTGAGCTGCCACAGGTTGGTATTTTTTCTGTACAGGGCAATGAATTCGGACATGAACTGCTGGTCCTTGAATGGATTCAACTGGGGTGATGACATGTTTGTTTCTGTTTTGTTAGTAATGGCAATACAAAAGACCAAAAACACAAATGTTACTTAAAACGCACAACCAGTTTTTCTTAACAAACATTACACAACACACCCACACACAGGCAGCAACCCCTACACACAGGCAGCAACACATCCACACAGGCAGCAACCCCTACACACAGGCAGCAACCCCTACACACAGGCAGCAACCCCTACACACAGGCAGCAACCCCTACACACAGGCAGCAACCCCTACACACAGGCAGCAACCCCTACACACAGGCAGCAACACATCCACACAGGCAGCAACCCCTACACACAGGCAGCAACACATCCACACAGGCAGCAACACATCCACACAGGCAGCAACCCCTACACACAGGCAGCAACACATCCACACAGGCAGCAACCCCTACACACAGGCAGCAACCCCTACACACAGGCAGCAACCCCTACACACAGGCAGCAACCCCTACACACAGGCAGCAACCCCTACACACAGGCAGCAACCCCTACACACAGGCAGCAACACATCCACACAGGCAGCAACCCCTACACACAGGCAGCAACACATCCACACAGGCAGCAACACATCCACACAGGCAGCAACCCCTACACACAGGCAGCAACACATCCACACAGGCAGCAACCCCTACACACAGGCAGCAACACACACATATCCTTAAAAAATGCTGGCCCAAAAACCAAAAAAAAACACAGTAATGCATCCTAGAAAACACTTACCTTCGTACAGAGCGCTCGCTACTTCCGTTCGGGAACACGTGGGCCCCTCAAACAGCCTTATATACACTGCGCACGCGTCGAAGTCCGCCTGCGTCCTCCGCGTCGCCCGCCCATGACGTTCCTCATGACGAGTATTCCCCGCCCCGCTTCCCCTCGTTGCATTGTTGGTGAATTAATTCATAAATATGGCGGACACATTCTCAGCCAGTAGCGCGGAGGAAAGCCAAGAAGCCAACACATCTGCATCCAGCAGCAGATATAAGGCCACCAATATGGCCTTTGAAGAGATGGTGGAGATGGTGGACATCCTCCAAAGGGAAGATTACGACGGGGAAAATGGCCCGTACCCTCGTCCCAACTTGCGCAAGGACAAGATTCTCACTACAATCGTCAGCACCCTGGAGCAGAAATTCGGCGTACGAAGGGGCAAGGATCAACTGCGCAAGCGATGGTCCGACATCAAATCCAGGGAGCACGATCAGTATAGGAGAATTCGAAAAGCCATCAAAAAAAGTAAGTCAAGCACGTGCGCTACTATGGTTATACTTGATATGTCTAATCTTGCGCAGATGTAATTACCATTCGTACCTGAAACTTGCGCAGATTTAATTACCATTCGTCCGTGAAACTTGCGCAGATGTTATTACCATTCGTACCTGAAACTTGCGCAGATGTAATTACCATTCGTACCTGAAACTTGCGCAGATGTAATTACCATTCGTACCTGAAACTTGCGCAGATGTAATTACCATTCGTACGTGAAACTTGCGCAGATTTAATTACCATTCGTCCGTGAAACTTGCGCAGATGTTATTACCATTCGTACCTGAAACTTGCGCAGATGTAATTACCATTCGTACCTGAAACTTGCGCAGATGTAATTACCATTCGTACCTGAAACTTGCGCAGATTTAATTACCATTCGTCCGTGAAACTTGCGCAGATGTTATTACCATTCGTACCTGAAACTTGCGCAGATTTAATTACCATTCGTCCGTGAAACTTGCGCAGATGTTATTACCATTCGTACCTGAAACTTGCGCAGATTTAATTACCATTCGTCCGTGAAACTTGCGCAGATGTTATTACCATTCGTACCTGAAACTTGCGCAGATTTAATTACCATTCGTCCGTGAAACTTGCGCAGATGTTATTACCATTCGTACCTGAAACTTGCGCAGATTTAATTACCATTCGTCCGTGAAACTTGCGCAGATGTTATTACCATTCGTACCTGAAACTTGCGCAGATTTAATTACCATTCGTCCGTGAAACTTGCGCATATTTGTTGAAAGTTCCGTTTGTCTTCATAACGTTTATTGAGTTTACCTGGCTTTGGGTTGTTGGAGTTGTAAGGTTGTTTATTATTGTCACTATCTATACAATTACTGCTGTAGTAAGGGTTTTAGGGGTAACTTACACAGGGACTCCAGAGGCTGTTTTGGGGGGGGGGGATAAATATGTTAAGCAGGGTGTCATGCTCACAATTCCCAAAAAATGCTCATCATCTCTAAATACTGTAGGTGGTGACTTTTCAAAGAAGTACACTCACCTGTCCCTTGGATGGTGCAGCTACAATCTCTGATCTTGCAATCATGAAATTAATGTTTGCGGCTTCACTTCCCGGGTCACTATTGGGCATGCGCCAGTTGCGCAATGCAATAGGACTGGTCCGCGCGAGCTCGGGGACCCCTGTGTGTCCCAGCAGACAGCACGGTGGGACGGGATGTGGCGTATACTTCTGTGGGAGTCTAGGGCCGGATGTGTGTGCAAATACCTGCCTTACACAGGTATCTGCAACCCATCCCCCCTAAAAGGTTCAAAATAAGACACCACAGGGTGCAGGGATCCAATGAGCGGAAGTTCAAATTTAGGGTTGAAGGGCGGTTTAAGTATTGGAGTTTCATTAGATAGACATTTCAATTCTGTCTTCAAGTAGGATCTTCTAACAAACTGCTAATAATTGGCAAGACTTTTAAACAATGTTTACTAATCCTATTTTGGCACTCAAATATCAGTGTGATTCAAAAGTGTACCTTTTTGTGTTCCATTACCATAGGGGGCAAAAGACTCAGACGTCAGTCCGAACCTACGAGGACCTCCCGGCATCACCAGACTAATTGGGCAGTTAGCCCAAGCCCGCGCGTGGATGTGGCGGAACAGGTCGTTGAAGTCGATCAAATCTGCACCCCACCAAGTGAGTGTCTCAGAACACAGATTGAGGTAATAAATTAAGGTCTGCATGTTTTTGACACTTTTTTTTCTTGTGTTTTATCTACCCAACTTTTAGGTGATGCTGATCTGTTTGTGGAAGGACAAGCTGCGGAGCCATTTTCCACTGACAGTGCCCACAGGCTTATTGGCCAGATCATGGCCTGGAATCTGCAGCTGGAAAATATGCAGAAGGAGATGGCCACCATGCAGCAGGGAATGAAGGACATGATTGATGTTTTGGGGAGAATCTAAAGACCCCTTTTACATTTCTTAACATCAATCATGTCCTTCATTCCCCTTTTGATGCGCTGTTTAACTAATTTTAGAGGCCAAATTTTTAATATGCACACGGTATGTCAACATGTGCTATGTGCCATCAGGCGATCTCAATGGACGCATTTGGTGTTTGCAACCCCTAATGCTAGTAGGTGAGAGGGAAGGGGTTTCACACACAAAACACGTCCATTGATTCCCCATAATGGAACATTTTCCAGTTAAATTAGTGTGCATATTCAAAATTTGGCTTCTTCTGTTCATGGGTTACCTGTTGAACTTTGTAAGTTCTGGACTTTTACATTGTGTAAATAATTTCAAATGCTAAGCCTAAATTTTTTAACAATTTTAAACATGTTTTTATGTTTGTTTTAAAAAAATCAATCCCAAAAAAGAATATGTTGTGAGAAAAACACCAAAAAAATGTCAAAAAGATAACATAAAAAAAAAAAAAAATCTGGAAAAAAAAAAAAAAAAAAAAAAAAAAAAAAACCAAAACAACAAAAAAAAAAAAAAAAAAAAAAAAATTATAAAACAAAAGTTTTGGATGTGCACTATAATAAAAAAAATAATGTTTGCACAAATTCAAAAATGTGTGGCTTCTTCTTTTTAAATACTACCAGTTTGACTAAAACATGTTGTGGTTCATTGACAAAGGGGCTTATTTACTAAACGCTAAACAAGTTTGCCACTATTAAGATGTGCACTAGGACAACATATAAAACAGGCCAAATTAAAAGCAAAACAATACGAAACTACCAATATTTCAAACATAAATAACTGTATTTATTCTTTGTAAATCAAAAAGATGGTTTAAGGGTCTGCTGCCATTTCAATGGCCCCCCTACCATTAAAATACTGTAAATAAAGGTCCCGCACTTGCTGGGCTGATTGTGGTGCGGAACCAAGAGGGCGATTATCCAGCCCTGTCATGTTGCCTTCCACTCCGGCCTCAGGGCCAATTGGTAAGGAGTATGTTCCTGAATGTTTCCGTAAATAATTGTGCATGACACAGCATGCAAGAATGATAGTATTGAGTTTGTACTCTGCCAGATGTAGGGATGTAAGGAGCAATCTGAAACGGTTGGCCATAATACCAAATGCATTTTCCACCACCCTTCTTGCTCTGGCCAACCGATAATTAAAAATCCTCCTCTCAGGGGTGAGGGATCGTTGGGGAAATGGCCTCATCAGATGGTCACCCAGACCGAACGCCTCGTCGGCAATGAAGACGAAGGGGAGTCCCTCCACATTATCTTCATCTGGTGGCAGCTCCAGCCCACCAGTTTGGAGACGATGACCGAACTCCGTGTGGTTGAAGACTCCTCCGTCCGACATCCGGCCGTTTTTCCCCACATCCACATACAGAAAGTCATATTGTGCCGACACCACCGCCATCAACACGATACTATGGAACCCCTTATAATTCCAATAGTATGACCCCGAATGGGGTGGGGGCACAATTCGCACGTGTTTGCCGTCAATCGCCCCTCCGCAGTTGGGAAAGTCCCAACGGGCAGCAAACTGGGAAGCCACAGTCTGCCATTCCTGTGGCGTGGAGGGACACTGTGAAGTCAAACAGAAAGATACAATTTAAATTATAAACCAGGCAAAACACCAAACTAAATGCAACAAATTAACAAACAATTTGGAAGAACATATGTATTTATTTAGTACATCCTTGAAATAAAGCCAAAAGATTAAGGATAAAAGGGACAAATCTCTGATTGATGACCCCTCTGATGGACCAGAGAAGATAATAATGGGGATGTGGGTGGGGAGTAAATAATTGTAAGGTCACACAATACACATGCAATTAATTAAAGGTGTGTGTGGGGGGGGGGATAATTACAAGCTGACCAAAACCACATGCTATTAATTATCAGGGGGTGTGGGGGGGGATAATTACAAGCTGACCCAAACCACATGCTATTAATTATCAGGGGGTGTGGGGGGGGATAATTACAAGCTGACCAAAACCACATGCTATTAATTATCAGGGGGTGTGGGGGTGGGGATAATTACAAGCTGACCAAAACCACATGCTATTAATTATCAGGGGGTGGGGGGGGATAATTACAAGCTGACCAAAACCACATGCTATTAATTATCAGGGGGTGTGTGGGGGGTGGGGATAATTACAAGCTGACCAAAACCACATGCTATTAATTATCAGGGGGTGTGGGGGGGGATAATTACAAGCTGACCAAAACCACATGCTATTAATTATCAGGGGGTGTGGGGGTGGGGATAATTACAAGCTGACCCAAACCACATGCTATTAATTATCAGGGGGTGTGGGGGGGGGATAATTACAAGCTGACAAAAACCACATGCTATTAATTATCAGGGGGTGTGGGGGGGGATAATTACAAGCTGACCAAACCACATGCTATTAATTATCAGGGGTGTGGGGGTGGGGATAATTACAAGCTGACCAAAACCACATGCTATTAATTATCAGGGGGTGTGGGGGGGGATAATTACAAGCTGACCAAAACCACATGCTATTAATTATCAGGGGGTGTGGGGGTGGGGATAATTACAAGCTGACCCAAACCACATGCTATTAATTATCAGGGGGTGTGGGGGGGGATAATTACAAGCTGACCAAAACCACATGCTATTAATTATCAGGGGGTGTGGGGGGGATAATTACAAGCTGACCAAAACCACATGCAATTAATTATCAGGGGGTGGGGATAATTACAAGCTGACCCAAACCACATGCTATTAATTATCAGGGGGTGTGGGGGGGGATAATTACAAGCTGACCAAAACCACATGCTATTAATTATCAGGGGGTGTGGGGGGGATAATTACAAGCTGACCAAAACCACATGCAATTAATTATCAGGGGGTGTGGGGGTGGGGATAATTACAAGCTGACCCAAACCACATGCTATTAATTATCAGGGGGTGTGGGGGGGGGATAATTACAAGCTGACCAAAACCACATGCAATCAATTTAAAATTGAGGGTCAAGGGGGGTGAAAGGGGGGGTGAGTAAAGCTGTACAATGGAGCTGGTAATATACATTTTTAACCAAAGAAAGTGACTAGGCTAGGGGTGTTTAGGGGGCCAAGCTTCCATGCTGGGGAGGTTGGTGCAAGCAAATATGCATGTGACCCACTAAATAATACATTCTTAAAACTATTTCGATAAGTCAACCATAAAATACTAGACAAAAAAACAAAATCCAAAAATAAAAGGAATAGGGGACATTCATAGAATAGTCCTATCATGGTAATTAGCTAATGATGACATTGATGCACTACATTAACAAACATACAAGACATAGGTAATTTTAAAAGAGAAGACTTACCTTAATGTATTCCTCCTGCAGGACGTGGATAATGGCAGAACAGGTCTCTGGAATAATGAGCCCCAGAGCCTGGGGGGAGATGCCTGTCGTGAACTTGAGGTCCTGCAAGCTTCTCCCCGTCGCCAAGTAACGCAACGTGGCGACTAGCCTCTGCTCCGCACTGATGGCTTGCCGCATGCAGGTATTCTGCCTGGTAATATAAGGGGACAGCGAAGCCAACAGACGGTGAAAAATGGGGTCCGTCATCGGGAGATAATTCCTGAAATCATCAGGATTATTCTCACGGATCTCACGGAGCAAAGGCATATGCGAGAATTGGTCACGCTGGCGCAACCAATTCTTGGTCCATGAACTCCTCCTCACCCTGTTCATGGACCGGGCTCGTGCCAAGGTGTTAACCGCAACACCGAGCCCCTGCACAGCACGAACTCGTTCCCGAGTACGTCCACACTCCATGGCTTCAAAACGGTCGGCTGATCAAACAAACAACTTAACAGAACGCACTGAAGAACAGCAAGGCCTATGAAGAACGACCTGAAAAACAGGAACGAGCGGACCAGAACGGCCTGAGAACAGGTAGGAACTGATCCACACGCACTGAAAGCCAGATACAAACCTCACAAGCACAAACTGAACGGCAGAAGCGAACGAATTAAGCAGAAGTCTGAGAAGCGCGAATCGTCTCTAACCAAACGTCAACTAACACGCGATACACACGAGATTAGCTGACGGGGCCCAAAGGGTGTCGTTTGGGATCTCGAGCTTCCTTTTTCTAGTCCCGTCGTACGTGCGTACGTCATCGCGTGAACCGCCGGACTTTTTGCGTGATCGTGTGTGGTCAAGTCCGTTCGCTTTTTAGTCCAGCGTACCTAGCGGGAAAGTCCAGCGGATTGTCCGCTGGACTTAGGTCCGCCGGCAAAAGTCCGTACGTGTGTACGAGGCATAAGGGAGACCCATAAGGGGTTAATGTGAAGAGGTAATGGGGGTGGAGAGAGGGGAGGGGAAGTGAGAAGTGTAGTCCAAGGGGGGGAGTGGCTATATTTAAGGGAGAGGTGGAATCAGACTGGGCAGTGTGAGGAAGAAACTGAAGGAGGAGGCAGTTTTACCACCCTCCCTATATGTTTTGGTGTGTATTTGTTGTGTGTTTGTTTTCTTCTTTTTCAGGAAAACGAAGAAGGTCGTCATGTCAACTGGGCTGGGCCTTTTCAGGCAGTGGCTGTGTTTTCTGGTGGTCTTTGATGGTGGCAGTAATCGGAGGTGATAAAAAGGGGTGGAGAGATCATCGGTAGTATGTGCCCCTCTGGTGTATTCCAGCAAATGGTTGCTGGAAGACGATAATAGTTGCACTGCGGGAAGGGGGTCGTCTCCAAGTGGTTACAGCTGGAGGCCTATCAATTGGAAAAGGTCCTGCAGTGCATTGGTGGTATATGTAGTGGAATGTGGGTTGCCGTCAGAGACCACCAGACTGGGGTTAACAAGTTGTGTTACTATGTTATATATATTTGTTATATATATATATATATATATATATATATATATATATATATATATATATATATTGGATTGGAGTTATTTATTTGGTTTGTTTAACAAAAGGCTGTTATGGCCATTTTACTCCAAAAAAGGTGTGGTCTCATCATTTCAGGTGGGTAAGAAATGGGTTGGAGTATAAGTAGTTAACAGCGATATTAATATGGGGACATTGGGACTACACTGGTCATAGAGTCCATATGCACAACTGTTGTCCAGGTCTCCAGCAACAGGGCTCAACTTGCTGCAACTTGATGAATGTTTTGTTTGATCAGAAATTATTTTTTATAAAGTGTTACTGTAGGAATTTGTATAATGAATTCACTGTGGCTAATAGGCTTTAAAACCTTGATCAGATTATATTAACAAAAAAGCTCATTTTTCAAATGATTAGCTTGTGTAACAGTAGTACATTTCCACATTTCCTTGTTCTTTCTGTCATGTCATTAGTTGTTTTAGGTGTGCATGATATCCTGGTGAGCTCTGTTATTGTAATTCACAGAGCCAGAATGGTTGCAGAGAAACAATGGTAGTCTATAACAGTAATAGCAGGATTTTAAGAAAAAGTCTAATTTTTTTTCTTGCATATCAAATGCACACTTTGTTTCTAAGATTGCAAATGTGTTATGGCCCTGAATTAGTTATTGGGTTTAAAGTGTTATTAAACCCTAATGTATTATTAGCAATTCTAGCAGCTGACCTGGGTATTTACCTTGTTTGCTCCTTTGTCTTTTTTTTAACAATTTATGCAGTACTTTACATATATATTGTGCATTCACATCAGCCCCTGAAAAGAGAAGTATGGGTTTTCTTTTTTTTGCAGAATCATACTTACCTAGGTGGATACAGCATCTGTCCCCCGGCGCCTCTAGAACTGACCAAATGTCGCCGATTGCTCGGTTCTCACAGCTCCCTGAGCAAAGAGCTGGTGACTGTCAGTCAGCGGCTCTCTGCTCTGCCCCCCATGCTCACTGGGGCGCTGGGCTGTGGAGGGGGCGGGAGCGGCCAGTTCAGGCTCTCAGCAGCTCACTGAGAGGCTGAGCTGGGTGCTGGTCCAGGCATGTGGGTGGATTCCAACAATATGGTCACGATCCTTCCCCAGCCAGGACTGGCTCTGTAACGTCCTCCGATATTGAGCTTCAGCCCGCTGTCTGCTATTCAAGTTTATAATCTACAGTACCTAACTCACATTCATACATACACTAAGGCCAATTTATCTACCAGCATGTCTTTGGCGCGTGGGAAACTGGAGTACCCAGAGGAAACCCACGCTGACAGAGAAAGAACATGCAAACTCCAGGCAGATGTTCTGGTTGGGATTTAAACCAACAACCCTAGTGTTGCCAGACAGACGTTCTAACCACTTAGCCACTGTGCTGCCCTTAATTTATCACCTTTAAGAGTTTTGCTTTCTTTTTAATTCAGCAGTTTCAAAGCTTGCTGCCCCAGGTTTTCTTTTTTTGGGTGGCTCCTTTTTCTTGCAGGTTTCTATGCAGCCACCCTTGCACGTGCTGAGAGAGATCACAAGCTTTTGTTAGCAGGCTGTCTGCCATGCATGGACAACCAGAGAAAACTAGATATGGTACACATGTGCTTGGTGGCACTTGGAATTATAGGATATGGAGCCCCAAGTAGGTGGATTGAGGCTTTGTAAATTTGGGGAAACAGCACACAGATTTTCTGGAAGAAAACATTTAAATGTCCTCCGCTAAGCTGGACCAGTCAAACCGTTGTCGGACACGTCCTCTGCACCCGCCTCCACAGCGAAGCCGTATATGACAGCTCAGGGTGGGATTGGGTTGGATCGCCTGCAGAAAAAGTATGTATACTGATTTCTTCTTTACAGGGCTAGATAGGTTAGTGTTAGATCATCGATGTCTGTAGATGCAAGGATTTTAGTTTTAGGGTGGACTTCTACTTAAAAACGGTAGTAAACCGCTGGGTGATTTTTTTTTTCTGACCTGAAAGGTAATGCCATAATGTGCTAGTATGCATCATGTACTAGCACATTATGTAAAACTTACCTGAAAACAAAGCCTTTCAGCGCAGTGCTGTCACCACTGGAGACCGTTTCCATCTTCACCCGGTCTTCCTTCTGGGTCCGAGGACTCTGGCTGTGTGACTGGCCAAAGCCATGATGACGTCAATCCCGCGCATGCCTGGGTGAGCCGCTGTTTACAGCACAGGACCCCGAAGGAACAGCCCGGGTGGGCGTTCCTTCAGAGCGAATGCGCTGGTGATGTAATCGGCCCAGTGCAGGTAAAGGCACCTTTTCCATGAATTTAAAACATACTGCAAGGAGGGGGAGCGGGAGGAGAAGAGGATGCATTCCTGCCCTCAGTGCCCTGGACTGCACCAGAAACTTTGTATGAAAGTGTATGCTGCGTATGCTGATATAAGGAGGGGGGCTTCGGTGACCAGAGACCTCCCACATTAGAGTTTCCCTTTACACCACAGTCCGCAGAGTTCCCCTTTAAATTAGACTCTGCAGAGTTCTCTTTGCCCTGCCCTTAACCTGTGAACATTGATGCTGCAGACTGTGATGTAAGGGGGAACGCTGCAGACTCTGATGTAAGGGGGCTCTGGTGATCAGAGACCACCTCACATCAGAGTTTTCCTTTACACCAGTCTGTCTATAGACTACCCTAGCCTGCGCATATACCTGCGGACTACGGCTAGTGTGAGGAAGTGAGCCGGTGCCACCACTATTTGTCTTCAGGCGGGGTCCAAAAGGCACAGGCCTGCGGAACGCGGCTAAAGAAATGGGTGGATAGATGCCGCAAAGATTTCTGAGTCAGGAGCGGAGCCCATGGGGGGGGGGGGGATCAAAATTAGATTTCAACTAGGGTGTTAAAAATCCTGGCACCAGCCCCGTGCCTAACAGAGAAAGCCTACTGAAAATAATTTTGGATTTGAGTGAAGTGTAATAAAGTTACCTCTACTGCAGAACAGGTCTTATTTTCTTTATGTTGAAGGTCTAAAGCCAATCTGTCTATTTCTTTGCCCAACACTGCCTGTCCAACATTGAATTACGGAGGATTCAGTCATTAAAGCAGGGAAATAGTCCTCTTCGCCAGGTGTTTGAGGCAGGGCAAATAGGATACAATCATGTGAGACCTAATTGCAGCCATTGCTTAGTGCCAATAAACCTGTCAATGGAACCCAGGGCTACTGTTAAACATCATGGGGCCTTGTACAGCCTGACAAGACTCCCTCTGGAAATATCAAAATTATTTTTTTGCTAAAAATACACAATAATCATTATTAGCAGACACAAACACAACATAACTTACAGGTTCCTGCTAAATATCAAACTGTATTAAGTTACTAAATAAAGCTCTGTGTGTGAATTACCGTATTTATCTTGCATATAACATGCACAGGCATATAACACGCACCCTAATTTTAAGAGGGAAGATTCAGGAAAAAAACTTAAATTTTAAATAAAGAACTTTGAAGCAAAAAAAGGGCAATGCCCATCGATGCAGCCTCACCAGTGCCCATCAATGCAGCCTCACCATTGCCCATCAATGTAGCCTGATCAGTGCACATCAATGCAGCCTTACCATTGCCCATCAATGCAGCCTGATCAGTGCCCATCCGCAGCCTCACCATTGCCCATCAATGCAGCCTGCTCAGTGCCCATCTGTAGCCTCACCAGTGCCCATCAATGCAGCCTCACCATTGCCCATCAATGCAGCCTGATCAGTCCCCATCTGCAGCCTCACCATTGCCCATCAATGCAGCCTGATCAGTGCCCCTCTGCAGCTTCACCAGTGCCCATCAATGCAGCCTTACCATTGCCCATCAATGCAGCCTGATCAGTGCCCATCTGAAGCCTCACTATTGCCTATCAATGCAGGCTGATCAGTGCCCATCAGCGCAGCCTCACCAGTGCATGGAGATTAGAGATTAGATTAGAGCCAGATTACACAGAGCGTGGATCTCCCGATTACTTGGCTGCCCGCCTCCTGGACCTGCTCCTATGATAGACGTCACATGTCCCGGCATTGGACCAGTGTGCTGTCTATCATAGGAGCCGGTCCAGGAGGCGGGACTTCATATAACAGCAGCCGCCAAGTATGCGGGAGATCCCCACTCTGTGTAATCCGGCGACGCTCGCCCCCCCCAGTCCCCTTCCCCTCCGAGGCATCCCAATAGAAAATATCAGAGTATAACACGCACACATTATTTTCACTCTGTTTTCAGGGAGAAAAAGGGCACGTTATATGCCAATAAATATGCTAGGTCTAATTCACATGGGTGCTGTGACCTGTACAGTGTGAATCAGCTTTTTTTATGTGGCTGGAGCTGTGTACAGGCAGCCTGTGTTGCACTATGGGGACACAGCAGCTGTACAAACACAACACAGACAGTTATTTCTTACAATTTTTACATTCTTTTTTTACATTTTTTTTTTTTTTTACAAATATTTTATTACTTTTTACAATTTTTTTCAGCTCCCCAATCCTTTCTCCGCAGCCTCAGCTGCACTGCAGATGAAGAAACTAGGTGCTCTGTACAGAGGCTTTTTATTCATTCAGAAACGGAAGCATAGTAAACACATTGGGGCATTTCCCCAAACTGATACCTTGTGGTTCCCCCTACAGCAGCTGAAAGCCAGGTGGAGGGAGAGAAGGGAAGCTGTTATCGCTGTGGCGGTAAGGGGGGGGTCCACAGGTGGGCCTGGGCAGCAGAGGGAATCAGACCATGGACAGGAGGGGTGATCGGTGTGGTGGGGGAGGCAATTACTGGAACTGATCCCCAATGTAGATCTCTCTGCAGAATCTGAAAGCCAATGGGAGAGAGAGAGTTTCACCTGCTGCAGGGACTCCTACATGGGGGGATCTGTTCTTGTAACTGCCCCCCCCCCACCACACTGATCACCCCCTCCTGTCCATTATCTGATTTCCTCTGTGCCCCATACGGGAGGCCCTGAGGGAACCTGTCACTTTTTGAAGTACCTGTAAGTATCTTTAAATTATACCTCTAGTTTACCCTAAGAAGGGTGGATATCTGATTGATTTACAAGGACTGTACCTGTTACAATAAGACTGGTCCACTAAGAAAGGGAAACTCTGCATAAATAGGCTTTTAGGAGAAATAGGAAATCATTATTGTAACTTCCACTAAGTGTGTTGCCAATTAAACATTAGTGTAACTCCCATTCATGAAATCTCTCTACACACTAAAAACCTGTATGTACCAAAATCATAACATTTCTCTCTCTGATGCTTTACTTGTAGTCTGCAATGCCTGTTGTTTACAAAGCTCTATAACTCAAGCTAAAATCTACACACAGTAGCATAAGAGCAGTAGCTAGTCATTTCTCCCTGTGGTCTCTGTGTACAGGTCCATCCAAGGTTCCCATGGCCTTTGGGAATTTTTTTCTGTACAGCTGTGACCAAAAGTTTTAAAAATGACACAAATACAAATGTTCAAAAAGTCTGCTATTTCAGTGTTTTTAGATCCTTTTTGTCAGATGTTACTATGGTATACTGAAGTATAATTACAAGCATTTCATAAGTGTCAAAGGCTTTTATAGAAGACAATTACATTGAGTTTATGCAAAGAGTCAATATTTGCAGTGTTGACCCTTCTTTTCAAGACCACATTGCTTGGGGTTTGTCAGAATTTGTGTTTTTTTTTTGATCACCCACTTCTTGAGAATTGACCACCAGTTCTCAATGGGATTAAGGTCTGGGGAGTTTCCTGGCCATGGACCTAAACTTTTGATGTTTTGTTCCCCAAGCCACTTAGTTATCACTTTTGCTTTATGGAAAGGCACTCCATCATGCTGGAAAAAGCATTGTTCATCACCAAACTGTTCATGGATGGTTGGGAGAAGTTTCTCTTGGAGGATTTTTTTGTACCATTCTTTATTCACGCCTCTGATGAAATCCCATTGGATGAAACCTGTCAGGCGGGCAGATGCAAGCATGCTGAGAGCCGCGGTTCATTATTGCTGCCTTATTCTTTTAATTTGGGCATCGCTGACTTATTGATTGGATAAATTACATCTACCATATCCTTGGAGTTCGTGATTTTGATGGCTTTAAGTGAATAAATGCCCATTACAAGCTATATTCTAAGATTGGATCAAGTCTATTACCATCAGTGTTTGGATAAGCGATGCAGTGATGCCTTGTGATTGATTAATTTATGCCTATTTATTATCACCTTCTGGTAAGCAGATTGGATTCACATTGGGTGTGATGTGCTTTTCCATACACACTGAAGCTGGTGAAGGGTCCTTTCATATTAATCGCTTCTTGGAAAGACCTGTTATTTGAAACAAGCGCTGCATTTTGGATTTTCATTCTTTATTTATGGCTGTGTTCTTAGGCAAAATTGTGAGTGAGCCCACTCCCTTGGCTGAGAAGCAACCCCACACATGAATGGTCTTAGGATGCTTTACTGTTGGCATGACACAGGACTGATGGTAGCGCTCACCTTTTCTTCTCCGGGCAAGGTTTTTCCGGATGCCCAAACAATCAGAAATGGGATTCATCAGAGAAAATGACTTTCCCCCCAGAGCTCAGCAGTCCAATTCCTGTCTCTTTTGCAAAATATCAGTCTGTCCCTGATGTTTTTTACACGAGAGAAGTGGCTTCTTTGCTGCCCTTGACACTAGGCCATCCTCCAAAAGTCTTTGCCTCATTGTGCGTGCAGAAGCACTCAGCTGCCATTGCTGAGCAAGCTCTGCACTGGTGGTGCCCCGATCCCGCAGCTGAATCAACTGTAGGAAACGGTCTTGGTGCTTGCTGAACTTTCTTGGGCGCCCTGAAACCTTCTTCCTAAATGCAGTAGAAACGTTTTTTTGTGGAATTAAGTTCATTTTCATGGCAAAGAAGAACTTTGCAATTAATTGAAATTCATCTGATCACTCTTCATAACATTCTGGAGTATATGCAAATTGCCATCATGAAAACGGAGGCAGCAGACTTTGTGAAAATAATTATTTAAGACATTCTCAAAACTTTTGGCCATGGCTGTATATTAAATGTTTATTTATGAAATAATGTGTCATGTGTATATAGTACATTATAATATAATATACCATATATATATACATATGTTATATATATATATATATATATATATTTTTTTTTTTTTTTCCTGCATGTTCGACTCAGCTCTTACCTCTAATCGGCATCCTAAAACATAACATTTTATTGGCAGCATTGATATTTATGTTGTGTTGTTGTGGCATGTTGATGATTCCAGAAATTTTTCTGTATCAAACCGTACATATTTTTTTGTGCCTGTAAATCTCTGCAAGGAGAGACCTGGAATGCAGATAGTAAAACTATTTTGAATACAAAGACTACTCGGTTTCAGTGGTTAATAAAGATGGTCAAACAAAGGCCAGGTATCAGCAGAAGAAGAAGATCATTAACTGGTTAACAATCACAAGCTATTCAATCTTAGCAAATACTTCATGTGAAAGGCCGAAAGCAAACCCCATTGCCCTCAATATGCACACAATCAGCTATACATATACACACACTGGCACACATACAGATATCTGTGCAAACACAGCCTCAAACAGAAATCCCACAATTGTATCTATACATGCAGCCTGCAATGCAAACACACACACACAAGTACTGATTTTTCCTTAACACACTAAAAATTAAATACATGGCAAATACCTGGACAGAAAACACACCCTTCACTAGCTTTAGGTATAAATACAATGTGGAGCTCAGCTAGAGGCCATACACCTCTCTATTGGCGGTCTTCTGTTTTATTTTTTTTGCCAAAGGCAATTTTTTTTTCCGTTTTGGATAGACTAATTCCGCGTACACACGAGCGGAATTTCCGTCAGAAAAAACTCGGATGTTTTTTCTGACGGAATTGGCTTGCATACACACGGTCACACAAAAGTTCTCTGAACTTTCGACTGTCAAGAATGCGGTGACGTACAACACTACGACGAGCCGAGAAAATTAAGTTCAATGCTTCCGAGCATGCATCGAATTGTTTCCGAGCATGCGTAGGAATTTTTTGCATCGGAATTGCTACAGACGATCGTAATTTCCGATCAGAACTTTTTCTGACCGAAAAATAGAGAACCTGCTCTCAATCTTTTGCTGGCGGGAATTCTGCCAGCAAAAGTCAGATGGAGCATACATACAGTCGGAATTTCCGACCAAAGGCTCTCATTTTGCTGGGGGAATTTCCGATCGTGTGCATAAGGGTGGGTTATAACCCCTGTCAGGCTTTCTTTTGACATTTGTGTCCCCTTTGGGCCTTTAAGGGGGGGGGGGGGGGGGGGACATCCTGTCCCACAGCAAAACAGGTAGTGAAAGGAAATCCCAAATGTCACCAAGGTCAGGGAAACCCCAAATGTTCTCATTGGAAGATTTCCCCTCTATTCCTGTTCTGCGGACAATCCAAAATTTGGGATTCTCTTTCACTTGCATGTTTGGTGATATTGGTAAACATGACAAACAGAGAGGGTGAATTTCCCTAAAAGGGGCACAGACAACATTAAAAAATTGTCAGGTGTTCTACTCCTGTGTTTTTTGATTAGGTCTTCTATGTTTTTTTTTCATTTTTTTTTAGTTTTTACTGGTGTTTCTGTCCCAAATCAGTAGAATAAAGACAAGTGTACAGAGGTCAGCAATATTAAGAGCAGTATTCAGGGATCAGTAGGGCAGAGGACAGGGGTGAGCAGGTCAGGGGTTAGGAAAGCCAAGGGCAGGGGGTCAGTAGGGCAGAGGAAAGGGGTTATGAGCAGGGCCAGGACAAGGGCTGGGCAGGAGGGGCAGCTACCCGGGGCACTGTGTTATCATGTGAGGTTCGGGGGCACCACAAGGAGATTGGGGAGGGGGTTTGTGTTGGGATTGGGAATTGGGGGAGGGGGGACAGCAGGAAGTAAGGATTGTTTGCCCAATAGGTCTACCAGTCTCATAATGAGTCTACTCTCAAAGTCTCTTCCTTGGTCAGAGTGAATGCATTAAGACAGGCAGCAATAGATGAAGACTTTCACTACCAGATGTTTGTCCACTGTAGATGCTTGCTGGTCTTTGGTTGGAAACACCTGGGTGTACTGGGTGAAGAGGTCGGTCATCACCAGGACATTCCCCTGTCCATTCAATTTACGTTTCAAGCACGGAAAAAAATTGCGCACCAACTCCATCGGTCCTTGACTTTGGAGATGGCCCTTTGGGGTGGCTTTGTGGGTAAAGTCTTTCTTTGTGAATAGGGGAGTAACTGTTATTCTCTACCTGCACAAAAGGTATGTTAACATTTTTAATCATATATTAGGGGGTGTTTGTTGTGAGGTTTAACCTATAAATGATTAACATATGAAGTGGAAAAATTGGTGATGAACCACACACCCTTGAGTAAATTATACAATAAAGTGCAATGCTATAAAAAAAACACTAGATGTCCCTAGTGTGTGATAGTGCAATGTGCTATACAAATGTAGTGTGAATACAACTGAATAAGCGTTGAAAATCCATCTAGTGTTCCAGGTGGTTACCAAATGTGCAATGTCCAAAAAATATCAATATATATATAAGTGATTAAATAAAGTCCAAAAAATTCATCTAATGATTTCCAATAATACGATGATCTTGTGAATCCGACAAACAGATAACTGTAAAATCTTCCTCCACCAACACCGATCACCAGATAGACATGACCCCTATTACAGAAGTCATATACAGCATTGGGTGCAAGATGTTCTCGTGATCCGTCTCAGTACCTGGCGATGGAACCTCGTCAAAAGGGATACCTGCCAAATCTCCGGAAACAACAAGATCAAAAGTGAAAAAGGAACAATCTCCCATGGTGAAGTTTTGTGCTCCACTTGCGTTCCACTGTGGGCGGAAGTGACGTGTCACGCTCGACCACACTCGACCACACCCACTGCTTTTCGTCAGCACGTCTGACGTCATCAGGGGTCTTTTTTTTTTGCATTGCATGCAGGAGTGACAGTATCCTTCAATATTAGCCTGCCTGCAGGACCAATAAAAACGGTCTCTAGTTTGAAAGTTATTTCAGGCCCTAAATGGCCATGATCATCATGCAAAACAGCCATCACAGTCTCTCTATGTTTTTCTGTCAGGAACAGTTGACATTTATCTTCAAGATCACATTAGGGAATCCTTCGATAGACCACATCATCACGTAGCTGTAACTAATTTCATTCCTTGTGAGCCAGGCGTGCTTCTTTTGGAGAGTTTGGTTTCAGTGAGTCTATGTCATCTCCCTCATCCTCCCTCTTCACCAGCTCATTTAGGGGTTGGGCTATCTTAGCAAATCCCTTGACTAACCTTCAGTAGTATGAGCAGAACCCCAGGAATTACCTGAGTTCAGTCACATTACTTGGTCTTGGCCTGGATGTGACAGTTTCTAGTTTCTTGGGGTTGGTGGCCACTTCCTTAGCAGAGACAAAATGTCCAAGGTAAGTGACAGAAGGCTGGTATAACTGGCACTTGTCTAGAGACAGCTTCAGCCCCTCATCATGAAGTCTTTGCAGCACTTTAGAAAACGATGATGTCCTCTAGGTATACCAAAACTTTAATCAGTCTCCCACTGTACGTTCCATCAGACGTTGGAAAGTTGGAAAGTTGGAAAGATCAGCAACAGGTTGATCTCTTTTTGTTCTCCAGCATAGCTTCCTCTTCTTACACAGTCCTGAATAATTCAGGATACTTCATGATGGGGTCCAAGGGCTGAGCTTTTCTTAAAACCGTTCTCTACCCCTCCAGAAGCTGTAGATTGGGTTCTCTGTTCTTCTGCCTCGACTCTGAGAACAACCTCAGCCTCACTGACACACCAGGTTAAGCAAAAGCTGCTAAACCCAGTTAAGCAATGCTACTGGGAGCACACATATAGATACCCTGCACTAAACTAAAGTTCAGTATCAAAAAGCAAACCTCAGACTGGTTAGTGGAAAATTAATATAAATATATTGTCACAGGTTGCAATACTGTAAATAGCAGTATTTACATAATTGATTAAAGTCCCACAAATTTCTTTTTTTTTTAAAGTCAGCAGCTACAAATACTGCAGCCGCTGACTTTTAAAATATGGACACTTACCTGTCCAGGGTGCCCGCAATGTCGGCACCCGAGGCCAAACCGTTCCTCGGTCCTCGGATGCTGCCGCCGCCATCTTCGGTAAGGGAATCTAGAAACTAAGCCTTGTGGCATCACTTCCCGGTTCCCTAATGCGCATGAGTGAGTCGTGCTGCGCAATCCAAATGGTCCCTGCTGTCTCTGGGACCCTGCTGTCTCTATGCCCGGAAGTGGGTGCAAATACCTGTATTAGACAGGTATCTGCACCCCCCTCCCCCTGAAAGGTGCCAAATGTGACACCGGAGGGGGGAGGGTTCTGAAAAGCGGAGGTTCAATTTTGTGTGAACCTCCGCTTTAAGTAAATGATTAGGTCAATCACAGTTCACTAGACAATATGTTCACTAGGCTATAGCAGCAAAGAATTGAGTTCTACGCTGATATATTAAAGTAAACCTGGTAATCCACAAAATCAGCAATAAGTAATGGCATTAGAAAACAGTAACATCAATGCTAATCAATACTGTGATAATCCCTCTATAAACAGTAGGCTAGATCGACTTTACAGTGCACTCTATATATGAATGTCAGTGTCAAGGACTTTCCAGGCATTTCCGGTCCTTCCGGGCGCACATAGGTGCGCGGCGGGCGCGCGCGCGTGCGTGCACGTTAGCGTGCGCGTGCGCGTTAGCGCGCGCGGCGGCGCGCGCGTGCATGTGCGCATGCGCGGGAACGCAATTGGCGCCAAAACGGGCTTTAAAAGCCCAGCAGTGACACTCAGCCAGTGCTGTGTTGTCTTTAAGCTTCCTGCTTGTCAGCCACCCGAAAACCTGATCCGAAACCTGAACCTGTGATCTCCCGTTACCGACCCGGCTCTGTTTGGACTACTCTACCTTCTCCTACCCGACCCGGCCTGCCTGACCTTGTTACATCTGTCTTTGGTTACCGACTCCAGCCTGCCTACCGACTCTGCTATTGCCTGCTCCTATCATCTGATTGATCTGCTGTTGCCAACTGGACTGTCTGACCTTGCCTCTGCTGATTCCCACTTGTTTGATCCACCTGTTGCCTGGTTCTGTTGTATCCTGCTTCAACCACCTACAGCTGCAGTCCTACATCCTGCCATCCGCATACGGACATTACTGGAGGACCTTCCTGTTGGTTCCAACACCTTCCTCTACAAACCAGGCACTCCTACCCCACTGTGCTCACGTCACCACTGTCCCCATCTCCAGTGGCACGTGAACCAGCGCTGTATGAGAGGTCTCCTCCTACAAGTCAGGCTCTACGTCCAGGTACGTAACAGTACAACACAGCCATGACTGAGCCTGCAGGAGAGACCCCTCCCATGACAGATATCTGTTCACACCTGTCAGCCCTCACTCAAGCCGTAAAATCCTTACAAGACGGTTACACCAGATTGGAGGGGCAAGTCCAGAACATCATCAACCCCATACACGTGGTTCCTGGGTCCGTTTCCGCCCCTGCTCAGGCTGCTTCCCCTCCTTCTGTCGTTATGCTTCCACCTGAGCCAAGGGTCCCCATACCTGAGAAGTTTTCAGGGGACCGAACTAAATTCCGGGCCTTCCGCAGTGCTTGTCGACTTTACTTCGCCCTGCAACCCCGGACTTTTTCACTTGAAGCCACTAAAGTGGGGTTTGTGGTCTCCCTACTATTAGGAGAACCACAGATCTGGGCACACCGACTTCTCGAAGAGGACTCTGTTTTGATTCAATCACTAACGGCCTTCTTTGAAGCTATGTCCCAGCTTTATGAAGACCCTGAACGGGTCGCCACAGCAGAGGCATCCTTAACTACACTTCAGCAGGGTCGCCGGGCGGCCGAGGAGTACATTTCGGATTTTAGACGCTGGAGTGCGGACACTCAATGGAATGATGCAGCTCTACGGCATCAGTTCCGCATGGGCCTATCAGAAGGACTGAAAGATGAATTGGCCCGGGTGGGCATACCTGATACTCTTGAGGCCTTAATCACCCTAACCATCCAGATTGATCGCCGCCTTCGGGAACGTCGCACTGAACGGGCCTACCAACATAATCGCCCTACTTGGGTGACTGCTAAAGCTCCAATTCCGGCTGCCCGCTACTTACCGCCACCCAACTTCCAGCCGATCCGCCCTGCACCGGACGCCTCCGAGCCAATGCAGCTGGGACTGATTCGACCCACCTTAACCCCGGAAGAGCGCACACGTCGCCATCAACTTAACCTCTGCCTGTACTGTGGAACAACAGGACACTACGTGCGCAACTGTCCGGTCAAGATGCGTAAGTGCTTTTCCTCTGTTCCTGCCAGTCTCTCAGCACTTTCTGCTAACACAACCCACATTGCTCTCCCTCTCTCATTGCAGCTCCAAGGAAGGACAATTCCAGTTAAAGCAATTATTGATTCCGGAGCATGCAGTTGCTTCATTGATTCTGCCTTCGCCAACCAACACAACATTCCCTTACGGAATAAGACCCACCGACTTTCAGTCTTCTTGGCCGACGGCTCCCGCATCAGCTCCGGACAGGTGACCCAAGAGACTTTTCCCGTACCTGCCATCACCTCCTTCCAGCATAAGGAGCTTCTGATCCTTGATGTGATCTCTTCCCCGTTGTTCCCAATCATCCTGGGCATTCCCTGGCTTCAGGCCCATAATCCCTCCATCAATTGGACTACCAGAGAAATCAGGTTCTCGTCCCCCTACTGCCAAGAACATTGTCAAAAGGAGTCTACTCAATCCTCTGTCACCCTATTTTGCATGGACATTGATCAGAACCTACGCCAATCAGTACCCGAACCGTATCATGGGTTCCTCGATGTTTTCAGTAAAAAGGGAGCAGACTCTCTTCCACCCCATCGGGCATATGACTGCCCAATTGAACTCTTACCTGGGGCCGAAATTCCCTTTGGGCGCATTTTCCCTCTGTCAGAAAAAGAACAGGAAGCACTAAAAATTTACATCAACGAAAACCTGGAAAAAGGATTCATCCGCCCATCTACATCTCCAGCTGGTGCTGGAATATTTTTTGTGACTAAGAAGGATCAGACTCTCCGCCCGTGTGTAGATTACCGGGAGTTGAATAAAATTACGGTTAAGAACCGTTACCCGTTGCCCTTAATACCCGAATTATTCCAAAAATTAAGGTCTGCTACTATTTTTACGAAACTCGATCTAAGAGGGGCATATAATCTGGTCCGCATCCGGGCTGGGCATGAATGGAAGACGGCATTCCGAACAAGGTTCGGGCATTATGAATATCTGGTCATGCCCTTTGGTCTATGTAATGCACCTGCCACTTTTCAACATCTGATTAACGATGTATTCAAGGACTTCTTAGATATTTTTGTAATTGTTTATTTGGATGATATTTTGTTTTTTTCTGAATCCCTCAGCCAACACCGGGAACACGTTTGCAGAGTCTTGGACCGTCTTCGCCTACATGGACTATACGCAAAAGCAGAGAAGTGCGAGTTCGAGCAACAAGAGATCCAGTTTTTGGGTTTGATAATATCCGCGACCGGTATCAAGATGGACCCCCAAAAAGTATCTGCTGTTCTGGAGTGGCCTGCACCCGTCGATAAAAAAGGTATTCAACGTTTCATTGGTTTCGCAAACTTTTACAGGAAATTTATCAAGGGATTCTCTGCCATCATAGCCCCTATTACACGGTTGACACAACAACATGTCAGGTTTCATTGGAGTACGGAGGCTCAAGAGGCATTTGAGAGACTTAAAAGACTTTTTACATCAGCTCCAATTCTCAGTCACCCTAACCCATCTTTACCTTTTTTGTTAGAAGTTGACGCATCCGAAGTGGCGGTGGGAGCGGTCATTTCGCAAAGACAGGGTAAGGAGGATTTAATACACCCTGTGGGATTCTTCTCCCGAAAGTTATCGCCAGCTGAAAGAAATTACGATGTAGGGGATCGGGAGCTTCTTGCCATCAAGACCGCCTTGGAGGAGTGGAGGTATCTATTAGAGGGTGCGGCTCACCCGGTATTAATATATACCGACCATAAAAATTTAGAATATCTAAGATCTGCCAAACGTTTGAGACCCCGACAAGCTCGTTGGGCCTTGTTTTTCACTCGCTTCTGTTTCCACATCACTTATCGGCCAGGATCAAAGAACGTCAAACCAGACGCATTGTCACGCATGCATGATAACCCTAAGGACTCACCTGCTCCTGACACGATTCTACCCACAAACAGTTTTTTGCTCTTACACACAGATCTCTTAACTTTAATCAAGGAAGCCTCTTCCCACTCTCCAAGACCTCCAGGAACCACCTTGACATCTCGAGATGGCTTGCTATGGAAGGGAAGTCAAATCTTTGTCCCTGAAGATATTCGAGTTAAGGTACTAACATTGTTTCATGATCATCCCTTAGCAGGACATTTCGGGGTACGGAAGACTCGTGAACTTGTACAGCGTACATTCTGGTGGCCCAATTTAAGGGAGTTTTGTGAAAAGTACGTCAATTCCTGCTCCATCTGCTCACGGAACAAGACTTCAAGGAACCGAGCCTGGGGACTGCTTAAACCTTTACCTATACCAGACAGACCTTGGAAAATGATTTCTATGGACTTTATAGTCGAACTACCCCGCTCTGAGGGGTGCACAGCCATTTTTGTGGTGGTAGATCGCCTATCTAAGATGGCCCATTTTGTGCCCCTGAAGGGAACCCCATCCGCTACAGAGACAGCCCGTGTATTCATTAAGGAGATCGTCAGACTACACGGAGTACCTACAAATATAGTCTCCGACAGAGGGGTACAATTCACCTCACGCTTCTGGAAGGCACTTTGTGAAATCTTGAAGATTGAGCTTTCTCTCTCCTCAGCCTATCACCCACAGACTAATGGGCAGACAGAGAGAACCAACCAAACCCTCGAGCAATATATCCGATGTTTTACTTCCTTTTCTCAGGACAATTGGGTTTCCCTGCTGCCTCTAGCGGAATTCGCATACAATAATGCCAGTCACTCAACCACTAACCAATCCCCCTTCTTTTCCAATTATGGTTTTCACTTGACTTTTTTACCAGATTTTGTTTCAGAATCCCCAGTTCCGGCAGTCCAGAAGACAGTGGAATTCCTCAAACGCAACAATCAGGTCCTACAAGAAGCTATGTCCAAGGCCCAGGCAGATAGCAAAAGGAACTTCGACCAAAAGAGAAGGGGGGAGCTGGTCCTGCAACCTGGAGATCAGGTATGGCTGTCTACATCCAATATCAAATTGATGTGCCCTTCTAAAAAACTTGCACCTAAATTTATGGGACCTTTTCCTGTTAAGAAGAAAATTAATGAAGTGGCCTATGAACTGTCTTTACCTGATTCTCTTAAAGTTCACCCGGTATTTCACGTATCTTTGTTAAAACCTGCTGTGCCTAATCCCTTCCCTGACAGAGGAACTGACCCGCCTGAACCTGTTTTGGTGGATGGTAACCAGGAATATGAGGTGGAGGCTATTCTCAATTGTAGAAGAAGACATGGGCAAGTACAATTTTTGGTCAAATGGAAAGGGTACGGTCCAGAAAGTAATTCCTGGGAACCAGACAGTAATTTACATGCAAAACGGCTAGTTCGTACTTACCTGATTGCCCACCCTGAGAAGGCAAGCCGCCTGGGCATCCGGAGGCTGCCCCTTGTGGGGGGGCAATGTCAAGGACTTTCCAGGCATTTCCGGTCCTTCCGGGCGCACATAGGTGCGCGGCGGGCGCGCGCGCGTGCACGTTAGCGTGCGCGTGCGCGTTAGCGCGCGCGGCGGCGCGCGCGTGCATGTGCGCATGCGCGGGAACGCAATTGGCGCCAAAACGGGCTTTAAAAGCCCAGCAGTGACACTCAGCCAGTGCTGTGTTGTCTTTAAGCTTCCTGCTTGTCAGCCACCCGAAAACCTGATCCGAAACCTGAACCTGTGATCTCCCGTTACCGACCCGGCTCTGTTTGGACTACTCTACCTTCTCCTACCCGACCCGGCCTGCCTGACCTTGTTACATCTGTCTTTGGTTACCGACTCCAGCCTGCCTACCGACTCTGCTATTGCCTGCTCCTATCATCTGATTGATCTGCTGTTGCCAACTGGACTGTCTGACCTTGCCTCTGCTGATTCCCACTTGTTTGATCCACCTGTTGCCTGGTTCTGTTGTATCCTGCTTCAACCACCTACAGCTGCAGTCCTACATCCTGCCATCCGCATACGGACATTACTGGAGGACCTTCCTGTTGGTTCCAACACCTTCCTCTACAAACCAGGCACTCCTACCCCACTGTGCTCACGTCACCACTGTCCCCATCTCCAGTGGCACGTGAACCAGCGCTGTATGAGAGGTCTCCTCCTACAAGTCAGGCTCTACGTCCAGGTACGTAACAGTCAGCGATGAAATTTAGAACTCCCTAAAGAGGTACCTCTTACTATGGACAACAAGCTAAGTTCTTGTAAAGCAGCTATCTGAGTGAGCAGTATTTAGCCTTAGTTCTTCAGCCAGCTAGCATTGGGGGCCCAGTCTTTACGGTGGTGCACAAGTACAGTCCTAGTAAAGTCAGCTGGCAGTAAATAATGCTTCTAGCTAGATGGCAAGTCCCTATGTGGTTAATCTCTACAAACAATAACAGGTTAAGGGCAGCAGTGACCTCTCACCAGTCCCTGCGATACAGCAACAGGGGTCCCGCTGTTCAGATGTCAGCTCACTTCTGGATGTGCCTGGAGTGACTCCAGTCTTCAGAACACTGCTGCAGGCTTGCAGCAGGTTGATGTGTACACAGGACCATCAAGGCACTTATTCTGCGGCTGTAAGTACTATGCCTTCTGAATCCTTATAGTTTATTGTAATATGCCAGAAAACAATAAACTGTCTGCAGACATGTGCCCACAATGCTCTCATAGCCAGAGATCATGTTACCTATATGTTAGCCATACACACACACATTTCTCTTGTTCAGGCTGCAGACTGAATGACAAAAATCTCTTAGATTTTTCTATTCATGCTAAACAACATGGATGGAAGAAGAGGGATGAGCTCAGACAAGTTCAGATGATAGTCTGGACCCTTCTGGGCTATCCCAACAGGAAGCTGTCACTGCACACCACAAATTATAAGTGGCCGAGGCATCCCTGCCCTGCATCCCCAATTTATGCACCCAGGTATGGGGAATGCCTCAGTCTCTTATTGTTGGCGGTGCAGTGACAGCTTCCGGGTAGGATAGCTCAGGCAGGCTTGGACTAAGATTCAAATGTGCTGAGCTAAACCTTATGGAAGAAACTCCTCTGCTAGCTATTTATTTCAGACAGCCGTAGCTGTCAGAATATGGGAACAGTGACCGGAACAGTGACTGCATCTAGTAGAAAGCAGTCACTGTTCAGCCAACCATGTGGCTAGAATTTTGAAGGATTCTGCATGATTTGGCCTAAATTCCAGCTATGCATTGCCAACTATAGTCAAATGAACATCATGGCAATAATAGGGTACCTTTTAAATACAAAATAACAATTTATGTGGTCTACTGTTTCCTTTGAATTGTGAATTACAATCATTGGTCCACCTTAAATGGGGTTAGGACAGTGGTTCTTAACCTCAGTCCTCATTACCCCCCACCAGGCCATGTTTTGGGAATTTCCCTTAGATAAAATAGCTGTCCAAAATACCAAGCCATTGACTTAGATTTAAAGCACCTGTGCAAGGGAAAAGGAAAGCCTGCAAACATGGCCTGGTGGGGGGTAATGAGGACTGAGGTTAAGAACCACTGGGTTAGGAGATGGGACTGAAGCGTGTTGATACTGTGTGATACTTGGATGATGAGTAAAAGATAGCCTTGGATAATTGTGCTTACCAAGTATGACCACCATTAACATAAAAAAAAAAATACCAAATCAACTGGGTTAATTAATGTCCTTATGTCCTTGCTTAATAAGTAATATTATAGGATTTAATGTGTGGTCCTCTGGAAAAGTCTGAAACGATTTACCTTGATCCTACAACTCCTGCAAATACAAAATGTGCATTTCAAATTCTACCTACTAAAAAGGTGTAGGGCTCCTGCCCACAACAGTATGGTACCCAGTCTGAATATAGTGGTTCTCAGTCAGCCTGGGCATTATTGTTGTAGTTCTGCTTTATGTTTGATCTCCCTTAACCACTTCAGCCCCGGACCAATTGGCAGCCAAAGGACCAGGCCCCTTTTTGTGATTCGGCACTGCGTCGCTTTAACTGACAATTGCGCGGTCGTGCGACGTGGCTCCCAAACAAAATTGGCGTCCTTTTTTTCCCACAAATAGAGCTTTCTTTTGGTGGTATTTGATCGCCCCTGCGTTTTTAATTTTTTGCGCTATAAACAAAAATAGAGTGACAATTTTGAAAACAATGCAATATTTTTTGCTTTTTGCTATAATAAATATCCCCTAAAAATATATAAAAAAATTTTTTTTTTCCTCAGTTTAGGCCGATACGTATTCTTCTACATATTTTTCTGGTAAAAAAAATCGCAATTAGCGATTATTGATTGGTTTGCGCAAAAGTTATAGCGTTTACCAAATAGGGGATAGTTTTATAGCATTTTTATTAATATTTTTTTTTTTACTAGTAATGGCGGCGATCAGCAATTTTTATTGTGACTGCGACATTATGGCGGACACATCGGACATTTTTGACACATTTTTGGGACCATTGTCATTTATACAGCAATCAATGCTATTTAAATGCATTGATTCCTGTATAAATGACAGTTGTAGTGAAAGAGTTAACCACTAGGGGGAGGGGAGGGGTTATGGGCTGTGACGTGTGTGTTTTTTTTTACATTAGGGGGCGGGGCTGACGTCTGACGTCATTGATCGGCTTTCCCGATGACCGGAAACAGCCAATCAATGACAGGCAGAGTAGGAAGCGCGGGGAGAGGTTTGTTTACACATACCTCTCCCCGTTCTTCAGCTCCGTGACCCGATCGCGGGACACCATCGGCGATCGGGTCCGCTGGTCCCGCGGCCCTGGTCACGGAGCTCTCGACCGGGTCGCGAGCGCGCCCCACAGGCAGGCATTTAAAGGATCACGTACAGGTACGTGATTTTGTCTGCCCGTGCCATTCTGCCGCAGTATATCTGCGTGAGGCGGTTGGGAAGCGGTTAAGCTCAGCTTAATTTTAATTCTGCCTGCTGTTGGAGAGTGTACCTGGCAAGAGTATGAGAGTATACTATGTACTATACACCTGTTATCAATTAGCACTTATAAACGTTACGTGGGTATAAGATGAGGTGCTCTTTATTGGAGTTCCCTAGCTGATCCCTGATGTTAGCAAACTTTTTTTCTCATATTCTTGGGTAAGAACAGACATTAGCAGACTTTTGTTGCCTGACTGCATGATTGCTATTTCATTTACTTAGTAATTTATTATAATTTTCTTTCTACTCAGACATGGCACTTGCATGTTCCTGATCTGAATAAACAGGCACTGTGTATCTAATTGCGGATATCACAGTGCCTGAATAATTCCTACAAAACAATTGGGTATTTATTATCACGGGTTACTTCTTTAATTTTCACATCATTTAGTACTTACTTTGTTCTTATTGCGTCTGGCAGTTTGTATTTTGCACATGCTGCTAGGGATGGCCCCTTCCAGTGGGAGTAAACCTATGACCAAATGTTACACACTTGTTATCAATTAAAGCATCTACAAATGTGGGTATAAGACCCCTTTCACACGGACGGACCGTCTATCCGTTTTTCTTCCATCTGTCAACGGACGACAATGCATTCCTATGGGCAAGCGGATGACCATCCGTTAACCTCTGAATCCATTTTTATCCATTTTTTCCAGGCTACGTCCAGATCCGTCAGTACGGATATTAACTGATGTTAACAGACAATGTCCATCAACGTCCGATCAGTTTTGAAGGAATAACTTTTTTTTTTGTTTATCTGTATGGGAGGAGCAATGCTTTCTGGGTAATTTCCTTAAAGGCACAGAAACTGCTGTAAACGGATCAAAACGGATACAAAAACGGATAAAAAAACGGATGTAAATGTGTACATTAACGGATGAAAAGGGATATTAACGGAACGGAAGACGGATGAAGCAACGGATAAGAACTGATACGTTTTTAACGTGGCTAAACTGATGGTACCCGTGTGAAAGGGGCCTTAGAGGAAGTGCTCTCTATCAAAGTTCCTTAGTTGACCCCTGATGTGAGCACACAGACATGTTTTCTCAGACTTTTGGGTAAGAACAGACACCAGCAGACTCGTTTGCTGCTTGGCTGTATGATTGTTAATTTGTTTACTTAGTAAATTATCATAATTTTCTTTCTATTTAGGCATGGTAGTTGCATGCTCCTAATTTGAACAGACTAACACTGTATATCCAATTGCGGTTGTCACAGTGCTTAAATAATTCCTACAAAATAATCAGGTATTTATTATTATTGGTGAAGTCTTTCACATCACTTAGTATTCACTTTGTCCTTATGTGTCTGGCAGTCTGTATTTTGTACATGCTGCTAGACTACATAATGCTAATCTCTTATCAGGATCACCATATCATAAGCACTTATTTCTTTCACCACTAACACACTATTTTTATCACATTGCTCTCCATGGCATTTTTTGCCACAAGTAATCATGATGATTCACTCAATGACCTTTTATGCACGTTTTCCTTATCACATTTTTGCAGTTTATTTTATTAAGTCACATATTGCACCTTCTTGATGTATTTTAGAGGGGGTAACAAAAAGTAGTATCCCCTCACTTTTTCATAACTACACACTTGCAACTTTACTATTTGATTCAGTTTATTAATTATATAATATGAGATTTAGGAACTAACTATAATTAATCTTCTCAGGCAGAGATGGCTATATTTGAGCCTTCTAGGCCTATATACAAGTCTTGCAATATGTATAATCTACGCATAATACACAGGCAATTCTGTGCTTTTGGCAGCACCTGGAGGGATCCCAATATACTGTGAGATCCTTCCTTGCTAATAAACAAAATAAAAAATTAGAAATGTCACCCTTTACCTTATCAGCATCATCTTTTGCTATAGTTAATTTCTATGACCCATGCTATAATAGCAATCAAATATGTATACATCAGACTAATTACTATAATTATAACAATTTTCTGGTGTTTTGGTCTGAGTTTCCCCTATGAGGGGCATACTAACCTGTGACCACTTGCAAGCCTCATGGGCCGGGGCTGTTCTCCCCTTGGGACGGAGGTGAGCGCAATTCCCAAGCAGGGTTCGGGATCATCATTGGGGGAATTCTTTATTTCCTTCTGTGCTTTTTAACAAAGAAGTCTCTGGATAAGCGAGCCGTCTTGGTGAAAGGGGTAAATATAGTGTGTTTGCCAAGTCTAATATTTATAAAGGAATGTGTTTACATATGATATATTGTAATATTGATATATGCCCTTTTTGATGTATTTATAGAAATGTAGGAACCCCCTGAAGAAGAACATAACCTCTAAGGTCGAAATGCATTGGGGCATTTTATAAACATCGGATAGTATAATTATAATTCATCCTTTCCGTAAAGTGGGGCTATTTATAAAAGTTTTCACGCAATGATAACCCATTTTTTTACTTGGATTCCATTGTAAAAATGTGTAAAATCTGGGAGAAAGTTGTGTGAATCTTGTGTGAAAGCAATTATCAGTATACCACAAAATGTGGTTTACTGTATTTTTTAAATCTGTGTTTGTTATTCTTTCAAACTGATTGGGGTAATTTCCTATGGCAAAGAGCAAACTAAAAAGGTCAGCAACCAATCAGATACAATTTTTCCGAATCTGACAACTGTGAACTGAAATCTGATTGGTTTTGATGCCTTATTGTTTTTTCCCAATCCTCATTGCTCTAGTACAACATTAATATCTTATTCAGATATTCTTACTCCAACTGTGTGGTTTCTGCCCCATTCTGGTCTGGTTCCAGTATTAGCACTATCTTCATACTGATCACTCAGCACCTACATTGGGTAATTGAGGCAGCTGCAGGGGTTCCGCAGAGGAAAGCCCCCTCCCAGAACACAGAGCTGTTGCCCTTTGCATTGAGCCTGCTAATCACGCTGGGATTAGACTCATTAAACCCACCGTTGGCTTCCCTTCTTACCATGGTAATCCCCTCCGCTCCCCCCAGATAAACGCATTCTTTTAGGGCTTACACAATGTTTACTGGGGGTGACCGCAGAGCCCTCAATGAAAGTGTTGTTTTACATGTTCTTTTCCACTCATATCTGAGAGCACAATAAGGAGGTAGGAAACGTACGTAGGAGACAGATGAGGAGCTGGCTCACGCAGTGTTGGTTTAAATGTGTCACAAGTTATTCAGTCTATCATGAGCTTGCAATGACCCTCGGTGACTGCATTTCCTTCAGTTTACTGTGAATTTGCTTCCTTAATGGATTCTTTATCTACAGTGTGCAGCAACGGGATTTGTCCTCAGCTTTATTGTACTGTTACCTGTACAGTCTGGTACTAATACTAAAAGGTACCTATACAAAACAAATGCTGGGCATTGACAGGCAGACATTTCTCAGAAATCAATGGGTAGGAAACATTCACAAACACTAAAATCCAGGTTTAATCATAAAATTTGCCTAATTAAGTGGTGTATGCTTGGTTAAAGCTAAATGCAGGAACAAAAATGGAATATATTGCAGGTTACCAATCTCCAGATGTACTGGCTACATTTGTTTTTATTTTTAATGCTTTTTTAATATATAGGAGCAGCGTTGCACTTATTGAACAGATATAACAAAATTCCTTTAAAAGTATATTTAATACACAAAAAGGAAACAAATAAGATAAATTCATTTTAGGGTTTCCATACACTTTAGAGCAGGGGTAGGCAACCTTAAAGAGGTGGAGATCTACCTGAACAACATGGGAGAAGTCAAAGATCACTGGGCACAGTGTCACTTGCTCCCCTCTGATTACCGTATTGCAATTGCTTGCATTGCACAGCAATCATTGGTTTAAATAAGATAGTGAGGAAGCAATATATCGCCTCCTTACCACCTGTCAAACACACTCGGATCGCTTTTCATGGGAGCAGCAGTGTCTGCTGCACTTGTGAATGAGCCCTTAGTTGCATTCAGCAATGGCACCCTTAATGCTCCTTGACATGTAAGGTTAGGGGGTGGTAAAACCCTACGGTTGAGTTGGCTTATGTGGCTCTTGCTCCCTACTTCAGCTCCAACTTTACAATTATCCCTCTGAATTGCACTCTGTTTGATGCTCTGGAATGGCGGGTCAGCAAGTCCAGACCGTGATCTACCAGTCACCTGTCCACAGTCTACTGGTAGATCGTGATCTACAGGTTGCTGACGCCTGCTTTAGAGGAAAACTTTCCTAAGAGAAGAGAAAAGAAGACGCTTTTCTGCACATAAGTGTCATGGAATAAGGATGCTGCATCATCAGATTTATGCCTCCCAGTAATGTTTGGTGTAGGGAAATGTTAATATCTAAGCATTAAATAGCAAGGTATCTAGAACAGTTTTTTATTGTTATAGGTCTTGGCTTCCATTACTGTGCTGTATTGCGCTGCATACAGTATAAAAACTGCCTGCAACATTTGGGGTACTGTCACACAAGTTTCTAAAGTGTTTGTTACCCCAGCATTTCATATCCCTGATTTGTGCCTGCTGTACCATATACTTGTATAATAAAGTTTCCTGTTCTCTTTGTATTGCTTGCTTTGTGTAATCCCTGTTGTTCCCACTAGTCCCTTTGCTTTCCTAATAAAAACTAACCACACTAAGCAGGATAATTCACCATGATCACTTCTCTAGCTGTGCTGGGATCTCAGCCTGCTCTCCTCCAATGATCAGACTTGTCCTGACACGCCCCCCTCCTGCACAGCCATTCACTTGGAAGCTCAGTGTACTGCTGCTTCTCCTCCTCCCAGCTCTTATGTAGCTGAGAACAGAGGGAATCTTTTCACTTATAAAAAAGGAAAATTAAGGTATTTATAATATTTTTTATATCTATACAGAAATGTTTTGACTTTCATTTCAATTTTTAACTAAATGGGTTGCTTTACAAGATGATCCTTTACAATCACTTTAAGGCCATAAAAATGAATGGCAACATCAAAAAGACATGTATGTCTGTCAGTGCAGATTTTCAACAGTAAAACTAGTTAACAAAAGTTTCTCCCTCACTTCCCATAGTGCATGAAAAAATGCACTATGGTAAGTGAGGGAGAAATGTGTCAGTTTATGAATTCAGATTGTACTGTGTGTAGTGTGAAAGGGCTCTAGAAATAGCCACCCACGTTTCACAATTTGATTGTACAATCTGTTTTAGATTTAGATCAACAACTGCAATGTTAAGCCCTACCTGATTATAACACAAAAACATTTCTTTCACTCATGGTTAGGCCCCTTTCACACTGGGGCGGTGCGGGGCGGCGACGGTAAAGCAGCGCTAGTTAGCGCTGCTTTACCATCGTTTTACCCGCGGTATGCGGCCGCTAGCGGGGTGGTTTTAACCCCCGCTAGCGGCCGCAAAAGGGTTAAAAACCTCCGCAAAGCGCCGCTGCAGCGGCGGTTTGCGGGCGGTATCCCCGCGGTTTCCCATTGATTTCAATGGGAAGGAGCGGTATAGGAGCGGTAAATACACCGCTCCTTCACCGCTCCAAAGATGCAGCTAGCAGGACTTTTGTTGCGGTCCTGCTAGCGCACCGCTCCAGTGTGAAAGCCCTCCGGCTTTCACACTGGAGTGAATGGGGCCGGTTTTTTCAGGCGGTATACAGGCGCTATTTTTAGCGCTGTACCGCCTGAAAACCGCCCCAGTGTGAAAGGGGCCTTAGTGTTTGGCTGAAGCCATTTATTATCAATCAACTGTGTTTACTCTTTTTAAATCATAATGACAACAGAAACTACCCAAATGACCCTGGTCAAAAGTTTACATACCCTGGGGATTTTGGCCTGATAACATGCACACAAGTTGACACAAAGGGGTTTGAATGGCTATTAAAGGTAACCATCCTCACCTGTGATCTGTTTGCTTGTAATTAGTGCGTGTGTATAAAAGGTCAATGAGTTTCTGGACTCCTGACAAACCCTTGCATCCTTCATCCAGTGCTGCACTGATGTTTCTGGATTCTGAGTCATGGGGAAAGCAGAATTGTCAAAGGATCTGTAGAAAAAGGTAGTTGAATTGTATAAAACAGGAAATGGATATAAAAAGATATCTAAGGAATTGAGAATGCCAATCAGCAGTGTTCAAACTCTAATCAAGAAGTGGAAAATGAGGGGTTCTGTTGAAACCAAACCACGGTCAGGTAGACCAACTAAAATTTCAGCCACAACTGCCAGAAAAATTGTTCGGGATGCAAAGAAAAACTCACAAATAACTTCAGGTGAAATACAGGACTCTCTGAAAACATGTGGTGTGGCTGTTTCAAGATGCACAATAAGGAGACACTTGAAGAAAGATGGGCTGCATGGTCGAGTCACCAGAAGAAAGCCATTACCACACAAATGCCACAAAGTATCCCGCAATACATCCCGCAATACACCAAACCGCACAGAGACAAGCCTCAAACCTTCTGGCACAAAGTCATTTGGAGTGATGAGACCAAAATTTAGCTTTTTGGCCACAACCATAAATGCTTCATTTTGAGAGGAGTCAACAAGGCCTATGATGAAAGGTACACCATTCCTACTGTGAAACACTGAGGTGGATCGCTGATGTTTTGGGGATGTGGGAGCTACAAAGGCACAGGAAATTTGGTCAAAAATTATGGCAAGATGAATGCAGTATGTTATCAAAAAATACTGGAGGAACATTTTCATTCATCAGCCAGGAAGCTGCACATGGGACATACTTGGACATTCAAACATGACAATGATCCAAAACACAAGGCCAAGTCAACCCTTTCATTGGCCACAGCAGAATAAAGTGAAGGTTCTGGAGTGACCATCTCAGTCTCCTGACCTCAATATAATTGAGCCACTCTGGGGAGATCTAAAATGTGCAGTTCATGCAAGACAGCCCAAGAATTTACAGGAACTCTTCCAAGAGGAATGGGCAGCTTTACCATCTGAGAAGATAAAGAGCCTCATCCAGAAATCCTACAAAAGACTTCAAGCTTACATTGATGTTAAAGGGGGCAATACAGGATATTAAGAACTGGGGTAGGTAAACCTTTGATCAGGGTAATTTTGGTAGTTTCTGTTGTCATTATGATTTAAAAAGAGTAAACACGGTTGATTGATAATAAATGACTTCAGCCAAACAATAATCATGAGTGAAAGAAAAGTTTTGGGGTTATCATTCATATTCTCTGAAAAATGGCCAAGAAATCATAAATTCTGCCAGGGTATGTAAACTTATGAGCACAACTGTATATATTAAATGGGGTGTTTCAATATGCACTCACGCTACATGGTTTTTGCTAAATTTAAAAAAGTTTGTACAACTACAGTGGTGTGAAAAAGTGTTTGCCCCCTTCCTCATTTCCTGTTCCTTTGCATGTTTGTCACACTTAAGTGTTTCGGAACATCAAACCAATTTAAACAATAGTCAAGGACAACACAAGTAAACAAGGGCAGCACAGTGGTGTAGTGGTTAGCACTTTCACCTAGCAGTAATAGGGTCGCTGGTTCAAATCCCGACCACGACACCTTCTGCCTGGAGTTTGCATGTTCTCCCTGTGCTTGCGTGGGTTTCCTCCGGGTACTCCGGTTTCCTCCCACACTCCAAAGACATGCTGGTAGATTAATTAGATCCTGTCAATAAAATTGGCCAAATATGTGTATGTTGTATGTGTTTGTAAGCGTGTCAGGACCCCACAGGGCAAGGACCGCACTATACCACAGATGGACACCAGTGGCAAAAAGCACCCTGAGGCGATTCAGTTCGCATAGGTTGCGCTATACAAGTCATTCATTCATTCATTCATTCAAACACAAAATGCAATTTGTAAATGAAGGTGTTTATTATTAAAGGTGAAAAAAAATCCAAACCATCATGGCCCTGTGTGAAAAAGTGATTGCCCCCCTTGTTAAAACATACTATAACTGTGGTTGTCCACACCTGAGTTCAATTTCTCTAGCCACACCCAGGCCTGATTATTGCCACACCTGTTCACAATCAAGGCATCACTTAAATAGGAGCTGCTTGACACAGTAAGGTCCACCAGAAGATCCTTAAAAGCCACACATCATGCCGAGACCCAAAGAAATTCAGGAACAATTGAGAAAGAAAGTAATTGAGATCTATCAGTCTGGAAAGGGTTATAAAGCCATTTCCAAAGCTTTGGGAATCCAGCGAACCACAGTGAGAGCCATTATCCACAAATGGCGAAGACATGGAACAGTGGTGAACCTTCCCAGGAGTGGCCGGCCGCCCAAAATTACCCCAAGAGCGCAGTGACGACTCATCCAAGAGGTCACAAAAGACCCCACAACAACGTCCAAGGAACTGCAGGCCTCACTTGCCTCAGTTAAGGTCAGCGTTCATGCCTCCACCATCAGGAAAAGACTGGGCAAAAATGGCCTGCATGGCAGAGTTCCAAGGAGAAAACCACTGCTGAGCAAAAAGAACATCAAAGCTCGTCTCAATTTCTCCACAACACATCTTGATGATCCCCAAGACTTTTGGGACAACATTCTGTGGACCGATGAGACAAAAGTGGAACTCTTTGGAAGGTGTGTGTCCAAGTATATCTGGCGTAGAAGGAACACTGCATTTCAGAAAAAGAACATTATACCAACAGTAAAATATGGTGGTGGTAGTGTGATGGTCTGGGGCTGTTTTGCTGCTTCAGGACCTGGAAGACTTGCCATGATAAAAGGAACTATGAATTCTGCTGTCTACCAAGAGATCCTGAAGGAGAATGTCCGACCATCTGTTCGTGTACTCAAGCTGAAACGAACTTGGGTTCTGCAGCAGGACAATGATCCTAAACACACCAGCAAGTCCACCACCGAATGGCTGAAGAAAAACAAAATGAAGACTTTGGAGTGGCCTAGCCAAATTCCTGACCTGAATCCTATTGAGATGTTGTGGTATGACCTTAAAAAGGCCGTTCATGCTCGAAAACCCTCTAATGTAACTGAATTAGGACAATTCTGCAAAGATGAGTGGGCCAAAATTCCTCCAGGACGCTGTAAAAGCCTCATTGCACGTTATCGCAAACGCTTGGTTGCAGTTGTTGCTGCTAAGGGTGGCCCAACCAGTTATTAGGTTTAGGGGGCAATCACTTTTTCACACAGGGCCATGATGGTTTGGATTTTTTTTCACCTTTAATAATAAACACCTTCATTTACAAATTGCATTTTGTGTTTACTTGTGTTGTCCTTGACTATTGTTTAAATTGGTTTGATGTTCCGAAACACTTAAGTGTGACAAACATGCAAAGGAACAGGAAATGAGGAAGGGGGCAAACACTTTTTCACACCACTGTATATTGAAATATATATGGGCAGATTAAAGTGAAACTACAGCACAAACTTATTTTTTTCTAGTCTTGGGTAGAATATGGAATGGTTAATAGCATGTCAGGGTTTTTTTTTGTTGTTGTCTGTGTCCTGTTGGGGAGATTCTCCTAAGTGTCCTGACCCTAAGATACAACAGGAACTCAGCAAATCTCTTCAAATCCCTTTTAAGATATAATACACGAACATACAGCACAGATGGGTATTCCACTGTGGTTATTATATTCTGACAGCTGGCCCCTGCTGGTTGTCAACATACCCAAACAGCTTCTGCATCTGTTTGCATGCGACTGCTGCTCAGCCAAAAACTTTCAGCAAGTGGCACAGTGCCATTCAGTTCCTCAGGATCTGGTCAAAATTTGCACAGTGTATGGCCAGCTTTACTGTGAAGTTCCCCCTCAATTCTTGTTCGGATTACATCTCTAATGCTTCAGAGTGTGTGTGTGTGCTTGAGGCTGCGATGATGAAGAAATCAGCGGGCACAGTGGTCTGCATATCCCCAAGCTTAGGTTTAGTGTAATATAGAAGATGTAGAAGTATATCAGCATCTATGGGGATATACTGTATCTACTGAGCTACTGAGCAGAAGGCAGTCAGACATTACAGAACACTCCTAGTACTATACAAGTCACTGCACTATAAGGCCCCTATACACTATAATGCACTCTATTAGGTGTACATAATGCAGACACCTATCAGTGGCATTCGGTAACGGGATCAGTGCTTAACCAAAGGCACCACTAACTCTAAACCTCCTCATAATAGTAACCTTCCTTTAAACTTTAACACTAACCCTCCCTTAAGTTAACAACGTGTATCTAACCCCCTTACATATTCCAGTTTCTAAATCATTAGATGTCTTGGCAGTTTAATTTCCTAATACCTATTAATCTTGCCAGAAATGCAGTGTCTATATCACTTCCTATGAGCTGAAAAGAAAGCTCAAAGGAAAGGACCTTATCTTTCTTGTGTAAACTACAAGTCCCATCATTCCACCATGTAATGGAGGTGAACAATGGCAATTAAGTTTAACCCCTTAGAGCTGGTGCCTGTTTGCCCTTTAAGGGGTTTAGAATGGCGGAAGGTGGGGCGGGGCTTATGATTATGTGACCGCCGTGATTGGCTGCCATGGCGGTCATATGATCGGAAAGCTCCCGTTTGCAAGCAACAATGGAGACATTTCTGTAACTGTGTCGGGAGCGCGTAGGGTGTGCACTCTTGGCACAGCTCTATTGGCACTATTGCATGCAAATATGCGGCCCCTCAGTGCCAAGGCCTGCCCGCCAAGAGTCTGCATATTTGCATGCGCTCTGCGTGAAGAGATTAAAATCCAGTCTGTTTGACAACCATGGCTCCTTAGTCGAAAAATGAGCATAGCCATGAGGAAAGCACGCTGCAGGATTACAAGGTGAACATAAAGGTAAAAAAGCCTGAAAAAAATACAAAACAAAACAAATCCAGCCACCACATCTAATGATTGGTAAACTGCAATACATTACATACAGTATTTCTTTTTAGGTTTAGATATGGTTTAATCTCATCTTTTTATACTCACCTCTTCGGCAGCAGGATTCTCTGACCAAGTTAAGGGTTGTTGCCTACATAGTCTCTGTGGTACTGAGCACTATTGTAAAAGTAGACGTAGGCTTTTTAATAAAATGCTTTACTGTATATCCAATGTACGCTACTATGGAAAAAGTAGCAAGCACTTTTATAAGCAGCAAGCATTGACAGTGCCTGTTTTAAAACGGCTGTTTTAAAATGGCAAAAAAAGTGCTGCTAAGCTCTTATTGAGTTGTGGTGCTTCTTCTTCTATCTTAGCAATGGCGGCTTTCTTACAGCCACTACACCTGTCAAATCTTCAGCTTGAAGTCTTCACTTTACAGTTGAAACTGAGAATTGCTTGGGTCGATCAGTGTTAAGCTGGGCTTGAAGGCTCTCAGAAACGTATCTTCTGATTCTGGGGTGGATTTGTGTCTGCCAGACCTCCTCTTGTCAGAGTTTCCTCCAGCTTCCAAGTGCCTTTTGATGGTGTAGGAAAGTGTACTCACTAATGGCGCGTACACACGGACGGACTTTGCATCGGCAAAACTCCGTTGGCAGAAAAAGACCGATGGGGCATACACACGGTCGGAATATCTGATGAAAAGCTCCCATCGAAAATTCCGGCCGTGTGTACGCGGCATTAACACTTTGGCTTTCTTTGCAATTTGTCTAAAGAAAAGTCATACACTTTTAAGGGTTATAATGGTCTGTCTGTCTTCCTTTGTTAATTGCCCTTTTCTTGCCATTTTGAGGGCAATATACTACTTCCTGCAGTACAAGAGAAGTATGGGAATTTTTTTTTGCCATAATCATTCTTACCTAGGTGGATGCAGCATCGGACCGATGCTGCATCTGTCCCATGCTGCCTCTGCACTGAGAATCGAGCCATCAAACACCGCCAATGGCTCGGTTCCCTGGCTCCCCGAGCAGAGAGCTGCTGCCTGACAGTCAGCAGCTCTCCTGCTCTGGTCGTCCACGCTCATTGGAGCGCTGAGCTGTGGGGGGCGGGGAGCAGCCATCTCAGCGGGGAGCTGACAGGCTGAAATGGTCAAAAGTCCAGGCACCTGGCAGATCCAGACTTCATTGTCTTGATGACACGGTGCTGATTCCAGTGATGTCAGCAAAGAGCGGACTTCAGACTGCTCTCTGCTGAAAACAGGTCACAGGAGTGAAAAACAAATTGCACTCCTGTGACCCTTAGGAGAAGCCCAGCCAAGCTCAGGATGGAATTCTCCTTTAAGAGGGTGTAGTAACACAGTCTGTTTCAACACTGCTTTATTACAGACAGAGAGCTTGTAAGTAATCAAAGAAAGTTGGGACACCTGTAGGAATTGTTAGCATAAATTTTCAAGGCTTAATTAACTTACATTGCTGCAGAATAACTGTGAGTTTTAACTCATTACTTCTTCTCTGAAAAGGCCGTTTTGTATAACTCTGAAATGTAAATTATATTCAGTTTTTTTTTTATCAGCTCTGGCAGTTTACTGCTTACTTTTGTACCATTTCAGGTTATTCACTGGACTTGAACTGTTTCATTTTCAGTAAAAAATTGAAAAATTGGGGTGTTCCAAAATTTCTGACTGGTAGTGTATGTGGCCAGTAAAATAAGAGCAGAGCCGGACCTCCTGGTCAGCTGATTTGTTTAGTGTCACTAATACGATTAAAACCAGAGGATCATCATTACGTACTGCCAACTAGTATTTAGATGATTGCGTATGGTAGACAAGGTATTTCTCTTGGTAAAGGACTTCTTTAAAAATAAATTCTTTCTGCTTAGCAACATAGTATAATTTGGGAAATAAGAACTGTCCATGGAACTAAACAATAAACACAACTATACAATAGACAGATGGCTTTCTGAATGCATTTAAAGAAACAAGACTATAAGATGGGATAAATTATAACCTGGTTTATTATCAGAAAACACATTAAATAAGATTACTTGTTAAAAAGATATTAAATTCTGTTTTGAACATTCATTGTCTCACATCTAAAGGAAGCTGGAACATTAAAATGAACAAATTAAATTACAATTTATAAGTAGAAAAATATACTCTAAGACTGATTGTGCAGCAGCTGTGTTAAAGCAAATTTCCTTTGCAAAGTTACAGTAAGACTTGATCTAAAAAAATATATCTTATTCTGAAAAAGTGGCACACTTCTCAAAAAAGGCCACCTCTTACCCTCTGGTAATTAATAATGCATGGCTCGAGAATGTAGTATTTTTATATCATTATAAAACATGATCAGTGGTAACAAGATTGTCAATGCGCAGAAAGGAACAGCTTGGAAAACTGGAGCACAGGTAGAATTTGAAATAAATAATATTAATGAGTTCAAAGCTTTCTTGTAAATGTGCTTATTATAGCATCTGTTGTCTCCTTTTGCCCTCTGTATAAACATGTCTCACAATAGTAAAAAAAAGGGAATGCCATCCATTCATTTGATATAACCAACATTTAGTAAATGTGAGCTCAAAAGAAGGTTGCTTGGTTGCTTACAGACAATGCCAGGACAAAGGTACATCTAAAGCTTGGTTCTCACCTATACCTTCTTTAATGCTTTTTGCAGAAACACACTACAGTCCATTTAACATGGTTCCCTATGAGTTTGGACTTTTTTAAAAGCGAAACGGTGCATTTTTGGTTCAATAGACTTCAATAGAGAAGCTGCCGAAAAGCATGTAGTGCGTTTTTGCCGCAATTGGAATTTTTTAATCCACCCAACAAATTGCCCAAAAAAAAAAAAATGCATCAAAAATGCAAAACGCAGAAAAAATGTGTCAAAAACACGTGTGCAAAAATGCAAAATGAACCGCTAAAAGAACTGCAGAAACGGCAAAGCAAACTGCATAGGTGTGAACCAAGCCTTATGCCCCTTTCGTTTCATTAGTTCAGTCACAATTTTTCAAAGAAAAAAAACAGATGAAGTTTACATCAGTTATGCATCAGTTATGCATCAGTTTACATCAGTTTTACATCACTTTCTCCTCAGTTACTCATCAGTTTTTTTTACATCCACTACCAATGCAAAAATGGACCATTTGTCTGTTTACATCCATTTTTCATTCATTCAGTTTTATTAACGGAAAAAAAAATAGGTCTTCGATCCATTATAAAAAACTGATGTTGATGGATGCAGATGTAAATGGATGATCATCTGTTTACATCCGTTTTTCATCCGTCAACGTATGGATGGAAAACAGACAAACTGTGTGTGAAAGGGGCCTAAGACCATACATGGTTTGAATTTCCAAATCTTTTCAATTTCGAATTTTGAAAACAATGGTGGCATCATCGGATCACAAAACGCACAAAATTTCTGATTTTCGAAAGAAAATTAGTTCGGAATTCGACCCATGTATGGCTTGCATTGGGGACTGGCTCAAGCAACAATATAATTGTTCGGTCTGATGACAGGTGTGTGTTGCCCAGATACTGCTTTTCAGCTTTCAAGCTGATCAATTATATCAACACCAGAGTCATTGGGTCAATGATGTTGCAGGCCTGATAGGTCATCATAAGGCCATGTGCGCTCGGGAAAACTTTCCTGACTGAGGACTATAAGGCCCCTTTCACACTGGGGCGGGGAGCCACGGTGACGGTAAAGCAGCGCTATATTTAGCGCTGCTTTACCATCGTTTTAGCCGCGGTATTCGGCTGCTCGCGGTGTGGGGTTTACCCCCCGCGAGCGGCCGAAAAAGGGTTAAAGACCCCCCGCAGAGCGCCGCCGTAGCGGCGCTTTGCGGCGGTATTGCCGCGGTATTACCGCGGTGTCCCATTCTAATGAATGGGAAGGAACGCTATAGGAGCGGTGAATAGACCGCTCCTATACCGCTCCAAAGATGCTGCTAGCAGGACTTTTTTGACCGTCCTGCTAGCGCACCGCTCCAGTGTGAAAGCCCGCCGGCTTTCACACTGGAGTGAATGGGGCCAGATTTTTTCAGGCGGTATACAGGCGCTATTTTTAGCGCTGAACCGCCTGAAAAACGCCCCAGTGTGAAAGGGGCCTAAGTAATCTTTCCACTGTTTTGATGTAATCTTGGGCCAATTATGGCAGCTTGGGCTATTTTAGAATGCATTTTACTGGAGTCTTGTTTGTTGGACAAATAATGACTGGTGCAGAAAGATGAAAGATATCAAGATACCAATCAAAAACAGCGATCACATGAGTGCATTATGTCACTGTGTGGCTGGTATTTTTTCAAGGTATAGCCAACTCGCCCTGATTCTGTCATACAAGTAAGTAAGCCTACTTCAGGCTTAGTGAAATGGTAACCCATCTGTTCTTTCAGACATTGTGCCTTAGTTAATACAAGCAAGTGAGAGGGCATTACTGGCAAAACTGGGTGTAATTTAATAAAACTGGAGACTGCAAAATCTGGTGCAGCTCTACATAGAAACCATCAGCTTCCAGGTTTTATTGTCAAAGCTTAACTGAACAAGCTGAAGTTAGAAGCTGATTGGCTACCATGCACAGCTGCACCAGATTTTGTACTCTCCAGTCTTAGTAAATAAACCACAATGTCTTTATATGAATTGTATTACCTTGTTTCTTACTTTCTAAAAGATAAACTCAACATATTCCCACCTACCCATACATAAACCATCAACTTAAATAACAATCATATTTGACAGTACAGTAGTATAATAAGAACAAGATGTATTTTGTTGCATTTTTGCACCATAGTAGAAGTATAATTATGTGTTTTTACACACGCTGTTGAAGATCTCTAAAGGATGAGTGTTCAAAGATCATAATTGTTATTGCAAAAGTAAAAATAAATAATCAGTGCACAATGACCTTTGCCTCCTCCTCTATTTCAGTGCATTTATATCTAGAGACTGTACGCAATTTAATTGTACAGACGGGTGATCAGAATTCCAAACTGTGATATTGAGACAGACAAAAGCGTCATGGTGTTCACAGGGATCCAGTGTATAACTATTAAGCACTCTGGCTGGTCTACAAGGCCAAGATTGTGCATATAGATAGTTGGTGTGCATGTCTGCTGACATAAAAATAAGCTGTACAAATAAAAACATGCTGAACCAGCCATGAAATTGTGGCAAAAGGGCATTAAACATATAGCTGGTCATTAATTATCAATGCCTTTGTTTTGTTAGATCATTTGACAATAATATGAAATCACTTGTAGCACCTGTAGCTTACAACTCCTTTTAGAGTCACCAGGGTAACTTATTCTTTAAAAGCCAGCATACATTTATTAACTGACACTTATACACCATATGTGTGAATCTGTCTTCTGCCCTGGCTTGTCTAATGCCCTGTACACCCGACCGGTTTTCCCGTCGGAATAAACTCTGAAGATTTTTCCGACTGAATTCCGCTCAAGCTGTCTTGCACACACACAGTCACACCAAAGTCCAACCGTCTAGAACACGGTGATGTACAACACGTACCACAGGACTAGAAAACAGAAGTTCAATAGCCATTAGCTTCCGTCTCGTACTTGCTTCAGAGCATGCGTCGTTTTTGGTTCGTCGGAACAGCATACAGATGAGCGGTTTTCCCGATAGGAATTGGTTCAGTCGGAAAAATACAGAACGTTCTCTTTCTAGGTCCGTCAGAATTTTCGACGTAAAAAGTCCGATGGGGCATACACACGGTCGAAAATACGATGAAAAGCTCCCATCTGACTTTTTCTGTCGGAAATTCCACTCATGTGTACGGGGCATTAGAGTCTCCGCGATGTTCTTCGCATGGGAATTCCTTTGTGATTTGAGGCTGCTGCAAGCAATATGAGAGGCTGTCATGACTGGGATATAACTGAAAACTACACAAGGCTTCCAATGATCAAACATCTACTTTCTATCCTCTCTATATCAGAATGTCTTCCTATAAAATAGGAATTTCCCCAACAAAATGTCAATTTCTAAAACAATTTTAGCAATGACCTTCTTAAGCAATTATCTGCACAATAATTTAGCACATTCCATGTCCCTCTGATCGCAAATAACATTAGCCACCAGCTTTTTATAATAGTCACTCTTTGGGGACCATGGTCTTTCAGGACCATGAATCTTGGCAAGCTGTAATTTGCTTAACTGTACTCAGCAGATAGGCAAAACAGGAAACTGGAGGTCTGTAGGAACACATTTCAGCAGCATTTCCAGTTAAATCCATCCTCTTTTATAGCATATCAAGGCATTTCCCACCCAAGGACTTTTGTGGCCAGAACAATCAGGAAGTGGCAGTACCAATGAATCCCATCATTCCCTATAAATTCTGGAAGAATGGAGAACAGTTTGTAAAGTAGTCTAATAGGAGCGAATGACCTATGTGCCATTTCATGCCATTCAATATTTGCATAGCAAGATGTCAATACACCATCTACAAGAAGGGTTCCATGAGCAGTCAGTGGAGCATAAACCCCCGTTTTTTCTTGTATGGACACATTTACAACTTTAGATGGTAGCAGCTGAGTGCCATTAGCAAATATTTGAACAAAGTCCCCAACCTGGACACGATGTGCATAAACTGGCAAAAATCCCGCCAGTGGGTCTCTGGTTGCAAAGATCAAATGGTTTGGAGTAAGCCGAAGGCTATATGGATGTCCTTCAGCCTCAATAACTATGAACCTGGCTGGCTTATCCAGATCTTTGTGCAAAAACAGCAAAACCTCTGTTGATATCAAATGTCCTGCTTTATCTGTGGTAAGGATTTTATCACCAAGTTGCAATTCTGACAGAGGCTTACGATGACCGCTAATAATGTTGACCATGGCAGTTCCTGGAAAGCAGCCACCAGAACGGACAGCTAAGGAGTTGTCTGAAAGATAAAAAATTAGATACATAAGAAAACAGGTAAATAAAAAAAACAAAAAGGTAAACACAGAGATATAACTGTATGATCGAACCTAATACAAAGAATTTTCAAAGCTACATAATCACTAGTAACTTTGAGAAAATAATTATTTATTTTTTATTTATTTATTTAAGGTACTTATGTAGCGCCGTCAATTTACGCAGCGCTTTACATATACATTGTACATTCACATCCGCCCCTACCCTCAAGGAGCTTACAATCTAAGGTCCCTAACTCACATTCATATACTAGGGCCAATTCAGACAGAAGCCAATTAACCTACCAGCATGTTTGGTAAGACATAGAAGCGCTGATGGGGATCCGGTCGGCTGCTGGTTTGCCAGCATGCTTGTCTGACAAAAGCTGGCTTCTGTTGGACCGGCTGCCATACACACGGGCTGAATGTCAGGTGGTTTTTATTGAACCGGCCGAAGTCGCCCGGCATTCGGCCTGTTTGTACTAGGCTTAAGGCACCCTGCAGACAACTGGTTGTTGGAGAAATACCCTTAGACATCTATGAGGCCAAAACTGGTTCTGGGCAGCAACACAGGTTTTTACAAAAGGTGACAACTTGTTGGATGCTAATTTGACAGGCAAAGATCTCTGGATCTCCACACTCACTTTATCCTTATCCATGGATCCATCAATCCTGACGCTTTTCTTGATGGAATCTTTCCCGTGTTACTCCAGCATCAATGCTGCTGTCTACTGTGCTAACTGCTCCCTCAAGCATACTTGATGTGGGTCAGATAAGAGAGGTCATTGTTATAAACATACAGTAGGTGCCTCATAATCTACAGGGTGAGCACAAAAACACTCCTTGATTTCAAGTAGTTATAAAATCATTACAAATTTGGTGACCAAAGATCAGGGACGTGCGGTGAGGTCAGCGGCTGGTGAAGCACTGGCTCACCAGATACACACAGGTTACATACGTTGCGAACGTTAGAGCGGGTGCAATAATTCTAGCACTAGACCTCCTCTGTAACTCTAAACATGGAACCCGTAATTTTTTTTAAAGTTTTACATTTTAAAGTGTGACATGTTAGGTATCTATTTACTCAGCGTAACATCATCTTTCACATTATACAAAAAATCGTGCTAACTTTAGTGTTTTTTTTTCATGAAAGTTTTAAAAAAAAAAAAAAACAAGTTTGAAAAATTGCTTCGCAAATACCGTGTGACATAAAAAGTTGCAACAGCCACCATTTTATCCCCTAGAGTGTCTGCTAAAACAATATATATAATATTTGGGGGTTCTGAGTAATTTTCTAGCAAAAAAAATATGATTTTTAGATGTAGGAGAGAAGTGTCGGAATTGGCCTGGGTGGCAAGTGGTTAATTACCATAAGTAATATACAAATAATTATCATATATAGTTTTTAAGATAATTTACTATATTTTCAAAAACTGTACTCAAGCAGGTGGCTTAACGGACAAATTACTGAAGTTTGAAGTTACAACTTCAAACCAGTAATTTCACAGTAAATAGATAATAAATTATTATGTTATAACATATAGCATAATAATATATGGTTTAGGTTGATTAAAACAGTACCTTTTCAACAGCAGCAGATTCTCATTCCCCCTCTTAACTATGTGAGAAAAACATGGGATTGTGGGTAAACCTTATACACATAAACCCATGATTTTTTCCTTTCCTTGTAGTTATAAGGGCAGGGCTGGAAGGAAGCATGTGTCTTTTAGACACATGCCCCCTTCTATGACACTGCAGTGAGAGGACAGCCTCCACTGCAGCATTTTTATTGGACAGCTTGGGCAAATGATATTTTACCATTGGTCCAAGGCTCCAAGCTGTCCATTGAGTTCAGTGCCTCTGATAAGAAGTGAGGAGAGGCACTGTGAGCTTATCCTCTCAGTCTGCTGCAAACAGAGTGTGCCAGCTTGTATTTAAACTGCCCGCTCTGTATATAGCTTCTGACAGGCTGCGCAAGGAGTCCCATATCTCTGGAGCCATAGATGATAGGGGCCCCAAATTTTGACCAATGGTGGGGCAGGACCTCAGCTACATACCCTCAAAGCTTGATTGTTTTTTTTGGGAGGGTTTGTTATTTTTTTAAAAAAATTATGTTCATGGCTCTGCCTCACCTGCCTCTCCTGACTGCATGTCCCTGCCACAGATACAATAACTCAAAAAATATGTTTTTCTACTGCAGAATCTCAGTGAACGCCTCCCACTGCCAAAGGGCAGTAAAACCCAACATGGTGCTCACTCCACAACAATTTAATGTGGATCCGCATACTAAATAGTCCATTTTGAAGTGGTACCACAATTTCATTGAGAAACAATGCATCTGTGATCAGAGACATTCAGGCTGACTATCGGACTCTGAGCAAGTTGTTGATCTAGTCAGAGAAACCTTGTTGAACAGCCCTAAGAAGTCAGTGCGCATAGTTAGCCGAGAGTTGCACGTCCCGCAAAGCACGGTAAGCAAGATCTTATGCAAACGCTTGCAGATTCACTGTTACAAACTGCAATTGGTCCATTTACACCTACAAGACAGTGAAACGCGACTTACATTTTGCAGGAATCTCCAGGCGTTAATGGAAAATGATAACCTGCCGTCTAAGATCATTTCCAGTGATGAGGCAACCTTCCATTTAAGGCGCACATCAAGTGTGTGTGATACCAACCGACACCACATGAAACTTTATGAGTTGATGCAACTGTAGACACCAATTTGTAAGAATATTCCAATAAAGTTACATTCAAATCAAGGAGTGTTTTTTTTCTCATTCTGTATTTGGGTGTATTTAGTACACATTAAATTAGATATATGCACTGTAAATTAATATTTTTTAAGCTGACACACAGCAAGCACATCCAAACACAATGCAAACACAGAAAAACATGTTGAAAATGGCTGAAGTCTAGTTGGGTTGAGTTGTTTTTTAAGTTTTCACTTTATTAGCTATATATGCTTGTTCTTGTAAATGGTGAAGCATTTGGCTGCAATTGGTTGCATAATGGCTACAGATGAAGTGAGGAGGTTCAATTGTGGTTCAACCAAACAGAATGGGGAATATGCATGATCTAAGCATGCCTGTGGAATGATTGTTGATCCCAGACAAGGTTATTGCAGAATCTCAGAAACTATTAACCTCCTGAGATCTTCACACACTACAAGTTATCCCCGCAGAAAATGAAATAATAGGGATCAGTGAAGAAATGGAGTGCAAACTGAGAGCTAAATATCCTACAGTGGTGTGCCAAATAGGCAGCTCTGAACACACAATATGTTGAACCTTGAAGAAGGCAGGCCACAGTAGCCCCAATTCATTCTGGGTATCACTTCTGTCGGGTTTTATTGGTTATGGGATTACCAAGATTGGACAACTAAAGAGTGGAAAATATTGCCAGGTCTAACAAATTTTTCTGCAGGAAATAAATGATACTATTGAGTCACTAAGGAGCAAAATTCCCAAGAAATGTTTTCTGAATCGATGCCCTGAAGAAATCAAAGTAGGTACTACCAGGTACAGGTACTACCTAGTCATACCTAATGAAGTGGACTTTGTATGTACTATATATAAGCAATAAATACTAAGACATTGTTGATTTTTTTTTTTGAGTGGTTAAAAGGTTTAGATGTTAATTCTGAAGATTAAAATTAATATATTATTTTATTTTCAAAATATAATTCATACTCGCTATTCAGCAGCCACCAGTAAACTTTTTAAAAAGACTATACAACCCCTTCTCAAAATACTTTGTACATTTCTTATATTCTTCACTAATCGCAGTGCACAGTTACAGTATTAGAAGAGGGGTTGTGTCACTATGGCAAGTATGAAGGAAAAAAGTGAACAATGCTGAGAATCAAGGTGAGAATACAATGGCGAGTGTGGTTCAAGAAGAAAACAATAGGGAGTAAGTGTGAATCAGAGTGATTACAGGTACATGAGAGAATCTAGGCATTGGAGTAAAAGAGAACAGTCTATTTAGAGTTAATTAAAACGTAGATCTAAATAATGCTTTTATTGTTGTATCAGAAGGTTGTAAGGTCGGAGATACATGGACCAAAATTCTTCTGGTTTAGCGGGGACCTGCTGAATTTTGACCCATGAATAGGCAGACTGGTTGTACAGAAGTCGATCTACTGATCGACTTCTGTACAATCAGCCTGTCGGCTATAGCCGACAGCACTGATCATTGTATTCTGATGGTGGTGAAGTCAACCCAGTGGTTGAACTAAAAAAACTTTTAATGCATGGCCAGACTACTGTAACTCTTGCACAAACAATTGATTTTCTTTCTAGCCTAGTACACAGGGGCCGAAAATTTGGCCCCTGTGTACTTGAGTCGATCTGACAGAAGCTGGCCTTTCTGCCAATCAGCTCCTGATCAGTGGGGGGGGGGGGGGGCTGTCCCCCTATTAGAACACAATAGCACACAGGGGAGATCTCTGTACTAAAATCGGATTGTTAGTACAGTGTACAGTGACTCCAACCTGAGCTATCAGCGTGTTGAACGAAAAAAAAAACTAGCAGTGTGTACGAGGCTTAAAGCAGCCACAGTAGTAGAAAAGCTTGCCCCCTGCCAGCATGCTGCAGAGAAGGACGCTTGCTCTCTGTGTGGAAGCAGTGATCTATTTGCAGATATCTGATAGGCCCTCTGCTAATAAATGATTTGATTTTCAAAATCGAATTATTACTCAGTAATATTCACTGTTCAGCACCAAGCAGCAAACTTTTGAAAAAGACAATGTGACCCCTTCTCTGTAAACTTTGTAAATTTCTTATATTTTAATTAAGTACACAGTTACTAGAAGAGGGGTTGTGCCATTTTGACAAAAAGGTAGAAAGTGAACAATGCTGAGAATCAAGGTGTGAGATATGAGAACACAATGGTGAGTGTGGCCTCAAGAAGAAAACAATAGGGAGTAAATGTGAATCAGAGTAATTACAGGTACGTGAGAGAATTTAGCCATTGGAATAAAAAGGAACAAAAGGAGAACAAAAGGCAAACAATTTTAAACCGCCAATCACTAGCAGTGCTATTAACAGTATGCTGTCCACAGACACTACTTAAGTTCCCCTTTTGAAAAAGGGGGTGTAGAGGCTGCAGATGCTGGAACATGTAACATTTTCCACCCTATGCTTCAAAACAAAAGGTGTTCAGTGTCTTACAGTTGGTTTTCTTTCTAAAGCAGCTACATCCTGAGTAAAAAAGCCTATCTTCTGCAAGCGTGCTGCAGAGAATTACCCTATCTCTCTTTGTGGAAGCAGTGGTCTCTTTGCAGAGATCTGGCATGCTCCCTGCTAAAGTAGCAAGCTATCAGTCCAATGCTGCATCTGCTCCGCCACCTCTAAGACTGAGAACTGAGCAATCAAAGACCACTGATCACTCAGTTCTCGGTCTTCACTGAGCATAGATCTGGTGACTGTCAGCTCTCTGCTTTACTGTTCCAGCACTTACTGAAATGCCAGGCTGTGGAGAGGGTGGGAGCAACTGGCGGAACACTGATAGGCTGAGCCAGCTGCTGCTCAGGCATCTGGCTGGATCCTGACATTAAAGTCGGGATCTCTCCAAAGCCTGGACTGGCTGAGGGATGTCAGCTGACAGCAGACCTTAGCCCGCTGCCAGCTGAATATGGGTCACAGGAGTGCAGAACAAAGTGCACTCCTGTGACCCACAGAAGATGTAGGGCCAAAAGAGCTTTGGCCCTACTTCACCTCTAATGCCGCGTACACACGACCGGACTTTTCAGACTAGGTCCGAAGGGATTAGTCCGTCGGACAATCTTATCGCGTGTGGGCTAATCCGATAGTTTTTTGGAAAAAAATCAGACAGACCTAGAAATAGAACATGTTTCATGTCTATCCGACAGACTCAATTCCGACGGACTAAAATCGGGAAAACAGTTCATCTATGTGCTGGTCCGACGTACCAAATATGAAGCAAGGGAAGCTATTGGCTACTGGCTATTGAACTTCCTTTTTTAGTCCCGTTTACGTCATCACGTTCAAAGCGAACGGACTTTCGAACAGACTTAGTCCGTTCCTGTGTGGCCAAGTCCGTTCATTCGGAAAGTCCGTTGGGAAGACCGTCGGACCTAGTTTGCCGGAATGTCTGGTCGTGTGTACACGGCATAAAAGTCCAAATGTATCCAATAATCTAAACAGAATCTTCTTTAGAATAAAAATTTCATCTATTAAGTTTGCCCATCCTCCAAGTGGCGGAAAGAGCTGTATACCTCCAGAAAGGGTACCTGCTTTCACTGAGACATGGATGTGTGCTTTCGATTCATAGTACACCCAGTCAAAGCCAGCTTCAACTGCCAGGCGAGCTAACATGCCATATTTGTTTTTGTCTCGGTCTGAAGTTGTGATGTCAAGGGCACGTCCTTCATAGTGCAGAGAGTCATGGGCATGGTGTCCATCCTCGTCCCAGCCTTCTGTGACCCGTAGCCTCACTCCTGGCCACATATTCATGACAGAGATAGCCAAGGCGTTCACCCTATCCTTGCAGCGCTGTAAAGGATGAAAACAAGGTCATAAATATGCAGAATACTTCATAGGCACACGTTTAACTTTTATTCAAGATAAAAATATGCAGCCAGTGTTGGTATTTGTCAGTGGGACTGCCTATGTCTTCACAACATTGTCATCTTTTCTGCACAGAATCCAAATTACGTTATAAAAATGTATTTCTCTTACATTTTTTTTTTTACTTAAATGTAGAGAAACCATAGGGATGGGATGGCAGTCACTTTTTTTATACGGTACTGACTGGGCAAGAATCTTATACCTATGGGAAGCCCATAACCTAGGCCAGTCAGGTTTTCAGGAAACATCAATTAGGCAGTTTGATGACCTTCTCTAGTTGATATTGTTACTAGCGTGTCAAGTTCATCTCCTCTCCTTTCTGTTCACATGACCTGTAAAGATGTGCCTGGACACTGCATGTGCCTGAAGTCAGTGGTATCATGCATACATGTCTTGTTGCCCTCTAAATTCTATGGATGGCTGAACTTTGAGATATTTTTTTAACTAGATGTAATCTAAACCTTAATTTATATAAAATCCATAAGAAACTGATCTTAGCATTGATCAGGGGTCAAGATTATATGCTATGTTATATATATGCCATGGTTATATTTTGCTGGAATATTTCGCTGAAATATTTCATGTACACTTTTAGGCCAAGTGGTGAGCTGGAAGATTGCTACTACAAGACTATAGTTCATCTTCACTTTGGGAACGCAAATGGGTTACTTTACCTATTTCATTTGCACCTTTTTAATGTACATTGTACTTCCAATACACACATTAATAAGCAACGTATTTGCAGCACATTTAATCTAATTTCTTCAGTGTATCAGCCCAAAAGACACCCATACAGCAATTACTAAATGAAACAGCCCACAATGGACAGATCTGTTTCAATAAATAATAGGAACACAACTTCAACAATGTAAATCCTAGTGATATGTTCCCTAAAAAATACACAGTAGGTATGGCAAGAATAAGAATTGGCTTCCGAATATAAATCAAAATTTTAACAATAAAATTTAAAGTGAAGCAGTAGATTCCACATATACATACTGGATATTACAGCCAATGTGCTGGAACAGCTAGAGCTAGCACTGCTAGTTCACTGGCATTGGAGTTAATGAACAGTGCTCATGATTTTCAATCAATACATCTAAGAGTAGGCAGAGTGGTGCAGGTGTGATTTCCAGTGTGCTGCCACTGTATTAACTTGCATAGATGTGATGAAATCGAGTACAGGAAGGGTCGGAACATAGTTTCAAAGTTAGTAAGGTTGAATAAAGACATCAATCCATCCAGTTCAACCTGAGTGAGTGTCTACAATTGTCCCTATCCCTGTACATTGCACACTCACATCGGTCCCTACCCTAAAGGAGCCCACAATTCAAGGTCCCCCATTCATATACTAGGGCCAATTTTTGGACAGAAGCCAATTAACCTACCTGCATGTCTTTGGATTGTGGGAGGAAGCCGGGGTACCCGGAGGAAGCCCATGCAGGCACAGGGAGAACATGCAAACTCCAGGCAGGTAGTGTCGTGGTTGGGATTTAAACCAGTGACCCTTCTTACTGCTAGGTGAGAGTGCTAACCACTACACCACTGTGCTGCTAAGGGCTACTGTATCAATAATTTCCAATGCCACATATATGTAAAAAAAGAGGTAGTATACTCAGCAGTCCTGTGGTCCGTGTCTTCTACCTTCCCTCCATTTCAGATATGGTAGTAGACACGGTCCAGAAAGGAATACTACCTCTTCTCTAACAAGAAGCTAGCACTGGAATTTATTGATGGCCCTGACAGGGTTTCTTTGAAGGAAATCAGCTGAGATGAGCAGTGAAGAAAGATGTTCAGGCAGCTCTACTTCAGTCCTCTGCCTGCAGGCCTAAAAAAATGAAATCTCTCCTTTGAAGTACACCAACTAAGCATGGGTGGTACCAGGGGGTGTTTTGGTTTAGTTCCTGCCAGTACTCTTTAAACACATTTGGGTAAAATTTAGCAAATTTAGAATCATTCAAAGGCTTGGGGATAAATGTGCTGAAAATGACACATCATGCTGACCTGGTGTTAATAAATCTGTACAAAATTTGGAACTGATTGCCTTTTAACATGCTATAAATGTTCTAGTAAATTCACATTTAATGTGTAGCGTGTAGTCTGGATTATCCTTATTACTATGAAAGGACCTTGTTGTGTACTCGGGTTTAGAGGAGGATGGACAGAGAATGTTACCCTGAACCATCTAATGTTTTGTTGGCATTGTCATTGTAAAATACAGACTATTTATGATCTTCTAAAGAATATGAATATCGTCTCTTGAAAAAAAGTATGGTGGAAAGAAATTCAGAAGAAAAAAAAAGAAGTTGCAGTAGGAAGCCCTGTGTACCTGTGTATTAAGTAATAATGCATGGAGCTGTGAAAGAGGTCAAAATTCTGGTTCTTCCCAGATGAATAGAGTAGGTTATCTGGTTTAGCACGTAACCCATGTGAAAGTGCGAACCCCTTTTGTCACAAGAACATAAACATCCATGATTGCATCAGTCAAGTATGCATGCAGCCACATACAATGGAGAGACAACTACATATGAAACTATAAAACACTGGTCACCAATCGTTTCAATATACTTACAAATAAAGTCACCATACACCCTGGCCATCTGCCTAATCACGATCAAATACTGATACTTCACACACAGGGCTGTAAGGCCTGGTTCACACCTATGCATTTTTTAGTGCATTTTCAGTTTTGTAGAAACACACTACAGTCCATTTAACGTGGTTTCCTATGGATGTAGTTCACATTTGTGCATTTTATGGAAAGGGCCAGGGTTTTTTTTTCAGTTTTTTGGTTCCATAGACTTCAATGGTTTAAAGATGTGTATTGAAAAAATGCAAAATGCACTTGCAATATGCAAACTGCACAAGTGTGAATCAGGCCTAAAGGAGGATATGCTACAACTGAATCCTAACAATTTGCCTAAAATGTAATGTGATTACTGAGCAGTATATAGGTTAGTTCCCAAGTCACAACTCCAATTCCAAGTAGAGTAGAAGTTAGTAACTAATGTTGGAAATTAATACTTTTTTGATTCTACTTAACCTAAATCTTTTTTTCATTCAAACTAGAAAAGTATATGTTGTCCTGCAGGAAAGCTGGATTCACACCTATGCATTTTTAGTGCTTTTTGCATCTTGAAAATTTGCACTACAGTCCATTTACCATGGTTTCATATGGAACATGTTCTGTAGTGCAAATCTGCAAAATGCAAAAAGCACTAAAAATGCATAGGTGTGAATCCAGCCGAAGATACCATCTTGGAACTCCAAGTACTGAATTTGTAACTCCTTGGCTGCAAGGCTCAGAGCGTACTGATAGCTGCCTGTAAACCCTGCAGCACTAAGGGGTGCTTCATAGAGTGTGTCCCAAAAATAATGCTCCCCCACCAACCTAATGCCTGTTAGTACTGGAATCCTCTTCACGGTTGGCACTCCATTTTCCTTTTGTCTGATTCACAGGTTTTCTGTCTGCCTTTCATTTTTCTTATACAGCATCCTCTTGTCTTAGGCCATACCATTCTAAGCTTTCCTAATTCTATAATTCGGTACATCTGCCTTGGAACCAATTTTTTTCATGAATTGGTAAAGGACGGAGTGCATTTTTTCTAATAGAGGTTTACATTCAGAAATTGCAAAACTGCTGCTCCAGACTTCCTGGGTTGGTGCCCATCCTCCTTACAGCACCCACGAGCACAGCCAGTTATCTCTGGTATGCCAGCTCTGCAGTCAGTGCCCAGCATAAGGCAGAGTTTCCCAGCCGCTGGCGCAGATAAGTTTCATGAGAGCTGATTTACCCAAACCCAAACATATATACTGTTGCGGTTACCAAATTTTACAACATTGGTCAACTTCAGTGTTATGTGATCATCTTCTGTATTTATTTAATACAAGTAATATCAATAATGGAAATCATTGATACAAATGCATGGAGCCCATAGATCATAAAATGAAAAGACATTTTTTGTCTATAAAGCCAATGAAAAATAACGATAAGAAGGAGATACTCAGATATCCCAACGTTGTCCAAATTCATATTGTTTTCATCTGGCTAGAAGCATTGTATTCCAGTTCTAAAGATAGGATAATCCTTACCAGCCATATATCACCCCACTATGAAATACACAAAGGCACCAAGGTTGCACTTTTTAGCCTGTATTGTTCACATTAGCCCTCAAAACGATTGTCTGCCTCTTTAGAGACAATCCTGATACTGTTGCCATAAATCATGAACTATGAAGATTTGCAGACCGTATTATTTAGACTTTTTAAAACATCACCCTTATAACAATAACTATTTCATTTCTGTTCAGTTTTTTTAGGATTACTGTAAAAAATAAGAATTCCAAATCCAAGGCACATAAACCAGCCTTGAAGCACTTTGTCAATCCAACCTACTAATTGACTTATAACCATAACCTTGTGGCTCCGAATTTTTGTTCACAACGCAAGGCAGCTGCGAATCAGATGCGTACCCATAGAAGATAATGGGCCTGAATTCGCACCTGATCCGCACCGCACTGCCCAAAAGACGCACACGGTTTTTCTGCAATGCGCAGTGCGCATGCACCGGAGATATGTGAACATGCCTCATTGAAATCAATGTATTTTGAAATGTCCTGCGAATTCGCAGACTTTTAGGCCGCTGCGAATTTGCATAGGTGTGAACCCGGGATAAAGTGGTTGTGAACGTTCGATATAAAGAAAAAACCCAAAAAAACAAACACGCCTTTACTTACCATTGCACAGAGCAGCCTCAATCCTCTTCTTCTGGGGTTCCCCGCCAATGCTCCAAGCCCCTCCTCTTTATCAGGATCTGCTTTCCGTGGGGGCACCCATGAGGGCTCGCTCCCCAGTCCCGCTGCTCCGTCCATTGATGCAGACAGTGGGACTCGAACCCACCCCCTGCTCTTGTGTCACAGCTTTTAATTGACAGCAGCGGGGGCCATTGGCTCCTGCTGCTATCAATCTGTCAAATGAGGAGAGCAACAGCGGCTGGAGCCACTGCGTACGTGCACATCGCTGGATCGGATCGGAGTCAGGTAAGAGGGGTCTGGAGGGGAGCTGCAGCACAGAAGGTTTTTCACCTTAAAGATGAAGTAAACCCTGATGGGTATTACTTCCTCTTTTGTTCCCTGCAAAGTAAAAGCATAATGGGCTAGTATGCATCGCATACTAGGCCATTATGTGCCACTCACCTGCAAATGATGTCTCTGCTGGTGGCCGCATCCATCTTCACCCCTCTTCGTTCCGGGGCCGTGGACTCCGGCTCTGTGACTGGCCAGAGTCGCACGGCACAGGCCCTTCGATCGTGCCCTTTCTTCAGTGTGCAGGCACCGATGACGCCAGAGCACGTGTATATGGTAAATATCTCCTAAACCGTGCAAGTTTAGGAGATATTTCCAATACCTACAGGAAAGCCTTATTATAGGCCGACCTGTAGGTAAAAGTGGTGTAACTAGGTTTACAACCACTTTAATGCATAGAATTAAGGTGAGAAGCCTTAAGGCTTTACAACCACTTTAAGATGCATGCGGCATGAGTTTGAAACATGTTAACATGTGTTTATAATGCATTCACACTGACTTGAGTATTAAAAAAAAAAAAAAACACACAACCTGTTTTAAAGCAGATCTCCAGCCCAAAAAAAAAAATAACAAGATAAAAATGAATAGCCAATCAAAATATAAAATAATATAAGTCAGCTTTTCTTGTAATATTTACTTTCAATTAGGAGCTATCCTCCATGGTACTTCTTTTCTGCCATAAGATATCCTTAGTCTGATGGCCAGCATCATTCAAACCACCTCCTGTGAGCTCAGACTGTCCTGGACCTACTCCAATCTTTGACTGGACAGTGAAAGCATAAGCAGCACAGTAATCAGCTCATATCTCTGCCAATCTGCTTTTTTCTGATTATCTCATTTTGCTGCTTCTTCCTCTCACACTACAGCCCTGCTGTCCATGGACTGCAAAAACTAGATAATTTCAATAAAAATTACATTTAATGATGAAAAAATGACTACCAACAAATGTGTGTTGTAATGGAGAATTAACATTTGTGACGTGGCAAATTATGAAATCTCCAAATTCAGCGCACAATTTTCTTCTTTAATGGGATAATAATGAAGCTGCTTTGCTGGTGATACTGATGGAGTTATTGTAAACAAATTTTCAAAAGCTTTTTTTTCTAGTGATATCAAGAGTAATATTATTATGTTTTTTTTTTTTTTTTTTATTTGTGCAAGTTACCGCAAAACCATTATCCCGTAGTTTTTAAGATCAAAGATACAACTATGTTATGTTGGTGTCCCTTGTCAATTTTACATTGTATTTTTTTTAAATGTAACTGCCTACTCCCAAATAATTTGGAGTTAAACACAAAGCCAAGTATTATTCTACACAATTTTTTTATTGTGCATTTAAAAAAAAAAAAAAAAAAATTAGACATGCTATCTGCCACTTAACCAAAAAGTGCATTCTATGCATCCAAAATATAGAAAATATAACAAATCAAATCACTATTTAACCAAAAAAAATAATGTCAAAGCAATAACTCCAAGGCCAATAATAAATAACACGTTATCTCATCCGATTCTGCAACATTACGAACGGCCTTTCAGGAACTAACTGAAAAGCACGAAATGAAAATGGCTAAATGAAAACCGTGAAAAGAAAAGCGCAAATCACCACTCACCAAACTTCTACTAACACAAAATTAGCAGAAGGAGCCCAAAGAGTGGCGCTTAAGAGCTGAAAAAACACGTAGTATGTCTAGTACGTCACTACGTTCGTAATTGTTGGCCATTTGACCGTGTATATGCAAGACAAGTTTGAGCCAACACCCTTCGGACAAAATTCCACGGTTTTGTTGTCGGAAAGTCAGATCGTGTGTACGGCGGTTAAGACATCACTCTGGAGGAATGAGTATAGAAGGCACAGCAGACAGCAGAATTTTCAGTCTGTGGGGAGGGAAGGAATAAATGTATTGGCAGATTTAAAACCACTAACAAATCAAAGGCAAACTCCAACTCACATTTGATAATCAATTGCAGCAAAAAAAAAATTCCTTTTGGGATCAAGGTTTTACATGAATAAATAAAAGCTGATCATTTAAATTACCCCTGCCAGTGTTAAGTGGTTTGTCTCATCCATTGTAAACTGACACATTCTGCTGGAGAGCATACAGACAACAGACATACTGGTTGGTACACCAGATGAAAATAGAAACAAGAAAGCCTAAAAAAATCAACCAATACAGCCATTACATCTAAGAATTGGTACACTGTTATATAATAAATGTTTTCTTTCGGGTTTAATACTGCTTTAGGTCCCTTTCACACTTGTGCGACTTCAAAGTTGCGCGATTTTACCTCAATTTTTGCTGCGATTTTGCTGCGATTTTGCCGCGATTTCAAGGAACGCCTGTGTAAGTGGCATCAAAATGGACCAAAGTAGTGCAGGGACTACTTTGAAGTCGGAACGACTTGAAGTCGTACTAATATGAATGGCTGTCATTGGAAATCATGGGGAACAACTTGTCATGCTACTTTGCAGTCCCAAATCGTTGGACAAGTCGTATAAGTGTGAAGGGGGCTTAACTGTGTTTCCTAATAAAACAAAAAACTAACAAGTTAGTGGAAGCAGATATGAATACTTTTACTTTATACCCCACTGACCTCTAGCTTATAGCACAGTCATTTTTCCAGAGTGCATGAAGCCATTTGCTGTTTAGCTTTCAAAAATACTGTATAAAGACTTTCATCTAAAAGTATTGGGTTGTCAATTTGCTAAACCCGTGGAATCTTTAGATCACTAAACAACTGAAATACCTGTATGTGAACTATTTTGTCTGCTAAATGATTAGTCATTTTGTGGTAAATCAGACACTTCCATTCCATTGGACCACTTCAGCAGAGACTGGACTAATTTTGATCCATCTATGGCAGTTCCTCTTCCAGAGAAGTCGATCTAATGATCAACTTCTCTTGAATCGGCTTGTTGGAAAATTTTCCCAATTGGCTGCAGTGCTGTTCAGTGTATTCTGACAGAGGAGGAGTCCACGATGTCAGAATACAATAGTACAGCAGGGAGGATTCCTCCATCCATCTTGCTTGTGTGACTGGGGGTATCCATTCTGTTTTTTCAGTTCAGCCTATTGGCTAAATCGAAAAAGACTGATCTATGTATGCCTAGCTTAACACCTACTACAGCTAGGCAGGCCATACATGACTCATATTTTTCGTTCAACCAGAAGGTTAAACAAAATAAAAAGATTGGATTCCCCCATCTACGCATTCAAAGTGGATGGAGGAATCACTCCCACTGAGCTATTGTATTCTGCCAGTGTGGAGCCTTCCAGCTATAGCCGTTGACACTGATCACTTAGGAAAAACTAATTTGTGTACAACCAGCTAGCTCATCCATGGATCGAAATTCAACTGGTCCCTGCTGAAGAGTACAATTTGTTCCAGGTCCCATCGCTAGCCTGTAATTGGACAATGAAAGAGTAGCGGCACACTAAGGTTATCCCTGTGCTCTCCCATCCTTAAGGTGTGTTTGGACTGCACTGTACAATGCAACAGATCACTGACTGACTTAAGCTAGTCATACATGGGTGAATATTTTTTCGAAAAAAATTCAATTGTGGAACAATTGTTTTATTTTCTAATAATTAGTAGGGTTAAATCGATGATCCTTTTTGTCAGCAGGATTGACAATTTTTCTCAAACAAAGTTCTAACAGTGAATGTGGTTTTCATTCAGGAAATTCCATTCATTCCAAAACTGAGTGTTAAAAGTGAATTCAATATTGAAGTACTTTGGAGCAACATTTGCCACATCTCTGATGGTATTATCAAATCTACTGAGGATTTTTCGTATAGTTGGTTGTGGGAAAATCTACCCATGTATTGCCAGCTTTATGAATGCATAACTGGACTGAATTATGTTTTTAAGCCTGGAATTCAGCATTAATGGTGATTCTGTGAGAGAGGAGGCCATAACCTGGCCATGAATACCCCCTAGCCAATCTACCATTTTACTGTAGTGTATAATGTTATAAAAGTACTCCTTGCTTCAATAGATCATTACTGGCATTGAAAGGAGTTATAAAGTTAGAAGGTTTTTTATCCTAATGCATTCTATGCATTAAGATAAAAAAAACTTCTGTGTATAGCAGACTCCCCAGCATCCCCCTAATTACTTACCTGAGCCCCCTCTCTCTCCAGCGACATCCATGAATGTCTAAGTCATCCGGGACACTTCTCCTGATTGGCTGAGACATATCAGCGGCACTATTGGCTCCCGCGGCTGTCAATCAAAGTCAGTCAGCTAATCAGGGGAGAGAGGGGGCAGGGCCGGGTTGGGGCTCCGTGTCTGAATGGACAAACAGAGCTTTCACTCAGCTTCAGTGCCCCCATAGGAAGCTGCTGACTGTGGGGGCACTCAGCAGGCGGGAGGCGGGAGGGGCCAGGAGCAGCAAACAGGGACCCGAGAAGAGGAGGATCCAGGCTGCTCGGTGCAAAACCAACTGCACAGAGGAGGTAAGTATAACATGTTTGTTATTTATTTTTATTTTTTTAAACGAGCCTTTACAATCACTTTCATTTACATATATATTGGTGTTATGTACTAACACAATATTTTGCACTATATTTTGACAGGACATCTTGGTTAAGGTATCTATAAATGCCCGTGCAACGTGAAGTCCGTATGTATGATTGCATTGTAAATTTTTTTTTGCTATATATCATCTTCAGCTTAAAAGTGTACTTCAGTACAGACTGAGTTTGTCCTCCTGGGGCGGCACCTACTGCAGGGGTGGTGGACTGACAGGTAGCGGACACAAGTGGTAGCTTAACTCGGCATGAAGCAAGTGGCAGCAGCAAAGACAGAGAACCACTGACTACAGCTCACATCTGTGTCCCCTACTCTGTCTCTCCTCACACTGGAACCTTGCCCTGACCCAAGATGGCTGCGGAAGGTCACTGAGGAGTGGCAACGTTTCATGGGATTGCTGCTCTCCCTTGTGACACCTCTGTAGGCTGCAGGGGAACATATGCCTCTTAGAACTGCACTTCATCCCCAAGGCAGCAAGACGCCACCTGCTGGGTGGAGTAGGAACTACACCTGCCAACAAGGTGGATGACTTAATTCCCTCCCCTTCCCTGTGCTATTGTATACTGACAGTGGGGACTACGCCTATGTCAGAACACACTAATCAGTGCTGCAGTCGATACACTGCAGGTACTGATGGAATGAACATTTTCCAACAGTCCTGTTTGAGAGAAGTCAATCATTAGAGTGGGAATGGTGATAGATGGATCAAAATGTAGCTGTTCCCTGCTGAACCTGCACTTGCACTTATGCGTTTATAATTTTGCTCAGTGTATATATATTTGATGTGTAAGAACTCATTGGGGTTGATTTACTAAAACTAGAGAGAATCTAGTGCAGCCATGCATGGTACCCGATCAGCTTCTAACTTCAGCTTGTTCAATTAAGCTTTGGCAATAAAATCTGAAAGCTGATTGGTTTCTATGCACAGCTGCACCAGATTGTGCACTCTCCAGTTTTACTAAATCAACCCCATTGTGTCTGGAGTGGCAATTTTTCATAATTTAGTTTAACCAAAAGAAGCTTTCAGATGATGTGCCACTGCGGCTGGCACCGATCAGAAATATGTCATAATAAATGCCAGCATTAAATTAGGCAGTCCTGTTCCACCACTGCTTGTGGCCTGCAGCATACGGCTCAATGACTTCACTTTAATAGTTTGTCACTAATTAACTAGTTTCCATGCAAATTCTTGATTTGGAATGTAAAAAATCTAAAAACTTTCAGATTATGCTTCCTCTTACTCCTACAACAGGCATTCTTCTTGAGACACCCTGCACGCAAAGTAAAAACGTACAAATATTAACGCTGTTTAAATGCCCAAAAGAGCACTTTTTTAATATCCTTTAAAGTCAAAACCATGTTTAAATGTACGTTGTCAGGCAATTACATATGCAAACTCAATTATACCTATTTTAGGTCTCTAAGGAAAACGTGAAATGGACTTTTTTAATAAACATAACCCATCCTCCACTATGGATAGGGAGTAACCTTCCTTTACAGCAATGGGTGATGTTAATAGTTAACAAGTTACAGCATGAGTACATGAAAGCTCAAAGAAACAGTCCGCCAACGTCCTAGTTACTTCAGATCAGTGACCCAAAATACATACTATACTGTATAATAGTCAGATATAGCAGGAAAGTAAATTAGCCCCTAGTTTCCATAAAGCTGATCTCTGGGCATCATGCCACCCCTTATTCTTTTGAACTTCACCCTAACTAATCACTGTGAATCTAAAATACTCTTTTATTTACCTAAATCTGTAGTCACATATCCTGAATTGTTTTTGTTCCTTATTGCACACCACTAGGCAATGTGAAATATTCCTGTTGGCTGTCCAGCAGTAAGGTTCTCTCAGGGTCCAGAAAAGTACCCAGTGTGCAAATCCTAGCAGTGCGGGTGCAGCCATTTGCCATTGCTGACCTCCTAAAAATGCTAGTTGCTCTCACATACCTCCCAACATTTTGAGATGGGAATGAGGGACACCTACTAGAAAATGTATGTAGGTATAGGACACGCCCACTGACACACCCCCTTAAAGGAGAATTAAAAAAAAAAAAAGGTTAATTGAATCCACAGGGGACTTTTTTTTACCACTACTATTCCTTTATATTGGCTTTTCAAATGTGCAAATTCAGAAATTTATCATTTGGGTGAAAGGTTTAGCACTGGGAAACACTTTTTGAAAGATGAAAAGTACATTTTATATACAACTTTATTGATCAGACCAAAATGAGGGACAAATGAGGGGGGAAGAGAGACAGAGGGACATTGCTCCAAATCAGGGACAGTCCCTCCAAATCAGGGACAGTTGGAAGCTATGGCTCTCAGGCATCAATCACCTCATTGACCCAGAACAAGCATGCAGCAAATAAAGTCAAAACTTTCAATCTACATTGGTCGCTGTTTGGTTATTGAAGCCACAGAATCCAAATAGCAGTCAAGCAGTGGGCATTTTTAGAAGAACCACTCAGACATGGCATCTCACAGTGTGAAAGGATAGGTTGTATGTAAATGTTCTCAGCTGATGCCAGACATGCAAACACAAAAGTACATTGAACAATTGTCAGAAGAAACACAATGTCTTAGCAAACATCCCTTAGACCATTGGTGTATTACAGCTGTGCATTTTCTCCAATGTTACTATCTTCATACATAGTTAGGAATTGACAAATATTTAGGCCATTTTTAGAATTTAGAATGGGCTGCCAATACACAACCGAGCAACAAAATAATAGCCCAGCTCTTTTTTTAATGCCATGCACTATCCTGCCTGGTACGAACTAGGTGGTGCTGCAATGCAGGTGAATTGGCACATACTGTACCATACATGTGCCTTTTTGGGCCACTTTGTTCTATTTCGTTTTTCCTGTTCGTCGCCCCCTATCAGGAGAATGATAACTTGGCAAGCTGATGGAGGATAAAAAACATAGGTGCTGGATGATCTACTGCACATGTGTCAAACACAAGGCTGTGGGCTGAATCTGGCCCACCAGGCAATTTCATATGTCCCTCACACCTCTCCTGCAGCTGTGGCACCCCTTTGTCTCCATCCCCACCTTGTCTCAGCAGTCGGCAGCAGAGAGGACAGACCTCCTCCTACAGATTCTACACCTCTCTGTGCAGCTGCAGAAACCCCTGGTCTCTACCTCCCCAGGGCTCAGCTGACTCCAGCCCTCTTTTTTTCCAGACCCTGCACTTTCTGCTTCCCAGATCCACCCCCGGGTTCTGACTCCAGCCCCCTTCTTTTCCAGACCCTGCACTTTCTGCTTCCCAGATCCACCCCCAGGTTCTTCCTGGCAGCAGCACCAGGTAAGGGGGTGGGGGCCTCTTAACATCTGATGCAAGGGGGGGGGGGGGGGGGGTGAGGTGCTGTGGACATCTGCTTATAATATTTATGAGAATAATATAATTCTATATCAGTTGAAAAGGAGGGTTGCACATCACTGGTTTAATCCAAAAGAAACTTTATTGGAGACCATGGCAGAACCATGTTCTGTCTGGGCAGTCTCCAATAAAGTTTCTTGTGAATGATATCAGCGATGTGCGACCCTCCTTTTCAGACATCATCTGCTACAGGAGTGTGAGTTGGCTTGAGTCTGCACTTTCTTTTCACAGCTTTAAAGCTTTAAGGTGTTTGTTAACCTAAAAAAAAAAAAAAAAAACTGATCCTGTTCCCTTGCTTGTGCTGTGTAATTTGGCCACTTCTATCACCTAAAAAACCTGGCTGATCCTGCCTGGCTATGCCCTCCCCTATGTAAACTGACCATGGTCTATCATAGCTGCTGAGCCCTGACATCATGGTCAGTTTACGTGCCTACGTCATCCGCAGCCCTGCTCTGTCCTTCTCTGTCCTCTCCTCCGTCCTCTCCCTGCCTGTCTGCTCATGTCAGTGCCCACCCCTTCCCCACCTGCTGCTCTCATAACTACTATAAAATCCTCCCATCCCCTCTGTAACATAACAATAAGTATTCCTGTGCCTGTGTTAAATAAAAAAAATGTTGATCTGTACCTATATTAGAGCGGCTCCCGATGCTCATGTGATTTCTCGGCTCTCCTCTCTTCTCCTCCTCCCCAGCTGATGTCAGCGGTAGTCCTTGGCCCCACCCACTGGAGCTGTCCCGGGAGCCGCTCTGATATAGGTACAGATCAGCGTATATTTTTTTATAAAACATGCGCACAGGGACACATATTGTAATGTTACAGAGGGGGTGAGAGGTTTTTATAGTAGTGGCTTAACAACCACTTTAAGCCCTGTACACACAGGCCGAATGCCGGGCAACATTGGGGGAAGACAGTGATTATTGCAGCCGCTTGCGATAATTGCAAGCAAATCCAGCAGGCTGGTTGTACCCAAGTTGATCAATCGGTTGGTACATTCAGCCTGTCCATTAATGGTTTGAGGAACCGGCCGAGATTCGAAACCATCTATGGCCGGCCTTAAATTATTACTAAAATCTATAATAATCCAATGCAGATGGAATTATTTAGTAGGATAAAGAGTAGATATATTCATACTATATAGTTTTACAGATACAACCGGCTCTTTGAGGGAAACCATAATGCTGATGTGGCCCACGATGAAATTGAGTTTGACACCCCTGATCTACTGTATCTACCGATTGTGTGGATAGACTCTAAACCAAGCTTGAGTGTTACTTGTAAAGTTTATTGTGCTGCTGTATATATCAAAACAATATATATATATATATATATATATATATATATATATATATATATATTTATACACTTTTTTTTCCTAATATGCCTCATATTTGGAAGATGTGTGGAAACAAATCTGTATATATCATATACTCTGAATTGTGTTCTATGCAATACCTTCCAGGGCGCACCAAGCAGTCAAGCAAGACTGAATGTATGTAGATTTCCATCGCACAGGGACCACTGCCAATTATTCACCAGCAAGTGAGGGGGGAGAGTGTGATTCACTTTTGTTTTCTTTCCTGGCAGTTTTCTCAAAGCATCCTACACATTTTACCCAAGACACCTTAAAAATACTTTTATTATGCCTCTGCATTCCCACTGGGTCACCACTGCAAGATTATATCGCTGTCATTGGCTATAAAGCAATTCATTAGCCCAAAGACATTCTTGTAGTTTAATTGGTCTTAGTATGTGTATGTATGAATGTAAGTTAGAGACCTTAGACCCCTAATGCCCAACCCACCAGCCCACTCGCAAGCTGTTGGGCACCAATTTGGCAGAAGAGTGACAGAGGGGTGCCGGAGTGCCTGAATGCTTATTTACTGTCATGACCACCAATGCAGGGGAGAAAAATGGGGTTTAACGTTTTTATTGACACTGACCACCAATACAAGGGGAGTAGGGGTTAAATTTCACTGCCACTGACCACCAATGCAGGGGGGGTGGGGGAATTATATTTCACTCACCACCAATGTGGGGGGGGGGGGGGTTAAAGTAGAATTCCGTGCAAAGCCTAGCTACTCTTAACAATGCTAGCACCCCCCTCCTAACACCTATTCTGACTAGTTTGTGTAAGAAAGATCTGTATACTTGCCTATTTTCAGACCGCTCCAGTCCAGTCATGGGATCTCCTCTGTGCCAGCCAGTGGCCACTGCAGGGGAGAGGTGAGAGCGCTTGCCAATGGATGGTATGGCCTGGGAGAAGTGACATCATACCCCGATCAGCCATAACAGTATGATCACGGACAGGTAAAGGGAATATTTCTTTACAATGGCATCGGAAAATTGGTGGGATACATTAGGGAGCAAGTGAACATGTTATCCATGAAGTTGATGTGGTGAAAGCAGAAAAAAATGGGCATCGCAGTTTGTTGTGTATGGGGCTGTGAAGCCCATGCGGACCCATATCCACAGCCAAAAGCTTCTACAATGGTCACATGAACATCAGAACTGGACTACGGATCAATAGAAGAAGGTGGCCTGGTCTGATGAATCATGTTTTCTTTTGCATCATGTGAATGGCCGGTGCGTGTGCATCACTTATCTGGGGAAGAGATGGCACAGGGATGCGGTATAAGAAGGTAAGTCAGCAGAGGCAGTGTGATGCTTTGGGTAATGTTCTGCTGGGAAACCTTGGGTCCTGCCATTCATGTGGATGCTACCTTGGTGTCCATGCCTCAATGGGTCAGGGCTGTTTTAGCAAAAGGGGGCCATACTCAATATTAAGTGGGTGGTACATAGGCTCCTATGGGCCATCTGTTGTTGGTGCTCCCTCCTCTCCCCTGCAGAAGCCACTGGCTGACACAGCGGTTTGAAAATAAGCAAGTATAACAATCTTCATTACACAGGTTAGTAAGAATAGGCGTTAGGAGGGGGAAGAGAGCCCTTTTAAGAGTAGTTAGCTTTGACATTGAATTCTACTTTAATAGTTCTAACACAAATGTGATCAATTTGACGTGGATTATTGACGTGCAATAATTTGCATTGCAGGTTGCTTTAACCACTTGCCGACCGCTGTCAGCACATATATACGTCGGCAGACTGGCACGCCTGGGCAAAGTAACGTACCTGTACATAACTTTGAATTTCCCACGTGCACGCGCACCTGCCGCAAACTCCGTGACCGTGCCGAACAGAGCTGAAGAATGGGGAGATGCCGATGTAAACAGCATTTCCCTGTTCTGCCTAGTGACAGCACACTGATTGTCATCGGGAGCAGCGATCAGTGTGGTGTCACACACAGCCACGCCCCCAGACAGTTAGAAACACGCCCCTAGGACACACTTAACCCCTCCCCGCCCCCTAGTGGTTAACTCCTTCACTGCCGGTGACATTAAAATGCAATTTTATAGCATTGATCGCTGTATTGTCCCAAAATGTGTCAAAATTGCCTGATGTGGCCACCATAATGATTGCCGTCATTACTAGTAAAAAAAAAAAATATTAATAAAAATGCCATAAAACTATCCCCTATTTTGTAGACCCTATAACTTTTGCGCAAACCAATCAATAAACGCTTATTGCGATTTTTTTTAACCAAAAATATGTAGAAGAATACGTATCGGCCTAAACTCAGGAAAAAAAACATTTTTATATATTTTTTGGGGGATATTTATTATAGCAAAAAGTTAAAAATTATTTAATTTTTTTTTTTTCAAAATTTACGCTCTTTTTTTGTTTATAGCGCGAAAAATAAAAACCACAGAGGTGATCAAATACCACCAAAGGAAAGCTCTATTTGTGGGAAAAAAAGGACGTCAATTTTGTTTGGGAGCCACGTCGCATGCCCGCGCAATTGTCAGTTAAACCGACGGGGTGCCGAATCCTTCCAGGGCTGAAGTGGTTAAAGTGGAGTGCCCACAAAAAAAAAAAAAATTTAAAGTCAGCAGCTACAAATACTGCAGCTGCTGACTTTTAATAATCGGACACTTACCTGTCCCGGGGTCCAGCGATGCGGGGGAACGAGACCCCCCCCTCGTTCCGTGCTCCGCTTGCGGCGCCGGCATTCTTAATGTGGGAACCCGGTTGTGGCTTCACAGCCGGGCACCTACTGCACATGCGCGAGTGGCGCGGTGCGCCGTGATTCGACGCTCACTCATCTGGGACACATGACAGGTCCTAGATGACTGTGCGGCGCCTACAGGAAGTGACGTTTAGCCCGGGCAATGAAGGTGGCAGACTACGAGGGACCCCCTAGCAACAGGCCTTTAGAGGTGAGTAAAAAATTTTTTTTTTTCCAATTATATTTTTTTAATCTTTTTTATGATTTTTAAGCCACTTTTTTTTTTTGGGTCGCAACCCCACTTTAAACAAATATAATATTGTATTTAGCAATAATACTGTCTGTTTTCTATTCAGATCCTGCTCCGCTGTTGTCCTCTGATTCTTTGTACAAGCAAATTTTTGATTTTTTGGTACTTTGTGTGTCTTGACCAATACAACCTAACATGCTTCTGTCAGGAAAAAAAAGACACAGAACGTTTCAAATCTATGCCTAATAAAGAACTATACAACCCAACTATACCTTGATGACCCTTTTATTTGTAAAACCTTAGCAATTGCTTCTGGCACTTATAAACCATGTCACCAACAAAATGTAAAGTGAAGGTTCATATTTCACTTTTATCGCACATTTTACAATTGTGTCCTAGTCACAGCGATATGGAAACCTAATGGTTCTACATAAAACCTTATGCATATGGAATAGTGACTCACTTTTTTGTGGCTTCGTTGCCAAAAACAAATTGCATACACAGGCTGGAAACACAGCTCAAAGGTCATGTGCTGAATGAGACATGTATTTCTTACATCAATAAATGTTTTATGGATTGGGAAGAGCTCTTGGTGACCGCGGGAAAAAAAAAACTGTTTATGATACAGAGAAAAACTAAAGGAGATCTATGATTTGCTATGGTTGCCACTTATTAACAATATTAGCATATAGTGAATCAATATTTTTTACTTGTAGGGCTCATGCACACAAAGGAGCTTAAAGAAGTGGCTCCTACAGGCTTTTGAGCTCTTTTGAGTTCTTATTTTTTCGGCCTGGAAACTCCCCTCCAATGTGTCCATGCGCACTATGGCTTTTTCAGGCGTTTTCAGGCATATGCTCCTTCAGGCAGAACCCCCCCACCAAATTCACATTTTTGCGAGCAGCTAGCGCCTCAAAGAGCTCAAAAACGCTCAAAATAGCTCAAAGAAGCTTGAAAAATGCGCAAAAACTTTTGTTCCAGCTTTTTGTTTTGTTTATCGAGTGGTTCATAAAATACTATCTAGGAGGGTTTGTGAAAAAAACAAAAAATGCTTATGCTCAAAAAAGCTCAAAGGATCTAAAATAGAAGAGGCTCAATAAAAACATACACAAGAGCACAAAACAGCACAAGCTTCTTCAAGCTGAAATAAAAGCTCAAATACATGTAAAAGCAACTTTTTCTTTTTTTGGAGTGTGCATGAGCCCTTACAGGACAGGAAACAATATTGCTCTGCTTGAGAATTGATAAATGAAAAATATAGAGCTCTTAAACACCATGTTTCTGCATTTGCAGTATGGTAACGTCCATACGCCACAGATATGCATTCATGGTGGTTGAGCTTTCTGTGCTGAGAGCATGCTCACTGCATGCTTCTGGCACAGTGACTGAGCTGTCACCTACAGCTCCTAGTATCTAGTTATTATTGTGAGCTGGCAAGATGATCATGTGATCACTATGAAAGCCAATCGCAATGATCATGTGATTGGGAAGTCCATCCTGCCCCTCTGCCCTAAGACCCAGTTAAAGCCTCATGGCGGGTGGGCAGGAATGAGTTAACACTAACCCTCTCTTTAATCTTAACACTTATCCTTCCTGTAACCATCACATTAACTTGTCGTGTATCCTTCACATTAACACACTCTTTAACCCTTACACTAACCCTTCCTGTAACATGAACATTTAACTCCCCCTGTAAACTCATCCACCTCCTATGGCTGGCCTTAATGTGCCATAATGTGCACATATTTTGTATATACTTGTACATTATGTCAAGAGTGACTCACCCTACAAGCCCATATTCAAAATGAAGCTGCCCATAGACGTTCGAATCTCAGCTAGTTCACCAGAAACTGGCCAAGATTCAAACTGTGTATAGGCAGGCTGAATGTAGTTAATCGATTAACTTGGGTACAACCAGCCTGATGGATTTTACTTGCGATTATCGCAGATGGCTGCTATAGCTGCTAACAATAATCACTGTCTTCTCCCGGCGGGGATGGCTTCCCCTGTCCCCCCATCGGGAGAATACAATGTCTATGCAGGAGGGATTCCCCTGTCAGCACTGTCTGTGTTGATGGGGGAATTATGCGAATGGCCTGCCTTAGGCCAGCCATACACAGAGAAAATTTCTTTCCTGCAACCACGGGTTGCAGGAAAGAAATTAGCTTGATTTCCCCATCAACACAGACAGTGTTGATGCGGGAATCCCTCCTACCGGGCCATTGTCTCCTGCCGGAGAAGCATAATTATGAGAACATACAATGATATCACATACATCAAGTTCTGTTTTACAGCAGAATTTTTTTAGTTTTCTGGTAAACAGCATAAAAACAATCCTACAATTACAATATAACAGTAAAGTCTACTAAAGAAAAGCTATCTCTGGAATAACCTAGCCAGTGTTTAAAGCGTTAAACCTGAAAAATTTGTGACTTTGCAAATGCAAACACTTTGGAAACAATGGCATAGCCTTCCTTGGGCAAATATAGCTGGACAATAAACATCTGTTTCGCTCGCTTTGAAAATTAACAATTTCTTATTTTTCACAGGGGGCAGCGGAATAGGGAGGGGTCGAGAATGGGTGTTGGTTAACTGTTTATTGACATCTATCTTAACTTTGTTAGAATAGAGAACAAAGGGCAAAACAGAGCAATTCCAGCCAACCTTTTGAAAGTCCATAGTTTATTGGAAGGGGTAGGTAGTGTTTGTGTACTTTTGGGCAGTATGCTTCTTTTTTCTGTAATATCACATTTTCTATTTTCAGTGAACCTGACCATAGTGATTCTAGAAGAGATATGTAATACTTCACCCTCCAAAGACTGACCTCTGAAAAATATCTACAAAACTTTAATACGATGGGGTATTTTTTTTTATTTTTTTTTAAGAAAAAAGTGTAAAACATAAAAATAAGATATGCACATTTTTTTTAAAAGTGAAAAAAGATAAAAACTAAACACAAACAGGATTTTAGCCAATTGCTGCTGAATTGGCCACAATTAATGGGTAGCCCTGTTGGCACAACTGGGTTTGACAAAAGTTTTTTTCAATCAACTTTTGATAGATGGAAAATTTTCATCCGAACAACTCCTGTATCCAAAAAGATGGAAGCAGTGTTCGGGTATTTTTTTACAGTGACAGTTGCCAAGTTGCCAAGAATATAATACCCAGCAGGGAAGATTCCGCACAGTGGTGTAGTGGTTAGCACTTTCACCTAGCTGCAAAAAGGGTCGCTGGTTCAAATCCCGACCATGACACAATTTGCCTGGAGTTTGCATGTTCTCCCTGTGCCTGTGTGGGTTTCCTCCCATACTCTAAAAACATGCTGGTAGGTTAATTGGGTCCTGTCTAAAATTGGCCCTAGTATATGTATGAATGTGTGTTCGGGACCTTAGATTGTAAGGTCCTTGAGGGTAGGGACTGATGTGAATGTACAATGTATATGTAAAGCGCTGTGTAAATTGACAGTGCTATATAAGTATCTGAAATAAAATAAATAATCCACACTGTTTAGGGTGGATGAGGGAATTTTCTTATTTATCCTGTTGGGCTGAACTGAAGAAATCTTAAAATGAATGGGCAGTTTCAGGGCAGCAATAATGTAGGGGCTATTGGGGCTGCAGCTCCAGGCCCCTACCCTAATATAGGCCAAGCCAGGGCCGGGACAGGGGGAGCTGAGCTTACTGTGTCCTTCTTCCTCTCTCCCCCTGTCATGGGGAGAGAGGAAGGAGACACTGTGAACCAATCTCCCAGTACAAGGAAGAAAGGGGGGGTAACAACTCAGGAAAATGGGGACACCCGATGTAAAGGGGAAATCTATTGGGGATACCTGATGTAAAGGGAGGCTCTATTGGGGACACCTGATGTAAAAGGGGACTCTATTGGGGAGAAAAAAGGGAGACTACTGGAGATGCCATCTGGTCGGGGGGTGGCTATTTGCAATCTTCTCCCTGGGCACTGGGTGACCTTGTCCTAGCACTGGGCCCAGCTCAAAAGAAACAGGCTGTGCACGGAAAGCAATAGACATATGGGGCGGAATCTCCCCTGACCAGCCCTGCATCCAGCCTGGGCAGAGTGGCGGGATTAACACCAGGCACTGGGTGGGCAGTTCTAATGTAAGCCTGGTATTTGGCTTCAGTAGAGTCATGTAGGCCTGCTACACCCTTCCCCCTCACCTTAGGGCGCATGCAGGCTGTGTCCTTTCACCTCATGGCACACGGCGACCCAAAGCCCTTACAGAGGCCTGGCAATTCAGATCCCAGGCTTCTGTAAGTGTTAAGCCTGTGCGGCTGCGCCCTCTCAAGTTTGGGTGCATTCCAAAACAGGCTCCTGAAAACGCAGGAGGGCAGCCAATAGGAGGAGAGCTGGGATATGTCATATTATCATATCCCTGCGGCTCCTAAATCTGCTCACTGAAATCCTCAGCACCAGGCCCATGATGTTCTTAATCCAGCCCTGGCCAGCATAAACTTTGCTTAGAAAATCATTTTTTTAGGGATTAAAGTGGATGTAAACCCACACATACAGTGGTGTGAAAAAGTGTTTGCCCCCTTCCTCATTTCCTGTTCCTTTGCATGTTTGTCACACTTAAGTGTTTCGGAACATCAAACCAATTTAAACAATAGTCAAGGACAACACAAGTAAACACAAAATGCAATTTGTAAATGAAGGTGTTTATTATTAAAGGTGAAAAAAAATCCAAACCATCATGGCCCTGTGTGAAAAAGTGATTGCCCCCTAAACCTAATAACTGGTTGGGCCACCCTTAGCAGCAACAACTGCAACCAAGCGTTTGCGATAACGTGCAATGAGGCTTTTACAGCGTCCTGGAGGAATTTTGGCCCACTCATCTTTGCAGAATTGTCCTAATTCAGTTACATTAGAGGGTTTTCGAGCATGAACGGCCTTTTTAAGGTCATACCACAACATCTCAATAGGATTCAGGTCAGGACTTTGGCTAGGCCACTCCAAAGTCTTCATTTTGTTTTTCTTCAGCCATTCGGTGGTGGACTTGCTGGTGTGTTTAGGATCATTGTCCTGCTGCAGAACCCAAGTTCGTTTCAGCTTGAGTACACGAACAGATGGTCGGACATTCTCCTTCAGGATCTCTTGGTAGACAGCAGAATTCATAGTTCCTTTTATCACGGCAAGTCTTCCAGGTCCTGAAGCAGCAAAACAGCCCCAGACCATCACACTACCACCACCATATTTTACTGTTGGTATAATGTTCTTTTTCTGAAATGCAGTGTTCCTTCTACGCCAGATATACTTGGACACACACCTTCCAAAGAGTTCCACTTTTGTCTCATCGGTCCACAGAATGTTGTCCCAAAAGTCTTGGGGATCATCAAGATGTGTTGTGGAGAAATTGAGACGAGCTTTGATGTTCTTTTTGCTCAGCAGTGGTTTTCTCCTTGGAACTCTGCCATGCAGGCCATTTTTGCCCGGTCTTTTCCTGATGGTGGAGGCATGAACGCTGACCTTAACTGAGGCAAGTGAGGCCTGCAGTTCCTTGGACGTTGTTGTGGGGTCTTTTGTGACCTCTTGGATGAGTCGTCGCTGCGCTCTTAGGGTAATTTTGGGCGGCCGGCCACTCCTGGGAAGGTTCACCACTGTTCCATGTCTTCGCCATTTGTGGATAATGGCTCTCACTGTGGTTCGCTGGATTCCCAAAGCTTTGGAAATGGCTTTATAACCCTTTCCAGACTGATAGATCTCAATTACTTTCTTTCTCAATTGTTCCTGAATTTCTTTGGGTCTCGGCATGATGTGTAGCTTTTAAGGATCTTCTGGTGGACCTTACTGTGTCAAGCAGCTCCTATTTAAGTGATGCCTTGATTGTGAACAGGTGTGGCAATAATCAGGCCTGGGTGTGGCTAGAGAAATTGAACTCAGGTGTGGACAACCACAGTTATAGTATGTTTTAACAAGGGGGGCAATCACTTTTTCACACAGGGCCATGATGGTTTGGATTTTTTTTCACCTTTAATAATAAACACCTTCATTTACAAATTGCATTTTGTGTTTACTTGTGTTGTCCTTGACTATTGTTTAAATTGGTTTGATGTTCCGAAACACTTAAGTGTGACAAACACGCAAAGGAACAGGAAATGAGGAAGGGGGCAAACACTTTTTCACACCACTGTATACCCAGTGGAGTGAACAGCCTCAGATGATACACAGAGATTAAACAAATTTCCCTACATAAGTTTTACATGTACAGTATCTCACAAAAGTGAGTACACCCCTCACATTTTTGTAAATATTTTATTCTATCTTTTCACGTGACAACACTGAATAAATTACACTTTGCTACAATGTAAAGTAGTGCACTTACACTTTGCTTACTTTTGTTGCCATCGGTTTAGACATTAATGGCTGTGTGTTGAGTTATTTTGATGGGACAGCAAATGTACACTGTTATACAGGCTGTACACTCACTACTTTACATTGTAGCAAAGTGTAATTTCTTCAGTGTTGTCACATGAAAAGATAGAGATTGTGTTAGAGATTTTCTCTTCCTGTTCAGCACTGTAAGGTCCCTTTCACACTGGGGCGTTTTTCAGGCGGTACAGCGCTAAAAATAGCGCCTGTTCACCGCCTGAAAAAATCTGGCCCCTTTAACTGCTAGCGGTGCGCTAGCAGGACGGCAAAAAAAGTCCTGCTAGCAGCATCTTTGGAGCGGTATAGGAGCGGTGTGTTCACCGCTCCTATACAGCTCCTTCCCATTGACTTGAATGGGAAACCGCGGTAAAACCGCGGCAATACCGCCGCAAATCGCCGCTACGGTGGCGCTCTGCGGGGGTCTTTAACCCTTTTTCGGCCGCTCGCGGGGGGTAAAACCGCACCGCGAGCGGCCGAATACCGCGGTTAAAGCGACGGTAAAGCAGCGCTAAATATAGCGCTGCTTTACCGTCACCGCGGCTCCCTGCCCCAGTGTGAAAGGGGCCTAAGTGAAGTCTGGGCATACAGCTAAGACAGCTAATTGGAGAAAAGGTACACACCCCCCCTCCACATAGGCAGAGACTTGCAGAGCTGTTCTGTGAATAGATCGGCTCTCTGCTTATCTATTTATAGCAACCTCCCTTGACACAAAATTCAGGCTGGTTTTATCTCAGTTAACAGAGAACTTGTCAGAAATTATCAGGCTGATAACAGAAGAACGGAGCAGGAGAAAGCCAGGGGACTTAGTGCTTTGAAGAGAGATAAGAAAACACTGCAGATATATGTGCCCAGCTCAAATTTCATGAATCAGGTTTACATCCACTTTAACAACTTCAGCCCCGGAAGGATTTACTCCCTTCCTGACCAGAGCGTTTTTTTGCGATTCGGCACTGCGTCGCTTTAACTGACAATTACGCGGTCGTGCGACGTGGCTCCCAAACAAAATTTACATCCTTTTCCCCCCACAAATAGAGCTTTCTTTTGGTGGTATTTGATCACCTCTGCAGTTTTAATTTTTTGCGCTGTAAACAAAAAAATAGCGACAATTTTGAAAAAAACACATTATTTTTTACTTTTTGCTATAATAAATATCCCCCAATATTCCCTCAGTTTAGGCCGATACGTATTCTTCTACATATTTTTGGTAAAAAAAAAAAACGCAATAAGCGTTTATTGATTGGTTTGTGCAAAAGTTATAGCATTTACAATATAGGGGATAGTTTTATGGCATTTTTATTAATAATTTTTTTTTTTTAGTTCTAGAACTAGTAGAACTAGTAATGGCGGCGATCAGCGATTTTTATCATGACTGCGACATTATGATGGCCACATCGGGCAATTTCGACCCATTTTTGGGACCATTGGCATTAATACAGCGATCAATGCTATAAAATTGCATTGATTACTGTAAAAATGCCACTGGCAGTGAAGGGGTTAACCACTAGGGGGCGAGGAGGGGTTAAGTGTGTCCTAGGGGCGTGTTTCTAACTGTCTTGGGGTCGCTCCCGATGACAGGGAGCAGACAATCAGTGTGCTGTCATTAGGCAGAACAGGGAGATGCTGTTTACATCAGCAGCTCCCCGTTCTTAAGCTCTGTGACACGATCGCGGTTATCCCCGCTGCGATGGAGTCCGCGGGACCCGCGGGCACGGTCACAGAGCTCGCGGCAGGCGTTCCGCCGGTGGCGCGCAGGCATGGCAGGAAATTCAAAGTAACGAACTGGTGCTTTAGTTTGCCCAGCCGTGCCATTCTGCCGACCTATATGTGCAGGAGTTGGTCGGGAACCGGTTAAGCTGGCCATAGATGGATCGAATCTCAGCCAGTTTAGCAGGGACCGGCCATCGATCAACTTCAGTATAACCAGCTTGTCGTTTTTTTCATGCAATCACTGCCAGCGGCTAGAAGCGCCAGCAGTGAACATTGCGTTTTGCTGACAGGGAATCAAACACACAATTCCCAATGCACACATTCCTGTAGAAATGGCTTTGCATGTATGTGGGTGCTGAGGTGACCACCAGCTGGAACCATAAATAGTCAGAGCAATAGAATGTCACCAGCACACCATGGATCTCCAAAATGGGTCCAAAGCTTTAATCAGCGATTACATTGTTACAGCAGATAGCAATGTTTCAGAGCCATGCAGGACCCCTTCATCAGACATCTGGTGAAGGGGTCCTGCATGGCTCTGAAACATTGATCGCTGATTAAAGCTTTGAACCCATTTTGGAGATCCATGGTGAGCTGGTGGCATTATTTTGCTGGCAGGGAAAGCTCCCTGCTGGCAGTGCACAATAGCGCTGTGGGAGGGATTCTCCCATCAACACTGACTGTGTTGATGGGTGAATCAAGCAATTCTCCCCCCTGTGTTGATGGGGGAAGGGAAAAAAATTGCATAATCTATGAGCTGCTTTAGGTGTTAAGGGAGGAGGGAAAACTCTACCTTTTAGAGTAGCTACTGTATATATGATTGGGTATATATATAAAATCTCATATAAACTTTAACATGCTAATGTAATTTCAAAAGCCATCTTTTTAAATCTGCACAACTTGGGTACAGAGGCCCAGCGTTGTCACCCTATAACAGGAAGTGCCTAAACAAGGTCCTCCATTGCAGGATCACTGTGTATTATTCTAATGAAAGCAGCAAATTTAAAAAGATGGCTTATAGTTTATATGAGATTTTAGTGATTGGGTATATAGTTACTCAAATTATCCCTTTATAAAACAGACAGACATAAAATGGGTACAGTTTCAGAGAACAGACATCGTTTTTCCATGATCCGGCTGCCTCCCTAATTCTAAATATAGATCTCAACTTTTTTTTACTCTGTACTATAAAACTTTATAATCATGCCATCCTATTTTAGAATGGCTTCACAGAGAAGCATCCTGTGTGTACCACCAACATTCCATTTCCTCCTTGATAAAATGCCTTTGTTGATACATTTCAAAGAGTCATGTGCTTGTGTTTTTTCGATGTGATTGGCTCTTGTATCTTTCTTTTTTGATACCAAATCTACAACAAAGGAAACAGAGGTACCGTATTTGTTACTGCTGCTGTTTAGCCCATGTAGTGCTGACTAGAGCTTTCTTCCTACTCTCACTAAACTCCAACATCAGGATAATGGTGACTTCCTTTTATTTCACTATGTCTTCCTTCCCTTAAGGAGCGCTTCCCAAGGAACAAGTGAAATCAACAAGTAACTAATGCTATTCAGCAATGCTACAACTCTTCAAAAATTTAATCTTCTACTCAGTTTAGCCTTATCTGAGTCCCTGTAACCCAATTTAGGGAGCACTTAAAGTAGAATTCCAGCCCTTTTTTTTTTTTACGTTTTAGGTAGTTGCAAAGGGTTAGAAGCTGTTAATATTTCTATTGCTGTCTATGTCTCCACCTGGGGGATTTGCCTTTACTTCCTGTCTTAAAATGACAGGAAATCCCACCACTGATAATTGTCTCTGGAAGCTTTCCCCTCTATTCCTGTTGACTTTCTCTTCACTTTATGTCCTGGTGACACTAGACTTCAGAACAAATAGTTGAGGTGGATCTACTTAGTAGGGACACATACAATAAGAAATTCCTGACGAGGTTCCAGGGCCTCTTTGCTCTATCCATTTGGTTGAAGTTCTACTTTGGGCAGCTCCACTGGTTAACTGGGATTGTGTTGGGAGTGTAAGTTGTAAAGCTTGTGCAACATACTTTCCACTCTCTCTTCCTATATGACAAATCACAAGCAACCTACCAAGGGAGGTGTGCAATATGTGAGAGACAGCAGGTAACCTCAATTGTGTTTGGAAATAATTTCCCCTGTATTACAAGCAGGAGCTCTCAGATCACAAGATTACCAACAAAAGGGATAGACTGGCACATCTAGTAGTAGTTAGTCACACTCAACTTGACTTCTGTAATGTTGAAGACGTTTTGCAGCTTATGCAAACCATTTCTTCAGTTCTAATGAGTGTCAGGAAAACACCCCAGCATTTATTTCTGCACAGGTAGCACGACACCTTAATCCAGTCACCATGAAAGGCAGATGGTATTGTCCAAGAACAGGACGGGAGCTGTGAAGATTGTGGAACCACTGTGTTCTAGTTCATCTGACACTTGCTAGAACTTGACCAGACTGCTGGTTGGAAGCTAAACAGTGGGGACCTTGAGTGGAAAGCGTGAACAAGTTTTGCTTTTGACTGCTGGTGATTGCTGGGTTGCATTTTTAGGTTCTTTTTGGGGCTTTTCCTTGTAGCTTTTTAACACCCTTTTCTGTCATTTTTTTAAACATTTTTTTTTCAGCCTACTATTTAAGGGGAGTGGTTAATTGGTCACAGGTGCTTGAGGCCTATATAACTTTCTGTAGAACTCATTGTGAGCCTGATCATCTTTGAGCTTGCTGGAACTTAGACCAAGTGGAACTGGACTAAGTGGTGAGTTAAAAAAACAGAGTTAGTGGAACTGGACTAAGTGGTGAGTTAAAAAAACAGAGTTAGTGGAACTGGACTGAGTGTGAGTTAAAAAACCAGAGTTGAAAACAAGAGGTTATAACTGGGGTCAAGTACCTGTGTAGGGTGAGTGTGTACCTGTGTATTGTAAGTACATGAGTGCTGCGAGTGCACGTGGGCTGTATTGATTATTAGTGTCAGGTAGTACCTGTGTATTGGCAGTATCTGAGTGTTGTCTGAATAGTGTGGATCATTAGTACTTTTGTATTGTGTGTGTGTGCATGTGGGTCTGCGCGTGCACGTTGGTCAGCGTTGTTGAGTATTAGTGTCAGGAAGCTAGTTGTTAGGTAATTTGGACAGGGTATAATCCCCAATCCTCATTAGATTAGTAGATATGATGCGTGTGGGTGTGGAGATGCAACTCGGTGTACATTTTGCTGCATGTATGCGTTCTTTGATCATCCGATCGAGGGCAAATACTGCTGTGCAAAATGTAAGCACGTTTCCCTGGAAGAAAGTTTTTAGGGACTTGGGAGCTAAATTGAGGAAAAGGACCTCCAAGGTAGTATTCTCAGGAATACTACAAGTACATCGAGCCACACCAGAAAGCCAGAGGGAAATTAGGGAAGTAAACAAGTGGCTGAGGAGCTGGTGTAGTAAGGAGGGGTTTAGGTTCCTGGAGGAGTGGTCCGACTTCTCAGTCGATCACCAGTACTATAGAAAGGACGAACTGCACCTAAATGAGGAGGGTGCATATCAGCTGGGAGTAAAGATGGGCAAAAAGTTAGAGGGGTTTTTAAACTAGGTGACGGGGGGAGGGCCCAGAGGTAGATATAGTCAGCGCGGAACATATTCCAGATGGTAGTATTGGGGGCATTAGTGGTAGGTTGATTAAAGTACATAAACCCAAGGTAAGTATAGTAACAAGTCCTAGTTGCAACCTCAGAACACCCAATAAGAGGATAGTATGCAACCGGTCTAAACTACGTGGCATGTTCACCAATGCCAGGAGTCTGGCGTACAAGATGGGTGAACTAGAGAGACTGTTGTTAGAGGAGGATTTGGATTTTGTGGGAATTTCCGAGACCTAGTTCAACAGCTCTCACGATTGGCTGGCAACCATTCAAGGGTATATCCTTTATCGCAGGGATAGAGAGGGTAAAAAATGGGGAGGGGTATGCCTACATATTAAGAATAATGTACAAGTGAATGTGACAGATGACATCACTAAGGGAGCTAGGGAGGAGGTGGAATCCTTATGGGTAGAGCTCCAAAGGGAAAATAATACTGGGAGTATGCTATAGGCCACCTAACCTGAGGGAGGAGGAGGAGACAGATCTCCTATCACAAGTTGAATTAGCAGCAAGGATGGGAAGTGTTATCATAATGGGGGATTTTAATTATCCAGGCATAGACTGGGCGGAGGGAACCGCGCATTAGTCTAAGGCTCGCCGGTTCCTAAATGTCTTGCAGAACAATTTCATGGTTCAGATGGTAAGTGCACTAACCAAAAATAAAGCGTTACTGGATCTACTGATTACCAACAATACAGACCTAATCACGGATGTGGAAATCCAGGGCACATTAGGAAACAGCAATCACAGGTCAATTTGCTTCAGTATAAATCACACAAATAGGAAACATAAGGGGAATACAAAGACACTGAATTTCAAAAGAGCCAACTTCCCTAAACTACGAACCTTGCTAGAAGGCATGACTTGGGATAAAATCTTAGGAACAAAGAACACAGAGGAGAGATGGGTTTGCTTTAAGAGCATATTAAATAAGGGCATTAGTCAATGCATCCCATTGGGTAATAAATTTAAAAGAGCGAAAAAGTTCTGGATGGCTTAACTCCAATGTAAAAATACATATAAAAGCAAAGGAGAATGCCTTCAAAAAATACAAGGTTGAGGGATCATCATCAGCATTCAGACTTTATAAAGAATGCAACAAGAAATGTAAGGGTGCAATTAGAGTTAGAACACGAAAGACACATAGCGGAGGAGAGCAAAAAAAATCCCAAGAAATTCTTTAAGTTTGTAAACAGTAAAAAAGGCAGGACAGACCATATTGGCCCCATAAAGAATGAGGAAGGACATCTGGTTACAAAGGATGGGGAGATGGTGAAGGTATTGAATTTATTCTTCTCCTCAGTCTTCACGGGCGAATCGGGGAGCTTCAGTAACCAAAACTGCAGTGTTTATCCTTATAACACATCACAGGAAGCACCTCCATGGTTAACAGAGGACAGAATTTAAATTAGACTTGAGAAACTTAACATTAATAAATCGCCGGGACCAGATGGCTTGCATCCGAGGGTACTCAGGGAACTCAGTTAAGTAATTGCCAGACCATTGTTCCTAATTTTTACTGACAGTCTACTGACTGGAATGGTACCAGCTGATTTGAGAAAAGCCAATGTAGCACCAATATTTAAAAAGGGCCCAAAATACATCCCTGAACTGGTCTGGGAATTACAGACCAGTTAGCCTAACATCAATAGTATGCAAGCTCTTGGAGGGAATGATAAGGGACTATATACAAGATTTTAGTAATGAGAACAGTATCATTAACAGTAATCAGCATGGATTCATGAAGAATCATTTTTGCCAAACCAATCTATTAACCTTCTATGAGGAGGTGAGTTGCCATCTATATAAAGGAAGGACCGTAGACGTGGTGTATCTGGATTTTGCAAAAGCATTTGACACAGTTCCCCATAAATGTTTACTGTACAAAAAATGGTCCGTTGGCATGGACCATAGGGTGAGTACATGAATTGAAAACTTGCTACAAGGGCTAGTTTAGAGAGTGGTGATAAATGGGGAGTACCTGGAATGGCCAGGGGGGGTAGTGGGTTCGCCCAGGGTTCTGTGCTGGGACCAATCCTATTTATTTTGTTCATAAATGACCAGGAGTATGGGGTAAACAGTTCAATCTCTGTATTTGCGGACGACACTAAGCTAAGCAGGGCAATAACTTATCAGCAGGATGTGGAAACCTTGCAAAAAGATCTGAACAAATTAATGGGGTGGGCAACTACATGGCAAATGAGGTTTAATGTAGAAAAGTGTAAAATAATGCACTTGGGTGGCAAAAATATGAATGCAATCTACTCACTGGAGGGAGAACCTCTGGGGGAATCTAGGATGGAAAAGGACCTGGGGGTCCTAGTAGATGATAGGCTCAGCAATGGCATGCAATGCCAAGCTTCTGCTAACAAAGCAAACAGAATATTGGCATGCATTAAAAAGGGGATTAACTTCAGGGATAAAACAATAATTCTCCCGCTCTACAAGACTCTGGTCCGGCCACACCTAGAGTATGCTGTCCAGTTCTGGGCACCAGTCCTCAGGAAGGATGTACTGGAGATGGAGCGAGTACAAAGAAGGGCAACAAAGCTAATAAAGGGTCTGGAGGATATTAGTTATGAAGAAAGGTTGCGAGCACTGAACTTATTCTCTCTGGAGAAGAGACGCTTAAGAGGGGATATGATTTCAATTTATAAATACCGTACTGGTGACCCCACAATAGGGATAAAACTTTTTCGTGGAAGGGAGTTTAACAAGACACGTGGCCACTCATTAAAATTAACCTTAAACTACGTAGAGGGTTCGTTACTGTAAGAGCGGCAAAAATGTGGAATTCCACAGGCGGCAGTCTCAGCGGGGAGCATCGATAGTTTCAAAAAACTATTAGATAAGCACCTTAACGACCACAACATACAGGGATATATAATGTAATACTAACATATAATCACACACATAGGTTGAACTTGTTGGACTCTTTTTACAACCTCACCCACTATGTAACTATGTAACTATGTAACTATGAAGAAGTGGTGTGGCTTAGCTTCATTACAGAATACTACAGGACAAGTCCAGCTGACTGTAACTAACTACTTCTAGATATACCTGGATAAATGAGAACCTGCACAGACAATGACCTGGTGCATTAGTGAGAAGGTAGTGTGCTCTCTCTCTATGTATTGTGAGGCTTAATTTTTAAGTATGCCTGGAGTGGAACTTTTAATTTCAGGCAGACTGACACATAATTCAAAGCCCGGACTGCCTGGGTGAATCCTAGACAGATGGCAACCCTAACCTAGCCTAATAAACATGAACTTGCTACAAACTAAATAATACTGTAATTGTGTTGAAACAATAACTTGGGGAAAAATTGCAAGATGTTCCCCCAACCCTACTTCCTGTAGTGACAACAAATGTCATGCATCAACCTAGGTCTCTATATACTGCTCAATATCCAAAATTTCCTCCATAAAATTATGTTGCTTTTAAAATAGGTAATTTCCAAAGTTTGCTGACACACTTTGATAAGAGGCACAGGTTCCGTATAAAGACTGATATACTGTATGTAAGATGTGTTACTGAGCAGTTGCTGAAATATGAGAACGACAGAAACATTTATTGGCCTGCAGCATAGACAACAATAGGCAGTATTGTGTATTTGTCCTTAGACAGAGGAAGTAAATACTGAAAATTCAATGTAACACACAGATAATAGTAGAAACGCTACAAAACTGTTCATTTAATAACATCATCTAATAACATAGAGAATAAGTTGTTATATTTACATACAAAATTATAATGTACACTGATCTGTACCTTAAATACATAAGTGATACCATACCAGTCATAATTATCTTTCGATAATGGAAATAAAGTAATGCCAAATAGTGCTAATTACACACAACATACCGAACAACATTAAAGTATAATGTACAATTTAGGGGAAAAACAGTGTACGCTTGCACAGGTAAAGACAGATGCATATATACTATCGCCATTTACAAGCATTCAGACACTAACACCCATATACTTGTATTGGCAGCTGCTGTGACGTCAAGGCTCCCTGGGCGCAGGTAAGCGCCATGCATTTTACGCTTCAAGACTCAGAGAGCTCCAAGACTCAGGAGAATATAATATTTGTATGCATCAGAACTTAAGCCCCATACACACGATCAGAAAAATCGTACAAAAAATACCGCTTTCGAGGCGATCGTACGATAATCTGATTGTTAGTACACAGCTTTCCTTCGAAATTATTCGAAGATACAAACACAAAAGCGTTTCTCGTACGATACCAGATCGTACAATTTTCTTTAATTCAGTACAGTTATTGTCCAAAAATACAATAAAAAAACAGCACATCACATCACTTCCGAATTTTTTTATTTCTGTCCTACAAGAATTTTCATACTTTAGTAACCTCTTTGTTTTTTCGATATGGAGACTGGCATGCAAAATAAAAAACAGAATCTGTTATGGAAGATCTCCGCGCTTAGGACCGGGAATAAGGTATGCGGCCTGTCCGTAAAAAAAAAAAAAGGCGCCTTTGATAACGTTCAATAACGAAACCGGTAAGGCGTGCTGACGTCGTTTCCGGAGCGGGACTTAGAGGCTTGTGGAGCGCAAACAGCAAACCAGCCCTAAACCGCCCCTGCTTGTTACTTTTTATTGTGTACGGTGGAACCAGGCCGGTCCTGTGAGACACCCTGGGTTTTATTTTTATTTTTATTTTAATTCCAGTTTTAAATTCATCAATAAATTAGCCACCTGATACCACACATGGGTATATCCTTCTGTTTTTTTCTGTGAGGCACCATCCGAGCACCATCTGGGGTATTCCCCCTCCCCCGCATCTGAGGGTGTTGGCTGCATTCACTGGAGAAAGTTACTGGACTAGGACCCGATCCAGATTACCACCAGGAGGACCATCCGACATCCATATTCCCATGCTGTTCACCCCTGCAGGGGTACCTACGTCTGGTGAGTGAGGGAACCTTGGGGGGGCAGCACAACAGTCACCTACTACTGCCTGAAGCACTACAAGTCACCGGTGGAATTATCTTCACAACTGTTACCCATATATCCTCACCCACTCATCAACACATTGCCTATTGATCTTGTTGTGGGCCCCTGCATAGGATTGGACTCCCTTCTTTTAATACATATGATTTTTGTATTTTTCACAGCCGTATTTTTGGACTGTTCAACTTTTACACACTGAGTGTATGGTTTATACACAGGTTTTTTATTATTATATTTTCTATTATTATTATTATTCACTTTTAATTTTTGCTCTTTTGTATTGGGACTGTCACCTGCATATTTATAGCACACTGCTCACTTGGCTCTTACATTACCAAAGGTACTCACCATTGGTGGTTTTGGTACAATTCTAAATCTACATGTATAATGGTTAATATTATGGATACACTACTAGTTGGGTAGAGGATACATGCTAGCTGGTCAGCTGCTACCTCCCTTCCCCTGTGGTCTAGCCACGTATCTAATCAGCCACATTTATAATACACACCACACATCATTTATATTTGTGTTTCTATATTTTTTATTTATTTATTAAGTTGCTCACGCTCACTAGCACTGGGATTCACAGATTGGAGCAGTTCAATAATATTGTTATTTACAGGGTGGATAAGTTTAGGGTGGCACACCCCACCTATATCATAACATCTACTTTACACCTAGCAGGATTAATAAGGGAGATACTCTTTATAGGTACGCACTTTTTCACCTATACCTTTTAGGTTCACCATACTTATTACCTACAGGGAGCGCCATTTGTCCCTCATATTTTGCACTTTAAAAATAAAAAACAGATTATCATTCGTTTGATAATCTCATCATGTGTACGAGGCTTTGTAGAGATTTAAAGAGATACTAAAGTCTTGTTTTTTTGTGTTTAAAAATAACAAACATGCTTACCTGCTCTGTGCAGTGGTTTTGCACAGAGTAGCCCCGATCCTCCTCTTCTCGGGTCCCTCTTTGGCACTCCTGGCCCCTCCCTCCCGCTGAGTGCCCCCACAGTAAGCAGTTTGCTATGGGGGCACCCGAGCCGACCTGCAGCTCTGCGTGTCCATTCAGACATGGAGCAATGGCGAGGCAACGCCCTCTCTTTCTCCTCTTATGCCCCGTACACACGGTCGGAAATTCAGATGGAAAATGTCCAATCAGACCATGTTGTCAGAAAATCCGGCCGTGTGTGGGCTCCATCTGACTTTTTCCGTCGATCCTGCTCTCAAATTTTCCGACAACAAAATCCGATCGGACTTTTTCCGATCGTGTGTAGAGAATTCCGACGGACAAAGTGCCACGCATGCTCAGATCAAATTACGAGACCAAAGCTATTGGCTACTAGCCTCTACGTAGTTCCGACGTACGAACGTCACCACGTTCAGAATGATCGGATTTTCCGACAACTTTGTCCGACTGTGTGTATGCAACACCAGTGTCAGACAAAATCCATCGGAAAAATTCCGACGGATTTTGTAGTTGGAATTTCCGACCGTGTGTACGGGGGCTTAGGCTTACTGACTTTGATTGACAGTAGCGGAAGCCAAGTGCACTCCGATGCTGTCTCAGCCAATTGGGACAGAGAGCCGAGTTTTTCCTGCAACATGCCTGGATAGAGATGTGCTCAGGTAAGTATTATGGGGGCTGAGGGGGGCTGCTGCACACAGAAGGTTTTTTATCTTAATGCATAAAATGCATTAAGATAAAAAAAACTTCTGACTTACAATCACTTTAAGCATCAGACCAAAATGGGACTACTAAGAAGAAAGAGAAAAAAAGGGATTTGATTCCAAAAGAAGAACAGACCCCCAAATGAGGAACAGTTGGGAGCTATGTATACATACAGATTTAGAACAGAAGAATTACACCTTGCATATTGAGAAAAGAATGAAGACCCCTTGAACCGCCTTTAGGAGAAAGGAGCCTTGACTGCTGGAAGCATGACATCACTGTGGGTATGAAAAGGAAGTTAAGAAGCTCCCTTAGGAGTGGCTACAAGACCTGAGGTGACTGGGTGGAGCCTGAACTATAGGAAAAGGCTATGCTGAGGCACATCCAACTGCTCTGAGGAGATTCAGCTGTCACAAGAGTTGACCACCCTCCCACCCATTGTGATGTTTTGTCACAGCTTTATTGGCAGTTTGGACCTTGCCAGCAATTGTTGTTGCTTTATGGGCTATGCCCTCAAGTTAAATTATGGGGTCAGTCTAATGCCTGTCTGGCACTGATGGTAAGGACAGGCCCCTTAGACTATGTGAGTTTATATTTATGGGTGCTCATGGTATACTGTGACTGGTGGCATTGTTTGGTACATTTGGAAAGTTGTACTTTTGAAAAGTTCAATAAAGCTGTGGCCTTGCCCTATTTCCAACTTACCGTAATCTTTTTGGGGGGCAAGGTATTCGTTTATTAGTTGGTCATAAATGAGCCTATGCTTCTCAGGAGTCAAGTGGTAATGAGTGTTCAGATGATAGCATGGACTGATATTTTCATTCCAAATGCAGAACAAACATGAGATCGTCAAACTATAACAAAAAAAGTGCACAAGAAATGCAAAAAAAGGTGAATGTGTGCTGCACCCAGTGAACTGAAAGTGCACCATGTTAGGAAACCTAACCCCCAAAACCCTGTTACGGAAAGGCTTTACCAGTCAACTACACTGTTTTTTCTAGGTTGCTGCATGGTTACCTTCTGCTACATTGTATGTGCCCTGACTATTCCTAGGGATTATCAAAGGGTGCTATTCATATAGCAACCTGGTCAAATATGGGGCTGATTTTTGAGAAAAATTAAACAAAAGCCATTTAACACCTATATAGTCAGATCTTCGTAAATGGGGCCTGTAAATGCACTAAAAAGCCTTGCTTACTTTGATCAGGTTGTATATGGCCTGCTAAGGAGCAGTAGAGTTTTGCATATTACAAATCACTGTTTAGGAAAAAACTGCTGTGTCACAGTCAAATGACAATCTTTATTATATAGGGATCAACGTGACATTAGTCACAGCTTAGAAAGCTCTTATGTAAATATGTACACTTATGTACACAGTCCTATGTACACTATGTAACGTTTTAGTTTATTCACATGTGCATATGTATATGCAGGAGTGTCGAAGAGCATGGGAGCAATCAGGGACAAAGGAAATACCACTATAGGATGTCTGCAGTTTTAAAAAGAGTCTCCTGGAACATTCCCCTCTCGCTTTCCTTATACACAATCTAAATAGACTTAAAGAGGTTGTAAACCTCCGAAAGCATAAACAAAAAACCCCTCCAAGACAACGGCATAATGAGCTAGAATGCATCGCATACTAGCTCATTATGAAATACTTACTTTAGAACAATGCCCTGCAGTGCCGCCCACACTCCGCTCCCATGGCCAACATCTTTCAACTGAGTTACTTCCGGGTTCGCATTGACCGGAGCCGCGATGAAGTCACATGCGCGCGGGAGCCGCCGATCACGACACAGGCCATGAAAAAAGTCTTTAGTGTGCATGTGCCGATGACGTCAGCAGCAGCGTGTATAATGAATATCTCCTAAACCGTGCAAGTTTAGGCGATAAATACAGTAAGTAGCCTTATTACAGGTTTACCTGTAGGTACAAGTGGTGTAACAGAGTTTACAACCACTTTAAAGTGTATCTATGGTCAAAATGTAAATTCTTATATTTCACATTGTGTTTTAAATAATTCTATCCTACTCCTATTGTTCTGAACGCTTATTTACTTATTCAGCTGTTATTCACTATGCCCTGTGTGTAGGCACGGTTGTGTCACACATTTCACAGACTCTGCCCTCTGAACTACAGATGTGCTGAGAGGAGGAATTTTAGGAGTAGAGCCACTTTAGAAATCACTGCTTGCAGGAAGAACGGTACCATGGGACATGTAGTCCTTAGAAGTTAAAAGTAAACAGGAGAAGCTACCAAGAATCTAGGAAGTTGTGGAAAGAAACACACGCTGAATGCTTTAACCCCATGTTTGCTGTACTGCACAAGGTTGCAGGGCATTTGCAGAGCAGCCTCATTCACTTGAATGGGTCATGCTTGGTAGGTGCTACACCCACCAACCATGGCAGGGTGTATTACTTTTGCTGTGGCTGTGACATGTGTACACTCCAGGGCACTGCAGCTAAAGGGGGTGCAATTGGGGCAGGGGTGGTAAAAACACGTCTTAAATATGGGGTTTTACTATCCCCCAAACTACAAATGTATATGAGCCCTTACTGTTCTGAGCCACCTATAAGGCTGCTTTCACACTGATGTTCTGTGGTTTACCTGCATCACGGGTGCAGCGCAGTGCATCTTCACCTTCCTGGATTTGCTACGCTTTGCCATAGACTTCTATTATATCCTGCAGGTGTGGTGCACTTTCAGAAAGCGCACCAAGACTCCTGCATTCAGAGAGGGCACCAAACCCACAGGATATAACTGAAGTTTATGGCTAAGTGCAGCAAACGCGCAAGAAAGCTGCAGGTGCACTGCACCCACAGTGTGGGTAAAACGCAGCACATCAGTGTGAAAGTAGCCCTATACTATTATGCCCAGTGTATTGCTTCACACTGACCTGAAAAACTCTTCTTTCCAGCTGCTGGCACCACTCTGGGGACTGCTAACTGGGATAAGAAGTAGAGTGTAGTTGGTATCACTCCACATGGGACAGGAGCCAGAACTACAGAGCATAAGCCAATAAGCATTGGCTTATGCAGCTCTTGCTCTCTACTACAGCTCCAACTAAAAGTAGTCCCTTTGCATTGCCCCCTGTTTGATATTCTGGGATGGCGGGTCAGCAAGCCCAGACCGCAATCTACCAGTCACCTGGCTGCGATCTACTAGTTGCTGACCCCCGCTATAGATCTTCTTTAAACAGCTAAAATACACCTTTCTTGTGGTTGGACCACTGCTGCTTGATCAGGACCAAGAATTGCTTACATTCACAGCTAATTTGCTTTCTTACACATGCATGGCGTCTGTTAATAAAGAACAGCAGATCACACACCCAGTGCATTTTGAATGCAGAACAGGGGTTTCCTGCACTGAACTCTGGTGTGAACGAGCCCCTAAAAAATTTCTTTCCACTCAAGCTGGCCATAGGGCTTATTCACAACAGAACATGGAGCGGAGAAAAACGCATTCCGTACATAGTTACCGTAGCGCATTTAAAACGCAGTGGGTGTACGATCTGCTGCTGGTGTTAATGTATTTCTAATTAGTGAAAAATATAATTATTTTTTGTGCCTACCCCTACTAAGCAAAACAATACATAACCATCCAATCCATACAATAAGGAATTTCACACGTGCCTCTATATCTATAAAGTTAAATCAATACAGTGACTAAAAATGTGTAAACACAAGTCTCTTCACATTTTATTCCTCCATACAGTGATAAAAAGTTCATATATACCGTAATAATCCACCCTTCGTGTCAATCCTTTTTATATCATGCAGGTGACTCCCACTACCATTCACATATGTGCTCACTTTCAAGCGTGACCTGTCAGTACCAGGTCAACCCACACTTTCCCCACACTGGGGTGCAAAACCAGGCTCCACTCCAATACTCTTCCCTACTCCCTTAGTCCTCTGATGTCACACAATTTTCCAAAATCGAAGTGTATGGCCCTATCAATTCACGAGGTTGTCTCTGTGGGCAAGCTCATACAACACAGGATACCCTCATCACATAATATGTTAAAATACAGCTTGTATTGTAAAGTAATGCACTTACATGAGTACACAATTAAACAGCTTGTAATGTAGACAGAGGGGCCGCGGCTACCACGTCCACCCACTTGGGGTTTTTGAAAAGTAGTGCATGCACTACTTTTGGTGGTATCCAGTGTGATTTCAGCCCTTTCACCTAGGGTCACACTAATGCAGTGCAGGAAACCCAGCGATCCGTGCCAGTTTCTACCACCATATTAAAATCGCACTGCCCTTGTGATCAGTGCGGACTGATGTGAATGGTTTACTGTTCTCTATAAAGTGCTGTAAAATACAGTATGTTATATACGAGTTATATAAATAAATAGATAAATACCCGCACCAACAGATTTCCACAAATAGGCACTTAGATATATCTCTCATTAAAATCAATGGAAATTATGTCAGGCTACCTGGCTAGAAGTAGAATGGAGAAACTTGAAACATAGCAAAGAGAGACCGTCTATTCAATTCATTACCAAAACTACAACACTACAATGACTCTCTAGACCAGAGTCAGCAACCTTTTCCACACACAACAAATATTTTTTTTTTTTCAGCCTTTAAACAAATCTCTATGGGGCCATGCACACATAGGCGTTTACAGGCATTCTAGAAGAGCACTTTAGAGGCTTTAAAATAAAACATGTGTGCATGAGGCCTAAGTGTCAATTTACAAATATTAGACAACCAGTGTGCCAGTGAACAATTGCCCATTCAGACCTCAGATCAGCCCCAATGTATTTATCTTCAAAACTACAGCCCCAAAATTGTTGGAAGAACAACAACATGTAATGTAAAGTCGCTTATATAAACTGACAATATATATATGCATTATACCTTTCTATCCAGCAGGTGGCACTGCAGTATGATGGTGTGTTAGTCTATGGTAAAGTAATAACAAGATGTTCTGTCTATGTTAAGTGCATGTACTTGTATATTCCTGTTTTCTGTGATATGTTTCCTGTGTCCTGTAAGACATGCATTGCTAATCCTCCATGAAAGTAAAGTATTCTCCGCATACAACAAGCTTCCAAGCGCATTATTCAATAACCTGCTAATAGGTTTTGGGTCCCAGACACTAGCAGCACCCAGGGCACCTAGAGTCACTGGAGAAGATACTACAAGCCCAGGCACTGGAAAGAATTCTACAGTGAATCAGTGAGTACTGTATGTAAGCTACTGAAAGATGGCCAGCGGTTCAGATGTGAAGTTTGCAATTGCAAAGCTGAACAAAGCCAATTACTAGCTGTGGAAGTTCAAGCTAAAAGTGCTTTTGAACACGGATGATTTGTGGCAAGTGCTGAATACAGACAGACCCACAAATGGGGAGACTGAGGAATGGGACAGAAGAGATAGGCAGGCAAAGGCAACTATATGCTTACTAGTGGAAGATGACCAGCTTATCCACATAAGAACAGAAAAAACAGCCAAAGGTATGTGGACTTCATTACAAAAGCTGCATGAGCTTTCAAGTCTAAACAGCAAACTGTTTTTGCTAAGAAAGTTTTACAAGATGAGACTTCAAGAAGGCCAACAAATGTGTGACCACGTGAATGCTATGCTAGAGATCATAGAGCAGCTGTGTGCCATCGGAAAGGACATCAAAGATAACCATATTTTTGCCCTACTCCTCTGCAGCCTTCCAGAGACATATAGTGCTCTCATTAATGCTTTAGAAACCAGATCCGAGCAGGAGCTGACACTAGCATATATCAAAGGGAAATTAATCGATGAATATGACAGAAGGAATGAAAATATGCACCATGAAAACAAAGCTCTTAAGATTTACAAAGGCATAAAGCATAAGTAAAGCAAAGCCTGTTTTGGCTGTAAGAAGACTGACTGGTCACTTAAAAAAGGACTGTTCTATCTGGAAAGCCGAGCAGCAAAAGCTAGAGCTATCCAGAAAAGAAAGAGTGAAAGCAACCACAAAAATCACCATGAAGTGGTACCTTTAAAGTGACACTGAGCTGCAAGCCACATGGCTGGTGCATAGAGTGCGACAAGCCACTAGGTGGCAGTGCCACCAAGGCACATAATTAGACCACATACAGCCCATACACCATAGCTTGATAAAGGAGCGTGCACCTCGTGTATTCCCTTGGTGTGCATGCTCAGAAACGCGTCGCTTTACGGCAGTACAGCCACTTTACTGAACTCTGCACTCCAGCCCTCTCTGTGACTGTCCGACTGCACTCCAAGCCTCGATTTGGATTCCGCCCAAATACTGGAAGTCTCCTGTGGAACAGGACGTCGGCTGCATGGCGAAATAAGAGCTTACTACCATCTGGACTGCAGAGCTCTAATGTGACTCCACTGGACTCCACTGTGCCTGATAACAAGAACCTTACATGTGAGTGTTTTAATGCATTTGGCTATTAAATTTAAAACAGTCTTACTAAGAGGCGACTGTTGCTTTGTTTTTTCTCCTTACATATTTGGAGTGGCTTCAACTGCCTTCACAAGGCTGCCCTATCAAAACAGACTGTACATCTTCACACAGAGCGATTTATGCTCAAAGGACTACCGTATGAACTTGCATTGCTTACTATCATACTATAATCTGCGCCGCTACCTATTGTTGTTTTTCTCACGACAAGCCACATGACTAGTGATTAGACCTTTTTCACAAACTTTGATTACAGTGCAAAAGACAAAGTGTTCCTAGCAAACGGGAAAAACATCACATCAGAAGGTAAAGGCCAAGGCTTTCTGAACTGCATTACACCACAAGGCAGGCACAGTATCCTTGTAAAGAAATTACTGTATGTTCTAGAACAAGAAGGCAGCCTTCTATCAGTGAAAAGTCTTGCAAACAACGGTCTTACAGTCAAGTTCCAGGGTAATGATGGACAATTCACAATATTAAGCAATACCTCGCAAAAGGAAAACTGGATGATCACCTATACAGGCTCATCACCACAGACCAGCAAGCCAATATGGTCTCTAATGACTTACACAGCAAATGTTTTCACTTATGGCACAGACAGTTGGGGCACAGAAGTCCAGAAGCAATACAGGACATTATAAAGAGAGGTTTATCAGAATATTTCACAATAATGCCTTGCAAAGTGTTCATGAAATGCAAGTGCTGTATTGAAGCAAAAGCCACACATGCTTCCCTTCCACAGGCATCTCAAAGAAAAACTACCCACCCCCTGCAATTCATATACAGTGACATACAGTGACATATACTGTTCCCACGTCAGGCGGGAACAGATATCTACTGACCTTCATTGATGATTATTCCAGGTACACAACTACTTATCTGATGAAACACAAGAATGAAACATCAGAGAAACTTCAAGAGTTAGTTGCCATGTCTAGCAACAAATTCCAATGCAAACCAGGAATAATACGCACCAACAATGGAGGAGAATACAAAAGCAAAGAAGTGGCATCATATCTTAAGAGACAAGGAATAGTACACCAGACAACCACTATACACTCCTGAACAAAACGGTGTAGCGGAAAGGAGAAATCGCACTCTTATAGAAATGGCCAGATGCATGTTGTCGGATGCCAACCTACCTCACAAGTACTGGGGAGAAGCAGCTATGACTGCAACCTACCTACAGAACAGACTACCCTCAAGAGACATTAAAAGTACTCAATTTGCAACGTGGCAGGGATCAAAGCCTAGCATAGGGCACATCTGAGTGTTTAGATGTAAAGCATATGCCTACTTTCCAAATGAAAAGCAATCCAAGCTGGAGAACAGAGCCATAGAGGGGATTCTAGTAGGCTACAGCGAGCAAACAAAGGGTTACAGAATCCTACACTCAAAGACTGACAGAGTGACAATAAGCCTTAGTGTTTATTTTGATGAGAGCCCATCATCAGAAACACCAATACCTGAAAGTTGTGAAGTGAATATGCCAAGCAAACCAGAAGAAAAGGTCAACCAAAGTGAACCTTTGCAGGAGTCAGAGCAAGAGGTGGAACTCACATTGCCTCCAGTTCCCAACCAGATCCTGCTGAACTGTCTGAAGACAGAAGATCCACTCGGACTACAAAGGGGATACCACCCCGCAATCATACACTGTCAAAACACACAACATACTTGAACCAACATCCTGGAAAGACATAGAGAAACTGCCAAAATGTGAAGCCAATAAATGGAGAAATGCAGCAGAAGAAGAATTAAAGTTACTACAAGAAAATAAAACCTGGACACTCACAGAGCTCCCTCCTAACCGCAAAACTATAGGAAGTAAGTGGACTTTCAAAATAAAGTCAGACGCAGAAGGGAATATCCACAAATACAAAGCCAACCTAGTTGCCAAGGGTTACTCACAGAAATTCGGCGAAGAATACGATGAAACATTCGCTCCCGTCGTAAAACAATCCACCATCAGAGCGCTTCTTAGTGTTGCAGCCGGGAAGGGCATGCAAGTGAAACACCTAGACGTCAAAACTGCTTTCCTATATGGAGACTTTAAGGAAGATCTCTACATGGAGCAACCACCAGGTTTTGAGCAAGGAGATAACCTTGTGTGTAAACTTCAGATGGGCATCTACGGTCTGAAGCAATCTGCAAGTACGTGGAATGAGAAAGTGAACAAAGTACTTACCAGAGAGGGATTCTCAAGAAGTAAAGCAGACCGCTGTCTCTACTCCAGAAATCAAGAAGACAGATGGATATACATCCTTATATATGTCGATGACATTATAACTTGTTTTGAACAAGAAGGGGATTACAATCAGATAGTTCACAAGCTGAAAGAACATTTTTAAATCAAAGTACATTAGCTACTATCTGGGAATCCAAATAGAGAGAGAGTAGAAGATGGAAGTTATCTTTTCAACCATTCTCAGAAAATCATCGAAATCTTGGAATAATTCCATATGCAAGATGCAAAGGAAGTGAAAACTCCTATGGAACCAGGCTACAGAGCAATGAAGCATAAAACTTGATACCCAACAATGACATGTATCGCAGAGCAATCGGTAAGCTGCTATATGTTGCCACTGTGACAAGACCAGACATAGCCGCAGCAGTGGGCATACTATGAAGGAAAGTCTCAGCTCCCTGTCAGCGTGGCTGAAACGCAGTAAAAAGAGTGATGCAATACCGCAAAGGAACAATTCAGATGAAGTTACGGCTACCAGAAGCATTAAATCCAAAACTGATGTGATATATGGATGCTGATTGGGCCGAGGACTGTACAGACCGCAAATCCGCAAAAAGTGGATTCATCTTCTAGTATGGGGAAGGAACCATAAGTTGGTCTAGTTGAAAGCAAACAACTGTTGCTCTATCTTCAACTGAAGCAGAGTACATTGCAGCAACATACGCTTGTCAAGAAGCAATATGTATTTTTCAACTTTTTGTGGACATTGGGATAGACATGACAAAACCAATTCCCATTTTTGAAGACAACCAGGGTTGTATAAAGCTTACGCAATCAGAAAGGGTCAATCCTAGGACCAAACACATCAACGTCAAGTATCACCTACTGAGGGACAATCAAGAGCAAGGTGTTATTGACATTCAATACTGCTTGTCAGAGGAGATGACTGCCGATGCACTCACTAAGCCTTTATTGAAGGAACGTCATAGTTATTTCCAGAAGAAGCTGAATATAATTTGACAAAGCACATGCTGTTGAGAAGGGGTGTTGGAAGAACAACAACATGTAATGTAAAGTCGCTTATATAAACTGATAATATATATATATGCATTATACCTTTATATCCAGCAGGTAGCACGGCAGTATGATAGTGTGTTATTCTATGGTAAAGTAATAACAGGATGTTCTGTCTATGTTAAGTGCATGTACTTGTATATTCCTGTGTCATGTTTCCTGTAAGACATGCATTGCTAATCATCCATGAAAGGAAAGTATGCTCTGCATACAACAAGCTTCCAAGCACATGATTCAATAACCTGCTAAGAAAAATATCCACCTTCATATCTACAGACAGATCTTCAATCACCTTTAGACCTCAGATCAGCCCCAATTCATGCACTCTCAGACCTTAGAGCATCCCCACTTCAATCACCTTCAGACCTCACACCAGCCCCAATTCCTGCATCTTTAGACTACATATCACTCCAAATGTATGTATCTTCAAAACTACAAATCAGATCCAATTCAAGCACCTTCAGACCTCAGTACAAGTCTATGCACCATCAGACTTCAGATCAGTCCAAAATCACACACCTTCAGACTTCAGATCAGTCCAAAATCACACACCTTCAGACTTCAGATCAGTCCAAATTTATGCACCTTTAGATCTCAGATCAACCCCAATTGATGAAACTTTAAACTTCAGATGAAGCCTAATTGATGCACCTTTATACCTTAGATAATCCCAAAATCCTGCAACTCTAGGGCTAGTTCACACTACATGCACAGGAAAACGATCTATGCACTTAGAAACACAGGCATTTTACATGCATACATGTTGCACCTGCCGGTTTCACTGGTGGAAGAAGAGGGTAGGCGGGAAGGCTATTTCACATCTTACACCAATATCCACAGTCATTGGTGAGCCTATGCTGATACTGGGAGTAGGGAGTAGGGCCGGTACCTGAACATCAATGGCATCAGGGAGGTGGGTGACCCTTAGGCACATAAGGGCAGGAAATTGTCAGTTACAGCTCATGGCAATGGTGCTTACGGATGCCACCAAAAAATACATTGCCATTGCTGACCCCTACCCTACAGTAAACAACCTGCTTATCTGGAAACTGCCACTGGTCTCCAGGCACACAAATCTTTGCCTTCCAGATATTTTTTTTTTGTAAAGTGCATGTTAAGCCAAACATCTGCTTCTTTTTAATAGGTGGCTTTAAACAACCCTACTTTAAAAAAAGGACTTTCTCTGGCGCCAGTGCGTTTTGTATTTTTCTATATGCTTACTTTTATGATGTATTACAGTTCACAAAATGATGCTAGAAGTACTGTGATAGGCAGAGTTTGTTTATGTGGGTATACATGGCGTGTGTCTAAATATTTCTTCTGCTATTATACAGATTCAGTGGGTTACTGAGCATGGTGCAGCTGCAAAGTCACTGAATAAGGCCTATGTTGTATCTTGTTATCCTACTGTAAACTGGAATCACCTCCTCCTACACGCTGCTCATTCAGTGTCTGGCTACCAAATATCTTTCCATGAGATTCTCTTCCAGTGTCCTCGGCCAGCACAGGCGGAATGTTGATAGATGGTGATTTTTTGATAGTTCAGAATTATTCCACAGCAAAACAATGCTCTTTGTTAGTAAGATTCTCTGAGCTGGCCACAGATTTTGTCCTTTGGGCTCCAAATTGTGTTACACATATCCTCTTGCTACCCTCCCACAGACAGGAGGTACAGGGACGAGGACAATGAGCCTCTGCTTTCTGCTACACAGGCTGACAGGGAAAAAAAAAAAAATTCAGAACGGAAAGACCTCAGAAGACACCGGAGAAAGGAATGAATTGTGAAAAGAGAAGAGGTGGAAATAACAGAAGCCAATGACGAGTAAATTGTAGAATGCACTTATTAATTAATGTGCCTGTACCTTTAAGCATCTTGAAGTAAGAAAAGGGTCTACGTGTAGAATGGTACTTGGACTCCTTGCCAAGCCCAAACAATACCCATTTTCCATCGTCTAAATGACTTAACAGGGTGAGAATTTGCCAGCACAGAGTTCAGAAGCAACATAGCAGCTAGCTCCCCAGCCTGCCCACAAAAGAGCTTTTCAGAGACGTCACTGCTGTCAGGAAGCGGGGCAAACGGGGAAAAGGGCAACGTGGGACTGAAGAGAAATCACTAAGCCCTATGTGCGTCCATCCCCTCCTTTTCCAGTAGGCACAAATGAACCCTTGTGGGCACCTCTCCTGTGTCAACCTGAACTTGTTCACCCTGTGAAAATGCAGAATCATCGTCATATCTGCTTCCTGTCAGGCCCCCATGATATTCAGATGTGGGCTTTGTATAATTCCCTGTATGATACTGTTAATTCCTAAGATATGTAACCTTAAAAAAAAAAAAATCACATTTTAAGGTATAAGCTTTATAATACATTTAAAGCTAGAATTGATTTTAAATACATTGAGGTTGGCTTACTAAGGAAGTAGAATTGTTCACTTAGCTTAGTAAATAAGGTGAACCTCTGTTCATTTAATCACAAATTTTTTTTTTGGGTGAACAAGTTAACCCCAATGTAAAATAAAGAGTTGGTGTGTGGAAGAGTGGTCTCTCCGCAAAGGTTCAATATACCCCTGCTAAGTCAGAGTCACAGCTCTCCAGTAAGCAGGGAGCACCAGCTTTACTGATTGCAGTGCTATAGGTCCAAATCATTGGGAAGGGCGAAGTAAGGAGAATGTGGTGTAGAGGGCATGTCAGACCTCTGCAGAATGACTACTGTTTCCACACATAGACCAAGGGTCCTTCTCTGCAGCATGCTGGTAGGGGACACCATCCTCTACTAATACTGTGACTGTTATCCAAACAAAAACCAACTGGAAGGTTTAATGTACACTTGGCTGTCATTTACAGAGGCCACGGGAAAACGCAAAATGTTCCTTTCCTAAACGCAATTCTTCCCCAGTCAGGAGAGGAGAGTTGAACCTCACCTAACTGCGGCAGCTCCTAAACTCTACTAGGAGCCTATGTGTGCAAAAAAATGGCAAAAGCTCCTAAACTCAAGTTTAGGAGCTGCTAGTGTACATGAAGCCTAATGCTTTCCTGATTTTTCTGTGGAACTGGATGTATTTAGCTCCTTTATCTGAAATTGGGTTTTGAAACAATGCTACAATCGTGGAGATTCTAGACAGAAAAAGCATGCAACACTGGCAGATGAGATGTTAAACTTTATTTTATTTTGAAGCTATAGTAAATCTATACAGTAGAGCCAGGATTAAACCACCGAGATGGTAACCCTATAATGTGCGGGCCACAAAAGAATAGCTATACCTCATCATAAATTTGAAAGACTTTCCCGAAAACTCCCCTTTGCACCCAGCAGTCACTACTGAGACCTGATCGTACCACAAGTGTTTCCAAGCATTTTGGGAAATTTAAGGTTGAAACACTGGCAATTGCATGGTTTTCAGTTGGGAATATTTGTTCTAGTGTGTTCCAGGTGTAACTTCACTTTTGTTAAGAAACAATGGAATAATTTCCATGTTTGATTTAGGCATTGCTATTATTTTAGCAGAAGTGTACCTCCGGGGATTTGGCTAATATGTGCATGTATATTCTATTATTGTATTCTATTCACTTTTTGCTTCTTTTGTGCTGAAGTGGAGGGTCTGCCTGAATCAGTTGTAATTGGTGAAAAACTATCTTAATTTTTCTGCAGTTATAGAAAGCCACATCTGGTTACAGGTATAGAAGCAAAAGGTAATTTGTTAATAATATTATATTACAAAATGGCTCAGGTAAAAATTACATATACCTTCTGTTAAAAAATAAAATAAAAATTACATATACCAATTCTAGCAAACGTAGTGTTACCCTTCAGGCCCTCTTTTTTAACACTAATGTATTGCAGTATCACATTTCTGCAACACTGCCAGCACAGAGCATTTTGTGTGGTACCATTCATATGGCATGGCACCCCAACACACAAGTACAGTAGGTGCCAATAGACCTGGGCTTTAGCACACCATAGTGATGTGTGTGTGCATTGTGAACCGGCTGCCTTAACACAACAGAAACAAATGTTCAATATGCACAAGGTCCAAAGGTTTTAGAACAAAAATAGATTCATCAAGGTCAGCAGACAATAGGATTAGCAGCAGCAGCAACTAACGTGAAATTAGCTCAGATCTTGTGGATCTTCACAAATAGATAAGGATAAATCAGAAAACTGTAGCAAAAGAAAAAAAGAAAATAAGAGCACATTAACCTAGTGTGAACATTTTTTTTAATGCATTTGAATATAAAACAATAATGCATTTACAAGCAGAGGCGTAGCTTAAAGCTTGTGGGCCCTGATGCAAAAGTTGACCTGGGGCCTCCCACTACCATCCGCTGCTTCCACCGCGCACCAAGATACTCCCACCGCATGCTAAGATACTTCCACTGCATGCTAAGATACTCCCACCGCGCACCAAGATACTCCCACCGCATGCTAAGATACTTCCACTGCATGCTAAGATACTCCCACCACATGCCAAGATACTCCCACCACATGCCAAGATACTCCAATTGAGTAAAGAGTTATTTCAGATATTTATTTACATATTGAGTAGGTAATTCAAAAGATTTTGGGGAAACCGTCCACATGTTGACATTCCTCACCACTTCTTTTTAATACCCTGGAGCAGGGGTAGGCATTCTTTCAGATGTGGTGATCTACCTGAACAACATGAAAGAGATGATCACCAGGGTTTGGCACCCATCTTTTTTCTTGTTTTAAGAAATTAACTAGCAAGGCCTAACTAAATACTAGGGAACATTCAGAAAAATATAATAAAACAAATGTCACTGTAAAAATATAAATTTAGCCTACCTTAAAAATGGACAGTGTTAGCTAGTAGAGCAGTGGCCAATTTGTGGAGAGTGTCAGTAGGGAAGTGGATGATGTCAATAGGGCCGTGGAAGGTGTCAGTAGGGCAGTGGATGGTGTCGGTAAAGCAATGGACATGTCATTAGAGCCAAGGTTTGTGTCAGTAGAGCAGTGGACAGTGTCAGTAGGGCAATGGATGGTGTCAGTACGGCAGAGGACAGTGTCAGTATTTTTTTATTTTTACTAATTAATTTTTTTTTTTAATTTTTTACAATTTTTTTTTTTATATTGATTACATTTTTTTTTACATATTTTTTTCGGAACCCCTTTGGGGCCTTAGGTAAAATTTCAGGGGTCTAAACAGACCCCTGATGTCTCACTTTTGAGACAGAGAGGGGACTGAGGAAAGAAATTACCCAGTCCCCTTCTCTGTAGCCTCAGCTACACTGGACAGTGAATGAATGGGAAGTGCTCTATGCTGTGCTTCCTGTTCATTCACAAGCTGAAGCATTGTTTACTATACCGATCACTTACTGTGTTCATTCAAAAAGGAAAAGGGCCAGTAAATTACATATTTATTTTGAAAGGAGGGAAATGCTGCTGGGGGGGGGGGGGGCAGAGGAGCACACAGGAGGGCCTAGCCTGCATAAATAAGAGTAACCTGGGCAGCAGGGGTAGCATATACAGGAATACATCCCCGGAGAAGCAGGCTTTCAGCAGTTACAGGAGGAAAATGAATGGGAACAGTTCTTGTATACTGCTCCCCCATCGCCCCTCCAGTCGAGGTGTAAAAACAGAATGTGACAGGGAGGATGCAAGGGCCCCCTGCAGCATGGGACAGGATCTGACCCCTGATGCTACACCAGTGCTTACAAGGGTACTCAGAAACAGTACATGCAGAACCTCATAGCCAGCAATGGGACTTCTAATCAGATGGTTTGGAGCTGCACAGGGTAAAGCACTACAAGTCCTACGTCAAGATTGCATTAAGGAGCATTACTACTAAGTTGATAACAGCAAAACAAATGTTGTTATCAACATAGAAAGACAGCAATAACCCCTATTTTAGTGGCTCTACTTAGATCCTTTTCTCCGGCACATTGTCTGACAACCCCAAGAACCCAAAATTTGACTCAGCTACTCTGCTCACCAAAGCAATGAAGATGCCACTCAAATCAATCTTAAAGTGTGACTTGTGCTGCTTTACCCTGTGCAGCTCTGAACCATCTGTCAAGAAGCCATATTCAGACTGTACCTGGCCCTACATGCCCTGCTTTTGAGTACTCTTATGCCGCGTACACACGGTCGGAATTCTCGTCGGAAAAAGCTCTGATGAATTTCGCTCAAACTGTCTTGCCTACACACGGTCACACCAAATTCCGACGGTCAATAACACCGCGGCATACAACACATTCGACGGCACTATAAAAGGGAAGTTTAATGCTTCCGAGCATGCGTCGAATTGTTTCCGAGCATGAGTCAGAATTTTGCGTGTCGGTATTGCATACACACGATCGGAAAATCCGTTAGAAAGGTTTTCCGTCGGAAAAATTAAGAACAGGTTCTCAATCCAAAGTCTGTCGGAAATTCCAACAGAAAAAGACCGATGGGCATACACATGGTCGGAAAATCCGATGAAAAGCTCCCATCGGACTGTTTCCATCGAAAATTCCGACCGTGTGTATGCGGCATTAGGGTGCAATATTGTATTATATTTGAATACATTTGGAGATTTCTGACCTCTTCTTCTTTTGCCTTAACACAATGTACATTAACACATGAAATACTACAAGTTAACGTGAGGTCCATAATGTACCGCATAAGAAGATTTAGGTGTAACAGGGCCCTTAAATTGAATTGTCGCCTGCCTCTTCTCCCATGTGGAGGGTATGGGGCAATTAAGTGAACCTGTTGCTTTTCCCTCCAAGGATTTGGAAAACCTCCTGCATACAGCATTTCCACGCATTTAAGTAAAAATTAACCTGGGTACTTAAGACAAGTGACAGCTGTTATCTTCCTTAAGACATATGGGAACAGGTTAACTGCCAAAAAAAAAATATTGAATGATCACACTGATTTGTACCTGGCTGATTAGGTTTATTATCTGATTCTCTCAACTGATGGGTCAGGAGGAGGTCTATAAAGAACATGAACCTGGAGGTACACATGTAACCTTTCTGTATAAAATTTGGGGACTCTTGCTAAGATAAGTACAGCCTATTGTTTACTGTCTTTGGACAACCATCCGCCATCCACCAAATAGCCTTTTGTCAGAAGCCTGTTTCATACTGATGTTTAATGTTGCAGGATCTGACATCCCAATCCAAAAAATTCTCAAGGAAAGAGTGGGATCCATTTCATCACTAGTCGAATATGTGTATTCTATAGCAATCCTTAACCTTAACTTACTGTAAATTCAAACCTTTCAGAAGATACTGACACAGACTGGTGATCCCCAGTCATGGCAGCTTCTCAGAGCATTCTCACACCTTGAGTAGTCATTTCTGTTGTGCATCAGACATGTTCATCGTGCTGCATTTACATTTTTCATAAATATAAGCTCCAGGTATCACTGGCACAAGAAGTAGAAGGAATCATTCAACGGGAACATATACAGCAGAAAAAAACCCTGAAAAATGTTTTATCAATTGTTACTCTACCCAAAGCTAAGGCTCAGACAGATCAAGTAAGGTAAAAGAAGGGTAAAATATGTATCTTTCATAACTAAGCCTATTTATCTGAATTCTTACAAGTTGTGACTGGTTCTCTTCAAAAAAGACCTGCCAATGTATGTCATTTCCCACTGCTGACATTTTAAAGAAGTATACTTAGAGTCTGTCCATCCTTATCCATTTCTTCACTAGATGCTAAGCCACTTTCTTTAGGAATAACTCTCAATCTTGCAGGAAAAAGCATAGCATAGGTAAGGTGCTACATTTGCAGATGGCATTTGATGTCGGCGAATCAAGCCCTTAGGCTTGGACCTCTGCTGAGAAGTCGGGGAAGACTGCGAGGTGTGCGTTACCGAATGGGATGTTTCCCTTCTCACGGTTAAGACGAAGGATCTTGTCCTGGTCGTGAAAGTTTAGGAATTTGGCAATGAAAGTTTGCGATGGGGCCCCAGAGGAAGGGCGGCAATTGGGTATGCGGTGACCATGCTCCACTGCGAACATGGCGGAAAAGGCTTCTCTGCCATATGTCTTTGTGATAAGCTCTTCCAGGAAAGATACAAGATCAGTGCCCTCCGCACCCTCCGGCAGCCCAATGAAGTGTATGTTACATCTGAGCAGCCTGTTCTCCATATCATCCTGCTTCTGGGTAAGAAGGGAGATTTGGTGCTGCATAGTGTCAGTAGAAGACTGCAGGGGGGGGGGTGGAGATCATCCTCCACCCTGCTGATCCTCACTCAGTAACCTGCTCCTGGAGTTTCTGAAAGTCCTGGCAGGTTAAGGATATATCCACTTTGACTTCTTCAATCTTGGTAGTAAAAAAAAGCTTGGCAGGCAGAGATAGCATCAAGGACTTTACCCGTGTCAGCTGCTGGCTGCTCGTTGTCAGTAGAGGCCTGGGCGCCATCTTCTCCTGGTGAGTCTTTCTCCTGCCACCGGAATATAGCGAGATTTGAGTTGGCCTCTGAGGATTTGCGAGGGGGAGACATCCCGCCAGGGGTGTCAGGAAGGTTGCCTGGCTCTTAAGTGGCAGAATAAAGTCAGCAAGTGTTCTCCAAGAATAGATTGCAGGATAATCACGAGCAGAGCACCAACACTGTGCAACCCTATGCCATGCCACTCCGGGTCATGCCCCCAATTAGCCACTTTCTTAGAACAAGAATATGTATATCAACTGCTAGGACACCTGTCATAGGCATAATTTTTCTCTCCTAAAAGTAATAGGAGGTTAAGCATGACAGCCCCAGAGAATGCTTCTTCAAAAACAAATCATTATTCAGTGATGTTCTGATTCAGCCAAATCTGCTATCGTGCCCTAAAGCAGTAGTGAAGGCTTATCATTTTAAGATAAAGAGGAATACTTGGCACCACCTAACTAATCTTAAAAATGCTCCCTCACCCCTCCCAACACCTATTCTGACTAACCTGTGAAAGAAACATCTGTATACCTACCTATTTTCAGGGATGCTCTGGATCGGTCACGTGACCTGACTCCCCTGTTTCAGACAGAGCGGTTTTAGTGGAGAGGAGGGAGCACCCACAATGGACGGGTCATAGTAAGGCTGGGTACACACAGGCTGAGTATCGGCCGGTTCAACAGGAACCTGCCCACATTCGGTCAGTGTGTACAGCTGTCTTCTGTCCTTCAAGCTTTTGTTGAAGCGACATGCTGTAAATCAAAGCATTCATTCTGAAGGGGGGGATCGCCGCAATAACACTGCAAGTGTTGGTACGGCTAACTGTCACGTGTTTATGTGTGTATCGGGCTTAAGCCTATGGGTTATGTCAACACTCCTTTACTAGCCGTTGTTAGAGCGCTCTTTCCTCTGCCTGGCCTGAAGCAGCCTGTAAATAGCTAAGTATATACATCTTTCTTACACAGGTTAGCCAGAATAAGTGTTAGGGGGGGGGGGAGCGTTTTTAAGATTAGCTAGGTAGTACTTGGAATTCCACTCTTACCTCACGTGCACTCAATGCACTTCACAGGGCAGCTCCCCTGTCCCCAAACACTTGCTGTCCTTGTCACCATCGCCAGGTCCTCCACAATCTACCCTGTTCCCCAAACGTCCTGGGAGGAGGGTACAGGGGTGTGGCTTTCCAGGAGCTGTGTGTTTGAGTGTACACACACAGCCCTGGCTGGGAGCATGCACGGTTTTCTCATTTGCAGCTGCCTAGGCAAAGGAGACACACCCAAATAGGACAAACTGGGTAACCAAGAAAGGTGGATTTTTAAGGAATCAGACCATAACTTATATTTAGGTCTGAATTCCTGAACTAAAATGTAACATTAAAGTGGTTATAAAGGTTTGTTTGTTTTTTGTATTAAAATAACAAACATGCCTTTACTTACCTACTCTGTGCAATGCTTTTGCACAGAGCAGCCCTGATCCTCTTCTGGGGTCCCCCGTCAGCGCTCCAGGCTCCTCCTCTTCATCGGGTGCCCCCACAAAAAGCTGCTTTCCATGGGGGCACCCAAGTCCCGCTGCTGCATCCATTGACACAGATAGCGGGACTTGGTTCCGCTTCCCGCGTCACAGGATTTGACTGACAGCAGCGGAAGCCAATGACTCCTGCTGCTATCAATCTGTCCAAAGAGTAGATAGATGGTGGCCGGAGCCGCTGCGCTCGTGGATCAGGCTCAGGTAAGAATAAAAAGGGGGGGGGGGCTGCTGCAGCACAGAAGGTTTTTCACCGTAATGCATAGAGGTGAAAAACCTTAATGCCACGTACACACGACCGGACTTTCCAGCAAACTAGGTCCGACTTGTCTTCGCGACGGACTATCGGCGGAGTTCCAACGGACTTCCCGAACGAACGGACTAAGTCAAGTCGAAAGTCCATTCGTTCAAACGTGGTGACGTAAACGGGACAAAAAAATAGCCAGTAGCCAATAACTGCCCTTGTGTCGTATTTGGTCCATCGGACCAGCACACAGACGTTTTTCCCAATTTGAGTCCTTCGGATAGATTTGAAACATGTTCTATTTCTAGGTTCGCAGGAATTTTTTCCCGAAAAACGAACGGAATAGCCCACACACGATCGGATTGTCCGATGGAATAATCCCGTCGGACCTAGTTTGCCGGAAAGTCCAGTCGTCTGTACGCGGCATAAGGCTTTAAAACCACTTTAACATTTGTGTATTTGTGATCCTTTTTTCCTGTTTCTGTTCTTTGATTTTCCACTCACTCTGCCCCCCTTTATTATGTATACACATGATGTATCCATACGTGTATATTGGCTACAGAGCTGATGAGGACTTATGATGAAACAAAGCTTGTGAGCACGTGTGAGAATTTGGTTCTGTTACTGACACAGCTGAGCTAAGCAGTACATCACTGGCATCCATGCTGCAATCTACTCTCCTCCTTTATGTAATATGTCATGGTATAAAATAGAAGAATAAAACAATATGCAGGTATTTCTATGGCATAGTATGAATTCCACTGTCGTTACACAAAGTACAGTAAAGTGGCACTCAACAGTTTCACAGTGCTCTGAGTGGCACAAGGAGTTCATGCTTTCTTATAGCAGACAGACGTCTGATATACTTGAATAGAGTCACATAACTTGCATATATATCCTTCTAATCCAACAATATTATGTTGTAGCACTGGCTCCTGATAACACCATTATTTCTTATCAGACTAAACAGCACATTTATCATAAGCATTGGCAGCTGCACCCAATATAGCAATGTTGTCTGGGGTTCGATGTACCAGTCCCTTCTCTGATATTTGCTATTCCTGTTCTTGGGAGGAACGCGTGGTGGCTGTCTTCATGGCACCAACAATACTCTTCACATCAAGTCTTTCAAAAAGATGTACACTCATGGTAATAAGAAACTGCAGCGCCCATATTACATATAGATTTTTTTATCATACTGTATACAAATGTGCCATGACACTTCAAATTGCTGCTCTAACAAATATATTGTCACCTTTAGTAAACCAATAAGTGATAAAAGTGGCATCAGTGGTCCTCAAATAATCAATTCATACTACACATTCAAGTCTTCACAGCACCATCAGTACTGATTATACCAAACCATGCAACAGATTTAGCAGCACGACCTGGCAGTTATAGTTAGGTCAACTGTCTAGGTTTGATGTGTTAAAGTGGCTGTAAACCCTGGAGATCCCTCCCCTGTCACCATTTTTCTCTTGGTATTATGAAAACTTGTCAGATGTGACCCATGCTGAGAGCAGAGGAATGAAGGCGCAGACAGAACTGATACTCAGTGCTCTTAATTGAGACAAGTACACACTATAGAGCAGTATTTCTCAACCTTTTTTCAGTCAAGGCACCCTTTAAAAATAATGAACAGTCTCGAGGCACCCTTTAAAAATGATGGACAGTCTCAAGGCACCCCGTTCTAAAATGTAAAATAGTTTTACATAATGAAGCAACATCCACATGTCCAAGTAGGACACCCAACGTTAGAGGTGATTTATTCTTCCAAAGCAAATTTTGCAAACAGGTACTGACTAGTATTCTAATGTTTCTCTTCTCCCTCACTCTCCATCACTCATCTAATGTGACCCCGGTGCTGATGAAGAGGGGCTGGGGAGGGTCAAACAAGGATGCTATGCAAGCGACTAACATCCTCCTTATCAACTGATGATGCCATCGGCAGCTAGAAGGATGTAATGGTGCATAATGAAAACCTGTGAGTTATGCCACGTACACTTGGATGGTTTTTCCGACGGAATTCCGCTCAAGCTTGGCTTCCATACACACGGTCACACAAAAGTTCTCTGAACTTTCAACCGTAAACACTACGATGAGCCAAGAAAAATGAAGTTCAATGCTTCAGAGCATGCGTCTAATTGTTTCCGAGCATGCGTAGGAATTTTGCGCGTCGGAATTGGTACAGACAATCGGAATTTCCGACCGAAACATTGAAAACATGCTCTCAATCTTTTGCCACCTTGAATTCCGCCAGCAAAAGTCAGATGGAGCATACACACGGTCGCATTTTCCGACCAAAAGCTCTCATCGGAATATTGCTGGCGGAATTTCCGCTCGTGTGTAGGGGGCATTAGTGTAACTAAAAGGCAACTTTCATCCACATTCTGGCTTGTATACAATTTTTGGCAATTTTAAGGCATTTTCCAAAGGTACCCCTGAAGAAACTTCAAGGCCCTTCAGGGTGCCTGGACACCCTGGTCGAAACAGGCTGCTATAGAGGGATATGCATAGGCGTGCGCAGGGGGTCAGTATATGTAGATCACCAAAGGTATTAACGGTTTCCTGGTTATGAGTGACAAATTAATCCAAACTGCAAAGAAAATTGATTTAAAATGTGTTTTTCATTAATCTCCACTGCAGTTTCAATAATTGGTTGCTCAGAATCAGAAACATCTTGAAATAGCAGTTAGCAGAGTGATCTGGTTTATTCACTTCCATGTGATCTATTTTTCGCTTGAAAGTCATCGAAAGATTCCAAAATATCACTAAAGTGCCATATATATAGCCAGCATATTGCTAAATCTTGGCTTGATTATATATATATATATATATATATATATATATATATATATATATATATATATATATATATATATACCGGTATATATAAATAAATGCCTATGTGATTTAAAAAATAATGCCATACATTTGATGTTATTAAAGTTTCTCTTTCATGTGTCACTATCACTGCATTCTTCCTCATTTACAGTGACCAGGCACTGGTGGGAGAACCAAAGTAGGCAGCACATGTCACATCGCTTATGAGCTGCTAGAAAGGAATGAGAACTACATTTCCCATTAAACCATTAGAAATTAGTGACCTAGGGGCATACAGGCATACGGGTGTTCAGGGCTGATGCTGTATTGTGGCCGTGGGAGAGTGATGATAAGGTTTTGTATGGAGATTGCACCCACAAAGAAAGGACATGTCACTGCTGTGTTGTCAATTGCAAGGAGGAGGTAGTGTGTCTGGGAGCCATTTTTCCATAGGAAAAGAACCCTGGTGCCCGGTCACACAAATTAGAAAAACAGAGATCCGGCAGGCATAAGGAGTATGTTTGGGGCGGGCTTAGTGGCTCGTCATTGGGAGAGCCGCCCGCTGTACCCTGAAGCGCCAGCAGCTTCCCAAATATGTCATGCAAAAAGATGGTGGCGTGGGACAGAAGAGAACAGGGTCCCTGCAGGGCAATGCTGGATCCGATGGGGGGGGGGGGGAGTATCTTAACTTTGCAGGACCTGCAACCAGATAAACAGGGGTTAAAACATGGGGGAAGGGGGTAAAGATCAGCTTTAATGATATAATATTCATCCTGGCTGGAGATCAGCTTTAAGGGGTTAGTTCACCTGTTCCAAGGATCCCCTTGGTGTGATTTTCACCAAAGTTGAAGAGTGCCCTTACTATAAGTGATGGGCATTTACGTACCTCCCAAAGCCTGGCTGAGAAACTCCCACAGATGGCAACATCTTGTCCTGCCTTGTTGCTAGAACATTGCTAATTCATGGTACACATGCTGGATGGAACGAAAAAAAACAAAAAACGTTCCGGTCAAAGTTAGTACAGCAATCTCCCCCGCAACGCCCCCCCCACCAGAACACCACCCCGATCAGCCCTTTCTGCCATTGGCTGAGAGCGCTGACCAGGAGTCGGATGGCTCTGGTTTTCCAGCATGCTCATCTGACAGAAGCCAGATGAACTTCTGTTGGACAGACTTACATACACACGGGCCGAATGTCGGACATTTTTTTTAACCGGTCGAGGTCTCCCAACATTCAGCCCTTGTGTAGAGGGCTTAAGGCTTCAGGGGGTATGTAATGGCCTACACCTTTAGCAAGGGCATTATTCAACTTTGGTCAAAACTGCACAGTTTGTTTTTATCTACAGGTGCCCAACTGCATTGGTAGTTTTTTGGTAAAGGTGAATTAACCTTTTAAAGTAGATAAGTCAAAAATCTGGGCAATTTAAATAGCATACAGTGAAATAATTGCATATCAAAATGATCTGCAGATGTAGAGATATCAGTTCCTGAAATTATATGCAAATCCTAACTTTTCCTGTAAAAGTCAAGTTTAGCCCTTCCCATCATTTAAGTCTCCCAATTTGCCATTTATTGTGATGGGCGGCCTCACTGACCTGTAAAGAAGCTTTGGAGGTGTGAAGGGTGGGTACACTCTAGGAATAAGCTCATGTTGAGTGAAACGTGTCAAGCTCAGGTGGACTGTCTATGTCCTGGGTGATTGATTAAAACCTACAACGATAACTAATCTGGTGTGTGGCTCTTTTCCTTTATGCATTGTGTGAATTATGGGGACAACTTTTATAGGTATACAGGAGATGTCATTGCTGAATTCTTCTTCTAAAAAGATTTTTTTTTTATTTATTAAAAATTACATTTAAATTAATAAAAAAATTATAAAAATCAAGCGCATGTAATGGCTTCGATACTTTCTGGTGCATTAACCTGGACTATGGGTGCAGATCAGGATAGCTGACCAAATGTACTGAAGCCAAGGAGGTCAAAAAATGACTATTCTTAGGAGGTCACAATGGAAACCCCATAGTTCCCTTAGTACAGGGACACACTGTCTGAGCACACACCACTGCTGATGACGATTATCAGATCTGGAACCTACAAACATGTTAGGTTACATATTTGTGTTTGCTCACAAACAAGAGCTCCAACAATTACACTTGTTATAGAATCAAAAGGTAAACCAATCAGTATTTAAGGGGTGATTTCTCAGGAACTTCAGAATCCAGATAACACAGTACCGGGACATCACGATACACAGTTACAAAGCAGAGGCTATGAACTCTATCTGCTCCCACCTACACCTTTGCTGCAGCACCCAGGCCTGTACAGGTATCAGTGTGGGGTGGAGGGAGATCAAGGTGTGTACGCAGAAGGGATAAAGGTGGGGGGGTTCTGTTTTCTGAAGGGGGAGGCGCTTTGTGAGTTCAAGGAGTGCTGAAGGGTCAGAGAGAGTTTATCACCCATAAAAAGAAAAAAATAAATAACACTTCAAAATCCTTGAAATTACTGCCATTCCAGTGGGCCGAGAAGAATGTAAGACAGAAGACAGACCTAGGAGACGGAGGGACAAAATCTAGAAAGCTGTGTGGCCCACAGTGGTATGGAAATGTTGGCACAATGCAAGTGAAGAATTAGCTACATTATACCTAGTGATAAGTATGGCCTAGTATTAATATTTGGCAGCATCCAGTATGTTACATAGTTAGAAAAAAGACAAAAGTCTGTAAAGTTCCAGCCTCTTATTTAAAGCGGAACTACACTGCATCTGAGCACCACAAACAACAGGGTTTTTTTTTTTTTTTTGAAAGATTCAAAGCAAATTCCCCCATCTATTCATGTCTCCATGCTTTATTTTGTTTGAGAAATCACTTTGAAAAACACTCCCTAGCCTTTTTGGCTGTGGCCATCTTGAGTAAGGGCAGATGAGATGATTCATAAGGCATGTACCTCCTATAATCTATATGCCCTTAGCTCAGGCCTGCAGACAGACAAATCATCAGGACAACGGACCTATGCTTCCACTCATATGCGGATGACACTTAACTCTACTTTTGCATCACCGGATAAAAATGATCAATACCAAGAACTAGAAAAATGCCTCACATTGATAGATGATTGGATGACCACAAGCTCCCTCAAACTCAATGGATCCAAAACAGAGCTTCTTCTCCGCAACCAAAACAGAAATACAAAAACTAAGACCCCTTGGACACCACCCACAATCCTTGGACACTAGCACCAAAGCCAAAAGTCTCGGAGTCATCTTTGACTCAGAGATGTCGATGGATGCTCAAATAGGATCAGTAGTCAGTGGCTCTCACCATCTTCTCCGTCTGCTACGTAGACTCATCCCCTTCATTCCAGAAAAAGAGAAAGCAGTAGTAGTCAATTCCCGACTCGACTACGCAAACTCCCTCTACATAGGACTACCCAAATTCCAAATTGCATGCCTACAAGTCGTCCAAAACACGGCAGCAAGACTAGTCACTAGAAAAAAAACCTGGGAATCCATCTCCCCAGCCCTATGGACCCTTCATTGGCTAACCGTTAAGGATCGGATCACTTTCAAGACCCTCTGCCTCACCCACAAATGCACACAAGGAAACGCTTCTCAATACCTATGTGAGAAAAAAAAACACTGCACACCCATTCACAGCCTCCAATCAACTAGCCAAAACCTGCTCCTCATCCCTAAATCCCGCTACAAATCCAAGGGAGAACTAAGATTCGCAGTCCAAGGACCTCGCTATGGAACGCTCTACCCACTGACATCCGCATGGAAGAAAACCATCGGGCCTTCAAAAAAAAAACTCAACACCCACCTCTTCTAAAAAGCAGGAAGCACAGGACTGATCAAGCGCCTTGAGGCGATTCAGTTCACAGTTGCAGCGTTATACAAGTTTTTCATTCATTCATTCAAGGGTGTGCTGCAGCTTCTTTTACTGAAATTGTAGTAACGATTTTCAGTATTACAAGAGAAATGAAGCAATACAAATACTAAATGTGCTTTGCTCCTCAATCACAAATTAAGAGCGACAACAGTCTGATAGTGTAATGCAGGGGTCTCAAACTTGCGGCCCTCCAGCTATTGCAAAACTACAATTCCCATCATGCCTCTGCCATGCTTGTAAGTGTCAGCCTTGCAATGCTTTATGGGACTTGTAGTTTTGCAACAGCTGGAGGGCCGTCAGTTTGAGACCCCTGCTGTAATAGAATTTGGGAAATACAAAACTTACATAACATCAATTTATTAGACCCCATACACACTATTAGATTTTCTGCCGATTTTTGTCTTCAGATTTACCAAAACCATGTAGCGCAAGGGCCTGCCTGATTGCATGTCAATTGAAACTCTTATGGTTTGACATCATATTATATGGTTTGGGTAAATGTGAAGACAAAAATCTGCAGAAAATCAAATAGTGTGTATAGGGCCTAAGAGTGAGATGGTCGTCTAAGACTTTAGAATCATGTGCGCAAAAGGACGCCAAAAAAGGAACAGCATCCATCCAGACTATCAAGGCAATATCGTGCAGTCAAGACCACAGATGTGTCTACAATTCCATGACACATACAGTATCTCACAAAAGTGAGTACACCCCTCACATTTTGGTAAATATTTTATTATACCTTTTCATGTGACAACACTGAAGAAATGACACTTTGCTACAATGTAAAGTAGTGAGTGTACAGCTTGTATAACAGTGTAAATTTGCTGTCCCCTCAAAATAATTCAACACACAGCCATGGGCTTTTTTTAGGGGGGGGCATCATTTTAGGGTCACCCATGCACTGCCCCTTTTCGACAATGTCATTATCACATTATTATGGTCAGAGTCTGCAGACGTATTACAATCCCTAGGATAAGTAATGGATAATGGCCAACAGGCCCTCTTACCAGACCCAGCGAAACTACAGCAGTGATCACTCCGGCTGGACGATCATTCACTCTGGGTTCCCCAGGGGCAACACTTTTCAGTAGTGTAGCATGTCTGTACCCTGGTAGTGGCTCAGTCTTTCTCTCTATGGTGGTGCTGGGCAGTGTGGCTCTCTCTGGTGGCGCTGGGCAGCGTGGCTCTCTCTCTCTGGCTTCTCCTCAACACACTCCTCGTTCTTTGTCCTGTAGAACTCTCTCCCTCAGCTTTTTTCCAGGCTGCAGTCTCCCAATCTCTCTCTTGATCGAGCTGTAGCCTCCTCCTCCCTGTGGCCAATCTTTTGGAAATACATGTCCCATGAAGCTTGCCTCTCCTAGTCGCCTTTGATTGACCCTCAGTTATGGGCAATAGGGAAGGAACGGAGCGGGCAGGAAGCTGGGTGGGAAAACTGGTGAGAGCCGCCGTCTCTTCTCCATGACAGGAGAATGGGTGGGGTGAGCGGGGGAAACCTCTGATAGCCCGCAGCTTGCTTTTCTCCCATCAAAGCACCGCTGAGTTCTCTGCTGGACTGATCAGGGAAAAGAGCCTACACTACACTGATGGGGGGGCTTGACAGCATCTTAATGGTGTCACCCCACTGGCCGGTAGCTGGCAGGTGCTGCACCTCGATAGAGATGCATCTGTGCTGAATTTAAGATCCGATCTCTGATTCCAGGGGGGGGGGCACTTGACCCCCCTTGCCCCTACCTACCTACGCCCATGCACACAGCCATTAACGTCTAAACCGCTGGCAACAAAAGTGAGTACACCCCTAAGTAAAAATGTCAAAATTGGGCCCAATTAGCCATTTTTTCTCCCCGTGTCATGTGACTCGTTAGTGTTACAAGGTCTCAGGTGTGAATGGGGAACAGGTGTGTTAAATTTGGTGTTATCGCTCTCACTCTCTCATACTGGTCACTGGAATGTCCAACGTGGCGCCTCATGGCAAAGAACTCTTTGAAGATCTAAAAAAAAGAATTGTTGCTCTACATAAAGAAGATTGCCAAGACCCTGAAACTGAGCTGCAGCATGGTGGCCAAGACCATACAGCGGTTTAACAGGACAGGTTCCACTCAGAACAGGCCTCACCATGGTCGACCAAAGAAGTTGAGTGCACATACTCAGCGTCATATCTAGAGGTTGTCTTTGGGAAATAGACGTATGAGTGCTACCAGCATTGCTGCAGAGGTTGAAAGGGTGGGGAGTCAGCCTGTCAGTGCTCAGACCATACGCCACACACTGCATCAAATTTGTCTGCGTGGCTGTAGTCCAGGAAGGAAGCCTCTTCTAAAGATAATGTAAATAAAGAACAGCTGCTACCATTCAATAGTGATCTCAAACTATTGAATGGTAGCAGCTGTTCTTTATTTACATTTTCTACTTGATTAGATGCATTTTTCTTCACATATATATTTATTTTTTCACTATGACAATTAGTGTAATTTAAAGGTATATAGCAGCGCATAAGTATACTTTAAAAATGTACTCTTCTAAAGATAATGCACAAGAAAGCCCACAAAGTTTGGTGAAGACAAGCAGACTAAGGACATTGATTACTGGAATCATGTCCCGTGGTCTGATGAGACCAAGATAAACTTATTTTGTTCAGACGGTGTTAAGTGTGTGTCTCAGGCAACCAGGTGAGGATTACAAAGACAAGTGTGTCTTGCCTACAGTCAAGCATGGTGGTGGGAGTGTCATGGTCTGGGGCTACATGAGTGCTGACAACACTGGGGAGCTACAGTTCATTGAGGGAACCATGAATGCCAACATGTACTGTGACATACTGAAGCAGAGCATGATCCCCTCCCTTCGAAGACTGGGCCACAGGGCAGTATTCTAACATTATAACGACCCCAAACACACCTCCAAGATGACCACTGCCTTGCTAAAGAAGCTGAGGGTAAAGGTAATGGACTGGCCAAGCATGTCTCCAGACCTAAACCTTATGGAGCATCTGTGGGGTATCCTCAAATGGAAAGCGGAGGAGCGCAAGGTCTCTAACATCCACCAGCTCTGTCATGAAGGACATGCAGGAGTGGAAGAGGACTCCAGTGGCAACCTGTGAAGCTCTGGTGAACCCCATGCCCAAGAGGGTTAAGGCAATGCTGGAAAATAATGGTGGCCACACAAAATATTGACACATTGGGCCCAATTTGGACATTTTCACTTAGGGGTGTACTCACTTTTGTTGCCAGCAGTTTAGACATTAATGGCTGTGTGTTGAGTTAGTTTGAGGGGACAGAAAATGTACACTGTTATACAAGCTGTACACTCACTACTTTACAGTGTAGCAAAGTGTAATTTCTTCAGTGTTGTCACATGAAAAGATATAATAAAATATTCACAAAAATGTGAGGGGTGTACTCACTTTTGTTAGATACTGTATGAAAGGTATGGGTGAGGGGCCTGGCCAAAAAAAGAAAACCTTTAGACAGCCTGGGCCTACCCTGTTCGACTGGAGCCTACATGAGCAGTGAGAGAGGGGAGCGCATAGGAGCAAGCTGCGAAGAGGACAGAAAAAGAAAGAGAGCAGGAGGGGGAGAGAAGAAAAGGGAGATGGGTACCACAGGGTTTTTTTGAGCTGCATCACATAAGACCTTTACAGGTCTAGAAATCGGGAGGTCAGTTAAGAGGGTGGGAAGTAGTCTATCCAGGGCCGCCAAATCCATTGGAATTTGTCATACTTGTCTTCAAGGATCGGGGTGTGTTTCAGCTTTAAGAATTTCTGCCTATGAAGTGTTCTATACTCCAGGTGAGATAAGAAAGAAAGGCTGAAAGAGGCAACAGAATCATATCTGTAAAATAAAAAGTAATGTTCAAAAATAAACCATGGTTTGACTCAGGGCTTGACAAATCTCAGGCATCAGGTCGCCATGGTGACTAGAAATTGCCCCCTGGCGCCTGGACTTTTGCCAGCCCATTCACAGGGATGTACAAGTTGTATCGCTAACGCTCAGGACATGCAGTTCTGGGAGCCGGGCAGGTTGCTTTTCTTTTTCTACATTTGTCAGTTGGAAGCATTAGGACGGCTCCGCTCCAGCCCGATTGCTTCCACACACTCACACACACAAATTTGTTTATTCTTAATTGTAAAAAAAATCAGTTACACCCAAGCACAGAAAATCCATCCCTCTCCCACCAAAAAAATGGAGGCCCCCCCACCCCCACATATACGCACGTACAAAGGTAAACACATCCGTTGGGGTGCCTACACATGAAAACGTTGACTGCAATACACATTTTGCATATCGCCGTGCACAAACTGGCTTCTAACTTTTTTGTCTGGCTCTGGCTCCAAAGCAAACTTGTCAAGCCCTGGTTTGACTATTTTTATGTATTAATTTATTTTTTTGTTTAAAACAAATCAAATCATTATGAAAAACTTTCCATTTAGTTAGATTGATAGTTAAATTTGGTCTCCTGCAAATATGAACATTCGCACTCAAAACAGAAGGAAATTGTTGAAGGCCTAATGTACACTGGGCATTTTTAACGCTGCTGTTTGGTGTAAATTTGCTGTAAATTTCCCCACATGTTAGCCTATGTGTCCATGCACGCATAGCCATTTAGAGACAGGGGCACTTAGAGGCAGAATAAAAACCCCCACTGCCAATGCATCCAGGAGCAGCAGCGTTTTGGCAGGAAAAAACACTCTATGTGTGTAAACTCGCCTAAACGCGATAACGATAGGCACGTCAAGCGCTTAAGTGTTAATTAATTTCAATGGTCAGAATAAATGATTATTCTGGCCAATTAAATTAATTAACACCCAAGAACTTGATGTGCCTAAACACGTCTAGACATGTTTACAAGCCTCAGGCAGTTTTCGGCCAAAATGTTGCTGCCAGGAGGAAAGGCATCTAAAGCCCCATACACACGGTCGGACAATCCGCGGACCAGGTCCGTCGGATCATGTCCGTCGTACTTTGTCCGATGTTGGTTTTGCATACACACGGTCGGACAAAGTTGTCGGAAAATCCGATCATTCTGAACGTGGTGACGTTTGTTGCGTACGACGGGACTACGTAGAGGCTAGTAGCCAATAGCTTTGGTCTTGTAATGTGATCTGAGCATGCGTAGCACTTTGTCCGGTCGGACAACCGTACACACGATCGGGTTTGGTGTGATCGGACCGGGTTGACGGCAAATCTTTCCAGCAGGAGATAGGACTTTGTCCGTCGGACAAACCGACCAACACTGTCCGATGGTGCATACACACGGTCTGATTTTTCAACAACATTGTCCGATCGGACAGAATCCATGAAAAAGTCCGACCGTGTGTATGGGGCTTAAGAGAGAGATGGGCAAACGTCATGTGTGCATGAGGCCTAATGGTGCCTCTATAAAAAAAAAACTGTAACCTGCAACAATCAAAACATGACTTTGCAGCTTTAGGCCCCTTTCACACGATCGGACCAATCGGATCCGCCTGTCTGCTTTTCAGGCGGATTCGATCGGGCCACCCATTGACTTCTACGGGGAGGCGGATGTCAGCGGATATGTGTCCACTGACACCCGCCTGGCATCCGATCCGACAAGATCCACTGAAAATAGACATATGGCGATACGTTCAGATCAGATGGGATGAAAACGAAGCTCTGACAGGTCCGTTCCAGCACAGTGAGAGGAGACAGACCTTTCATCTGCCTGCTCAGCAGGGATCAGCGGATCAATCCCCTGCTGAACAAAGCGGAGTCTGTCAAAACGGATCCGCCCCGTGTGAAAGGGGCCTTACCCTAGCCTAAAGCCCCATACACACGGTCGGATTTTCACATGGATTCTGTCCGATCGGACAATGTTGTCGAAAAATCAGACTGTGTGTATGCACCATCGGACAGTGTACGTCGGATTGTCCGACGGACAAAGTCCTATCTCCTGCTGGATAGATTTTTGGACAACAAGGTCCGATCACACCAAATCCGATCGTGTGTATGGTAGTCCGACGGACAAAGTGCTACGCATGCTCAGATCACATAACAAGACCAAAGCTATTGGCTACTAGCCTCTACGTAGTCCCGTCGTAGGCAACAAACGTCACCACGTTCAGAATGATCGGATTTTCCGACAACTTTGTCCGACCGTGTGTACGCAACACCAACATCGGACAAAGTACGACGGACATGATCTGACGGACCTGGTCCTCGGATAATCCGCGCGTGTGTATGGGGCTTTAGGCTGGTCATACATTATACAACTTTTTTGTACAATTTTTACCAAAACCATATAATATGAGGCCAAACCTAAACACTTTAAATTTTTATGCAATCAGGCAGGCCCTTGCACTATATAGTTGAAGGTAAATCTAAAGGAAATTGAATAAGTAAACTGTATAATGTGTGACCAGCTTTATATACAGGGCTGTCTTTGTCAAACATGGGAAATATATTTAGTATAAACAATCTTTAGAATGAAAGATCTTTCTATAAATAGAAAACATGTTTTCTGAAGAAAAGATTATTTCTTTTTACATTTTCTGGAAAAAAAAAGACTTCCAATGAAGACAATTGTTCAGATGACCATTGTCTAAGAGGGAATTTCCCTCACAGATTTCCTCTCATTTTCATTTGTTTATACAGAACTGGGAGTCAAGGGAATCTCCCCTATGGGACATAGATGGCAAAAAGTCCTGACAGGGGTTTTACCAGTGGTGGCCCGTGCATTAAAGGCGCACAAGCGCCGCTCTATCACCAACAGATTCATGCATTGCATGAATCTATCTATGGCCGCCGCTGCCACCCCCTATTCAGACGCCGGACCCTTTTCATGGCATGGCAGGAGATGCATGGAGGACCCAGCTCGTTGCCGTCACCCGCTGCCCCACAAAGACAGGGTAAGTGCCAGGCAGACGGCGAGCGGGCAGGGGTCACACTGGGGCCATTCAAGGGCACACTGGCAGCATTTAATGGGCATACTGGCAGCATTTGATGGGCACGCTGGCAGCATTTGATGGGCACACTGGCAGCGTTTGATGACACAGTGGCAGCGTTTGATGGCCCAGTGGCAGTGTTTTATGGGCACAGTGGCAGTGTTTGATGGCACAGTGGCAGCATTTAATGGGCACAGTGGCAGCGTTTGGCACAGTGGCTGCAATTGATGGCACAGTGGCAGCATTTGATGGGAACATTGGCAGCGTTTGATGGCACAGTGGCAGCGTTTGATGGCACAGTGGCAGCGTTTGATGGCACAGTGGCAGCATTTGATGGACACAATGGCAGCTTTTGGCACAGTGGCTGCGTTTGATGGGCACAATAGCAGCATTTGATGGCACAGTGGTAGAGTTTAATGGGCACAGTGGCAGCGTTTAATGGGCACAGTGGCAGCGTTTGGCACAGTGGCTGCAATTGATGGCACAGTGGCAGCATTTGATGGCACAGTGGCAGCTTTTGGTGGCACAGTGACAGCGTTTGATGGGCACAGTGGCAGCATTTGATGGCACAGTGGATGCGTTTGATGGGCACAGTGGCAGCATTTGATGGCACAGTGGCAGCATTTAATGGGCACAGTGGCAGCGTTTGGCACAGTGGCTGCAATTGATGGCACAGTGGCAGCATTTGATGGGAACAGTGGCAGTGTTTGATGGCACAGTGGCAGCGTTTGATGGCACAGTGGCAGCATTTGATGGACACAATGGCAACTTTTGGCACAGTGGCTGCAGTTGATGGGCACAATAGCAGCATTTGATGGCACAGTGGTAGCGTTTAATGGGCACAGTGGCAGTGTTTAATGGGCACAGTGGCTGCAATTGATGGCACAGTGGCAGCATTTGATGGCACAGTGGCAGCTTTTGGTGGCACAGTGACAGCGTTTGATGGGCACAGTGGCAGCATTTGATGGCACAGTGGCTGCAATTGATGGCACAGTGGCAGCATTTTGATGGGCACAGTGGCAGCATTTGATGGGCACAGTGGCAGCGTTTGATGGGCACAGTGGCAGCGTTTGATGGCACAGTGGCTGCAATTGATGATTTTGAGCACCAGCCGTCACTGGGTTTTACTAATTGCTTCCTCTATCTTAAATGATAAAAGTTTGGCCACAGACATACTACAGAAAAATTAACAAACATAAGAATTTTTTTTTTAAGTAAAGCAAGTAAAAAATAAAAAAAAAGCCAATCCTAATAAAAAGGAATATGTTAAAGGCCAAGTCCACCTTTCAGACCATGATTTATTTTAATTTGGAATGTCTGATGCACAGTCAGGGCATCCATTTACAGATTCATTCACAAAATTTGTGAATGGAAATGCTATAAATCCCATTTGCCACCACAACAGAGAGACTTGTAGTCCTCAATGGGCACAAGTGTGATTGCATCCCTGCAATCCCTGCAGTCCATTGTACTCTTCCTGTAGCTCTGTAACGTTATCTCCATACTTACAGTCTGCAGGAGCTGGTCCTTTGCACCCACAATGCACTGATCACAGTTGCAATCCTTTGCAGGCTCCAATGCATTGTTTTATAATTGTGTATTTATTTTTTATTTTTTGCAAACTGTTGAATATGCCTTTGGGATAAAGCTGAGGTTTTTATTAGGTCGATCTTTCCTTTGAAAGAAGTTTAGGGAATTCTATATGTTGTGTGTAAACTGTACTGTGCTAAATGTACATTACATCAATACTCGTTCCAGGGGTACAGTGAGCTAAGAACTGGAGAATCAACATCTGATATAGAAATTACATATGATAGATGGAACAGTATCATGTCTATCATGTCTATGGCGTAGGCTGCTGATTGAAGGCCACGCTTGTGGGAACAGCGACTGGGCAGATAAGAGCATCTATCCTAATCATTACTATTTTTTCCCTTGAAATAAGTGGAACACCACTTTCCTCCATTCTGACTGATCTAGCTTCTACCGCTGACCTTTGAGCTATATCTATGTGATCATAAAAATAAAAAAATGGATTCTCCAATCCACACAAGTGAGGTAGATGAAGGAATCCTTCCTGCTGCACTATTGTATTCTGACAGTGGGAACTCCTCTGTTGTCAGAACTGTCAGTCTGGTAGCTGACTGACTGCATGAGATCATCGAATAACATTTTTTATATTTATTATGATTTTTTATTACATTTTTTACAATTTTTTGGGGAGCCCCATTGGGGTGCTTTGGTGAAATATCAGGGGTCTATACAGACCCCTGATGTCTCACTTTTGAGAAAAAGAAAAGTAGTGAGTACAGAGATTCCCCAGTCCTTTTCTCTGCAGTCTCAGTTTACTACGCTTCAGCTATGAATAGACTCAGGAGCGATCGGTATCGATCACTCACTGTGTTCATTCAGAAAAGGAAGAAGCCAGTAAACTACATATTTTCCGGCCTCTTCCCCAGCTCTCCATCCTGAAACTTCCCCTGCAGCACCTAAAAGAAGAAGAGAGGAGGGAAGATGGCAACACTGCGGGGGGGGGGGGGGGGGGGTCCAGGCAGCAGATAGAAGTGGAACTTGGTCAGAAGGGACAGCGGGGGCAGCATTTACTAGAACCAATCAACTGCATTTTCCTGTGGCAGCCGCTGAATGCCGGCAGGAGGGAGAGGAAGAGAAACCAGCTTTCAGCTGCTGCAGGAGAAAAATGCAGCCAATCGGTTCCAGTAAATGCCGCCCCCACTGCCTCTCCTCTCCAGGTGTGCCTGGGAGGCTGCACAGGTCTCCTGGAGCAAGGGAAGCCACATTCTAGTCTGAATAATTCGTCCAGGTTTCAGATGGACTGAAACCCAGACTGTCCGGGTGAATCCCAGACAGGTGACAATCCTAATTTATAAATGGAGACTAAGCTATTATGTCAAAGCACAAAAGTTGCTTTCAAAATCAGTAAGGGTGAAAATGTGGCTGTTACCTGTGTTTGTCTGGTAGTGTATGTGTTTACGATTTAAAATTGTATGTAAGCCTCACATTTTTTTTCATGGTCAAATGTATATAGGTCAGATGAGCAGAGGACACTGGTCTTTTACTTTAAAAAAAAAAAAAAAAAGTTAAGAAAGTCCCTTTCACACGGACGGACCGTCTATCCGTTTTTCTTCCATCCGTCGACGGACGACAATGCATTCCTATGGGCAGATGGATGAACATCCGTCACCATCAGTTAACCTCCGCTTCCGTTTTTATCCGTTTTTTTTTAAACGTACAAGGCTACGTCCAGATCCGTCAAAACGGATATTAACTGACGTTGACGGACATTGTCCGTCAACGTCCGATCCGTTAAGATCCGTTTTGTGTTTATCTGTGAACTCAACCGCTTAAAGGCACAGGCACACATATAAACGGAACAAAACGTATACAAAAACGGATGAAAAAACGGACGTAAACATGTGCATTTACGGATGTAAGCGGACAAAAAACGGATGAAAACGGACATTAACGGAAACAACGGATAAGAACTGATACGTTTTTGACGTGCCTAAACTGACTGCGTCCGTGTGAAAGGGGCCTTACACTCTAATGTGCCTCTGGCATGGTCTGTGCTGTTTTCCTGAACTTCTGGTCTATGAGCTCCCAATGACAGGTGTACAGGAATGTTCCCTGAGCCACCTCCTTGGGACTAAATGCCCCATGAGTCCAAGCTCTGCCAACAATGCTTGCCCTGTCTAGTCCTCCCCTGCTGCCTGTGTATGTTGACAAAGTCATCATCTCTTTGCTGGAAGCTTGCATGTAGGGGTGACTCTATAGGACCCCACAAGGCAATAGAGCCACAACCTGCGTTAGGGATATTTGGACCGGCTCAATAAAGAAGGACAAGATTTAAAGAGGTAGCAGACTTGTTTACGTGACCAGGTAAGCTTCTACAATTGCTCCTAAAATTTAAGGTTTTAAAATGACTTGATCACTGGGAGTACTGTTGTACAGCTGGTTTGAGCAGTGATGGTCTTACCAATGTACATGAACCGTATGTACATTGGGCAAACCATCACTGACAGACCACTGGAGTGATGCCAATGAGAAAATACAATTGTTTTACCGTAGGAAAGTAGGAGTCAGATTTAGTTCTAGCAGTTCTTACTCCTATTATGCCTCGTACACAGATTTTCTGACGGGAAATGTTGGATGTGAGCTTGTTGGCGGAAAGTCCAACCGTGTGTATGCTCCGTCGGACATTTGTTGTCGGACTTTATACCAACAAATGTTGGCTAGCACGCTCTCTAATTTTCCGGCAACAAATGTGTGTTGTCTGACTTTCCGATCGTGTGTACAAAAGTCCAAAGTACAAACACGCATGCTTGGAATCAAGGACGAGCCAGAAGCGCTCGATCTTGTAAAGCTAGCGTGTGTAATGGAGATATCCCATGACTATTGACCTTCCTTTTTATCTGCTCGCCGCACGTCTTGTACGTCACTATGTTCGTAATTGTTGGTCAACATTTGTGTGACCGTGTGTATGCAAGACAAGTTGGAGTCAACACCCTTCGAACAAACAAAATTCCACGGTTTTGTTGTCGGAAAGTCCGATTGTGTGTACGGGGCATAAGAGTTAATTGGGCTGAATAACTACTGGAGTTGGGAATCTTTATTTGAAAAATGGTGTGAATATTCACTTTAATTATCCAGCTATGTGAAAAGCATCTGCACATGATTGGGCACTCATGGCGCATAGGAATTTACTTTTTTGATTGGATAATTGAAGTCAATATTCAGACAAGTTTTTTTGAGTGAAGATTTTTCAGCTCCTTTAGTAAATTATCCCCATGATGATATAGAAAATGATGACATATAGAAGCACAGTCCACCTATACTGTAAATATATAGCGGCACGTGAGTCCAGTAGAAGGTTCATTATGTTCTAGTTTACTGTGGAAGTACATTTGCAGCATCTTCTCCTCATACTAGAACATGTCCTCACAATAGCAGTCTTGAATGGGTGCAGGTTACTGCCTTATACCAGCAGTATAAAACCCTGATGCCTCATGCCATGAGCGGATTTCCTGGTCATGGTGGGGCTGAGGATTATAGACAGAACCCAGCACCGCTCACTAGTGACGTGACTCACACATTCCCCAAAGGATCATGACCAACCTTGATCCTATTTAAACTAGAAGCTTGGAAGTACAGTGAGGAGGGGAATGCTGGATACTTGTGTGTTTGGGGGGATATGTCCCTAAAGACAAGAAGCATAAAGGTGACGTCTGCTGATTTATTACATACACTACCCCGACTGTAAAACAAAAAAACCCATTTCTTTATATGAGATGAATCTTGTGGGTGTTAATTTCAAAGCATAGAACTGTAATAAAATTTCAGAAATGCTTAATTCTGCTTTTATTACTTCTGCGCTGTCAGAATAACACACAGCAGCTGAATGAACAATGCCATATTGAAAGAACAATGATTCAGTGTATTTTATTTTCCCTAACAGCAAATAGCATTACATTTTAACTATTTATATAGTAAATGGCATTGCAATAATGCCCCATACACACGGTCAGACATTCCGACGGAAAAAGTCTGATCGGATTATGTTGTCGGAAAACATAGGCTCTATCTGTTTGAGAGCTGGATCTAAAATTTTCCGACAACAAAATCCGATCAGACTTTTTCCGATCGTGTGTACAGAATTCTGATGCACAAAGTGCCACGCACGCTCAGAATAGATTTGGAAACGAAAGCTATTGGCTACGAGCCTCTTCATAGACCCATCGTACACTTTGTACGTCACCTCGTTCCGAACAATCAGATTTTCCGTCAACTTTGTGCGACCGTGTGTATGCAAGACAAGTTTTAGCCAAAATCTGACGGAAAAAATCAGACGGATTTTGTCGTCGGAATGTCTAACCGTGTGTACGGGGCATAACAGTGCATTTTCCTAAGAATTTTCCCAAGTGCATGTACCCAAGAAAGTGTACTAATTTTTGAACTCCAGCATAAAGGTGAATTTCTATATAGAGATCAGTGATCTGTATGGAGAAGTGGGCTGCCAATGTACACAGGCACGGTACAGTTTCTTTAATACCAGCCTCAGCATCAGTCACTTGATCTCTGTGTAGCTAGTCATCTCTATTTATTTGCAATAGCTTAAAAAGGACAATGCAGTAAAGGCAGAATGCTAATTAGCATAGGGCTGAAGGCCCTTCATTTCTTGTTTTAATATTTGCTATACAATCTGCACACAGAACTTTTTCTCCTCCCCTAGATGCCTATGCTCCAGCCGAGGAAAAAGCAGCATTAAAAACGCGCCTAAAGTTGTATTTTGCAAACGCAATTAGGTGCATCAAATGTCCGAAATGTCACATGTTTATTCATTCCACTGGCCAGAATATTAATTTCAGTGGAATCCAAAGACATGCAGGTAGGTTAATTGGCTTCTGTCCAAAAAATTGGCCCTAGTATATGAATGGGGACCTTGGATTGTGGGTAGGGACCGATGTGAGTGTGCAATGTACAGGGATAGGGACAATTGTAGACACTCACTCAGGTTGAACTGGATGGACTGGTGTCTTTATTCAACCTTACTAACTATGTAACTATGAATGCTCAAGTGCTAAACGCGCCCATCAATTTTTGCTGCAAATATTCCTCTTCTGACCGCACGGCCACTGAGTTTTTTCCTGCCTCTAAGTGCCTCCAAGTGTGCAAGGACACATAGGCTAACATAGAGGGGTGTTTTTAAGGAGAAAAAAATATATAAAATGTCTCTAGCAGCTGTATTTTTATTGCCTGCCTTATTGTGTGCATTATTTATTTATTACTGGTACTTATATAGCGCTGTCAATTTATGCAGTGCTTTACATAAACAGTATACTGAACATTCACATCAGTCCCTGCCCTCTGGGAACTAATGCTGCGTACACACGATCGGAATTCTCGTCGGAAAAAACTCTGACGGTTTTTCCGACGGAATTCCGCTCAAGCTGTCTTGCCTACACACGATCACACCAAATTCCGACAGTCAATAACACAGCGGCATAAAACACGTTCGACAGCACTGTAAAAGGGAAGTTTAATGCTTCCGAGCATGCGTCAGAATTTTGCGTGTCGGAATTGCATACACACGATCAGAAAATCCGATAGAAAGGTTTTCCGTCTGAGAAATTGAGAACAGGTTCTCAATTCAAAGTTCGTCGGAAATTCCGACAGAAAAAGACCGTTGGGCATACACACGGTCGGAGAATCCGATGAAAAGCTCCCATCCGACTGTTTCCATCGGAAATTCCAACCGTGTGTACGCCGCATTACAATCTAAGGTTCCTAACTCACTTTAATACATACACACATACTAGGGCTAATTAAGACAGGAGCCAATTAACCTCCAAAAATATTAAATAGGTGTGAAATTATAAATTTTTCAGATGAAATAATATTTAACCATTAAAAGATTTAAATTTTCAGGAAATGGAATGGATTAAAATGGTTGTAAAGTCAGAAGGTTTTTTATCTTAATGCATTCTATACATTCTATACATTAAGATAAAAAGCCTTCTGTGTGCAGCAGCCCCCTAATACTTACCTGAGCCCCATCTCAATCCTCCTCATTGCCTGAGATGGCAGGACAGCGCTGCTGGCTCTTGCTGCTGTCAAAGTCAGTAAGCCAATGAGGAGAGAGAGGGGGTGGGGCCGAACCGTGGGTCCGTGTCTGAATGGACACACAGAGCAGCAGCTTGGCTCGGGTGCCCCCATGGCAAGCTGCTTGCCATGGGGGCACGCGGCAGGAGGGAAGGGCCAGAAGCACCAGTGAGGGACCAGAGAAACAGAAGATACAGGCTGCTCTGTGCAAAATTACAGAGAGCAGGTAAGTATAATATGTTTGTTATTTTTTAAAGAAAAAAAAACTGAGACTTTAGTAACACTTTAATTTGTTTGCTTCCTATAGGGACCTCACAATTATGACCAGAAGGTAGTGAAATCTTTGTAAAATTTGTTTTACATACACTGATCAATTATATAATGTTGATGCAGTAAATTCCGCTGGTCCTTTGGTGTTTATTAAAAAAAAAAAAAGCAGTTTTAAAATTAAGCACATAATTAATGCATGTTAAGTACACATGCAGTGGTTTAATAAATGTACCCATTTTTACGATACAACAACCCATGTTTTTAAGACATCCAAATAAAATCAGTGTGAAATGATTCACTGGGGTTGATTTACTAAAGGCAAAAAGACTGTGCACTTTCAAAGTGCAGTTGCATTCTGCAAGTGCAGTTGCTCTTTGCCATTCTGAAGCCTCCCTTCAACCACTTTGCATATAATTTTTTATATACTGTATAGTCTGTACTTAACAAATATGCTGCAGAAATCTCCCTCCACTGAGTCTGGCTGCATCCATTTTAACTGTGGGCAGCTGAAGCTGCTGCCTGTTCACTTCCTGGATTTACACAGACACACAGAGGCACACCTCCACCCCTGCAGCCCGCATTGGCCCTCTTATGACTCACCCCCCCCCCCTCCCTTCCTGGCAAACTTGCATTAAAGTGGGACAGAGAGCTGTCCATGATGTCATAAGCCTAGGCTTTTTACTGGACAAGAAACAGGAAGTGGGCTGTATAAGGTATTTACTGGCAGAAAAAAAAAAAAAAATTCTACCCAAAGTTAAAACAACAAGGGCAGAAGATTTATTAAATGGAAAGTTGAAAAAATTACTGAAGTTCGGCTTTAATTAATTACGTGAAACGCCATTGTTCCTAATAGCAAATTCTTCCAAAATATTGCCCTTCATGTTATGTTCAACAAATAATTTCTTAAGATGAAACAAAGGATCAATGCCACCAAGATTTTGATGACTGGAGATCGTTACAAATAGGTCACTATTTGGTGTAAATTCCTAAAAATAAGAAGACACTCTTCTGCCCTCTTACACTATTTGAACTATTATGTGTGGGTCCCGTGCTGATCTGCCACACTTGTTCTACTTTACACTTGATTCTAGCAAGTAAGTAAAACAAATTTCCTATACTTGCAGAGATGGAAACTGGAAATACACGGGGTTCTTTGGTTTGCTCATAAATCCTCAATCTCCAATTAATACCAAGAATCTGATATAACTTATTGGCCAGGTGGTACAAAACATCATCGGTCCTACATCAAATTTACCTGCAAGTATCTCCACAATGTTAGAGATATTAGAATCAGAAGGGAACGATCCTCCATATCGTCTAAGGCTGCCCTAAACAAAATTGATTTTGTTAAAAGTGAGCCAAGATAATCCTTGTCACAGCTTAGAAGATGACCCCATAGTTTATCTACACCTGGACAATTTTCTCTCGAAAAACTCTCTCGTAATTTGTTTGATTAGTGCAGCAAGAATGTGTATCCCGACCTGAGGAAGCCAACCCATTTTTCTACAATAGAACAATGGCTTTCCCAGATTAATGAAATCATGCTCAATGAAGACCTCACACTTTTACGTTGTCACCAAGAAGACAAATTCCAGAAGACAAGTTCTATTGGCTTAATTTAATAAATTCTACAGTCTACCACTATTATAACTCGACACAAGACCGAATACAAGACAGATTTCTGAAACCATGCTTTTTTCCTGTCTTACTCTCTACTCCATTCTCTTTCATTCTGCCTCTTTCTTTCTCCTTCATTTCCCCCCACCTACCTGTTTCTCCATCCATATCACTTATACCCAATAGATTCTACATCCTCATATTGCCTCATCTAACCTTCCCCCACTTACCTACCCTCTCACTCTGAAAAACATGATAACCAATGGTTCTCTATCATCTTAGGTTTCCATGTCCATACAGTATTTCCCTTGTTGCAAAATAAAAAATTTGTGTTTGTGTATGTAAGGAAAGCAGGGGGACTGGCAGGATCACCATGTATTTCACACTTTTTCATACAATACATGGTACAGCAGGCACATATCAGGAATATAAAATGTTGGAGTAACGCTCACTTTAGGTAGCATTATTACTGTTCTTATATCATCACCTTAAACACACAGTTGATTATTAGTAGAAATAATATTGCAACTTTTCCTAATAATTAAAAATCTGTCATGGTCAACCAAAAGCCTTGCATTCACAAGAAACCACAGCCTGTAAGGCAAAAACTCTTATACCGCGTACCGATCGGAAATTCCGCCAGCAAAAGTCTGATGAGAGCTTTTGGTCAGAAAATGCGACCGTGTGTATGCTTTATGGACTTTTGCCGGAATTCCAGCCAGCAAAAGATTGAGAGCATGTTTTTGAGTTTTGATCGGAAATTCCGATCGTCTGTACCAATTCTGACGCGCAAAATTCCTACGCATGCTCGGAAACAATTCGACGCATGCTCGGAAGCATTGAACTTCATTTTCTCGGCTCGTCGTAGTGTTGTACGTCACCGCGTTCTTGGCGGTCGAGAGTTCATGGAACTTTTGTGTGACCGTGTGTATGCAAGCCAAGCTTGAGCGGAATTCCGTCGGAAAAACCATCCAAGATTTTTCTGACGGAAAATCCGCTCGTGTGTACGCGGCATTATAAGGAGAGGTCTAACTTGATTTAACAGGGAAAAACGATTTCTGATCCCCAAAGGCAGCTGGAACTTCCTGGATCAACATTCTACAATGTTATTTATTAGTAGTAGTTTCCCTACACATTTTGTGTATTTAAAGCACTTTCAGTTTTTGTACAAGCAGCTGGCTACAATTAACTGTTGTAAGACTATTTCCACATTTTCACAGCTCTTACAGTAAAGAACCCTTTCTATATACATCCATTTCCCCCCAGGCACATTAGTGCTCCTGTGTTTTTTACATACTGCTGATTTTTTTCATTTTGCAGTTATATTTATCAATAGCTTAAAAAAGTATGTTACATATGGGATATTTGATTGTATAACACATTTTAGAAATACAAAATGTAAATTTGAATTATAGAAAAGCATGTACTGTTATTATAATTAATCTATTCTTCCAGTTGAGAAGCTTTATATACAACTATAGGGCATCTGGAAAGTATTCACAGCGCTTCACTTTTTCCACACTGTGTTATGTTGCAGCCTTATTCCAAAATGGATTAAATTCATTATTTTCCTCAAAATTCTACAAACAATACCCCATAATGACAACACGTAAGAAGGTTTGTTTGCAATCTTTGCAAATTTATTTAAAATAAAAAATGAAAAAAATCACACAAGTATTCACAGCCTTTGCTCAATACTTTGTTGAAGCACCTTTGGCACCAATTACAGCCTCAAGTCTTTTTGAGTATGATGCTACAAGCTTGGCACACCTATTTTTGGGCAGTTCCTCCCATTCTTCCTTGCAGGACCTCTGAAGCTCCATCAGGATGGATGGGGAGCATCGGTGCACAGACATTTTCAGATCTCTCCAGAGATGTTCAATTGGGTACAGGTCTGGGCTCTGGCTGGGCCACTCAAGGAAATTCACAGCGTTGTCCCCTAGCCACTCCTTTGTTATCTTGGCTGTGTGCTTAGGGTTGTTGTTCTGTTGGAAGATGAACCTTCATCCCAGTCTGACTATCAGAGCGCTCTGGAGCAGGTTTTTACCAAGGATGTCTCTGTACATTGCTGAATTAATCTTTCCCTCGATCCTAACTAGTCTATACAAAGAAAAAAAGGAACAAGAGGGGGTTTAGCCACCCTGACGGACTATCTCGGCACCTGAACAAAAACGGATATTCCGTAATCAATATTTCATTGGTTTATTTAGAAAAAATACAAAACAATATGCAAATATACATCACAAAAAATGGAAACAAGAAATTATTTACAACAGTTTAGCCATCGAGTACAGGATATACATCAAGACATTAAAAAATTCCATTGATATGTTTTACTTGCTGGTCAATTGATGGTTGACGCGTTTCGCTTTTAGCTTCATCAGAACCAAAGAGCAGCAATTTATGTGTCTAAATATAATTGTAAAACAGGAAAAAGTGAGAATTATTCATCAGTGAGCCGACAGTTGCTCCAAAATGTCCCATCAATAACATGATCCTCATTATTATAGCCCGCACTCTAATTAATAAGTGGATTGCCTACCTTATAGGTATATCCCATTGGTTGTAGAATACTCAATTTGTGGCAATTCAAGTTTAAATTTAAAAACAATTTACTGAGGAATAGGAGTAAACGTCAGTTTAAAGCGGATTCCCATACACCTGCAGATGATAGAAGAGAGGCCAAGGGGACAACAACAACAACGACAACAGCACACAAAAAAAAAAAAAAAAAAAATCCAAAACAATATTCCACCAGGTAGGATATACCTATCTTTAAGTATGTAGGACTGGTATGGTCTAATGGAACCTAGGATTTATTTGCTCTACATATCTCCTATAGAGTGACAACATGAGGACAGCATTCTGGTTCATCCAGGCAAACGAGGACCTCTAAACTAACATAAATGTAAGCAATAATTCTTATAATATTGGCAGAATATCCATTATATTCTAAATAATGAAAAAACCCAACAAAGGATAACAACCCCCCCCCCCCCCCTCTCCCCCCCTTTTTTTTTTTTTTTTTTTTTGTGTGCTGTTGTCGTTGTTGTTGTTGTCCCCTTGGCCTCTCTTCTATCATCTGCAGGTGTATGGGAATCCGCTTTAAACTGACGTTTACTCCTATTCCTCAGTAAATTGTTTTTAAATTTAAACTTGAATTGCCACAAATTGAGTATCCTACAACCAATGGGATATACCTATAAGGTTATTAATTAGAGTGCGGGCTATAATAATGAGGATAATGTTATTGATGGGACATTTTGGAGCAACTGTCGGCTCACTGATGAATAATTCTCACTTTTTCCTGTTTTACAATTATATTTAGACACATAAATTGCTGCTCTTTGGTTCTGATGAAGCTAAAAGCGAAACGTGTCAACCATCAATTGACCAGCAAGTAAAACATATCAATGGAATTTTTTAATGTCTTGATGTATATCCTGTACTCGATGGCTAAACTGTTGTAAATAATTTCTTGTTTCCATTTTTTGTGATGTATATTTGCATATTGTTTTGTATTTTTTCTAAATAAACCAATGAAATATTGATTACGGAATATCCGTTTTTGTTCAGGTGCCTAGATAGTCCGTCAGGGTGGCTAAACACCCTCTTGTTCCTTTTTTTCTTTGTATATTCCATAGGACGAGGTACCACCCATAGCTTATCTATATAATTCTATATCCTAACTAGTCTCTCAGATCCTGCCGCTGAAAAACATCCCCACAGCATAATGCTGCCACCACTATGCTTCACTGTAGGGATGGTATTGGCCAGGTGATGAGCAGTGCCTGGTTTCCTCCAGACATAACACTTGCCATTAGGTCAAACAGTTCAATCTTTGTTTCATCAGACCAGAGAATTTCATTTCTGATGGCCTGAGAGTCCTTCAGCTACCTTTTGGCAAACTCCAGGTGGGCTTTCATGTGGGAATGAAAGACATGCCACACACACTCAACCCACGGAGGGTCAGCAATGATTTTTCGGCTGGTTCTGTGCTTTAACTTGGAGTTATAAATGCCAGGGGTGAATGAAAGCTATACCTAAAATTAGCCAGTTATGTAAAAAAGCAATCTGACCATTTGTTTCAGAATGTCAAATAAACTCCCCATAGGAAGGTGCTTATCTTCATTCACTCAGCAGAGAACAATAAGAACTCAACAATGTTTCTCAGCAGCCAGATGGCTTCTCACAGAAATCAGTTTTCGTACAGTACAGTACAACTCTCCCTTCTACCCCACACAGTAGATTGTGACACAAGTGCTCCAAATTCATTGAAATAACACCTGTATGGTAAGACTGAAGGTGCTTATTTAACAGGACATCAATCATCCTTATGCCCCATACACACGGTCGGATTTTCCGACGGAAAATGTCCTATCGGACAATGTTGTCGGAAATTCCGACCGTGTGTAGGCTCCATCGAACAAAGTTTTATCTCCTGCTCTCAAATTTTCCGACAACAAAGTACTATCGGTGTAGCGAATTCCGACGGACAAAGTGCCACGCATGCTCAGATCACATTACAAGACCAAAGCTATTGGCTACTAGCCTCTACATAGTCCCGTCGTACGCAACGAACGTCACCACGTTCAGGATGATCGGATTTTCCGACAACTTTGTCCGACCGTGTGTATGCAACACCAGTGTCGGACAAAATCCATAGGAAAAAATCAGACGGATTTTGTGGTAGGAATTTCCGACCGTGTGTACGGGGCATTAGAGTGATACTAAATGCACACTGTTTAATTAACATTGTCTTTTCTATGTCTGTATATGGATGATGGCACTGTAATTATTTTAATTAAAAAAAACATCTAAGCACCTTTTCCCTAATCAATATACAGCTGTCACATGACCCAGATCTTTACCATCCTGTCAGCAGGAAATTATAAGCAGGAGGAGTGTCTAGTCCTCTGCTGCTGGTCACATGTTCAAAAAAAAAAAAAAAAAAAACAGCCTTTGGAATACAGAGTAAAAATAAATAATAAATATCAATAAACTGTTTTAAATTTGTACAAAGTCATAAAAATATATATTTGAAATCAAATCTTTATTATTTTTTGGCAAAAGCATGGTGTGGGCGGAGTTCTTCCAGTTACACCCCTCCAGCCTATGTAATAGAATAAGAGCGAGGTGAAGCCTCCATCAATCTACATGTAATATCCCGCCCCCATTGTGTTTAGCTGGTTAGTGGGCATGAAGGAGGAGGGAGGTAGTGGGCTGTATTTTAACACGTATATATGCCCACATGTGTGACTCTATAGTCACATAGGCTGCTCAGATGTGATAGAGAGGAAATGTTCAGCATAGAAACATAGAAACTCACTGAAAACTGATCATTTGCAGAGTTGCCACCACAGCTGCAAACTCCCTAGCTGAATTGGGGACATGGACAGAAGGGGGAGATAGAGAACAGCAGGATCAACCATTTTTTTTTTTTTTTTGCAGAATCCAGAAAACAAATCTCATAGTGACTGAGTGAGTATGAACACAGCATGTAATACACCATTTATTGATCGTTTTTTTTGTGGTGTGTGTTTAGTGACACTTTAAATATGGTTCAGGTATTGCAATTTTTGCATCTTTGATTCAACTTGGCCCAATATAAGTATGTATCCACCATACTTGTGGGATCCCTGTTGAAGCGTTAGAGCAGCCTTTCTCAACCTTTTCAAACACAGAGGAACCCTTGAAACAGTTCTCAAGAAACCCCTGCTAAAAATTAGAACTCTACAACTCATGATACATTAGTGTGATGGTCAGTGAGAGGAATGGTCCTTACACTTGTAGTCATTGGGAAGAATTACCTCCTTACAGATAGCTAAAAAGATCAATTGTGTCAGTGGGAACTTATCTGAGAGGCAGAAATTGCCCAATGCTGAAGGAACCCCCAGCAACCTCTGGAGGAACCCTAGGGTTCCACGCAGAAATTTCCCAATGCTGAAGGAACCCCTAGCAACCTCTGGAGGAACCCTAGGGTTCCATGCAGAAATTGCCCAATGCTGAAGGAACCCCAGCAACCTCTGGAGGAACCCTAGGGTTCCACGCAGAAATTTCCCAATGCTGAAGGAACCCCTAGCAACCTCTGGAGGAACCCTAGGGTTCCACGGAACCCTGGTTGAGAATCACTGCTTTAGAGGGTCTCTCACTCAGTTGGAGATTGTAATGTTACCGCCCCACCTCATCACCACCTCCAATCAGAGAACACTTTGCATTCATTGAGAAAATACAGTGTTCCCTTAATAGTGCCCACCCGGAGCGAGTGACTTCCTGTGTTCACAATGCAGCAGGGCAGCCACCTGGCCAGAGGAGATCACTGTAGTAGCCGTGCCTCCTACAGTGAATTCCAGCTTCCACTGGGATCCCACAGGTATGGCGCATTCGTGCTTACATTAGTCCTAGCTGGATGTAAAAATTGCCCTACCTTGAATTTATTTTTAAACAGTAGCACCAATGACATTTTACAGATGCAAAGTGTTCTCTGATTGGAGGTGGTGATGAGGTGGGGCGGTAACATTACAATCTGCAACTGAGGGAGAGACCCTCTAAAGCAGGGGTCTCAAACTAGCGGCCCTCCAGATGTTGCGGAACTACAAGTCCCATCATGCCTCTGCCTGTGGGAGTCATGCTTGTAACTGTCAGCCTTGCAATGCCTCATGGGAATTGTAGTTCCGCAACAGCTGGAGGGCCACCAGTTTGAGACCCCTGCTCTAAAGCTTCAACAGTGATCCCACAAGTATGGTGGATACATACTTATATTGGGCAAAGTTGGATCGAAGATGCAAAATTGCAATACCTGAACTACATATTAACCAATTACAAATTTATTCCCAGTAGTAAATGCATTTCTGCAATCATTGCCTTTGATGAGAAGTGGGAAGTGCACCGCTAGATTCAACTACACGGTTTGCACACTGGCCCCAAATTTTGCATACATTATTTTTACTTTCATACAGTGTACAAAATGTGAGCTCAGGAAAACAGCACACACATCATTTTGAATTTAAATCTGTTTGGAGTTTCCCTTGATTGTACACAATCCAAATTCTCCTTTACAGTTCAAAGCAAGACACTGAGAGCAAACATCATCCAACAGGCAGCCAAACAATCAGATTCACACAAGCACTACCTGCTGAGTATACATACAACCGTACAATCTCAGCCAGCTGATGTTTGTACACCTGTCCTACTATAAAGAATCAGATAACATTTAGCAAACACATAAAATAGTTGTAGTAACCAACTAACCCAGCCTTTCTCAAATGTATTACCCCAGAGGAACCCCTCAAATAATTTGCAGGTCTCAGGGGAACCCTTACTAAAACGAATTAATTGGGGGAGTAATGGCAAAAATTCCACGTACATAGGTGGGCAAAAGAAAGATTACTACCCTTACAGACAGTCAGCTAAAAAGTTAATAGTTTTCTTTCTGCCAGCTTTGACTATACAGGCACCATAAAGTGTGGTGTATCCATGACTTTCACCTAGCAGCAATAGGGTCGCTGGTTCAAATCCCAACCATGACACCATCTGCCTGGAGTTTGCATATTCTCCCTGTGCCTGCATGGGCTTCCTCCAGGTACTCCAGTTTCCTCCCACACTCCAAAGACATGCTGGTAGGTTAATTAGACCCTGTCTAAAAATTGGCCATAATATGCATATGGGTATATGTTTGTAAGCACATCAGGACCCTACGGGGTAAAGGACCACGCTATGCCACAGATAGACACCAGCAGCAAAAAGCGCCCTGAGGCGATTCAGTTCACATACCGTATTTGCCGGTGTATAAGACGACTGGGTGTATAAGACGACCCCTATTTTTCCAGTGAAAACTTAGGTTTGGGGCTATACTCGCCATATAAGACTACCCCCCTTCCGAGGCAACACCATTTGCAAAAAAACATCAGAAACAAAAAAAACAAAGTATGCAGTGCACATGTTGGAATGCTCCTGTTGCCCCTGCTACTGCTTGAGCTTCACATTCCTTGTTTTAGACCTCCTGCGCATGGGCAAAAAAAGACATGTTTATACCCATATAGAGTTTTTTTCATAGGGTTGCGTAGTTGTCTATGGAACAATGCACCGTGTAAAGATCCCTAATACAATAATGTATTTGGAGCTGTAAATAAAGAAACGTTAGTTTTAAGTGCAGTAAATTATATGCCTACTCATGTATATATGCCAGTATATACCAATGTATACACATAAATTGCAACCCCGGCAGCTAGAAGAACATGAGAAAGAATTTTACACATGCATAAGCATATGCACATTTACGCTCCTGTACGCAAAACAATCTTTTGTGAACTTGTGCCCAAAACCAAACAGCATTTTTTCCAGATGAAGACTTGCATTAAATGTACAATGCACAATGTTTAAAGCTGAACGCCAGAGAAAAAAACAAAACATGCAGTGGGGCTTCCCCTGCTGGGCAAGGGTAAAGGCTTGTTTATGCCTAGGTACCAGTACTAGTAAAAAGGACTTTTACTTACCTAATCCCTCACTTCTATTGGCTCCCTCCATGCTATATGGCTACCCCACAGCCTTTACTCTAAGGTGTCCAGGCAGCTGCAGGCACGCTAACCACCATTAAGATGGAAATGGACCGCCTGTCAGTTTCCATCCGATTTTCATCTGATCTGCTCCACCAGACAGATAGGGAACAGATCCCCATCCTTCTGTTTTTATCAGAAAGGATTGGATCGGATGTCAGCGGAAGTCAATGGACATATGTCCGTTGACATCCACCGCTCCTTAGAGAGCAATGGATGGTCCGATTGTGTCTGCTGGCAAAAACTTACAGATGGACCCGCTTGGTCCATCCATGTGAAAGGTGCCTAAAGTATATATCAAGCCAGAAATGTTCTTCTAGTTTTAGAGTGGGGAAAGATTAAAATCCCAGTCTGGATTTTACTGCTATCCAGGGCATGGAGGAATTTCCCCTCACTTCACCGATTTACATCAGGTAGTGACACAGACAGAAATAAAAACATGTCAGGGGTTCTCCCTTCCTCTATTGTACTAAAGAAAAAAGTGCTTCTATTTCTGTGTTGCTGTTGGAGAGTTCTGCTCACTTGGTAAAATGTTGAACAGGAAGTGAGGGGGAATCTCTCTAATGAAATTCTGGATAGCAGTAAAAAATCAACAGGGGTTCTTATCCTTCCCCACTCTATCCCTGTATCGGGTGTGTAATTGTGAAACACTGGAGTATTCCCTTCAATCCTAACATACTATTAGTCTCTTGTAAGCCACGCTAGCCATAAAATAATTCAGAACGCACACCTCTTGTCTTATGTCTCTATTGCCTCGTTTCCACTGAGCGAATCGGTTCGGGTCAGTACAGTTTGGAAGGGTTAGAATGGTCCGGCCTATTCAGGTGAGCGTTTCCACTGCAAGTCGGACCACTAGGGGCCATACGGGGTTTAGAAAAAATGCCTAGAGTGGCCTCACACTGATTGGCAGACGTTTTTTCTGTCCGCCAATGAGTGGAATGTATCGTAGCTCCGCCCTAACCGCACAGGACCATTTTCTATGGCCCCCACATCTGAAGCAGGACCCTGAATGGTGCGGTATGGTTCGGTTGTATGGGCCGCTTTCATAATGGAAACACTCAAAATAGCTTACCGTACCGAACCGATCCACTCAGTGGGAACGAGGCATAAGTCAACTAAAAATTAGGATGCCAATCCACTGCATTGAGGGCTGGGTCACGCCGGATGCAGTGCGGTGCTTTTTATTCTGCATCAAAAACCCATGGACATTGTTTAACATGGATTTCAATAGTCCTAGTTCCCACCAGTGCAGTGTGCTCCAGTGCAGTCAACAAAAGTAGAACATTTTTTTTCGGTACGAAACCATCTGGAACGTGGCAAAACACACCAGAACGTACATGTCCACAAGTGTCCTCAACTGAGATGAAGAAATAAAACTGGGGAAAAAAAGCACCAGAACACATGAAAAACACACCCATCAAAAACACATTAAAAAAAAGGTGCAGACATATCTGGAAAGTAGAAACTGTGATGTGAACCAGCCCTCAAAGAAAAAAAAGGAAGACACTCTTGAAACTTCCTGATCAATTTTAAAACGTTACTGGGGGGAACCAGTAATATTTTGAAGGTTGACTAAATAAACAGAAGAAAGAAAAGTATACAACTAACATACCATTGACAGTTCCAGGAAAAGCTGTACCCATAACCCTGCTCATAGACAATAAAGACCACGGGCGGATCATTCTTGGAGAAAAAATTGATCTCCTTCACTCTTTACAATTCCCCTCTCAATAAGAATAAACAGGAGTGCCTGGGTTTGACTTTATAGATGCACTGGCCAGCAAAATGGCTGGAGGTTCATGCCTGAAGAGCCAACCATCCTGATATATCTAGGTGTCTATAAAATAGCCATAGACAAAAAAAAATGCACTTTTTAGACACATTTTATAACAAAGGTTCCAAGCAAATGACTTCCTCTACAGAGAATTTCTACACTTGCAAATTATACATGAGATGGTATCAGATAATGCGGAAACATTGCTTCCAGGTACAGGAAATGTGCATGCGTACTGTGTGCGGTCATTCCTAACGTTTAAACATACACACGCCAAACATTTATGCAATGGAAAACACCCGAAAAAAAATTCCCAATCCAACCCATTGATCTTTCTAGTTACACTGGTCTGTCACAACCATTGATTTACTAAAAAATGTAGGCGATTTATCTTAAAGGAATAAATGACATCAAACTACAGCTTTATTCAAATGGGTATCTTATGTCTATGGATAAGGGTTCTGCAACCTCTAGAGGTTCATTACCTGTGGAAGGAGAACACTGTCTCTGGAGTCCTCTGTTTATTTGGTTATTAGTTTATTTTGTTTTGTATGATGAATCAAATTTACATTTTTGTCTAGTCCCAGAACACTACTATACTAAGGCTTCATTTACATTAGCGTGTTTCCAAAGTGGCAAGATTTCCGATGCGACTTTGATCTGACTTTACATTCTCTGGACCAAAGTTGCATCAAAAGTCAGACCGGTTCCTCCTGAGGTTTCCTTGAGCAATGGAATCAGAAATTCTTACCACTCATGTAAATAACCACTGATAGAACTGATCTTTCTAGCTATCTGTAGTATGAGTATTCTTCCCAATTTTTCTTTATTAAAAGTCTTGCAAATTAGTTATCTTCCAATGACCACCAATGTAAGGGATATTTCCTCTTCTCCCTGCTGACTATTAATGTATGGTCATGCTTCCCACTGATCACCAAGGTAAGGGACATTCTTCCCACTGATCACCAATGTAAGGGACATTCTTCCCACTGATCACCAATGTAAGGGACATTCTTCCCACTGATCACCAAGGTAAGGGACATTCTTCCCACTGATCACCAATGTAAGGGACATTCTTCCCACTGATCACCAAGGTAAGGAACATTCTTCCCACTGATCACCAATGTAAGGAACATTCTTCCCACTGACCACCATAGTAAGGAACATTCTTCTCACTGATCACCAATGTAAGGGACATTCTTCCCACTGATCACCAATGTAAGGGACATTCTTCCCACTGATCACCAAGGTAAGGGACATTCTTCCCACTGATCACCAATGTAAGGGACATTCTTCCCACTGATCACCAATGTAAGGAACATTCTTCCCACTGATCACCAATGTAAGCAACATTCTTCCCACTGACCACCAATGTAAGGAGGATTCTCCCCACTGACCATCAACATAAGCAGTATTCTTCACACTCACCACCAAGGTAAGGGATATTCTTCCCACTGACCACCAATGTAAGAGCATATCTCCCACTGACCACCAAGGTAAGAAACATTCTTCCCACTGACCAGTAATGTAAGAACATTCCTCCCACTGATCACCAATATAAGGAACATTCTTCCCACTGACCACCAATGTAAGAGCACTCCTCCCACTGATCACAAATGTAAGGAACATGCTTCCCATAGACCACAAATGTAAGGAACATTCTTCTATTGACCACCAATGTAAGGAGCATTCTTCCCATTGACCACCGATGTAAGAAACATACTTCCCACTGGCCACAAATGTAGGAGCATTCTTCCCACTGATCACCAATGTAAGGAACTTTCTTTCACTGACCACCGATGTAAGGAGCATACTTTCCAATGAATACCAATGTAAGGTTTAATTTCCCCCTGCCAGCAATGTAAGGAGCATTCTTCCCACTGACCACCAATCTAAAGAGCATTCTCCCCACTGACCTTCCACTGACCACCAATGTAAGGAATATTATTCCCACTAACCACCAATGTAAGAGCATTCCTTCCACTGATCACCAATGTAAGGAGCATTCTTCACATTGACCACTGACATAAGGAACATTTTTCCCACTGACCACCAATGTAAGCGCATTCCTCCTATTTCCCCCTGATGTAAGGAACCTTCTTCCTACTGACCACCAATGTAAGGAGCATACTTTCCAATGAACACCAAAGTAAGGTACATATTCCCCCTGCCAGCAATGTTAAGAGAATTCTCCCCACTGACCACCAATGTAAGGAGCATACTTTCCACTGACCACCAATGTAAGAACATTCCTCCCACTGATCACCAATGTAAGGAACATTTCTCCAATGGACCACCAATATAAGGAACATTTTTCCCACTGACCACCAATGTAAGAGCATTCCTCCCACGGATCAACAATGTAAGGAACATGCATCCCATAGACCACTAATAAGGAACACTCTTCCCCTTGACCACCAATGTAAGGAACATTCTTCCCACTGATGACCAATGTAAGGCGCATTCTTCCCACTGATCACCAATATAAGGAGCATACTTTCCAATGAAAACCAATGTAAGGTTTAATTTTCCCCTGTGGGCAATGTAAGGAGCATTCTTCCCACTGACCACCAATCTAAAGAGCATTCTCCCCACTGACCTTCCACTGACCACCAATGTAAGGAATATTATTCCCACTGACCACCAATGTAAGAGCATTCCTTCCACTGATCACCAATTTAAGGAGCATTCTTCCCATTGACCACCGACATAAGGAACATTCTTTCCAATGACCACCAATGTAAGAACATTCCTCCTATTGACCATTGATGTAAGGAACCTTCTTCCCACCGACCACTAATTTAAGGAGCATACTTTACAATGAACACCAATATAAGGAGCATACTTTCCACTGACCACCAATTTAAGGAGTACTCTTCCCATTGATCACCAATGTAAGGAGAATTCTTCCCATAAACCACCAATGTAAGGAACATTATTCTATTGACCACCAATGTAAGGAACATTCTTCCCACTGATCACCAATGTAAGGAGCCTTCTTCCCATTGACCAATGAGGTAAGGAACATTCTCCTCACTGATCACCAATGTAAGAAGTATTCTTTCCACTAGTCACCAATGTAAAGAGCATTCTTCCCATTGACCAATGAGGTAAGGAACATTCTCCCCACTGATCACCAATGTAAGAAGTATTCTTTCCACTAGTCACCAATGTAAAGAGCATTCTTCCCATTGACCACCAATGTAAGGAGTATACTTTCCACTGACCACCAATATAAGGCACATTCTTCCCACTGACTACCAATGAAAGGAGCGTTCCAATTACCAGCAATCTAAGGGAGCATTTCATGGATCACCAACAAAACAACAAATCATTTTGTCATATAGAGCAGCACTGGTTGGCAAATATGCTACATTCTTTATTCTTTTATTTATTCCTGTATCCCAACCTACACCAATGCGCACTGTGAGCTGTACATATAAGTCTAATTACTAGGTCTGTGAGATATAATGGTTCCTCCAAATATATTACTATCAGGAGGTGTAATTTTTCAGAAAATGACGGTAATCTCTTTTTCTCTGTACCTGGGGTATATCAATAAGTTATAAGTGGCGTAATGGATGTGATTACAATATGTATGTGAAAGCCATTAGGGACTATAAATTCACTCTTTATTTAATAAAGTTACACTAAACATATCTTTATTCTCCAAAAACCAACATTACACATCCACTACTTAGTGGCACTTTGATCTATTTGTTTATGATATCATTTTATTGCTGTGTTTTTCTACCTGCTTGCAACATCCTCTGTGAGCTCCCAAACCTCTCATTTTTCCTCTCACTTTTGTCTGTATGGAATGAGCATGCCGGTCAGTTGTGGTCTTGTGCACTGCTCTATGCACACTACAAATCCCATAATCTATAGTCCATAAGTCCTTAGTCCATCTCAAGAGGGAGCAAGAGAGGGTGCTTGTGCTCCTACAGTGGGACCATGGAGAACAAACGTAGCCACCCTCTAACAGGAAACTGTATCACAGCAGCAAAAAAGGGGAAGGCCAAGGCAATACAAAATACACTTTTGGACGTAGAAAAAATACTTAAATAAAATGAAAAAAAAAAAAAACAACATAGAAGAAATACTTAAATAGAATGAAAAAAAAAAAAAAAAAAAAGGTTTAGTGTCATTTTAATTACTCAATTAAAAGAAAAACTTTGTTTCACTTAATTAAATTTGTGTGTGTGTCTTTAGTTACAAACAGTGGAAAAGTGCAATATGCAAACAAAAAAGACGCAATATTAAATTGAAAAATATTGAATAATTTAAAAAAAATTTAGTCAATAATGAATAAATAAAATTGAGTAAATAATTAATTTAAAAAAAAATTTGAGTCATGAATGAATACATAAAAATTGAGTAAAAAATTTGAGTCATTAACAAATAAATAAAATTGACTCATTAACAAAATGAAAAAAAAAATTTGATCCATTAAAGAATAAATAAAATGGAATAATTAATTTATAAAAGAAAAGAGGCATTCGTAAAGAAATAAAATGTAGTATCTAATTAATAAAACAAATGTTGCGTGATTACCGAATAAATAAAATTGAGGTGTTATTTAATTTAAAAAAAATGAGTAATTAATGAATAAGTAAAAATCAAGTAATGAATTACTAAAGAGTGGATTTATAGTCTCTGGTGGGGTTGACCTGCGTATTGTAACACATGTCACATCCATCGTGCCACTTGTTAAAAAAGGGTTCCTCCGCGTTAAAAAGGTAAAGAAAGGCTAATATATCTATCTATCTATTTATCTATCTATCTTACTGTATATCTATCTATCTATTTATCTATCTATCTTTCTGTATATCTATCTATCTATTCAGCTATCTATCTTTCTGTATATCTATCTATCTATTTAGCTATCTATCTTTCTGTATATCTATCTATCTTTTATATATATATATAAAATCTGGATCTATCTATATATAAAATCTGGATATATCTATATATATATATATATATATAAAATATAGATTTAGATCAATCTATCTTTCTGTATATCTAGCTGCCTATCCATCCATCTATTATATATATATATATATATATATATATATATATATATATATATACATATAAGATAGATAGGTAGATAGATAGATAGATAGGCAGATAGATATACAGAAAGATAGATAGATAGATAGATAGATAGATAGATAGATAGATAGATAGATAGATAATATAAGATATACAGATAGACAGATAGACAGATAGACAGATAGATAGATAGATAGATAATATAAGATAGATGGATGGGCAGGTAGATAGATAGATAGATAGATAGATAGATAGATAGATAGATAGATAGATAGATAGATAGTAGAAGATAGATAGATAGATATAGATAGATAGATAGATAGATAGATAGATAGATAGATATAGATAGATAGATAGATAGATAGATAGATAGATAGATAGATAGATATATGATAGATAGATAGATAGATAGATAGATAGATAGATAGATAGATAGATAGATAGATAGATAGATAGATAGATAGATAGATAGATAGATAGATAGATAGATAGATAGATAGATAGATAGATAGATAGATAGATAGATAGATAGATAGATTGATAGATAGATAGATAGATAGATAGATATAGATAGATAGATAGATAGATAGATAGATAGATAGATAGATAGATAGATAGATAGATAGATAGATAGATAGATAGATAGATAGATAGATAGATAGATAGATAGATAGATAGATAGATAGATAAGTGCTATCCCCTCAGATATGTAAACCTGTCTTCAGTAGTGATATATGGATGATGTATCTAGGTAGGTAGCAGGGCTTTTCTTTGGTGGCCACCTACCTCGGTCATGACCCGGTCGGCCATGGTGTTCTCCTCATCCTTGAAGATGATGTCGGGGTTGTAGTTGAGGACCAGCTCCCTGAACCTGTCCGAGTCCCGGCGGATCTTGCCCTCGGTCTTGCCACTTGCCCCCAGGGTCTTCTCGGGCACGTTGGGCACGAATTGCTTGTAGCGGAGTGGCACCAACTTGCGCATGTAACGTCTCCGACCCGCCGGCCCCCGGCCAGGTCCGCAGCACCGCACCGGGACCAGGAGGAGCCACAGGCAGGTGAGCAGCACCGCGATCCGGGCAGAGGGCATCTCCTGTCCGCTCACTGCATGCCGGGCACCCCAGGCTGGCACAGCCCCGGATAGGTGGCTGCTCTTGGTGCACCTGCTGTCCAGGTAAGCGCTCCTGCCTCTATGTATGGGGATTAGTAGAAAAGACTGGATCACTGTGTTATGGGACTCCAGGAGGGAGTTAGGAAGTCATCCAGGTAGGTGCCCATGGAGGAGGAGTGGGCAGCCTGTGACAGGTAAGTACACCTTGCTGTGCACAAGCACCTGACATGTCCTCTCTTGGGTTGTCCCTCCGCTCCTCTATTCCATCTCCCGTCCTCTATGACAGCCCCGGATAATTGCCTCTCCCCGGCCATCGCCAGCTTCATATAGGGACAGGGACAGGAACGTGCACTGCGCCCTCCCCTAGGCACGCCCCCTACCCAATACTGCCAGACCAGGCGCGCTCCCGGCTAGCCTGTGCACGAGCATGTCATTTAGAGGAATTGGGACACTTGCACAGCTGGTAGCCAGCTTCGTTGTGGAAAATGAAAGTATAAATAAAGGCAACATTGTGGTTTTAGTTTCGGACAGAATGGAGAGGGATTGGCACCATTGTCAGGTTTCTACCATTTAATTATGAAAGAAAATCCCAAATTTTTAATTGCACCAGAACAAGAATAGAGAGGGGACTTTCCAATAGGGACACATTGGGATTCCCTCATTTTGGAGGGATTTCTTATCACTTCCTGTTTTGGCTATGTGACAAGTAGTGAAGGGAAATCTCCCTAAAGGGACACAGATGAGCAAAAAAAAAAAAAAAACCTCTTTTACTCTTCTCTAAATAGTTTTGCCTTTCCCATATAACAAGCAATTGTGCTGCAAGTTTAAAAATGACTTGTTAAGCTATTACTAGACTTGTCAGGCTTCACAAGTTTGTTGCACATTTGCAGCAAGTCCGCATTGCATGACTCCAGATCAACTTTTTTTGCAAACATTCTGCAAGTCTGCTGCAAGTTCTGTTATGTTGTGCAATAGACCTCCCACCACAGGGGTCACTGTGACTGACTGAATTTCCATGCTGTAGACTTGCAGAGCTCTTGCTGTAGACTCACCACTGCAACTTTGCTCTTGCGAGAGACTTGCCAAGCAAATTTGCTACAAATTAAAAAAGTGTCAACTAGAACTTTTGCTTCAAGTGCTCTGCAAGTGCACAACTTGCCAGCGAAAATGTGCAGCAAGTTAACAGACTTACAATTCAACACTGCCACAAATTTGTGCCAAGTTATCTTTGCTATCTAGGTAGTTCTACTTTAACCGCTCTCTGACCGTATAACCTAGATATACGGCGGCAAGGCAGCTCTTCTGCACCGGATCACGTACTTAGTACCTGATCTGGCACTTCCAGACAGAGGGCATGAGCTGGTGTAGTTTTACACAGCAGATGTCGGCCAAGAGCACCCGCTAATCATCCAGAATTCACACAGAGCAGAGCTCTGCCTATGAAAACAAGGCAGAGCTATGTCCTCTCAGCAGGGAAGTAATCTATTTTTTTCCCCTGCAAAGCATGAAATCAAATCCATTACTAGCAAAAGCACAACATACAGTACAGTACACATAAACACTGGCTAGGCACACATTTAACCCTTTGATCACCCTAGATATTCAACCCCTTCACAGCCAGTGTCATTAGTACAGTGACAGTGCATATTTTTAGCACTGATCACTGTATTCGTGTCACTGGTTCCCAAAAATACCAAAAGTGTCAGTTAGTGTCAGATTGTCCACCGCAATATCACAGTCCCTCTATAAATCTCTGATTGCCGCCATTACTAGTAAAAAAAAAATTATAATAATGAAAGTAAATTAAAATTCCATTTGTAGACGCTATAACTTTTGGGCAAACCAACCAATAGATGTGAATGTACAATGTATATGAAAAACGCTGCGTAAATTGACGGCGCTATATAAGTACCTGAAATAAATAAATAAAATATACACTTATTGGGATTGTTTTTGCCAAATATATGTAGCAGAATATATAATTATCTAAATTTATTAAGAAATCAAAATTGTAGGTCTTTTCTTTATAGCGCAAAAAATTAAAAACGCAGAGGAAATCAAATACCACCAAACGAAAGCTCTATTTGTGTGAAAAAAGGACATCAATTTTATTTGGGCACAGTTCTGCACGACCGCGCAATTGTCAGTTAAAGTAATGCATTGTCGTATCACAAAAAATGGCCTGGTCATGAAGCATGAAGGGGGGTAAATCTTCCAGAGGTCAAGTGGTTAAAATAATAATAAACTTTCAGCAGCTGATTTAATCACTTAGGCTGCTTTCACACTGGGGCGGTGCGGGGCGGCGACGGTAAAGCAGCGCTATATTTAGCGCTGCTTTACCATCGTTTTACCCGCGGTATGCGGCCGCTAGCGGGGTGGTTTTAACCCCCGCTAGCGGCAGCAAAAGTGTTAAAAACCTCCGCAAAGCGCCGCAAAGCGCCGCTGCAGCGGCGGTTTGCGGGCGGTATCCCCGCGGTTTCCCATTGATTTCAATGGGAAGGAGCGGTATAGGAGCGGTAAATACACCGCTCCTTCACCGCTCCAAAGATGCTGCTAGCAGGACTTTTGTTGCGGTCCTGCTAGCGCACCGCTCCAGTGTGAAAGCCCGCCGGCTTTCACACTGGAGTGAATGGGGCCGTTTTTTTCAGGTGGTGTACAGGCGCTATTTTTAGCGCTGTACCGCCTGAAAACCGCCCCAGTGTGAAAGGGGCCTTATTGAGTATGCAGCTTCTATATCTTTTAACCCTCGCCTGGGTTTTAGTTTACCCGCTTCCCGACCGCCTCACGCAGATATATTGCGGCAGAAGGGCACGTACATGCAGAATCACGTACCTGTACGTTGCCCTTTAAGAGGCGGCCGGGGGGCACGCGCGCGAAGCCGGCGGCGCGTGCGCTCCCTGAGTCGGGTCGCGGGAAGGTCCGTGAGTTGGGTCGTGGGTCAAGGGGATTCGATCGCCGGAGAGAAAGAACGGGGAGATGCTCATGTAAACAAGCAATGTAAACTCTGCATAGTGACACTGTCACTGATCTCTGCTCCGTGTGATCGGAGCAGAGATCAGTGACATGTCACACACAGTCACGCCCCCCACAGTTAGAAACACGCTACCTAGGACACACTTAGCCCCTACACTGCCACCTAGTGGTTAACCCCTTCACTGCCAGTGTCATTTACACAGGAATCAGTGCATTTGTATAGCACTGATTGCTGTATAAATGACAATGGTTCCAAAAATGTGTCAAAAATGTCTGATGTGTCCACCATAATGTCGCAGTCATGATAAAAATTGTTGATCGCCGCCATTTAAAACATTTTTTTTTAATAAAAATGCCATAAAACTATCCCCTATTCTGTAAACGTTATAACTTTTGCGCAAACCAATCAATAATCGCTTATTTGCGATTTTTTTTAACCAACAATATGTAGAAGAATACGTATCGGCCTAAACTGCAGAAAAACATTTTTTTTATATATTTTTGGGGGATATTTATTATAGCAAAAACTAAAAAAGAATGCGTTTTTTTTTTTCAAAATTGTCGCTCTTTTTTTGTTTATAGCGCAAAAAATAAAAACCGCAGAGGTGATTAAATACCACAAAAAGAAAGCTCTATTTGTGGGGAAAAAAGGACCTCAATTTTGTTTGGGAGCCACGTCGCACGACCGCGCAATTGTCAGTTAAAGCGACGCAGTGCCGAATCGCATAAAAAGTGCTCTGGTCAGAAAGGGGGTCAATTCTTGGGTATCAGTGTGGCGGCCGCACTGATACCCAAAAGTACTGTTTCTGTACTACTTTTGGCGATTTCGGGGTGCCATTTCTATTGACATCTGTGCAGAAGCCTGTACAGATGTCTCTGAAGTCGCCCCCGAAGTTGGGAACTGACACGCAGGAATGAAACTCTCATGATTTCATCCCTGCAGTCAGTGTTACCTTGGCTTAAGGTTTTTTTTTTTTTAATATTGTCATTAATACCTGCTTTGGGTAATGGTTTTGCAAAGAGCAGCTCCAATCTTCTTCTTCTCGGGTTCCCCGCTGGCGCTGATGGCTCCTTCCCTTTGACCAGTGCCCCCCAATCACAAGCCAGTTGCTGTAGGGGCACTGGTACGTGCTTGCTCCCAAGCCCCGCTCTATGCATCCATAAGACAATATGGCTCAGCCCCGTTCCCAGCTCACTCCTCATTGGCTCACTGGCTGTGAATGCCAAGAGTTGGATCCAATGGCTCCTGCTGCTGCTAAGGCTCCCGTGCACATGGCTGGATTGAGAGGGAGCTCAGGTGAGTATAAGGGGGGCTGAGGGGGAAGAAGCACACAGAAGGTTTTTTTTACCTTCATACATAGAATGCATAAAGGTAAAAAACCTTCAGCCTTTACAACCACTTTAAACTGGACACATGACTGCTGCCCCAGGTGTCCTGTTTCAAGGTGGCTCTATTCTCTAGCATCCTATAGAGCCGCCCTTACATGCAAGCTAACAGACTGGCAGGAGACTACACTGTTTCCTCCTAATGCTTTTCTGTGAAGACCAGAAATTCAGGGAAGCAGCGCTGAGAGAGCAGCATTGAAAAATGTTTTAACAAATACTGCAGTTTAGATGAAGATAAAAAAAAATATTGCCGCCCCAGACAAAAGCTCCCTGAAGCACATGTCCTAACAAGGCTCACAGGTGCAGGCTTTGCAATGGATCAAGAAGCAAAGAGGAGATAAGTAACGCGTTTCACGCTGTATGTTGGTGCTTAATCATAGCTATGATTAAGCACCAACATACGATGTGAAACGCGTAAGTATCCAGCTCTACTTCTGTACCATATGGACTGAATTTGGATTTTAAATGATCAATAAAGGTGTTGAATCAGTGTGCGGCCGTCCAGGACTCCTTTTTGCTTCTTAAATACTTCAGTTTATTTGGGAATATTTGTTTTATTGTGCTGAATGCGTTAAACAAAAGTCATTCTTTAATACTACTTTAACTAAAATAATAAAAAGATAGAGTACAGGCAACACAATGTGGAAACTTGTTTTTGATCCTTTAAAGTAAACCTAAAAAATGCTAGTTGCCTGGCTGTTGACCTGACCCCCTGTTCCCTCATTCTCAGTCACTAACCTAGAAGTTCTTATCTGCATACCTTGATCAAGCTAAGAGGCTCAAAATAACAAAGTAAGAGGGTTAACATGAGAGCCAGCAGGCTAGCATTTCTTTTAAGACGAGCTCAGCAATGGCAGCCCCATGACTAGTTCATTAGGCAGGCTTTAGCAGTGAAATGTATTTCTGAAAATATATACAGCGTTGTTTACCTGGCACCTCTAGCTATCCAAACCACAAGCACTAACCGATGGAATGTTGTCATCTAAGCTGTTTAATAAAGAGGAATTATCATTTCTGAAAACAGATATTTCGTCCAGCTTGGCTCAATTTTAGTATTAATTTCTGATATCCAGATTGCGGCTGGGGATGCTGAAAATCACTGTATTAGTCCGCAGTAAAATACAGTGATAGCCGGGTGCTGCTCCAGTTTCTTCACAGGGGGTCACTCACTCAGTACCACCATCATTCAGAGAACACCTTGTATATTTTTAAAGTGAATACAAGGCATTCTCTGATTGGACAAGTTGAGGATGAGGGGCAGATGATATTGCAAACTCCACCTCGTCCAATCAGAGAATGCCTTGTATTAATTGAAAAAAAAAAATACAAGGTGTTCTCTGAATAATGGCCGTGCTGTGCAAATGACCTCTAGTGGTCAGTGTGCAGAGGAGATGCTGCTGGATCCATACCCAAATGATCACGGACTATAGAAAGATATGGCATTACAAAACACGTCTATCATTGTCACTAGACAATAAATAAAATATCAGTTTGAAAAATAAATTACAATGATTTATGGTTATTTATTTTTTAGGGGTTTATTAATTTTTTAATTATATATATATATATATATATATATATATATATATATATATATATATATATTTTTTTTTTTTTTAAATCAAATCCTTTTTATTATTTTATATGAAAACAACATTGACACAAAACCACAAAAATAGAAATCACACCAAACCAAAAAAAACAACAGACCACCCCCTTCAACAAACCCAGCCATCCCACCACCCCCCGCTTTACAAGTTTTTACAAAGTTTTACAAAGTTTTACAAGTTTATTTTTATTTTTTTAAACTTTTACAAAGTTTCACAACTTTTAACAAATACCTATTTCAATAGTATTTTTTTTCTTTTCAGCTGAGTACTAATTAAAGTTTGTATGGAACTTTGAAGAGCAGGGAAACTGGGAGGATAATTCAGCTTATTTATCTCTGCATATTCTGAGCTTCAGCTATTGAGCTCTGTACACAACAGACATTATCAGCAAAACAGTGGTAAATAAGCGAGAAGGAACTTAGAGCTCCACCTGCTGGATCAAACATGTAACTATAAAAGGTTTATATGCAATATTATACATATACCTAACAAAAATGAATAAATAGTTATATAAATTAAAAAAATTTTTTTTTTTATTCCTGAACATAATAAAGAAATATATAAGGATAAAATAAGGAGACAATAAGGGTACAATTTTGATGGAGAATATCATATTACATAACTCAAAGTGAAAATAAATAAATACTGCACACACTTCTCTGCAAGCTTCCTGAATTAGGTGTTTTAAAGAGATTCCTTCTATTCTATTTCAGCGTATTGCCTTTAGGCCCTATTTACATATGTGCAGTGTGTTAACATGTGTTGCAATAAAACAGCCCATTGAAAGTGAATGGGCTGCCAATGTACCCCAATGTGTCTGAAATCACAGGCAGATACCACACTTCATGTCCTTGTGCGGCTACACTCACTTCTCCATTGTTTCTACAAGGGCAGCCATGGTTGTGAAACAGACTTGACTTGATATATCTGCCTTTGTATATGTCCATTACATGACTGTTGATTGGGTTGGTAGCCTACACAAGAAAAAGATAACATGGTTTTTGCTGTCTTTTCAGCTTGGGAGATGACAAGGCTACTACATTTCTGGCAGGATCAACCTTATTTTCTTGGATTTCTAAATCTTAGCTTGAAAAAAGAAAACTAATGCAGACACCACATCTAAGCACTGGAAAGGTGCAATATATAAAAAAAAATAGTTTTGAGGTTTAGATGCGTGTTAATCGTGTATATACTAGACATGTGCACACTGAAATATTTAGTTTCGGAATTTCGTTTTCGTCAGAAAAATAAATTTATTTAGTTACTCCCGAAATTCGTTTTTATTTATTTTGTTTTTCGTCAAAAATTGCATTCGTACGAAAATCCAAATGAATAAAGGTCGAATCTGTCATTGATCTTATGGTGTCTGTCGAATTTTCATAGAAGATTCGACGGAGCTGTATCTTAGCTGCTCCGTCGAATCTTCTTAGAACTTTTGACAGACACCATAAGCCAAAGATTCGACTTTTGTATGTTTTCCGATGCTTTGTCGAATCTTTGTCGTTCATGTTGAATGTATATACCGTATTTATCGGCATATAACACGCACTTTTTCCCCCCAATCAGGGGAAAACCAGGGGGTGTGTGTTATATGCCGATCCCCCACGATCCCCCGCCGTTGTGAGGCTCCGGGCGGCTTTCAGCCACCTTCGGCCCTTCTCAGCAGCTTTCGATAGCCACCTTCGGCCTTTCTTGGCAGCTTTCGGCTGTCTTCCGCCCTTCTTGGCAACTTTCGGACGTTCTCGGCCACCTTCGGCCTTTCTCGCCCGCTTTCGGCCTCTTTCGACCGTTCTCGCCGGCCGAAAGCTGCTGAGAAAGGCCGAAGGCGGCCAAGTGTTATACGTCGATAAATACGGTAGTTCAAACAGAAAATGGACTGGTGATAGTGATCACTGATCAGACAGGTAACAAGATAGGGTATATAGAATCTATATAGAATCTCAATCTATAATATAGAATCTATAATAATAAATCCCCCCCCCCCTCCCACAACACGGGCAGCCTCTGAGGCTATCACAACACTAGCAACACTAGTATCACTATCAAGTTCACAACACTAACACAATAGCAGCAGATTATTATGAAAAAGTTAGGTTGAACTGTAGCTTGCTTCACTATTGTTCTGCTGCTGTGCTTATGCTTAATTGCTAAATAATTCAGGTTCTCTTACAAACAGACCAGCTAAGATTGACTGTCTTCTGAAATGATTCAGTGTGTGTGTCTCTCTCTGCTAGCAATTGTAAGTGAAAGTAAGTTGGCTGTACGTGTGTACTTAGTTCCAGCTATTTTATTGCTCCTCCTCTTTGATTACAATCAGCCAATAACATTCATCATCATCATTATTTTAATTTTACTTTCCCCACCCAATTCCAGCAGCGATCTTTTCTCTCTACGTCGAATCTTCTCTCCACGCCAAATCTTATCTCTCTATGTAGAATAATCTTGGACCTATAGAGTTAAGGTTAGGCACATTCGACCACAGGTTCGATAGACACAGATTGTTATTGTCAGCGCCGAATCTCCTATCTACAGTATATCGAACTGTTGTCACAACTAAAACGAAAATAAAGCATTTGTTTATGTCGGATCTTTCGTTTTTCGGATTCTGCACTTTTGTTATCGTTTGTCAAAACGATAATGAAAATACCTGAAATTCGTACGAAAATACATTCGGACGAAAACGAATGCACATGTCTAGTATATACCCATTTCTTGGGTGTGGTATGATGTAAATATATGTGGAAGTATTCTCCTTCGGTTACAGCATCTGAAACATCATGCTTTTTGGACTTTTGTAAATGAATAAAGGGTAGACATGTGTGGTTCGTTTCATTCTGGATGTATGTTCGGACAAATTTTTTGTTATTCGGAGATTCGGATATATCCGAATACCAGAATTACAGTATAAACAAAGTTTACCGAATGCTCCAAATAATGAAATGAAATTTGTCAGAATTTCCGAAATTCAAACTGAAATTCAAATCCAATTTTACATTGAATTCTATTCGAATTCGAACTGTAAACAGACTTCTGAAATCAAAGACTGTGGGGGAAATTTACTAAAACTGGTGTACACAGAATCTGGTGCGGCTATGCATAGCAACCAATCCACTTCCAACTTCAGCTTGTTCAATTAAGCTCTGACAATAAAACCTGGAAGCTGATTGGTTACTCTGCAGAGCTGCACCACATTCTGTGTGCACCAGTTTTAGTAAATTTTAGTGTGTGTTATTAGAGTACCATTTCAAAATAATGCCGTTTTTATGCCAAAGGTGATTTAAAGAGTCATTGTAATCATTTGATGAAGATTTTGCTTTTGTTTGTTCACTTTGCCGCATTAGAATCCAAAAAAATATAAAAGTTTTAATTTCGACAGATTCGAAATTTATCGATTTGAACGTTTCGAATAGAAAGAACTCTCGAAAAATTCTGAATACGAATTGAACGAATCAACCGAATTAAACTAGACTAAATAACTAGATTAACTAATCGAAATGAAACGAAACAAATGTTTTCATCATGTCTAATAAAGGGGAGTTGCTCTTTACTTTGATAATCTTTACTAGATAAATGGTGTGCTTCTGCTCAAAAAGTCACTTACAGACCTAGGTAGATGGACCGCGATTGGTGAAATGTTGCTTATTGCATGAATCCTGGGTCATGTTATTATTCTTCACATATGTTACAGTTGGACACCTGTTTGTACCCATGAAAAAACAAGGGAAAGTACAGGAATTATGGAAATCGGGGACATTCATGAATTGGAATTATTCCTGATGTATCCAGAAGTTAGATTTGCAGATGTAGACAAAAAAAAAACAATAATTAGTTTTTCTTTGTTGCTGTCTGTTTGATGCTGAAGTTATTCCCTTCACTTCCTGTCTTGGAGTCACATGAGAGGAAGTTCCCTTAAAGTGGAATTTCATATGAAAAGTGAAGTACTATTCATTCCCTCCCTACCCCCAGGCTGTAACTGAGCTAAAGGATTTTTTTTTGGGGGGGGGGGGCAGTACTGTTTTTTATCGGTACCCACTCCCAGTTCCTCAATTCCAAACTAGGTGAGGATGATGTCACTCACCCCACCCACAGCCTCCTAGTACACATCACAGGTCCTAGCAGGCTGCAGCAAAAAAACAAACATCAGAAGGCGCACCAGCCTAGTGTATTATGCCAATGGTTAAAAGAGGCAAATAAAAACATACTCACAAACAGTGAAGTTAAACAGCATGTCAAGCAACTGCCCCATGGTACAGTGGTAGATGAGACCCAAAGTGACCCAATGTCAAGGAGAGGCTGTCCAGGACCCACAAGGTGGCTTGCGCGTTTCAAGCGCAAGACCTCTTCCTCAGAGCCAAGGGATTGGGATCCATCTCTTACATCAGATGTAAGAGATCGATCCCAAGGCCCCCCAACTTGCTGGAGAGGATGTAGTGCCCCGGGGACCTTTGCGCACCTGTGGTGGGAATGCACAGATACAATCATACTGGGGGAGAATCATAACAGCGATCCATCAAATAACGGGAGAACGGATTCAGAACGATCCCTGGGAATGTCTATTCCATGATACGAGAAAGACGGTGGCCCAATATAAGAATACCTTAGTCCCATACCTTCTAAATGCAGCTAAAGGCCTGATCTCAAGCTTGTGGAGAACCCAAGAAGTGCCGAACATAAAGAAGTGGGTTGTGGAAATGGTGAGAGCCATAAAGGAAACAATCCATACAGTAGAGGATTCATTAGCGATATATTGGAACATATGGGGAAAATGGATAAAGTTTAAAAAATCGGAAGGTTGGAAGGATTTGACAGAGGTCTAGGGGTCGAGGGAGAGGAGGGGGGGTTTTCCCTTTTTTTTGGGGGGGGGGGATAGGGAGAATAATTGCATATTGTAGGCAATGCATGTAATAAGGAATGTTGACATAGCAGTGTGATTTCTGTATATGTATTTGTGTACTTTTGCGTACATAAGAAAAGAGAGCATAATAAAAAAAGAGATGGATCCCAATCTCTTGGCTCTGAGGAAGAGGGTTTGCCCTTGAAACACGTAAGCCACCTTGGGTGTCAAAGACGGCGTCTACTTGGAGTTGGGTAACGTTGGGTCTCACCTACCTCTGCAGCATCATCTTGAATTTGTGAGCTGGCTGTGACTTCCTGCTGAATTATAGCCGACTCCCAAACACAAGATGGCAGTGTCGGGGACCAGCAGCTATCCGAAAAAATCCGCGGCAGGAAGACAGTGCTGGAATCCATGGACTGATATGTCAGCAGCTACATTACTTATCATTTTAAAATGAATGAAGTGATAAAATGAAATATAATTAGAGACAGAGACCATGGAAAGCAAGAGATGAGTTTAGGGGATGCTGAAGACACAATGGGAGGAATTCAATACAACATGATATCCTACCTGATTAATAACAAAACAAGAAATAGAGTTGTGTTGTCTTAGAAAAAGTACTAACCTTTCCCCATTCTACTAAGAATGTGTTTTTGGCTGGCCATACATTTCGGCCCCGTTGGCATTCCTCTGTCCAACATCCTTTGATCCAAAAATTGAAGAATTGAGGTAAAAAATTGTCAGCGGAACAGCGGATGCATCTATATCAGATGCATCCACCGTTCAGTTATTCTGACAGCCACTGTTGGCTGTCTGAATACATTACATGACAAGAGATGTAGGGAATCAATAGATATATCTTGTTTAGCTCCTGGGGCTAAACAAGTGAAATCTTATAGTGTGTGGCCATCATTAGTTGCAAGTAAAATACCAAGCAAGCATAATTTAAAGAAATTATATGACCGTTTACTAAATGTGTATATGTTGCTTAATTTTGTTACTGTTTCGGTGATAAGATTTCAGGGCTTTTTTTTTTTCAGCTGGTTTGTAGTGAAACTCCGTTCTACCACCTCGGGCACTGCCCTGTCCTCTCCCACTTGCTAGTTTTCACTGATAAACACAGAAGCATGTAGAGGAAGTTTTCTTCACTACTTACTTCCTCTGCTGGCTTCTGTGTTTACCAGTGACAGTGTGCCTCTTCAGAAGATAATTTCCGCTGCTCTTCCGGCAGCCCTCAGCAAAAACTTTTTCCTGGCGGTCTCAGGAGTGGTGGGAGAGGTCTGCGCTGTGTTTGGGTGTTTTTTTGAGTTGGCAGGGGGATGTAAGTACTTGCACCTGTAGCTATAGAAAAAAGCCCTGGAAATATTTGAATAAGATAGAAGCACTGTTTGTCTTCTTTCTTGAATTTTTATATTATTTTGGAGTTTAACAATAATACAACTTTAGTGAATAGCAATAATGTAATGAAATAGATCACTATAGATCATATTGATAATCTGCAGTGCAGAAGTGAACAAATAAGTGCACAAAATCCATTCCAAGCAGAGTCTGCGGCAATGAACTAACAGTGGACTTTCATGTTTTGTACTATTACATCCTTGAAATAAAAAATGTAAAGCTGAACTTCAATTGACAATAAAAAAAATACAATGTTATAGTGTGTAGTGCCTTTCTGGCACATTAAGGGTTAAAGCAAATCTCTAGCCAAAATAATGACATAAAAATGAATAATCAACTAAATGATAAAAAAAGCAGCTTTTATTGCAACATTGCCTTTCAATTCAGAGCTATCCTTTGCAGTAGTTCTCTGCCACAAGCCTAAGCTAAAAATACTTACCCCTTTAGCAAACCCTTACTAACTTCTGTATATGCATGTACTGTGGAGTAATTCATCCTAAAGTTTAAAACAGAAGCACTGAAGTTTTTCAAGACCATTTCTGAGCATCATTCAACACACTTCCTGCCCTGGACCTGCCCCAGTCTGTGATTAGGCAGTAAAAGCAGGAACAGTACAGCCATGAGCTCTTGTCTCTCTCACTCTGCTCCTTTCCTCATCAGTTTGCTGCTTTTTCAACGCATTAGCTTTCAGCACACTCAAGCTTTTCTGAATAAGGACTGCAATTGGCTGATACCAGATCCCATTTAGGTACTTACACTGCATGTATTAAAAAATGTAAATAGATAAAAATAGATAAAGAGTAAGCTGGAAATACTTAATCTCTTTAGCAAGCTCTTACTAACTTCTGTAGCTGCAGGTATGGTGGAGCAATTCATTCTCAAAGTTCAAAACAGAAGCACTGAAGTTGTTCAAGACAATTTCTGAGCAGCTCAGCTCACTCTGTGGGCTGCCAAGTCACTGCTGTTGACATGCACCTTGATTATTGGAGGAGTAACTTTGCCAGCTCATGTCAAATAGCTCTGACAGTTCACATCAGTGGGCTTTTTATTAATTTTTACTATTGTTCTTCCTTGTAAAGCATTGTGGTACTTTATAAATGTGTGGTGCTGTCCAGGGCCGATCGCTTGCAGGTCAGCGTGAGCGCCACAGCGGTAGCCAGCAGCTTTCCATTGCTTTCAATAGGGCTGCCTCCCGCAGCTAGTCGCCTGTAACCTTGGTTGGCATTCTCAGATGTTAACTCTGTTGGGAAAATTTGCAAGTGTGAATGTAGCCTTATGCCCTGTAAACATGATCAGACTTTCCGATGGAAAATGTGCGATTGGAGCTTGTTGTCGGAAATTCCCACCGTGTGTAGGCTCCATTGCACTTTTTCTATCGGAATTTCCGACACACAAAATTTGAGAGCTGGATCTAAAAATTTCCGACGACAAAATCCGTTGTCGGAAACTCCGATCGTGTGTACACAATTCTGACGCACAACGTGCCACACATGCTCGGAATCAAGCAGATGAGCAGCACTGGCTATTGAACTTAATTTTTCTCGGCTCGTCGTACGTGTTGTACGTCACTGTGTTATTGACTTTTGGAATTTCCGACCAACTTTGTGTGACCGTGTGTATGCAAGACAAGTTTGCGCCAACATCCGTCAGAAAAAATCCGATGGATTTTGTTGTCGGAATGTCTGATCGTGTGTAAAGGGCATAACTCCTTTCCTTTCCATCTACCTTAAAGTGAACCTTTCCTCCTTTTCACAAAAAATCACGTCAGCATGCAGTTCTGCATGCTAATATAAAATGATCTTATCTTTATTAGTTAAACAAAAATGTTTTGCTTTCACTTACAATTACTGTTTTTCCACTTTCTAATTGAGTGAGGCACTGGTGATGTAGCCCTGACCTCACATCTGCATCCTGAGAAGGCTACAACACGCTCGCCTTCCTGGTGCACAAAATCCCAGGGGAAGACATTTTTACCACCTGTTTTAACCCCTAAAAACCCACACCAGCATGCCGCAACCATGGCCTTATTCAGAACTGCCAACTGAACACAACGAGATAAGTTTTGCCGCATCGTAATGCAAAGCATTACGGCGCAGAATTTGTACATGCCCGCCCACTGTTTTTGCCCCACAAGTCTAAACCTAGTGTGGGTAACAATAAAACGTTTTTTTTCTTTTTTAGTTTTGAACACAGTAAGAAGGGGTTAGTTCCTATGCCTTTTATTACTGTCAGTGACCACTTAATGTGTTATAATGTGGCACCTACATTATGTGGATGCTGTTCATCATTCTCCTATGAGCCCAGGGCGGCCTGATTTCTTACATTGAGTGGTGAGTTGGGTGTCCTTGATGCCCTGGGCTCTCAGTAAGTGGGTTAAATGACACTGGCGACCATTCAATCTGGTAGAGGACCAGTGGCCAGGATAGGTGGAGGACACAGTGCGCAGTGCTGGAGCATGCAGGTAGTGGGTATTTCTTTGGAATTTTTTTAAAGGGAAAGAGGAAAGGGATTTTGAAAAAATATACAATATTTCAGTGGAGTTTGGCTTTTAGCCTCTTTTTTTAATTTCCCTCTACGTTTGTTACATTCTTTTATTGCCTGAAAGCTATCAAGAAATGGGTTAATTGACAAAGATTTCGCAAATGAAACCGCCAGTCCCTTTCATTTTATTAACTTTCTACATTGTAATAGAGATCACAGACATACTGTATAACAATAATCACAAAGAAATTTTGCAGTTGTAATGTAGTAAAGGATACATTACCTTTTTTAACATATTATACAACTTTACACATTTCTGTTACATTCTGCACCATTCTAATAGGACAATGTTGCTGCCTGTCATTCACATCCATCTTCTGGTGTTTTATCATATTCCTGTGAATGCAGTCCTGTTATCAGCAAACACAGACAAATCTCAGCATTACAGTCTCAAAAAGACAAAGGTGATTGGGGTGGTTAGAGCAAGGCAGGTGATAGACTGGGATAGACTGTGGGGGATAGAGCTCAAAAGAATCTCAAGTTGGTAAACAAATTCCCATTGAATAAAAGTCAGAGGCTGGGCCAAGAGATAAGAGGTGAAATCAAGCGCGGTTGTAAAAAAAAAAAAAAAAGAAAAATTATATCCTGTTCCCCGTGGTACAAGGTCATCACCAGAGCACCAAATATCCGTGGTCGATTTGTTATTCTTTGGTTCTATTAACAGAAATAGCATAAAAAGTCTCTTATATATTATTTTTTTGATATACATTAAGATACACAGCTTGCGAGTTTGAAATGCCTGTTTTATTGATAGAGAACAATTGGAAAGCTGAGTGCATTCCTTCACTATATCAGTGTAAAACAAACTGCTCTTCACACTACAACTCAACAGGCTGAAATACTGCTCAGTGTCTTGAGACGCTGACAGCAATGCCTTAAAATGTCACACAAAATGTTAGACATATCGATTGTGACAAGAAAGACAAGGTATGTGTGATGTACAAGTGGCCTGTGAACATAGTTAGAATGGTTTGTTGAGCATCAGAACTTAAAAAAACTCAAAACAACCTCCACGGAGTCGCCGCACTTTAATATTTGAGCTATCCTTCGGATTCGGTGCTTTGGTTCAGTGATAATATTGACCCATATATTGCGCACCATTCTTTTATTTTAAGAAGATAATTACTCCCTGCCAATGAAAAGCAGGCTCACAGCATAACACTATGTAGTAAAGTCTTTTACCTATTTTGGTCTAATGAGAACCTCCAAGGCCAAAGATAGATGACATCCTTCAATATGTGGTGGGTTGTGAGGCATAGTGGGTGCAAAGATGGTAAAAGTCATTGGGCGCTAGACACTTCTTGGATGTAAAAGAGGTTTTATTTCTTTTGACAGTCCTTTTTATATATTTTGTGGGAAAGAGGGTTAGGGCCAGGACACCCTTAGATAGTTGCAAACTCAATTGGCAGACTTTGAGACTTCAATAGGAGGACAGCCGTACAAGGAAAGGCCCCAGCAAGGTGCCACTTCTGCACGTGCAGGATTGCTGTCTCCTATGGTAACAGTCTATTAACAGTTCCTAACTCAACGTTTCAGTTTTTTCAGCTCCACTACAGCTGCTGCTTGTAGTTCTTCAATACTGAGCTCCTGGTCTCTCACTAGACCCACTGATTCTTTGACTATGAATCCCTTGAGCTCCTCCAAGTTTTGAGGTGGTATCCCTAGCTTGGCACTCCAGATACTCCTCAAGCTTGACACACAAGGCTGCTCTGCAAGCGTCTCCTCAGCTGGTTGGGTCCCTGACTTGATCATCGCCTGAAGTTTCCCGACTCTCCACATGCCCTTCGGTGAGAATATGATTCCGGTACTTGCTTTAGTTACTCACTGTGGTCCCTGGTAAAGGCGATTGGTCCCTTCGTGGCGACAGCCTCCCTTCTACCTCCGACCACTGACAGGTTCTTCAGCCTGCAGAACCGTCACTTCTGGTTGGACTGCAAGCCACAGTCCCAACCCTGCGCTGCCCTCTTACTTCTGGATAGGCACTCACACAGCCTAGCAGCTAGATGCCCCTAGGATAGGCCCAAGCTCTGGCTTAGCAGCCCGGGGCAGTCGACACACGTCCACCCAGAGGTCAGTCCGGGTGGCACAGAACACAGATCACCTGACCTCATCCGAATATATAGGCTCTCCCAGTAGGCCAAGGGATTAAGAAAACCCCTGCACATTGGCTTGGACACCCACATACCCACAAACCTGACCTTGGGTTAACCTTCTCGTATCTAGTACTCTAGTACCCCCAAGTACCTGGTCACCTAGTGGTATAAGAGAAAAGTGCAACAAGGCCAAGCTTAGGGAGAAATCAATAGATCCCTATCAATCGACCAAGATAACTACTCTTGGCAAGTAAATTTGTGAGGAGCTCCCTGACTAAACTCCAGGGTGCTACATCCTCTTGCTTGTGGGTCTTTATGTCTTTAGTTTTGCCTTCAGCAAGTGAAATGCATACTCAATTGGGTTGAGATCAGGTGATTGACCACTGCAGAATATTCCACTTCTTTTCCTTCAAAAGCTCATGGGTTGCTTTTGCATAGTGTTTAGGATAATTTTCCATCTGTACTGTGAAGCGCTGTCCAATCAACTTTGCTGCATTTGGCTGAATCTGGGCTGACAGTATATCTCTAAACACTGCAGAATTCATCCGGCTGCTTCTATTTTCTATCACATCAGCAATAAACACCAATGTGGAAGCCATGCATGCCCATGCCATCACACTGCCTCCACCATGTTTTACAGATGATGTTGTGAGCCTTGTATCATGAGCTGTTCCAAGCCTTCTCCACACTTTTTTCTTCCTGTCATTCTGGTACAGATTAATCTTAGTTTCATCCGTCCAAAGAATGCTTTTCCAGAACTGGTCTGGCTTATTTAGATGTTTTTTTGGCAAAGCCTAGTCTGGCTTTTTTATTCTTCAGGCTTATGAATGGTTTGCATCTTGTGGTGAACCCTCTGTATTTGCTCTTGTGAAGTCTTCTTTTGATTTTAGACTTTGACAATGATAGGCCCACCTCCTGGTGAGTGTCCTTCACTTGTCTGGATGTTGTGAATGGGTTTTTCTTTAGAGAGGATCCTGCAATCATCCACTACTGTTGTCTTCTGTGGATGTCCAGGCCTTGTTATGTTGCTAAGCTCACAAGTGTGTTCTCCTTTCATCAGAATGTACCAAACTGTTGATTTGACCACTCCTAATGTTGCTGCTATCTCTCTGATGGATTTGTTTTGTTTTTGAAGCCTATTTTACTTGCACGGACAGCTCTTTTGAACACATGATGTAGGTTCACAGCAATAGATTCCAAATGCAAATCAAATACCACACTTAGAATCAACTCCAGACTTTTTACCTGCTTAATTGATGAAGAAATAACGAAGGAGTAAATGGGAAAATATTGAATGCTATGGGTAGCAATGGTACCGTTGTTAAGCATGCTCTAATCAGCTAAATTTACTACTGTAGGCAGAATTCCTCAGCAGTGAAACACATTCTTAAAACAGAAGGCATTCACATGTCTCATTCCATCACATATCCAAAAAATAAGAGGATTATTTCTCATATCAGCACAGTGGTCTGAGCCATGCAATTCATTCCTTTATGTCCCAACAGCTAGATGCACATCTAAAATCGCTGGAGTATAGTGCAGTTATAGCCTAATATTATAGAGCCATTTATTCCAAACTGCATACAACTGTTTTATGCTTTTTGATCAACATCAATACAGTGTTTTTGAAATATGTGATGGATGAGACATGTGCATACCTTTTGCTCTAAGAAGGCTTTACTGGGCTATGCTTGGACCCGGTTGGAGGGATTTTTGATTCATTTAGTCCCTTCTCACCATAGCCTATATGGCAATACTGTCTGGTTAAGAATTATTTAGATAGCGTACCAAGTGAGTTTGGTTAGTATTAATTTTTTCGAGATTGTTTTGTTGTTCCTATGGAAGTTCATACATGGACCTTTTGAAACTCCATTGATTTACTCCTTCTATGAGTGCTAGTATATCTGTAGTGATAGACTTTAGACCATAGATACAACAGAGGGACAAGATGAAAAGGGGAATTTCTAAGGTTTCGAGTGTCCTCTCACCTTAGACATACTGTAACTGGGTATTTGAATGTTGTTTGGGGAATGACTTTGCAGATTCGTCTAAGAACATAGTACTGTAGACACTTGGGGTTTACATGGGCTGCTGGAATCCCCAACAACATCAATAGCCCCAGCAGGGACATATTTTGGTTGTACTTTTGCCTGCAAGCAGGAGACGGTGCTGATTATTTTGTTTATCTTGTCATTTTTTTTTTTTTTTTTTTAAAGAAAGACCTTCTAAACCTATTTTGTTACCTGGGAAAATCACCTATCATCATTGAATGAGACTTAAGTTTTGAAAATTCATAATCTATTCCAAATTTGATTGAAAGATGTCTGTAAAGCTAGCCAAAACCAGCTAGAATTATACTTAAAAATAGTAATTTTCCAAAAGTCCATTTGATTTTCTAATGGTAAATGAGAACAATTTGACAATTGTTTTTGACTAAAGTGAAAAGAAACATTGAATGTGAAAGATGAAAAGTATTTCTTCACATGTGCTAGGTAGAGTTTGATCTGGAAGTAGAACTTTCGCTGTTTGTCACAAACATTAATTTGTTTTATATATGATGTATTTGTGGTGTATATGGTGTATATAGCATGTGGTAGGGTTACAGGCATAAACATTTTATGACTTCTATGCATCTCTTGAATTTAACATTAAAATTCCAAATCTTGGCATGGCAATCAAAGGGACTTCTAAGGAAATCTGTCAAGTCACTGATGGTAGTACCACATGTTCTGATGAAGGAATCATCGCAATATTCGTATGAACATTGCAACATAATTCTAAATTAGGATCGTTGAGATTCCAGTGCCCCACTATGACCTTTGCCTTTGTAAAATTACATTTAACCAGTGAGAGGACCATAAGCTGTAAATGGCTCCAACCCTTTCCCCAACTCTTCATTGCAATTCTTAGAACATAATGGCTCTCCCCTTTTGCCCAGGCACCCTATGTTGACCCTCAAGCCTTGGTCGGAGGGCCTTAACTGATCGATAGTACTTTCCATTAAAACATATTGCATATGTATTTTTGTTCATTCTGCTTCACCAAGCCTACTTTTGGTATTCCCTGCATTGGAATGTTTCTTTTGTATTTTTCTATATTCCAATAAAAAATATTGTACCAGAACATAATGGGTCTCAAGAAACAGATGGTCTTCATAGAGAATTTTTAGCACATACTGTATAGTCTGCATTGCGAAAAGAAGGGCTGAAGATTTCTCGGGATATTTTGTCAGCTGGGTGATGAGAATCATCTTTGTTTCCTTCTTCTACCGTTACATAGTTACATAGTTAGTAAGGTTGAATAAAGACACCAGTCCATCCAGTTCAACCTGAGTGAGTGTCTACAATTGTCCCTATCCCTGTACATTGCACACTCACATCGGTCCTTACCCTCAAGGAGCCCACAATCCAAGGTCCCCATTCATATACTAGGGCCAATTTTTTGGACAGAAGCCAATTAACCTACCTGCATGTCTTTGGGGTGTAGGAGGAAACCGGAGTACCCAGAGGAAACCCACGCAGGCACAGGGAGAACATGCAAACCGTTGATGGGAGGATCTCAAATGCTGCAAAAAGCAGCACTGCACTGTACATCAAGGGTGGGCGGATGACCATTTAACCTCCTTCCTGTGATACTCTGGGCTCACAGGAAGGAGGATAAATGACACTGGGCATCATTCAACCAGGAAGAGGAGTAATCCTAGATCCCTGAGCAGGTTGGGGACAGCTCTAGAGAGAAGGCGATGATTGTGGCTGCTAGAGTTGCTTTTGATATTTTAACCCATGAGTATAGACATATAGGTTATCTGCCATTGCTGACCTGCTTTTAAAGGTGCATTAGACTTGTTCTATTCTTTTCGGTCCAAATACAAATTCGGACACATTTTTGGTTATTCAGAGATTCGGTTGTATTCGAATCTTAAAATTGAATGGTAACGAATTTAGTTGAAATCCATTAAAATACATTTTGTTTATTAGTTTACTAATGAATTCCAACTTTGCAGAACAATTAGAATTCGGATCGGTCGAAAAGCTATCAACCGATTCGAATTCTGTGTTAAGAAATAGCAGGTTGTTAAGCAGCGGGCCGGGAAGCCAGCCGCCCGCGTCCTTAACAACCATGAGTTTCATCTGACAGATGAAACAAAAGAATGCCGGCAATTTCACGGCAATAGAAAAATGTATTAAAAAATGGTTTAGGTTCCCCTCCACCCAGAGGTCTGGTATGGGTTTTAAGAGGGAACCCCACTGCAAAATAAAAATAAAAAAACGGCATGGCCCCCCCCCCCAAATCCATACCAGACCCTTACCCGAGCATGCAGCCTGGCAGGTCAGGAAAGGGAGGGGACGGACGAGCGAGCGCCCCCCCCCCCCCGAACCATACCAGGCCACATGCCCTCAACATGAGGGGGTGGGTGCTTTTGGGCAGGGGAACGTGACATGACACCGCCCCTTGTCTATATAAAAGCTGTGAAAGCCGAATAGAGTGCATATGGCTGGTATCCTCTTAGGAGGCAAAGCGCTTTTTGAAATTTTCCTATTCTTCGGGTCGGCAGGCATCGTGATGGACATCGAGGCACACTATTTTTTTTCTTTTAATAAACAATTTGTCAAAAACTGTTTCCTGTGTTTCTTACTTCTTGACACTTTTTGGTGAATGGATATGGGTACAATCCCCGATAACCATTTACATAGGAGGGGGTTCGGGCTTCCAGATTCTGATAAACCCCCGCCTGCAGATCCCAATAAGCCCCCCACCCGCAGATCCTGACAACCACAGCAAAGGGTTGTCCAGAAGAGGCCCTTGTCCCGCAAATGCTTTGCCGGCATTCTTTATCTTCATATTAATCGGAATATGGGGAAGCTCGCTGACAGATGATGACTCATGGTTGTTAAGGATGGGGGTGGCCGGCTTCCTGGCCCGCTGCTCAACAACCAGCTGTTTCTTAACGCAGAATTTGAATTGGTTGATCGTTTTTTAACCAATCTGAATTCTAATAATTCTGAAAAGTTGGAATTCATTAGAAAATTTATAAATGCAAAGAGTTTTAATGGAAACAAAATTTTACGAAAACTGAACTAATTTCGAAACCAAACTAAACAAATTCCATAATGAAACAAAATGAATAACATAATGAATCTATCCAAAATGAAACGACACAAATTTTTCTGTTCTGCACATGTCTAAGGTGCATGTTCCAGGGATGTCTTCCTGATACAGGCTTCCCTTCTTGGTGAGTCACGCACACTAGATAGCAAAGCCATCATCTGGATGCCAACCCCAAAGCTGGCTCCTTAAATGAACAGTAAGCAATGAGGGCTTCCATATTTCTTTCCATAGTATCTCATTAAAAAATGACTATGGTAAAATCTTTTAATGACTGCAGTCATTTACAGATAGTGAACATCTGAGCTGTATTACAGTAAATAGAAGCTTCCTTAATTCCTGAGATGACATGTTAAAACCACATTTGTGCAGAGTGCCTCTGCACAAAGATGCTCCTGGCAGCTCGGGAAACATTCACAAATATGGCAGAGAGTTCCTTCTCATTCTCTCTCCTATTTGGCCACCTCCCATGCTTAAAGAAGGGCAATTGCAGGTCTGCTATTTCCTGACATATAACTTCATTTCCTGCTTTTCATGATTACAGGAGGCGTGCTTGCGTGTAAGGAGATTTTATTAGTTTACTGGGTGGGATGAAACGGTGAATGAATTTAAGATAGACCCCAACAGTGTTTAACTCTTTTATGATGTATTAAATGTACTAATCTTACAGAGGTTATACCTACCAGGAGTTATAAATGTCATTTTTAACTAATCCTCTTTTTGTCTTAATCATTTAGAAAGGACTTTCTTGTCCAGTAATTAAAAGCTTCAAGTGAAGCCAGAAAAGCAGTATAACAGCCAGGCAAATATTATCATGAGGAGGACAGTAATAGCATTCCCTGCATGACTTTTGCAGTGGCACACCTAGCATATTTGGCCCCCAGAATTAATCATTTTTAAAAAAAAACCTTCTCTGTTCAAAAAACACTTTTTCCAGTAAAAATCTTAAAAAGAATATTAAAGTGGTTATAAACCCACTTTTTGGACTTTTACCTATAGGTAAGCCTAGAATAAGGCTTACCTATAGGTAGTGGAAATATCTCCTAAACGTGCGCCGTTTAGGAGATATTTCACTTGTAGTCTGCCGAAAATATCTACGTACATGCGTGGGGAAGAAACAAAACTAAATGCAGTTTCTTCCCTAGCATATGCCGCTAGTCGCGGCTCCCGTGCCCATGCGTGTGGGTGTGACGTCACGCAGCTCCAGCGAATGACAGAGCCGGAGTCCGCGGCCCGGAAGGAAGAGGGCCAGAAGATGGACGCTGCCCACACAGGGGACGTCGCTGGATTCTTTTGCAGGAAGGTGGCACATAATGGGCGATACATACTAGCCCATTATGATTTTCCATCAGGGTTTACTTCCTCTTTAATGGTCCCAAAAAGATATAGAGACAGTGAAAATTGTTACAGTCCCTCACATTGGTGGCCAGTGGAAGAAGAGCCTCTTAAATTGTGGGCCAGTGGGGGGAAGACTGCCTTTTATATTTGGAATTCAATAGAAGAATGCTCATAATATTCATGGTTTAATGAGAAGGATGCCCCTTATATTGATGGTTTAGTGGGAGGAAGAATGTCCCTTATACAGAGGTTTTAGTGGGAGGAAGAATTACCTTTTATTATGAGTGTTTAGTGGGAGGAAGGATGATCCTTATTCAGAGGGTTTAGTGGGAGGAAGAATGACGCTTATACTGAGGGTTTAGTGGAAAGAAGAATGACCCTTATATTGAGGGTTTAGTGGGAGAAAGAATGACCCTTATACAGAGGGTTTAGCGGGAGGAAGAATACCCCTTATATTGAGGGTTTAGTGGGAGGAAGAATGACCCTTATACTGAGGGTTTAGTGGGAGGAAGAATACCCCTTATATTGAGGGTTTAGTGGGAGGAAGAATGACCCTTATACTGAGGGTTTAGTGGGAGGAAGAATGACCCTTATACAGAGGGTTTAGTGGGAAGAAGAGGGTCATACTGAGGGTTTAGTGGGAGGAAGAATGACGCTTATACAGAGGGTTTAGTGGGAGAAAGAATTACCCTTATACAGAGGGTTTAGTGGGAGGAAGAATACCCCTTATATTGAGGGTTTAGTGGGAGGAAGAATGACCTTTATACAGAGGTTTTAGTGGGAGGAAGAATGACCTTTAAATTGATGGTTAAGTAGGAGAAAGGATGACCCTTAGACCCCTTTCCCACCGAGCCGCCTATAGCGTCGGCAGTAAAACGCCGCCATTTTTAGCTGCGTTTTACCGTCGGATTTGGGGCACATTTCGGCCACTAGCGGGGCGCTTTTACCCCCCGCTAGTGTCAGAGAAAGGTTTAAAACCGCCCGCAATACGCTGCAATAGCAGCGTTTTGCCGGCAGCATTACGTCGCTGCCCCATTGATTTCAATGGGGAGCAGCGGTGGAGGAGCGGTAATCACACCGCTCTTTCACCGCTCCAAAGAAGCTGCTGGCAGGACTTTTCCTGACATCCTGCCAGCGCACCGCTGCAGTGTGAAAGCCCTCTGGCTTTCACACTGGAGACAATGGTGCAGCTGTTTTTAGGGCGGATTGCAGGCGCTATTTCTAACGCTATAGCGCCTGCAAAACGCCCTTGGTGTGAAAGGGGTATTATACAGAGGATTTAGTGGGAGGAAGAATGACCCTTATATTGAGGGTTTAGTGGGAAGAAGAATGACCCTTATACTGAGGGTTTAGTGGGAGAAAGAATACCCCTTATTTTGAGGGTTTAGTGGGAGGAAGAATGCCCCTTATACTGAAGGTTTATTGGAAGGAAGAATGCCCCTTTATACTGAGGGTTTAGTGGAAGGAAGAATGACCCATATACAGAGGGTTTAGTGGGAGGAGGAATGCCCCTTATACAGAGGTTTTAGTGGGAGGAAGAATAACCTTTAAATTGAGGGTTTAGTGGGAGGAAGGATGACCCTTATACGGAGGGTTTAGTGGGAGGAAGAATGATCCTTATACAGAGGGTTTAGTGGGTGGAAGGACCCTTATACAGAGGGTTTAGTGGAAGGAAGAATGACCCTTATATTGAGGGTTTAGGGGGAGGAAGAATGCCCCTATACTGAAGGTTTAGTGGGAGGAAGAATGACCCTTATACAGAGGGTTTAGTGGGAGGAAGAATGACCCTTATACAGAGGGTTTAGTGGGAGGAAGAATGTCCCTTATACTGAGGGTTTAGTGGGAGGAAGAATGCCCCTTATATTGAGGTTTTAGTGGGAGGAAGAATGATCCTTATACAGAGGGTTTAGTGGATGGAAGGACCCTTATACAGAGGGTTTAGTGGATGGAAGAATGTCCCTTATACAGAGGGTTTAGTGGGAGGAAGAATGTCCCTTATACTGAGGGTTTAGTGGGAGGAAGAATACCCCTTATATTGAGGTTTTAGTGGGAGGAAGAATACCCCTTATATTGAGGTTTTAGTGGGAGAAAGAATTCCCCTCACACTGAGGGTTTAGTGGGAGGAAGAATGCCCCTTATACAGATGGTTTAGTGGGAGGAAGAATGACCCTTATACAGAGGGTTTAGTGGGTGGAAGGACCCTTATACAGAGGGTTTAGTGGGAGGAAGAATGACCCTTATACAGAGGGTTTAGTGGGAGGAAGAATGACCCTTATATTGAGGGTTTAGGGGGAGAAAGAATGCCCCTATACTGAAGGTTTAGTGGGAGGAAGAATGACCCTTATGCAGAGGGTTTAGTGGGAGGAAGAATGATCCTTATACAGAGGGTTTAGTGGGAGGAGGAATGCCCCTTATACAGAGGTTTTAGTGGGAGGAAGAATAACCTTTAAATTGAGGGTTTAGTGGGAGGAAGGATGACCCTTATACGGAGGGTTTAGTGGGAGGAAGAATGATCCTTATACAGAGGGTTTAGTGGGTGGAAGGACCCTTATACAGAGGGTTTAGTGGAAGGAAGAATGACCCTTATATTGAGGGTTTAGGGGGAGGAAGAATGCCCCTATACTGAAGGTTTAGTGGGAGGAAGAATGACCCTTATACAGAGGGTTTAGTGGGAGGAAGAATGACCCTTATACAGAGGGTTTAGTGGGAGGAAGAATGTCCCTTATACTGAGGGTTTAGTGGGAGGAAGAATACCCCTTATATTGAGGTTTTAGTGGGAGGAAGAATGATCCTTATACAGAGGGTTTAGTGGATGGAAGGACCCTTATACAGAGGGTTTAGTGGGAGGAAGAATGTCCCTTATACTGAGGGTTTAGTGGGAGGAAGAATGTCCCTTATACTGAGGGTTTAGTGGGAGGAAGAATACCCCTTATATTGAGGTTTTAGTGGGAGGAAGAATGCCCCTCATACTGAGGGTTTAGTGGGAGAAAGAATTCCCCTCACACTGAGGGTTTAGTGGGAGGAGGAGTGCCCCTTATACAGATGGTTTAGTGGGAGGAAGAATGACCCTTATACAGAGGGTTTAGTGGGTGGAAGGACCCTTATACAGAGGGTTTAGTGGGAGGAAGAATGACCCTTATACAGAGGGTTTAGTGGGAGGAAGAATGACCCTTATACAGAGGGTTTAGTGGGAGGAAGAATGACCCTTATATTGAGGGTTTAGGGGGAGAAAGAATGCCCCTATACTGAAGGTTTAGTGGGAGGAAGAATGACCCTTATGCAGAGGGTTTAGTGGGAGGAAGAATGATCCTTATACAGAGGGTTTAGTGGGTGGAAGGACCCTTATACAGAGGGTTTAGTGGGAGGAAGAATGACCCTTACACTGAGGGTTTAGTGGGAGGAAGAACAACCCTTATACTGAGGGTTTAGTGGGAGGAAAAATACCCCTTATATTGAGGTTTTAGTGGGAGGAAGAATGACCCTTATACAGAGGGTTTAGTGGGAGAAAGAATGCCCCTTATACAGATGGTTTAGTGTGAGGAAGAATGACCCTTATACAGAGGGTTTAGTGGGTGGAAGCACCCTTATACAGAGGGTTTAGTGGGAGGAAGAATGACCCTTAAGCTGGCCATACATGGATAGAAAATCAAATGAAAAATTGATTCAGTAGACCATTCGTTGGATTATCTTATGGTTAGTGGGCTTACTGCGACAGACGATTTCTCTTTTAAGATTGAAAACGAATGAACAAATATGTTGGAAATATTTTTTGAATAAATGATTTTCTAAATCATTTGTAGAGCAACTATCCAAAAAAAAAAGTGAAATGTGCTGATAAAATGATTGAACCATCAAATGTTGGATCGAGAGACCAATTGTTTTTTGTTTTTTAATTTTCGTTCATTTTTCCACTCATCTCTGGCCAGCTTCGGAGCTTTGATATTTCTGTCACTGTTCATTCAATCTTTCTCATTTGCCTAAAAATGGAATACTCATTTACAGTGCATGCATCAAAAATACTGTATACTGGGAATGATTTACTAAAGCAATTTTCACACTAGCCTGTGCATAATAATTCTGATGTGAAGGTCAGCGAATATTTCTATAAATCCTCTGAATCTGATTGGGTATTTTAAGTGAACACAGACATTTTCTGTTAACAAGCATTGAGGAGTGAGGTAGCATGGTGGTATTGGTGAAGTGGGCAGGTCATTATAAATAGAAGTAGATTTTGCATCTGTGTATTGTTCAGCAAGCAGCACACATGTCCAGTACAATAATAGTAGCAGCTGTGGAGGTGTTACACAGCTTTCTGTGCTTCCTGCCTCGTGCCAGGGGCCGCCAGGCGGACGGACAGAGCTGTCAGTGCAGCACACCGCACCCTCCCCAGACAATGTAATCAAGAGCAGGAAACACATGAGTACCCCCTTTTCACTGACTTTGTGACATAAAGGCCAAGGAAACAAACACTTATAGACTTCCACTTCGCTGTGACTTCAGTGGCATGAGAACATACGCAAAATGCCAAGCCCCTAAAATTAGGAAGCCAAACTGTAAAAAGACAAATGAGTAAGATGAAAGGGTCAGTCTACCCAAAACTAATACTTTTGTTTTGGCTTGATGCTGGAAAGCAAAATAACCTACCTATGTATTACCTTTTGGATAGATAAATGGTGAGATCTTTGTACTAGTAGAGTACATTTGGTAGGAGCAGCATAGGGTGGATATGCAATTAAAATCAACCTGTGCCTATATACATTAAAACACTTTAAAACTGCTGACCTCCTTTCTCTACAACCCTAAAGTGCCAACTAGCCTTACCCGTCAGATGTCATGGCCATGGGCGTCACAGAACCTATTCCATTTCGGACACCTAGTAGATCCCAGATCCTGTAAACTGTTACCATTCTCTGAGCTCCAAACCAAACATGTCCTACCTCGGCAGGTGTTCTACGGTTACTTGCAGATTCGGCACTATGCCCAAACCATAGCTCCACATCTGAAATCCTCCACACCTTCCTCATTTGAACGCATTATATTAGAGGGCTTCACACAGAGGACTGATCTGGGATATATACCAGATCAGGGAAAACATGCATACATACTCCGCTGGGAAAAGGAGCTGGGAGAGGAAATACCCGTTGAGGCCTGGTGGGTGATCTGGAGTCAGGCTGCCAAGAGCTCTCTATGTACCCTCTATAAAGAAAACACTTATAAGATTCTCTTTTTTGGTACCTGACTCTGGACGTGCTCCATAAATTCTACCCCTCCACCTCTGATTGATGCTGGTGCTGCCAGTGGGACAGAGGCACTCTTTTTCCACATATACTGGACATGCCCTTCACTAGCCCCCTTCTGGCGTTCGACACAACAACTATTGATTCGCCTCTTTGGAGGTGCCAATTCCCATGACACCAAAATTCTTCCTGCTTGGCCTCACCTAACTGAAAATAGCCAAACCCTATAAGAAATTACTCAGACACATTCTCACGGCGGCACGATGCCTAGTTGCCCTTAACTCGAAGAAAAACTCACCACCATCCCCCGAAGCCTTGTACTCCAGGGTCAAGGATGGGGAACTTATGGAGAAGATGACCGACAGGATACGGGACAGGCTAGACAACCACAATAGGGTGTGGGAGCAGTGGCATCTCCGGAAGGACCTACCCAGAGCCAGTAAAAGAGCAAATGCGGTAACCTTCTGTCTTCTCCTCTCTCTCTTCTCCTACTTTCTTCATCCCTCTTATCTCATCTATTTCTGGCCTCTTGGATATTATCCATGCAAAGTTATGGTCGACACCAGTCTTTAGGTACTGCTTATTATAGTTCTAAAGAACTGTTATCATTGAAGTTGAAATGTATAATGCAAACATTTTGAAGAAGGTTCCTACTTTCTCAACGCCATCGCGTTTTCCTCACGCATTGTCCTTTTTCCTTCACACTTGTGTACTGTTTCTTTTATTGAGACAACTAATAAAAAAATTTCTTTAAAAAAATAAATAAATAAATTTAAAAAAAAAAAACACTTCAAAACAAGCTTGTTATCACCTCTGTAGCTAAAGGTGTTGTGGAAAAATTATTCTTTAAATTTTACAAAATAGGCACTATAATCACAGCTTCCCACATTTTCTACGGCAGCAGGGACTTGGTAGCTTTGCAGCCTTCTAATGTGAACAACAGCAGCAGCTGTAATGCCGCATACACACGAGCGGAATTTGCGACAGAAATAATCCGATGGGAGCTTTTCATCGTATATTCCGACCGTGTGTATGCCCCATCTGACTTTTTCTGTTGAAAACTCAGACGGACTTAGATCACGTTCGACGGAAAAAATTACTATCGGAAAAAACGCTCATCTGTATTCTGTTCCAACACACCAAAAACTGCATGCTCTGAAGCAAGTACAAGACAGAAGCTATTGGCTACTGGCTATTCAACTTCTGTTTTCTAGTCCCGTCGTACACGTCACCGCGTTCTTGACGGTTGGACTTTGGTGTGACCGTGTGTATGTAAGATAAGAAAAGATCCCCTATGGTTGGGACTTTATATAGAGCACCACTCTCACAAGATTTTAATAAATCAAAATATAAATGTTTTATTGATAAAAGATATAAAATCCTCAAGATTGGTTTAGCAGCAGGATGCACATTATACAATATGCATGACAATACACATATACAAAATAACATACAAAAAGAAAATTTTACAAAAAATTACATAGAAATACAAAACATTAAAGAGATCACAGATACGGTACTATTATTCTCCCGGAGGTAGGAGTCCCCCAATGAACTCAACGCGTTTCCAGTTACCCAGATATGGGAACCTTCGTCAGGAGTGGGGAGTGAAATTTATAACGGAGAAGTACCTGTCGCTCTAAAAGAAGCAAAAAAGAGAAGACCATAAACAGAGGGGTTGCTATCGTTTTAAGGCCAAGATCACAGTATCAAAATTGGAGAAAAAACAGAAAAGAAAAGGGAATATGCATTGTAAGACAGCTTGAGTGGAATTCCGTCAGAACTACGTCGGAAAAACCTTCAGAGTTTATTCCGACGGCAAAATCGGTCGTGTGTACAGGGCATAAGCCTTTTAAAAATTCTTGGTGTCCATTGAGGGACACATGAAGTCTCAGTTTAGCAGCAAAGCAGTACCAAAAAGCAATATTATAAGCACAGAGGGGTGGAACATGTGTCTCCCAATGGACTTCAATGGACTTCAAAAATCCTATTTTCTTTCTCATCCTTTGAGGGGCACAGGCAGTGCCAAACCTTTGGTACATTCAAAAGCAGTCCAACACACCCATAAAAAACGACTAATATGCCCAACACTGAACAGGAAATGGGGGGGGGGGGGCGGTTCCTGCAGCTCAAAGAGCCACCTTAAGGATCTTCTTCCTAAAGCTGGCATCAAAAGAGGATGAATTAGCTATCTGGTAAATCCTGAAAAACATGGGTCAACTGAGTCGTAGCTTAGCAAACCTGGGAAACTAAGATCTGAGACTAAAATGCCAAAAAAGCATTCACAGCTTTGGTGGAGTGAGCCTCAACTGGAAACGGGGAACCCAACCCTTGAAACCATAAGCCTGAATTATGGTCTGTCTGAGCCACCTAGAAATGGTGAAACAAGATGCCAAGGCACATCCAGAGTGACAAAGAAAAAAAAAAACTTGTGGAAGGAGCAGAAACACTCAAACCACATACAGACAGTGGAGAGAAATCTCCTTCTGGTGAACCAAAGCTGGCTAGGGTGAATGGCAGAAAGCACCTTAGGAAGAAAGGAAGGCCTGGGCCTCAACACCAACTTGTCCTTGTACATGGACAAGGGTTCATTGCAGGATAAAGCTGCCAGTTCAGACACTTTCCCAGAAAAACTACCTTGTGGGTCACAGCAATCAGAGGAATATTTTTCAAACAGGGGCTTCTGAAGCACCAAGAAGACCAGATTTGAATATTATGGAGGTAAAGGGGATTTGACTTGGGGAGCCATACAGGAGAGTGTGGGGGAGCCAACAGTCTCTGAAAAAGAATATCAAGAGCAGAGATCTGGCCCGTACTTGTACTATGGGCTAAACCTTGGTCCAGTCCCAACTGCAGAAAGGACAGAATCTATCCAAAAAAGAAACTCCTAGAGTGAAAGCCTCTGGATCCACACTGAGCAAAATACAACTTTCAGATTTGATTATAGACCTTGTGGGAATTAGACATCCTAACCTTAAGCATAGGGAAAACACTTAGGAGGTGCACCTTTCCCTTAAAACCTGGGTTTTAACATCCATGCCAATAAAGCCAGCAACTAAGAAGCAATGTGGCTAATCGGTCTTTAAGACAGCAGATCCAGACAGTCTGGCAGAGCCCACAGTGCATTTGCGAGAAGTTTTAGTAGGTCAGCATGGCACGTTCTTCTGGGCCAATCTCATGCTATGAAAACTACTGGAATTCCTGCCATCCTGCTAGTGTGAATCAGTTGAGAAAGAAACTTCAAGGGAAGAAAAAACATAGATCAGGGTATACTAATCCCAGGGAGCCACCAGTGCATCCACTGCTTCCCTCAGCAGATCCCTGGACCTGAATACAAATCTTTCCAGCTTATTGCTGAATCTGAAGGCCAGCAGGTGCACATCTGGTATCTCCCACCCATGACACAGGTTCTGGAACCACTCCAAGTGCAGAGACCACTCTCCTGGGACCAGCAGCTGTCTGAGAAAATCCGCTTGCCAATTATTCATGCCAGACATGAACACAGCTGACAAAGCTGGAACATGTTGTTCTGCCCAAGACAGTATTTTCTTTACATCTTTTGCGGTGAGCTTTTATGTTCTTCTCTGATGATTGATGCAAACCACCATCTCTGTGTTATCTAGGTGAATCCAGAATGGATGACCTGATAGCTGGTCAGTTCAACACCTTATAGTCAAATTCCTATCAAATTGATCAGAAGGCAAAGTTCCACAAAAGACTTAGCTGATCATACACTATACAATCTGATTGTACATTCTCCCTGTGTAATACGAGGACAAACCTAAACAATTCATTCAATTTGTATAAAATTAGGTGGGCTCTTGTATTATATAGTTGATGGTGGACCTAAAAGAGATTGTAAAATGTATGGTCATCCTTAAGCCTAGTACACACTATCAGTTTTTTTTTTCATTCAACCCAGCAGGCTGAATGAAAAAAAACCTGAAGAACTCGGGAGGAGATCCTGTACTAACAATCAGATGTTAGTTCAGCTATCTCCACACAGAGCTATTGTGTTTAGCTATTGCCGATCGGCAGACCTTTTTTCGGTCATGCCCCTTTGACATTAGTCGGACCGGCTGCCACACGCGGGGCTCTATTGAACTGGCCGATAACCACCCAATATTGGACCCATGTGTAAGGGGCTTAATTTCTGTGCACCAACAGGGTGCAGACCTCCCCCCAGGTTGGTGTCCATCATCAGGATTTTCCAGAACACGGGAATGAATGACTTCTCTGAGATCAGACCCAGATTTCAAAGCCACCAGGACAAGGACAGCCTGATACTTGGTGTCAAAGGAAACCATTTTTTTTTTTTCAGAGACAGAAGCAACTTGTCCCACAATGGCAGAATGCCATATTGCAGATTCCTTGAAACCGGAATCTACCATGAAACTGGGTCAATGTACTTGCCTCAAAAGAAGCTATTATCAGACCAAATATTTTAATGCAATAGCAGAAAGTGAGAGGGTTCCTGGACTGGCGTGCATGAACCCAAGACTGAAGAGTCTGATGTTTTTTTTTTCAACAGAATGAACACCTTAGTTTGGTGGTAAGTGTCAGTGATGGCTTCTGAAGGTTCAAGGTTCACATTGTGCTAGCCATCTGACCCTTCAAGAGGAGGTTATTCAAGTAACCCAAAAGAAAAACCCACTATCGGGATACCTTGAGAATGTACTGGAGCCAGCAACTTAGTAAACAAGGAAAATTTGTTTTTTCAAAACCTCTGCAATTCGCCCTGGCATGCTGTCAATTAACTTCTGGGCCAATTCCTGACTGATGGCAGCCCATTCTTGCATAATAATGTTTGGAGTTTGTCAGAATTTGTGGGTTTTTTTTGTTCACCCTCCCCCTTGAGGATTGACCACAAGTTCTCAATGTGATTAAGGTCTGGGGAGTCTCTTGGCCATGGACCCAAAATTTCCATGTTTTGTTCCCCAAGCCACTTATTTATCACTTTTGCCTTATGGCAAGGTGCTCCATCATGCTGGAAAAGGCATTGTTCCTCACATAACTGTTCTTGGATGGTTGGGAGAAGTTGCTCTCGGAGGATGTTTTTGTACCATTTTTTTATTGACGGCTGCGTTCTTAGGCAAAATTGGGCGTGAGCCCACTCCCTTGGCTGAGAAGCAATCCCACACATGAATGGTCTCAGGATGCTTTACTGTTGGCATGTCACAGGACTGATGGTAGCGTGCACCTTTTCTTCTCCGGACAAGGTTTTTTCTGGATGCCCCAAACAATCAGCAAGGGGATTCACCTGAGAAAATGACTTTACCACAGTCCTCAGCAGTCCAATTCCTGTACCTTTTGCAGAATATCAGTCTGTCCCTGATGGTTTTCCTTGAGAGAAGTGTCTTCTTTGCTGCCCTTCTTGACACCAGGCCATCCTCCAAAAGCCTTCTCCTCACTGTGCATGCAGATGCACTCACACCTGCCTGCTGCTATTCCTGAGCAAGCTCTGCACTGGTGGTGCCCCGATCCTGCACCTGAATCAACTGTAGGAGACGGTCCTGTCGCTTGCTGGACTTTCTTGAGCGCCCTGAAGCCTTCTTCACAAATGCAGTGGAAATGTTTTTTTATGGAATTAAGTTAATTTTCATGTCAAAGAGGGACTTAGCAATTAATCTGATCACTCTTCATAACATTCTGGAGTACATGCGAATTCCATCACAAAAACTGAGGCAGCAGACTTATTGAAAACGAATATTTGTGTCATTCTCAAAACTTTTGGCCATGGGTGTACAGTAAGCATTTAAAGCGTTAAGATCAAAAAAGGTGTGAATTCCACCTTTGGGCACGGGAGCAGTGAACAGTTTAATGTAAACACCCTAAAAACAGTCCTCACCAGAAACTGGGGATATGACCCCCTTGTGTAAAAGTCCAGAGAACGTGTGATGGAGACAGGTTAAGCCCTGAAGAGATATCAGACGATTGAAGATAAAAAGCAAGGAAGGGGCAGGGAACAATACTCTAACTTGTAACCCTAGAACACCACTTCCAAGGCCATCAGCTATTCCCTTATTCTGAAAAGCATGGGCACACCTTCATGCCAAAGGTGGTCCTGTCAGTGGATGTGGTAAATTTGGAATGTCAGGTCCTGGGTGTAGTTGGAGAAACAAGATTGGAGGGTCCCGGTGTAAAAGTTCAGGGCGTAGTGAAGCGAAAGAGATGCTTCCAAGATGTAGCAAAGGTCTTGCAAGGATAAGCCTCGGGCTTTTCCCACTAAGGAAGGTGATACTCTGACTCCCAGCAGCATCCTTGATAATAGCATCCAATGTGGATGCAAATATTGTCCCATGAAGGTCAGCTGGAGTCGACACTTCTTGCAAACCGTCCAGCACTTTATCTAGACAGCCCTGCACAAGTGCATTGACAGAAAACCAATATGGGACCACAAGCAAGTGACTTTTAGCAAGAAACGGAAATTCAAAACCAAGGATATCTGGCCCATGTGATTGAGTCAATGTCAGCATTGGTCAGATGGTGTTTAAGGAGTTTAACCCATTTAGTCATGGTTTGGCATAGGAGAAGTACAGGCATAACTGGGTAAAAGGCAGAGGCTGTCAAAGAGAGCATGACCCAAGATACAGCTAACATTCTCTGTCAGTGGGATCCTTAAAGGAAAGGGCGTTCTGCACCGGAAAAGCAAGCTCCTTGTTATGGCGAGAAAAGGCTAGATGCATAGCTAAAGGCCCGTACACACGATCAGACTTTTTGACAACCAACATGCAAATTAGCTGTTTTGGACCAACATCCGACCGTGTGTACACTCCATCGGACCAACTTTTTCCAGGTTTCATCGGACTTTTGTTGGCTGTGCGAACGGACCAACTTTCTGCCAACAAAAGTCCGATGGACCAAAGTCCGACGGACCAAAGTCCGACCGTGTGTACACAAAACCAACGGACTTTTGTTCAAAGTACAAACACGCATGCTCAGAACCAATGCAAAAGATCAGACAACAATATAGAAGTTGACCAAAGGTGGCGCTGGAGTATTCGAACGTCCTCTTTTGAAGTGTCGTCAGTACGTTGAAACGTCACTACGCTCGTGTTGGTTGCCTAAAAAGTCCGACCGTGTGTATGCAATACCAATTTGGGGCCAACGCCCTTTGGACAAAAATCCACGGGAAAGTTGGTCCACGGTCCGATCGTGTGTATGAGGCTTAAGACTGACTAATTAGGGTATAGTGCCAACTGTTTAAGAAATGCAAAAACCCCATCAGGGTACTTGCAATTCTCATACAGTAACAACTCAAAAAGAGGGTGAGAATGGAAGATTTTGATGGCCATAGGGGCTATGTACGCCTCAAAGCTAGATCAAGCACCGACAGAAACGACAGGCCAATCTTCCAGTTTTAGCATGTGGTGCACCACATCAATAAATGCTGAAACGATTTCCTAAATTAGGAGTGATAGCAGAATAATGCTAATCCTTAGGCCCCTTTCACACTGGGGCGGGGAGCCGCGGTGACGGTAAAGCAGCGCTATATTTAGCGCTGCTTTACCGTCGTTTTAACCGCGGTATTCAGCCGCTCGCGGTGCGGTTTTACCCCCCGCGAGCGGCCGAAAAAGGGTTAAACACCCCCGCAGAGCGCCGCCGCAGCGGTATTTCCGCGGTTTCCCATTCAAATCAATGGGAAGGAGCGGTATAGGAGCGGTGAACACACCACTCCTATACCGCTCCAAAGATGCTGCTAGCAGGACTTTTTTTGCCGTCCTGCTAGCGCACCGCTCCAGTGTGAAAGCCGGGCTTTCACACTGGAGTTAAAGGGGCCGGATTTTTTCAGGCGGTGAACAGGCGCTATTTTTAGCGCTGTACCGCATGAAAAACGCCCCAGTGTGAAAGGGGCCTTAGGGAAGAATTTATCAGTTAGCCACTTGAGTGATTCAGTGTCACAGTTGGAAGCAGCCAAGGCTACATATCAGGGGGTAGTGCATTTCCAGCCTCTGTGGCCTGGACCAAAAATCAGATCGGCAATCTGCATTATAAAGTTTTGCTTGACTGTAGTAAAAAAACCTCCAAGAATGTAGCCGGCCCAGCAACTCCCAGTCAGTTACATGAGCGGATGAACAATAGGATCTTCACCACCAATTCACATTGCATTGCAACGAGGCCTGTAACTATCAGAGAGAACAGAAGGGGGTTAGGAAGCAGTGCAACTCTTTACACATTACACTAGCAGTTGCTGCTTGTGTATATGGTATTGTAAACTGCAACATAATTTCTTGGTGCTATAGAAGTGAATCGAATGCTCATAGGAGAAGTATTTCCACAATTGTAGGTGAAATAATAATATGCGCTTTAGGAAACAGAGAAGAGTGTGCCTAAAAGATGAAAAGATAACCCAGAAGCCCCCTTTATATATTATTTTATCTGCCAAGGGTTTGGTTAACCTTGGTAGAATTATGCACACTGCACAAAGAACCCATCTTACCCTAGATCTCAAATTTTTTTACAGCAGCTTTATTATCATCTTTGTTCCAAGTTCTCCAAAATAAGCAGTAGTTCTGTAACCTAGAGTCCAGTTCTGACTGCAGAATAGACAATTGTACACTAAAGTGCTCTGGTTTAAAGGTTAAAGTGCATCTAGGAGACAAAATGTTTTGTTTCCGATAGACCAAGAGCATTTGGCTCTTGGTTGCGCTGTTACCCTATTTACTTGAATGGGTTGCTTTTGCTGGTGGTACTGTCAATCAAACGCGGCATATTTCCTGCGGCTGCAGCATGTGTAAGACCTCAAGCGATTGCAAGTTATCTTTCAGGTGGGCAGTAAAACTGCAGCTCAACTGCCTGTTTTTACTGTCTCCCGTGTGAACCAGACCTAACCCATGGGACTGTATGTGGTGTGGTGCTATTAATTTAGAATGGCACAAATTCAATAGCTGGCAGAGCAGCGTGACTCATATGTTCTGCGCTGCATTACAGAATTACTACGGGTACATTCATCCATTGTGGTGTTCTGTGAGCCCATTCAGAATTAATGGGCTGCGTAAGCACAATGCAGGTTAAAGTGGAGTTACACTCAAAAGTTGAACTTCTGATTATCCGTGTCTCTCTCTCTCTCCCCCCCCCCCCCTCCAATGCCACGTTTGGCACCTTTCAGTGGGGGAATGGGTACCTATTTTTGACAGGTCCCCTTCCCCACTTCCGGAGACAATGCCATCCCTCGGAAGTTCGGCTTTGCGCACGCGCAGCAGGGTAACGGCTGTGAAACAGAAAGGCTTCATCGCCGGTTTCCCTTACTAGGCATGGCGGTGGTGGCAGCACCCAACAGCCAATTTGAAAATTGTCTGGGGTGTCGACGTTGTGGGAACCCTGGACAGGTAAGTGTCCTAATATTAAAAGTCAGCAGCTACAGTATGTGCAGATGTTGGCTTTCAATTTTTCGTAGGGGGGGGGGGGGGGGGGCAGAACTCCTCTTTAAAGTGTGAATGGGCTATTAAACTGTATTTGAAACCGTAAATAATTTGTTTTAGAGTAGAAAATGGTTAAAACTGTTTTTTTTTTTTCTGTCAGTCAGATATCCCTTTACTTCCTACTCTAGAAATACAACAGGAAATAAGAGGAAATCTCCCCAAAGCAGTATTAAACCCAAAGCTAAAAATGTATTATATTGCAGCTTATCAATCATTAGATGTGGTGGTTGCATCAGTTTTCTTTGACTTTGTTCACCTGGTGATCTGGCCAGTAGCACACCTCCTGTATTAATGAGATACCTCCAGAGGAATGGGCACAGGAGGCGCAGCATTGTCCGTTCTTGGGGGTAGGGTAGTGATAAATGTATTAGCGGATTTAGGTACACCAACAAACTGAAGCCAAACTCCAGCTCACACTTACTATATTCAGTTAGAACCGTGTTATTCTCTCTCTTTCTCCCCACCCCTATGGGATAAAGATTTTACATGAATAAATAAAAGCTGATCACTTTAATCATCCCTGCCAGTGTTAAGCAGTTTGTCTCATCCATGTAAACTGATACATTCTGCTAGAATGCTTGAGCTTGTTTTAAAAAAAAAAAAACTTGCTGGTTGAATTATCATGAAAATGATGGCATAAAGAAAATAAATGCAGCCATCATCTAAAAATTGGTAAGCTGCAACACAATAAGGCCTCATACACACAGACGTTTTAAAAAACAGGCTGTAAAGCTAGGAACAATGCCTGGAAAAAAATCAGCGTTAAAAACGCGATTTTATTAGCGTTTTGCTGTGGCGTCAATGCGCGTTTAACGCGTTAAGACTAAGGCACGTTTGTTTAAAAGAACGTCCCTCTGCTATTTTCCACTCTCAAATTACCCACATAAACATTTTTACAGCTTAAAAACGCTGACGCTAAAAAACGTTCGTATAGCGTTAATGTGCGTTTTTGAGCTTTTTCCAGCGTCAGCGTCAAAACAGCTCTAACGCTGGAGCCTCTGAAGGTGCTGGTCCTTGGTTTTTTTTGGAGCTTAAAAACGACCATGCCTGTTACAGCTCAAAAACGCCATGGTGTGTATGAGCCCATTAAATAACATGGAGTTGCCTTCTTAAAGTGGAAGTAAACCCATCGATTTAACAGTTTAAAAAAAAAAAAAGGCATGCCGGGAATGCTAACTGCACATTGGCTGTGCTCTCAACCAAACAGTCAAACCATCCAATGGCTTGTGTTATAACGGATCACATGTGCAGCACTGTGGCAGTTGAAGGTTAAGCAGAGGCAAAGATGGCAGCTTCCTTGGCTGAAAACGATAGGGGGGTTTACTTCCACTTTAAGCAGCAAAAAAAGCTCAAAAAAGCCACTGTTAAAACGTCTGTGTGTATGAGGCCTAAATGTTTTTCTTTTGGGATAAGTTCACCTTTGGGAACATGTACCCAGTGCTGCATCATCTCCCAAATCAGCCGCCTGTAGTGACTCCCTGATTTCATCGTGATTTATTCATTGATAGAGTTCTATAAATGGAAAAACTACAAGTACCTACAGACTTTGTGACTGTCGGCTTGTAGTTCTCCATAAAACTACCAGGGCGCCGCTGAACGCTTTACTCTAGGTAGTTTATTAACGCTTCTGGTCAGTTTGTAACTGCCAGGCTGTACAAGTAAACAGTTTACACTGACAGTCTGCAAGATCCGTGCATTGCAACCACAATCTGCTGATCATAGGGGCAATGCTTTACCAGCACCTTAAAAAAAAAAAAAAAAATAAAAATAAAAAAAAAAAACACACCTGTAAAAAGATGTCCAGTTATTTTTTTTAGAGGTCAACTTATCCTTTAATACTACTTGTCATAGAAAGGGGTGGCAGCCATTGGAGGATTTTCTCTAACCTCTTGCTTGGACGATAACTCAAAATTTCTTTGGCCAGCTTCTGTTGAAGGCTCCTGACCGATTAAAGGTGTGCTGGCATAAGGGGGGGCTGTCCCCCTTTTGAGAGCATAATCGAAATCTCAGGGAAAATCGCTATACTAACATCAAATTTTTGGTACAGCGGATCCAACCTGAGCGGTCAGTTTTTTTTTTGTTCAATCCGCTGGGTTGAAAAAATAAAACAATTGTGGTTTGTACCAAGCTAAAGGCAACCCATATAAATTAGCTATTTTTTATTTTTTTTTCCTTCAATTCAACCAGGGGGTGAACCAGAATAAAATAAATGATCCGATTCCCACCCACACATTTGAGGTGGATGGGGGAATCACTCCTGTTGTGCTACTGTGTTCTGACAGCAGGGAGATTTCCCCACTGTCAGAATACAATGGTCAGTGCTGGTGGCACTGATCAATTGAGAATAGCCTAACAGGTTAGTTGTACAGAAGTCAATCGGAATCTCGACTCTTGTACAACCAAGGTGCCAATACATACAACCGGTCCCTGGAATTTAGATCCACGTATGCTTAAGGAAGCTTACCCCTTCCTTATTTCACTCACAACTAAAGAAAGAAAAAAAAAAGTTCAGATTTACAAAACACATTTGAAGTTGACTAGTGGCTGTATTGGAGATGTAAACTTAGTACACACTTTGCTGCATCAGGCTTTGCGTACATGAGAGATAGTATGGAGCCTGCAGTGGGTGCGTTTTGGAACCCTTCCTCTGCATTAAAAAACAGGGTAGCAGAAGAGAATCCAAATACATTAATGAGGTAATAGACAGAAGCAATGACCATTGTATTCTGACAGCGGGGAAGTGTCCCCACCGTCAAATCACTATCTCAGCAGGAGCGATTCCCCCATCCACATTTATTGGGTGGATGGGGGGGACAGTGTCAGTTTTTTGCATTCAACCTGCTGCTTGAACAAAAAAAACAAAAATACTGAATCATCTATGGGCTGCTTCTTCAGCACATCGACTGCCTTGAGAGTTGTAAATTCCACATAACCGAAATACAGCCCTACTCCAGCAAATTATGTAATTCAGTTCAATCTCTGTGAGAGAACAGGAAAAGTGAACAAATGACGGTGCCAGTCAGAGCGGGGGATGCGGTTGGCGAATAGGAGTGTCCAAGCTGGTGAACAAATACAGTGAACCTGCCAGGAGATTTCCAAATGAAGGAGGCATAAGGAAGCAGGTCTGAGAGCAAGACAAGAAGCCTTTCCCATTGCACTGTGTAGATGCATGCTGCCAGGAAGGGCTGTAATTGATGCAGACTACAATACTAAAACACTAGTAAGTGCGGCTGCCAGAAATATGTAAATACTCCTTTTCCTTATTTTCATTTCCTGGCTTCATTTGTTTTTCTTCTTAAAGTGGAATTGCAGTCAAAATGTTTTTGGATTATGCATATAGAACCCTCACTAGTATTTTGTTCTCTCATCCTGACCCTGGTGGTCCCCCCACTACCTATGCCAGGGATCCTCAAACTACGGCCCTCCAGCTGTTGCAGAACTACACATCCCATGAGGCATTGTAAAACTTGACATTCACAGACATGACTAGGCATGATGGGAATTGTAGTTCCTGAACAACTGGAGGGCCGTAGTTTGAAGACCCATGACCTATGCGATTAACAGAACAGGAAAATTAAAGGAATCCCTCCAATAGAGACAGACCACAATATTTTTTTTTTTTTTTTTTTAAAGGAGAGTAGGGAAGGGCAACTCATGTGTGTATGGCACTTTTGGGGAGATTTCCCTCTCTTCAGCCTCAGCTTGTCTAAAAGCAGTGAGTATGGAAAGTATTTACAGAACTTTCTGCAAACTTTAAGGCCTTTAAATAACTCGTTGCAGTTTGGGAACCAGCTGACATTGAGCATGCTACACACAAAAAAACAAAATATAATCAAAAGTGAACAGGACATGTGTAGTATGCTCTGTCCTACTCCCCAGTTGCTGCATTTGCCAGTAATTTCAGACTGCCAAAATGACAGCCAGAGCTGCGGTGTAAATACAGAGACTGCTGTAAAAAAAACAAAAAAAACAAACAAACAAAAACAGACTTTCCGATATGGTTTATAAACCTTCACATTTATGCACAAGCAAATCGACATGCGCACTGCTGTATGTTGTATATGCTTGCTTTTCTGGTTATTATGGATTGAGAGTAAAACATCCAGGACTAGGGAAGTCTTATGTTGTGCTACATATTGACGAAAAATGCAGAGAACTGCATGTATACACATTCATTTCAATGTGCTGGCTTAATGAGGAAGTAAACTTTCCTCTCTAAAACTTTTACCTATAGGTAGTGTAAATATCTCCCAAGCAGTCACCGTTTAGGAGATATTTACATTACATGCAGCCATTGACACCACTGGCGAAACGCGCTCTGAAGGAATGGGCAGCCGTGCCGTTCCGTCTGAGCCCGTGCCTTGCATAAATCGGCAGCTCCCGTGCGGGAGTGTCATTGTGGCTTCGGCTAGTCACAGAGCCGGAGTCCACGAACACGGAAGCAAGACAAGTGAAGATGGGAGCCCACTGCAGCTCAGATCTCAGCGAGGTAGGGCTTTGTTTTAAGGCAAGTTAAACATATACGATGCATACTAGCACAATATGCCTTTGGGTTGTTATACAACTCACATGTCACTTTATTGCACTTTGAGGAGAGCAGCTATTGCTATATATATTACACACACGTTAAATTTATTTTTTGTTATTATCTAGCCATAGCACAGGGTTCTCTCTTTTTTCACATTGTGCCTTTACCTTGCGCTTTACCATCATTTTAGTGGCGCTATTTGGCGGCCAGCAGGGCACTTTTAACCCCCGCTAGCTGCCAATGAAGGGGTTAAATGCACCAGTGTATCGCCGCTGCCGAATCGCTTTGGCAGCAGTGCCCATTGATTTCAATGGGCAGGAGCAGTGTAGTATAACACCGCTCCAAAGATGCTGCTTGCAGGACTTTAACATCCTGCCAGAGCATTGCCTCAGTGTAAAAGTGTTTCAGGTGCGTTACAGGCGCTATTTTAAGCCCAAAAGACGCTGGTGTTTGAGGAGTCTAACGCGTGTACACAAAAATGCTCTACATTCACTTAGTTGCTCTGCTATGGCGGGGCTATTTACTGCATAACCCAGAGGTATGTTAACACTGTCTTTTTCTTTGCTGCCTTCTGTACAAAACTTTTTTTTTAACTTTGGATACAAGGGTTAAAATCCGGTGCTAGTTTTTTTTTTTTTTTTTTTTTTTTTTTTTTTTAAATGTTGTGTACCATTGGGGAAACTTCCCTTCACTTCCTGTCCCAGAGATTCACCAGAAAGTTTGAGAAAATCTCCCAGAGGGAGGGCAATTGTCTTGACAGTTGTCCCTGGAACAGGAATCCTTTATTGGAAGATTTCATGCATCTCTCATTATGGGACAAGGGACACCGGTACAAATATAGGGGGTCAATCTTCCTAAGGGGGGGGGGGAAACCCTTGGAAGTTTTAACCCTTTGCCACTATCCAAAACTGCCTACACTTTGGATGACCCAGTAAACCCTCGATTTTTATCTGCAATGTACCCAAGGCTGAATGACACAAAGATAAAAACACAGCAGAAAAAAAACCTCTAAATTGTGATCTAGATAAGATACAAAAAAAAATATTAAAATTAGACACTTCAGTTCAAATAAGACAGCAAAAAAGCAATTTTGTATGAAAACCAGGTGATTTTTATTATAAAAAAAAAAAAAACAATTCTCTCATTCATTTACTCCTATATACAACATACAATCCTATCAGAAAACATCCATAAATTGTACAGAGTTCCTGTTATGAGGTATTGCCTGTACTGAGAATATATTTTATTGGTCTACACCAGGGATCCTCAAACTACGGCCCTCCAGCTGTTGTGGAACTACACATCCCATGAGGCATTGTAAAACTCTTACATTCACAGACATGACTAGGCATGATGGGAATTGTAGTTCTTGAACAACTGGAGGGCCGTAGTTTGAAGACCCATGGTCTACACTTATGCCTGCCATGCACACAACAATCAACCACTTTCAATTGCGAAGATAACCAAATGGATCAATGGATCTACCATTAAACAGCTTCCACTGAAAATGTGATCGAATGAAACCTGTTCGTGGAGGGATGCCTTGATCTTTGGTCTTTATTGAAAGCTGCTTGAAAGGGTTTACAATTGCCTGAAAATTGCCATGCTTATGACCAGTATAAAGCTGGCCATGTATGTGGAAATTTAAGTGAATTTCAACCACTTTCTATCCACAAGGAATAGCACATACAATTGCAAGTAATCACCGGAAACTAAGCAATGTACCACCCACGTTTTCAACTGACCACTAGAATTCGGCTGATTGTGTAAGCAAAGCTGGGCAATGAATTGAAAGGCTGAACTGAAAAAAAAAAAAAAAAAAACACACTATGGTGATTTCCCCGAAAAGTAATCATGTCATATTGTCACTTTGAATGGCAGCTTAAGTGGCGGTTCACACTAGTGCGATGCGAGAACCCTGCGAATCCAGTGCGGTTCCTGCATCGCACAGTGGTTCACAGAGATCTGCGAACTGCTGCGGGTGTCAATATAGTCAACGACACCCCCAGATTGGTCAGCAGATTGCAGTGCGAACTGTGACATGGTGCAGGAATCGGATCCCATAAGTGTGAACACCCATGCGATCCAATTTCAGTGCGGAACAAAAAAAAAAAAAAAAAAAAAAGGGTCCTGCACCATTTTGGTGCAAATGTGTAATGCGATTTCAGACAGTTTGTATGGCTGAAATCGCATCGCACAGACATCGCATGTGATCTGAACAGCAATGCAGTGCAAATCACATGCAATGTCTGGCATCGCACTAGTGTGAACCGGGCCTTAGGGTGTGCCCCCTGGATGGCTGTATTTACCAATAACCTCAGGTGACGCTCAACTGTGGCAACATATTCACTGGTAATTATAGACCGATTACACGCTCAAAAGGTCCCATTATTTATTTATTTTTATTCCTAAACTGAATGCTAGGCTGAACAGAAACATGTTCAGTAAGCATCTGAAAAGCATTGGAGGAAAAAAAAATGCATCAGCTACTAAAAGCAACCTTCAGTTATAGTGTGCAAATGGTGAATTACAATTCTTAATGGGAGTCCTGACTAAATAAACAAGCATTCACTAGGCTTCATCAGGCTTTAACCGCTTCAGCACCGGGCCATTTTACACCCTTCCTTACCAGAGCACTTTTTGCGATTCGGCACTGCGTCGCTTTAACTAACAATTGCGCGGTCGTGCGATGTTACACCCAAACAAAATTGACGTCCTTTTTTTCCCACAAATAGAGCTTTCTTTTGGTGGTATTTGATCACCTCTGCGGTTTTTATTTTTTGCGCTATAAACAAAAGAAGCGACAATTAAAAAAAAAAAAAAAAAAAAAAAAAAAAAAAAAACACAATATTTTTTACTTTTTGCTATAATAAATATCCCATTTTTTTTTTAAAAAAAAAACTTTTTTTTACTCAGTCTAGGCCGATACGTATTCTTCTACATATTTTTGGTAAAAAAAAAAAAAAAAAAAAAAAAAAAAAAAAAAAAAAAAAATCGCAATAAGCGTATTGATCGGTTTGCGCAAAAGTTATAGCGTCTACAAAATAGGGGATAGATTTATTGCATTTTTTTTTTACTAGTAATGGCGGCGATCTGCAATTTTTTTTTCCTGACTGCGACATTGCGGCGGACACTTGACACATTTTTGGGACCATTCACATTTACACAGCGATCGTTGCTATAAAATTGCATTGATTACTGTGCAAATGTGACTGGCAGGGAAGGGGTTAACACTAGGGGGCGCTGCAGGGGTTAAAATGTTCCCTAAAGGTAGTGATTCTAACTGTGGGGGGAGGGGACTCACAAGGGGAGGAGACCGATCAGTGTTCCTCCGTACTGGGAACACATGATCGGTCTCCTCGCCACTGACAGGACGTGGAGCTGTGTGTTTACACACACAGCTCCACGGTCCCCCATGGTCCCGTTGTTTTAACGGGCAATCGCGGGTGCCCGGCGGACATCGCGGCCGCCGGGCACGCGCACCGGGTCCCGAGCGACGCCGCGCGCGCCCCCTAGGCGGCCGGGAATGGGAGGACGTCATATGACGCCCACCCAGGATGGGAGATCCACCTGCTAGGCGTCATATGTACATGGGCGGGGATGTGAAGGGGTTAAGCAAGCCCCAGCAGTTTAAAGAGAACGGTTAACCTTTAGGTTTGGGTCACACTGCTGCGACTTAGGCCCCTTTCACACTTATACGACTTGTCCCACGATTTGGGACTGCAAAGTAGCATGACAAGTCGTCCCCCATGATCTCCAATGACAGCCATTCATATTAGTACGACTTCAAGTCATTCTGACTTCAAAGTAGTCCCTGCACTACTTTGTTCCGATTTTGATGCCACTTACACAGGCATTCCTTGAAATTGCGTCAAAAATCGTGTCAAAAATCATGGCAAAATCGCGTGACTTTGAAGTCGCACAAGTGTGAAAGGGGCCTTAGGATCTGACTTTGAGACCCAAAGTCGCAGAACATGTGAAATGTCATGCATCTCTACAAGAGCCGTTCCGATTGACACTACTGAAGTCGCTGCAACTTCAGAAAGGTTTCTGTACTACTTTGATAAGACTTTTACACACTCTGGCATTGAAGCCATGTCAAAGTCAGATCAAAGTCACTTCAAAAGGTGAACTCCTAAGCTGCACTGAAAAATCGCACAATTCTGGAGTGGGCTAGCGTGAAAGGAGCCTTAAAATAGGTACGCACTACGCACTATTAGAAAATTGGGTGAACTATCACCCAGTTTTCCTCGATGTTTCACAGCAAGTCAGAACCAAGGATGGAAATAATGTACAAAAATTCTCGTATGATAAAAAGGCTTTTTTTGTTGTTTATGGTTTCTGACCATGCGCAGTCATTTGTATTTTTTTTTTTTTTCTTTACAATAACAGTACACATTAAAAAGGAAAATACTTTGTTCTGTTCCTGTATACGAAAAGTTTTGGAGTTGGTCCCTTTGGAAATTTTCTTTTGGAAAGTCCGAATTGGATGTCGAAAGTTGTGTACACACTATATGAAAATCAAACGATCGTGCCTCGTATGGAATTTCATAGTGTACCCAGCTTTCTAGTGATCATGCAAACAGATCAAACATACAGTATATCTCTGAACTTATGACTTACATTGCTCACCTTCTTACATGATTTTTTAATAACAAGGTTGGTCTTTATTAAGTAAAGTATCACAGTACAAGGTATAGTACGGCAAACAGAATTGTGACAGTCAATGACAACATACATAAGTGATACATGCTACTACAGTAGTCAGATATATACTCCTGCATTAATAAAGCAACTACATTTCAAAGCTTTCTGATAAGGATAGATATTATCGTGCTTTTCCCCCTAATAAGAAAGGGGGAGGGAAAGGGGGGAACAAGGCCCCCGCCGCCCATCCAGCCTAGCGTCAAAGATCGCCCCCGTGTTCCATACACTGACTCTTAGAACTGTTCCAACCAGGGTGTCCAAAGCCGGTAGGGGGGGGGGGGGGGGGGGGGGAAGATGAGATCCAAGTCCTGAGAATTTCTCTTCTGGCGTAAAAAACACCAGAAGAGAAATCAGCAGCCTAGTGTACCTGGGCCTCTGTTCGTCTTCGTGAATGCCCAGCAGCGCTAGTTCGGGCGTCATCGGTACATCAAGCTGCAGACGTATATTAATGCATTCAAAGACTGCTGACCAAAACCTCACTATCTGCGGGCACAGCAAAAACATGTGTATAAACGTACCTTCTGGGGACTGACACCTGGAACAGTTAGGCGTCCTATGCGGATAAATCCTGTGTAGCCTCTGCGGGGTGAAATATACCCGGTGCATAAATTTAGTGTGTACTAGCCTATCCCTAGAGGATATCACTAACTTCGCCCCATCTTCAAAACATTCTTCCCACAATTCCTTATCTAGACTCGTGATATTATTGTGCCATTTGCCCCAAAGGGTGTTCATCTTAGGAGAGTCCGCCCCCAGTAGAATAAAATATAAAGTGGAAAGGGTTTTTACTAGCGTTTTCTGGGCAAGGGTCTCTTCAACAGGGTCTGACTGCAACACTACCTCCCCCGGGAACTGAGCCCTGACTGCATGCCTTAACTGAAAGTACCTAAATAACATGTGCTCCGGCAACCCGAACTTCGTTACCATAGCCCGAAAGGGAAGCAAGAGGCCCGCCCGGAATATATCCCGGAGTGTCCTAATTCCATAACTGGCCCATAGCTGCGGGTCCGGGATAGACCTAAGGTGCTTCAAAGAGGGATTCCCCCGCAGAGGAGTGTGGGGAGACCACTGGGTCGGTGCCAGGAATCTCTTCCGCGCAACAGCCCAGACTTTCAGGGTCACTTTGGTGGCACTCGGAAGAGAGGGGTAAGCTGCTGGCCCTCTGTACACCAAGTTACCTAGTTCAGTCAGGGAGCCTAATACGGCTGCTTCTAGACAGGTGGCAGCATTCGACCCAGATTGCTCAAACCACCACCTCACTGTGACAAGTATTGCCGCCCAGTAGTAAGTCATAAAATTAGGAAGTGCCAGCCCTCCGCAGCGCACGGGGAGTTGAAGTGTAGATCTGGCCAACCTCGGGGGAAGCGCCTCCCCACAGGAAGGAACCAATGAACCCCTCAAGTTCCTTGAAAAAGGAACCAGGGAGCCACACCGGACTGTTCCTGAAAATATAATTAAATCTAGGTAGGTATAGCATCTTGATGACATTAATTTGTCCCAATAAGTTTAGGGGGAGGTCCCTCCATCTAGTACAATGGTCCTTAAGCCGTGTGACAATGGGCTGTAGGTTAAGGCGATGAAAAGCCTGAACATCTCTGGACACCACTATCCCCAAGTATTTAAATTCCTCCACCCACAATAAGGGAGAGGAGATACCCCCTGACCTAGACTGAGGGTCCAAAGGGAAAAGCAGGGACTTAGACCAATTGATGTTAATTCCTGAGAACTTCCCGAACTCATTAAAGATCTCTAGGGCAGTCTGAAGAGACGATTCAGCGTCATGCAGGTATAGCAAAGCTTCATCTGCATACAGGGAGATTTTCTCCTCCAGAGGGCCAACCCGGAATCCCTGGATCGCCCCTGACTCTCGAATCCTGGCGGCCAGGGGCTCGAGAGCCAGAGCAAAAAGGCTGGGCGATAGAGGGCAGCCCTGCCTAGTGCCCCTCTGGAGGAGAAAAAACTCTGAGAGGGTGTCATTAGTACGAATCCTGGCTTTAGGGGACTTATACAACAACATACCCAACCATGCCAGGAACTTCGGGCCAAAACCAAACCTCCTAAGTACCTCCCACAAATACTTCCACTCAACGGAGTCAAAAGCCTTCTCCGCGTCAAGGGAGGCTATGACTCTGGAGCCACTATTGTCATGGACTATCCCCAAGTTGAGAAAAAGCCTTCGAATGTTAATATCGGTGCCCTTCCCCGGCATGAACCCGGTCTGGTTGCGGTGCACCAGACCCTCTATCACTTTGGCCAGCCTAAGGGCCAGGATCTTGGCAATTAGTTTAGCATCAGCATTAATTAGTGAAATGGGTCTGTACGACGAGCATTCTTCCGGGTCCTTACCAGGTTTGGGCACCAATACCACCACCGCCTCAGTCATAGAATCAGGAAGCAGGTCGTGTTAAGAGAACTGGGAGAAAAGGGAGACCAGTCTAGGAGCTAGCATTTCCTGATGGACTGAGTAAAATTCAATAGGAATACCATCTGGGCCAGGGGATTTACCTGCTTGCATGCAGCTCATCGCTGTTTGGACTTCTTCTAGGGTAATGTCACTATCCAGGGTCTTCTGCTGGTCAGGGTCAAAGCTGAGGGAGGTCAACTAAGTCTAGATATGATGCCAGTTCCCTGTCTGCATAGGTGACTCTGGAAGCATACAATTCCTGGTAGTAGTGCATGAATCTGTTACTAATTGCCTCCGGGGTGGTCAAAGTGTCCCCTCCTGCATCCCTTAACCGACCTTTATGGGTCGTGGCAAATTGGCCCTTAGCTAACCATGCCAGAAGCCTCCCGTTCTTATCACCGAATTCGAACACCCTTTGGGTACTGGCTAGCATAGCTTTCTTGGTCATGTCAATCCGCAGCAGCGACAACTCCCGAAGAGTTCCCTGCCAGGGAGCATAATTTACCTGAGTAGGGTGTCTAACATACTCCCTTTCCATGGCCGATGCCCTGTCCTCTAATTGTTTAAGGGACTGCGTGTATTCGCGCTGCCTACCCGCAATCTTTTTTATATACGTGCCCCTAACCCACGCCTTAAAGGCGTCCCAGAGGACCTGTGGGTTAGCTGAATCTGTGTTGTGTATCCAATAATTATTACATAATTCCTCAGGCATGTCTTCCTGTATCCTCTCCTCCATAATCCAATATTTGGATAATCTCCATAGTCTCGGGCCTCCCAGAGGAGCCAACTGCACCTTTAACAATAGCGGGGCATGATCCGATATGCCACGGGAAAGGATCTCAGCAGAGGATGTCACCCGCAGCATATCAGATGACGCAAACGCCATGTCCAACCGTGACAATGTTCTATATGTCGCGGAGAGGCATGTAAACTGCCTGTCAGACAGGTGAAAGTGTCTCCACACGTCCGTCAGGTGAAAAGCAGAGGCCCATAGTGACCATCCAGTACTGGAGGAGGCGGAGGGGTGAAGCCTGTCCAGATCACTAGCCATCACCAAATTAAAATCCCCCACCACCAGCACTCTGCTGACATCAAGTTGCACCACTTTATGCATTAATTCATGAAGCACAGTGACATCAGCCGGGGGCGGCAAGTAAACACCAACTATGACATAGGGAAAGCCCCCTATTAGGGCATGCAGCAGGACGTAGCGCCCCTGGGGGTCCAATTTAACCTGTACCAATTGAAATGCTAGAGATTTGTGGATCAAGATACTGACCCCCCCTTGCATAGTTAGAGTATGTGGCATGGTAGTGAGCTGTGACCCATGCTCTTTTTAACCCCATAATCCTAGCACCAATCAAGTGAGTCTCTTGCAGTATGCATATTTTAGGGCAGTGTTGTCTGAGAAACCTAAATACCAGGGAACGTTTTATGGCCGAATTGAGTCCCCTGACGTTCCAGGACATTACAGTAAAATCAGCCATGAATTCGATGCAGCAATAAAAAGGAGGACTATACCCTCTAAAGCAGTGCAATACATTCCTGGAGAAGTGCAGGGTACCACCACCCGCCCAAAGTTGGCGAGAGACTGAAACCATGTCGGGCGGCACCTGCAGTCCCCCAGTAAGCCATCCAGTACAGAGAATAGATAACGTGTATAGCAGGGGTCTTCAAACTATGGCCCTCCAGTTGTTCAGGAACTACAATTCCCATCAGGCCTAGTCATGTCTGTGAATGTCAGAGTTTTACAATGCCTCATGGGATGTGTAGTTCCGCAACAGCTGGAGGGCCGTAGTTTGAGGATCCCTGGTGTATAGAGACCAACCAACCGTAAACAGAACCAACTTAAATAAAAAACATATCCCATTACCTCTTCTGGCGGCAACGGCCGACCTCCCCCCCCACCCCCCACCCCATGCTCTCCCAAACATCGGGAGGCATCTGAATCCCAAAAACGCAACACCCCTCATAAGAGGTGTACAGGCAGATCGGGAGGCGTGGGCCCGATCAGAACTACGCCAAAAAACTTACAAGTACAAGTTAGAGTAGAGTCCTTTCCCAGAACCACTCACTGGGTTGAGATGCTGGATCTAGTTCTTTTGCAGGTAAAAATGTAAAAACTAAGTTTCAAACCAAAAGAGAAAATAAAAAGGAAATCGTGATAAGAGGATGTGAATCGGAGGAGAAGGGGGCAGTGGAACCGCAACCTAGGCCTCTCTGTTGATCGGGTCTCTCCAGGAAATTAAGTCCTCTGAAGCAGGGCCTGGGTCAGATCAATATAGATAATCCGGCACAGTCCGTTGCAGGGTTCCCCACCGGAGAGTTTCAGGGGTCGCTGGGGCCCGAGGGACCAAGCTAAATGGGAGGGGAGACCCAGTCCAGCGGACGGGTTACAAAGCCCAACAGGGGAACAATATGAGGGGAAGCAATCCGCCGGTCATACCTCTGCAACAGTCCGGGCCCGACAAGTCCAGCGTACCGGCCTCTTACTACCGAATGCACACGCTCCTCATCCCGGCGGCAAGGTATCCATCCATGCGCTGACGTCTTTCGGTAGGTTGAAGATGCGGATCGTGTCGTCCACCACTCGCAGCTTGGCTGGGAACAGGATGCTGTATCGAATGTTCCTGGCTCGGAGTGCTGCCTTCACTGCGTCGAAGGACCGGCGCTGCCTCTGTCTCCAGGGTGTAGTCGGGAAACATCATCAGCCTGGTGTTTCTATAGTGGATGTCCCCAGCGGTTCTCGCGGCGCGGAGCAGTTCATCCCTGTCTCTGAAGTTTAACAGCCGGAGGATTAGCGTGCACGTGGGGGCCCCCTCTGGCCCAGGCCTCGGTGGAACACGATGGGCCCTCTCCACAGTGAAGTGGGGGGGGAGAGCTGGGCTGCGGGAAGGGCCGACCGGAGCAGGTCTTCCGTGAATGCCGTGGGATTGCGTCCCTCCACACCTTCTGGGAGGCCTACGATGCGGAGGTTATTCCTCCTGCTCCGGTTCGCGGCATCCTCGGCCCGGTACTCTAGCGCCTTCACCTTGGTCTGTAAGGCCCTGATGGACGCTTCATGGCTGGTAACTGCGTCCTGTGTCTCCGACGCGCTGCTCCACCGCCGCTATCCTAGAACGGATCTTATCCAGGTCTTGGCGTACCAGACCAACATCAAGCTGCACTGCTTCGATTTTATTTGTCAGCGCCGTCTGGCACATATTGATTGCCGCCATGACCTCCGGGATTCCAGGCGGTGCTTCCTCCTCGTGGTCCGTCTGCGACGCCATGCTGTTATGGCGTGGAGGAGTAGGCCGCAGCTCCGGGGCCCGAGTCTCAGGAGTGCCCTCAGCCGGAAGAAATTTCAGTTTTTTCCCCTTCTTTGGGCCTCCGGAGTACCTAGAAGGCATGCACAGGCTGTGTGCAACAAATGGGGTAGTTATCCTCTAGAATCGGATTAATTTCGGGTTCTTCTCCAGCAGAGCTCAGAGAGTGCGAGCGCTCAGTTTGGCATCCTGGCCACGCCCCCACCTTTTTACATGATTAAAGCCCGTGTTCCCACACCTCCTTTTCAAAAAAGGGCACTTGACTTTTAAAGACAATAGTGCTCACCACTATAACTCTGGTAAGAGAATAGCCATGGGGCAGGTCCTATAAATGGAAGTGGTTCTGTGAGCCATGGTCCATGTTAAGCTGGCCATAGATGGATTGAAATTCGGCCAGTTCAGCAGGGAATTTTGATTGGGTCCTGTTCCATTGATTGACAGCTCACAAATGGGCTTGCTGGAAAACTTTAGTTTGATCAGTGCTTAGGCAAATAGGCTGTAGTGCTGATCAGTGTATTCGGACAGCAGAGTGGTCCAACTGACTCCTCCACTATCAGAATACTATGACGGAGCAGGGAGGATTTCCACATACATCTTGAATGTGTGGATGGAATAAATGGAGCCATATAGGGCCAGCTTTAGTATAGAACCACATCAGTTCATCCATCTGTTTATTGCAGTTATTCATAAGTTGCTTACTGGCTGCCTTCCTGGGTAACTTCTCTGAGCTATCCAATTACCAGTGATGGATATACTGGTTTTGCATTTTAAGGATGACATTTGCTGGAAAAGACAGGAGGAACCTGAAAGAGAAAGGGGAATGGATGGAAAGCACCTGTGAAAGGCAGAAAATTCAGCTAAAATTAGGAGGTAGCAAGGGTTGCTTTAAAGGATAAGTTCACCTTTTGTAACATGTTACAGATTCACCAGCCCCCGGTCTGACAGCTAGCAGGGGGGGGGGGGGATCATCTCCTCTCCCCCCCCCCCCTAGCTGTCACAATCTGCAACAAATGCCGCAGTGCATGGCTCCGCCCACCCAGCCGCATCATCCATACAAATGGGAAAACTACAAGGTCCCACAGCCTCTGCGGCTGTCGGCTTTTAGTTCTCAATAACCTACTACGGCACTATTGAGCACTGTGGTAGTTCATTCATGCTTCCGGTCACAGTGTAACTGCCTGGTCGTATTGAAAGTATGGCCAGACAGATACGCCGACAGTCTGCAGGACTGTGGCATTACACCCACAATTTGCTGATTGCAGGCCAATTACAAAAAATAAATGCATATTTTTTTTACATGCAAAAAAGAAAGTGCATTTATTTTTTTCTAAAGGTGAACTTTTCCTTTAAAGCTTCAGTCAGCACTCCCACTAACCTATGGCTTCAATAAATGTAAAGTGATTAAAAGATTACATTTAATTGATTAAAAGATAAAGAAGCTGCACACTCAGGAAGTGATTAAATGAGCTGCTAAAAGTGCTTGGAAAAAAAAAAAAAGGGTTTAATATCACTTTAAAGCAAAGCTGGACATTGCCAACCACTGTGGTCAGCTCATATTGACAGTTGTTGCTCCTGAATCCTGTATTATCAGGAAACTCTCTAACCTGTCTGTATGTATGGATGGATACACCGACAACTGTGTAGCCATTACAGAAGTCTGCCCAGGACACAAAATTACCTTCTTTCCAACCAGAGAGATATAATACTGTATATGCCTTGCAAAAATAATGGATTATTGATTAAAGTGGTTGTATACCCTTACAGACCACTTTGACCTAGAGTTAAGCCTAGATTAAGGCTTATACCTGTAGGTGCAAGAAATCTCCTAAACTGAGTGCGCCGTTGCCAGCGGCGATCATGCCGTTAGTGGCATGCGCGGAGTGACGTCATTGCGGCTCTGGTCAATCACAGTGCCAGAGCCGCGATACCCGGAAGAGTGGACAGCGCTGGCTCCTGTGTCAGGTACGTGACACATAATGGACTACAATGCAATGCATAGTAGTCCATTATGCTTTATCTTTGCAGTCAAACAGAGGAAGTAAAACCCATCAGGGTTTACTTCCTCTTTAAACAGACTGTCAGACTGCAGAAAGCCATATGTAAATACACCATATTTCTAAGCCAATATGATACAAAGCAATACTGATTTTATTTTTTTCCCCCCTCTGGAAATACTCAATTTTCACGAATATATTTTCTAGGACAGATGTAGAATCTGATATTATACTAAAATATTTTTAGAATAGTGTGGACACACAAAATAACACAATATACCTGTGGATGTAATCCTAGTATATTTGTCATGTAATCTTTTCATGGCTGCAAATGTAGGATACTTTTATGAAGAAAGGTTTCAAAAGCATGGGTTGAGTTGTATCACAAAGGGTTATGTAGGGTATTCGGCCAATTCAAAGCAGAGACTGACATCCAAACACGGGCAGTGGTACAGTTTATCATAGCTTAAAGCTGGCCAGACATTATACCTAAACACTTTAGATTTACCTTCTGCAGTGCAAGGACCTGCCTGATGGTATACAAAGTGAGAGTGTTTAGGTTTGACCTCATATTATATGACTTTGGTAAAGGAAAATTGTATAACGTATGGCCAGCCATTGTGTTCCGGATGAGTATAAGCCTAGGGTGAGAAATGCGCAGCTACTGTAAGTGGAAAAGAGGGTCAACAATGCCCATTTGCATCCATACTGTGCCCATTTGCATGCCATAGGTCCCCTGAACTTCAAACTTGGTAGTTAAGGGTCCCTAGATGCCCCCTAGCTGCCGTCAAAATTTGGGGTCTCTGGACCCAAAGGGTCTCGAAATGACATTGCTGCAGATGGACACAGTTGACCGATTTGGGGCCCTGTATCTGCACACCAAATTTGGGGTTCCTAGCACCAAGTGGCCCCGAGATACGGGGCCCCAAAGTCGGGTCGGAAAATATCATTCTCTTCTGCAGAAAATGCTTGACTACAGTATAAGCCGAGGGGGGGCATTTTCAGCACAAAAAAAATGTGCTGAAAAACTCGGCTTATACTCGAGTATATACGGTAATAAAAATTTAATTATATACATGGCCAAACTGATTTACCCATCAGAGGATTTTTATACTAGCTTTTACAGTCCTGTAAATTAGGCACGCCATCAAGATAGTACAGTAAGTTTTTTTTTCTACCTCTCTGCTGACCACATGGCAGTTAAAGCGGAACTTTACTCTCTCAATCCACATTAACCATTTTAATCCTTATCCTACGTATTCGTAAATAGGATAGGAAGGTATGGTATATTGACTTACTTCACATTTTTTTGCTTCTATTTCTTCCGTTACTTCCTGGCTTAGGCAGATGGATTCCAGGAAGTAACTGCTACATGAATCATCTGCCCTAAACCAAGATGGCCGTGGCTAAGAGGGGTGTTTATTAAAGTGATTTCTCAATAAAATAAAGCATGGAGACATAAATGAGTTTTCTTTGAACATTAAAGTTAAATAGCATTTTTGATTTGTGGTCATCGAATACCGTTAATTATGTTCCGCTTAAATATAGCCTGGTTCAAGAAAAATCTTAATCTTGCAACAAGCCTACAAAAGGATCAGTGGCCCACTGAAAGGTCATCACTTTGCTTTATTCTCTAGTTTACAGGTTTTTACACAGTCCTGTGCAAATCAATACAGCCTGACAGGGTCTGAGAGCTGCCGTGTAGGGGATTACATTAGCTGGATATCAAGACAGATTCCATAACAAATGCAGACGTAAAAAATAAAACCACACACTATAAATTATATATATATATATATATACATATATATATATATATATATATATATATATACATATACACATATATATATATATATATACATATATATATATATATATATATATATACATATACACACATATATATATATATATATATATATATATATATATATATATATATATATATATATATATATATATACACACATACATATATATATATATATATATATATATATATATATATATATATAAAGAACATTGATCACGCATATCAAGTGGTCATGTTACTTCGCTTAAAATTGGGAAAGTAAAAGCGCACTTTAAAATTCTTGTTTTGTACAAAAACACAGTACTTTAATGTGGTTTCTGTGAATTAAGACCCATAGTTCTATTAAACGTAATACATACACACAAAATAATAATAAGACACAAAACATTTTTAACGGATTTAAAAGCAAAAGTCAAATTCATCCAAGATGTATGAAGATTTCATGTGAAAGTTAAACAATTTTACATGGAATGAAAAATTAATACATCATAACAAAAGGAGAGTTAAGCAATCATAAAAAACGCAAAAAGTATACAGTCTGCTAGTAAGAGCAGATAATCTAGGGAATTACAATTATCTGGTCATATACATACATACGTTTAGGGGGTCCACGTTTAAAAAAATAAAAATAAAAAAATGCTGTGCGTCAATCATTCACCCAGGCGCAACAAATCTGCACTGTAATTTGCTTAATAAGTTTATTTGCTAGGGTCAGCATAGGTATTAAGTGGCAGTAATGCAGTATTTTTTTCTGAAATACCTCCATCAGAAAAAATGCTGCATTATCACCACTAGATGGCGGTGATGATCCATGAAGTAAATATAATTATTAAGCACGTTACGTTGAAGATTTGTTGCGCCTGTGCAAATAATTGACACATCGGCAAAGAAACATTTTTTAATACATGGACCCCTGGATCTTCTGAGCCAACTCACAATAACTATTAAAATTGTAAACAAATATTTCTATGAACGATGTCTAAAGCCAAAATCCAAAGTGACTTAAAAAAGGTGCTTGCCAACGCTCACATTCTATACAAACATTGTACACGAGCTGTGTTCAGTCACAGAATTACTGCCCACATTAAAACCTTCACTGAATAAAACATTTAAAAGAAACTGGGGAAGCTTCAAGCCTCTTTGAAATTAAAAATTTTTCACAAAAAACACATCTTATTTCATCAAACTCACCCCTACATAGGAAGTTTAAAGTGGAACTGTGACCAGGCCATGGCAATTCAAATCTATACTTGCGTATTCCTAACAAGCAGTAAAAACAAGCCCTCACTGACCTCTGAAGCTGCAGACAATGTGGAACAAATCATACTACTATTATGGGAAAATTAAAGTGTAGATGCAGACACTGTAAAGCTATTAAGCCTCAAATTTTATAGCATAATCGCTTTCATAAAGCTAAATTGTTCCATAGGGTCTGCAGGTTTCGAGGTTAGTGAGGGCTATGTGAATTTTTACCTTTAGGTTGCCCATAGTTGCACTTTAAGGCTACATGCACACAGGTGTGTTTGCCCAACAGCATCAAATCCTGGCTTTCGGGTGTTCAGGAGCGTCAAATTCCATTTTCTGGCACCAGGAGACACAGGTGCCCCACTTCCGAAATCCACGAGAGGTTGAAACAGACTGCACACTGTACCAAATGGTACTTGTGTTTATGACCATAGGCCTTCAGGGGCATATGCTCCGAATGCAGAATTCCTGATCGCATTCAACACTAAATGTGAGTTTCACTTAGTACAGTGTCTAACCACCACATATTTCAGCTTGTCAAAGATTTTGACAGGCTGCTGGCAGAAGGGTTGGATGCTGCACCTGTGCCCACCAAGCAGCCAAAAATGCTGGGATTCGAAGCGGATGGGCATCGCCCATGTGCATGAGGCCTAAGAGTTCAGATTGCTCTCTATAAGGCGGTCATCAATTATCTCCCTGAACAATGAGCAAGGTGAAAGGTGAAAACCCCCCAAAACAAAAAAGGGAATTGTAAAATTTTGGTAAACCTCTCTATGCACCCATTGACTCAAGATGGGCCCACTACTGCCCCCTAGTAGGTCATAAACGGATCAGACTGCTACAATGGCCATTCTCAGTCAAGGCAGTTGTGAGTTACCCATGCTTGGTCTATATTACTATAGGCAGCCATTCCCACTGTAAAGGTTTTAGCATAAGCAACCTGCACAAGAGGCACATCACAGTTTATACAATTAGGCTTAAACAGCGAGTAGCATAGACTCTGTCCTAATGTTCCAATCCTAATATATTCTAAAAATAGACTTTATTTTTCTCTATTTAAATATCTGGTATGTTAGAAGATTTTTGCAGAAAGAATTCAAACAAAAATTGCATAAAAATAGCCGACCTTAAACATTCTGATATTTATTCTAACACAACCATCTGCATAACAATTTCTTTTAAGACAACTTTTTATTTCGGCTTTACTTTTTAATAGTCACAGTTATAGTATTTGAGTCTGTTTAGCTATAATATTATTTTATCTTGTCTTTTCTATATTTGCACCGCTAAAACCAGCACAAAAAAAAAAAGACATTACTGCCAACAAAGTACTGGCTATATTATACTTGTCTTTTATATAAAAACATTGCCTTCTAATACATTAGTACTAATGTGGTCATGTATGTAGTTTGTTCACCAAGAACATCTACTGGGCAGTATATGTAGTGTAACATTTGCAACAGATGAACCCTTTCCATTAGGCGTTCCTAAATTGTTTTTCTCACCCATACTAATAAAGTTACATGTCAGATTTTTACTAAACAATCCAAAATCCATTCATGGCAATTCTGTGATAAATAGCTTTAAAAAGAAAAAAACAAAGAAAAGTGAAAAAACATTAAATACTGCTTATTAGTGGCATTTGGTGCGCTGCTTAAAACATTAACAACTTGTGCACAGATATAAAAGTAATTTTTTCACTCTGAAGTCAGTACTTAAAGCGGAGTTCCACCCATTTAAAAGTCAGCAGCTACAAAAAGTGTAGCTGTTGATTTAATAAAATCAGACACTTACCGGTCCCACGGTCCAGCGACGCCGGCATTCTAACTGTGGGCGCCCAGCTGTGGCTTCACAGCCCACTGAATGGCCGGGCAATCTTCTGGGACCTGTGACGTGTCTCAGAAGATTGGAGGGAGGGGGAGGTGATCTTCCTTTCAGCGCCGCAGTGCCAGGGGAGGAAGTGGGAGCTGGGTGCCTGTAAAAACAGGGTACCTGCTCCCCCCGAAAAAAAAATGACATTCAAATGTGGCATATCAGGGGGGTTACCAACACTTTTTGGGTGGAACTCCACTTTAATGATTATACACAATCATGGTGATGACAAGTCAGGTATGGTGTGGACACAGGGTTTTTACTAAAGGTAAATATACTGTTCACATTACAAGGGAAGTCACCCTAGAGCTTAGTGAATGAGGTGAAACTGCTCAGTTGTATTATCCAATCACGTGCTAACAATGCTGTTTTTTTTATTTACCTTGCACGCGATTGGGTATTCTTTGCAAAGTGAAACTGCACCACACTCACTGAGATTTGGGGAAAATTTCCTTGCGGAGTGGAATTTAATTTACAAAGTGAACAGTGTATTCACCTTTAATAAATCAAGCCGTGCCACATTCTCCAGCATGACCATATCCATAAGGTACAGATTACAGGTACTGCTCCTACAAAGGGTATTCCTTAAGGGCCCATTCATTCTACGTTTTAGTGTGCGGGCTGGTGTCCATTTTGCTGAGGGATGGGGGGACAGTGCAATGCATGCTTCTGGTACATCACATCGTTTACATTTTTTTTTTTCCAAACTTTGAGTGTACAAATGTACTTGCCATTCAGGTCTTTGCACAGCAGTGCGGTGTGATGTGCTGTACGAACAACGTGCTGCACAAAATTGCATTGTATATTTGTACATCACACCTGTGTTGTGCAATTTAATGTGCCCTTGTAGTGACTGGTGTTGATCAGGTGCAGAAAAGCACCAATCATCGCACACAGTGTATCAGGCCCTAAGTGACCAGAGAGAGAACTTGAGTACAGTATTCTGCACCTACTGGAAAATGATATTATGTTGGGTTCACCATGTGTGCTTCATACATAAACAGAGAACAAAGACAAAGCTCTACAAAATACTGCACTTCTAGATCAACTCTGGAAGACACTGCCTAGCTAACCAATCAAAGACAAACAGCAGCAGGAGAACTATTCACACATTCACTACTAATCCAACCATAGTTTTACATACTGCTCTAATAGTAAACACTTCCAGACAAGACGGAGAAACAAACGTCAACCAGACAACACATACAAAAGACACAAAATGGAGATGCCATAAGAGAGGAGTCTCTTGGGCTTCTGAATAATGCTGGTGTATTGTCTCATTGCACAGAGATTGCACACCAGATGAGATGGCAATAGAAAGCCACAAAGGCTGGAGTGGAGTTCATGTAAACAAGCACAAGCAGAAAGGAGAGGGCCAACATCCTGTGCACCTTCATTACATCGTCCCTACATGACCTCCTGTGTGAAATTAGTGTTTCCATTGCACTATGAAGAGTTTTGGTAAACACAGGTGGCAGTTGGATTTATTCTGGGACTCCACAATCCAGTTGAACTTATCCATCGTTAAAATACCAAAACAGGAGGAAGAAAAATGAGAGGTCACAGGCTACCCCTCTCCTACTCTGTAGCAGCACAATTCATGTTCAAGAGTTGGCTCAGATTATTCTGAAAAAGATTCCATTTAGAGTTTCCTCAAATGTCACCCAGGTTCTGGGCCGAAAAAAAAACAAAAAAAAAAAAACTCAAATCTTCTAAATCCATGTGTAGAACCTCCTAGAACGTAGGACCCGACCAAGGTTTCCGTCGCAAGAATCCAGAATCCATGCCTGAGACTTTTTTTCTGTCAAATAAGAGAAACAAACGAAGTAGATTGTCTGGCCATTCAAGGATTCAGGGATCTTGGTGCCAAGTGCACATCACATTGACATTCAACTCCATGGAGGCATATCAGGCCTTGCCTTGGCTGCGAATCCTATTTACAGACAAAGGTAACCTGTCCAGTCCTAAAAGAGATAAACAGTATCATGTAAAAATGATAAACATAAAAAAATAATTAATTAACAGTTTTTACAGTGACATCACCAAATCTCATGAAACTAGCAGCAGTGCCACGGCAAGGACAACTAGAGCCCAGGGCGAACATGCTAAACTGCATTCAGGGTACTACGTAGGTACAATCAACATTAATTTATGATTTCTTGGCCATTCTTTCAAAGAATATGAATGATAACACAACAGTGTTGCCAACCATCAGTATTTTTACTGGCAGCCAGTAAAAAAAAAAAAAAAGGCAATGTTCTCCTGCCAGTAAAAGTAAAAGGTTGCCAGTAAAAAATATGGCTGCGATGCTTGGCTTGGTCTGGAGCCGTCTGAGACCATAGTAGTGCCTACTACAGTGTGATCGGGCGGCTCTGGAGGAGGCGGTGCCTGAGCATGTCGTGTGATGTCATTGTGCAAAGGAGCCAAGCAGAAGCGGCCAGGACCTCGTGTGCGGATCTGCGGTATGGGAGCAAGGCAGGCTGGGAGCAGTGCGGTTTAGACTGGAGGGATCACTTGGCTTGGAGAGAGACCGTCACTGTGACTCAGGAGAAGACATGTCAGTGAGGTCTCATCTGTGCTACTGCACACTGCTGTCAGTGGCACTGTAATGCCCTGTACACACGGTCTGATTTTCCGATGGAAAATGTGCGATCGGAGCTTGTTTTCGGAAATTCCGACTGTGTGTAGGCTCCATCGGACATTTTCCATCGCACAAAATTTGAGATCTGGATCTCAAATTTTCCCACAACAAAATCCGTCATGTGTACACAATTCTGATGCACAAAATTCCACGTATGCTCGGAATCAAGCAAAAGAGTCACACTGGCTATTGAACTATGTGTTGTACGTCAGCACGTTCTTGACATTTGCAATTTCGGACCAACTTTGTGTGACTGTGTGTGCGCAAGAAAACTTTGAGCCAACAGCCATCGGAAAAAAATCCATGGATTTTGTTGTCAGAATGTCCGATCGTGTGTACGGGGCATAAGAGTCAATTATATGCGTGTTTCTGCCCGTTCTAATTTCTTCCCCTCCTGAGGCCTGTCCCTGAGCTACCTACTTACTATACATCGAAAATAAAAGAAATATGTTTTTTGCCTTATTATCTACCTTAAATCATATTGTTAATTGCATATTGTATTTGTAGTCTAAATACTCAAATTTGTACTTAAAACTGTAATTTTGTAACTTTTGGAAAGGCCAGTAAAAACTTGGCTGTGCCAGTAAATTTCAATCTGGTAGGTTGGCAACACTAACACAAAAATATTTTTTTTCACTAATGGTTAGTGTTTGGCTGAAGCCATTTATTATCAAACAACTCTTTTTAAATCATAATCACAACAGAAACAGAAATCGCAACAGGAATTGAAGACGCCAGGGAGAAAATAAAAATAAAAAAATCGCCAGCTAAAAAGCATCTGGACCCAATCAGATGCAGCTGCTGTTCAGGCATTTTGACAGCCAGTAGGGCTAGCTCTCAAAATACAATAGGCATTGCAGGACATTCGTCCACCTGCAATGCACAGCATGGATTTAGGCAAGCTGAAAAAAAAAGGGTATATTCAGCTTTAGATACTGAGGATCTGTAGAACTCTGGCTCCACCTGGTGGTCAACCTCAGAGTTCAATTTTTTAAATCCTAAATAAATGTATTGGTACCACTAGGTTTAAAGCATACGGTAACTAAAAAGGCAAAACTTTTTTCTTTCGTTTTGGATAGAGTGGAGAGATGTTAGAAGACTAGTCATTTTTTTTTTTTTACTGCAGTCTGTGTCCCCATTAAGGAGATTCAGCCTCTCCATTTGTCCGGTTTACCATTATTATTGAAAGTAAAAGTAAGGCTGGGTTCACACTAGAGCGGCTCACAGTGGGGTCCGGTGAGCCTCTCTTCACTGGTTCAGGTCCAATTTCAGCCCAAATTTTTGGCCGAATTCGGGCCTGAAAAAACGGACCAAAAGACGCACAGGACTCCTGTGCAATTCACACCGGAGCCGCTGCGGAGATGTGTGATCTGGCTCCATAGAGAGACAATCTCCTGCTATGCGAATTGGATGCAGAGAAACACGCAGCCAATTCGCAATAGTGTGAACCCAGCCTAAAAGAAAACTCCAAATTTTGAGTTGTCCCCAGAAAGGTAATAGAGGGGAAATCTTTCAATGTGGTTACTAGTTCCGGTGACCGGGGGGTCCCCAAGGAATTCCCTTAAGTTGCAGGAAATTCCACTCACTTTCTGTTTGGCTATGGGACAGCAAGTGAGAGTAAATCTGCCCAATAGGATACAGATGGGGGGGGGGGGGGGGATTGGGTATAAACCTCCCTTGCTCTGGTGTTTGGTGACAATAGCCTTATCTTTATTAAAGTGTTACTAAACCCAGAAATATGAAAGTAGTTCACCTGCCCCATCTCCCCCACAGCTTATAAATCTTTTTACATAAAAATACTGCCACTAGATACCTTTTTGGCTGATGTGTATACCACGGTCACATGATGAACCCGAGTGCTGAGTGCTCAGCTAGGAGATTTCCACTATAGCCTGTGTCCTCATGCTGTGATGGGAGGCGGATCATCCATGAATCAACATCCCACCTACTGCGTTTTTAGTTTCTGGGCATGGAGAAGGGAGGGACTGAGTTATGATTTAGGATCTGTATACACTCCCACATGTATGATAATATCATGTGACCTGGCTAGTTCTGAACAAGGAAATGTTCTCTCCAGCAAGAAAGACCAAACTGAGCATGTGCAGCAGTACTACCCTCAATGTGTCTTATCTGGCCTTGCCAAGAGAGACCCTGCAGGAGGGGAGGATCTTTTCAGAGTATCAAAGAGCCTTTTTACACAATGCAGAGGATAACCTCTTAAAGCGGAGGTCCACACAAAAAAGGAACCGCTGCTTTTCAGAACTTTCCCCCCTCCGGTGTCACATTTGGCACCTTACAGGGGGGTGCAGATTCCTGGCATAGCTACCCGCAGAATCTGCGGGTATCTACACCACTTCCTGTCGTCCCGCCCCCCCCGCTGTCTGCTGGGAAACAAACGGGTCCCAGAGACAGCAGGGACCATCCATATTGTGCATGCACAGTAGGGAACCAGGAAGTAAAGCCGCAAGGCTTCACTTCCTGATTCCCTTACCGAAGATGGCAGCAGCAGTACCCGAGAGCCGAGTGACAGATCGGCTTCAGGTGCAGACATCGCAGACGCGCTTGGACAGGTAAGTGTCCATATTTTAAAAGTCAGCAGCTGCAGTATTTGTAGCTGCTGACTTTTAAATAAAACATGTCGGCGGAACTCCGCTTTAAGTTCCACAGTGAGTATAACAAGCATGCCATTCTGCACATACAAATTTTATGGTTGTAAGTTTAGTAACACTTTAATGAAAAAAAATGTAAATGTGTCTACACACAAGTATACATTTGCAAAAATTGACACTATACATTTTTTTGGAATTAACATTTCGCTTCCCAGCAAGTTTTCTGGAGCAAGCAAGAGTGCGATTCACAGTTTTCATTCATGCATTCAGCCTCTTACTCCTTCAGTGATTCTTACCAAACGCACGGATGAGCTCAGCTTGTATAGCCCAGGTAAACTTCTTCACCAAGCAGAGTGTGGTGAGGCCAGCAAACAGAATGTTATACAAGAATATCAGGTAAAAGTTCCCAAGCCAATTAAATCGTCCAAAGTCACCCAGCAGATCAAATCTGGTGATGCCTGAGAGTAAAGAAAAAAAAAAAAAAAGAAAATGATAAGCACAGGCAATTAAATCTTACACTAACTGGAGATAACTTCATTCATAATGGGCCTTTGATTCAGAGAGATTGTATGGCACCTTTAACTCAATAATCCAAATATCAGGTAAGCAGCAAGGGCCAATACGTAGCCTTCCTGGTTATTAGGCAAGGTAAGGTTTAAAAAAGGAACATGAGCTCAGTTGAAATACTCGTCACCACATACCAATTATGCAGATACAAACATGGAAAAAAAATAAAAATAAAGGATGGATGTGACTTTAACCCTTTCGCTGCCAGGCCATGTGCTCCATTTTTACCCTCAGGTGGCCAGACCATTTTTGCAATTTTTCCTTTGCCCTTTTATTTTTCACTTATAGCTTCCAAAGTTTGTAAAATACCCCCCAAACCATACATTTTATAAAAGCACATGACCAGTAGAATAAAAAAAGAAGGCGCTACTGATTTCTAAGGTCCCACGATATTTGCGCACATGTTTATCAAAACAATATTTTTTACTAAAAATTCTCTAAGGCCATGATAAATACAAAGCAAATTTTACAAAATCCCTACTAAAAATAAAAGCTTAAAGCGGAGCTCCACCCTAAAGTGGAACTTTCGCTCATCGGATTCCCCCCCCCCCCACCCTCCGGTGCGACAATTGGCACCTTTCAGGGGGTGCAGATACCTGTATAATACCCTGCATCCACTTCCAGGCAGATAGCCGCAGAATATCAGCAGCTACATCATCCCCCCGCTGTGTTCTTGGAAACACACTGTTTCCAGAACACAACAGGGACCAGTGAAGACGTGCAGCGCGCCTCGCACATGCGCAGTAGGGAACTGGGCAGTGAAGCCGCAACGCTTCACTTCCTGATTCCCTCACAGAGGATGGCGGATTTGTTTAAGGTGGAGCTCCTCTTTAATCTGTATTGAGTTAATAACAAATATTTGTAATTTTTACATTATGCCTTTCTGTAAAATGGTCAAAATTGAACGCAAGCATAAAATGTAAATATCCAATTTTCTCAAAAAATATGAAGGTTTTCATTTTTCCCTTACAGCTTTAAGAATTTGTGAAAGACCCCCCAAAACCATATATATTTTCTGAAAGCATATTGACCTCTAGAATAAAAATGAAGGTGCTGCTGAACTTGTAGACTCCACGGGCTCTTTGATTGATAGAGCTTGTAACTCACTGACTCTACGAGCTGATGTTACTGCCACCAACAACACAGTTTTAAACGTTAAAAACTTAAGTGAGGATCCTTCTATTGGCTCGAACGGAAGCTTTGTTAGTCCTTGAAGAACCAAAGATAAATCCCATTTGGGAAAAATGATCACAGGCTTAGGCTTTACTTTAGCCATAGCTCTGAAAAAACGAATTATTAAAGGCTCCCCTGACAGGGTTCTTTCCAAAAAAACTGATAAGGCCGCTACTTGCGTTTTGAGCGTACTTGCTGCTAGGCCTTTCTCCAATCCGTCTTGAAGAAACTCTAGAACTGAAATTGTACTAGACAAACTAAAGTCTTTTCTGGAACACCATGTATTATAAACTTTCCAGACCTTAAAATAAATGTCTCTTGTCACCTTCTTCCTACTTGCAAGAAGGGTAGTAATGAGCTTTTCTGATAGTCCCTTTTGTCTTAGGATTTGTTCTTCAGAAACCAAGCTGCTAGGTTGAGAAACTTTGCGCAAATGTTTATCAAACCAATATATATATTCACAAAAAAAAAAAAAAAAATACACCAAAACCCATTATTAGCAGATTAAAAACAACTGCTAATTTTACAAAATTCCTGCTAAATCCCTACTAAATATAAAAGTTTAACCTGGGGGTCAGCAAGTTCTTTACTGAAAAAATCGTGTCCATCCTGAATCTTTTGTATTTTATAAATAACAAAACATTTTTTATATGGGAATAAAACCCTTTTTCTTTTTGCCCCTCTGGGACTTGAGAGATGACATTCTGTTGCATCAGCTCTTGAAGAAGAGACTTCATAGCCAGAGCCTTCTCCTGATCCTTCGGTAAGTTTGTTACGTAGAACCGACTTGGGGGGTTTTGTAAAAACTCCAGATGGTAACCCTGCTGGATTATCCCTAGGACAAATGGACTTCTTGTTGTTTTTTTCCCAACTGAGCAAGAAGTCCTGAAGCCTCCCTCCTACTGGAAGCTGGTCACTGTTTTTTAGGGGATTGCTCAGGGTTTCTGAACAATACCCCACCCCTGCCTCTTCCTCTCTGGGGGTTCCAAGGTCTTTAATTTAATTAACAAAACTTTTTTTTTTTTTTTACAGCTTTCAGAATTTGTTTTAATTTTTCACTTACAGCTTTCAGAATTTGTAAAAGAGCCCCCCCCCCCAAACCATACATTTTCTGAAATCACATGGCCAGTAGAATAAAAAGAAGGTGCTACTGATTGTTAAGGCAGCGCAATATTTGCACAAATGTTTATCAAATCAATATTTTCGCAAAAAAATACACAACATAACAAAATTCACATATGGCATACTAAAGTGTACGCCCATTGGGGGGGGGGGGGCATGTTTACCCACACAGGAATGCCCCCCTGTACAGGTAGTCCCATTTATGTCAATTGAGATGCAACGACTGCACAGGCATAGCTGTTCCCAATCTGACATCCTTGTGGGTACACCACCCCAAACCAGACAGTGTGAGCTCAGGGACATATATGTAAAATTGGGAGAAACTGCTCTGTTCATGCAGGTGCTACATCCCAAATGACATCAATGGGACTGCCTGCATAGAGATGCACGGAACACCCGTGCGTCCCTGTAAATGTACACTGTGTACGCCCTGTGTGAACAAGGCCTTAGGCCCCTTTCACACAAGCACACCAATCGGGTCTGCCTGTCCGTTTTTCAGGCGAGCCTAATCAGACCACACATTGTTCTCTATGGAGAGGCTGATGTAAATTGACATTTGTCCGTTTACACCCGCCTGCATCCGATCCACTAAAAAACAGGACGGACGGGGATTCCATTCCCCATCTATCGGATGGAATCGGACAGGCGGTCCGTTTCCATCCAACCGGCCCATAGAGACTAGCGGCCGTGTCCGTGTCCGCTCTGCATCAGTAGAGCGGACATGGACTTGTCATCCGCCTGCTCAGCGGGGATCAGCAGACAGATTCCCCCGCCGAGCAGGCGGCTCTCAATGTGAAAAGGGTCTCATCAGGAGCGGCTGATCCATTAGGGGCGCAGGGGCGTTTGTATGATTTTTTTTTTTTTTCAAGCCCCATGACTAGAGCCTAAAGCTCTAATTGGTTTGAAAAAGGTTGGGCTCAGGGCATTGCACCCTGAACCCACCCACTTGCGACAATAGCAAATTAATATTTGCCATTGCCTTCCGGCTACTCCTCCTGGCCATTTAGGATGGATCGGGTTATCTGGGAAGAGAAGCGGAGGAAGCCTTGGAGGGGTGGGGGGATGACAGTCAGCGGACCTGGGGGGGGGGGGGGGTCTTTGTTTCTCTTTTTTTTGAGACCGAGAAAGGGACCGAGGATAGTCCCTTTCTCTATAGCACTTTATATAGATTCCATACAATCCTGTAGAGATTCCGTTCATTCATAAAATGACAGTCCGATACAACGTAACTTCTGGACCCCCCATGCAGCAACTGAAGCCAGCAGGAGCGGCAGAGGAGGGATGCCAGCTAATGGTGGCTGCGGGCAGCGGGTTTGCGTGGGGGGGGGGTGGGGGCTGGGGGGGTGAAGGGTATAAGAGGGGAGAGTAGTTCCAAGTGAAAGTTAGCGGCGGTAGGTGGAGTGGCTGGGGACAGGGAGGCGGCGGCGTGGGTTGGTCCGGGGGGTGTCACAATAGAGGTTAATAACTCTGATCTGTAATCCGCTGATCAGAGATATAGAATTGTTCAGCAGGGCCTGCTGAACAATTCTGATATAAGCTTATGGTCATTGAAGTGACCATAAGCTTATAAAAGAGGGAGAAAGGAGGTCCATGCGGCTTATGGACTTTGCCACCTGCGGGCACTTTTTAGGTCCGTACGGACGCGGCAATGAAAGGGTTAAAGGTGTAGGAACCTCCTCTCAGAATGGATTGTCCAATCTCAAACATAGGTTCAAAAATTCATCATCATGTTGGGGATATAAATAGGTAGGGTTTAGTTTTGCTTCTAAAAAGAGAAGTATAGTTTTTATTTAAAAAAAAAAAAAAAAAACAAACCTTAAACTCACCTAGGTGGATGCAGCATCTGTCCCTGCCACCTCTGCAGTGAGAACGGAGCGATCAAAAACTGCTGATCAGTTAGCTCTCCCCTCTGCTCCAAGCAGAGAGCCATGACTGCCAGTCAACGACTTTCTGCTCTGCCCCTCCAACGCTCACTGGAGCGCTGGGCTGGTTGGGATCTTTCCCCAGCCTGGACCGGCTGAATGACGTCAGCAGACAGCAGGCTTTAGCCTGTTGTCGGGTGAAAACGGGTCACAGGAGTGCAGAACCCCTTTAACCGCTCAACTCTGGCGCATCACTGCCCTTTAAGGAGGTTCATGACGCTGAGAGGCAGGGTCAGGCTTAAGTGCATGTGACCGGCGTGATTGGCTGACACGCGATCAGAAAACTCCTGCAGGCAGCGATTGGGAGATTTCGGTTAGGCGCATGTAACTGTGCTGGGAGCACGCACGTTCTCAGCACAGCTGTATGCACAGCAATTCAAGCAAATATGTGACCCCTTGGCGTGAAGGACCAGGTGCCAAAAGGCTGCATATTTGCGCACGGCTGGCGCCAAGGGCTTAAGTTAAAAAATAGAAAACAAGAAACACACACACACACACACACACACACACACACACACACACACACACACCACTCTGCATTCCACTTCAGGGCCTCCCATCTCTTTCTTGCTTTTTTTTTAATATATGTCCAGTATGTTGCTGGATTACAATATATGTCCAGTATGTTGCTGGACTTTGAATGGTTTATACCAGAATGATGCCTGCAGGTTTAGGTATCATCTTGGTATCATTCTTTTCAGCCAGTGATCGGCTTTCATGTAAAAGCAATTCTAGCGGGTAATTAGCCTCTTAGACTGCTTTTACAAGCAGAGTGGGAGGGAATGTCCCCCCTCCCGGATATAAACCGCGCCATTGGGAAATTGGGAAAGCATTTTATCACACCAATCTTGGTGTGGTCAGATGCTTTGAGGCAGAGGAAAGATCTAGGGTCTAATAGACCCCAATTTTTTCAAAAAAAGAGTACCTGTCATGCCTATTGCTATCATAGGGGATATTTACATTCCCTGAGATAACAATAAAAATCATAACAAAGAAAAAAATGGAAGGAACAGTTTTAAAAAATAAAATAAAAAAGCTAAATAAATAAAATAAAAAAAAAAAACAAAAAAAAAAAAAAAAAAGCACCCCTGCCCCCCTTCTCTTGCGCAGAGTTTATTAGATTTTTTTTATAACAAAAAGTAGAAAATCTCTTTTTTTTTTCAAAATTTTCGCTCTTTTTCCGTTTATATCTCAAAAAATAAAAAATCACAGAGGCAATCAAATACCATCAAAAGAAAGCTCTATTTGTGGGAAGAAAAGGACGCAAATTTCGTTTGGTTACAAAATTGCATGACCGCGCAATTACCAGTTAAAGAAGTGCAGTGCGAAATTGAAAAAAGACCTCTGGTCCTTTGGCTGCCAAATGGTCCGGGGCTGAAGTGGTTAAATGAAGCAGCCAGTATGGTACTCAAATGGACATTTCCCTAAATGAATAAAAATTGCTTTGCATATTTCCTTTTAAAAAGAAAGAGAACTCACCCAATGTTCTGGAGAAGACCGGGAGAGCAGAGCTCAGCACAAGCAGGGAGACACAGTTTCCAATGATCTGATAAAAAAAAATCTCAAGTTAACAAAATGTTGGCACATCTCTGGATAACCGATAAGAATTCACATCATTGAGATTGGCAACAAAAAGACTAGAGGCTGCAAGAGAAAATTTTAAGAGATCCTGTTTACAGCCATGAAGTGTTAATACTTACCCTGACCGACACAGGTATCTATGATCTTCAAAGGTTACGCTAGCTAAAAAGTCTTCTGCATCCAATATTACTAGGACTAGCGAATGTCTGGTCAGTAGGTGTTGTGGTTTCCACCACCACTGACCCCTACGTCACTATAGGATACAGCAGTGACATAGACGAAGTCGGCTGGTTGCTGAAAAATGCAAAATGCATAAAGCACTGCACAGGCAAAAGATTTCCCAGCTCCCTCCAGGCAAACTCGGCCTTCATCTATCAACTGCTATATGTGCTCCAACTTGGGAAACTCAAAAAAGTATAGAATTAGGATCCCAGTATACAGAGGAGCCTTGACGTGGGCACTGTAGCTTATGCATACATGTGCAAACAAAACCCTCTGTTTTTAACATGAACTATTGAGGTCAATTTGGTTGTTTTGCAGGCTGGCTGGTAAATGTGCTGGGAAATTTGTGATGTGCATTGCCCTTTCATGTGTACCTTACCGCTAAAGCTAGTTATAGGTCACTGCCACTTCTTGTACTTTTAATAAAGCACTGGCACTAGCACACTATGGAACTGTGACTCAAGTGGCCCGGGTGAATATGTAGATCCTGTAAAAGTCTTTCCATATCCGTAAAACTAAGCCTACTTTCACACTGTAGCTGCATTAGCTAGTTTTAGCTGTGTTTTTCGGCCACTAGTGGGGTGCTTTAAACACCCCCGCCCCCCCCCCGCTAGCAGCAGAAAGGGTTAAAAACACCCGTGTTGCAGCGCTTCCGAAGCACTGCCCATGCATTCCAATGGGCAGGGGCGGTTTGGGAGCGCTGTATACAGCGCTCCCAAACCACCTTAAAGATGGTGCTTGCAGGACTTTTTGTAACGTCCCGCAAGCTCACTGCCCCAGTGTGAAAGCACTCAGGCTTTCACGTTTTGGGTGGCCTGGGATGTGGTTTTCAGGCGTCATATCTAGCGCTAAAACGCCTGAAAACCACCTTCAGTGTGAAAGAGGTCTAAATAAAAAGGACAATAATTCACTGTGCAAGGCAAAGTGCAATGTGAAAAGGGGTGTAGCCTTTAAAAATATTGTTGTGACTGCTCGAAAATTCACAGACCTGTTCTTGTGGACAGTGCTGAGACTCCAGGGGTGCACTACATGAAATACATTAGTAATCAATGTTGTGATAACACTAGACAGTTGTAGTCTACAATTGATATGTAACTAGTGTGAAAAGAACTGGATCAGCTTTACAATTTATAGACTTTTCATGTAGTATTGCTAATCTTTTGAAATTGTAGTGGGGGAGAAAAAAAATAAAAAAAAACGCAAATCAGATTTGTACAGAACATTACATTGAAGGGTTCTTACTTTGGTCATAGTCGTGTCATGCTTCTGGGGTAAGAGTCTTATAAATAACGGAGAGGAATAAAACCCAACCACCGAAGCAGCCATCAGATAACTAGACTGGAGTTAAGGATGCAAAATCATATAATACTTTCCAAAAAAAAAAAACAAACATAAAAAGAAAAACAGCCATAGGGAATAAAATGGCGGCCGTTGCAATTTTTTATGTCACATGGTATTTGCACAGCAATTTTTCGAACGCAATTTTGGAAAACAAAAACACTTTCATGATTTAAAAAAAAAAAAAAAAAACGAAAAAGTTAGCCCAATTTTTTTGTATTATGTGAAAGATGATATACCAAGTAAATAGATTCCCAACATGTCACACTTTTAAATTGCGCCAAAACTTGGTACTTAAAAATCTCCATAGGCTACGCTTTAAAAATCTTTTTTTTACAGGTAACCAGTTTAGAGTTAGAGGAGAAATTACACTAGAATTATTGCTCTCACACTAACGTTTGAGGAGATTTGAATGCAGTTTACATATGCGGGCGCAACCTACATATGCGTTTGCCTCTGCGTGTGAGCACGTGGGGATGGGGGCACTTTAAAAATGATTTTATTATTTTTTACACTTTCCCTTAAATTTTTTTTTTTTTTTTTTTTTACAATCACTTTTATTTTTTTTACAAGGAATGAAAATATCCCTTGTAAAAGTAATAGGGCATGACAGGTCCTGCTCATGGAGAGATCTGGCTGGGGTGTACAAGTCCTTTATAATGTAAATTTTACGTTAAATATCGGTGTTATGGCCGCAGCTAACTGCCACAACCCAGGTATTTTTTACTATGGGCGATTTGGCATCTGACAAAAGTGGTCCCGCAGGGGGGGATTCAACATGAGATCACTTTTAGAGGCGGCGGGAGAGGTGCCCCCTACCCCTGCTTCCCGGTCATTTGCGTTTACCGGAGCCGTCAATAAACCCGGAAGCAATCCGATGTGGTTCTTTCCTGGGCAGGAAGTTTAAGTAAAGAAAATGTATATATATTTTTTCCCCTTTTGCTTTTAAAGATGAAAAAGGGGAAAGAAAAAAAAAACGCCCCAAAAATGCTCATTGAAATTGAAATGAATGGGAACCGCATCAAAAACACCCCACTAAGCGGTTTTGGTGCAGTTTGAGTCACGTCCTTTAAAAACCGCACTGCAAACACTACATAAGCACAGCAAAAATGCTCAATTAACGCATAGGCATTTTACTGCCAGTATTGAAGCAAACCAGTGAAAGTGCCCTTAGGGTTTCACCATGACCATTGCCTCAGGCCTCTTGCACAGTTTGCAAAGCCAAATGTGTAAGGCCTCTTGCACATGTTCATAAAAACGTATATAGGCATACAGTGCAAAATATATATTGTGGCACCAGAGAGCCACAGCTGCAGTGTATTTTTGTTTTTAGGAATGCATTACCAATAACACCAGTTATGGCGGTTACGCACGCAAAGAGTTTTCTAGAATCCATTCCTATCGGAAAAAAAATGCTGCAGCTCCCCAGCACCGCAGACAGACATATTACAATGTACGCCCGTACCGTGTTCCTTCAGGGCCATGTGCAAGTGCCCTTACATATTAGGCTACTTGTGCCTGCATACATGTAGGAGCGATTAGTCTTATGTATAGGTGGCACACTTTGCTGGAAACTGTACCAAGCAGCTGGGAATGCATAGTAAAGGATACAATATAAGGATGACTTGTACAGCTGCACCGAAAGGACCAAAAACAGAGAAAGAGACCTTCCCAAGCCGTGAATCCTGGAAAACATAACAAAAAAAAAAAAGGTACAAAACTCAGACCACAAATAGCAAAACAAGGAATTAAGTGTCAGAAAACAGATAAATACAGAGGAAGCTTTAAAAGTTAATGGTATACCTGCATCCCCTTTGGCATGGCAGCTTCATCAATTAGAAGTTCCAAGACATGGAAGCACACAATCAGCACAGAGATACCCTGCAATAATATAAAGATAAAGTATACAGTCTGAAACTGTTCCAAGTACCTGTTCTCAATTATGCAAATATTATCATTTGTGGAATTCTTAATCTGTGGCACAAAATAAATTACTTACAGTGAGTGCGAGGAGCAACAGCATGGCTAGAGGGTACACCAAGTTGCGCTGCCATGGAGAGGCCTTTCTTCTCTTCTCTGCAACAAACAAACTGCCAACTTTAGCATAGTATAGAAGCCACAGACATTCAACTCTACTATGAGGATAGGAAACAGGCCTACAAAAATGAGCAGCCTACAAACAATGTGGTATCAGAAAGTGTCTTGATGCTGAAAACAGCAGACACTAGGTGGCACTATAATGCCGCTATTGTGCACAATAGAAGACCACTTTTCATTTTTTTCGCACTTGCTTATTCCTGTGGTGAAGGTGCCAATAGGATATGTGTGTGTGTGTATTTTATATACACACACACATACGTGTGTGTATGTATGTGTGTGTGTATGTGTATGTATGTGTATGTATATGTGTGTGTATGTGTGTGTATATGTGTGTGTGGATGTGTGTGTGTGTGTGTGTGTGTGTGTGTGTGTGTGTGTGTGTGTGTGTGTGTGTGTGTGTGTGTGTGTGTGTGTGTGTGTGTGTGTGTGTGTATGTATGTGTATGTATGTATGTGTGTATATATATATATATATATATATATTATATATATATATATATATATATATATATATATATATATATATATATATATATATATATTCACACACACACACACACACACACACACACATATATATACACACACGGTACATATACACACACACACACAAAAAAATCTCCCAAAAAATTTCCGAAATAACATACAAAACACAATTTTGGAGTTTTGTGGTCATTTAAAGGGGCAGCAACACTAATTAGCTTCATTCACATACTTTATTTTTTCACTAGGTTATTTAGTATAACTTTTTTCTTTTTAATATTTTCTGGAGCACGGTGGAAGTTGGTCTTAATACTGAAATAAAAAAAAAATCTACCTAAAATCTCACACCTGCAAGAGCCAGCTGCTGAAAAACACCCTAATGTAAAATGTATGGAGAGGTGGTGTGACACACTGATGTCCCTTACTTCAGCCTTTTTGGGAGATTAGGGACTGGCCAGGAGGAATTGAATGCAACCAATTAACTCTCTCCTGAGAAAATGCAGACGGAGAAGCCATGGTCGGGAAGTGCTTAGAGACATCCAAGAATTCCTTGATCCAGCTGTAAATGGCTGGACAGGGATGACAGTAACTGATGTCAACAGAGACCTTCAAGCTGTCCACAGATCTAAACACACCATAAAATTTCACTTTGTATAGGAACATGATTACAATCAACATCTTGTCATTGCACAGAAGTTTTCACAAAGTATGTATCACCCCCTAAGCCCTTTGTGATGAAATGTTGCATAGATGCCATATAGCAGCCTTTTCACATCAGGGTACCCAGGCACCCTGGAGTGCCCTTCAGGGATGCCTTGGCAAAATGCCTACAAACTGCGCAAAAATTGTATACAAGCCAGCAGGTGGATAAAGCCTGCCTTTTAGTTGCATAAGGGCCACAGGTTTTCATTGTGACATTACAAACGTCATCCGCTGACGTCCTAACAACCAATGAAATTAGCACAGCATTCCCTTGTTTACCTCTTCCCTGCCCCTCTCCATCAGAACAAATATAACATTAGCCGAGTGTGGGAGAGAAAATTGAAGCAGAAGAGAAACATTGGAATACTATCAGTGTGCAAATGTGTATTTGCTTTGGAAGATTAATACACCTATAACGCTGGATGTCCTACATGTGTGAATGTTGCTGCATGATATAAAAAAAAAAAAAAAAAACTTTAGTTTTTTTTTTTAGAATGGGGTGCCTTGAGATTGTGCTGAATTTTAAAGGGTGCCTTAACTGAAAAAAAAAAAACAAAAAAAAAAAAAGGTTGATACACGCTGTCGTTTAAAATCAATGGCATGCAATGCACAAGTTAAAGTGTATTAAAATTTGGAAAGTAAAAGGAATCGAAACTGGTACAACATTTCTAGAAGGTCAGGCCAAGATTTCCCACCTAATGAGATTCGCTTGCTCTTGATGGTCAGAAGCCTCTTTTGTAAAGCCTCCATGTTGAGATTTAGCCAGCATGAAGCTTTCGCTGTAAATAAAACATAAGACAACAGTGTGGAGCGTTAAGAGAAAGCACATAGGGGAGGAATATAAAAAAAAACATGAATCTTATGATTAGAACTGCCACTGCAGTTTCCCTGCAAACATGTAGAATACTTGAGTAATGTCAGTCTCCCTTTACTCCACTATGACCGCTCTTGGCTGCTGTAATGAAGTGATTCTCTGCAAATAATATCCAAAGACACGGAAAAGCAAAAAAAAAAAAAGCAGTCGCGTGCCTTTTAAACATGGACTCCCCACTTGTTCTTCAGCTTTCTGCATTCAGTTAATAGGTCTCAATGTAAACACATTTTTTTTTTTACTTTTTTCCCCCAAGTCGTCACATGACTACAAACCTCTGATAGGTGGGTATGCCATGGCATCTGGTGGGAATGAACTCTTTCAGACCAGACGATGCTTTAGAGCTGTGGATGCTAATCGGAGGTCTAAAGAACTGGCGCCGCTGTCAACCCCTCTAACAAGACACCCACGATGAAGCTTCGCAGTCATGTGACTGCTTGGAAAACATACGTATTTACATTGATATTAATAGCTGAATGCAGGAAGTAAAAAGTAGTAAAAGGCAGTGTTTGAAAGGAGGGTTGGGTGCCTGCCCTTTCTGCTGATTGTATTGCCCTTTCTTCCACTTTAGCCTTTTCGGCGCCGAACAACTCCCAGCCCGTTAAGAGTTCTAAAAGCTGGGAGGCGGGCATTCAGGACATGTGACTGCTGTGATTGGCTGTCACATGATAGGAAAGCTTCCTATTGCAAGTATGCATCAGGAGTTTACCAATCCCGGTCGCCTACTGTGTTGGGAGCTCACTCAGTGCGGCAAGTTGTATTTAACAGGGCCGCATATGTGCAGCCGGTGCCAAGAGGTTAATACAATCTGCAACTTGGAGAATGTTCCTTTAATACTAAGCAAAGAAATACCCCTGGTGCCAACAACCTATATAAAAGGCAAAGGGCAAGGCTCTTGCCATTAAGCACTGTTCACATATCTCCCCTGTAACAAGATAAGAGAATATCACTGCATCACAATGCTACTCACTGGATATTTTACGTAATAAGGCCGCTTCCTCAAATGCAGTACAACTCATCTGCTCCTCCAAGTTCTCCAGGAGCTGCAAAACAAAATGACTATTTTTTTAACAAACCCCAAAATAAGCTTATACAATACTTGAAAACTATTGTGGCTACAAAGAGCAAATAACAGTACTGAAGCAGAACTATGGACACAACACTAAACATAATTACAAAAGAAAACTCCCACAATTACTAAACTATTTCGATTTCCACTGGGAACCCCTTGCACCCCCAATAACTGCAGCAAATCACTGCCAGGAGCCATCTTTGAATGCCTGTCCCCCTCCTCTTCCTGTAACTGAAGACGTCAGCATAGTGAAATCTCCAGTCTGGTGTTAGCATTGAAAGTGAGCGGGGCACATGTGCAATGCAAACACCTCTGTCAGCTTTGAAATAAGGCAGGATATGGTTTTGTGAAGAAACTGCTAAACCCAAAATAGCACAGTGAACTGAGCAATGCATGGAGGTTTAGTGAGTAAGGCTCCATTTACACTTGTGTGACCTGTCCTGCAACTTTGGACATCAAAGTTGCAGGACAAGTCATTCCCCAGTTTTTCCAATGATACCCATTCATATATGCACGACTTAGGGCTCATGCACACAGGACATTTAAAAAACACCAGGGCTGTTGCCAGGAAAAAGCAGCTGTAAAAACGTGTTTATGGGCGTCTTTACTGTTAAAAACACTCCCTATAATGTTAAAACATCTAAAAATGTAAAGTGGCTAAAAGCTTATTACGTATATAGCAGCGTTTTTCGCTTTTTTTATTTAGCTTGACAGCCTGTGCACCTGGACACACAGGCTGCTGTTTTTTTTATACTGGCCCCAAGACCCCTTTCACACCACACCGCCCATAGCGTCGGCGGTAAAACGCTGCATATCGGCCGCTAGCGGGGTGCTTTTACCCCCGCTAGCGGCCAAGAAAGGGTTAAAACCCCCGGCGGTATTACAGCGCTGCCCCAATGATTTCAATGGGGAGCAGCGGTAGAGGAGAGGCGAGTTCACCGCTCCAAAGAAGCTGCTGGCAGGACTTTTTGTGACGCCCTGCCAGCGCATCGCTGCAGTGTGAAAGCCCTTAGGGCTTTCACACTGCAGACAATGGAGCAGCAGTTTGAGGGCGGATTGCAGGCCCTATTTCTAAGGCTATAGCGACTGCAAAACGCCCTCGGTGTGAAAAAGGTCTAAAAGCTTATGCCTCCAAATGCCTCTTAAAAGTTTATGTGTGCATGGACACATAGGCCAACGTGTGTGGTGTTTACAGGCAGTATATTTAAAAAAAAAAAAAAAAAATGTCAGACACTAACAGCAGCTGTAAAAACTTCCTGTGTGCATGAACCCTTAAAGTTGCAGCAACTTCAAAGTAGTTCATGCACTACTTTGGTCCGACTTTCATCCAACTTAAGGGCCATAGACTTCAATGTTAACCCTCAGAAGTTGCATAAAAGTTGTACCTGAATGTTATTCAATGCAGCAAAGTCGTATCCAAGTTGCACCCACCCAAAGTTGCATCACAGCTGCACTTTAAAGTCGGCGCAACTTTGGAGTCGCACAAGTGTGAATGGAGCCTTAAAGTGGTTATAAACCCTTTACAACCACGTTAACCTACAGGTAAGCCTAGATTAAGGCTTACCTGTAGGTGCTTGAAATATCTCCCAGACCTGCATGGTCTAGGAGATATTTGAAAATCGCTGTAGGGCGATTTCTTCTGCGCATGCGCCAGAGTTAGAAAGGGCACGCTGTGCCGATTCTAGCTCGGGTCATGCCGTTAAAGGCATGCGCGCGGGAGTGATTTCACGTGACTCCGGCCAGTCACAGAGCCGGAGTTTGCGACCCCGGAAGGAAGAGGGGTGAAGAATGGACGCTCGCTAATAGCGAGGAAGACTGGGACATTCCGGGCTTCTCCTGCAGGTAAACGTCACATAATGGACTACTATTATGCGATGCATAGTAGCCCATTATGCTTTACCTTTGCAGGGAAACAAAGAGGAAGCAACACCCATCAGCGTTCACTTCCTCTTTAAGCTCTGTTATTCATCAATTCATCCAAACAATACTTTAACAAGAGGGAAGAGGAAAATTATCGTCATTAAAAAGTCATCATCACTAAAATCAGAAAAAACACCTACCCGAGGTTTGACCAATAGCTTTCCAGTCACAGAGAACATCCGGGACAGGCCCAACGGAGTGCACACTGCAGAGCCAAGCAAATAGTTAGTTACTGTGCCCAGGCAAACAAGCTTGACGCAAGACTATGCCAGCATATTAGGATGGGGACTATCGCACTTCCAGATACTGCAGATTTACTTGCCACATAATACTAGTGCAATGAAAGGAAAACAGATATCACAGTTATCAGAACCAGACACTTGGACAAAGACCAAAAGCCAGCTTCCACTGCAAGAACAGACACTGCTCAGTACTTAACCTGTCCAGATTAAGATGCCAGTGAATCCAATGCATGTGAATCGCACAGGAACCCGCAGCACGTTCCTGTGCAATTCCCGGTGTGAACCAGCCCCAAATCATGTTTGGCATCATGCATGCTAGCAGTTTTTTTTTTTAAATGTCAACATTAAGTTGCACTTTAAGAAAACTGTAATCAGATATAAACATATGGGAGAAAATACTCTTTTGTAGGTCTATTTTGATAAAAAAAAAAAAAATCGTTGCCCCGCTAGCTAGCAATTATTTTTTTCTACTAAATGTATACGTATATGTATTCAGCCATGAATGTTCGGGAATGACTTCATCTCAGCCAGGCCAACAGAGCAGAAAGAACCCCAGAAAACCAGGAGAAAACTGCCAGAGTGATAAGGGGGAGCAGGGACGTTATTTCTCTGGAATCAGCCAAGAATACTTTAGTTCTGCTTTAAGCAAAACTTGGAAATTCTAACTACTGTATGATCTCAGGAGGACCTCATCTCCAAGTGTCAGAATCAGGGCAAGCAAAGATAAATAAGAGGGTAAATATAAATCTTTCATAGTTAAGCCTACACTACTATACTTGCTCAAGGTTTATTCTACAGATTCCTGCAAGCCCAATTATTACAGAAATGCTGTACCGAGATAGATAGAATTTATTAATGCTGGTTTCTCCTGAAAGTGGGATTTTCTTGTTTTTCAGTGCCGATCCAATTACTTAAATGCTGTGTGCGTCTCTGACTTGGAAAACACGTGCAGACTAGTACGGATTTGACCGTTTTCTGGGTCAGACAGTACAAGAGCTGCTTTCCTTTTTAACATTTTCCTCACAAAAAATATAAAAAAAGGCTGGCAAACAAGCACAGGCCTGAACTATGGGCAAAATAAAAACCTAGTTTTGATAGGTACCCAGCTCCCACTTTCTGGATGGGTCACCTGGCCAAGTTGGCGACTCCTCCTCTCCCCCCTAGACGACACCTCCCACCCTGCAATCTTCTGGGACATGTCACAAGTCCTAGAAGATTGCCTGGCCACTGACAGAGCGCAGTGCGTGCCCGGTTGTGAAGCCGCAAGCTGTCACAGCCAGGCGCCAACACTTACAATGCCGGTGCCACAGAGAAGAGGAGCAAGGGTTTGGGCGGCCGCATCGCTGGACCGTGGGACAGGTGAATGTCTGTTTAATAAAAGTCAAGAACAGCTACACTTTTTGTAGCTGCTGACTTTTAATAAACTTAACCAGTGGAGCGCCGCTTTAAAACGGTATTAAACCCAAAACCATAAATGTGATGTATTGCAGCTTACCAGATAGAGTAGACTGATTGGGCACTCTCTAGCATGATGCATTTAAGGAGGCTCCTGCCTACTTTTTTACCAAATTTTATGGACTTTTATTACCAAAGAAGTTTTTCTTTACTGGAGCATGGTCATCCACTAATCTGTGCCTTGCTCTTTTACCGTTTGTTTAGTATATCTAAATACTTTATTGTGCCTAATCTGGGCACATGCCCACTTTAAGAAAAATAAACATATTAAAACCAAACTTCAGACAACACTCCAAGCAGTTACAGCAGCATTTTTACATTGTATTGCAGCTTATCAATTCTTAGATATGATGGCTGCATTCGTTTTCTTTTTAGGCTCTCTTTCTCCATTTTAAATTGGAGATCCAGCAAGTAAGTCTGTTGCTTTTCAAAAGATCAAGCTGTCCTGAAGATTTATCAGTTACAGGGATGAGAGAAGCCATTTAACACTGACAGTGGTGCTTACAATGATCAGCTGTTATGTAAAACCTTTATACCAAAAGGGGGAAAAAAAAAATTATTTTTATATATATATATATATATATATATATATATATATATATATATATATATATATATATATATATATATATATATATATATATATATATATAAACTGTTTGCTGTAACTGCCTAAAAAGTATTAGCTGAACTTTAGCTTAAATTTTATAGTGTATTTATAACTGCTAGTACCAAACACTACTCTCCCCTCAGAATGACAACGCTGTTGTCCAAAGGTGCCCCTGTGCACCTTCACACAGACAGGAAGTATGTTATTTGTCAGATCACCAAAGGAAAACAGAGGGACAAAAGCCTAAAAAAAATGAAAACTAATGCAGCCACCACATCTACCGATTGGTAAGCTGTAATGTATTACTTTTTGGCGTTTTGGGTTTAATGCCACTTTAAGTTGTATGAACAAAAGCTGATCATTGTAAGCAATCCTGGTAATGCTTAAACTGTGGTATAAAAGTGTAACTGTCATTTTTACTGACTAGTTTGACTTGTTACACAAGTGGAAACTGATCTACTGGAAGGATCAATAAGTAATAAAACTATGTTATAGAGGGGGGTCCAACTACAAAAACAGATGTGCTCATGCTTGTGACAGACTGTATGATATAGGTCATTTTGCCCATAGTTTTGTTTGAACTTTGAAAAGTGCATTCCTATATAAATTACTGGTATCCTTATTCTGCAGGATGCAGCTATTGTGCTGTAATACTTACATAACAGAAGAAGAACTCCAAACAGAGAGATGCCTGAGTAGAGGTATGGTAGGTAGTATTCCCACAGATCTGAAAGAGAAAAGCCACAATCAATCATCCTCCTATTAGAAGTCTCACCTTCAAAGTTCCGTAAAAATAAAAGTACCCCTTTTTATTATGCTTTGCTCAAATTCTGTATTTTAGTGGAAACACTGTAAAAACACCCCACTGACAGTCTTACTATAGTAGGGGGGTATTATACTGCCTCAAATGAGTCTTTTGTACCTTCACTCCTAGCAACATGAAAGACGGCTTTGTGTTTTTATTCCACGTTATGTGGAAAAGAGGTACACTTTCTTTCAGGTACAATTTAATCATGATGAAGAGTTGATATCGTGTAGACGAAGAGGGGGGAAGAAAGGTAAAATCAGGAAAACTATTTCTAGGGTTCCAAATTCTCATTAGGTAGACAAGCCTGGAGACCACTGGGAAGAGAAATCCAAAAATGTAAGTGGTCACTTGAATAGGAGGTGAAGGAAAATTTCCAATGTGGAAACCTACTCCTGTAACAAAATGTCAGAGGACTTTCCACACGTTACAGATATTGCCTCTTACAATTGTTATTCAAACCAATCTATTAACCTTCTATGAGGAGGTAAGTTGCCATCTAGATAAAGGAAGGCCTGTAGACGTGGTGTCTGGATTTTGCAAAAGCATTTGACACAGTTCCCCATAAACGTTTACTGTACAAAATAAGGTCCCTTGGCATGGACCATAGGGTGAGTACATGGATTGAAAACTGTCTACAAGGGCGAGGTCAGAGGGTGGTGATAAAAATGGGTACTCAGAATGGTCAGGGGTGAGTAATGGGGTCCCCCAGGGTTCTGTGCTAATCCTATTTAATTTGTTCATAAACGACCTGGAGGATGGGGTAAACAGTTCAATCTCTGTATTTGCGGATGGTACCAAGCTAAGCAGGGCAATAACATGTCTGCAGGATATGGAAACCTTGCCAGAAGATCTGAACAAACTAATGGGGTTGGCAACTACATGGCAAATGAGGTTTAATGTAGAAAAACATAAAAACATAAAATAATGCATTTGGGTGGCAAAAATATGAATGCAATCTACTCACTGGGGGGGGGGGGGGGGGAGGGGGGGTGGATCTAGGCTGGAAAAGGCCCTGGGGGTCCTAGTAGATGATAGCAGCAGCTTGCCATTGGTGAGCCTAACAAAGTAAACAGAATATTGGCATGCACTAAAAAGGGGATCAACTCCAGAGATAAAACGATAATTCTCCCACTCTACAAGACTCTGGTCCGGCCGCACCTAGAGTATGCTGTCCAGTTCTGGGCACCAGTCCTCAGGAAGGATGTACTGGAAATGGAGCGAGTACAAAGAAGGGCAACAAAGCTAATAAAGGATCTGGGAGGATATTAGTTATGAGGAAAGATTACAAGTACTGAACTTATTCTCTCTGGAGAAGAGACGCTTGAGAGGGGATACGATTTCAAATGTACATTTACCATACTGGTGAGCCCACAATCGGGATACAACTTTTTTGCAGAAGGGAGTTTAATAAGACACGTGGCCACTCTTTTCTTAAAATTAGAAGAAAAGAGGTTTAACCTTAAACATCGTAGAGGGTTCTTTACTGCAAGAGTGACAAGGATGTGGAATTCCCTTCCTCAGGCGGTGGTCTCAGCGGGGGTCATCGATCGTTTCAAGAAACTATTAGCCAAGCACCTGAACGACCACAACATACAGGGATATACAATGTAATACTGACATATAATCACACACATAGGTTGGACTTGTGTCTTTTTGGTTTCACTTTGTTTGCAAGAGCTTTTTAAAGCTTCTTTTTCAAACTTTATACATCTTTCTATAAGCACTCTCCACTGCTGTGGCCAGAAAAAATAAAATAAAAACACACATACCATAGAGGGATTCTCTTCCAGAAGAGTCGTCATCTATAATGGCAGATGCCACCCATACAATGCCAAACACCAATAGTGTGAGGAGCAGAAGAACTACAGATGTCTCATATACTCTGGACATTACTCCCTGCAATGACAATACAAATGGCAAATTGAGAACTATTAGGAAATTCACACAAAAAACACAGTATGCCTAAATTGCAGGTCCAGGGTTTTATGGAAACTAGGAGCTATAAATTCTAGTTTTCATTGCAGCACCTACTAAGTATATGTAATACTGTGCAGTAAAGTGTTTCATCCAGGTGCCTCTGCACAAGCAGTTCCTCGATTCTCCACTTTTTAAGCAGCTCAGCTATGGCAAGAATACTGATAAAACATGTTCTGAGCCTGACTGGACAGAGAAGGAGCAGCAACAGACTGACACAGTCATCCCTCTGCACATTCCGCTTTCTCTTCCTGTAAAGCATGCTTACACATTTAGCTGCCGAGCCTGGTCAGCTCAGAGTGAGTCCCCTCCACTTCCAAAGTTCTGCTTTAGGCCCCTTTCACACTGGGGCGGGAGCGGCGTCGGCGGTAAAGCAGCGCTATATCTAGCGCTGCTTTACCATCACTTTAGCTGCGGTTTTCGGCCGCTAGCGGTGCTGTTTTAACCCCCGCAAACGGCCGAAAAAGGGATAAAAAGGGTATTGCCGCGCTGTCCCATTGATTTCAATGTGTAGGAAGGAGCGGTATAGGAGCGGTGAATACACCGCTCCAAAGATGCTGCTAGCAGGACTTTTTTGACCGTCCTTCACACTGGAGTAAAAGGGGCCGGATTTTTTCAGGCGCTATTTTTAGCGCTGTAGCGCCTGAAAAAAACGCACCAGTGTGAAAGGGGCCTTAAAGGAGATAAGAGGCTGATATTGAAAATGCAAGTGTTCAGGCTAGCTGCAATTACATGAAAACCTAACTACGGTAAATCAGCATTTTTATCTGCCTGGAATACAGCTTTAAAATAAAATTAAAAACCATTGTATCTAAAGCTACTAGAATAAAAAAATCCAGGTATGGGTATTGGCCTTCTACAAAAGATTTTATAAATAGAAAAAAACCTCAAACTGTTAACTGAAAAAAGAAAAGGCATTTTATCATACAGGACATATAGGACTTTGACAGGTTAGGAAATTTCATCCAATAAAACTGAATGCTAAATGACGCTGCTGGAGCAGAAATCGAATTAAGTAAAAATACATTCCATCCCAGCAACTACATTCCTCTGCAAGGTGCAAATAACGAGCACACTTTCAGGAAAGCCCACCAATAACAACCCTTTGGTTCAGAATTTGAAAGAATCTCAGGCAAGTGGGCTTGTTACCTTTTTTGATCCCGCAAAGCCTTCTGCCTCCATGAAGAGATAGGCAAATGGCATCAAGAACACTAGTGACAGGTTAGAGAAGAGGAAAACCAGGTTCCATAGGCCTGAAAAACAAAAAACAAACAAAAGGGCAACATTAGTCTCAGCAAACTAAGAACAAATGACATTTTTTTTATTAATTTTTTTTTTTTTAGGTGAAATCCAAAAGATGACACCAAGCAGCATTCAGAACCATGTCGGTCTATTAATTCCCCTTAGGCAACGCATACATGACCTGGCAGACTACAAGCTCTGCTGTGATATGTCCTGGAAACCCAGTTATGTACATAGAACGTCTTTCTATGGCTGCTTCCTCACTATAACAAACATGCCAACTCGACCACAAAAGTAGTCAATTCCTTTGTTTCGGTGACAGCGGTCACACACTGGGCATCAAAATCAACCATCAGTGTTGTCACCTTTGCAGCCACAAGGGTGACAACACTGCAGGTGTATCAATGGAAACTACTAGCGATTCCTCTGAAATTTCGGCCGCCAAAAATAGAGTGTTCAGCATTGTGCCAAAAAGGGGAGAAAAAAAAAAGCAGAAGAGCAGATAAATAATTTTACCTTTCTTGGGGTGTTTTTCATAGGTCATGCGACTCAAAAAAAAAATGTATCAAAAACGCAACACGAGTGCATTTTTGATGAGTTCTTGCTGCGTTTTTAATGCATTTCAATGGAGAATTGCATTTTTCATGGTCTTTTTAACGGACCAAATATGCACCAAGCAGGATTTTTAACACCGGTTTAAAAAAGTGCCTATAATTGCAGACAATAAATTCATATTAATAAAAAGTGGAATAATATAAATAATATTTATATTAAAAACTGTCAATTTCGATACAGAAATTTCCATTTTGGTGCACCACTACAAACTACACCAACTTATTTCTCTACCCATACCACCTACTTACACACTACGGAATTTAGGCTTCACTTTAGAAAAAACTGACTTGTTTACATAGAATAACTTTAGCACATGCACTGAATTTAAAAAATGATTAACTTTACAAAAATACTGACAAGGTTTCCAGCGTTTCTCAACATTTTTACCAGGTCTTGGGAAAGCCCTGCTTAAAAAAAAAAAAAAAAAAAAAAAATGGGAGGAATACCCCTTATATTGGTGCTCAGTTAGAACACCCCACTTTACAGTGGCGGTCTGACTGACTCACCCTTACAGAGAGCAGCTACAAAAGGTCTCTGGTGTCAAGTGGCTTTGCAGCTATCCAGGCCTCCTTAAAGAGGTCCAGCGAAAAAATAAATAAATAAATAATAAAAAAAAAAAAAAAAAGGGCAGCAGCTACATAAATACTATAGCTGCTGACTTACCTGTCCAGGGAGCCCATGATGTCGGCACCCTAGCCGATCCGCGGATCTCCCTGGACAGGTAAGTGCCCTAATATTAAAAGTCAGCAGCTATAGTATTTATGTAGCTGCTGCCTTTTTTTTTATATATATATATATATATATATATATATATATATATATATATATATACACATATATATATATATATATTTCACCCCCCAGGGGCTTTTAGTCATTATGTGCTAATAAGCATAGCATATTTTGGCAGACTGTGGCCAGTGCTTCAGTCTTCTTCTGCATTTTGAGTTTTTGACCACTTGATTGGCCAGACTAAGATGTAACCAGAGGGATGCCACCACAGGTATGACAAACATATTTACACTGGTCCAAGTTGCAGGTGCTTCGGCAGCGCTGCCCATTAATTTCAATGGCAGGGACAGTTTAGGAGCAGTGTAAACAGCGCTCCCTCACCACCCGAAAGATGCTTCTTTCCTGTCCTGCAAGCGCACCGCTCCAGGGTGAAAAGTGCTTCTATAAAGTAAAAAAAAACAAGAAGACAATCCAAATGCTTTGCTAGGGCTGTTTAGATGTATAGAGGAATATAATCGTATTGTTTCGTTTTATTCTTAACACCAGATTCCAGCCTTCCCTTTAGTCTTGCACAGTTGTACAGGCCCATCTTCTGTGTTGAATATAGTTATTCTGATTGCAGTGCACACTGAGCTTCTCATGGTATGCCATAATCTGTCTGCATTCTAATTCTATTTTACAAATGCCATGTACAATAAGAGGCAGCAGTTCATTACATTGGCAATCTGGGATTCCGGTTTAGAATGCGTAATATGTTCCTTCAGTATTAGTCCACCAACGTGCTTTAGTTCAGTATATATTATTATCTCATCAGATTGAACTCATTAGGAAAACAATGAAAACACTAATACAATACCAATCCATACCATTGATCTTGACTGAATTTGTAATTATCCTATTGCTCACATGTTCCATTCCCAGGGTCCTCTCTGCTTTTAACGTACACAATTGCATCCCTTCCACATTTACCCGCTTTGAAATAATGCCACAGGGACTTAAAAGTAAGTTGTTAAAAGGTAAAGCCACCATAAACGACTTCACTCACAGCATAAAAGACAAGAAAAAAAAAAATGTTTGCAGCTACGAACATCAAAAAGTGATGGTAATGGAAGCTCCAGAGAATTTGCAGGTCATTAAACCCAGCTTTATAAGATGAAATGGCAATGTTCTGGCTCGCATATTCCATTACTTTAGATAATATAAAGACTTCTTTATAAAAGAGCCAAAATCCAAACATCACCAAGACTGAGATACAGAATAAAGGGCAGTTACAGGCAAACATCCAAGTACACGGCGGAAACCGGTAAGAAACGTTCAGACTAAAAAGGTGCTGAAAAGCTTTAAACCCTTAGAAATGTCCTCATTTCCATGTGCTGTGCTAAAAGAGGATTTCCAATAAATACGGCAATCCTGCTTAGTGCTTCCTGGTTAAGCTTCTAGTTAAATGCCACGGAATTGGTGTTGCCTATCCAGACAGCGCTCATTCTTTTAAGCAAACAAACAAAGTAGCCACCTGCTACCAGAGCAGAGCAGACAAACCCACAGGAAGCACAATTTCAACAACTTACAACTGGTGTGTGACAACCCAGAAGGAATATATATTATATATATATATATATATATATATATATATATTTTATATATATTATTTTTTTTTTTTTTTCAGTCAATTACATTTAGCACAACAGTATATACAACTATTCCATTACTATTAAAAAGGAACATACAAGTAAATTAAGAGACGCTATCATTTGCCTAATGTGCTTAAAGTGGTAGTAGACCGCCAGCGGTTTTACATTTTTTTAACCTGCAAGGCAAAGTTAGAATGTGCTAGTATGCAGCGCATACCAACACATTATGTGAAACTTACCTTAGAATGAAGCCCTTCCAGCAGCAAGATGTCACCGCTGACAGGGCTTCCATCTTCACCAGTCTTCCTTCCAGGTTCGGACTCTGGCTGTGCGAGTGGCTGGAGCCGTGATGACGTTACACGAGCCTTCGCTTACAGCACAGGTGGCCTTTCCTTCAGACCACATGCACCGGTGAGGTCACCGGCTGCATGTACAGTAAATCTCTCCTAAACTGTGTAAGTTTAGATATTTACAGTACCTATAGGTAAGCCTTATTCTAGGCTTAGCTGTAGATACAATTCATGTATGGAAGATTACTCCCACTTTAAAGGAAATAATTGTTGAAAGAAACATAGGCTACCAAAGCAGACTTCTCATTCTATGAATACTTTAAGGCACTAACCCAAAAACTGCCCTGTTCTTGCAATGAGCAATGCATTGAAATGTAACTGTCAACAAGCCCTGAAGGAGCGTTAGAGAATTTCAAGTATTACCTTACTATTTAAATTTGCTAGTTTACAATAGTCCTACGAGGTGTATAGCTATTGCTGTACTTCAAACTTAATGCTGGACCTTTGGGTCTCAGATCCTGGAGCTCTGCCCACCCCTCCCATTATGTGTGCCCATTTACAGAATACAAAGCCTTCTGTGATTGGACAGTAGAGGGGAGCAGAGGGCATGCACACAGCAGCCGTATCTGTCAAAGCGCAGGGAGTGTAGAGATAGCTGTACATCCAGCACTCAGTAAATCTATACAAGAAGTCTACAAAGAGGTGTACACCTTGGACTGAACTATTGTAATTTGTAAGCAATCACATTTAAAACAGTAAGGCATTTCCTGGAGTATTTCCTTAAAGCACAGAGCAATTTTGCATTAAAAACTATTCAGATCACATTCGTTTTACAGCAATTCACCATCGTGGGAAATCTTCTCCAGTGTCGTCATGTACAGAGACTGCTTCCAGCACTCAATAGATGCCTTGGCTGTGATCAGTATGAAACATCCTCACCAGTTTCCTTTTGTTTAAAATTAAAATTGACTATTTAGTAGGGCTGAAACAACTAATCGATTAATCGACAACTAATCGATTATAAAATTAACCGATTACCATTTTCATAATCGATTTATCGGCCAGTAACCTATTTAAAAAAAAACTAAAAATGAGCCCTTTATAGTACAAAAAGAGCAAATAATCGCTACTAAATATTACTTTCACAGTACAGTAACAAAATTAACCCCTACAGTAGTGATCTGCTTTTTTTTTGTATTATAAAAAGGGCTAATTTTTTTTTTTTAACCCCCCCATTATGTTACTAAACGTCTCAGACCTGGTTCACATCTATGTGTTTTTTGGTGCTTCAATGGAGAAGCTGCAGAAAAGCATGTAATGCGTTTTTTTTCAGCAATTTGTGTTTTTTAATCTGCCCAACAACTAATTGGCCAAAAAAAGTATATCTCGTCTGTCTGTTATTCTCAGAGTGGATTAAATATTTTGCTCCCTAACCATATAGTTGGTTATTTATATTTACCACTACATATAGATTTTTAATAATAAATTGCCTTTTTTTTATAAAACTTTACATATTAACAAAATTATACACCACACTTTTTTTTTAAGGTTATTAAATGATTAATCAATTATTCGAAACAATAATCGTCCAACTAATCGATTATGAAAATAATAGTTAGTTGCAGCCCTACTATTTTGGGAATCCAGTCCTAGTGTGTCAGCAATATACTTACAGCCAAAGTGCAACTTCACACCCCCAATTAACATTGGTTATTTTTAATCTTCATGCTGCTAGCATTAGTATACAAGGAAGTATACAATATTTACTGCCATTAAAAACTTTTTTTTTTTTTTTCACATTTCTTCAGTTACTTCCTGATTTCTTGCCTAGGGAGATCTCACACCTCCCAGGAGTCTTCAGGTGGGGAGGAGGGGTTTTCTCAGCTAAGCACACCCTCCTGCCTGCATGCCTGAGCTAAGGGCAGGAAGCAAATGCTACATGAATCACCTGCCCTTACTCAAGATGGCCACAGCAAAAAAAAAATGCCTGGGGAATGTTTTTCAAAGTGATTTCTCAACAAAATAAAAGCATGGAAATGACATGGGTGGGTGAGGTAGTTTGCTTTGAATATAAAAAATAAATTAAAATGGTGCTTTTGGTTTGTGTTGCTTAGATGCAGTGATCTGCTTTAAAGTGTTTCCCCAGCATTTCATATTCCTGATATCTGCCTGCTGTACCATGTACTTGTATTGAAAAATATCCCATTCTCTTTGTATTGCTTCCTTTGTGTGAAATACCCATTGGTCCCTCTGCTTTCCTATTAAAAAGGGCCACACTAAGCAGGCGAACACACTGTGGTCAGTTCTATAGCTATCCTGGGAACTCAGCCTGCTCTCAAATGATCAGACTTGTTCTGACACGCCCCTGCTCACTGGAGAGTTCAGTGCGCTGTTTCTACTCCTCACCCTAGCCCCTATACAGCTGAGAACAGAGATTATGTGATCTCCAAAAAAATAAAAATAAATAAATAAATCGATCTTATAGGGAGAAAAAGTTTCATTTACTAACATTTTAAAATAATTTTTGCAATCAAATTTGTAGTAATGCAAGCCATAGACCGCGATAATCCAGCAACTTCATCCACAAAGACAATCAAATGGGGCAGTTTGTATATTTACATCTGTATGGAAGGGATGTTGGTAGGTTATGTTTTAAAATCAAAAGCCGGTTGAGAGCTGCTATGCATATAGGCAGCATGTGTACTGTACTCACCATGGATGAGGGATCCATTGAGCCACTGGATGTAGTAGTTGTGTGGTAGAGAGAGCAGCACCTCGTTGCTGATGATTGAGAACGGCAGAAGGAGCACGGCTCCGACAGACACAGCGAGGGTGAAGGTACACATCCAGAGCCTGGAGAGAAAGACAAGAGAAAGTCCGTCAGACCTCAGATCATGCTGGAGGCAAATCAGCTCTACAACAGTCACACCAATCCTATATGCCAACATGAATCATTTATATACCAGGAAAGAAGCATAGAATGTATTCATTAATAGTGTTTATCAATTTTTTTTGCATCTTGGGTTTGCAAAAATCTTCTGCCTTTATTACGCAGGAAATCTCCACAACCAGAACAAAGCATAAAAAACAGACAGACAAAAGGTTCTAAACCCTTACCTACTACATAAAAAATAAAAAAAATAAAAAATAAAAAAAGGAAACGATAAATAGAATTTCTTTTGGGTTCAGCAACTGAAACCTTGAATGGAGCCATACTGAAGGGAGGTGCAGGAGGAAGAGTTCTATTGTATATATTTTTTTTTCCAGCCCTGACTATAGTATACACACAATATTGTTAAACTGTTACTAAACCCACAACAGTAAAATCGGTCTCTATATGCTGTAAAGCATGCTCGTTGCTCACTGTGGAACTAAAGGGGTTAATCCTGCACATTGTTCAAAAGTCTTCTCTGATCCTCCCCTTCTTCAACTGTCCCCAATCTTCCCGATAGGACAGAGCCTTTGGATTCACTCTGCACATGCTCAGTTTGTTATGTTATGCTAGATATCTTTTTTCCTTCTTAGGAGGGTGCATGCGTTTAGCACAGGGCCAATCAGCACTGTCCAGAGAGAGGGTCAGGGGTCCTGCACCCTCATAGGACAGTCAGAGGAGAATGAAAACTCCTCCTACAAGCTTTAACCAGTGCTCGGCCAGACACTGACAAATATCATAAGACTGCTATATATGGCTGAGAAAAGGTATTTAGAAGTTTATATTTACTAAAACAATTGCATTTCCATGTTCTGTGTACTGTGGGAGACCAGACATAGGTAAGGCAGGGTCCTGGATTTAGTAACACTTTAGTAACACTTTAAGAATTTAAGAATCCAAAGACATGCAGGTAGGTTAATTTGGCTTCTGTCCAAAAATTGGCCCTAGTATATGAATGGGGACCTTGGATTGTGGGCTCCTTGAGGGTAGGGACTGATGTGAGTGTGCAATGTACAGGGACGGGGACAATTGTAGACACTCGCTCAGGTTGAACTGGATGGACTGATGTCTTTATTCAACCTTACTAACTATGAAACTATGAAACTATGAATTCCCTTAAAAAATGCTCACCGTTTCCTTGCATGACCAGAAAAAGCTCTTAAAAATTCAACATGAATTTCTCCAACCTCTCATAATCAATACAGCCAATTAACTGCCAACATTTCTTTGGCAAATTATTCTAAGAAAAATAGGGCTCCAAAACATTTGTAAATGTCAAACGCATAATATGAATAGGTGCCATCAAGGGTGGCTGCTCACAATGTTACGCCAGCCTCATTACATCCCAGCAGAAGCAGGATTACTAGGAATGTGACTCAGAAGTAATCCCAACTGCATCCTGCTGTCATGGGTGTAGCCATTTCTAGGTCATCTGGATACTTATATAGTGAATATCAAAGACTCATTTAGAAAAATAAACACGTACATACTGTATATGCACCATGTGGAGAGACTTAGAAACAAAGTAACTAGAACTCACATTCTTGCCTATTATGTCCTGTACACACCTGAGTGGGTGCACATCAAATGTAGGACTAAAACAATATAGCCAACAAAAACATGAAAGCCCCACTCCGGGATAGTTTTCAGTGCCTGCATAACATGGATACTTCCCATTAGGGTGCCCAGCGGCGGGTCCATTAAAGATCCAGAAGAGGATACCATCATAGGGGACCGGCAATCTCTGGGGGGCATCACAGCACTGGGTCAGCGCCCCCCTCCCATTTGGAACTGGCAGTGGGGAGGGACCTGCAGGGGGGGACTTAGGTGATTATCTGGCTTCACAAGGTAATAATCAAAAAAAAAAAAAAAAAAAATAGTTGGATGGGTTCAAGGAAGGATGATAAAATAGCTCTCTCTCAGAATGGTGCTTTAACAAAAAAGTTACAAAAGGGAACAGCAGCCTGAACTATAATATTATTTATTTTTTAAACTTGGTACACATGACAAAGCGAGGGTGGATCTCTCCTATGGGTGACAGACAATAAAATCTGACAGGCATTCCAATCCCTCTCCACTATATCCAAAACTAAAAATATAATATTTCTTTTCTTGTTAAAAAAAAAAAAAAAAAAATATATATAATATTTCGCATTTAGTCATATGTCTCAATTAAAGCTTTAAAAAAAAAAAAAAAAAAGGGGGGGGGGGGGGAGGATGTTCAAAACCTATATTGGTTGCAATCCATGTCCCAGGGATGTTTGTTTGTTTGTCAGCAAATCCATAAAAAAAACTGAGATGAATATCCTGTTGGAACCTCCTTTATGAGGGTGCTTACTTGCAATGTACATGGTCTCACTATATGTGGAAACACAGTCACCCTCTGTTGCCGACTCTAGATGACTCTGTGGGTATTAATATAGTCCATGTTGGGAGAGGGCACGTACAAGCAAACAAAAACCCATTGACAATAATCCCATTTCACACAGCTGGGATGCTGGTCCTCTCCGGCAGATGCATGCATATTGTAATGGCAGGAGCTCTGGGAGCTGGGAATTGTAGTCTGGAGGAGCGGTGCCCAAAGACCAGAAGTCGGGAAAGAGGAGCCCGAGTGGGGTGTATGTGGAGATAACTTTTATATCACAAAAAAAGTTAGTATTCTACTGGCACATTTTATTATTATTAGCCAGCAGAGTAATCCTGTAGGATGGATGAAGACTTTATATAGTTTGAAGACAATTTAATTAATTAATTTACAACAACATCTCCCAGACATCTGAGAAGAGCCCAATCATGTGCAACCTGTTCAATGGAATGTGGCATCCTAGCAATGGCCTTAGTTTACTGCACTGGGAGTTTTATCTTTACAAAGAGCTCTGCACATATAACAGATGCCAAGGGTACAATACTCCTTATAACTAAAACAAAAGAGATCTTGTTCATTGAACAGGGAGGTATTCCTAAACCATGTCTATTCTGGGCTTATGATGAACTCTGAGGGGGACAAAAAAAGCCAGAGCATATATTCTGCAGCAGAATGTAAACACCACAGTAGATGGAATACCATATACAATGTACAGCAGAATGGAGTATGTCAACATACCACATGGTATAGGGCAGTGGTCTCCAAACTGTGGCCTGGGGGACAGATGTGGCCATTTGCCTGCCTTTATCTGCCGATACCAACAATGGGGCACAATTCCTCCCAAACACACCAACAACTGGGCAGAAAACCTCCTCACCAACAATGGGGGCACAAATCCTCCCAATGACACCAACAACTGGGCTGAATGACACCAACAATAGGGCCCAATTTCTCCCAAAAACACCAATGATAGGGTAGAATTCCTCCCACTGACAAAGATGGGGCATTATTCCCCCCCCCCCCCCCCGTCGGGACCTTTTCTACTCCCAATGGCCACAGCCCGGCCCCCCTAAAGTCCAAAGAACAGTAAACTGGCCAATTGTAAAGTTTGGAGACCCCTGGTGTAGAGTGACAAGCAGCATTACTTAAATATTAATCAGAAGATTATAGTAAAAGGCAGACATTTCTACTCAGCCCCATTTCTGAATGATTATAGCAGAAAGATAAAAACGCCGGCAATCAAGTTGCTGACCACAGCAAGAGGTTTTTTTTGTAAAAACATTTTTCTGAAAAGTTAAACCACTTCCCGCCCAGGAACGTCCTTGACTTTCAGCGGGATATTCGAATGATGCCTGCAGCTACAGACATCATTCAGATATCTTTTAGTGCCGGCGTTTCCCTACACCATTACAGGCGGCGAGAGGGGACGCCCCCTCCCGCTGACTCACCGCTTCCATCGGTGAGTCGGAGACAGGAGCATGCCATATTCTTATTACAAGGGATGTTTACATTCCTTGTAATAGGAATAAAAACGTGATAATAATTTTTTTTAGTGTCAAATAAAATTAAAAAAAGTGTCCCTGTCCCCGCGTAAAGAAGCAAACGCATACGCAAGTCCCGCCCACATTGGAAAACTGTTCAAACCACACAGGTGAGGTATCGCCGCAAACGTTAGAGCGAGAGCAATAATTCTAGACCTAGACCTCCTCTAACTCAAAACATGTAACCAGTAAAAAAAAAAAGAAAAATTGAAAGCGTCGCCTATGGGGATTTTTCCGTACTGAAATTTGGCGCCATTCCACGAGCGTGTGAAATTTTGTAGCGTGACATGTTAGGCATCTATTTAACTCAGCGTAATGTCATCTTTCACATTATGCAAAAAAAAAAATAGGGCTAACTTTAATGTTTTTTTGTTTGTTTGGGGGTTCTATGTAATTTTCTAGCAAAAAAAAAAAATTATGAATTTTACATGTAGGAGAGAAATATCAGAATTGGCCTGGATGGGAAGTGGTTAAACATTTAAAATTAAGATATTTAGAAAAATAAATATGAACACACAAGTTAAAATATAAGCAGATACTACTTATACAGATTTGTGCACTTCTGTATACAAACTTCAGTCCCCAAAACAGATCTTAACCTGTAGTTGCCAATTTTGACCATAAGGTGTCAGCATACTTCATACACAATTCTGCTATTCTCAGCAGGAAATCATTTAATTTTACTCATAACAGGTCTAATAAAGTTGCATTGAATCACCTTATCGAACAACGCTTGGGCCAGCTCAATCACTAGTAATGAGCCACGTATGAACTCCAGTGGTTGGGTCTGTTTGGGATGACCATTAAGTGCAAGTAAATGGTGACTACAGGTGATGGAATGGAGAGGATATCTTTCCAGATGATGATGCTCATGTCAAGCGGAAATGAAGCCAAGGCTCACGTTTAGATGCAAGAGAGTGTGATCCGCAGGGCCTCAGGGCACTTAGAAAGATGCCATTTCAAGATCGTCTGGATTGTTAACACGACAAGTCAAGCAAGTAAAAGCAGTTTGGAGCGTGTGAGTAATCGCATAATGTTGGTGGAGAGCTCACGTCAACCTGCCGTCAAATATTTGGAGGCTGAATTCCAAACGGTTAGAACACCACACAATACACGCTGTATGTGAACTCCTCCTGCCTGTATTGTCTTGTAATCCAGGTACCCCAAACACCAGAGAGTGGTGTAGTGCTGGTTATAAATTAGGCAATTTTTACGGCAGTTACAACCACTTTAATTATGCAACTGAAAAATAGGTTTTGGCAGCAAAACCACCATATGAATTTAAGGAATGTGTGCTAGGTGATCTGGATTCCCTTGATCCTTTTTCATAAAACAAAGCTGGTTAAAATTTGCAGGAAAAAAAAAAAAAAAAAACTACTAGGGCACAGTCTGCATTCTTGTGTAGGACCTAAATTTCACTGCAGTTAAAGCTAAATTCCAAGCAAAAAAAAAAAAAAAAAAAAAACGTTGTCTTCTGCCACAACCAAAGGCTATAAATCATTGTGTGCACCAAATGCCTTCACAAACCTGGATATTACCCTGTAAAAGTAGCAGTGACATAATTACTGTTCCGTACAATAAAAGCAGAGAGCAGAACTGTGGGAGAGGCCCAGCAGGACCACCTACTACAAGCTGCCTGTAGAAAACTACAGGAGAAGGTGGAGACAAGACCAGTCACCCTGCACAAGAAGAGAGCAGCAGTGACTGGTCTTTATTACAGGAAGCTCCTCAATAGTGGGAAAGTTTCACATTAGATTATTGCACAGATCTGGAAGACATACCTAAATCAGATTGAAGTCAGAATACACAGATCACTTGAGTTTAGACAATATTAGATTATCTAGGAGGTCAGCATTAAGGAATACACTCAGTCTAGGGCCCACCTTGGGAGTTCTTGCATTTCAACCTATATAGGTCCCCTTCAAGAGATACTTAAAAACGGATTATATTTAAATATATATTTTAATACATACATAACTGGCTTAAAAGGCCAACTCCACCTTTTATTCTGCTAAAATAAGTACTTTTTTTGTTGCACAGGAGCCAGCAAAGAATTGCACCTGCGTGAATCATGGGCACAATGGTAGGATTCTGCGTACTCCTCCTCTAGCTCTATGTGAATAATGAGATACAGGCTTTCAGTTGGAGAGCTGGAAGAAGTGTTAAAGGATGACGAGGTTTATTACCACACTTGTGTTCCGTTGAGAAATAAAAAAAGTCTGTCTGCCATAGTGAGGGTAGGGTTGGGGTTCTGCTTGGCACCATGTTACATCCCAAATATGGGTGTTAATTTAAAGGTTAATTCCATCTTTTGTATTCTTTATACATTTATTTTTACCTCTGCCTGCAGTTCAGGCAGATATGTATTAAAACCAAACAGTTCATGTAGATGGGTTTTAAGACACGTCCTTCAAAAAGTATGTCTGATTGATGGTCTGAGTAATTTGAAATTATTATAAGCTATGCATGCCACTGGTGCCAGGTACTATTGTAATTATTAGGGCTTGACCTAAATAAAATCAGTGTGGATATTGGCATGACTGCATATACAACAGCATGTGCTAGGAAGCATCTGCCTACATTAGAAAACAAAAACAGCTGTTCTGCGTTACTACACAGTGCGCATGTGAAGGAATTTAAAGTTATATTTCCAGCAGACTATTACAATCTATTGCGTAGAAGAACATATAAAGAGATCTAAGAAGTACAGCGAGAGACACTTTTAGCTTCCAGACATGCCGCACAATGACAGGTGGAACAAAGAAAAAAGGACAAACGAAGGTCATTTGGCATTTACATCATCACTATAATGATAAAAAAAAAAAAAAAAAAATAACACAATGTAATGCTTTGAATAGAGGCTTACTAGTCAGGGCCCCCAGTAACGCTCACTTGAAGGTGATTTTTTTTTTTTTTGGTGCAATTTTCCACAGCAGGGGGTTGGTAACCTCTTGTACACGTACAGGGGTGGCACTCGCCGCCTTTTGTTAGCATGTGTATCCACCTCCTTGACAAAAGCACGACAGTGGCCGAGTGCGCTTGAGGCAGTTTGTGAAGAAGCCCACCACAGTTAAAAATGCGAGAACCCCCTTCCATAGCCCCCAGACCTAAAAGGTACTTCATACCCACTTTTCCCTAGCTCTCCAGCACAGATATGCACTTTCCGACCCCCAGCTCCACTGCAATGTGCTGCTGGTCCTAAACCCCTCATTACTGCTAGTTCTGCAGTCAGGGAACGTTAGCCCGCCCGCCCGCCCCCCCCCCCTCACCCACAGAGCTCAGTTCCCTCTATACAGCAGCTGTGCAATCTCTGTGTGCAAAAAGGATTTCTACCAGTACTTGCGGTGCAACATTCAAAAGGGGCCACTAAGGAAGGAATAACAGTGTCAGAAATTATCCTTTGTGCTGAGGTTTATGCATGTCTGCAAGACTCTTCTTATTAGTGCCACTGTATTTAAGGAGTCTTTTTTTTTTACCCCTTTAAGTATATGTGTAGTGTAGGCTCAGATTATTAAACTACACACAATAGTCACCATAATTTAACCATGTTCAATTTTTGTGGGGCACAGAGCTCACCTGCATGTCCTAATCTCCTATGGTTTACAAACATTTTTCAGTACACTAGTGACAAAACTGCTTACCCCTGTTCTAGAGCATATCCTAAAATTTAATATTTGAAAAATAGTTTTTTTTTTTTTTTGGAATTCTGAATGGTAACAGTGCATCAATATTGTAGCATCACCCTGCTGCAGATCAAAAAGCTTGCTAAATAAGGCAGCAATTGACTATTTAGAGGTTCTCCTGATAAGGCCTGTGTACATATGCAGACTTTGCCAGGCTCCTCATGGGCTTCCCATGAAGAAGTGGGTGGAAAAATGGTTTCTCATCAAGAGAACGTAACCCTGATTTTGTGGAGATGATCTTTAAAACTCAGTTTAAAAGTATTCTGAAAGGACATTCTGCTTTAGCACAGTTGGAATGTTTGTTTTTTTTGATCAGCACCGACCAAATGACCAAAATGTAATTCTTGCCTGGAGTTATTATTGCAAGATCATCAAAAGGATAACAATTCAAATTGTAAGTGATAAAGGTCAGTAACATCACACAGCACTGAACGTGCCTTTGCAGCTGGCAGGCAGATGCTTGATACACCCTGCTTATAAAAATCTTCATCTTAGGCTTGTTTCTGGAAAATAAATCCTACAAAAAAAGATTCCACGTCAACAGGGAAAGGTTCTCCCTCAAGGTATAGCTTTGAGGGAGGCAGATTTTTTAGGTCATCTCCAAACAATACATGCATTTATTTAGGTTTTGGCTAGGAAGGGTTGGATTTTCAGATCGTAACTTCCATAGTGCCCCCCAACCTCCCATAGTGTCCTTAGGCCCTAAAGCAGGGGTCTTCAAACTACTGCCCTAGAGTTGTTCAGGAACTACAATTCCCATCATGCCTAGTCATGTCTGTGAATGTTTGAGTTTTACAATGCCTCATGAGATGTGTAGTTCTGCAACAGCTGGAGGGCAGTAGTAGTTTGAGGATCCCTGCCCTAAAGCCTCCACAACTTCCCAAAAGTGCCGCCCTGTTGCCAAGAGTGCCTACCAGCTCACCATAATTCCCCCAACCTCCAACAGTGTCCCACAATGTCCCCCTGCCCCCTCCAGTATCCTCATTCCCTACAGAGCCTTCCAACTTTATTCTTCACAGCTAAGGGCATGGCATGCTTTGAGAAAATTTACTGGGTCCCGGTCCCAAAAAGTTTGAGACCCAATACCCTAATGCATTGAGACTAACCGTATGCCTGCCTAGGAGGGGCAGGGTAAGTATATGAACAACCTTTTCACACTTCTCCTTTCTTTGACTACAGTGTTGCTGTGAAAAGGGCAGGGAAGGCCCAGACATGTGATGTCTTTCATCTACTTCATCTTGGACTTCTATTGTATAAAGTCACTGTTGGCCTAAAGATATGCTATCTGAAGGATGAAAGTTTTGCTTCACTGCACAGCGATTTAGAACATTACTGGTCCCCTTGGAGAGTCTAGATAATTTACAACAAAGGTATACCAACCATTAAATACTAGAAACCCCAGTGATAAGCCTTTGATGGACACTTGACAGTTGTTAGCATCCATGTTACCAGGATGTGACATCGGCTCTGCAAGCACCCTTCGACACTGGAGACCAGAAGAAAGAAGAGTGGAGGCCTGGTCTATCAAGTGACCAAGTTATGTTTTGCATTGCAGATCTCCAAGTAATGAACCTGCACCACATAAGTTCTCCACTCCTTTGCCTGCTGCTGCCTCACTCAGCAGGTAACAAATTCCTGTCCGGCCTTCAGACTTACCATCAAGTATCATAATAAAACTCAAGCAATCAGAAATGTGTTGCTTATACAGAGTATATTGAAAAAGGTTTGGGACCTTAATTTGTATAAAACGTTGGCCTATTTTCCTTTTCCCGAGACATTTCTTGCTTTTGCCACATTAAATCTAAAAAACTCAATTTTCCAGGGCCCCGACTACATTTTTAACTAGATTACCAGAACAGCACTTTAATAGCTGTGCTATTCTTTCCCCAAATGAAAACTAAAACAGCATTTGTCCCAGTTTACGGTCTCAGAAATATTAAGAGCAGATCCTGTCCATGAACCTTAAAGTGACACCAAAACAAACATACATACATACACACACACACACACACACACTTTAAGAGTAGCTCCTTTTGTTTTTTAAAGATTTAAAAGTCAATAGCTACAAAAAGTATAGCTGCGGACTTTTAAAGATACTGACAGTCACTGGCCCAACAGTCCATTTAGTCTTTGGATCCCTGATGCCGCCATCTTAGCTGTGACTCCCTGCTCTTTCACAGCCGCCTCACCACTGCACATAGGCAAGATCATGCTGAATTGTCGGATTGGTCCCACAGCCTCCTCGGACATGTAAAGCGTCCCAGGAGATTGTGGGTGGGAAGGCCACGCTTACCTAATTCTCACCTATGCAAGAATTGCAGAAGTGAAGTGGGAGAGGGATACATGTGAGAAAATAAATTCTCAAAAACACAAAGTTGTTAGAGGAGGTAGGGGAGAAGAAGATTAGCAGTTTTTATTTTTTAGTGTTAGAAACATTGTCAGGTATTTATTGTTCATGTTGGGCAGAATTAACAAATTTTCTATCCCAGTAACAGAAAAGGGATGGCAGGAACCGATAAGAAAAAAAAATAAAAACAATTTTTTTTTGAAGATTGGGGAAGGGTGGAATGGGATCCTCATACAGGTTCAGCTCTGAGAGACTTCCTCCCCTGGCGACACCCATTACCCTATTTTTGTCTTGATGTCACAAGGTTGTCACTAATGCAGTGAAGGGAGTTCGTCCACTGGAGTGAAAGAGCACATAAAAAAAAAAAAAAAACAAAAAAAAAACAAAACAGGGAGGTTCCAAGCCTTTCTTTCTACCGGGGGTCCCCGGGGTACGAACCCGTTAGGGACTTTCCTCCTGTTTGCAAATCAGAAATGTTTGCAAGTCGGCCGCGCATGTTCAGAACGACAATTACGGACATTTCCGATCTTCCGCCGAATGCCGTTCTGCGCATGTGCGGCAAATTACGGACATTTCTGTCATTTTCTGTGGCTCCGTCTGGACGCGCATGCGCAGAACGGCCAATGTCCCCGCAAAACGGCAGAGGGTCCCCGCAGCCCCCAGTTCATAAGTAGGAGTTGTTCGTAAGTTGGGCGTTCGTAAGTCGGGGACCCCCTGTATTAAAAAGTGAACTAAATCAATGTACACTTAAAAAGGAAGTAATTAAGAGCGGAAGTAACGTCTTCCCCTTTAATTGTGCCTACAGGTAAGCCTATAGCAAGACTTACCTGTAGGTACTGTAAATTTCTCCTAAGGAAAGGCCCCCGCTCGTGTCGTTTCCTCAGGACCTGTGCCGTGCCCGGCAGCACCCTCGCACATGCGCGGGAGTGATGTCATCGCTGCACCGGCCTATCACAGCACCGGAACCCGGAAGTAACTCTGGGACAGATGCGGCCGTGGGAGCGGAGTGCAGGCGGCACTGCAGGACATCATTCTAAGGTAAGCATGTCATAAGGAGCTAGTATGCGATACATACTAGCTCATCGTGCCTTTTTGTCTTTGGAAATTTTTTTTATTTTTTTCCCCCCGGAGGTTTACTACTTCTTTAAAAAAATGGGGTATCATGGTCTTGTAAAAAGCCCACTCAGAAAGATATCAAGGAAGTTTAAGAAATGAAGAATGGATGACTTTTTAGGCATAATTAAAAAATATATTTTATAAATTTTATTGAAACAAAAAAACATATTTGAAAATGTTTCAATAAAATGTATACAACCTATTTAAATTATGCCTAAAAAGTCCATTCTTTCTTAATTTCTCAATCTGCCTTGATAGGTATTAGGACGTGGCATAGTGCATCATTGGTTTCCATAGTACCACCCTTTGGAGACCCCTTATTTCCCATTTCATTCAGAAAGATAGCCAAAACGGAATGTTACAGAAAACCGCTAACCCATGCATTTAACAATCCACCAGTGCACAGTTGATGCGATCCAACACGTGTAGTTGCAAGACAAATAATGATCAGAATATTTCACATAATTGGGATGCTCAGATAAGATACCCACACTCCAATGACAATGAACATGACACTACTCAGGGTCTGCGACACATGGACTTTAGGCAGTCACAGAATAATATGTTTTAACAGTCTGCAGTAATTTCCAAAAACCCCCCCCCCCCCCCCCCAATTCATTTGAGACATATCAAGCTATTAATTCAACATCCCACAAAACTATAGCACTGCCACTAAACCCATTTATCAAGCACTGATTTCAAATAACAGGCACATATCTGACATAAATGAATCTTAATTTCCATCCTGGTAGAGTACCCCTTTTAAAGTCCCACTGATGCATTCAGTTTCATTGTACAAAGATTAGCAGACAAAGGATGCGATCAAATTTCAAAGAGAACGCAAACTCTCAAGAGGCATGGATGTAAAAAGTAGAAAACTTCCTGCTTGAGAGATCAAGACACTAACAGGATGAGAGACTGTCATGGATCACAGGAGACCAAGAGCTCTGAAGACACAGTCAATCCATGTAACCTTCTCTACTTTACTACCTCTAGGTACTTGGGAAAGATGACTCCCCAGCCAACGCAAAAAAAAAAAAAGCCTGCCAACTCAGCTACGTCACGGTCTTGATTTTGCTAATAAAATTTAAAACAATGTATGCTATAAAGTACACGAGTAAAAACATACAATGCCGTAGCAGAACATTCCGTTTACTGCTGTAGAGTAGCAGTTATATGAAGCTTTATAAAAAAAATGCCACAGTAGCAAGTCGAAAGTCTAAAACAGTAGATATGTCCTCAGGTTATATTCCTAGGACAGCGTGGCAGAGCAAAGGCCAGGCACATAGGAAATCATCAACAAGTATGATAAGGCAGCTCTTATCTAAGCAATGTCCAGCCATTACTCACAGAAATTTTACGAAGGTACACAGTTCAGTAACAGCTTAAGCAAAATCTTAGATCAGCTAAAAAAAGTGTTAGGTCAAACAGATGTAGGTGCTCAAAGTACCGTATATACTTGAGTATAAGCAGACACATTTTTTTGTGCTGAAAATGCTTATACTCAAGTCCAGCACTTTTCTGCAGCAGAGAATGACATTTTCCGACCCGACTTTGGGGCCCCGTAACATTATCCAATATGGGGTTCCTAGCACCAAGTGGCCCGAGATACGGGGCCCCAAAGACGGTACGGAAAATGTCATTCTCTGCTGCAGAAAAGTGCTTGACATTTTCCGAACCAAATTTGGGGCCCCATATCTTGGGCAACTTGGTGCTAGGAACCCCATATTGGATATGTTGTAGCGATAGTTCCACTGGGTTTGCACTCCAAATTTGGAGTTCCTAGCACCAAGTGGCCCGAGATACAGGGCCCCAAAGTCGGTCAACTGTGTCCATCTGCAGCAATGTCATGTCGGGACCCTTTGGGTCCAGAGACCCCATATTTTGGCTGCAGCTAGGGGGCAATCTAGGAACCCTTAACTACCAAGTTTGAAGTTTGGGGGACCTATGGCTGCAAATGGGCACAGGAAGGCTAAAAATGGGCATTGTTGACCCTCTTTTCCACTTAGGCCCCTTTCACACTGGGGCGGTTTTCAGGCGGTACAGCGCTAAAAATAGCGCCTGTATACCGCCTGAAAAAAAAAGGCCCCATTCACTCCAGTGTGAAAGTGGCGGGCTTTCACACTGGAGCGGTGTGCTAGCAGGACGGCAAAAAAATTCCTGCTAGCAGCATCTTTGGAGCGGTATAGTTCACCGCTCCTTCCCATTGATTTGAATGGGACACCGTGGTAAAACTGTCGCAAAGTAAAACCGCACCGCGAGCGGCCGAAACCCGCGGGCAAAACGACGGTAAAGCAGCGCTAAATATAGCGCTGCTTTACCGTCACCGCGGCTCCCGCCCCAGTGTGAAAGGGGCCTTACAGTAGCTGTGCATTTCTCACCCTAGGCTTATACTCGAGTCAATGCGTTTTTTGTGGTAAAATTAGGTGCCTCGGCTTATATTCGAGTCTGTTTTTACTCGAGTATATACGGTAAGCAAAGACTGCTGCTAAAATATACAGTCAATTAACAGACCCCTGACCCGACTTGGTGCCCCCCTCCAGATCTCAGCAACATAATGGGCATAGATAACATTGCTCATAATTGGAAGATGGATCTGGCTATCACGGAATACAAAGGGAGATGGTTAGTTAATTACCATCCGAGGCTAGCCATACACGCATAGATGTCTCTCCTTCAACCTGTGGAAAGACTCCCACTGAAAGCCATTGCATTCAAGCAGCCAAGACACTCACAGCTGTCAGATTACCCGGATAGTGATTGTATCCACATACAAAAACATATTTGGGAAGCACTCACCAATGAGTTTAAATTCAAGATGGTGCTGCCATAAGACCAACAAACAATAGCGAACATATTACAGCGCACACATTCAAGAATGACGTTTCCTGCAGGGCTAGTTAAAAACACCTGAACATATTCAAAAAATATGGGGGTTTGGTCACACTATATGGTTATATAGTGCTAAGCCCACTTACTGTGACAAAGTACCCCAAATTAGTGGGTCCTACCCTAGTAATAGAATGAAAGATCCTGCGTCTCAACCATGGGAGCCAAACTCCTCTATGTAGGGGAACTGATAGGGTAGGACCCACTAATTCGGGGTACTTTGTCGCAGTAAGTGGGCTTAGCACTATATAACCATATAGTGTGACCAAACCCCCATATTTTTTGAATGTGTTCAGGTGTTTTTAACTAGCCCTGCAGGAAACGTCATTCTTGAATGTGTGCGCTGTAATATGTTCGCTAGTGATTGTATCCAGTCTGGCCAAAAGCTTTACACCCAGCCTCTTAAATTTTTCATTTAAAGTAGTTGAACCGGGCGGCACTGACAATATTGAGCAGCACTTCCCAGATAAAGTGCATGTCACAGATTCTGGTGGGGCCTTTTACTCATATGCAGGGAAGAAGTAGAGGGCATATAGGACTTTATGCTATGAAAGAGGAGTTGTATTATTCATACCCAGAGATTTGGGAATGGAGGGACCACCAATCTCATCTGCCATTGCAACAGAGAGACTTGTAGTTCTCAATGGAGCCACGTGTAGTGACTCCATCATACTTGAAGTTCATTGATACTACCTCCAGCCCAAAGTCTGTACTTTGATAAAAACTTTACTGAAGTTCTAGCCCCTTCCACACTGTTTTCAAGTCCTAGAAAAAAAATGACTGAGGTTGCACTTAAAAATGTGAAGCACACATGAGAAGTATATTGTGCAATAGAACACATTTTAGCTGCACCAACAACTCATAAAGGTCTTTGACAATGTTGGCATATAGTGCAATACAAGTTATTAATGAATATACATCTGCCAAAATAAATATACAAAAGATACAGACACTTCATTAAAAAAAAAAAAAAAAAAAAAAAAGAAGGTCAGACATATATAAAAGCACACTAAAGCAGACAAGTAAATATTTGATCAGAGTTGTAGCATCACATAGCTGCCAAGAAGGTGCTTTAAGGATTCAAAAATAAGATTTTTCCTACAGCTTACCTGTAAAATCCTTTTCTTGGAGTACATCACAGGACACAGAGCAGCTACAGTAATCACTATCTGAGTTATACGCCAAGTATAGGTGAATGGACACTGGCACACCCAAAAGAAAGGAAGTCCCCCTCTATATAACCCCTCCTATATGGAAGTACCTCAGTTTTGTAGCAAGCAATTCGAAAAAAAGAGGGGAGGGGCCTCTGTGTCCCATGATGTACTCCAAGAAAAAGGATTTTACAGATAAGCTGTAGGAAAATCCTATTTTATATAATCGTACATCATGGGACACAGAGCAGCTATAGCAATTACTATTTGGGATGTCCCAAAACAATGCCCCTGGAGGGGAGGGAGACACCATCATAGAAACTGCCAAAGAAGGACCTACTCTGCTATTTGTAATACGCTGAGGCCAAAGGCAGTATATTTTACATCAACCTGGTAAAGAACCCTGTAGATGTATAAACAAGACCAAATAGTGGTCTTGTACACCTGGGCCACTGACACCTGATGATGGATGGCCAAAGATACTCCCACACTTGGTATAGAATCTCTCCCCCAAATTTTTTTTTTTTTTTGCCTTTTAAACCATAGGCATTATTGATAATCTGGCAGATTGACTGCTAAATATTCGACCTGGATGCCGCCTGCCCTTCCTGGGCTCTTCAAATCAGGATTCCTGACTTGTGCCGACAACTCATGTAGACCCAGAGTGCCTGAACTACTTCTAGAGTAGGTAGTGATCTTTCTCCTGCCTAATGTGGATTAGGAGAAAAATTTGAAAAAGTCAAGACACGGTCCTGATTCAAGTGAAAAACTAGAAAGAAATAAAAAAATAAAAAAAGTACTCACACTTTGTTAGTATCCATGGGCTGCTGCTATGTCTCTAGAGGCCTAATTAACTTGTTGCCACATGGCATGGCCTCCCTGCCTGCCTATATAAAAATAGGCCATACTGAGCGAGCCTGCGCCCTCTAATGGCTGGAGGAGAAACAGCAGCCCACATGAGTAAGAGTACATAGCATGATTAAACGGCACACTGCTCTCAGTGGCCACCGGGAGAACAGTCAGAACTTTTTATTTTTTTCAAAAAAAGAGAAACCGCAAACAAATGCAGACTTACCATTCCTGCTGCAGGACTCTGAACACAACAGGAGTCCAATCTTCACCCATCACAGCGAGCTGTCATAAAAGACCTTCAGAGACTGGGTCCCCCCTTAATCTGGGGTCCACTCCCCTGGACCTGTATAGCACCCTGCAGGAAGGCACCTTGGTCAGAACAAACACTGCACAGGGTTCCATTACGCAGGGTCCAGCACAGTAAGGCTGCATTATAGGTAAACCTTGAGGAATCTTCTCTCCTAACAATGAGGCTCGGGTACCATCCATTTTGACTGACAGATCTTTCAAATGGATCCAATTTAAGTCCACGATTCTTGACAGAACCGTCCAGACCTCCAAGTATGCTCCAAGAGCACACGCATCACATCAGTGACCACCACCTTGCAGACATTGGCGGGGGGGTGACTTCCTGTCTTTTGGGTGTTCCAGTGTCCATTCACCGAGATAGTAATTACTATAGCTGCTCTGTGTCCCGTGATGTACAATAAAAGAAAACCTTTTTTCAGATTTTCACAGCTTGACATCTTAGTTCCCCAAAAGTCAAAGAAAATAAAAGAAAAACACTTACGCAATTCGGTTAACAGCTGCATCTTCAAGGTCAACTGCAAGAGAAGCAAATAAAAATGAGATTATTGTCAGATGACTTGTACAATAAAATTAAATGTCAAGCCAATACACAACACTAAACAGTATATCAACCTCAGGAATCAGGAGGTTCTAAACAATCTAGGAATTTGGGCACCAAGAGAAATGCCAGTGTCCACTGCTGGCTCATTGTGAAGGCTCTCAGGTGCTCATAGACATTTAAATCTACTGAAGATAATTTGCCGATCACCTTAAAAGAACCTATGAGCTGCTGCTTTAAACCTTGTTTCAGTATCTAAAAAAGGAGCCTCTCTCAAGTTAATAATAGAGGAAACCCTTAAAATAGCTCAATGTGCCTTAATGTGATGGTTAATGGGAAGAATGCTTCTTACAAATTGTGGTCAGCGGGAAAATTCCCCCTCCTAGAAAAAGCTAAAAAAATCATTGGTGTCAGTGGTTACTTATCTGGGAGATAAATTGCTCCAGGAACCCACACCAACTTCTGAAGGAACCCGGAGGTTCCACAGAACCCTGGTAAAGAAAGGCTGGCCTAAAGAATAGGTATACCCAAAGGTTTGGATACCAATAGTTGCATACTTGTTTCAGACTAATGACTTGCTAGGTAGTGAAGCCAGGGCCGTAAAGAAGACCGCACTTTTAAAGCACATCTTCAGACCAAAAAAAATTATAAAAAATATGGGGCTGTAATCAGCCCTGAAACACTGAACCAAGACGCACCGGACCCCCTGCTGTGAGCATGCGGCGATGGTGTGAACCCAGCCTGAAGTTTTTTTTTTTTTTTTTATCAAAATGCATAGAATGCATTAAAGTGGAAGTAAACCCCCCTATCGTTTTCAGCCAAGGAAGCTGCCATCTTTGCCTCTGTTTAATCTTCAGCTTCACAGTGCTGCACATGTGATCCGTTATGACAACAGCCATTGGATGGTTTGACTGTTTGGTTGAGAGCACAGCCAATGTGCAGTTAGCATTCCTGGCATGCCTTTTTTTTTAAGCTGTTAAAATCGATGGGTTTACTTCCGCTTTAAGTTAAACATTCTGCCTTTAGAAATCACTTAAAAAAAAAAAAAAAAAAGGGAACAACCAAGGCCCCTTTCACACATGGACAGTTTTTCCTCCATCCACTGACAGATGAAAAAAAAAAAAAAACATATCAATGCATCTCTATGGAAAAACAGATGATCATCCATTTACATCCTCATCCATCAACATCCGTTTTTGAAAAGAAACAAAGCCTTAAGCCCCGTGCACACGATCCGAAAATCGTACGGAAAATACCGCATTCGAATCGATCGTACGATAATCGCATCATTATTACAGAGCTTTTGAGACCCGATCCCACAGTTCATCCGATATTATTCTATCGGACATACATGGAAAAAAATTTCATAGGATGCCAGATCGTACAATTTTCGTTTAATCAGTAAAGCTATCGGTCGAAAATGCAATACAAATGCATTACAACACATGACATCACTTCCAAATTTTTTTTCGTGACTTTAGTAAACTCAGATTCGACGTGAGATTAGCATGCAATAAAAAAAACGGACGATCATTCGTCCGATAATCTCATTGTGTGTATGGGGCATTATTTTTCTCGGAATGGATGAAAAACGGATGTAAAAAACGGACAAACAGTCCATCTTTGCATTGGTGGTGGATTTTAACCACTTCAATACCCGCGTATAGTCATATGACGCCCACAAGGTGGATCTACCATCCTGGGTGGGCGTCATATGACGTCCTCGGATTCCCGGCCGCCTGGGGGGCGCGCGCGCCATCGCTCGGGACCCGGTGCGAGTGCCCGGCGGCCGCGATGTCCGCCGGGCACCCGCGATTGCCCGTTAAAACAACGGGACCGGGCGGGACCGTGGAGCTGTGTGTGTGTAAACACACAGCTCCACGTCCTGTCAGCGGGGAGGAGACCGATCATGTGATCCCAGTACAGAGGATCACATGATCGGTCTCCTCCCCTTAAGTCCCTCCCCCTACAGTTAGAATCACTCCTATTAGGGACACACATTAACCCCTCCAGCGCCCTCTAGTGTTAACCCCTTCCCTGACAGTCACATTTACACAGTAATCATTGCAATTTTATAGCAACGATCGCTGTGTAAATGTGAATGGTTCCAAAAATGTGTCAAAAGTGTCCGAAGTGTCCGCCGCAATGTCGCAGTCACGAAAAAAAAAAAATCGCAAATCGCCGCCATTACTAGTAAAAAAAAAAAAAAAAAAATTCAATAAATCTATCCCCTATTTTGTAGACGCTATAACTTTTGCGCAAACCGATCAATATACGCTTATTGCGATTTTTTTTACCAAAAATATGTAGAAGAATACGTATCGGCCTAAACTGAGGAAAATTTTTTTTTTTTTTTTTTTTTTTTTTAAAAATGGGATATTTATTATAGCAAAAAGTAAAAAATATTGTGTTTTTTTTCAAAATTGTCGCTCTTCTTTTGTTTATAGCGCAAAAAATAAAAACCGCAGGGGCGATCAAATACCACCAAAAGAAAGCTCTATTTGTGGGAAAAAAAGGACGTCAATTTTGTTTGGGTGTAACGTCGCACGACCGCGCAATTGTTAGTTAAAGCGACGCAGTGCCGAATCGCAAAAAGTGCTCTGGTAAGGAAGGGTGTTTAAAAGCCCTGTATTGAAGCGGTTAAAAACACATGATGAAAAAAAAAATAAAAAATTGATCCTTTTTTTTCTTTGAAAAACGTGACTGAACTGGTAAAATGAATGGACTGCATGTGTGAAAGGGGCTGAGGGAGAGGGATTAGAACACCTGTCAGGTTTTTATTGTTGAATGAAGCAGTTGGCTCATGAGCGAAACTAGTCCACCTCTGTTCCGGCCTCTGCAACCATGGTGTGCGTCATTGTTTGCATGGAATATTCAATAAACTTTATTCTATCACGTCTGTGTGCAGCCAATTTCTTCCTCCATTCAGTCTTCTACAGCAGGCGAGCCGGGGCTTGCACCCATGTGAAGGAGTCTTGCACTACTCATTGTGCCTGGAGCGGCGCTTTTCCTTTCCTGTCCACTGCAGGTTTTTATTGTTGCCTGTGTCCCGCTAATGCCCCGTACACATGGTCGGACATTCAGACAACAAAATCTGTCTGATTTTTTCCGAAACTTGTCTTGCATACACACGGTCACACAAAGTTGTCGGAATTTCCAATCGTTTGGAACGAGGTACGAAACGTACAACGGGACTACGAAGAGGCCAGTAGCCAATAGCTTTCATCTCCAAATTTATTCTGAGCATGCGTAGCACTTTGTGCGTCAGAATTCTGTACACACAATTGGAAAAATTTAGATCGGATTTGGTTGTCGGAAAATTTTAGAACCAGCTCTCAAACTTTTTCCGTCAGAAATTCAGACGGAAAAAGTTAAATAGAGCCCACATACGATCGGATATTCGACAACATAATCCGGTCTGACTTTTTCCGTCGGAAAGTCGGACCGTGTGTACAGGGCATCAGAAGATTTACCCTATTTGTCCAGCATTTTATTATTATTGCTTAAAGTGAAAGTAAAAACCCAAATTTTGGGTTGACACCAGAACATTAATCTTCCAAAGGGGACACCAACTCTGATGACAACCAGGGATTTCCTCACTTTAGAGGGGATTTCTTCCCACTTCCCGTTTTGGCTATGGGACAGGAAGTCCTTACATTTATTCAAGCTGAACCAAAGAAATCAGCTTTAACAAATGTGGATTATTTCACTAGGTTTTTGCAAAGCCCCTCTGGGTTTAGGGTTTGTCACTTTAGCTGTGTGCATAAGTGATCCATCTATACTCATAATAACAACCATCAACTAAACATCCAAACCCACATTCCTAATAAAAATAACAAAATTAAAAATAAATAAAATAACAGAAGCCAAAACCTGGTGCCACATAAAAAGCCTATCTGTAAGAGAATAACTTTGTGGTTTATTTAACTGCAGCTGTAAAAGACAGAATATAATAATGTTAGAGTATTGCCTCTTAGTGACTACAAATAACTGAGCCCATGTACACAGAAGTATCCAAGTACAGAAAGCAAGTCTGACATATCTTACCCAATACCAAATTATAAATAGAAACTCTGAGCCAGGGTCTGTAAACTCTGTTCCAAGTGGAACACACAGTATCCCAATGGGGGAAGGAGACCCTTCAAGTTATCCGAGTTCCCCCGTTTGATCACAGTGACAGGCTCATGAATTTATCTGATCCTTGAATACAAATAACCCTTAATTATGGAGACAGCAAACATGATAAAAGCACCATAGACAGTTGGTGTTCACTACCTGATTAAAGTGACTTTGTTCAGATCATGCAGTGATTTTCATATCTATGGGCACCTTTAGATCACAAAAAGATGATTGAATATATATATATTGGAATTCAGTACTGCTCCAAGATGAGGACAGTGGCAGGACGCTCGCTAAAGTACAGACATTTATTTCATTACAGGAGCCAATTAACCAACCAGCAGGTCTTTTGATTGTGGGAGGAAATCAGAGTACCCGGAGGAAACCCCACACAAGGCGAACAAACTGTATGCAGGTAGTGCCATGGTTGGGGTTTGATCCGATGACCCTAGTGCTGCAAGTCAGGAGTGTTAATCACTAAGCCATATCACAATGGACATATTACTAACAATCGTCTGCATAGACAGAAAAGAGGTATTTGTAAGTGATTTTTATAATTGCAGTCTTATATAAAGTATGTTCAACTGAACCTGTCAGCGCTTTCAAAAGATGCGTGCGGATATCAAAACAGTATTCAGGATCAATAATGTCTCCTTATACACTATGACCCAGCAACAAGGCTGATGGGTGATGCATTCTACCCCATGTACTCTTACTTTTATGTAATGACTAACCAAAATCAATATAGGCTAAAAAAAATAAAAATAAAAATATAATAATATAAAATAATAATAATAATAATAATAATAATAATAATAATGCTACGAATGTACATATGCCATAGGATGAGCATAAACAGCGACACGTCTCTATTCAGTTATTTAGTTGTAGTCATTTTATTGTTATGTTCATTCACAAAGATGAAATGAAGATTCAGCGGGTAAAAGCCTCTTTGCTCTCAAAGTGTCATTTCATCAGCAAAAGATCCTTATCCTGCCCTCCCTTCTGGAAACTCTCCAATCATGCATATTACCCCATTTGTGTCCATTTTTGCAAATACAGAAAACTACCACCATTTATTCTGTGATAAATCCAGTGAGCTCGTAACTTTCTATGCACCACTTGCTTTCTGCACAGAAATCCCAAGCAGTATTATCTGCCATGCCTAGTTCAGTTTCACCACAGAAATCTCCCCTATATGTATTAAAGGCTAAAACCCAGCACACACTAGAAGAAAATCCGACAAACTATTGTCCAATTTTCTTAGATGTTCCTCAGTTATAATGACGATGTTACTAATTGCACAAAAATTCTCAAATGATTTTTTGTCGTTGCTGGACGTACAAACATTCTAGCTTAGATTAGGAAGTGATATAATGTACATGTGACCCTGTAGCCATTGGATGCCAGTTGTGTTGTGGATTATTTGTGCCATTCGTGAGATGAGGATTGGTATCTGCATTTTTTTTTTTTTCTAAGGATGTTTGAGATTTACCACTAACACTCTTTTGTATCTTTATGTACGAAAACCGCACACATTTAAAAAGAGAAAATAGTGCTGTTCACGTACGAAATTAAAATTAGGCGTTTGTCCCTTCAGAAATTAGTTTGGTGGGTCGGAATCAGAGGACAAAAGTTGTGTACACAGTATGCAATCATTAAGCGATCTGTTAGAATACGGAATTGATCATCCGATTTTCTTATGGTGTGTACCCCGCTTTAGAGAGTAGAATCGGTGTTGCCAACACAATTCCTGTCGTAAAGCTGGGCATAGATGGTGCAATTTTCTTTCATGCAACCACAGATTGTAGGAAAGAAAATCACTTGGTTCCCCCACAAACACAGACTGTCCCTCCCCTGGAGCTATTGTGTTCTCCCAGGGGGAAAAAAACACAGCGATTATTGCTAGTGGTTAACGCCGCTGACAATAAATCGCATGAAAAATTATACATGCTGGTTGTACCCAAGGCAAATCGATCAATCAACTTGGGTACAATCAGCCTTCCCATACATCGAACAGTCTATGGCTAGCTTAAGTTGACAATGTTGTTCCTTTAAAAAACGGTACAATGAGTGAATGTTGTCACTAGGGACAAGTATGTTATTGGCAGAATCACCTGATAAAAATAAAAAAAAAAGGGCAAAAAAGCTTTGGGCCTCTTTCACATGTTCACTGTTCGTTGCATCAGTTCAGTCATATTTTTTTTCAAAGTTTACATCAGTTTTACATCCGTTTTTTACATTCACCAGCTAGAGTCCTTAACCACTTGAGTCCCAGAGCCATTTTGTCATGCAAAAACAGACCGTTTGTTCGTTTACATCAATTTTTCATCCGATCTGTTTTTGGAACAGAAGAAAAATAGAGTTTTGATCTGCTCCAAGAAATGGATGTTGACAAAAGCAGATGTAAATTGATGATCATCTATTTATATCCGTTTTTCCATAGAGATGCATTGATGTCCGCTTTTCACCCATCAACGGATCGATGAAAAACGGACCAACGATCCGCATGTGTGAAAGGGGCCCTAGAAAATACATTCAGCTGCCAGATCTCATGACTCATAAGCAGCAACATATTAACCATTTGGTTTTTGAGTTTAGATGCACTTTGAGCCGGTTCACACTGAGGCAGCACGACTTGCAGCGCGACTGCCTCAGGCGACCTGCACACGACGGCAGCTGCGACTTGCAAAACGACTTCTGTATAGAAGTCAATGCAAGTCACCCCCAAAGTAGTACAGGAACCTTTTTCTAAGTCGGAGCGACTTGAGTCGCTCCTATTAGAACGGTTCCATTGTACATAATGGAGCACGACTTGTCAGGCAGCTAAGTCGCCCCTGTGTGAACCGAGTCTTAAAAAGAGCAAACATTTATGCAAGGTCTGCAGAGGTGACTTTATTGAGCTGAAAAAATAAGATCTAAAATAGTCAAACAATGCACAGGAACTAAAAGGTTTCCTGTGCTTGTGAACTAATAATCTGCATTAAAAAAATAAAAAATAATAATTCTTAGGTCAACACCAACAACATAAAACTATAAAAGTAGAGCAACATTGTCTGGAGAACTTTTATAAAGTTTTTCCTACACCAACAAACAGAACGGAAATGAGACCCCTTAAACTTTAGCCATTGAAAAAGTGTGCATGTGCGACAGTAGGAAAAAGAGGAAATCGTTACAAAAAGCTTTCACAGCAGGGACAATGTAGAGTCACGTCCCAAGAATTTAACTGCAAGCTTGCACATTTTTTATTGTCCCCATGGGACAAAAAGTCAACACTGCCAAAGTACTCCAGCTTATGAATCTCAGAATAGAGTCCATGAAGACAGAGCCAACAATACATTCCTAAATATATATACAATATCTACCTAAAAGGATATGTAAAAAAAATGAAAAGCTAAACTAACTCAGAACACCGTCCCTGGTCTCTGCTGCTGTAAACGCCATTTCCTAAGCTAGCCAATGTAACGGGCTCCAGAAGCTGTGTAGCACCATAATGCTTGCAGCAGCTAGCGGTCACTGGTCAGCATGGTCATGCGCTTGCCAATAAGCTCTTCTTTCTGGGACACCTTCCTGGAAGAAAAGGCGGCTCAAAAGAGTTTTTCATCGGTCAGCGCGGTCATGTGGCTAGTCGTGCATTACAATGTCACAGTTTCCAGGGCTGTTACAGTGTGTGTGTGTGTGTGTGTGTGTGTGTGTGTGTGTGTGTGTGTGTGTGTGGTTACCAGGGTAGGAGTTTTGGGATAATCCCCAAATGGGACCAGCTGTCCTAGTGGACAACTGAAAAAGGTGGGATTTTCTTTCATTTGAAGGGGATTCCCTCTTCAGTGACAGGAAGTGACAAGAAATATACCCAGTAGGCCTCAACCTGAAAAAGGTTCCCCCCCCCCTCCCTCAACCCCCCCCACTCAATACTCCCCCTTTTCTTCTTTTCCCATCTGTCCTTCCTACTCTTTAACTCCATCCTCCCCCACATATTGGGGGCGGTATAAATGTAGGTACTTAGATAATTAAAAGAAAACTAGGAAGTGAGCCCACGAGACGGTAATATTTCACAACTCCACAAATATGGTGTTTATTGTTCTTGTTGATACTGTTAGAAACATTATGTTGTATCACCAGTTTTGTCTTTTACTTTGTATGTTATGTGGAAAGTATGTAACCTGCTGGTCCATGTGGACCCATTTCCTGACATAAATAAACAATTTAACAAAAAAGAAAAAAGGTTCTCCATTCTTTTTAAACCTAACATTAAGGCTAGGTTTCCACTATGCAATTTGGGACTGAAAAGTTGCATGACAAGTCGTACCCCATGATTTCCAATGAGTACCGTTCATATCTGTGCGACTTCAAAGTAGTCCCTGCACTACTTTGATCCCACTTTGATGCGATAGACCTCAAGAATACACAGCAATTGCTTCAAGTCGTGGCAAAAAAATTGCGGCAAAATGTTTGGGGACGCAATAGTGGAAACATAGCCTAACACTAGGGCTGGAGTTTCTCTTCAATATTTTACTTGGCCTACTGTGGCGGGTTCGCTGCTTTTTCTTTTTAACTGAAGTCTCTTTTTCTATGGACTGGTCAAAGTCTTCAGCTTGGTGTAAATCTCAATATCTCATTAATGTGTATTATTATTATATAATAATAATACAAGATTTATATAGCGCCAACAGTTCACGCAGCGCTTTACAACATGGGGCAGACAGTACACTTACAATACAAATCAATACAGGAGGGATCAGAAGGCCCTGCTCGTTAGAGCTTACATTATATGATAAGTTCATCTTTGTGAACATGTTATATGTTTCGCCCAATTTTGGGGTGGAACATGCAACATGTTCCCAGTGCTGCCCCAACTCCCCCCCTATGGCAGCAGTACGGGGAGAAGTTCCCCACACTAGCTGTCACTGTTTGAAAACAGCACGGCCACGTCATTCAGCTCTGTGTGTCTGAATGAACTATACCAACCCCCCGACATCCTTAGCGACTGACGGCTTGTAGTTCTTAATGAACTACTACGGCGCACCACAGTTCATCATGTGTTTCTGTCAGGGAGAATCAGCTTACCCATACGGGATGTACAGGTAATCAAATACACTGACAGTGTGCAGGAGACCTGCATGGCATCAGCAAACGGCTGATCGCTGGTGCAATGCTTTCCAGGCCCATGCAACAAAAAAATGCAAATTTTTTTTTTACCTGCAAATAAATGTGCATTTACTGACCTTTTTGAAAGGGAGAGTATCCTTTAATGTTTGTATGCACATACATGGGTCAGCCAAATTCCCTCAACACGCACAGGCTCCTTTCTGCTCTGCCATGCTACAAAATGTTGCTGTGCTTTACCGTTTCTCCTTAAGCCTCGTACACACTACTCTAATTTCTTTTAGCCCAGCAGGCTAAACGAAAAAAAAACTGACAGCTCAGGACAGAGCCACTGTACTAACAATCCAATGTTAGTACATCAATCTACCCTGCTGTGTAATTGTGTTCTGACAGGGGGACAACCTCCCCACCAAAACACTCCAGTCAGTGCTCTAATGAACCGGCCGATGCCACCCAACATTCAGCCCGTGTGTACTGGGTTTACACTTTGATTCAGTCATCCAATTAAACAATACAATACACTCCCTAAGGCTGCTTTCACACTGGAGCGGTGGGGGCGCTGGCAGTAAAGCGGCGCTATATTTAGCACCTCTTTAGCGGCGCATTTCGGCCGCTAGCGGGGTGGTTTTACCCCCCGCGAGCGGCCAAAAAAGGGTCAATACCGCCCGCAAACCGCCGCTGCAGCGGCGTTTTGCGGGCGGGTTCGGCGCGCTCCCCCATTGTTTTCAATGGGACCGGGCGCTATAAGAGCGGTAAATATACCGTTCCTATAGCGAGCCAAAGATGCGGCTTGCAGGACATTTTTGAGCGTCCTGCAAGCGCACCGCTTCAGTGTGAAAGCCCTCTGGCTTTCACACTGAAGGAACAGCAACAGCTGTTTCGGGTCGGTTTGCAGGCGCTATTCTTAGCGCAATAACGCCTGCAAACCGCCCCAGTGTGAAAGCAGCCTAAGTGACTTAGGCTGGCCATAGACCATGCGGATTTGTTTCCTGCTACCACAATTCCATCAACACACACAGACAGTGCTGACAGGGGAATCAGCAATGGTCTTCCCCCGGCGAGGGAAGCCATACCCCACTGGGAGAAGACAGTGATTATTGTTAGCGTCTATAGCCTCTGCTGGGGGTCCTGACCCCTCCCTCCTGTCAGGTGCCCCCATAGCAAGCAGCTTGCTATGGAGGCACCCAAGCAGGCCCGCAGCTGAGCTGCTGCGGTGTGTCTATTCACACACAGAGTGTGGCTCAGCCCCCCTCTCTCCTCATTGGCTCACTGGCTGTGACTGGCAGTAGCCAATGGCTCCCGCTGCGGTTTCAGCCAGTGAGGAAGAAGAAACCTGGGAGAGCTGCTGCTCTCGTGCACATTGCTGGATCGAGATGAGACTCAAGATTTAGGGGTGGGGGGGGGGGGGGGCGGGGCTGGTCTGCTGCACACAGAAGATTTTTAAAATTCATGCATAGGATGAAGTAAAGAACATTGAGCCTTTAGAAGCACTTTAACAATGTTTACCTCTTAGAACAGCTCCAAGCAATACAAGGCACAAGAGAACACATCTGTTCCAGCTTCAGAAGCTTCGGTCAACTTTTTGAAATCCTTTTGTATTAAGGCAGTTCAAATGATCTCCAAGTTAAACCAAAGCTTTGCAAACCTTGAGCCAATGCGTGCTTCAATGATGCCTTGCTAGAGCCGATTTGGTGCCATATTACACTAGTGATTCGGCCACTTAACAACTCGCCAGTGTCAGCTCATCTTTTTCTATAGTGCGGCCATGCCAGCAAGATGTCACTCCGTCTCTGCTTCCATTAGGTAAAGTGCAATTGGATTTCAGGTGGTGGTGTGATATGATCCTTAATATTTAAAGCTTGTGTATACAAGCCCTAAGCGCAGTTTATCGTTACACGGTTTGTATTCTTCTGTCTTATAATACTGTGAAGGCATGCTAGCATAGATGCTGTAGCAGCTGTGTATCACGTAACTTGACCTTTAGAATCTAGAAATGCCAAATTGAATTAATGACTCACCTGTGGTGAAATCAGCATGTTTCTTGAACTTGGTGATGACCATATAGGAGAGGAGGTAGAGTGTAGCGAAAAGCAACGAGCAGATCTGCCAAGAAAAGAACAAAAAAAATCAGAATCAGTGAAAAATAAAGATAACAGACATACGGAAAATACAGAAGGAGACAGTAAGCAAGACCATAATGACTGCCAGATGATGGAAGACATCACTATGAGCCCTTCACATGGGCGGTACGATCACACAAGGTCCATTTTTTTGGACCTAGGTGTGATGGATCGAAGGTAAATTGAATATAAAAAGGGACACAATATTCCTAATAATGGATGGACACTGATGCCACAAAAACATCCATTTCGTTGTGACTCAGCAGAAGAACCATGGATTTCCTGCTAATTAGATAGGACACAGTACATATGAAAGGCTCAATTCTCACAAAACTCACCCAAAATTTTATTTTCACAAAATCAAGTTACTTTCAGCTAAGACCAATGCGATTTGAAAATGACAATCACAAGGATAAAATAAAGATCCTTACCCTCATAATAAATCTTTGTAAATTGAGACAATATAGCGTCTAGCTGGAAAAGCGCCTAAAAAGTCTATAAAACAATGGGTGCTGGAAACTAGTCATAAATATAACTAGTAAAATCTAACATTACAACCATACATTAGCAGTGGTACTAAACCAAAAGCAGCAGCAGTTAGAAATTTTAAGACTGCAAGAAAGAAAATCAAAACAATCATTTATTTTCTGGGCAGAAGGCAGTAAATCTGGATGTGGTTTATTAAAAACAATGATTAAACTTCTATTTGACCAGCAATGATGTGTAAAGTAGAGCAAATCATAATGGATAACTGCATTGTAAGCATCTTGGCTAAAAGATATGCTGTTGCTGCAGTATTTGCAAACCGAGTCCCATGGGCCAAATATGGCCCTTTTCTTGCCTTTATCCGGTCCTTGGGGCACTATTCTGCACACCGACAGCAACAAGGAGGCACAATTCCTTCCACTGAAACCAAAAGTGGGCAACCATTCCTCTCACCCACACCAGCAATGAGACATTTTTTTCCCACAGATGGGGCACTATTCCTCCCACTATTGACTACAGGTAATTTTTTTACTCCGGCTGACATTGGGGGCATTTTCTACTCCCATCGGCCACTCCTGCCCCCTAAAATCTGAAGGACCGTAAACTGGCCTATTGTGTAGAACATTTGGAGACCCCTGGCCTAAAGGAAATCTTCCTCAAAGCAAAATCTCAAAATACCCAGAAGCCTCTGATGGAAGTTGCCAGATATATACTAGTTTTGGGGCACTTAAATAAACCTACACATTTTTATGACAAGTGAAGTCCCTGTGCTGCAACCAGACCGTGGGTCTGTGAATCGTACAATTTGCAGCTTAAGGCTGGGTTCACACTATGTGCGACGCTGGGAATGGGGGGGTCCAGTGCGTCACCTTTTCAGGTCCGAATTTTTGCCTAAATTCAGACCTGATACTGAGCCAAAGGCGCATAGGACCCTTCTGCTGTGGGCTCCATGGCCGCCCCGGAGATGTGTGAACCGGGTCCATTGAGAGCCGGTCACACTCTCCTATCATGCGAATTGGATGCAGGGAACCAAGCCTTTATTAGGAGGTTTGAGACCACTATGTCCAGAATGTAGGTACTCTGTGTTCCAGGCATACATTTCTGAAAACAGGGCTCTAAATGAGTACCACTAAGTACAACATTCTGCCCCGTCCAGCTACAGCATATTTCAGTCAGTTCCTCTACTGCACACCCTCCCTCTGTCTTTTCATTGGTTGCTAGGATGCAGACAGCTAGAACGCACAATGTCATTCGTTGCTGGGATGCAGACGACTGGGCCAAACAGTGTCAACTATTGCTAGGATGCAGATGGCAAAGCCACACAGGGTCATGCTTTTCCATTATGCAGATTGCATTGGACATCTGCAACACAAGCACCAATAATGCTGTGCAGCCCAGCCACCTGCGTCCTAGCAACTATTGATGTTGTGAGGCCTGGCAGCCTGCATCCTGGCAACCAGCGACACGGTCATCTGCATTCAAGCAGCCAATAAAAGGAGAGGGTGGAATAGGAAACTGGATGAACTCCCTCTAGCTGACATTATTATAATAGAGGACATATGCTTTCCAAAATGAAGGCAGACACTACAGTTGCAATACAATAGAAACCAGAGTGTCCTGCTCATTAGAACATAAGCAATGGCCATAAATTAGATTTCTATCAGGGAACGGAGCAGAGGCTGGAATGTAAGGAATAAAAAGGGATTTTCTTCACAAATTAAAATAGTTAAATTAGGCCCCTTTCACACCGGGGCGTTTTTCATGCGGTGCAGCGCTAAAAATAGTGCCTGTTCACCGCATGAAAAAATCCGGCCCCTTTAACTCCAGTGTGAAAGCCGGCGGGCTTTCACACTGGAGCGGTGCGCTAGCAGGATGACAAAAAAAGTCCTGCTAGCAGCATCTTTGGAGCGGGATAGGAGCGGTGTGTTCACCGCTCCTTCCCATTGATTAGAATGGGAGACCGCGGTAAAAACGCGGCAATACCGCCGCAAAGCGCCGCTACGGTGGCGCTCTGCGGGGGGTGTTTAACCCTTTTTCGGCCGCTCACGGGGGGTAAAACCGCACCGCGAGCGGCCGAAAACAACGGTAAAGCAGCGCTAAATATAGCGCTGCTTTACCGTCACCGCGGCTCACCGCCCCAGTGTGAAAGGGGCCTTAGAGAGGCCAATACAAGTATTTGCACATGGATGATATATCTATATATCTCTATCTCTCCATCTATATCTAATCTATTTACATTTTTTCGCTTATTCAGTTCCTCATATGAGTGACATGTGATACGGAAACCACTAATTCAGTAAAATGGCCTGACAACTTGCATTTTCAGAGGAGAGGTCAGCAATGGCAGCCTCCATACTTCCTCAGTACAGATTTCCTTTAATCAGCAGGAAAAAAAAAAAAAAAAAAAAAAAAAAAAAACAACACACACACACCTCTCTTTATAATGCTTCCATTGTCGGGGAACAATAATTTACCAACATGCTAAAAGACTTCTACTTTTCCATGCCCTATTGCACTCAGCACTCACTCCTGTACACACAGTACTCTGGTTTCAAAAGCAGCATCTAAATCTGTTGCAACACTTCCTGCATGGGCTACAACTTAAAATGAAATTAGGGTACTCGAATAAATCCAGTACTTCTACTCATGGACCTATGAAAAGCTGGGTGACTAAGTCACCAGCATTTCTGTCTGTGTGCAAGCTGTACGCCCATAGATTTGACAATATTACATCTATGTTGCATCACTGATTTCCTAGTAGGAAATGTGTATCATACATCTGTTCAAAAAAAAAAAAAAAAAAAATTTATGTGACACAGGTTTTGAATCCTCAAATAACGGCAGGTTAAGTTTAGGTTAAAGCTGGGCTTCCATATTGGCCAGGCATGTACATGAAAATGTTTTAAAATGATCCTATGAGACAAATTTACCCTCTGGACAGAACTGACAAATGATACATGCCTTATAAAAAGCTCAAACCAGAAACATTTTAAAAAGTCTAAACTTTTTGTAATTTTGGACGTGTGGGGAAGTGTTGAAACCCCTGTCAAGTATTTATTTCTAGATCACTGGTGGGGAGATTCAGCCTCTACTTGGAGGGGGGGGGGGTGAATCCAAAAAGTAAATAAAAAAAATAAAAATAAATAAATAAATAAATGTACTCACTTCCATGTTGTGTCTATGGCACATAAAACAAAGTGGAAAAAAGGGACCGCAAAATAACAAAAATCTAAGGCAGGCCTTAAATGGGTCGAATTTCGAAAGAATTCTCTTTCAAAAATCTTATCTAAGAATTTTTGTTCTATTTCGCACCATTAGGGGCCTGCAGCAACAGCCGATTTTCGTGCAGCAATCAAATTTGAGTAATCAGACATGTTGGAAATTATTTATTTTTTTTTTTTAAACGAACGATTTTCTAATCAATGATGGGAGAATCGTGTGAAAAGAAAAATTCCCAAAAGAAAAAAAGATTCCCAGCCACAAAAATTGTTTCCTGTAGCAAGATGAGGTGAAATTGAAGGCTTGGTTGGCCGAATTTTGAAATCAATGGTAGCGCCATCGGATCACAAAAACGCACAAATTTTCTGATTTTCAAAAGAAAAAATTATTTCGAAATTTGACCATGTATGGCCAGCCTAACCCAACCATTCTAGATCTATAACTGAAAAATGTGTGGCTTTTACATTAAATCCAGGCTCTCCAACTACAATAGTAGAAATTCTGCATTGTTCAAATTTTCTAAATATGCTTCTTTGTACCTTATTTTCTTTTAAAAGTCCCCTTGTCACGTGACCGCACAGCTTTCAGGTTTAGTAGATCCATGCGGCTGTTGGGTGTGTCCTCCACTTGTCACTGCCAGAAGTGACATACCGAGCTGATGGTCGGGCGGGATGGGGCTACTCAGCGCTTTGCTAAACTTTAGACTGAGACTAACAATTTAAAGAAAGTGCCTGTGAGCGGCCACATTCTGCAACAAGCTGACCGTTGTCAGCACAGATCAGGAGATTGACGATCGTCTAGCTTATACGGTTTCTAATTTAGACAATTAGCATTTCAGAATATGCATAATATAAAAGTTATTTGACATACTAATCATAGGCAAACTTTGCTTTTTGAGTGGAATTCCACTTTAAGTTCAACTACACCAAAAGTGATAAATTTGGTAGCTCTTAGCAAGTTAAAATGACCGACCTATCTCATGAGCTGTTTGTACTGTGTCCCCGAATCTATCTACCCGTCAACTGCTATCAAAAGAAAATACAAAATATTGCCTATACAGTTGTGACTCAAGTCATATTGTATTTGAATGTTATTAAAAATGACCTTTGCTTTTCAATCTGCAGCGCTGTCATTTTCTGTAAAATTAAATATTGCTACCTGGAGGTGGTTCTGTACACAGATGGTTTACAGAATTGCCCCCCAGAAATCTAATTTCCTGCTCAAGTGATTGGCTGACTGATTTTCCCAGAAGTCTGCACAAGATAGTAATCAGAATTTTGGCATCCTCTGCAACAAAAATTTCATTTTAGGATTAAATAATCCCAAAGGGGAAATCACATCTAAAAAGGGTTGTAGACCTTGCCAATTTCCTCAGAGCCCTGAAGGGGCGCAAATTTATTGATAATTATAAAACCACTCTCATACAGATGCACATGGACACAGACAATCGGCTATTTCTTCAGACACCCACAGGGTAGGAATTTGCAACAAATTTTGTTAAAATCCTTGCAATGTAAAATAGATCACCCAAAGGGGAATGCTATTTTCTCTCCAAACAAAAATAGAGTTACTCTTTAGGCCCCTTTCACACTGTCAGATCGTTCAGGTCCACCTGTCAGTTTTGTCGGCAGACCTGGACGGGCGCTCCATGCTAGTCTATGGAGTGACGGATGTCAGCGGTGACATGTCCACTGACATCCGTCTCGGTCCGATCTACTAAAATCAGATGGATGGCCCTAGGTTCACATCCCATCCCTGGAGGATCGTATCGGGTGAGATCTGATGAAAACGGACATGCCGTCTGTTTTCGTCCGATCTCTCAATAGCAAGCAGCGTCGCTTGACAAGACCCTCCCCGCTCAGTGAGCAGAGAGGGACCTGTCATCCGATAGCTCAGCGGAGATCAACGAAGAGATCTCCCGCTGAGCTGGCGGACTCGGTGGCAGCGGATTCGCCTGGTGTGAATGGAGCCTTAACCAGCCGAGCAGTGACTGCATCCCATCAGGTGCAGCCACTGTTCAGGTATTAAGAAACCCACGGTTACCGTAGCTGCTGTATACAACAGCTGGCAGAGGAGATTCCTCATCAGTGTAGTTTAGTGTACATGGGTGAGTCGACTGGTTTTTGCTTGTCCAGCTCACAGGCTTAACAAGAGAAATCATGGCATGTATGGCCAGCTTTGAACAAGGAAGGATCTTTGCGTTTCACAATAGTAAATAAGGGATCTTGCACACAGCTGTAATTTACAGTGTATGGGTGTACAGAGCAAAATACGGATGTAGCTGTGTAGTTCTTTCCGGGAGCCACAGCTGCTACACATTTCTGCCATTGGTATGCAATGTAGAAAATGTGCATGCCTATACATGAGTAACCTAATATTTTACATTGTGAAAAATACATCCATACGTGTGCGAATTAGCATGCTCTGCGTTTTCTGTAATGCATTCCCATGGACAAAAATATGCTGCAGCCGTGGCTCCAGGCACCACAACTAAAAGCTGTAGACATTTTGCTTGGAATCCTAAAGAACAAGACAGACAGGTCATTCTACCATAAAGCAAAATAACTTTGTGCTAAAAACCAAAAGAATAGGGTGTAAAGGTGCTTGATTTTTGTTAATGCAATGGCACAGAAAACAGATCTAGATGAAAATGATGCAACCAATAGTTCATGAAGAGCGTGACATTTCAGTAGGTCATCCAGTCCATGGACTTTGTTGCAACATACTGGTGCTCTAGCAAGAACACATTAAAATGGTTCTAAAGCCCAAACAGGCATCAGCATTCCCCCTCACCCCCCCCTTTACTTACCTGAGCCCTCATTCGATCCACTGTGCATGTCTGCAGTTCCCAGTGCGATCAAAGCCAGTAAAGAGGGAAAGAGATGCCCAAGTCCCACTGTCTGTGTCAATAGATGCAGCAGTGGGGCTCAGGAGCAAGCATGCACGAGTGCCCCATTGAATTCCACTCAAAAAAGCAAAGTATGCCTGTGATTGATATGTCAAATAACGTTCACTTTTATATTAAACATTCTGAAATGCAGATTGTCTAACTTAGACTACGGTTTCTATTTTAGACAATCGGCAATCTCCTGACCTGTACCGACGTCTGTCAGCTTGTTCAGAATGTGGGAGCTCACAGGCATTTTCTTAAATCGCTGTCAGTCTGTCTAATAAATTCAGCGAAGCCGCTTCCACTGGACAAAGGAGAGGCCAGGAGCGCCGGCGAGGGACTCAAGAAGAGTACTTTTGTGGCCACTCGGCGCAGTAAGTTTAGACAGGTTTGTTATTTAAAAAAAATAAAATAAAAGTTTACCTTTACAAATCTCTTTAACATATCGGACACAAAAACGCAACTTAACGTGGTACTAAATGCTCAGCTTTTCTCTCTTTTTTTTTAATTTGCTGCTTACAGGTATTATGTAATATAACATGGGTTCAATGTGGCCAAACACTTTCACTCTCCAATGCAGAGTGCTGGTTCCCTGAACTACCAGGGAGAGCATGCACGGACAAGAGCACGTGCATTGGAAGACAGTGGAGGGGAGCAACACACAGATTAAGGTAATGTTAGGGAATGGACACAAGGGGGGCGACACCATAAGACACTGCAGAACAAGGAGACTGAAGCAGCAGATGGTGGTGCCAGTGCTGATGGGACAATGAATTTTGTGGAAAGAGGAAGATGTACACAGCAACAGGCATCACATGAAGTATTTATCAGTATTCATAATAAAAAAAGGAAGCCGTCACAATCTAAAGAAATCTGGAATTCACTGCAACACTTTAACGATCCTTCATGCGAAAGACATCACAGACAAGGTCATGCTTACTTATGAGGTTATGAGAAAGTAAGCGCTAGCCACAGTGCGAAATGCGTCAACTTTTACTGTACCTCGTATCGTCTGAGGTCTTCTGCATGGCGGATCAATAAAAAGTGAAGTGCTGCTTCAGGATTTCTATTGATTGTTTATCTGCAGATGAGCTGTGCTAGCACTTTCACCTTAACCCTGGCTATGCTGCGAATGGATGGCCAATGTGCTCACCTGGCGCGCCTTTCTTTCATGGTGAATTGTTCAAAGCTTTATTGTCACTAACAAAACGTGCTGAGACAGCGACATTAGAAAATGCCTGCCTGAGGCTGCAAACACCCTGTAAATAATGGAGCTCTCGAAGAATACTACAGAAGCAGGGCAGGCAGAGGTAAACGTACACCTGAAAAGGTCAAATACTGTATAAATGCAAAAGCAACAAAGAGCTGCTTCTAAGAAAAAAATTTGAGGTCACCTTGTTCAAAAAGCAGGCGCTGCTCAGACATTGGCTAAGCAAGCATGTAATACACAGACAGCAGAAAGTGATTGAAATTCAGCGCTGGTCGCAGACTGCTCAGGGACATGGGCATGAAAAGTCCTAGGAATTCTATGACCTTTAACTGTGTAAGCACAGCAATGCAGCAACACACAGACCAATTGGAGATCGCCCGGCTCCCGTCTATCACTGCATTCAGTCTGCGCTCCACTGAATCCCTTCCTCGTCACGCCAAGTAACTCCCTGCCGAGACTGTACACGTCTGGTATACAAAAATGACAGAGCTGGTACGTTATGGAATCTAAACCTAAAGCAGCCATTTCTAATGCAAAAAACATTTGCAGCAACATGCAGATATACATATTGCACAGACTCTGCCAGTACATATCTGACTAAGGGGTTCGGGGGAGGGGTTGGCAGCCTCTAAAAAACAATGTCATTCACAAGTTATGCAGAGAATTTGGCTATTCAGCATGCAGAACCCCCAGCTGGAACCAGAACTTGATACCTAAACATTACTGAAGATTAGCAGAGAATGCTGAACGTGGAATAAAGTCTACCGCCATATGATATCACCCTGTGCACAGGGAATAAAGAAGATCTTATGGTTAGTATAAGCGTTAGACAAGACTACAGAACTTCTGAAAGTTTGGTAAACAATCCAGGACACCGGCTCTACCTCAAGTATTGCCGTCATCTCCCGACCTTGTGTCAGTTCATATTACAAGTTTGCACGAGGTCAGAAAATACAATGTGTACATGCACCATCAAAGCAAACAAGTCATGTTACTCTAACCGATCTCGCTTTTTCCAAATTTATAACGCCAAGGTTTTGTAATCTGTGAATTGGTCATGTTTTATCTGAAACTCTACTACTTTTGAAGATATCAGCCCACCTGCTGCATGGAGTGTAATATCTAGAGAGGGCCTTGCCACTGGATGCCGCAGCAGAAAGTTATTTAACATGTTTGGGCCCAGCCTGAAGTCATTTTGTTCTATACCGCAACAATAACTACACAACTATACAAGCGTGTATTCTTAAAGCAGAGCTCCACCCGGTTTACAATCAATATCTCCAAATGATTAGTGCTCTCTATTAGATCGAAAGATTACAAAAACTGTACTTTTTTTTTCTTGTGATATGCAGCATTTCTGGGTTCTGGGGATTGCGGGTATGGGCGGGGTTCTTAGGCACTTTCTTAGTGCCGCACTGTCTCCTGGGATCCTTTTCTCTTGTTCCCAGGAGACAGTGTGGCGGCCTGGCGCAAGTTCTCGCACGATTTCCAAGCCTCCAGCGAAGCTCTTCTTGACGATTGTCCACTCTGCCATCACAACGGGGCGGGACTTATGACGACGCCGCCCATTGTGATGGCAACAGGAGCTACTGACGGCGCTCCTATGGTAATAGTACTGTGCATGCGCAAAATCTTAACTAGAACGGGCGTTGCATTATGGGAGATGCACGTCACTAGATCCCGGAAGAGAATGCCTGTGGGCTTAACATGCCCACAGGCAAGATGAAACCGATTGTTAACAACTTTATAAAGAGTTCTTTCAGGAAAAAAGAACGAATGAGACACCTTCTAAAAACGGGACATGCGAGTAACAAATGTCCAAATTAATTTTTTTAAAACTGTCACTTAAAAAAAAAAATAAAAAACCACGTGATCCAAAAACGTATTCCATGTACAATCAATTACAGCGTTGTTGAGTAGTGACTGTGTATGGATGATTTTTGGGAGAATAGCATTATAATTTAGGGTCACTCTGGACACTGACAGGCCCTAAAATGGGTTACTTCATGTAATAAATAAGTGAACTGTCCAAATGCTATTTTTTGCAGATGACATGTTCTGGTGTCCAGAGAAAATACAAATAGAGAGCAGTCAATGCTGACACTTTCTTCAAAGATTCGGCCTATAAGGCTGACTTCCTAATCCCAGCTTTGCTACCTTGTTTGGCCTCTTGAAAACTTTACTGACGTTTATAAAAAAAAAAAAAAAATGCTTTTTTTTATGGAATTGGGAGGCATTTATTTTTCCCATTTGTGCACACAATAGATTCCTAGGGAAAATTCATTAATATTGATGCTCATACCAGTGCAAAAAATACTGACCTGGAATGCAGATTTTTCTATTTATTTTTTGTACTCAAGAATATGCAGCACTTGTAAACAACGGGCTGCATTTTAGAGTAGTTAAAATAAAAAAAAAATAAAAAAAAAAGCTTGCCTCTGACCTAGAGAGTTTAGACATTTCAGACTTCACTGGCTGTATATTTGTTCCCGGTCAATGACTTACTAGGTTCTGAAGCCACCTAAACAGACCAGCAAAGGCAGTTCCCATATTTCTGTTTGCAGAGGTTTCCCTGAAAATATCGCCATGGGTTAAATACAAAATAAAACATCACCTATAAATATAGGATAATTAGGCAGTTTGAAGAAGTTAGTCATCTGGATGCCAAAGTGCATAACATATGGTCAAGCCTTACTGCCCATTGACCAGCCATCAATGGTTAACCCACACAGCATCATCATGTGGCACTGCTGCTCTGGGGTCATAAAACTGCGAGAGAACAGATTGGTCTTCACAAATGTCTAGGTCTCTACACCTAGTAAGTCTTTCATCCTTGTTTTGTTTCCTTTTATTTACCTAATGCAGAGTAGAAAGTTACTGGAAGACAAAGTTTTAGAAGGCACATCTTCCTAGCCAAGAACTATGCTACGTGCTCCAAGCGCAATTGACCAATGGGCTTCTGAATTCTAAGTGCACCGATGAAATTATGAAACTGCGGCCCTTTTCTTGCTTTTATCCAACCCTTGAGGCACTTTTCCTGCCACTGATGCCAGACACTATGCCTCCCACTGCCAAAGGGTCACTATTCCTCCCCCTAATGTCAAAGATGCACGGTTTACTCCCCACTGATACCAGGACAAGGTCTACTCAATGGCCACAGTCCAGGTCTTTTTTTTCTGAAAGACAGTAAACTGGCCTCTTTTTGTTTTATAAAGTTTGGAAACCCTTGGTCTTTACGAACTGTTTATACAGTATTCTTATATAGCGCCGACAACTTACGCAGCACTTTACATATGTATTGTACATTCACATCAGTCTCTGCCCTCATGGTGCTTACAATCTAAGGTCCCCAACTCACAATCATACATACACATACTAGGGCCAATTTAGACAGGAGCCAATTAACCTACCAGCATGTCTTTGGTGTGTGGAAGGAAACCGGAGTAAACACACGAAGGTAAAAGGGAGAACATGCAAACTCCAGGCAGGTAGTGCCGTGGTTGGGATTCAAACCAATGACCCTAGTGCTGCCAGGCGAAGTGCTAACCACTGTATTACCCAGTATGCAGTACTCCACAATAGAGCTGCACAATTCTGGCCAAAATGAGAATTACAATTTTTTTGCTTGGAATAAAGAGCACGATTCTCGTGGCATAACATCTTTCACATTATACAAAAAAAAAAAATTGTGCTAACTTTACTGTTTTTTTTTTTTATTCATTAAAGTGTATTTTTTTCAAAAAAAAAATTGCATTTGAAAGACTGCTGCGCAAATACAGCGTGACAATATATTGCAACAACCACCATTTTATTCTCTAGGGTTATGCAACAAAAAAAAAAAAAAAAAAAAGTTTTTGGGGTTCCAAGTAATTTTCTAGCAAAAAAAAAAAAAAAAAAAAATATTAATTTCAACTTGAAAACAACAAGTGTCAGAAAAAGGTTTGTTCATTACGTGGTTAAACGTCCCTCAATTACAGACCAAAGTTCATTCCTTTGAACTAAAGAACAAAACTTGACAATGTTTATAGTTGGCTCAGCGCTGATGAATGTTGTGATACTTGGCAGACTGCCTGGTTTTGTTTTTCCTGACAGCTGTCGGCTTGAGCAGAAAATTCTCTGCATAGAAAGAAAATTGGGAAAACGCTTTAAGATCGCGAGTGGAAAAATAAAAAAAAATTGCGATCTCGATTAATAATGCAGCTCTACTCCACTACCACAGACATGCCAAACACATGGAAGTACCTGTTGAAGAAGGGGTGAGAAGTCCACACTCCAGGTGACTGTAAACCAGCCTTATCAACATTCCAGCCAACACTGGATTTCCACATTTAGGTGGACTTGTATACCAAATAGTGCATTACAATCTGTATAGCTGGTGTATAGTCTAGGGGTGGTGCACAGCGCATCGGTGTAAACTGAAACAATAGGACAGGAGATAAATTGCCTTGTTTATGCATTGGGACTGTGCCCAACGCAGCTTCACGGGGCTGGTGTGAACAAGCCATACAAGGAGGAATAACCAGGAGCATATCGTTTTCTATACTCCTCTGCTGAACAGAGGACAATAAGTCACGTTTTACTGTTCGGTCACCAAAAAAAAAAAAAAACAACAAACACACACAACCTTGAGCTACAGAGAGAATCAAGGTTGTCCACAACTCAAATATGTTCTTGGAAAAATTCAATTAACAGAGCCCCGACCACGAAGCATCATCTGAAAATCCTAACGCACAGGCCACTCAAGGATTAGATTTATAGCTGCGATGCTCAATTAGAGGATTAAAGTTCATGAATCAAATGGCTCCGCTCTAAAAAAGGTAAAAAATTATTCAGCCCAGGGGGTTAGATCTTATGTAACACTTTCCATGCTTATATATAGAACACAATCACACGACTCATCAAGTCTGTTCACAATACAGGCCCTATATGTAACCCTCAGTCTAGTTTTCAGCTACTGTGCTGGAAGTGATACAAGTGCTGAAGCAATACAAATTGGACGATTTTAAAGTGGAACCAAGCCCACAGAAATATTCCCTTTCACCTATTAGTGATGCGGCAGTTACACCCCTTGCCAGCCTGTCATCAGCCTCTCGATTGGCCGGTGGTGGAATGATATCCTGTGCATATGCAGGGGATTCAGTCATTCCAGCACAGCTGAAGTATGCTGGGAATGCCTGCTGAGCTGCACATGTGCGGCTCAGTGTGTGCTCAATAGACTGCGTGCAAGTAGATAAGTGTTTGTTATTGCAGATGACATACCAGATCTCCTCTGCAATGAAGAGCTGCATACTCTCAGTTTTTGTAATAGTTAAAAAGTATAAACTAAAAAGGCAAAACCTGTCAGTTTGTATTGCTGTCTGTGCCCCGTTAGGGAGATTCACTCCATTTGTCCTGTTTACCATTATCATTGAAAGTAAAAGAAAAGCCTACATTTTGGGTTGTCCTCAAAAAATTAGTAGAGGGGAAATCTTACAATGGGGACACCAGTTTTGGTGACCTGGAGGGGGTCGTCGTCTGCCCCCCCCCCAAGGGATTTCCTTAGAGCGGTCCCCCCCCCCCCCCCCCCCCCCTCCAAAAATCAAAAGTCAGCAGGGACAAATACTGTAGCTGCAGTGAACTGAGACGGAAGTAGGGGCAGGTACCTGTGAAGACCAGGTACCCGCTACCCCCCCAAACGGTGCCAAATGTGTCAGACAAGCAGAGCTTTCCTTTTTGGGTGGAGTCCCACTTTAATTTTCAGCCACTTCCTCTCACTTACTGTTTTGGCTATGGGACAGGAAGTGAAAACTCCCCAATGGGACACATATGACCAAAAAAAAAAACCATAGGGTTTATAACCCTCCCTTACTTTTGCCTATAGGAAGAGGTTTTGCCTATAGGTCTCCTTTAAGTTAAATTCCACTTTAAGAATGTTCATTGAATTTTATATTAGTGACAAACAAAGCAACATTTGTTTTCAACCACAGTGATTAGAAAAATCTGAAGAACGGAAAAAAAAAAAAAAAAAAAAAAAAAAGCTGGCCACAGAATGTGCAAATATCTTTCCTGCAACCACGGGTTGCAGGAAAGAAATTTGCACAATTCCACCATCAACATCGACAGTGCTGACAGGGGAATCAGCAATTGTCTTCTCCTGACAGTGATTATCGCCGACGTCTAAAGCAGTCGCTAGTGACAAATCACAAGAGAATCCAGCAGGCTGGTTGTACCCAAGTTGATTGATCAACTTGGTACATTCCGCCTGCCCAACAGTTTGAATCTCAGCCGGTTCCTGCAGAACTGTCCGAGATTCGAACCGCGTATGGCCGGTCTAACAGCGCATGTGGTTTCGTTTGGGGAAAGTCCATTCAAACTATAACCGAGCGCAAGCATATGTTTTTTTTCGAACGACATTCATCAAATGCACTAGGAGAAGGTTTATATGAACATTCTCTTGAATATTTGTATTGTATATATGCGCTATTGAAAGTCTACTAGCTTTACTGAGAAAATTGTTGAGAATTTGATAGTCGGATATAAAATAGATGATGGTCAAACAGAAATAACCAAACCTACCTTTTTTGTAATAAATACCAGACACTGGAAGTTATACAAATAACCAAAGCTTTATATGGTAAAACAATTTGATAGCAGGGACTGATCTGAAGAAATAGTAGGTAAAGCACTACATAAATAGGCCACGTTATATGAAAACCTGTAATAAAATAAAAAAGGTCACCTTTCCCGAGACAGGGGGCCATTGCTGACCTCTGATTGTACAAATGTTGGATGACAGTCATGCTTACACTCTAGAATATTATGACTAACCAAGAACAATAATGTCGATCTGGAACTTTGACTTTCCTGATTTACATACTTGCATTGAGTCTTCAGAAAGTAATGCAGTAAAATGGGTAAGCATGAAGCCTGGCATGTTCTAAATGAATTTAACAATAGTAAGTCCCATTTTAGATTGGCACATCTGCGTCCTCTGTTCCATTTGTTTCAATGGGTCGTCTTATCCACAGAAAAGCAGGGGAAAAAAATCCCCTACTCTCTTTAATATAATTTCACACCAAGTCATATGGTCCCACAGTGCAATGCGATTTGGCGTGGGAGAAAACATGCTACGTTTGCAGGTGCGTGGGGGGTGCCATTAAAAATGATTGGCACTTCTGCGCGTCTGCTAAGGGGCAGTGCGTTTTGCCTGTGGGATGGGAATACATAAGGCAGGGATCCTCAAACTACGGCCCTCCAGCTGTTTGCGGAACTACACATCCCATGAGGCATTGTAAAACACTGACATTCACAGACATGACTAGGCATGATGGGAATTGTAGTTCCTGAACAACTGGAGATCCATAGTTTGAAGACCTCTGGCATAAGGTTTCGCAAGTGTTCCTGACTGGCACAAGTGTGAACCTAGCCCAAAGTCTGTTGGACCGGCTGCCATACACACGGGCCGAACGTCTGGTGATTTCTATTGAACTAACCAATGCCGGCTGACATTTGTCCCCTGTGTACTAGGCTTTAGGCCGATCTCAGATGGAGAGTTCTGCCACTAAAAATGAATCACCTGGGGCAGGGTTGCCAAGGAGGTTGCCCGTCTCTCCCTATGGAATAGCTCCTGTTGTAGGCAGAGATGTTTCTGGCTTGAACGCTGCTGAATCTTCATCGCTAGCAATGGCAGGGACAACAGGCCAACTCATAGCAATACTGCCGACAAATCACCAGCAGCAGGATCTCTAGCAGCAGAGTCACCCACCTGACATCAGCCTAAAGATTCATATCAAAAACCGAATAGCTACCAGATTGTTAGTTGAAGCTCACAATACAGATGTATTCATTAACAAATTGTAGCGACTAAGTACATAATTTGTCTTGCCATCAGCCTTCCGTGACCCTTGTACAGAAATATTCCCACTGTGAGAGGGATGGCTAGAACTATGGGGCAAGTTAGGCCCCATGCACACGAGATGCAAACTCTGCTGAACACATGTTTTTAAAAACGCGCGTTTTGACGCATTTTCATGCCGCGTTTTACCGCGTTTGCGTCTAGAAGCGTTTGTAAAGATAACATCATATAGACCCTCCCCAAGCTCAGAAAGCATGTATTATTAACTATTTCTGCCATTTTGATCAGAGTGAGCAGCAGCAGCAGAGAGAGCAGTTGTACACTTGCATTTGCCTCTCTTTCTGTGTTTTTTTTTTTTTGGAAATGGATCCCATATTGAATTTAGGTCAGGAAATGCTCCTGATGTTGCTCTTGATGAGGCAGCAACGTCGTCGCAAATTGCGTGAGAGGTCCAGAGTCAGAGCACGTCGATATTGGACCCATCCGTTGATGGCACAGCGAATGTCCGTTGGATATTTCACAGACACGGTGGGGGGTTGGGGCTGACTAGACATTGGTATGCAGGGTTTTCTTTGTGAAAAAAAAAAAAAAGACATTGCTATGCTTTGGTCAGACTAGGTGGAGTCACTGATTAGATTAGAAATTTGATGAAGACCCCTTTCACACCAAGGGCGTATTGCAGGCGCTATAGCGTTAGAAATAGCGCCTGCAATCCGCCCTAAAACAGCTGCACCATTGTCTGCAGTGTGAAAGCCGGAGGGCTTTCACACTGCAGCACTGCGCTGGCAGGACGTCAGAAAAGTCCTGCCAGCAGCTTCTTTGGAGCGGTGAACTCACTGCTCCTCCAACGCTGCACCCCATTGAAATCAATGGGGCAGCGCTGCAATACCACCGGCAAAACGTCACTATTGCAGCGTTTTGCCGGGGGTTTTAACCCTTTCTCGGCCGCCAGCAGGGGGTAAAAATCGTCCCGCTGGCGGCCGAAATGCGCCGCAAATCCGACTGTAAAACACTGCTAAAAATAGCTGCGTTTTACCGCCAACGCTATTGACGTTGTGAGAAATATGGCCTCTTATGAAAGAATAAAAAATTGGGCAAGGATAGGGATTTGTACCATCATCCAGAAATCAAGTGCTATAGGAACTGGGAGTCTAGTCCCCAACTAGGCTACCATGAAAACCCACTAGCTATTGACGTTGTGGTGTGAAAGGGGTCGAAGGGTTGGGGCAAAGAAGTGGAGGCATTCCTCATTGTCTAAGCCACCTAAAAAAAATAGAGTTTTTTATGGCATTGCGTATATATGCAATATGAACTATCTAAAGTAATTACGACATTTTAAACCAATTTTTTTAGTATTTTTTATGGTTTACCGTCATATTTCTGAGTTTTCTGGTCCAAAAAATTGTGTTCCTTTAAAAACGCTTATAAACCCAAACGCGGCTAAAAGCAGGTGCCGCATTTAGCGTCTGAAACGTGGAAAAGCAAAAGTGTCTGAACCCATTTTTTTGCTTCTGGAAAAACGAGGTTAAACGCAACTGCATTAACCACTTGCTGACCGCCCACTGTCAAATGACGGCGGGACGGTTCAGCTACTGTGGCGGGACGCCGTCATATGACGTCCTCTACAATTTGGCCACTGGGGGGGGCGCGCGCGCGCGCCGCGGGAGGCGCGCGCGCGCGCCCGCCGCGTAGCTGGGGCCTCGGTGCGCGTGCCCGGCGGTCGCGATGACCGCCAGGCACCCGCGATTGCCCGGTAATCGAGCAGGACGTGGATCGGTGTGTGTAAACACACAGATCCACGTCCTGTCAGAGGAGAGGAGACCGATGGTGTGTCCCTTGTACATAGGGACACCGATCGGTCTCCTCCCCCAGTCAGTCCCCTCCCCCCACAGTAAGAATCACCAATATAGGGAACATATTAACCCCTGCAGCGCCCCCTAGCGTTAACCCCTTCCCTGCCAGTCACATTTATACAGTAATCAATGCATTTTTATAGCACGGATCGCTGTATAAATGTGAATGGTCCTAAAAATGAGTCAAAAGTGTCCGAAGTGTCCGCCGCAATGTCGCAGTCACGATAAAAATCGCAAATCGCCGCCATTACTAGTAAAAAAAAAAAAATAATAATAAAAATGCTATAAATCTATCCCCTATTTTGTAGACGCTATAACTTTTGCGCAAACCAATCAATATACGCTTATTGCGATTTTTTTTACCAAAAATATGTAGAAGAATACGTATCGGCCTAAACTGAGGAAAAAATTTGTTTAAAAAAAAAAAAAAAATTGGATATTTATTATAATAAATAGTAAAAAATATTATGTTTTTTCAAACTTGTCCCTCTTCTTTTGTTTATAGCGCAAGAAATAAAAACCGCAGAGGTGATCAAATACCACCAAAATAAAGCTCTATCTGTGGGGAAAAAATGATAAAAATTTTATTTGGGTACAGCGTTGCATGACCGCGCATTTGTCATTCAAAATGCGACAGCGCTGAAAGCTGAAAAATGGCTTGGTCAGTAAGGAGGTGTTCGTGGCTGGTAGGCAAGTAGTTAAAAAACGGGGAAAAACGAAGACTGTGCACATGGACACATAGGATAACATTGCATGAGTTCAGGGGCAGTTGAAAAAAAAAGTGTCCAACTGCCTCTGAATGCACGTTTAACAGCGTCTCATGTGCATGGGGCCTTAAGATTCATATTAAAAACAGAATAGCTACCAGATTGTTAGTTGAAGCTCAATACAGACAGATTCATTAACAAATTGTAGCAACTAGTACATAATTTGTCTTGCCATCAGCCTTCTGTGACCTTTGTACAGAAATATTCCCACTGTGAGGGGGGATGGCTAGAACTATGGGGCAAGTAACTCTGCAGCAGAAGTGCTGACAATAAACAAGCACAGTGAGCAGAGGGATGACTCATCAGTGTGCTGCTGCTCCTTCATGGTCCAGTAACAAGATCATAGCCGTTTATGACTGAAGTGGGCTACAGTTGAACTGGACAGCAAGGATCTTGCTGTGCCGTCAGTCACAAAACTACCTGCACAAGATTAAAAGTAATTCCCATTTGCTTCTACAGTGTTTAGCTACTAGCTTTGAGCTCAGCAATAAAGTAGATCTAAAAAAACATTATTTAATATTTTGTGGGATGAGTGGGTTAGAACTCTGCCAGTTATCTTTTATTGTGGTCTCCATCCCAGTTTAGGAAGATTTACTTTTTTGGTCCTGGTGACTTACAGTAGGTACAAGTGAATCTAAAAATGTTTGAGAAGCCTCAAATGGAAGCAGCTTCTAAGTTCCATACTAGTTCTGCAATACTGCCATCACTTACAATGAAGGCAAATAAATTGGCCTTCACTGCACCCCAAACTATCACTTGGAAAATGAGTCTCAGAATAGTAGCTTTCCGCAGAACTGGGTATTGTTTTGCGACAGATTCCATTTACTGTATATACTCGAGTATAAGTCGAGTTTTTCTGCACATTTTTTTGTGCTGAAAGTGCCCCCCTCGGCTTATACTCGAGTCAAGCACTTTTCTGCAGCAGAAAATGATGGGGTTCCTAGCACTAAGGCCCCTTTCACACTGGGGCGGTTTGCAGGCGCTATTGAGCTAAAAATAGCACCTGCAAACCGACCCGAAACAGCTGTTGCTGTGTCTTCAGTGTGAAATCTCGAGGGCTTTCACACTGAAGCGGTGCGCTTGCAGGACGCTGGAAAAAGGTCCTGCAAGCCGCATCTTTGGCTCGCTGTAGGAGCGGTATATTTACCGCTCCTATAGCGCCCGTTCCCATTGGAAACAATGGGGCAGCGCTCCGAACCCGCCCGCAAAACGCCGCTGCAGTGGCGGTTTGCGGGCGGTATTGACCCTTTTTCGGCCGCTCGCGGGGGGTAAAACCACCCCGCTAGCGACCGAAATGCGCTGCTAAAACGCCGGTAAAGCGGCGCTAAATATAGCGCCGCTTTACCGCCAGCGCCCCCACCGCTCCAGTGTGAAAGTAGCCTAAGTGACCCCGAGATACGGGGCCCCAAAGTCGGTTCGGAAAATGTAATTCTCTGCTGCAGAAAAGTGCTTGACATTTTCCGACCCGACTACCGTATAATTTGGTATGCCAACCCAGTGGACCTAGCACTACAACATATCCAAAGATGGGGTTCATAGCACCAAGTGACCCCGAAATACAGGGCCCCAAACTCGGTCAACTGTGTCCATCTGCAGCAATGTCATTTCGGGACCCTTTGGGTCCAGAGACCCCAAATTTTGGCTGCAGCTAGGGGGCATTTAGGAACCCTTAACTACCAAGTTTGAAGTTTGGGGGACCTATGGCTGCAAATGGGCACAGTGAGGCTGCAAATGGGCACAGTGAGGCTGCAAATGGGCATTGTTGACCCGCTTTTCCACTTACAGTAGCTGCGCATTTCTCATCCTAGGCTTATACTCGAGTCAATAAGTTTTCCCAGTTGTTGGTGCCTCGGCTTATATTCGAGTATATACGGTAAATGCGTTAGGACTAATGGTATTCCGGTGCTGAAACAATTCATACCTGTTAGGAGGTTACACCTTGATTTCCTGCTGTGCATGCCATACACAAGCCTATACATGTCCACATTTCATTGGAAAAAAAAAAAAAATGGATACACAAAGAGCACACACTGACCTGTAATAAACCCACTAAGCAGGAACACTATTCGGAAAGACACACCCGACTTGCCTTTTTCAACAAAGCATTTAGTGCTCAAATCTCCAGATTGTACAATCTCACCGCTCCCAACTAGAGTCTACATAGAACAAATTAAAGTGGTTTCTAAAGGCTCAGAGGTTTTTTATCTTCATGCATTCTGTGCATGAAGGTAAAAAACTTGTGTGCAGCAGCCTCCCCAGCCCCCCTTATACTTACGTGAGCCCCATCTCAATCTAGTGATGTGCACAAGAGCCTCGGCTCTCTGGGGACTCTCCCTCCTCACTGGCTGAGACAGCAGCAGGAGTCATTGGCTCCCGTTGTTGTCAATCACAGCCAGTGAGGGGGGGGGAGAGGGGCGGGGTCAATCAGCGCCTCTCTGTGAATGGACACACAGTCGCAGCTCGGGAATGAGCCTGCTTTGGTGCCCCCATTGCAAGCGGCTTGCTCTGGGGGAACTCAGCAGGAGGGAGGGGCCAAAAGCGCTAGGGACCCGAGAAGGACGACTGGGGCTGTTCTGTGGAAAACCAAGGGAAGCAAGTCTTTAATATCACTTTAATACAATATCCAACAGGGAGCCCCTACTTGCAACGATGCAAATGTGGAAATTTAGATGCAGACATCTCCCCACTCGAGTCCCTGAAAGGTTGACTTACTTTCATTCATTTTTATAGCGGGCAACACATTCCTCCTTCCACACAAACAAGGTGAATGGAGGATTCCCACCAATGGCATATTGAATTCTGACAGCTGTGCTGGCTGTTGTCAGAATACACTTACCAGTCACTGCAGCCACTGATTGCAGGAAAAATTTTCAACATGTCCCTTTGACAGACGTGGATTAAAGAGGTTGTAAACCCCAACATATACCCAGTGAAGTGACGTGCCTCGGGTGATAGAGATGAAAAATATCCTAAAAAGTTGTACTCGTTTATCTACAGCGATATTCCCCTACATTCAAAGTGCAGAATTTACACAGGATCTCTCAGCTCTGAAAAGCAGGGGGCGGGAACTGAAGTTACATTAGTGAGGAGAGCGCTGAGAGCCGATTGGAGGGAAGGGACACACCCCCCCTTTACACAACACATGAGAACAGAGCTGTCAATCTGCTGGAGATCCCTCCCCTGTCACCATTTTTTCTCTTGGTGTCAGGAAAACTTGTCAGAAGCGATTCATGCTGATGCAGCAGACAAATGACATTAAGTGCTCTTAATAGAGACACACAATAAGAAACACTTTGTTCATATTTCATGTCCAATGTTTACAACCACTTTAAGGCTTAGTTCACACTGGCATTAGGAGCAGGCATTAAAAACGCCCCTCAAATGCCTATGCACAAGATATAATAGACAGCACATTGTGCTGTTCACACTAAGTGTTAGCATCGCTTCAAAACTGAAGCCTCATGTTCCAGTCAGGAGGCGTTTGAAGCCTTTCAACGCCTCCCACTCAAGTCTATGGTAACGCTCCGCAAACGCTCTGGCAGGAGAATTCAGTGCGGTACTGGTGCCGGTTTGGGCACATTAAAATTAGTCACTTTCCATTGTGAAACAGTTTTAGCGTTCAAACACTACAAAACCGCACATAGGACATTTAGGGAGCATTTAATGCTTGTAAAACGCCCCATTCTAAAGCCAATTGATGCCTTTCTGATGCTCATACTAACGCCATACAAACATTATAAGAGCATTTGTAGAGCGGCAGTAATTTAGTCAAGTGTGAACAAGCACTGAGTAATCGACTTCGCACTCAGTGACGGGACGCACTAACACCACAAAAACTGACTACTCTTCGTTTCAGCCAAATAATCCATCGCTAATGCATGAAGGAAGAAGTCTATTTAGCCGAAGTTAAAGTGCGTATGTATAGGTTACTTGTGAGGTACATTTCTCAAAGCCTGGGAACCCCCAGCTACGCTATACCTTACCTACCTATAGGCATTCATAGAATGGTTGTACTTGAGCTGGACTATGGGATGTCCAGTGTGCATTAAGCCAGCGTTTCTCAACTCCAGTCCTCAAGGCGCTCCAACAGGTCATGTTTCCAGGATTTACCTCAGATGAAACAGCTGTAGTAATTACAAAGGCAGTGAAACGGATCAAATCACCTGTGCAAAATAATGTAGAGCCTGAAAACATGACCTGTTGGGGCCCCTTGAGGACTGAAGTTGAGAACCACTGCTTTAAGCAGTGAAAATGACTGCAACTAGGCTTCCCGAAGGGGAAAAGGAGGAGATGACCAAGAGCACAAAAAAAATTACTGTATATACTCGAGTATAGGCCGTCCCGAATATAAGCCGAGGCCCCTGATTTACCACAAAAAAAACTGGGAAAAGTTATTGACCCGTGTATAAGCCGAGGGGGGGAAATGGAGCAGCTACTGTAAGTGGAAAAGAGTGTCAGCAAATGCCCATCTGCATGTCCCCTGTGTCCTATACAAACCCCCGTGTCCCCAGTGCAGCCTACCTGTGCCGATCGATCTGTCTCCTGCCGATCTGTGTCAGATCGCTGGCTGTCCGGTGTCTGGTTTCCCCCCCCCCCCCATTGCTGATCCTGGCGAACAGCGTACACGCTGAGGCGCCATTACATGTTTGAAAGCCGCGCCTCCTCCTCCTCGTCCGTGATAGGAGGAACACTCGGTTTTCCCAGCAGTCAGTGTGCAGTGTTCCGCCTATCACAGACATTCTCTCATCCTCGTCCATGAGATGAGAATGACAGGACATCCGTGATAGGCGGAACACTGTACTGCTGGGAAAATTAGTGTCCGCCTATCGCGGACGGGAGGAGGCGGCGCGGCTTTTGAACACTGCCGTCTGTCTACATGACAAGCTGTTCATGTAGGCAGATGGCACTGACTGAGAAGGGGACTTTCAGCACTAAAAAAAGGGCTGAAAATCTCGGCTTATACTCGAGTATATAAGGTAAATAAAAACAAACACACACACACACACACACCATGAAAAATAGACTACAGGACCGTTAACCAATTCCCAACCATAGGATGTCATAACGTCCTGGACTGGAAGTGGTTATACAGGGATGATGCCTGCAGCTACAGACGTTATCCCAGTATCTAAATTTATCTGGCGAATCCCTCTCCTGTAAAAGCCATTCTATCGGCTGATTACCCGCTGGATTGCTTTTAAAGGGAACAGGAGGGAAACACCCCCCCCCCCCCCCCCCACACACACCACCACCTCTCTGGGCTCTCCCATGTGATCATTGAGCTGGAGATCTGATGGGTTACTATAGAGCTTGCCATGGATCGGATGGTCTCCAGCTATCTCTATGATACTGGGAGGCCAGAAGCAACACCACAACGTCACTTCTGGCAGATGAACACTTTCATTTTTTTCACACTGGAAAGCAGAGATCAAAGTTTTGGGGTTTGTTCTCATGCTTTCCAGAGCATAGGAGATATCTGGGGTCTTATTGACCCCAGAGGTCTCAATAAAGAGGACCTGTCATGCCTTATTCCTATTACAAGGGAGGTTTACATTTCTTGTAATAGGAATAAAGGTGATAAAAATGTTTTTTTTTTTTTTTTTTTTAAAGCACCTCCACGTCCCATGCTTGCATGCAGAAGCGAACACATACCTAGGTCCCGTATGCATGTGTAAACTGAGTTCCCACCACAAACGTTATAGCGAGAGCAATACTTCTAGAGCTAGACCTCCTCTAACTCTAAACTGATAATCTGTAAACATTTTTTTTTAAAGTGTCGCCTATTGAAATTTTGAAGTACCGTAGTTTGGTGCCATTCCGTGCACAATTTTCAAAGTGGGACGTTGGGTATCTATTTACACAGCGTAATATCTTCTTTTTTTTTTTGGTAAAATATAAAACAACAACAATTGCCATTTTAGTCTCTAGGGTCTTTGCTATAAAAAAAAAAAAATATTATATATATATATATAATTTTACATGCAAGAGAGAAATGCCAGAATTGGCCTGGTAGGGAAGTGGTTAAACTTAAAGGATAAGTTCAGCTTTCTAAAAAGATAAAATACATAATGTGCAGTGCATTTTTTAAAACCTGTAAAAATCGCACTTGAAACACACAGTAGTCAGACTCAAAAAAAATTAAAAAATATAATATATATATATATATATATATATATATATATATATATATATATATATATATATATATATATATATAAAAAGAGTTCTGACTGAAATATAAGCCAGTGTCAAAAACAGCGGCATCCTTCCATTCTTAGCACAGGTTAAGTCTGTAACCTTCTTTTCCCTCGGCTGAGAAGTGCCAGTAATGTTTGCCTAAGCCTGATTACGTACATAGGAGTTTCTAGCTGTCAAATGAACTTCACGCACATGCTGGTATAATGGCGTGGCATATTCTCAACGCAGGATGTTGATAAAAACGACATCAGCTAGTGACAGGAAACAAAAGTGACGGTCAGGGCAATCAACAACCCTTGAGAAACACATGAGAACATTACAAGTCAGTTGCGCAAGTACATGCGTGTAAGAATAAGGTCCATTTGTCAACTACAAAGGTAAATGATTCGTTTTGCATTATAATGAAACAATATTTATGGACTTGTTACATTTAGAATTAAAGCCCAATTTTTGGCTTAAAATCTCTTAAAGCGGTTGTATAGTCTATTTTTTTAACTTTTACCTACAGATAAGCCTATAATAAGGCTTACCTGTAGGTAAAAAAAATATCTCCTAAAACCTGTACGGTTTAGGAGATATTCCCCGTGCAATGAGTCACTGACTGCAGCGGCGCATGCACACAAGGGATTCTCGGCTGAAGGCCCGGTGTCTTGTTGAATACTGTCCCCCATCGGATAGTGTCTGCCCTATACTGCTCTTGCGCAGTACAGAGGACAAAGGAGACGGTGAAAGTCTCCGAAGATGAACAGCTGATCGTCAGCTCTACACGGCACCTGTGCACTTATTCTGCCCCGAGTCCAGGTTCAAGCCCCACCATCCAAGTGGACATAGAGCTAGAATAAAAATATGCCGAGCGAAGCGAGGCCGTGCCTGAAGCGTGGCGAGCCCACGAGGGGCCCTGTTACAAAGCAGTGACTATTACGTGCGCAGGCGCCGTGTACAGCTGATGGGCAGCTGTTCAACTTTGGAGACTTTCGGCGTCTCCTTGTCCTTCGTGCTGCACAGTACAGGGCGGACCTTTCTAGTCAGAAAACCGGCAGATGACGGACCTTGCCGGAAAGAAGTCTCCTCCGAAGTCTCCTCCGAAGTCTCCTCCGAAGTCTCCTCCGAAGTCTCCTCCGAAGTCTCCTCCGAAGTCTCCTCCGAAGTCTCCTCCGAAGTCTCCTCCGGCTTTCACACTGGAGTGTAAGGACTCGCTTTTTTCATGCGCAATACAGGTGCTATTTTTAGCGTTGTAGCGCCTGAAAAACGCTTAAGTATTTCATAATGATCTAGCATGCGGTGCATACTAGCTCATTATGCCTTTTGCCTTACAGGGGTATAAAAAACAAAAAAAAAGTGTCAACGGGTATACAACCGCTTTAAATACGATCCAGGTACATTAAAACCAAAAAGTGTGCAAAATCTTGCAATTAATTTTCCTTAGAAAGAAGCCAGAGTGGAAAAGTATGTCCCTTGCCAAAATCCTTCTACTCTGTGGGGAATCAGTGGCCTCCCTGCCGAGGTCCAACATATTTCCCGCAGAGTCAGAGTTCTCCAATCTGCGTGCATTTTCGGCACCACTATCAGCACCCTTTTCTTTTATCGGCAAAATGCCGGTAACACCATTTTCCCCTGATATGTTTTGGTCGCCAAAATTTCCATGCGTCTCTACTGCAGATCTGTCAGTGTATCACATTCTGACAGGAAGACTCAATGGACAATCACAGCACCATGGTAGTGCATAGAAAACTACAAACTGACAGCCGCAAAGGCTGCCAGACCTTTTAGTTTTCCATTAACAGGACCCTGTGACAAGGCCGGGCGAAGCCCCAAATGGCGACATCTTTTTTGAATTGTGGCAGCTGATACGGAGAGAAGATCCCTGGTCTGCTGTTACAGTAGGGATTAAGGGTGCATTCATATTATGTTACACCCTGAATATGGATGTAAAGAAAGGTGAACTTGGATAAACCGGTGAAGTTGTATTCGACTAGGAAATGTTATGTTCCAGCTCTCTGGACACCACATCTGATACACTTGAGGATTTTCTTGGCAAATTTTTTACAAGGTAGGTGACCAAGTAATTCCTTATGAATGCAGAAGGCGATAACGCGTAGAGCCAATTTGTACATACGTAATACATTAGCCAATTACCCCATCAGCACGTCTTTGGAGTTAGGGAGAAAAGGCAAGAGTACCCGGAGGAAACCCACAAGCACAGAGAACATGCCTGAACTAGACCAGATATCTCCCCTTGCTGAAAACTAGGAACTTCTAAGTGAAAGAATGGCATCTCTGCTGGCTTCAGGTGGCATCTCACTGATGACCCTACAGCCCCCCTCCCCATAATAAATAGTACAGGAAATCATCAAAGTAGATCTCCATGCGAGGGCGGTCAGTGGCTCATAACCCTTACCACCACCTCCAACATTCCCTGATTGATCATATGCTCTGCGCATAAAGATGGGAGCAGAGCACTATGACCGAGACGTCAGGACAAGCAGAACATTTTCATTCATCAAGTGTAGAGCTACAGAAGTCAATATTCATGGAAAGCATGTCATTATTCATGGAAATGGACATTCTGGTGCATGTCCATCACGTGTTCACAAAGCATCTCCAGCTACCATCAGAAGAGGTCAATAGAGATCCTCCAGTGCAAATCTCAGGGGGGGAGGGGGGACTGAGCACCACCCTCCTGCCTTATCCTTGAAAAGTCGTTGGATGGAAAATTGTCAACTGAACAGCAGCTACTTCCAATTACGTGCTGTTCGGATATTTTAAGGCCCCATCTACACGGTTTTTACAACCTCTCCTGAAAGATTTAACTTGACAGATAGTAACCCACGTTTAAAAACGTCCGTTTTGCCGTGTTTGAGTTTCCAAAAAAAAAAATATATATATTTTTTTTTTTTAAATGGCCAAAAACAAAAAACACCTATAAACGAAACGCAGCTAAACTGGGGTTACAGCGTTTAGACAAATTTGGCACCTGAAAAAAAAAAATATATATACGCATATGTCCCATTGTGATAGAGCCCACCATGAGACAGGACAACTATCTGCAACCTATGAAAATTGCGGACAAGGGTCAAAAAAAATAAAATAAAAAAAATGTTGAAGTACTTATCTGGGACTATGAGCTCATAGGGCGATTGTTCACACAGATTACTAGATCTACATAGGCGGGATATCTGCTAACCATCAAAGCCTTAAATCAGGGGTCTTCAAACTATGGCCCTCCAGTTGTTCAGGAACTACAATTCCCATCATGCCTAGTCATGTCTGTGAATCTCAGAGTTTTGCAATGCCTCATGGGATGTGTAGTTCTGCAACAGCTGGAGGGCCATAGTTTGAGGATCCCTGCCTTAAATGATCAAAAACATTCTCCACTTACACCAAAATATAGGAGTGGTAAACAAAATACAAAATGTTTATTTACTTGATCATTCCAGTAATATATGTACAAACGGCCTTATAAATCTAAAATACAGCCATCGTACAAATTATCATTTCACCAATATACGGGCACCATTAGGCTCCATACACACTGAAGCTCATAAACGGACGTTTTTTGATCCATTGAAAAAAATAAATAAATAAAAAATTCCTGACGCAGAAAAACGCCAAAAAACTCACTGCAAAGCTACTGCCGTTTTTATGACATTACTTTAACGTCCAGTGTGCATAGAGCCTAACACAGGCCACAGGGCATTTCAGAGAGGTCAGCTTTCAAGCATGCCCTACTACATTTAAAGTAGAACTAAAAAGGCAACCCCCCCCCCCCTTTTTGGATAGAGTGAGGCAGGGTTAGAATCCCGGTCAGTTTATTTTTTTGCAATCTGTGTCCCATTGCAGAGATTTCCATTCACTTCCTGTCCCATAGCCACACAGGAAGTGAGGGGAAATCCCTGCAAATTAAGGGAATTCCTTGGGTACTCCCAGGTCACCAGAACTAGTGTCCCCTTTGGAAGATTTTCCCTGTGTTGCTTTTATGGGGACAACCCAAAATGTATGATTTTTTTGCACTTTCAAGGATAACGGTAAACAGGACAAATAGAGCGGGTGGATCTCCCTAAAGGGGGCACAATCAGCAATAAAAACTGACAGGTGTTCTAATCCCTCTACTCTATCCATAACTAAAAAAAAAAAAAAAAATATAAAAAAGTTGTGCTTTTAGTTATACTTTAAGGGTTCATTCACACGGGTGGCAAAAGCTGAGCAGCAGTTTTGCCACCTCTACAATTGAACCCCCTACCTCACAGGTGTCAAACTGGTGGCCCTCCAGCTGTTGTGTAACTAAAAGTCTTATGAGGCACTGCAAGGCTGACAGTTACAAGCATGACTCCCACAGGCATGATGGGACTTGTAGTTCCGCAACAGCTGGAGGGCCGCCTGTTTGCATCTGACACTGGTCAGATGTACTGACAAGTGTCGATCAATGTATGCCAGCGCACATACATTGTAAAATCACGGTTTTCAGCAGGAGCTGTACATTTTAGAGCATTACATGTCAGCGCATTGCAACATGTATAAACACAAGAGCCAAAACAGTCTAATGATGTGTCTACTACAAATAAGAGCCCTTTCACACTGAGCCACCCCGGGCGTTGGCGGTAAAACGCTGCTATTTTTAGCGGCGCTTTACCGTCGTTTTGCGCCGCTATTCGGCCACTAGAACCGCCCGCAAAAGCGCTGCTACATCGGCATGCCAGTGGTTCGGCGGTGCTGCCCATTGATTTCAATGGGCAGGGGCGCTTTATTATTATACAGGATTTATATAGCGCCAACAGTTTGCGCAGCGCTTTACAACATGAGGGCAGACAGTACAATTAAAATACTAATCAATACAGAGGGATCAGAGGGCCCTGCTCGTTGGAGCTTACAATCTAGAAGGGAGGGTCAATTGGAACAAAAGGTAATAGCTGTGGGGGATGAGCTGATGGAGAAAATGAAAATACAGTTGTTAGGTGTGGGTAGGATATGCTTCTCTGAAGAGAAGGGTTTTCAGGGATCGTCTAAAAGCTAATAAAGTAGGAGCTAGGCGGACAGATTGGGGTAAGGCATTCCATAGGATTGGAGAGGCTCTGGAAAAGTCCTGGAGGCGAGCATGGGAGGAGGTGATGAGGGAGCTAGAGAGCAGGAGGTCTTGAGAGGAACGAAGAGAAAGAGTAGGTTGGTATTTAGAGACTAGACTAGTGATGTAGCTGGGGGCGAAATTGTGGATGGCTTTGTACGTAATTGTTAGTATTTTGGAGTTCACCGCTCCCAATGCGCTCCAAAGAAGCTGCTGGCAGGACTTTTTCTGAAGCCCTGCCAGGGCACCGCTCCAGTGTGAAAGCCTGAGGGCTTTCACACTGGAGTGAATGGAGCCGCTGTTTCAGGGCACTTTGCAGGCGCTATTTTTAACGCTATAGCGCCTGCAAAGCGCCTCAGTGTGAAAGGGGTCTAAGGCTCAGTGAAGTTTGAACACCAAGGTACGTTTGTAAACAACAGTAGAAAATTGGTTAAGGCCCCTTTCACGCTTGTGCAACTTCCTGCCACTTTGGACATCAGAGTCGCATGACAAGTCATACCCCAAGATAACCATTCATATCTGTGTGACTTCAAGGTTGCACCGACTTCAAAGTAGTCGCTGTACTACTTTGATGCCAGTTGAGGTCCATAGACCTCAAGTTTACAAAGGCATTCCCTGAAATCGCAGCAAAAAAAACGCACGACTTTCGAGTTGCGGCAGTGAGAAAGGGGCTGCTGTAACTGTGAGCTTGATGCCAGTTTTACGAGCCAGAGAATGGCTTATAATAAAAGTGATCAGATGGCCCTTGAGCCGCCTGATTGCTTTTCCCCACCGGCAGCACACGCAGTGTTTCCCAGGCTCTTCTATTTCACAGCTTCATGGAGTGAACAGGAGGAACTTGGGGAACATCCATTCCCACCTGCAAGCGATGTGCATTACGTCACTTCCGGGGTCACAGCTATCATTCCTTGGCTATTCAAAGGATCTGTGCTGGAATTGTTGAACCCGAGGGCAGGGGAGACATTGGGGGGGTCTAATAGATCCCTAATGTCTCCATAAAGAGTAATTTGCCCATGCCATTACATGGGGCAGCGATGGTGAACCTTGGCACCCCAGATGTTTCAGAACTACATTTCCCATGAAACTCTGCAGTGTAGCTGAGAATCATGGGAAATGTAGCTCCAAAACAACTGGGGTGCCAAGGTTCACCATCACTGTCATAGAGGCCCCTTGTGACAGCAATAAAAGTAAAAAAAAAAAACGTAAAGCACCCCCTCCCCATATAAAAAGTGCGGCATAGAGCGAGCACGTGTATGTAAAGATTAACGTTGTGAATATCAGATAGTAAGAATTCTAGAGTTCGTGGTTTAATCTAAACTGATGGTGTTTAAAGTGTCACCTATAGAGGATTTTGGGGAGCGTTGTTTTTCGTGATCCCATAGACGTGCGCAATTGACAGACTGGACATGTTAGGCATCTACTTACCCGACACAACCTCGTCTTTATATTTTACAAAGAATTGGGCACAATATTTTACTTTATTTGCACTAAAACTTGCTTTATTATATTTTTTCTTAAAAATGCGATTGATAAATAGTAAATATCAAGCGACATCACAAACTGCCACTATTTTATTTTCCAGGGTCTCAGTATAGAATTGTTGGGGGGGGGGGGGGGGGGGGGGGTATTATTCACCAATTCCCCAGCCCCTCCTCCCTATGGAGATCAGAGCGGATCCCCCTACAATAGTGAAGTATAGGGGGTCCTGTGTCCTGGTGGAGAGTTTAGTGATCCACAGGTGACACCCCCCCCCCCCCCCGCGATCACCTCTCCCAAAATAGTCCCAACCGATCCCCCCACACACCCGCATTCCAGCCCGGTACTCACTATGCATTCCCGGACCCAGTCGTGGAAGAGCTGCTCTCTAAGAGACACATCTTGATCGGCTTCCATTCTCCGGTAGCATGGCGCCCCCCGCAGCTGGTTCCACCCTCAGAGGAGAAGAGCGATGGCGACTCCAGTGTTCACCGGTCTTCCTGCACTTACCACCGCCGCCACGACCCGACTGACGAGCTCCACCGCTATCCGCACACAGCACACCTCCCCCGGCCACGGATACCCCGCCCACTCCAGTGCTTCCACCGAGCACGCACACCGGAGCCTTCGTTCTGATTGGTGGAGGGAGGGGTGACGAAGGCACTAACCGTTGGCTATTGTGTAGGAAGGGGTGGAGCGTATCTGCACCTTATCTACAGTACTGAGATAGTCAGTTGTTGTCGTGCCGTTTGAAAGGCTTAGGAGGTAAGACACGTCCTAGAGAGAAGGACCTGGAAGGAGAGGAACGTGGTCTGTGCTACAGAGAAGGACCTGGAAGGTGGGGGACATGGACTGTGTTAGGAAGGAGGACCTAGAACATGGGGGCATGGACTATGTAGGGTTGCCACCTCATTACTTTAAAACCGAACACATATTAATTACACAGGTTCTGTGGCGGATTAAGATTGCAATTAAACTCACGTAGTGTTTTATCTGCAATAAATTAGCCACAGAACCTGTATAATTCATATGTGTTCGGGTTTAAAGGGATGAGAGGGCAACCCTAGACCTGTGCTAGGGAAAAGGACCTGGAAGGCGGGGGGGGGGGGGCATGACCTGTGCTAGGGAGAAGGACCTGGAAGGCGGGGGGGGCATGACCTGTGCTAGGGAGAAGGACCTGGAAGGCGGGGGGGGCATGACCTGTGCTAGGGAGAAGGACCTGGAAGGCGGGGGGGGGGGCATGACCTGTGCTAGGGAGAAGGACCTGGAAGGCGGGGGGGGGGGCAGGGACCTGTGGGGGGGGGGGCATGACCTGTGCTAGGGAGAAGGACCTGGAAGGCGGGGGGGGGGCATGACCTGTGCTAGGGAGAAGGACCTGGAAGGCGGGGGGGGGCATGACCTGTGCTAGGGAGAAGGACCTGGAAGGCGGGGGGGGGGGGGGGCATGACCTGTGCTAGGGAGAAGGACCTGGAAGGCGGGGGGGGGGGCATGACCTGTGCTAGGGAGAAGGACCTGGAAGGGGGGGGGGGCATGACCTGTGCTAGGGAGAAGGACCTGGAAGGCGGGGGGGGGGGCATGACCTGTGCTAGGGAGAAGGACCTGGAAGGCGGGGGGGGGGGCATGACCTGTGCTAGGGAGAAGGACCTGGAAGGCGGGGGGGCATGACCTGTGCTAGGGAGAAGGACCTGGAAGGCGGGGGGGGGCATGACCTGTGCTAGGGAGAAGGACCTGGAAGGCGGGGGGGGCATGACCTGTGCTAGGGAGAAGGACCTGGAAGGCGGGGGGGGCCATGACCTGTGCTAGGGAGAAGGACCTGGAAGGCGGGGGGGCATGACCTGTGCTAGGGAGAAGGACCTGGAAGGCGGGGGGCATGACCTGTGCTAGGGAGAAGGACCTGGAAGGCGGGGGGGGCCATGACCTGTGCTAGGGAGAAGGACCTGGAAGGCGGGGGGGCCATGACCTGTGCTAGGGAGAAGGACCTGGAAGGCGGGGGGGGCATGACCTGTGCTAGGGAGAAGGACCTGGAAGGCGGGGGGGGCATGACCTGTGCTAGGGAGAAGGACCTGGAAGGCGGGGGGCATGACCTGTGCTAGGGAGAAGGACCTGGAAGGCGGGGGGGCATGACCTGTGCTAGGGAGAAGGACCTGGAAGGCGGGGGGGGCCATGACCTGTGCTAGGGAGAAGGACCTGGAAGGCGGGGGGGCCATGACCTGTGCTAGGGAGAAGGACCTGGAAGGCGGGGGGGGGGGGCATGACCTGTGCTAGGGAGAAGGACCTGGAAGGCGGGGGGGCATGACCTGTGCTAGGGAGAAGGACCTGGAAGGCGGGGGGGGCATGACCTGTGCTAGGGAGAAGGACCTGGAAGGCGGGCGGGGGGGCCATGACCTGCGCTAGGGAGATGGACCTGGAAGGTGGGGGGGGCATGACCTGTGCTAGGGAGATGGACCTGGAAGGCGGGGGGGGGATGACCTGTGCTAGGGAGAAGGACCTGGAAGGCGGGGGGGGGGGGGGGATGACCTGTGCTAGGGAGATGGACCTGGAAGGCGGGGGGGGGGGGATGACCTGTGCTAGGGAGAAGGACCTGGAAGGCGGGGGGGGGTGACCTGTGCTAGGGAGAAGGACCTGGAAGGCGGGGGGGGATGACCTGTGCTAGGGAGAAGGACCTGGAAGGCGGGGGGGGGCATGACCTGTGCTAGGGAGAAGGACCTGGAAGGCGGGGGGGGCATGACCTGTGCTAGGGAGAAGGACCTGGAAGGCGGGGGGGCATGACCTGTGCTAGGGAGAAGGACCTGGAAGGCGGGGGGGCATGACCTGTGCTAGGGAGAAGGACCTGGAAGGCGGGGGGGGGGGGGGGCATGACCTGTGCTAGGGAGATGGACCTGGATTGCGGGGGGGGGGGGCATGACCTGTGCTAGGGAGATGGACCTGGATTGCGGGGGGGGGGGGCATGACCTGTGCTAGGGAGATGGACCTGGATTGCGGGGGGGGGGGGGCATGACCTGTGCTAGGGAGATGGACCTGGATTGCGGGGGGGGGGGGGGCATGACCTGTGCTAGGGAGATGGACCTGGATTGCGGGGGGGGGGCATGACCTGTGCTAGGGAGATGGACCTGGATTGCGGGGGGGGGGGCATGACCTGTGCTAGGGAGATGGACCTGGATTGCGGGGGGGGGGGCATGACCTGTGCTAGGGAGATGGACCTGGATTGCGGGGGGGGGGCATGACCTGTGCTAGGGAGATGGACCTGGATTGCGGGGGGGGGGCATGACCTGTGCTAGGGAGATGGACCTGGATTGCGGGGGGGGCATGACCTGTGCTAGGGAGAAGGACCTGGAAGGCGGGGGGGCCATGACCTGTGCTAGGGAGAAGGACCTGGATTGCGGGGGGGGGGCATGACCTGTGCTAGGGAGATGGACCTGGATTGCGGGGGGGGGGGGGCATGACCTGTGCCTGAAAATGGCCTGGAAGGTGGGGGACCGAGAAGTAGAGGGACATGATATGTGCTAGAGAGAAGTGCCTGGAAGTAAGAAACGGTTATTCGGAAAGAAGGGCCCAGACATAGGCGGCCCTTATTTATCTTGTGTGCTGGGTGACGCCTCGCACACTACATTAAAAATATTCCTTATCACTACACTCCAGAGAGGACACACTAGTACAGGGAGTACCCCTACAGCCGGCGATAGGGTAAATACAGCGCGTTGCCATATAACGTCCTCACTATAGTACATGGTGGATAAAGTGAGGGGAAAAAAAGTATTTGATCTCCTGCTGATTTTGTACATTTGCCCGCTGACAAAGAAATGATCAGTCTCAGGTACTGGAGGAGGGGCGTGGCCTAGGCATGGCGGTGTGAGGTCTTGCTCTCCTGGAGCTATGCTCTCCCTCTGATGGCCGCTGAGATCCACTAACCCACCGACTAACCCATCGACCGAAAACGTTATGTTCCCGGCTAAGACCAAGAAAGACTCCCCAACGATCAATACCCCAACACGACCTGACATCAAACAATACTTCCCAGGAGCCCGGACCCGCAGTGCGAGGACGAGGGGGACGGAGAGCAATATGGAGACGGGCAGCAACCTAGAGACGGAGATGGCCGTAATGCAGAGCTCAGATCCCCGGAGCGCCATAGAGCAGAGTGCCGGACGTATGACAGCACAGGTGTCTAAAGCCCCCGCTATAGACGTGCACACAGAGAAACTTACGGACCGGGAAAAGGACATGGAAATCAGGGAACTCCTTCGGGCGCTCCCTACGCGGGCCGACATCGAGGCTCTCCCCACGAGGGCAGATATAGAAGCGCTTATCCTGAAAGTGACGGAGGCACAACAACAAGAACTACAGGGGATCCGAGCCGACGTTCAGCAGCTCACAGAACGAGTGGTGGAAGGAGATACCGCGAGAGCAGCGCTGGATGGGAGGCTGACGAGAGTGGAACAAACACAGATACGGCAGAGTGAAAGGTCAGTGGACTTTCAATTACAAATTGAAGATTTGGAGGACCGAAGCCGTAGACAGAACGTACGGATAAGAGGTCTCCCTGAGACTACTGGTATGGAAGATTTAAGAGTTACAGTCACTGCTATATTTCACCAGATTATGGAGGGGGGAGCGTTGGACTTGACAGAAATTGACCGAGTGCATAGGGTAAGCGGCCAGAGACCAACGGACTTGAATAGGCCCCGGGACATTATATGTCGCTTATATAGATATACATATAAAGAGGACATTGTACGTAAGGCCTGGTCAATAGGAACCATTACCTTCAAAGGAGCAGATATTAAAATTTTGCCAGATCTATCAAAGGCGACCTTGCAACGCCGAGCGATGTTAAGACCACTATTAGATCAATTGATACATATGGGCTATACGTACAGATGGAGATTCCCATTTGCACTAACTATACGGAAGGGAACATCCACATTCATATTAAACCGACCGACAGACCTTCCGAATCTATTTACTTTCCTGGGGACCCCACCTATAGAGGTACCAGACTGGCTACAGCCATTATCACGCCTATACCGAGCGGAGGCCCCTACCCGGAATCAACAAGGACCGCAGCCTCGTCTGGGTAGAGGGGGTCGGATAGCACAGGATTGAGGACATACCTCTGTATAGGGTCAGGAAGGAGACCCCAGGACCAAGAAAGAGGAGTTGACCCCAAAAAAAAAAGGGGAAAAAAATTAGAAAAGCGGGAGAGACCTATGCTTAAGGGAGGGTGGGGGTGGGGGTGTTGTTTCTGTTATTTTTTCCCCGTTTTCTTTTCCTTTTCTTTTTTTTTTTTTTTTCTCATGGGGGGTTTTTTTTTTTTTTTTTTTTTTTTTTTTTTTTTTGGTTGATTGCTCTCTCCCCCTCCCCAAAAATATTTGTTTTTTTAACGTTTGTTTTTGTTCTTTATTGGGGGGGGTGATACCCCAAAGGAAATGGAAATATAGGAAGGACAACTGTGGGAGAGAGATGGGACTTGTAATAGAGGACCAAATTGGGAACATAGTTGGCCTCACTTTAAACTGGGAGACTGTCATCCCAACTTGTTTTTTTTTTATTTATTTATTTTTTCCTTTTTTGTCTTTATTTTTATTTAATTTTTTTTTTTTTTTTGGGAGGGGATATATCAGAAGGACTATGGAGAAACTTATTAAGTGAGAGATGACTGACTGCAAATATAGGTTAAACTGTCCGAAATATATCTGTCCTCTTCCCCTCCCTCTCTCCTCCCTTTTTTTTTTTTTTGGGGGGGAGGGGGGGGATGGGGGGAGACGGGGGAGAGTACTGGAGGGGGGACTAGAGCGGTGCGGGGATCAAATGGGGAGGGATTGATACAGAGCACAATTTAAGGGGGTATTTGATTAAGATATAAATATTCAAGGATAGAATAATTTAATTTATATTATGAACTAAATTTGTTTATTTATTTAATTTTGTTTATAATTTTTTTTATTTATTTTTTTCCCCTTTTTTTTTTTTTTTTTTTTTTTTTTTTTTATTTTATTTTTTTTTTTTTTTTTTTTTTTTTTTTTTTTTTTTTTTTTTTTGTTTTTTTATTTTTTTTTATTTTTTTTTTGTTTTTTCACTTCTATGTCTTTGACGCACTTATTTTTTTTACACAATTTGTCATAACAGTACATTTATCACAACACAATCACAAATCAGCTAAATGTATAAATAGATCACGGGGGACACATATATTTGTCTGCACATCTTTATGTGGATGCAAAAGTATAGTACACCTTAATCACGAATAATACCACCATCGAATGGTACCTAATATCCAACCCGGATAGGACAAGGAAGGTTCCTATTGGGAAGGATCCCTTTTTTTTTTTTTTTTTTTTTTTTTTTTTTTTTTTAAAAGGTATTGGGGCAGAGAATTAGACACACCTAGAAGGAATTTGGAGTGGCGGATATGTATATATATATATATATATAGATTTGGTATTTTTTTTTTTATTTTTAATTTTTTTTTTTTTTTTTTTTTTTTTTTTTTTATTTTTTTTTTTTTGCGTGTGGAATATTTTTACAACCAATGAGTTTGGGAGTAGTGGGGTTTTGGTGTTTTAGGGTGTGAATGTGGTTATGTAATGCACATGAATGATTTGGGCTGGGCAATATTGGGGGATACCGGCGACTGGGGTGGGATGCTGCTCCTGCGCCCACTCTGGTCTATCCATCTCGGTATGCCTCCCCCTACCCCTGTCGCCTCTCTTTTAGTTTTTTTTTTTTTTTTTTTTTTTTCCTTCTCCCCCCTCTCCCCCCCCCCCCCCCCTTGGTATATGATTTTATACAAGATGATTGTAGCCGGTACAGATTACAGATATTATTAATTACGAGTATTTCTCGGATATACAGGCCGGTGTAGATAGATAAAGGTAAAAACAATAGGACCGGCGGCCAGCGGAGGGAGGAGAGTAGTCCCTCTCTGTCTGCAGTTGACACGCCCCTATTTAGGGTTACGCTCACTTAAATGGTAATATGTATGTGAGCGCTTATATTTTTTTTTCTTCTTAGATACCTCTTGTTCTGTAAGAGGGAAAGGTGAGAGTTTCGTTAATCTCTCACGGATACATTAGGGTTAATAGAACCCTCTTGTCATTTTTTTTTTTTTTTTTTTTTCCTTTCTTCTTCTCTCTCCTCTCCTTCTGTATATCTTCCTTTTTTTTTTTTTTTTTTCTCTTTCTTTCTTTAACCGTTTTTTGGGAAGATGGAGTCATTGAAGATCATGTCGATAAACGTTAAAGGATTGAATGTACCTGAGAAACGTAGAATGCTCTTTCAAGAGCTGAAACGAGCACATGTTGATGTGGCATATATTCAGGAAACCCACTTTAAAGAAGGCAAGATACCAATTTTAAAAAATAACCTTTATTCATCCGTATATCATGCTGCAAATAAGATCTCCAAAACTAGAGGGGTGTCAATCCTTATCTCCAGACGAGTACCGTGGAGCCTACAAGACATAAGAGCGGATACAGAAGGTAGATTTCTGTTTCTTAAAGGTACGATCGAGGGCATGAAGGTAACTTTTGCCACAGTTTATGTACCAAATTACAACCAAGACCATTTCATATGCTCTACTCTTAATGACCTCACGAAATTCGCTGTAGGTAAGTTATTGATGGGTGGGGATTTCAATTTAGCACTAGAACCCAAAATAGACACATCGATTGGCAAATCATCAATCACCAGGGGATGTCGTAAACAAGTACTGAAGGCATTTCATAACTCTCAACTTATAGATGCTTGGAGAGTGTTTCACCCTGAGGATAGGGACTATACCTTTTATTCCTCTCCACACAAGGTGTATTCTCGAATTGATTTATTTATTATACCACATCAAATGTTACCGGAAATTAGGGCTGTGGATATTGGAAATATCACATGGTCAGATCATGCCCCGATCACCTTGATATGGAGAGTGAACGAAGGCCCAAGCTCTAATAGAGGACAGTGGCGACTTAACGAGAGCCTATTAGACAATAAGTTAGTAATCGAAGAGGTGACTAAAGAACTACAGTATTATTTCCAACACAATACTACACCTGAAGTGGACGTAGGGACTATCTGGGAAGCGCATAAGGCCGTAATAAGGGGGATACTTATCAAACACGGCTCTAGAATTAAAAAGGCCAGAGAGGCAGAACTGACCCAATTACTGACAGAGATAAAGATTCTAGAGACTAAACACAAACGGATACCGGACATTACTGCGGAGGCTGAACTGGGCAATTTACGCAGACAAGTGACCTCCTTACTTCATTATAAAGCCAAGGCAGCAATGCAGCACTGCCGGAAATATTACTATGAATCAGGAGACAAATGTGGCCGTCTATTAGCTAGAGCCTTACAGGAACAGCGAACACAAGCATATATACCTTTTATTGTAGATGTAGAGAATAGAAAGGTACATACCCCTACGCAGATAGCATCTACCTTCTGGAAGTTCTATCAATCCCTATATAACTTACCTACAAGACAGCAACCACAACAGAATATAGAGGAATATATTTCATCGTCAGGGATCCCACAGTTAACAGAACAGATTATAGAGGAATTAGAGGCACCCATTACCTTAGAAGAACTGCAAAAGGCAATTAGCACATCCAAACCTGGTAAATCACCGGGCCCGGATGGGTATACCTATAAATACTATAAGACATTCCTTCCCCAACTTGGCAAACAGATGATACAAACATTTAATGCTCTGGGACGGGAGAGGATATGCTCTAAGGAAGCCCTGAAAGCATACATCACGGTAATACCTAAGGAGAACAAGGATCCGTCAGTATGTGGAAGTTACCGCCCTATTTCTCTGCTGAATGTGGACCTAAAGATATTCACCAAGATTATAGCCACACGTATACAACCACACCTGACGGACCTAATTCATCCAGACCAGGTAGGCTTCATACCAACCCGGGAAGCCCGAGATAACACTATAAAGGTTTTGAACCTTATCCACCTAGCTGATACTTCCAATACACCATCTGTATTTTTGGGCACGGATGCCGAGAAGGCGTTTGACCGGGTGGACTGGTCATTCATGTTCTCGGTACTACGATATGTGGGATTAGGGGAAAGGATGATTGGTTGGATTTCGAGTGTATACTCGAAACCAACAGCTCAAATTAAAATAAATGGACACCTATCAGATATAGTCTCAATTACAAATGGAACCCGGCAAGGGTGTCCCCTATCACCTCTTTTATTTGCACTAACTTTAGAGCCTTTCCTCTGTAAGGTACGCCAAAACCCTGATATTACAGGGATACAAATTGGGGCTGCACAATATAAGGTATCCGCCTACGCGGACGACCTTTTATTTTCACTTACGAAACCAAGTATATCCCTACCAAACCTTATGAGAGAACTGGATCAATATGGAAACCTCTCCAATTTAAAAATTAACATGTCAAAATCCGAGGCCATGGGAATAGCGATCCCACTATTGCAGACTGAAACTCTGAAGGCTAATTTTAAGTTCAGATGGACCACAATAGCACTTAAATACCTGGGCACGCTTATTCCACCTAAAATATCCCAAGTATATGCACTAAATTTTACACCTTTACTTAATAAAATACGGAACCTACTAGTGAAATGGCATCAGGGCTTTTTCTCCTGGTTTGGTAGGTGCAATATAATCAAAATGTCAATCCTACCTAAACTACTGTACATGTTCCAAACATTACCGATCTTCATCCCCCAAGAATTTTTCAAACAGATTAATACAATAATAACCCAGTTTATTTGGGCTAATAGAAAACCCAGGTTACAACGCCGACTTATGACCATGCCAAAACAGCACGGAGGGATGGCGGTACCAGATATCCAGAAGTATTACCAGGCAGTACATATGGGGAGATTAATAGACTGGTGTCGACACGCAGATTTTAAACTGTGGCCAAAGTTGGAGCAACTTCAAAGCAAGATCCCATTAAAACGGGCAGTCTGGTGTTATGCAGACCTGAATCGGACCTTAAGAAAACACCCAATCATAGGCCCTACCCTGCGTACTTGCTCACGAATATGCGCCAATACTAAGCTATCACCTGTTTACTCCCCCTTGTATCCCATTGTGGGGAATCCCCGTTTCCCCCCGGGATTACAGGAGGGACCATTTAAAACACTATTGGAGTCACAATGTTATCAGGCCTCGCACTTTGCACAAACAAGAACTTGGCCCTCATTAACGGAGTTGACCTCATCAAGGGACCGATTTAGTCTTGACTACTGGAGCGGGGCTCAACTCCGACACTTTTTAAATACTCTTCCTACTCCAGATAAATTTCAACGACCACTGACTCAGCTAGAAAAATTATGTGAAGAGAAAGGCCCATTATCTCATACACTTTCACAAATGTATGCGCTACTGATTACTCCCGTTGAGGGATATATTCCTCCATTTATAACGAAGTGGGAAACGACATTAGATAGGACCTTCTCCCCGGCGCAACAGAAACAAATAATAAATAGGGCCTTAAAATCGTCAATATGTACACGGGTTCAGGAAACCAACTTTAAAATTTTGACAAAATGGTATCGTACACCTTCAATACTCCATAAATATTCTCCCCTGATTCCGGACAAATGTTGGAGATGTTTGGAAGACAAGGGGACATTATTTCATATTTTCTGGTCTTGCCCGAAATTGGAATATTTCTGGAAGGAGGTGTATCGTATTTCTCAGAAATTTACGGAACATATCTTAACTGAGGACCCAGCCCTATTCTTACTACACGTTTCCCATATACCAGAAAAGATATATAACAAATCAATTTTGTGCCACCTTTTTAATGCCGCTAGATCATGTATTGCACGGCAGTGGAGGGATATGAGCCCTCCCTCTATTGCTTCCTGGCTAACGAGAGTGGAGGAGATAAATAAGATGGAGGATCTGATACTCTCGGCTCAAAATAATCATGAGAGATACTCAGAAACTTGGGTTCAATGGAATGAATTCAAACTTTCAGAGGAGGGGAAGGCTCTCTTCGTAAACTAAGGAGATTAAAGATAGGTTGGGATGTTTAGTTGAGGCTTTGGTCTTCCCAGAGGGCGGTTATATATTGGTGTTGGCAAATACCTTTCTTCTCCTCTTCCCCCCCCCCTTTTTTTTTTCCTTTTCTTTTTTTCTTTCTTTCTTTTGTCTTCTTTTTCTTTTTTTCTTTTCCTTCCTTAGATACGACTCGGTTTTTTCTTTTCTACTTTTTGGGCCAAATAGTTGGGGATCAGATAGACCCCAAGACAAATAGACATTTGGAAATGATCATAATATATTTTTCTCCGGTATAACTACACTAAATGGAATAGAAGAGAAATACGAGATATATGTACGCTCGATAGAGAGACGAGTGAGTTAATGTTGTGTATGGACTAATTAATTGTTGTATGTACCATGAAAAATATAAATAAATAAATTTAAAAAAAGAAATGATCAGTCTATAATTTTAATGGTAGGTTTATTTTAACAGTGGGAGACAGAATAACAGAAATATTCAGAAAAACGCATTTTTAAAAATGTATACATTGATTTGCATTTTAATGAATTAAATAAATATTTCATACCTAATCACTCGGCAAAATTTCTGGCTCTCAGGTGTCTTCTATACAGGTAATGAGCAGAGATTAGGAGCGCTCTCATAGGGCCGGTTCACACAGGGGCAACACGACTTGCAGGTCGACTCTGTGAGGCGACCTGCACACGACTTCAGTGGTGACTTGCAAAACTACTTCTATATAGAAGTCAATGCAAGTCGCCCCCAAAGTAGTACAGGAACCTTTTTATAAGTCGGAACGACTTGAGTCGCTCCTATTAGAACGGTTCCATTGTACAGAACGGAGCGCGACTTGTCAGGTGGCTAAGTTGCCCCTATGTGAACCGGCTCTTAAAAGGAGTGCTCCCAATCTCCGCTTGTTACCTGTATAAAAGACACCTGTCCACAGAAGTAATCAATCAGATTCCAATCTCTCCACCGTGGCCAAGACCAAAGAGCTGTCCAAGGATGTCAGGGACAAGATTGTAGACCTACACAAGACTGGAATGGGCTACAAGGCCATCACCAAACATCTTGGTGAGAGGGTGACAACAGTGCGATTATTGGCAAATGGAGGAAACACAAAATAACTGTCAATCTCCCAAGGTCTGGGGCTCCATGTAAGATCTCACCTCATGGAGTTTCAATGATCATGAGAACAGTGAACAATCATCCCAGAACTACACTGGAGAATCTTGTCAATGATCTCAAGGCAGCTGGGACCATAGTCACCAAGAAACAATTGTTAACACACTACGCCATGAAGAACTGAAATCTTGCAGTGCCCGCAAGGTCCCCCTGCTCAAGAAAGCACATGTACAGACCCCTCTAAAGTTTTCTAATGAACATCTGAATGAATGCAAAACCCCTTACACAGGGCAGGTAAGTATAACATGTTTGTTGTTTTAACCACTTCAATACCGGCCGCTGTCATATGACGTCCACAAGGTGGATCTGCCATCCTGGGTGGACGTCATATGACGTCCTCCTATTACCGGCCCTCTAGGAGGCGCACGGTGCGCGTGCGCACCCGCAGCGTCGCTCGGGACCCGGTGCACGTGCCCGGCGGCCGCAATGTCCGCCAGGCACCCGCGATTGCCCGGGAAAACAGCGGGACCGTGGAGCTGTGTGTGTAAACACACAGCTCCACGTCCTGTCACTGGAGAGGAGACCGATGGTTTGTTCCCAGTACAGAGGAACACAGATCGGTCTCCTCCCCTTGTGAGTCCCCTCCCCCTACAGTTAGAATCACTTGCAGGGAACATATATTAACCCCTGCAGCGCCCCCTAGTACTAACCCCTTCCCTGCCAGTCACATTTACACAGTAATCAGTGCAATTTTATAGCAACGATCACTGTGTAATGGTGAATGGTCCCAAAAATGTGTCAGAAGTGTCCGCCGCAAAGTCGCAGTCACGAAAAAAATCGCAGATCGCTGCCATTACTAGTAAAAAAATAAATAAAAATGCAATAAATCTATCTCCTATTTTGTAAACGCTATAACTTTTGCACAAACCAATCAATAAACGCTTATTGCGATATTTTTTTTTTGCCGAAAATATGTAAGAATACGTATCGGCCTTAACTGAGTAAAAAATTTAGTTTCTTTTTTTCAAAAAAATTGGATATTTATTATAGCAAAAAGTAAAAAAATATTGTGTTTTTTTTTCAAAATTGTCTCTCTTCTTTTGTTTATGGCGCAAAAAATAAAAACCGCAGAGGTGATCAAATACCACCAAAAGAAAGCTCTATTTGTGTCAAAAAAAGTACGTCAATTTTGTTTGGGTGCAACGTCGCACGACCGTGCAATTGTCAGTTAAGTGAAGAATCGCAAAAAGTGCTCTGGTAAGGAAGGGGGTAAAATTGTCTGGGGCTGAAGCGGTTAAAAAAAAAAAAATCACTTTAAAGGGAAGATCAGCATCTGAACCCAAAGAAGGTGGAGACTGATAGACTGGAGGTACGAGGAGGCATTACTATTACATTTAAAGTAAACTTTTACATGGGAGCAGGGCACATTACTATTGTGAAAGGGGTCTAAAAAAAAAAAAATGTGATCTCTGAGTCTGATGATATTTACCAGATTCAACCTCCAATAGTATATCTCTTCTGTCTGTTATTCTCAGAGTGGATTAGAGATTTTGCTCCCTAATCATATAGTTACTATATTTACTATAGTTATTTATATTTACCACTCCATATAGATTTTTAAGAATAAATTGCCTTTTTTTTTTTAACTTTACATATTAAATTATACACCACAATTTTTTTTTAAGGTTATTATCCGATTAATCTAAACAATAATCGGCCAACTAATCGATTATGAAAATAATCGTTAGTTGCAGCCCTAATCTATTGGTTACTGTTGGTCGCTGACTACTAGATGTTGTACAGTTGCCAGTGAGGAAAATATACAAGCTGCAGACTGGGACTGCTTTTCCCTACTAAATGAGTGCCACATCCAGCCATTCTATAAAGCATAACACTACGGCTTTCTGTCATGCTCCTGGGGGGAAAGCCCACATTTCAATAAGTTTCAGTCCTTTCCTGGGTCAGGGCTGTCAGACAGTGCCATTCAAATAAAGAAGACCTGCACTGCAGGCTCACAAACAATTTTGAAGCAGCGCACTATAAACACCAATCCTAACATATTAAGCTTTTAATTCAACACAGTTCACTGAGCGCCCTATACCTTTACCCACTATATAAAACCTTGAAGGATATCTGTGCTGAAAGAAATATGCTAGCTGCCTATGCTGACTCTCACCCTGATCTTGGTTTCACTACTAAGTGAGTAATTGTTTTACTGTAGGTTAGTTTTGATGTATGGTTTTCAAGTCATTGAAGCACCAAAGTAAAGGCACCAGCTGTATCATAATATATTATTCGACTGCCTCCATTGCACCATATGTATGGTTGCTGCTCTACCCACAGATTCACTTAAAGTGGACCTTAAGCCTCCTAAGCAGGATCCTGCCTCTCCATCCCTACCCTACCGTCTTCTGCAGGAATAGGGCTTTTATTTACCGCTTTTTTTTTTTTTTTTTATGGAATGTCCGCCCTGCCTACCTGTGCACGTCACTCGCCTTAGTCAAATGATGCGCACGCTGGCTGCTGTGCCTCCCTGGATATGTATATCACATATCTCAGGAGGCATAGCTTTTCATTAAGGAAAGGAGGAGGGGCGGGCCTGTCAGCGTGTCATCAGAAGGTGTGTTGACTGAACCCAGAACAGCTGGCAGCCTAGCGATGACGTCACAGGGAAACATGGCAGCATGGGGCCGAGTGCTGCCAGAAGAGAAGACGCTCTCACTAGACAATTCTGGATCTGCTGGGTGAGTATCAATAGTTAGCAGAACTCACCACTAGGTAGGTGAGGCTTTAAAAAAGGCTAAAGTTTTGCTTTAACTCACAAACTCAATTGTTTGAAACAAAGAAAGAAAGTTGGGACTTTGTATGAGACCTTGACCATCCAGTGCATAGGTCTCCATCCCTGACATGTAGCTGCTCCTGATGAGTGGATACAATCCACGAAACGCGTAGAGCTTTCTTATTTGATGTCATGTCACAGTATCCATGTATACACCATGGGTATATTGAGTTGAGCCAGCATTAATATGTTCATTACGTTTGTGCCCATTCTTGCGTGTACTGTTGATATCTACTGTATCATGTGTCATATTGTTCACTATGTTACCAACGAATACTTTTCTATGATGTTACCACTCATGTTGTATTTACTCTGTATGACATCTATTGCTCCAATTAAAGATATATTTTATAATACAGTATACTCAGTATGGTCACTATTGAACTTATTATATAGAATATATCTAGTTCTCACCTTACCCGAGAAGTGTGTTTCATACAAAGTCCCCATGCCCCATATGCTCCCCCCCCCTCCCTTCTTTTTCAAACTCAATTGTTTGGCACAGAGCCCATATCACCATTCTATATTCTGTCGTCAAGTCTACAGGTTCAATTGACTATAGCTGCTTGTATTGCTTTCTATTATTAAAAACTATTATTTGATGACTAAAATTTGTATTCTGGCATTACCCACTTTTGTCATGTTATTAAACATATTTATGCTGGCATGAAGGTACCAGGAAACCAGAAAATGTTATACTTATCTTAATGGAATTTTCCCTTTGTGGTGCCTATGCATGGCAGCTTATGAACCCTCCCTTGTCGCATATAGTTACAATGGGCTCTGTGTCAAACATTTTACTGGCCTTGTGGGGTAGATGTGGGCAGAGCACCAACCATACATTGCTATGTATAGGCACCAGGGAAGAAAAGTGACAGACAGGTACATTGGAACAGACATTTGTACTCAGAAAAAACAAATACCATGAATTTTCCCAAGGTATTTTCTGATTGCAGAAGCAAAATAAATTGAGTCCATAATTAATGAAGATTACTCATATTAATTGATTCATTTATTATATTTTTGTTAAATGACTCATCTCCAATTTAATAATTATTCACTGTTGATCATTTGTGAAGATTACAATTTCTACATAAATTGACTAATACCATTTATACTGAACTGCCAGTTCCATGTAGAGTCACAGTGGTGGGGGAAAATGAAATCCACCTACAAGCTTTCAAAGCCGGGCACAATGAAATGTATACCTTTTGTAAAGTTTGCTGATGACATAAGCTATGAGTCTTAAATAGACTGTGCATTGTTAGAGATCTTTTGAGTCAGAGGCAGTCCTACTGGGTTTTCAGGATAAGGAATCAATATGGTTTATTAATGGATACATAGAATTTTATGACTTCACCCAAGGCTGGGTTTAAAAGATTTAAAGTATGAGCATGCTAAATTTTTCTTTGAATTTAGAATGGCAAATCTTCCACATCTGCTGTACATTGACTGAAATGGGCTGTTTTCTCAAGTGTGTCCTATTTCATTCAATGGAACTACATAAGGCATCCACATTCGTGAGCTCTTTAGCTCTGACCATATACCACTCAAGTATCCTGACTTGTTTTTGACATACAAGACCACATCAGTTTGCAAAAAAAAATAACTATTTAATATTATTTTTCTGGGAAGCTATCGAGCACATGCATTTCAATCAGTTACACCTCACAAATTTATACAAGACACCTGTACATCAGGTGGGGGCTTTATCACAGGAACTGCACACTAAAGCCCCATACACACGGTCGGAAAATCCGACCACCAAATCCATCGGATTTTGTCCGACGGATTTAGTCCGACACTGGTGTTGCATACACACTGTCGGACAAAGTTGTCGGAAAATCCGATCATTCTGAACGTGGTGACGTTTGTTGCGTACGACGGGACTACGTAGAGGCTAGTAGCCAATAGCTTTGGTCTTGTAATGTGATCTGAGCATGCGTGGCACTTTGTCCATCGGAATTCGATACACATGATCGGATTTGGTGTGATCGGACTTTGTTGTCGAAAAATCTATCCAGCAGGAGATAGGACTTTGTCCGTCGGACAGTCCGATGGAAACTGTCCGATGGTGCCTACACACGGTCAGATTTTCCGACAACATTGTCCGATAGGACAGAATCCATCGGAAAATCCGACCGTGTGTATGGGGCTTAAGGCTGGCCATACATTATACAATTTGCTTACACAATTTCCTTCAACTAGTGCAAGGGCCTGGCTCATTGCACACAGATTAAAAGTGTTTAGGTTTGACTTCATATGATTTGGTTTTGGTAAATCTAAAGGAAAGTTGTACAAGAAAATTGTATAATGTATGGCCAGCCTAACTGTAACAAACATTGTGTATGCACTGCTGTAAATGATTACCAAAAAATAGTTTTCTGATTTTGATTAAAATGTATGATTCCCTGTGTTTTTAGCAGAGTAAGGGGTGGAGGCATAACACTGGAACTGATGTTTTTTATAGGCACTGTTCAGATACAGCGGGGAGACAAAATTGTGTCTCCCCACTGCACATAGGAGCTCTCAGAGGAGCATAGAGAACTCTTGGTGTAATTAAAAGGGAGAGGGCAATGAGAGAATGTAAGATAAAACAAAAACACTTTATTTTTCAACATATACAGGTAGGCTATAGAACTAAATGTGAAAAATTACGGGGCACATTTTTCCCCATGCAGATGTTCATTGAATCTTATAGCCTATAGGCTAATTCAGTCATAGACCCTGCTCTCTCTCCTAGGAGGCAATAGACTTCCTAATAAGGACCAAGCCTTACATGCAGTGCCAGGACAAGGTCATCCCGCGCCCAGGGCAAAGATGCCAAACTGTGCCCCCTTTCCCTTAGGGTTAGGGTCAGGGTGCCCCCCACCCCTGCAATAAACCATTGCGCCAGGGGCAGCCGACCCTCCTGCCCACCCCTTGTCCCGGCCCTGTTTACATGTCTTTTGATTCAACATCCTTTGATTCCCCAAGGTAAATGGGGTATTATTGTACTGGCTAAATGTCACTTTGACCTGTAATACTTTCTTATACAACACCCATATAATGTAACTTTTATGATATTTAACTGTGAAATGAAGACGCACAATTTTGCCCTTGTTTTATTTATATTGTATTATTAAAAAAAAAAACATTTTGATAAAAAAAAAGTTTGTTCAATAATCATCTTTACTGTGTCCTAGGTCTCAGGTGCTATTCCTATAAGGTACACCTTCTCTTGCATTCATCATACTGTATAATTGAAAAGGCTGTAGTATTCATGTTATACCAATTACGCATTATGAACTAAAAACAAAATAGTCAGTAATATTTCTATTAAACTATATGTGATCATATTAAAAAATGGAATTCGTGTCCAGAGGTGTTCCACTCAGTGCATATAATATGTATAGAAAAGTACATGTTAACATCAACTAATAGGGTGGAGCCAGACAGGCCAAGGTCACCATGCACCTCACTTACTTCTGATTGGAATTTGGAATGTTTGTACTGATTAGGTGCATAGGCACATATGAGTGTGTTGGCGGGGTCTACTTGACCTGCACGTGGGGTGTACCTTTCTGTGTGCGTACTTATAAATGCCCGGGACCAGGCAGGGCTATGTTCATGTGAAAGTCAAACATGGTGGTTCCCCGGCTTAGAGATGAACTAAACACTGTGTGCAGTAGTTGAAACGTACAGAGTTCCACTGTAACATACTCTTCCATATTACTACACACCTTCCTCGTTGTATGTTGCATTGCTGAGCCCATGCCCTCTCCACCATACCACCACTCCCAGTGACAGCATGGGGTCCCACCAAGCACCTAGAGTAGACTTCATGCATACTCCCATACCATGTGTCTAGGTACATGGGATCTCCGCACCATGGGTTCGTCCCGGTTACTTTGGGGAGCCAACCGCTAGGGAAAGAGCCAGAAACACCGACCCCCCCTTATTACCGGAGGACCTGTCACCTTTGCCACATACCATGCTTCATGACTGGCTGCTACACACTTTTCACCAGTTCTTGGTCAAGCGTGGCTCTGACTCTTCTTCTTTTAGCTTTTGTAGTTGCCTTACTTCATACCTTATGTGTGCTTTACAGGCCCTGTTCTTCAGATGCGCCACGTTACCATGCACTGCTTTAAATAACTTCAGACTAAAGATTAGAACGTTTTAAAACCCTTACTGAGAACTCTCTCGTGATCATGTCCATACAAGTGTCATACATTTCAAACCCAAACTAACTAAGCTGAGTCTGCCTAGTAATAGGAAGTTCATAATCGGTGTCTTCCAAAAGCTTGGCAGTTGCTTCTGATGTTCCGTGGGACTACATGGTGCAGCAGCCCCTTCATAGTATCTCATGTGCGGTGGCGGCAGTGAGTTACATCTTTAGGCTTCCCATGCAGGCAACTCTCAGTGAACAGAGCTGTCCCCCTTTTCATTTACAGCACATGGAGGCAGGCCGAGCCTAGAAAGCTAAGGAAACTGCAGAGGCAGGATTAACCCCTTCCCTAACCTGGGCAGTATGTGTCTCTTACTAAAGAAATTATTTCCCTTTGTGGGCACCTGCCTACAAGTGCTTTTAATACTTTTTATAAATCTGTTTAAGTTTCAACAGACACTTGAAATACAACAACAAAACAACATCAAATCACAGCGGTGCAAGCCCACACAGGGGCAACGGCAGAAAAGTTGCATAAGATTAAGGGAAACAATGCGTGGAATTACACCTAAGAGTTATATTGTTACCGGTATAGATCCGTATCTGGCCATCTTCCCGGGTTATTGGGATGCGGTTTGATACAGGCAGAGTAAGCACTTTAAATACCTCTATCTCCATGCCCCCATTATGGCTTCTAGTAATGATCCCTCTTTCTGGGTCCTCTCAAGGAACATCCGAGGATTGAATTCTAAATTCATTAAGGGCACTTTTTTAAAAAATATCTAAAGCTACATTCACGTGGTACTTTTATAGGAAATGCATCTCACGGGCAGCAAAACCCTCATTCTCAAAAAACCCTGGGTACAGAGAGCCTTCCATGCCACCTACTCCTACTCTACCTTCGCCGGGGAGTGTTCATTTTGATGAGCAAATCCCTCCCCTGTGTGGTAGAAGCAATCCATATGGATCATCATGGCAAATATATCTTGGTAGTGTTTGTTTTGTGATCTTATTGCTATATCATTGCTGCTATTTATGTCCCCCCCCCCCTTTTCTCACACCCTGCTCTACTCTATTCTGGAGAGAATCATCCTGTATTGTCCCGCCAAGCTACTTATCATGGGTGGCTTTAATGCTATTCTGTCCCCTAATCTTGATAGACCCAACCCACCAAAATATTGTTCTACCGACTTGGCTGTTTGGACTCAATCTGCGAGAGTCAGAGGTTTGGAGGTGGAAACATCCTACTTCTAGAACTTATTCCTGTTTTTCCACCTCCTATAATACCTCCTCTAGTATACTTCGCTAGATCTACATATCTGTTAAACTCTTACGCCACACCACCTTTATTATAACAAACCGGTTATAGAAAGCACAGGCATCCGAGGTTGGCAACGTGGGTAGAAGGACCAGGGAATGGAAATGCAGAGTACCAGGGCACAAGCAGTAGTTCCCAGGAGTCAAACAGTGTAAGGGGAAAAACAACAGTAACTGAATAGTGTCACCCTCTGCAGTACAACAGTAGGGAAGAAAGAGTCACTTAGCTGGTAGTCAGGAAACAGAACTGTAGTAGAACAGGGTGTAGAGCACTGATCAGTGGGTGTCCAGCCAATCTAATGCGGCCGCAGTGGTATCAAAGAATTGGACCTGATCTCCATCCATGATGCGCTGTCTACTAGGATAGGGGAGGCTGAAGCGAATGGCCTTATCTTAAAGCCATTTCTGCACCTCCGATGAATAATCTGGGAAAAAGAGCAGGTTTACATCTTCATAGTGCAAGGCAGCCTTGAGAGGGGCAGCAGCCAAGATGCAATCTCGGTCCCGATAGCTGAGCAAGTGTAGGAGGAATGGATGTGGACAGTTGAGATTATGTAGGGACCCTATGGGGCCGTTCGACCACAAAGGTGGGAGGCAGGTCACCAAGATCAAGGATGGTGGACAGGAGCTGTCCTCCAAATGCAGATGGCTTACTACCCTCTGTGCGTTTCAGGAGGCCAAGAATCCTGATGTTGTTCCTCCTGTTTTCAGTGTCAATTGCTCGCTTTATATTAAACTTAAGTATACAGCGCTCCATTGTGTTATCCTGGTGCTATAACCATCTGTGTAAAACAAATAAATTCATAATTTACATAAAGTGCTCCTGTGCATGAATAATTTCAAGCAAAAAATAATATATAAAAATCACCTTTTCTGTCTAATTAGTAAACCCAAACATAATCGTTCATATACAAAGTGTCCAATTGCTTTCCAATGCTGTTCCTCTGTAAATCCATCAGTGATGTCGCTTTTCAAATTGCTCTGTGCTCAAAGTGCCAAAAAATGATATACATATATTCTCTTCTGTGTTTCTTATCCTCCACCCTGTATTACCACCACATTTGTACACTCTCTGCAAAGAGTGTGGTCAAAATGCACTTTTCCACCAAGGGGTCAATAATCCTAAGCAGCAGCTTTTCCACTCCAGGATAATTATCACCATAAAACGGAAGAGAGATACAATAACTCTAATAGTGTAAAACCTTTTTATTTAAATATAATCTAAAAAAATCAATACATGCGGTTGCATTATAAAGTGCATTTCCGGGTTGAATCACTTTTGTATAGCCAGTTGGCCCCACTAACTCTCTGCGAGCACAGACCATCCTCAAAATCTCACCACTCCCAGGTGTCAGGCTCTTGTTCACAGATAGCTTCCTGTATACCTGCCTGGGATATATATCACATTATATAATATAATGTTCAGGTTTTGGTCCAGACATCTGTAACTCCAGAGGATTGGTTTGGAACAAGGTGTTCTTCTTTAGGAGAAACATGTTTCCCTGGCTCTTCAGTTCACTGTGAACCCCTCGGTGAGGAGCTTATGGGGGTTCTGGGAATCATGGTAGCAACATTCTAGGCAGTCTCAGATATTCAATGGCATTCCAGACCTCTATAGTATAACATTCTGTCGGCCTGAAACAGGCTGAACCTACCTTCAGGGCAAGAAACTCTGTTGTGGAGGTCAAGTCTTCCTTCTGTGAACTGGACAGTCCTTACTATGGATTCCAGCCTTTTGGGTTGGGAATGAGTGCTAGGGACAGCTACAGTATAAAGGACTTGGACTCCAGTGGTGTCTTGACCTCAAATCAATATACTGGAGCTGCAGGGAACCCTTCTTAAGGGTCATCCAGTCAGGATACAGTCTGACAACAGGTTGGTGGCTTATGTAAACCACCAATGAGGCAGAATCTCAGCAGGGGACAGATCTAATTTTAGAATGGGTGGAGAGAAATGTTCCGGCTATATCCACCGTGCACATTCCAGGAGTGGAAAATTGGCAGACAGACTTTCTAAGTTGACAGAAAATTACGCTGGGGAAATAGTCACTATACCTGGAGGTGTTCAGGGAGATCTGTCACCACTGGAGGACTCTGGGCGTCTACCTCATGGCATCCAGTTTCCACAGGAAACTCTACAGCTTTATATCCAGAACAAGCTCTAGCTCTGGTGACTCTTCTTCCCCCAATTCAGTTTCTATTGCATCTGCTTGGCAGGATCGAGGTGGAAAGAGATATGGTGTTCCTGGTGGCCTCAAATTGGTTAAGAGGGCTTTGGTTCTTGGACTATTTTCACTTGTTGGTTAAACCTCCCTGGCCTCTTCCTGGTGGTCCAGACCTTCTGTCGCAAGTCTCCATTTATCACTCTTCTTCACAGTCTCTCTGGATTTGACAGCATGGCTGTTCAAGCTCAAATCTTCAGGGAAAGAGGCATCTTGGAATCAATGATTCCTACGCTTTTTTTTACCCCTTCGTGCCTAAGGGTAAGACAAATCTTAATGCCTAAGCCCAATTTTGCAACTTTGACATAATTAGTAAAACCATATATATCATCAAAACTGCTTAGTGCATCTAGGTGGACGATGCCTTGTTTTTTTCAGGACAAATTGGGCTTTCAGTTGATGGTAAATGGTAGTGGATATCTCCTGGTTTAGTTTTTTTATTTTTTTTTTTTTTATCAAAGGAAAACTGGCCAAAATAGTCAACAAAAAAATGTTAATTTTAAATTTAGCTGTATATTTCTTGCTACTGCCATAACCTACCACCAAAGAACAATCCAAAATAAATTCTCCTGCTCCTGACGATCGCAATTTTTTATTTTTTTTATTATTATTAGCATGTCTCTTTTGCATTAAAACACCTGCTTGTTCAAATTTAATTTTTTTAACTAAAGTTCCACTTTCACTGATCAGTCAGGGTAATAGTATTATTTAGTAAGGCATCTCAATTCCAATAGCTCCATGAAGTGAAATTGGTGAATTTAAATACCAGAAAAATTGGTTGGTTGACCGATACAGATAGAACACTTCAATTCTGCAACTGTACCACAATCTGGGCTCCAAACAAATACAGTATAGCCACTTGCCATTCTGGAATGCTGCAGCTACTGTCTGCTTTGAACAAGGTGCTGGTTGCATAAACCTTGATTGACTCATATATCATATAAAACAAATGCTAGTCATGAAGTGGTTAAATTATTTTGATTTGCATGTTACTGTATCTTTATCACACTAAATAAACTTGTATTTGAACAACAGTTTTGTATTATTAACGTTTGCATGGCCAAGATAGCAGGAAATGCCTCCAAAGAATTTATCCAAAATGTGTTTGACATTATTTAAAACGTTAAAGTGTATGCCCACCTAAAAATTACAATTTTGCCCCACAGTTACAACCTTTTGTACCACCTGACCCACCCTTTTAGATTTTAAGCTCTTCTGAGCAGGGCCCTCTTAATCCTCTTGTATTTTATTGTATTATAACTGTATTGTCTCCTTTTTATATTGTAAAGTGCTGCATAACTTGTTGGCGCTATATACATCCTGTATATTAATAATAATTTTACTTTTGGTGAATGTTAATTAAAACATCAGCTTAAAGCGGGATTCCACCCTAAAGTGGAACTCCCGCTTTTCGGAACCCTCCCCCCCTCCGGTGTCACATTTGGCACCTTTCAGGGGGGAGGGAGGTGCAGATACCTGTCTAAGACAGGTATCTGCACCCACTTCCGGCATAAACTCCCGTGGGAGTTTACGCAAGTTCCTGTCCCGGCGCGCTGTCTGCTGGGACACACACGTGTCCCGGCAGACAGCGCTGAAGATTCTCATTGCGCCGCGCGACTCGCGCATGCGCAGTAGGGTATCGGGAAGTGAAGCCACTTCCTGATTCCCTCACCAAGAATGGCGCCGGCTACAGCAGAGAGCCGAGCGAGCGATCGGCCTCTGCTGCCGACACCGCTGGAACCAGGGACAGGTAAGTGTCCATTTTTTTAAAAGTCAGCAGCTGCAGTATTTGTAGCTGCTGGCTTTTAAATTTTTTTTTTTTCAGTACAGTCCCGCTTTAATTTTTTTTTCAGGAGTGCCAGAAACATCTGCTTCCTCTTTCTGTCAGTCTGCTTAGTAGAAAGCTCTATATGGCAAAAGCTGGCAGAGCCTGATGACAAGGACAGCGCCTAAAATTGTGTGACACTGCTGACATCTAGTGGTTAAACTAACTAAAACACTGTATGTTCAAGGTAAATGTAGCCATATTCATGCACTTACAACAAAAACAATTCAGTACTGTCCATGATACTTTTTTTCCCCCCCTAACATTCAAATTGTCAGGAATAGCTTTCGGGGTGCTCCTGCTTCTTCTAAAGTCGAACTTGTCTTTATATACAAAGTGTAAAATATTTTGTAAATTATTTTGCTTACTGTACCTGATACATTTATTTCAGCTACTTGTATAGCACTGTCAATTTACGCAGCGCTTTAAACATATACTGTATATTTTACATTCACATCAGACCTTGCCCTCAAGGTGCTTGCAATCTAAGGTCCCTAACTCACATTCATACATACACATACAGTGGGTATAAAAAAGAATCACCCCCATTTAAAATAAACACATTTTGTTGCTCTGCAGCCTCATTGCAGGTGCATATGACAACACTATCACAAATGCTCCACAAATGTGGCTTGTATGGGAGGGTTGCAAGAAAAAAGTAACTCCTCAAGAAAGGCCACATACAGTCACGTCCAAGCTTTGCCATAACGCACCTTGAAGATTCTGGGGCCACATGGAAAAGGTGTTACGGTCAGATAAGACTAAAATTTATTTATTTGGCCTCCACACCAAACGATATGTGTGGCGGAAATTCAATACAGCTCACCATCCAAATAACACCATTCCTGCAGTAAAGCATGGAGGTGGTAATATCCTGTTATGGGGGTGTTTCTCTGCAGCAGGGACTGGAGCACTTGTCAGGATAGAAGAAAAGTGGTGGGGCAAAATACCATCAAATTCTGCAGGAAAATCTGCCCTCTGCCAGAAAGTTGTCAATGGGAATAAATTGTACCTTCCAACTTGACAATGACCCAAAGCACACAGCAATAATTACCACACAGTGGTTGAAGGCAAAATAGTGGAGAGTCCTTGCATGGCTTAGTCAGAGCCCAGACTTAAACCCCATTTAAAATCTGTGGAATGACTTGAAGACTGCAGTTCACAAATGGTCACTATCAAATTTAACTGAACTTGAGCAGTTCTGCAAAGAAGACTGGGCAAATATTGCAAAGTCTAGATGTATAGTTAGTAGAGACATATTATAGACATGTTGATGTTATATCTTTCATTAGCATATGTATAATTTGAGTAAATGCAGCTGGATAAAACAAAAACTCGATTTTAGGCTGCAAAGCAACAAAATGTGAGGGGGTGATTTTTTTCTATACCCACTGTACTAGAGCCAATTTGGACAGGAACCAATTAACCTACCAGAATGTCTTTGGAGTGTGGGAGAAAACAGGAGTACCTGGAGGAAACCCACACAGGCAAAGGGAGAACATGCAAACTCCAGCCAGGTAGTGCCGTGGTTGGTATTCAAACCAATACATACTTACCGTATTTATCGGCGTATAACACACACCCCAAGTTTAGGAGGTAATTTTAAAGGAAAAAAACTTTTAGGAGGGAAGTTTAAGGAAAAAAAATTAAATTTAAATGCCCATCAATGCAGCCTTATCAGTGTCCATCTGCAGCCTTGTCCATCATTGCAGCCTAGCCCAGTGTCCATCTGCAGCCTTGTCCATCATTGTAGCCTTGCCCAGTGTCTTTGCAGCCTTGCCCAGTGTCTTTGCAGCCTTGCCAGTCTCTTCAGCTTTGCCCTATTTTAAATTTGGCGCCGATTTGTGAGCCGAGAGGAGCAGGCGGCGCCGAGATACAGAAAGCCGAGAGTACTTTGGCTATTCTCGGGTCCTCTCGCAGTCCCGCCCACCTCCACTGTTTGCGAGAGGAGCGAGCGTCGCTGACTTATAGAAAGCCAAGAGTACTTCGGCTATTCTTGGCTCCTCTAGCGGGAGCCGAAGTACTCTCAGCTTTTCTCTCGGCTCCGCTCGCTCGTTGCAGAACAGAGTTCCCCTTTTACTTCAGATCTCCCCTTCAAATCAGAAGCCCTACTTTCACATCATTGTCCCACGTTTCACATCAGAAGCCCCCATCGCCTCATAGTGCTACTTTCATATTAGAAGCCCCCATCATATCAAAGTCAATCCAACACATAAGAATTGCTGCAGGCTGAGTAAAATCTTGTAGCAGACCAGATGTGGTCCTTGGAACATAGTTTGGAGACCCCTAATATAAAGGATGAGAAAGCCTTCTTCATAAAGTTTGTTACAAGTCCTCAATTTTTTTTTTTTTACAGGAAGATCATATTCTATACTAATAAATCTCCACATGGACCACCACGGAGCAGCAAGTTTAATTAACCACCTGCCGACCACTCACAGTACATATACTAATATGCATATCAGTAATAAAATTACAAAAATAAACATAAATATATGAGAAGTGAAGAAAAATATATATATTTTTTCATTTTCACATTGATATAGGTTGGACTTGAGGGACTTGTGTCTTTTGTTCAACCTGTTTCAACGATGTAACTATATGTATTCTGTCTTACATACTTTCTCTTATATTTTCTTTCACTTTTTTCATTTGACATTACTTCATCACTAAATAAAAGCAAAAAAAAATGCATTGACATTTTACTTCATGTCTCTTACTTTTTCCTTCTTCTGCATTTTTCTTCCTGAAGCCTGACACATTTATCGCTATCACACACCCCTGTTTCTCCCTTCACGGCCAAAGATGCACTTAAAAATCTTTGTTTTCTGTGATTAAGCCCAGATATGCGGGACAAAACATGTCAGGGGGCATGGCTAGAACAGCGCTGGCTGAGTCCATACACAGCCATATCCACATCTGAGGCACTGGGTCGCTTTTGAGCAGCGTCTAACCCCACATATGTCCATGCCTCTGAATTGTTGTGTGATGCCTGCTACCGCTTTCTGAATACCAGTAGGAACACCTATTATCCTCCAGCTTTTAGCGGCGCTCCAAGTCCACAGGTCATCCAGACCCAGCAACTTTAAGTCCACATTCAAAACGTGAATTTGACTGAATTATATGGGTTTATGTTTTTTTTTTCTAGGCCCTTAGGCATCAGTTAGTTATGTGTGCCTGCAAAGAGAAGGGAAGAGAGACAAGCTCCCTTTTTCTAGGGCATTGAAAAGCTGGGTCTAATATGTCTCCAGCAGTGAAGAATATCTCTTCCTGTAAAGTCCTGAAAAACCAACAGGCTTAAATGTTTGCTGTTTTTAGGGATTTAATAGCCAGGGAAACTTTTACTTCCAAAATATCTGTATTAAGGGCCTTTCAAGCACTATCAAAAAAGGCAGGGAGCTGCAGATATTGGACAAATTGGTTTTCTTTGGCAAATGAAAAGGGAGAAGGTTTGCTGTATGGGAAGAGAGGGAATCAGCAAAAAAAAAGAGTCAATTTTGGTAGCATCTTAGACGAGATCACCATTTCTATTACGCCGTTGGATACTAGGGTCCTAGACCATCATAATGTCTTCTCAGTTTTTCAGCAAGCTAAAGAAACAACTCCATAGTGTATGTATCATGCGTTTGTTTGTTAGAGGATGTGGGTTAGGATTTCCATACCTCTTCTGCTTTTGCTAACAGACAAGACACAAATCCTCTGTCCATGCTGAACATGAAGACATATTACAAAAACTAGTAAAGGATTTGCATGGAAAGTGAAATCTATGGTCTAGGCATGCATCTCTGAACAAGTATCTACAAGGCCAAATGTCTAAAGGAGAATAAGCATTTAAGATCCTCTAGAGCAGTGATGGCGAACCTTGGCACCCCAGATGTTTTGGAACTACATTTCCCATGATGCTCATGCACTCTGCAGTGATGTTGAGCATCATGGGAAATGTAGTTCCAAAACATCTGGGGTGCCGAGGTTTGCCATCACTGCTCTAGAGGCATCATGAACTGGGGTGGATCACAGGGGCTATTGATGATAGAGGGCAGAAAGCCAGCTGTCAAAATACAATAGCCACATGGGGTGATTACTCCATCTGGATGGAGGAATCTGTTACATATGTGTATGGCCAGGTATAGGCCCTGTCTTTTAGACCATATATGCCTCTGAATGCAGCTCTATTTTAGTCAATGCACCCATGCAAATGTTGGTATTTAGGTTTGTATTTTAGGGCAGCATTCAAGGGCACAAAAATTGCTCCAAACCCGCATTCAGAGAGTATGTATGTACATAAATGAATTCAAGTGGCCAATAGAATGAGTTAACACCCATACGCTTCTAAATGCCTTATGCACATAAACGCTTGTAATTACTCACCAAAACAATATTTTTTTCTGGTAAAAAATGTCCCAGTATTTGAATACCCACCCCCCCCCCCACACACACACACACACACACACACACACACACACACACACACACACACACACACCGCCATAAACACTTACCTGAGTCCTTTCTCGATCCAGTGCAAAGCTCGTCTGCAGCAGCGATCTCCTCTCTCCATACTCTCACAGGACAGAGGCAATCAAATCCTGTGAGGAACGGGGAGCACGGCTATGTGTGTCTACGGATGCACACTGCCTGGCTTGGGAGCACGCCCGCACAAATATGCCTATAACAGTCTGCTTGCTATGGGGGCACTTGCAGAAAAGGAGGAGGGGACCCCAGAAGAGGAGGTAAGGGGCTGCTCTGTGCAATGTCATTGCACAAGGCAGGTACAGTAAGTATAAATCTAGTTTTTTATTTTAGAAAACAAAACACATTGCCTTTATACCCACTTTAATATCCCCATGTGCATGAAGCTTTAGGCCTCATGCATACTGGGCGTTTGTAAATGCCTTTCCTCCAGCATTTTGCAGGAAAAGACTCTTCATGCAAGTAAACATGTTTAGGCGTGTCAAGCTCTTTGGTGTTAATTCATTAGTTGGCCAGCATAATAATTCATTCTGGCTATTGTAATTAATTGACATGCCACGCGTCAAGCTTTTATTCTGCCAAACTGCTACTGCCCTGGCTGGACGCGCTGGCAGTGGGGTTTTTTGTATGCAGTGTATGGAACCTAATAAAGGGCCCTGACCCTGTGCCCTCTGGCAACACCCAGCCACATGTCAGGCTCTGAGGTTTTTAGGAATCCAAAATAACAAAACATATACCGCATGAAATAGAGCTGGCCCATTGTAGTGTTCGTTGTGTTCTACAGCTCTGGGCATACAATGTAAACTGAGGGTCCCAGGTCCAAGCAGAGACCTGGAGGGGACCCATCCATAACAAATAATACAGGCAACATGGACCAAAAAGCCAGCAGGACTAGATACTAGATGTATTATAGAGGGGGAGAATTAAGGAAACATTCACATTTTGGCCCACTAGTTCCCCTCCACTTAATACAGATATGACAAGAGGAAAATTCACTTATCAGGCAGCCTCGATTGACCGTGCTACCAGGCCCGTGCATGTTTTATCCGGGTTCACAGAGGAAACAGAACCCCAGTCACTCAAAGGCAGATGTAGGAGTGATGACAAGCCCTTATGAGGAAGTACCTTATTAAATGTGGAATGGAGTCCAAAAAACAATAATACTAAGGTAAATAACTAACATGAGTGTTTGTCCCTGGATCTTTGTAGTAGGTGAAAAAATTATAAGCTGCCAAGGAAATGAATAGCAAGGAAGAAGTCCCAAGCACATAAACAACTGCTGAGGGGGACAGCTAATATATCAATGGGGGATAAAATCCAAACCAGTTTTCATGGGGCAGGACCCAGGTCACTTACAAAAAGGGTCAATCTTACCCATTTGCAAGATTAACCTGGGTCGGAGTGTGGTAATCTGAAAAGCTGGCAGTGTATGGGCAATGGGCAATTTCCCAGAGGTTTCAGGTAGTTTGGCAGGGATCTTGATGTTGAAGATCTAATATTTCTCTTTGTGCTTGCTTGGTGTATTGTAACAGGTGTTAACATTGCCAGATATATGTAAACTTATATAGCAACCCACAGGGTACATAATGTGTATAGGTTAGATGTAAGTAGCTTATGCAAATCTAGTTGGCTCACAAGTAGCTAAAGTGAGCATGTCTGTGGGGTTCGGGCTCAGGTCAGGCTGGAGGGATCTGCAGGTCAGGCCTCTGTCACCTCCCCCAGGTTCTTGAAGTTTCCAGAAACTTCTAGAAGCTAGTAGGCAGAGGTACAGGGGCGGGGATCTGAATATTTATGAGCGTTTGACCAATCCCCAGGCAGGAGGCCTGGAAGAGTGGTAAGATGTGCCCACAAATATTGAAGAGTCTGGCCAGTGGGGAGTACTTGCTGGTTGGAGTATGAAGTGCTGAGTTGAGGACCGTGAGGCCTGGAGGGGGCCCCAGGGCTGGAGGCTCTGCCTCCAGGCAAGAACTGAGGATGGAAGGGAGCAGTTTGACCAGAGGGATCTTCACCACCCTTCCGTTTCACCCAGAAGACACCCTGTATTGCAAGGAAGGACCTGTAAAGCAGGAGGACTGAACAGCAGTCTTTGCCAAGCAGCAGCATTTCAAGGGACAGTGTTACAGCTTACCTTAACCCCCTGCTCTGGGATCTATTCAAAGGAAGCCAGGTGCGCTGGCATTTTGCTGATTTTATTTTGCATAGAGATCCTGCATAGTCGGCATTTTGCTATTTTCTACTAAGAGGACATGTGTGTTTGCCTGTGTTCATGTGGGAAAGTGAGTCTAATGGCAGAGCTCCTGCATACAGTTGTGAATGCAAGTTGGAAAACGCGTGCTGCCTGGCTGTACAGGATTAGGGGACCCAAAACCTAGTGGCCCTCTTTACAACTCATCAAATTCTTGTGACCAGTTGATAAAAATATGTGTTACTTGCTCAAGTGATTTTTTTTAGTGAGTTTTGCATTTTGTTAGAAAACTATTCTAAAAAATTATAAATTCTGTTCTATTTGCTATTGACAAGTGTGCTGGCAACATGCCAAGTTTAGATGAGCTTTGTAAGGACTTTAGTGAATACCTATGTCAGGTGCCCCTAACAAAGTCATTTGATGAAATCCGTAGGGAAGAGCTGGTGGTGACATCATTAAGCCTGATGTACCAGTCTCAAGGAGTTTAAATAAGGGCTGAGTAAAGAATGGTATACACACATATTTTTTTCGTTCAGCAAGCAGAAAGACAGATAATCTGGGGTTACAACTTACATGCCGAGAATGTAGTGCATGCTGAAGTGCACGCTGAAGTGCACATTTTAATGTGAGTTTTACTTTTTAAATAAATATATAGCTTTATATGGTGCATATTATGCTACAGTTTGTTTTGTTTTGCATGAATACAGTAGAACAAGGAGGAATCAGAGGTTCACAGAGGCATAAAATAAACCCAGTAGCTAAGAAAAAGCATGTATGACCTTAGAGCATTACATAAGGTCCATCTATAAAAGGTGAGCGGATTTCCAATTAAAGGTGTTGTATTGAAAGGTATTCTGCATAGATGAAGATGTTTGAATAGTGGAGAACTGCATGATAATTAAAGCGGAGCTCCACCCAAAAGGGTAGGCTCCGCTTGCTTATTTGCTTCTTCCCCCCCTCCACTGCCATAATTTGTGGGGAATGCAGGAATATAATGTTTTCACATCCCTTGTGATCCAAATTGAAGTGTCATTCCATGTCATAATTCCAGTGCTGGCTAAGCTGTAGTATCTTTAATGTACCCCGGTAACCTTAACACGAGCGGTTGTAAATATTGGTCGATCCAGTGGCCCAGCTTCTCAAATAGTTAACCAATCCCAGCAACAATGGGACGTCCCTGGATGGTAGGGATATTTTTATGCAATTTTTGTCTATGAAAAACTGGGACCACTGGATCATGAACCAACAAATACTCCGCTGTCTTGGGGGACATGACTCCCATTTCTACACCTGTTATCTACCAGGTGAGATAAATGCTGTTTGAAAAGGGGGGTCGGATTGGCAGTCAGGGTGCGGTAGGTTGTTAAATATATTAATTGGCGTAAAGCCTCCTTCCTATAATCTTTCGCACTCATGACCACCACTGACCCACCCTTGTCTGCTTGGCAGACAATTTGAGGGTTTTCAATGCCAGCCTTTCTGCTTTAGTTAAGTTATCTGAAAAGAGTATGTGGAATTTCCCTGTGGGGTTTTGTATTGCAGCAAATAATTCAAAATAGATTATGAAAATAGTAAGATTGAATATTAAATTCTATTAGTGATTTTGTCGATCAAGAAAAAAAAATAAAAGGGGGAAGGAGGGGTGCTAAGAAAAACTACCCAAGCAGTGAGACTGGATGAAAGTGCAAGGGAGCAGGAATAGTGTGGAATCAGAAACATTATGCAAGTGGGGACAAAGTTGATACGTGCTAGACAACAGCAATTCGTGAAGGAAGGGCTGTGGAATGATTGGGAATGAACAAAAGTACCGACAAACAGAAAAGAAAAGATTTTAATAAAAAGAGAAAAGGACAGTGATGAAAACAAGGAACAAAGCATGTCGAAAATCTTAATGGGTGGAAAGGAAACGTGAGGTGAACATCCAAAATGCAAAAAAAAAAAAGGAAAAAGAAAAACTAGTGAAAAAAGGAGGACTGGTGGAGGACCACTAAATAGGGCCTAACTGAGGTATTAGGAACATGAGGTGAATATGGAATAACCTAAAAGGCAAGACGAGTGATGAGCATAGAGAGTGTGAAAAAGAGGGGGTGAAATGGATAAGCTGAACAAGACAAAAGAAAAAAAAAACACAATATATGGAAATACAGTTGTGAGAATAAAAATGATGGAGGCAAGAAAAGAGGAAATGAATAAAAGTAGAAACTAAATAAAGGATCCCCAAAAATGGGGACCTAAGGCAGTGGAGTGATGGATGAAGTGAAACCCATAAAAAGTGATAAAACTTGAACACTAATGAAGTAGGTGAATAGATCAAGGATTTACCTAGTATCCATAGAGTAGTTATTCCCCCCAAGAGGAAGGGGACAAGCCCTTAAAAACACCCCTCAGCTAGGAATATGGCGAAAGATAGATGGGATGTACCTATAAATTGAATATTATGTGGCAATTAAAAAGAGTATCACCATATACCAGGCAAGGATAAAACAGCAAACAGAGGTGAGTATGCAGCTCCTACTTACTGGGATAGATGGAAAAAACAATAATAGATCCAACCTGAGGGCTGTCTAAGATAAGACTGCCATACATGCTGCCTGGTTATATAGAAGGTTAGAAGACCTAATAGGCTCATGGCCCGGACACCCCCCATCCGTTCTCCGCCCCGCCCTCCCATCCCAACCAAATACCGCCCGCACATCGAAACCCCCAGAGTCCCACATGGAGAGACGCCATCAATGGCATTCGCCACGCAGCCTCCTCGGCGTCCCGGAAGGGGAGGAGCTCCCTGGCAACAGCCGTCATTTGCGATTGTGTCGGTGATGGCGCACTGCGCACCCCGCTGAAAAAACTTGCACATGCGCGGTGTGCCGCTGAACGTTCGGGAACATCACAGGACCCCGTCGGCAGGTTTGGGCGGCCCCCAGTGGCCAAAAAAGAAAATGGCCACATAGGAAACCATAAAAAGAGGGGGGATACAGCAGCCACAAGGTGCCGCCATTCCCCCCTGCCTCCCGGGAGGTCATACAGGTTACAGGAGAGCACAGCCCCCGACAGGAGCGGACGCCAACAACCCTCACAGCGCAGCCAGGATTTCTAGAGGGAAAAAATACAGGGCATAAACATTAGATTATAAACTGTACACATATGCTTAAATTCAACAATAGTAGATAAAAATAAATATTAAATATTAGACAGTAAGAAATTACATAAGTATCTAATTGGATCCACGTTCATATAAACAAAAGGACTAATAAATAAAATAAAATAATAAAAAAAATAATGATTATCATATGATGTTAAATCCATAGACTCTGGTCCCAACATACAGAAGCCTATTGTTTTTTACCTGAAACAAACCCTTTTAAAAAGGGCGTAAAAGTGATGGATTCGTTAAGGCCAGGGTATACTGATGCCTGCAGCCTAAAAATCCATTGTTGCTCTCTCTGTATGAGAGACTTGTTCCAATTGCCACCCCTGGCCGGAATATGTATTCGGTCCAGGGCGGCAAAAGATACTTTGGGCATGACATACTTGTGTGTTAACACCACATGTCTGCCCAGAGGTAGATTCAAGTTCCCAATTTGCATATTATACACATGTTGAGCAATACGACACTTGAATTCCTGCCTAGTTTTCCCTATGTAGAATGCTTGACATTCACAAAACATAACATATACTAAGCCACGCGTGCGGCAATTCGCAAAGTGTGAAGGTACGAATTCTTCCCCACTGGGAAAAAGAAATGTTTGCTCCTTTTTGATAAAAGGACATTGAGAGCAGTGACCGCATGGGAAAAAGCCCCTTGCAGGGCAATGCTTTTTGATTATTTCGCCCTTAAATTCGCTAGTCACTAATCTGTCCTTTATGGACAGTGCCCTTCTAAAAGTAACAGAGGGAGCATCTGAAACAAATTTTTGGATTCTTGGATCATCAGTAAGAATTGGCCAATGCCATTGAGTGATTTCTCCAATTTTTTGATGTTGTTTAGAAAAACACATGATAAGTCTGGTATTCTTAGTAGCAGAGGGTCGTGTATTTGGTTCCTAAAAAAAAGATCATGGCGGGACTGAATAACTGCTTTATTGAAGGCCTTTCGTAGACAGGACCAGCTATAACCCCTTTCTAGGAGTTTTTCCTGTAGTTTGCTGGCTTCTACTCTATAAAGGCCTGCATTTGAGCAGTTCTTACGAAGGCGTAGGTACTGCCCATAAGGTATCGAGTTTTTGAGAAAAATTGGGTGAAAGCTTTCAGTGTGTAGCACGGTATTACCCGCCGTCTCCTTTCTGAAGAGAGTGCTACAAAGTTTACCTTCAGATGTTGAAGAAACCCAAACATCTAAAAAGGAGATTGTATTTGCATTAAAGGAAATGGTGAATTTGAGATTAAAGTTGTTTACATTTATGTGATGGTAGAATTCCATAAGCATGGCCTCCGTCCCCTCCCAGACGATGAAGACGTCATTGATGTACCTCAGCCATACCTTCATATGGCTGGTGTACTCGACGAGGTCATTGTACTGATGTAATATTTCACGGATCCAACACTGTACTTAGAAAAATTATATAACGATGGGGCGCAGACACTAAAAAATATATCTTAATAAAATTAATTAAGAGAATAATTACATGATAATATATGGCACTAAGACAGATAAAAATGTAAATTTAAAAATAAATGTGGCGCTTGCTGCTGGGAAGGATAACAATCCTGAGGGAGAGCTCCAAAGGACGGCTTCCAACAAAGCGTCTCAAGATTGATAACTACAATGGCGATGTATAGCATCAAGTGATAAACTGTGCTATAACAATAAATAACTGCTCAAGAAACTGATATAAACATCCAATGGTGAGAAAGTGTCCTGTGCAAAATAAAGTGCGTTTTTATCCAAAAAAATTGTGCAATGATCACTTGTAGATCAAATAGTGAACAAACAAATTCCTGAAGTAAACATGTATAATCATGCAAAAAGGTGAAAAAAATAAATAAAAGTGCAAAAATATATAAAAGGTATAAATAAAAGTCCAAGCAATAAATAAATAGATATTAAAAAATCGCAATCAATGCTATATGTGCAAAGAACTGTGCAAACAACGTATGTGAAAAAATGCAAAAAGGAATTAAAGTGCAACACAGATTAATGCTGAAAGTCCAGTGATAAACTAATAATAATGCTTTAAAAGTCCACTGTAATTCATATAGGTGCAGATTTCAAAATCTGTTGAATCCTCCTAGTAGCCGTGTATTTTTACAGGTGGTTTCCTCCATGCGTGATCAAAGGTGCCCGATAAAAATAATTCCCCCAGCCCCTTACCTCAGAGTAAGGGTAAAAACGCCTTACTTAGATCCAGCTGGACAGAAGTATTTATCCCAACGATCAGCAAACAAACGGATTCTTGTGGCTCCTTACCTCTTCTCAATGCATAACTCGGCATGTGGGCAAAAGAGAGGGAAGGAGGGACTCCATTGTGCAGTAAACCATATAAATTTTATTAAAATCAAAATGAATCACTCACAGTTACAGCAGATATTAAACAGCGATGTGTGGGGTTGTGTGTGATCTCGGCCGCACAACCCCACACACAACCCCACACAACCCCACACATCGCTGTTCAATATCCTCTGTAACTGTGAGTGATTCATTTTGATTTTAATAAAATTTATATGGTTTACTGCACTTTATTTTGCACAGGACACTTTCTCACCATTGGATGTTTATATCAGTTTCTTGAGCAGTTATTTATTGTTATAGCACAGTTTATCACTTGATGCTATACATCGCCATTGTAGTTATCAATCTTGAGACGCTTTGTTGGAAGCCGTCCTTTGGAGCTCTCCCTCAGGATTGTTATCCTTCCCAGCAGCAAGCGCCACATTTATTTTTAAATTTACATTGTCTTAGTGCCATATATTGTCATGTAATTATTCTCTTAATTAATTTTATTAAGATATATTTTTTAGTGTCTGCGCCCCATTGTTATATAATTTTTCTATATATCCCTTTTACTCTATTGCTATTTTGTAAAATACTTTTTTGTAATAAACTATTTTATAATCTATTTTGAATTATTTGCTGCAATACGTCGGGACCCTACAGGGTAAAGGACCATGCTATATCAAGATGCAACTCAACTCAATACAAAACCCCACAGGGAAATTCAACATACTCTTTTCTATATCTTTATCAGGGCATGCAGCTAATTTTTTGCTCACCTTTAGTATCATCCTTTTGTTTTTTGCTAGTTAAGTTATCTGATTGAAAAGAAGAAGTTCTCCCCACCTTCTCATTAAGCACAACAAGATCTTGTTCTACAAGCAGTTGGAACATTTCCACTGCATTGCTACGTGCATGCACTGGATAGAAGTATTTGTCACCTCCTACAACATAATTTTCATTTAACCTATGAGACCCACCCATGGACTTAGAATGAAGGCTCCCCAAAGCAGACCTCATCAGTAAATCCTGAAAATTAAACTCATCTCTATGTGATGTATCCTGTATGTCGCTCTGGCCGCCTTCAGATGAGAGCATAGGGGGGTCAGATGCAGAAGAAACATGTTTTTTTGCTCTAGATTAGTAGCACGCAAATATAACTCCAGGGATGTTAACAGAGCAATAGCCACAGCTGCAGACAGGGATAGATCCACGTTATTAAAACACAAATCCCATAAAAAAGGCAAATCTGACGGCCCAGATATTCTTACTTTTGTTACCACCTATTCACGAGAATTTAATCAAATTAAGGATATCATTAAAAAACATTTACCTATATTGTCCTCGGATTTGTGATCTTTCTCCATTCCTAAAGAGAGGGTGTAGATTTTCTAGCCGTCGGGCTAAAACTTTGGGAGGAATGTTATCACCCAGCTTGTTTTTGTCCAAAAGTGTGGAGAGGACATGGTTAAGTGTCAATGGATCATATGCCTGTGGCACCAACACATGTAATTTCTGCCATAAACATACCAAAAAATCAAGGACAGTACAATCTTGTGCCACAGGGAAGGAGTTTTTTCTGCAGTACTACATAAACTGTGGTTCCTGCAACGTAATTTATGCAATCGAGTGTACTTTGTGCAGTCTGCAGTATGTGGGCTGCACAATTAGATCTCTCAGGACACGGGAAAGCAAACATTTTCATGAAGCTTCATATCAGAAAAATAAGGGTTTATCGAATGTATCTAAACTTTTTAAATATGTGCATCGTGGTAATATGTCCGCCTTCACTTTTTATGGCCTAGAGAGAGTAAAAAATCCACCTAGAGGGGGAGACACCCACCGCAAGCTATTAGAGAGGGAAGTTTGGTGGATTTTTAACTTAAAAACGAGAATGCAGACAGATATGATGTTGATGTATTTTTACATTAAAGTGGTTGTAAACCCTTACAGACCACTTTGACCTACAGGTAAGCCTAGATTAAGGCTTACCTGTAGGTGCAAGAAATATCTCCTAAACCTGCACTTAGGAGATATTTGCAAAAGACTAGCACCGATGTCTACGGCACAGGCGGACCGAGCATGCCGCTGCTAGCGGCGATCATGTGCTCCGTCGCTGTGACTGGCCGGAGCCGTGATACCCGGAAGTCACTCTGGGATAGATGGCAGGGTCGGAAGAGGACAACGAGGGTCGCTTCGGGGGCTTCCATCTCAGGTAAGTTATTCATAATGAGCTAGTATGCTATGCATCCTAGCTCATTATGCCTTTGCCTTGCAGGGTCTATTTTTTATTTTTTTTAGTTTGGCTTTACTTCCTCTATAATAGCCACGTCTAATAGGTTGGATGCATAATTTTCTCATCTATATTCATATGCCCTAATTTTCTCTCAATATCTCTCACTATGAAACAGTTCTTTTCCTGAAATCTTAATTTTTACCCACAAAAAGTTTAATGGTTTTCATTCAGATTTCATGTACAATAATCTATGATGATTATTATCATTGTTTTTTCATGTTTATTGTGTCAATATATAAATGCATTTTAAATCTATGCAAAAAAAGTTTTTTTACCTTCAGAGAGTCTGTATACACTGGTGATTCTCATCTACAGCTAATTGCATTGACTAATGAATGGGAGTGGTTCTCGTCTCTTTTTGTATACATCAGCAGTATTTTCAGTATTTTTTTTGCAGATCTCTACAGGCGGACTGACATTCCGATCCTGTAATTTTTCTTTTGTTTTATATAGGTTACTGTGTCCTGCTCTGCCTGTACCTGTGGGCCTTTAACAGCGACCTAAATACCGCTACATTGTCCGTCAGTGCTGGTCACCATAGGCTGAGATGTGACACGTGGGTTTACCCCCCCCTTCCCTGCCTTCGGGCGTATGTCAAGGGGGCGGGTACCTGGTCCCTTCTTACCGACGTCACGCTATATGCGCCGGACTCCAGGCGTCCTTCTGGCGCTCGTTGTCCATCAACGACCACACTGGGGAGATGGCTTGGCGCTAACCGCCAGACGGCTGAGCCGCCTAGGTGAAAGCATTCCCACTCCCCGGTGGGGTCTTCGCTAGCCTGGCGCCGTCACTTAAGACCATGAACGGGCTCCATTATAGGCATCTCCATAGGTTTGGGCTACTTTTTTACACTGGTTTCCTTAGAACTTCACATATACCTTTGGTCTCAGCTCACTCACCATTTTCTCCATGCACCCTATATTTTACACCCTTTTTTTTCTCCCCTTTGGTCACTTATATTATATTTTTTTCCCCTCATTGTTCATACATTTCTCCCACACATCCACTAACCCACACCACACACCATCATTCCTCACATTAGGTTTGTTTCACTTAGTTTATTTATACATTTATTCACACTTATTTCACAGACACACTGTATGCCCAACCTGGTTATGTCTATGGTGATGGATGCCATTCCTGCTGACCACCTTGAAACCTGTGGACCTGGCGCTGCGGCTTGTTTGCGGCCTGGGATGCTGTTCTACTTGGCCCACTGGTGCAGACGTGAGTTGGACGCACAGCCTCCAAAAACGTATCATATCTATTTTTACCAATTTGCTTATATGTACTTATTCTTTCTTCTCTAGAATTATTCCATGATATATGCTCCTGATGAGCGGTTGCAATACCGCGAAACGCGTAGAGCTTTCAGCCATTATTGTTTCATCTCAAGCATGGAATATCAAGATTTTAATGATCCTGTCTTATTTACTATGAATTGGTAGTTTTATAGTCATCATGGTCGTCATGGCCATTTTGGGTTCAACCATTGCAAGCACTTTATGTACCTATGTGTCTTTGTTTTTCATGTAATTGCATAATTGACTATAATTGTTATACATTATCGGTCCATGATTGACTATATGGAGGCAATATGCCCAGAGCATTTTTAGAGGTTGATGCCCAAAGTGTTCTATAATATATCATGGACTACATGAAATAAATTACTATAGTCACGTGACTAGCAATTATCTGATGTGTGCTTCATATAAAGTCCCACCCGTGCTCCTTTATCCTCTTTTTGTATATATATATATGTTGGTGCTGGTTATGCGGGTAACTATGCTGTGAACAAGGCTCTTTTTCGAAACATGTTAGCAGTTACTCTGTACTTGGTGATTATCAAATAAAGAATTTGGACGGATTCCATATATTCATATTCCGAGCTTGTGATGAGTGGGAGGTCATCTGAACCTGGCACCTGGAGAGAAGGTACCAGTAACCAACACGCATATTTGGAGGTTTTCACAGATCAAGCGGTGCTACCCTGTGTGTAAGCTTTGCGCATGTGCAGTAGGGAACCGACTATGAAGCTGCAAGGCTTCACTGTCGGTTCCCCTTACAAGGATCTGTGGCGGCAGCACCGGAGAGCCGATTGCAAAAAAACAGGACAGGTAAGTGTGCTAATGTTACAAGTCAGCAGCTACAGTATTTGTAGCTGCTGACGCTTGATTTATGGAGGGGGGGGGGGCTGGAGCTCCGCTTTAAGAAGATGTTTTTTTGACAGCTGAGAAATTTTGGAACACTTATATTTATAGATGTTTTTCGCATTTATTATTTGTTGTTTATATTCTCACAAATTAAAAAAAAAATTGAATATTGTGCAAAAGTTCATTTATTTCACTAATGCAACCTAAAAGGTGAAACTAATATATGAGATAGACTCAATACATGCAAAGCAAGATAGTTCAAGCCGTGATTTGTCATAATTGTGATGATTATGGCTTACAGCTCATGAAAACCCCAAATCTACAATCTCAGAAAATTAGAATATTGTGAAAAGGTGCAATATTCTAGGCTCAAAGTGTCCCACTCTATCAGCTAATTAAGCCATAACACCTGCAAAGGGTTCCTGGGCCTTTAAATGGTCTCTCAGTCTGGTTCAGTAAGGCCTCTTTCACACGGCCGATCCGTTCAGATTCGCCTGTCAGTTATTCAGGCGGACCTGAACGGATACTCCATAGAGGTCTATGGAGCGTCGGATGTCAGCGGTGACATGTCTGCTGACATCCGACCTGCTCCGTTCCGAAAAAGTGTGACGGAGGAAAAAGCTATTTTTCCATCCGTCATCGGATCGGATGACGATGGACTCTATGGTCCGTCGTCACCCGATCTCCCATAGGGGAGAGCGGCGCTCTGACAGGTCCGTCCCTGCACAGTGTGCAGAGACAGACCTGTCATCTTCCTGCTGTACCTGCCTTCTCTTCAGCCTTGAGGGTGCCACCATCCCTTCTGCTGCATCTGCACTTCTGCCTGTGGGGACCAGTTGTCTACTTGCTCCAGCTACCTGCCTACCACTGCTCTGGGATTCCTACAGACACCTCTACAGCCCGGCTGAGTGCTTCGATCCAGCTCCAGGTTCAGCGATCCCGCCAGGCACTCGTGCGATTCTGCATCTCGGTGCTTCCTGTCAGCTCTATCAGGGGCTCCAAGTCAGAGTTGTAAGAGAGGCTGTCCTCTGCATATCAGGCTCCATCACCAGGTACGTGACAAGTAGACTGAGGCTGGAGTCAGTGCATCAAGAGCCACCACACACAGATGGATCCTGGACATGGGCTTCAAATGTCGTATTCCTCTTGTCAAGCCACTCCTGAACAACAAACAACGTCAGAAGCGTCTTACCTGGGCTAAAGAAAAACAGACCTGGTCTGTTGCTCAGTGGTCCAAAGTCCTCTTTTCTGATGAGAGCAAATTGTGCATCTCATTTGGAGACCAAGGACCCAGAGTATGGAGGAAGAATGGAAAGGCACACACTGCAAGATGCTTGAAGTCCAGTGTGAAGTTTCCACAGTCTGTGTTGATTTGGGGAGCCATGTCATCTGCTGGTGTTGGTCCACGGTGCTTCATTAGGTCCAGGGACAACAGAGCCGTCTACCAGGAGATTTTGGAGCACTTCATGCTTCCTTCCACAGATGAGCTCTATGGGGATGCTGACTTCATTTTCCAGCAGGACTTGGCACCTGCCCACACTGCCAAAAGCACCAAAACCTGGTTCAATAACTGTGAGATTACCGTGCTTGATTGGTCAGAAAACTCACCTGACCTGATTCTCTATGGGGCATTGCCAAGAGAAAGATGAGAGACATGAGACCGAACAATGCAGAAGAGCTGAAGGCCGCTATTGAAGCATCTTGGTCTTCCATAACACTTTAGCAGTGCCACAGGCTGATAGCTTCAATGCCATGCTGCATTGAGGCAGTATTTGCTGCAAAAGGGGCCCAAACCAAGTACTAAGTACATTTGCATGCTTATACTTTTCAGAGGTCCGATATTGTTCTATGTACAATCCTTGTTTTATTGATTGCATGTAATATTCTAATTTTTTGAGATTGTGGATTTGGGGTTTTCATGAGCTGTAAGCCATAATCATCACAATTATGACAAATCACGGCTTGAACTTTCTTGACTTGCATGTAATGAGTCTATCTGTCTATCTCGTATATTAGTTTCACCTTTTAAGTTGCATTAGTGAAATAATTGAACTTTTGCACAATATTCAAATTTTTCGAGTATCACTTGTATATAAGATAACAAAAAGACATACTGGTAAATGTCACTAATTCCACATCATAAAATAAACTATTAATAAATGGTGTATTACATGCTGTTCATACTCAGTCACTATGAGATTTGTTTTTTGTATTCTGCAAACCTGATTGATCCCGCTGTTCTCTATCTCGCACTTCTGTTCATGTCTTCAATGCAGTTCAATGCCCAAGTGCAATAGACAAATTTTCCTCATGGCCGGAAGTTATTCCCGTAACAGGAGAGACCGCAGGGATAGCTACCAGGTGTTTGGTCAATCACTGGATTAGCAGGTTTGGTCTGCCAGCTACCATATACTCTGACCAAGGGCCCGCTTTTACAGCAAAACTTACCAAAGAGTTAGTGAGAGTTCTAGGGATACAATGGAAGCTCCACATCCCCTATCACCCCCAGAGTGCAGGAGTAGTGGAGAGAATGAATAGAAACATTAAAGACAAATTGAAAAAGGCCACACAAGGTACCATGAAGAACTGGCTTCATTTTCTTCCTGGGGTGCTCTTCCAGATAAGAACCACCCCCATGCTAGGACAGGACTGTCCCCCTTTGAGATCCTTATGGGAAGACCCGCTCAAAAAGCCCCTAAGATAGGCGAGGAATCTAACTTATATTCCTTACAGGAAGAGCACGTGAAATATCTGGTAAGTAGCCTTGCTGAAACTTATGACAAGGTTGCTGTCACCTTTCCTCCTCTTTCCACAGAACCAACACATCCTTTCGTCCGGGGGATAAAGTACTGATCAAACAACTTGCAGTCCGCAAACAACCAGGTCCCGTCTTCCAAGGTCCATTTGAAGTCCTCAAGGTCTCCAGGACAGCAATACTGACGGATCAAAGCCCACAATGGATCCATGCATCAAGGTTGAAGAAGAACCCACAGATAAAGGAGACAGGAAAGGAAATGGAGGAGTCCCCACCAACAACTATACAAGAGGCTCAGCCACTACTGCCCCATGCCCCCTCTCACAAAACCCCTTAACCCCCCAAACCATTCTTACCATAGACTTTCCCCGTGAGCCAAGAAAATGCACCACCTGGACAGTCTTTCTTTTTTCAATTGAAATGACCATCTCTGTATTTTTTCTCTTATTTTTTGGGTGTTGGCTAAACTCCTCGTGCGGGATGGGGGAGGGTACTGTTGTAGTGAATGCCAGAGCAACATACATGGAAAGGAACCACACTTATCCATCCAAGGTAGCAACTCAAATGTCTGCAGCTTTTTCCAGGGCCACACAAACACTAGTTAAAAGGCTTACAGAAGCAAAGATGTTGGAGAAGGGTACTAACCCAGTAAAACAACTAGCCCCCCCCCCCCCCGAGCAACCACAAAAAAGAAAATACCCAAAATACCCAAATCTAACCTTGATAGTAAAAATAATGGAGCTGAACTAGACCCAGAGACCTATTCAGTCCCTGACACTATTCCCCATCATTTTATTATGATGCATGCTTTTGGGAGGAAACAGAACCATTCCAAATGCTGGGTGTGCTCCCATATGGGCACAGGCCGACATTTAGTCCCTATGGTTGGAAGGCCTATCACCCTAAAGCAGTTGCTAAATACCACCCAGGAAGTCCCTGTTATAAACACCACTTCCATGAATAAACCCCCTTTGTTTACTGGATACACAAGAAAACCCCAGTTCTGTTTCCTAAACGGGGCAGGAAAATGGTTGTACAATGGTAGGTTCTGCAGAGATACCCAAGTTAATTTTACCATGTTAAATCTACCTCTGGCCCTTGATGGAACAATAGACATAGAGGGTTTAGCTACTTTTAATATCCTGGACCCTGATGAAAGGATAGGTAACATGTCCCTATATGACATATGTAAATGTGTAAGGGGATCCAACAATCCACGGGTTACTGAATGGATAAATAGCACACACATGGACAGCCCCTGGATAAGGCAAGGTGGAGATAGCATTCCCTCTCTGGGGAATCGGATGTGTTTAGTGGGATTAAGGTCAAGACTTAGCCCCCCCAAAGTGGTTCAAACCCCTCATGTTCCCCACTGATGGATGGTCTGTTGTGGACTATGGTGCCATACCACCGTCCCTTACCCTATGGACAGAAAAACTTCAGGTTGGTGTACTATTGTGGAAATGATCCCTCTAATGGGGACCACAGGGTCAGACACACTTGTGTCCATGAAACCTGCCCACGGTCACCTTGAATTTGGCAGACACAAGAGGGAATTAACCACTTGGTGGGACAAAATTTTTGCATCCTTCGGTGGGGTAGGCGTATACAATGCCCTCACAAAGGTAGATGGATTTGGGATGTTAATGGACTCATGGATGAATGCCACAGCAATAGATATAGGATTAATCAATGAAGAACTTAGGAAGGTATTATTTGAACAAGAGGTAATTAAACAAAGGCATGAAAGAATGATGATGGTTCTTACAGGGCTGTGTGACCTAACCGGGGATAAAACCCTATGCTGCACATACATGAACAATCTTACAAAGCCGTCTGAAGATTTAGAAATCCCAGACTATTATGACATTATTAGAGGTCACAATGACGAAAGGGCAAAATTGCAGGACCAAATGAGACGTATGGGGGACTCATGGAATCCCTTTTCAGGTGTAGGAGGATGGTTCGGTTCCATTTGGGAAAACATTATGAATTTCTTTAAGAAAGCGGGTATGATACTCCTCATGATACTTATTTTAGCTCTGGCCGTTTATGTGACAATCAAATTGGTGTTCTGCCTGATAAGTAAAGTAGCAAAATCAAAGAACCTAGTTGATAAGTCTGAAACAGCCATGACCATGTTCAAGGCAGGATATAGGTGGTACAATGAGTGATCAGCGGAGACTTCTTAAAGTCTCCTATGATCAAAGGAGGGATTGTAAGGAAACGTGGGAAGTGTAGTTACCCTTCAAGATTTAATAGTATTGTAACAAAGATGTTTTTCTGTTTTTCTGTAGAAACTCACTGTAAATTCTGTTTATCTCACACTCACACATTTCCATAACAAGTTTTAGTTCTCATGGCTTCTAGTAACGGGTCTGCTTCCCATAACAAGTATGCTGTTTTGTACTTCTATATTATCAAAACATACTGAGAACCTTATCAAGGACATATATTGCGTGAGACATTTTTAGAGTAAATATGATGTTGAGTCTGAAGGAAGAAATATTATGAATCTTGCAGATCAATATTGAATTGTATAACAAAATGCTTAAATGCTTGAATGTGATTGGTTGTTCAATTGCGTTCTTCCCCCTTTTTTGTATTGTATATGCTCTGTGAAACGGAAGTAAAGGCATTCTTTATCAAACCTCATACAGTGTATGGTGTCTGATTATCTGTCCGGACAGACAGGGTTTTTTTTTTCCATTGACCGCCAAAGTCCAATTGAGGGAAAGAGGGGCTGATGCAGAGGGGCTGATGCAGAGGACCTAACAGAGGACCTTACAATCACAATTATGACAAATCACGGCTTGAACTTTCTTGCCTTGCATGTAATGAGTCTATCTGTCTATCTCGTATATTAGTTTCACCTTTTAAGTTGCATTAGTGAAATAATTGAACTTTTGCACAATATTCAAATTTTTCGAGTATCACTTGTATATAAGATAACAAAAAGACATACTGGTAAATGTCACTAATTCCACATCATAAAATCAACTATTAATAAATGGTGTATTACATGCTGTTCATACTCAGTCACTATGAGATTTGTTTTTTGTATTCTGCAAACCTGATTGATCCCGCTGTTCTCTATCTCGCACTTCTGTTCATGTCTTCAATGCAGTTGGGGAATTTGCAGAGCAGTGTTGGCAGCTCTGCACATGCTCAGTTTTCAGTGAGTTTCTATGTTGTGCATTTCCTCCCTATCACATCTTCGCTTTTTTCCTCCCTATCACATCTGAGCAGCCCATGTGACTATAGAATCAAACATGTGGCTGTACACCCAGCGGTAAATGCCAGCCATTCCCTTCTTCTCCATGCCCACTAAGCAGCAAAACACAATGGGGGCATGATATTACATGTAGATTAATGGAGGCTTCACCTCCCTCTTATTCTAAGACACAGGCTGGAGGCTGATACAGCCTGTGACTGGCAGAAATCTGCCCACACCATGTTATTTCCACAAAAGAATTGATATTATTTATATATTAATACTATGTATATTCCAAAGGCTGTTTTTTTTTCCTTGAATCTGCGACCAGCAGCAAAGGACTAGAGGCTCCTCCTGCTTTCAGTCTGGGAAAGATCTGGGTCATGTGACAGTTGTATATCAATTAGGAAAAAGTACTTACATGTTTTTTTATTATTAAATAATTACAGTGCCATCATCCACATATAGAAATAGAAGGGACAATGTAAATTAAACAATGTGTGTTTAGTATCACTTTAAGGCACATGTGTCAAACACAAGCCCCACAGGCCAAATGCGGCCCACCAGGCCATTTCATGTGGCACCTCTCCTGCAACTGCGGCACCCCCCTCGTCTACACTCCCACCTTGTTTCAGTCAGCAGCAGAGATACAGAACTCATTCTCCAAATCCTGCTCTTCTTTCGGCAGCCACAGACGTGCTTATTTCTGCCCCATTTCAGCAGTCAGCAGCAGAGAGGGCAGAACTCCTCCTACAGATCCTGTAACTCTCTGTGCAGCCGCAGCACCCCTGCATCTTCCTAGTTTCAATATTCAGCAGCTGACTCAAGCTCTCATCTGGTCCTCCAGACCCTACACTTACTGCTTCCCAGCACTGCCTCCAGCTTCTTCCTGGCAGCAGCACAAGGATAAGGGGTGCACAGTGATGTATGGGAGGATAGGAATTCATGACTTCTGATGGTGGGGGGGGGGGGTCTCTTGACAGCTGATGTAAAGGGGGGTGGGGGTGCTCTGGACATCTAGTCTTACAGATACAACTGGCCCTTTGAGGGCAACCATAATGCTGATGCAGTCCCCAATTAAATTGTTTGACACCCCTGCTTTAAGGTATAAGCGCTGCATTGTTTAATTTTTTTGCTTAGTGAATGCCTATGTATCTCAGAATATACAGTATTTTAAAAATATTGCCAAATTATTTGAAATCTGTCATTCCACTGTAAGGCGAAATTCTACAAGTGGTGTAGATTTCAAACAACTGCTGAAGTCTTCAGTACTCGCCAGACCAGCAAATTCAATCCCAGAGCTCTAAGAATCTCAAACTTTCAGCACAGGATCTGCAGGCATCTCTTGCAACAGCTGGTATTAAAGTGCACGCATCTGCAATTAGAAAGATTGCCTGCCTGGGAAGTTTGCTAGGGAAAAGCCTTTGCTCTCTAAAAAGAACATTAGGGCAAGACTACAGTTTGTAATTGAACAAGAAAGACAAAGACCAGGCTTCCTGGAACATTGTACTTTAGACTGACGAATCAAGGAAAGAGTTGTTTGCCTATATAGAAAGGGAGGACCCCCACCATGCCAACATCCAATTGATATATAGAAAGGTTGAAAAGGAGTAATGACTCTCAAAAATTGAGGACTTTGTGGGCATAACATGAGGCAGTAATTAAAAAATCTATATCTTTATTACAAAATTTATAAAAAACATAAAAGTAACACACAACACCCTTTACTTGACAAGGTCAACAGATACCCAATAGAGCAAATGTGGAGGCATGGATCCTTTCAATAGGTAAATAAAAGGTCTGTGAATTGTATAGAAGAGAGGTGTATATATATATATATATGCATTGACAAGCTAGCATGGAGGAGACCATGGACCTAATCCATTGATACATACATATATATATATATATATATCAATGGATTAGGTCCATGGTCTGCTCCATGCTAGCTTGTCAATGCATTTCACAATATTAATTGCTTCCTCAGGACATACTGGGTAGGTGCTGATTGGCCTTGAAAGCCAGGTATTGGGTGACACCACACAAGACAGACTGGGAGCAAAATCAATCCTTCCAAGGTGACCTGACCTTTCATCCACCTATTGAAAGGATCCATGCCTCCACGTTTGTTTTATTTGGTATGTTGACCTTGTCAAGTAAATGGTGTTTGTTACTTTTTTTAAAAAAAAATTGTAATAAAGATATATATTTTATAATCGCTGCCCCATGTTATACCCACAAAGTCTGCAATGTTTGAGAGAGTTATTACTCTTTTCATCCTTTATATATTGTTTGGCTATAATAACTATAGCCAAGCTTAGCCCAAAACATGGTGTTATGGTTTGGGGGTCACTTTGCTTCTATAGGGCCTGAGCAGTTCTTTTTAGTAATTGAATTCAGGATACAGAACCTAATCTTCCTGGTCCTTCTGCAGTCAGTACTCCTCTGCCTCTGTCAGGAGCTACTTAGCCGCAGGAGCAGCGTGTAAGCCAGCGATCACCCTCACCTCTGTGTCTAATGCAGCAGATGATCTATCTGGGGGCAATGTTCGACACCCAGGAGGGGTCAGTATAATTACCTTCTCCGAAGATGAGGATCATCACCAGAGAATGGTCAAGGTCATCCGGAGCCCGTATCGGACGGCTTCTCAATGTTTGAGCCTCATTGGCACAATGTCTGCCTGCATACCGATGATTCCTTGGGCCCATTGGCACTTGAGGCATTTTCAGACGGAGTGCTTGGAGCAGTGGAAGAAACAAAGACTTTCTCAGACGATCCTGCTGATGGGAGCAATGCACAGGGGTCTTCACTGGTGGACCTTTCCAGAAAACCTCTCCAGACCTCGTCATCTGGGTTCCTTCCCCTGGATCACAATTACGTCCGACGCAAGCGGAAAAGGCTGGGGAGCCCATTGCGGGGAAACCAGGATACAGGGAAGATGGTCCTGTTCCACCCAAAGAGTGGTATCCAACATCCTGGAGATGAGGGCAGCATTCCTGGCATTGACTTCATTGGCATCTCAAATCAAAGGATACTTATACGCCTGGACAACAGGGCAGCCGTTGCATAGCTGCAGAAGCAGGGGGGCACTCGCAGCAGATCACTCCTCAGAGAAGTATAGCCGATCATGCTCTGGGCAGAGAAGAACCTCCTAGATCTCAGAGCAATCTATCTTCCAGGCAGGTTGAACATGGAAGCGGACACGCTGTCAAAGAACTTCCTGGACAACGAGTGGGCCCTTCATCCCCATGTCTTTCATCAAATTGCCAGCCTTTGGGATCCCCCTCAAGTAGACCTTTTCGCCACTCCGGAGAATACCAAGCTGACCAGATTCTTCTCTCGCCTCCCGCATACGCAAGCTGAGGAAGTGGATGCCCTGTCATGCCCCTGGAGGTTCACCACGGCGTATGCCTTTCCTCCCCGGCCATTGATATTCAAATTCCTCTTAAGGCTTCTCAGAGAGATGATCCAGGTACTGGCAGTACTTCCATATTGGCCAAAGAGACCCTGGTTCCCTCTAGCCGTGTGCCTCAGCGTGAGCTCTCCAATCAGGATCCCTCCTTCCCCATTAATGTCTGGCGCAGGGCAGTCTAGTTCATCCAAACCCCCAGAAGTTGAATATTCGAATCTGGAGCTTGAGAGGCAAAAGTTTGAGTCCCTAGGATGTTCCCCAGGGGTCATAACAACCCTCTTAAAAGCCAGAAATCCGGCAACCAATGCCATATATTCAAGAATATGGGACAAGTTCTTGTCATTTGCTACCACAAATGAGTGTGATCCAATCCTTCCTTCTACATCAAATGTTTTGGGTTTTCTCCAGACAGGACTTGATCTGGGGCTTGGTTTAAGCACCCTCAAAGTGCAGGTAGCAGCAATCTCTGCTGCAACAAATAAAAGATCGTGGAGGAGCCTTTAGTAATCACTTTCCTCAGGGGAGTATTAAGATTCGCCCACTTGTCAGACGGTCTTTTCCTAAATGGGATCTGTCCTTGGTCCTGGAAGTCCTATCCGTCTATCCCTTTGCTCCAGTGGAACAAGAAGCAATATGGAACCTGACACTGAAAACGGCTTTTCTGCTAGCCATTACATCTGGCAAAAGGATTTCAGAACTTCACTCTTTAGGGATAGGTGATGACCACATCTCTTTTTTCCATGATAGAGTGGAGCTTCGCCCCCTTCGGGGTTTTACACCTAAGGTCGCTACTCCAAGCCAGGTTTCTGCACAGATGTCAATGGAAATCGCACCCTGAAATAGCAAAAAGTAGTACAGAAACTACTTTTTGAAATAGGTGCGGCGCCACAAATGCAGCGTCGCACCGATTAGGACGATGTCATTGCCGCCAATTTGACATGTCAAATCTCATCAATGTGAACCAGGGCGAAAATAAGTATTTGATCCCCTACCAACAAACTATAATTCTGGCTCCCACAGACTGGCTACAGTATGTGCTCATGTGGTACACAGATTAGTCCTGTCAATTTAAGAAGATGCTCCTAATGTAAACTCGTTATGTGTATAAAACACACATATCTACAGAATCTCTTTCTTCCATTCAAACCTCACCATCATAGGCAAGACCAAAGAGCTGTCAAAAGACATCAGGGAGAAGATAGTAGACCTGCACAAGGCTAGAATAAGCTACAAGACTATCTTCAAGAAGCTTGGTGAGAAGGAGGCAACTGTTGGAGCGAAAAATTTGCAAATGGAAGAAATACAAAATAACCATAAATCGCCCTCGGTCTGGAGTTCCATGCAAGATTTCGCCTCATGGGGTAAGGATGATCATGAGAAAAGTGAGGGATCAGCCCAGAAATACACGGGAGGAGCTTGTAAATGATCTCAAGGCAATTGGGACCACAGTCACCAAACAAACCATTGGTATCACAATACGCTGCCATGGATTGAAATCCTGCAGCACCTGCAAGGTCCTCCTCCTCAAGAAGGCACATGTACAGGCCCATGTGAAGTTTGCCAATGAACATCTAAATGATTCACAGGATTGGGAGAAAGTGCTGTGTTCAGATGAGACCAAAATTGATCTCTTTGGCATTAACTTGACACGCTGTTTTTGGAGGAAGAAAAATGCTGACTATGACACTCGCTCACCCCCCCCCCCCCCCCCCCCCCCCCTTCTGACCTGCCAGGCTGCATTCTCGGATTAGGATCAGGTATGAATTTTCATACTTTATTGTCTGCAAAAAAAAATAAAAAGTACAATCAGTTGTGGGTGGGGAAGCCTGCTGACATCTGATGAATTACTGGTTAAAGACGCCGCTCCCGGCTTCCCAGCCAGCTATTTGTCAAAAATCAGCCTGGGGATTCCCCCGACCCCAGGCTGTTTGACAAATACCGGCAGCTAAACCCTGGTGGTAAGTATCGCATGCTTTTAAACGCTCTGGTCTGTTTGCGATTTTTATGTAGTATTTATTGGAACATTTTTTTTTTTGTAAATACCGTATAATCATAATTTTTTTTTTAGCATTTAAAATACACCTATGATAACAATTAGGCCCCTTTCACACTGGGGCGTTTTTCAGGCGGTACAGCGCTAAAAATAGTGCCTGTTCACTGCCTGAAAAAATCCGGCCCCTTTAACTCCAGTGTGAAAGCCGGCGGGCTTTCACACTGGAGCGGTGCGCTAGCAGGACGGCAAAAAAAGTCCTGCTAGCAGCATCTTTGGATCAGGATAGGAGCGGTGTGTTCGCCGCTCCTATACCGCTCCTTCCCATTGATTTGAATGGGAAACCGTGGCAAAACCGCGGCAATACCGCCGCAAAGCGCCGATACGGTGACGCTCTGTGGGGGTCTTTAATTCTTTTTCGGCCGCTCGCGGGGGTAAAACCGCACCGCGAGCGGCCGAATACCGCCCCAGTGTGAAAGGGGCCTTATAGACCCTTCATTTGAAAGTGGGAAAACTAACAAAATCTGCAGGGGATCAAATAATTTTTTTTTTTTACCCACTGTATACAAAAAAAGGGAAACCAATAGTGCCCTTGCTAGTCAATTTTATTACAAACCTGTAGTATCTTATATACTGGTATAAGAACTGACAAAGTAAGCAAACCCCTGATAATACATGGACCAAGGTACTAAAAAAAATAATTTTCAGCAATGTATGGTTAAACCTGAAAATTGTATCTCATCATATTAGAAAAGAAAACCAACAGTTTTTTTTAAAACATTTTATTCCAGATCTCATACAATTACAATTATGGAATAACACGGCTGCATATTGTAACAGTTAACTAAAGCAGATTGTCGTATTTCATACCAACTCGAAGATTTGGCATTCTGCTTAAAAAGCTTCGGTGTTCAGCTGAGAATGGGTAAAACACATGCCTATAACATAACAAGATCTGGTTTAATACTCTTCACCTTCCTCCTCACCCTCACCTTCCACAGAATCTACACCAACTTCCTCATAATCCTTCTCCAGGGCAGCCATGTCTTCACGGGCCTCGGAGAACTCTCCCTCCTCCATACCCTCACCCACATACCAGTGCACAAAGGCACGCTTGGCATACATAAGATCAAACTTATGATCCAATCGAGCCCAGGCCTCTGCAATAGCAGTGGTGTTGCTCAGCATGCACACAGCACGCTGTACCTTGGCCAGATCACCACCTGGTACCACAGTTGGTGGTTGATAGTTAATACCAACCTTGAAACCAGTAGGACACCAGTCCACAAACTGGATACTACGCTTAGTTTTGATTGTGGCAATAGCAGCATTAACATCTTTGGGCACCACATCACCACGGTACAGCAGGCAGCAAGCCATGTATTTACCATGACGTGGGTCACATTTCACCATCTGGTTAGCTGGCTCAAAGCAAGCGTTAGTGATCTCAGCTACAGAGAGCTGCTCATGGTAAGCTTTCTCAGCTGAGATAACTGGGGCATAAGTGGCAAGAGGGAAGTGGATACGAGGGTAGGGCACCAAGTTGGTCTGGAATTCTGTCAGATCTACATTCAAGGCTCCATCAAATCGGAGAGAAGCTGTAATAGATGACACAATCTGACTGATAAGGCGATTCAAGTTAGTGTAGGTGGGGCGCTCAATATCTAAATTTCTACGGCAGATGTCATAGATGGCCTCATTGTCCACCATGAAAGCACAGTCAGAATGCTCCAGGGTTGTGTGAGTGGTAAGGATGGAGTTGTAGGGCTCAACAACTGCTGTTGAAACCTGGGGAGCTGGATAGATGGAGAATTCCAGCTTAGACTTCTTCCCATAATCAACAGAGAGACGTTCCATCAGCAGAGAGGTGAAGCCAGATCCAGTACCGCCACCAAAGCTGTGGAAGACCAGGAAACCTTGAAGACCTGTGCACTGGTCAGCCTGTGGAATACATTTTACAGGTTAGGACAGGTAATAAAGAGCAGCTGTATGTAACAAAGAACAAATAAATTAACTGAAAATGCCCTGAAAGCATCCATTGCAATTGTGCTACAATAAAAAAAAACCTGCTCAAATTGGTTTATCTTATTTAATGGAAGCTACATTAGAACCTCTAACATGACTTTGGTAATGTTTAGTTTATCGCAAAACTATAGAGTATAGAATGAGGATACCCGATATGCAAGTAGAGCTGCACGATTCTGGCTAAAATGAGAATCACAATGACTTTGCTTAGAATAAAGATCACAATTCTCTTTACGATTCTTGCTGCCTAACATCATCTTTCACATTATACAAAACAATTGGGCTAACTTTACTGTTTCATTTTTATTTTATTCATTAACCACTTAAGGACTGCCCCACGCCGATGTACGTCGGCAGAATGACAACATACAGGTACGTTGCCCTTGCGCAGCAGGCGGCACGCGCGTGACCCGGTCCGGAGCTCCGCTGTCACTGATCGTCTGTTCCCTGTCATAGGGAAAGACGATCAGTGATGTCACACGCCAAGCCACGCCCCCTACAGTAAAATAAAAAAATAAACACATAGGTCACACTTAACCCCTACACTGCCCCCTAGTGGTTAACCCATTCACTGCTAGTGACATTTTTACAGTAATCAATGCATTTTTAATCGCACTGATCGCTGTATTAATGTCAATGGTCCCAAAAATGTGTCAAAATTGTCCGACGTGTCCGCCATAATGTTGCAGTCACAATAAAAATTGCTGATCGCCGCCATTACTAGTAAAAAAAAAAAATTATTATTAATAAAAATGCCATAAAACTATCCCCTATTTTGTAGACGCTATAACTTTTGCGCAAACCAATCAATAAACGCTTATTGCGATTTTTTTTTACCAAAAATATGTAGAAGAATACGTATCGGCCTAATCTGAGGAAAAAAAAAATGTTTTTTATATATTTTTTGGGGATATTTATTATAGCAAAAAGTAAAATATATTGCATTTTTTTCAAAATTGTCGCTCTATTTTTGTTTATAGCGCAAAAAAAAAAAAACGCAGAGGTGATCAAATCCCACCAAAAGAAAGCTCTGTTTCTGGGAAAAAAAGGACGCCAATTTTGTTTGGGAGCCACGTCGCACGACCGCGCAATTGTCAGTTAAAGCGACGCAGTGCCCAATCGCAAAAAAGGGCCTGGTCCTTTAGCTGCAAATTGGTCCGGGGCTTAAGTGGTTAAAGTGGTGTTGTACACAAAAAAAAAAGATAAAAATTCCTAAAAAAATAAACATTTGGAGAAATGTTTTTTTAACTCACCTCAAATGCCTGTTGCTAGGGGGTCCCTCGTAGTCTGCCTCCTTCAGTGCCTGGGCTGGTGACATCACTTCCCCCTCGGCGGAGGAAGGGCTCAGCTCTGCCCCCTCCCTCCTGTCAGTCATCTGGGACACGTGACAGGTCCCAGATGACTGCGCGGCCAATCATGGCAGTGGGTGCCCGGCTGTGAAGCCACAGCCGGGTGCCCACAGTTCCAATGCCAGAGCCTGCCGAGCGGAGGGGGGGTGAGCAGAGCTTCGACCCCTGCATCGCTGGACCCTGGAACAGGTAAGTGTCCGATTATTAAAAGTCAGCAGCTGCAGTATTTGTAGTTGCTGACTAGGGTTGTCCCGATACCACTTTTTTAAGACCGAGTACAAGTACCGATACTTTTTTTCAAGTACTCGCCGATACCGATTACCGATACTTTTTTTAATGTCATGTGTCAGTTTGACTGATGGGGACTGATAGGTGGCACTTATGGGCACTGATGGCACTGATAGGCAGCACTTATGGAATCTCTCTGATGTCCCTCTCTCTCTGATCGCTCTCTCTCTCTGATGTCCCTCTCTCTCTCTGATGTCCCTCTCCCTCTCTGATGTCCCTCTCCCTCTCTGATGTCCCTCTCTCTCTCTCTGATCGCTCTCTTGTATGTATTTCTCTCTCTCTGTTGTCTCTTTCTCTGATGTCTCTCTCTCTCTCTCTCTGATTTCTTTCTCTCTCTGATGTCCCTCTCTCTGATGTCCCTCTCTCTGATGTCTCTTTCTCTCTGATCGCTCTCTTGTATGTATTTCTCTCTCTGTTGTCTCTTTCTCTGATGTCTCTCTCTCTCTATGATTTCTCTCTCTCTCTGGTGTCCCTTTCTCTCTGATGTCCCTTTCTCTCTGATGGCTCTTTCTCTCTGATCGCTCTCTTGTATGTATTTCTCTCTCTCTGTTGTCTTTCTCTGATGTCTCTCTATCTCTCTGATTTCTCTCTCTCTCTGTTGTCTCTTTCTCTGATGTCTCCCTCTCTCTGTTGTCTTTCTCTGTCTCTCTGTCTCAGGTACAGGGCAGCAGAAGACACGCCCCCTTCACACAGGCCCCCGTGTAATGTGTCTCATTACACAGGCTGACTCCGCCCACCCTCTCAGTCCACCAGCTGACTCCGCCTGCCCTCTCCGCCCACCAGCTGACTCTGCCTGCCCTCTCCCCCCACCAGCTGACTCCGCCCTCCCTTTCTGCCCACCAGCTCACTCCGGCCGCCCTCTCCGCCCTCCAGCTGACTCCGCCCGCCCTATCCGCGCACCAGCTCACTCCGGCCACCCTCTCCGCCCACCAGCTCACTCCGGTGTTGTATCAACACCGGCCGCCCTCTCCACCCACTAGCTCACTCCGGTGTTGTATCAACACCGGCCACTCTCTCCACCCACCAGCTCACTCCGGCCGCCCTCCAGCTGACTCCGCCCGCCCTCTCCGCCCACCAGCTCACTCCGGCCGCCCTCCGTCCACCAGCTGACTGCCCGCTGACCAGGTATCTGATCTGGCATCGGGAGCATTTGTGCGAGTACAAGTACTCGCGCAAATGCTCGGTATCGGTCCCGATACCGATACTAGTATCGGTATCGGGACAACCCTACTGCTGACCTTTAATTTTTTTTTTCAAATGGAAACTCCTCTTTAAAGTCTATTTTTTCCAAAAAGGCCGTTGCGCAAATACAGTGCGACATAAAATATTGCAACAACCGCCATTTTATTCCCTAGTGTCTTTGCTAAAAAAATATATATAATGTTTGTGGGTTCCAAGTAATTTTCTAGCAAAAAATTTCTGATTTTAACTTGTAAGCAACAAATGTTAGAAAAGGGTTTAGTCTTTAAGTGGTTAAACTGACCTTTGATCTAAGAACCAAATGTTTACAACATTTCTCTTCATCTCTGATGTTGAGATAAACTTGGTAGGCTGCCTGGATTTATTTTTATTTTTTTTGTCAGCTGTCAGAAGTTAGCAGAGAATTCTCTTCACTTGTTACATAGAATCGGGAAATGCTAAAAAATTGCAAAAAGAATGCCGGAAACTCGATTGCTTCTTCTTAAATCTTTATTGAGCACAAACAGCATAGCAGTGAGGAAGGCTTTTGCCAAAACAAGTTAGCGTTTTGATGTCACACTGCTGTTTGTGCTCAATAAAGATTTAAGAAGAAGCAATCAAGTTGCCGGCATTCTTTTTGCAATTTTGATGTATGGGACACAATGGCCTGAGCACCGTTATTCAGCTTATCATCCTATAAACATGCAGTAGAGCTTGGGTGAGTTTTTGTCTATAATCGGGAACTGCTGTTTTAAGACTGGGAAGGGAGTAGAATCTCGATTGATTCTTTAACGATTAAGTATGCAGCTCTATATGCAAGTGACACCTTTTTGGACTACAGGCAGTCCCTGAGTTACGTTACAAACTGAGGGAGACAACAGGAAGTGACAAATTATCTACTCCTGGGAAGGCATCTCCACTGAAGCTTTATCACCAATCCTTGTTTCCACAACAATCCAAAATGTTCAAAATTCAATTCACGATTCACTTCCCGGTTCCCTGACCGAGGATGGCGGTGGGGGCAGCCGAGAGAAGAGCAATTGCTCGTCATCTGCTGCCGACATTGCGGGCACCATGGACAGATAAGTGTCCATTTATTAAAAGCCAGCAGCTGCAGTATTTGTAGCTGCTGGCTTTTAATAAAACATTTTAAGGTGGAGCTCCTCTTTAAGAACAAACCTACAGAACATATCTTGTTTGTAACCCCGGGGACTGCCTGTATAGGAATCTTTGGCCACATTTGGCTGTTGGTGCCCACAAGCCAGGAATCTCAGACTGGCTCCCTACATGACCATCTGTTTTAAGCACATTTGCTCAGACATACATAAATAGCAAATCAAGAATCCATTCATTCATGCTCAGAATTCCAAAGAATGTGAGTCCCAAACAATGTTGCATTTACTCTATACTAGTGATGAGACAAGTGGTTTTAATAGCCAGACCCTGTACCAAGATGCACAGATCTTCAACTAAATGTAGCTGGATGCATAGTTAACTAATGGTCAGGCCAAAAGTTTGCATTTATTAATGTGTGGCTTTAAATGGTTACTATAACATATGCAAAAATATAAATTCTTCTATCAGTCACAAGCACATCAAGGACATTAAAATGGACAGATCTATAGACCTGAACTTACCAGTTTTCGGATCCTGTCTAGAACTAAGTCAATTATTTCCTTGCCAATTGTATAATGACCACGGGCATAGTTATTGGCTGCATCTTCCTTGCCTGTAATTAGTTGTTCTGGATGGAATAACTGACGATATGTTCCAGTTCGTACTTCATCTGTAATAAGAATTTTGTATGGCTATTAGGCGAGGGTTTGACCATATATTTAAAGGAAGAAAATTAACAGCAATCAGAACTTACCAATAACTGTTGGTTCCAGGTCCACAAAGACAGCCCTAGGGACGTGCTTGCCAGCTCCAGTCTCGCTGAAGAAGGTGTTGAAGGAATCGTCCCCTCCTCCAATAGTCTTGTCGCTGGGCATTTGCCCATCAGGCTGGATGCCATGTTCCAGGCAGTACAGCTCCCAGCAGGCATTACCAATCTGCACACCAGCCTGACCAACGTGTATAGAGATGCACTCACGCTGCAAACGTGAAGAAAGAAAAATAGTTAGTGGCAATAGGCTGTAAAGTGCTGCACATTACTTTTAAAACCTGCATCAAGAAATCTTATACCTATGAAATGATGTGTGTAGGTAATGCTGCTAAGCAATTTGAATTTTATTTCCTAAAAATATCTCTGTTCAGCCACATCACTAACACAGTGTAAAACCAGCTGTTTAAGCAGGTCTGAATGTTCAAAAGCAGTAAGAGGGCTAATCACACCCACTGCAGTCAGCTGACGTTATTCCACGTTTCCATAAAGGAGCCCGCAAGAAGCTTCAACCCCCACACTTTATCTGCCTGGTCACAAAAGAGGAACATCTGCAAGAGGCTTTCAAATGAATCAGGATTATCCTTTGTGATGGATCGGTTTCTTCTCACGTACTCAGTTTACTGAATTGGTTTGCTCCACCCAGCAGCTGTTGTCTGTCTCAGCATCATCATAAACCAGTGCCTCTAGGCAGCCACTATGTGGTATAGCTGCAGTCTCTAGGGGCAGAAGACACAGCTGTAGAAAGACTAACTAAAGCAGACCTTTACTCCTTTGAAGACTACTACTCTTTCCTTTGCAGATCCAATTTATTTATTTTTTTGACAGCCTAGTCCGAGCTTCTGCCTGGCATCCCCAGCTGCCCAAATCCTCCTGGGTTACATGTGTCATACATCCTAGGAACACACTGTGCATGCATAACATGCTGTTAGGAGCAGAAGACAATGGTAAAATGACCATAATTAAAGACAACATTGAAGACTCCTACTTCTTCCTTTGACGAAACTGCAGATCTAATTCTTCAGGCTGGGTTCACACTAGTGTGAATTGGAGGCGGGTTTCCCTGCTTCCAATTTGCATGACAGGGGATTGTGACAGGCTCTCTATAGAGCCGGTTCACACATCTCTGTGGCGGCTTCGGATCTGTTCCAGGGCCAAATTCAGGCAACAATTTGGCCCTGATACAGAGAACAGGGACATTACTGCGAGCTGCATCCGTCTTATACTTTTTTTTTTTTTTATGAGCGCAACTTGAGCTTCTGACTGGCATTAACAGCTGCCCAGAGCCTCCTGGGTTAGTTGTATATCACACACCCTAGCAGGCTTCAGGGGCTATGTAGAACACATTGTGCATGCATATGGCAGAAGCCACAATGGTAGAAAGCAGACATTCACACTTTGAAGATCACTACTCCTTCCTTTGATGAAACTGCAGATCTCCTTTGTTTTACTCTTTTGGAGAGCCCAATCTAAGCTTCCTCTTGACGTCTTCAGATGCCCAAAGCCTCCTGGGATACTTGAGCCACGTGTCCTAGGAGGCTTAGAGGTGCTACATAGAACATACTGTGCATGCATCATCAAATGGCTGGCTGAAAGAACCCTGGAAGAGACAGCTGGCTCTCAACAATGCTAAGAAGCTGGTGGCAGAGGACCCGATGTGAGGTAGATTACGGCAGGACAATGCTGGGTTCTGGTCGTGTTTTGAAGATAGCCCATCTTGAGGTGATTGTAGCCATATTAGTGTGCTTGGCACAAAAACAATTGAGTACTGTCCGTGATACTTGTTTTAATTGCACTAACATACAATTTGTCAGGACAAGCTTTTGGGGCGTGTCCCCTTCTTCAAGGTCCAAGCAGTACTAATTTCCCTCAGAAAATTATAGTACTGCTTGGACCTTTTAGAAGGGGGTAAACCCCCAAAAGCTTGTATGTTAGCACACATAAAGAACGTATCCCAGACAGTACGCAATTGTCTCTGAAGGTAACCCAGGATACAAAAGAAAAACAAAGAGGGGGGAGGGGTGTTGGAGGTTCCTCTTGTAATGTCTCACTTCCACTTGGGCTACAGCAGCACATCCTCTACACATAAGATCATCATCATAAAAAAGGAGGAGGATCTGCTGATAAAGGTACCTCCAAGAATACCTGATCACAATGTACCACCACAGACACCACCCAATAGAGTGATACCCAGGTTAAGCTAAGACTATGATAAATCCCACAGTGAAGGGGAGACCAGTGCACTCATCCCAACCAACTGTCCACCAGGTCATCAGTAAGCTATCCCATTAGAACATTTCTTACAGCACCCCCCCTGAGAATGGTGTGGACCACCCTTCCTCTTATCCTAGAGGACCTTCCATCCATCCATGAAGAACCCCGGAAGGAGGACCCCCTCCTCATCCTCCCCTCCTCCTTATATCAGTCATGCACGCGCCCATCCATCCCCAGCGCGGGAAGGTCTGTTCTCTGTTGGTGCTGTGCGCGCGGCCGCTGCCCTCAATCACGGCAATGATGATGATGGTGATGATGATACCACACAATGGATGGGGGGGGGATTATCGCACACACACAGAAGCCTCCCGTCACACTCACCATGATTGAGGATGAGGAGTCCGCGAAGAGTAAGGATTAAAAAATAAAAAAAATGGCGTTACTTTATCCAGCAGCTACGAGTGGATGTAAGTAACAGAATGAGGAGAAGGGATGCGGAGGTGGCTTTTTATAGGCTGGGCGGTGACGTCGGCATAGATTATGTTAATATCGTGCGGCGGAGCACTGATTGGACGGGAGCTTGGAGTGAGGTGTATGAATGTGGGAGGCACGATCTTGTCCGCTCTCACTACCGCCTCATGCGACAATATGGCGGCGGCTCCATCAATGGATGGAGAATGGGTACCTGCGCCTCACACCCTCACCCCCCTCCTCCCCCAGCGCACACTCAGCGCAGGTTAAGGCAGCTTATCGGTACTATTGGGTGTTGTGGAGAGGGCAGGCGCTTGTACCTGACTTAGAATGGGGAAAATAAAGGGACTACGACGATGTCACATTTACCTCACAAGATATAGAATTTAGTGAGCTATACCGACCAAGGGGACCTACCGCAACATGGGCTCCGGGGGTAGGCCTGAAAATGCGCACTTTGGCCTATTTATCGCTATTCTCTCCTCATAGCAGGCATGAGGAGAGAGCCGAACACACAACACCTCATACACATCCTCTATATCTATATATCATATGTCATCTATACATCCCATATCATCTATACATATCATATGTCATCTATACATCCCATAATTCTCTATACATATCATATGTCATCTATACATCCCATATCATATGTCATCTCTACATATCATAAATCCTATACATCCCATAATTCTATACATATCATATGTCATCTATACACCCCATAATGCTCTATAAATATCATGTCATCTATACATCCCATACTCCTCTATACATATCATAGGTCACCTATACATCCCATAATACTCTATACATATAATAGGTCATCTATACATCCCATAATTCTCTATGCATATATGTCATCTATACATCCCATACTCCTCTATACATAGCATAGGTCACCTATACATCCCATACTCCTCTATACATATAATAGGTCATCTATACATCCCATAATTCTCTATACATATATGTCATCTATACATCCCACAATTCTCTATAAATATCATATGTCATCTATACATTCCATATCTATACATATCATATATCATCTATACATCCAATAATTCCCTATACATATTATATGTCATCTATACATCCCATAATTCCCTATACATATCATATGTCATCTATACATCCCACAATTCTCTATAAATATCATATGTCATCTATACATTCCATATCTATACATATCATATATCATCTATACATCCAATAATTCCCTATACATATTATATGTCATCTATACATCCCATAATTCCCTATACATATCATATGTCATCTATACATCCCATAATTCTCTATACATATATGTCATCTATACATCCCACAATTCTCTATAAATATCATATGTCATCTATACATTCCATATCTATACATATCATATATCATCTATACATCCAATAATTCCCTATACATATCATATGTCATCTATACATCCCATAATTCCCTATACATATCATATGTCATCTATACATCCCATAATTCCCTATACATATATGTCATCTATACATCCCATAATTCCCTATACATATCATATGTCATCTATACATCCCATATATGTACATATCATATATCATCTATACATCCCATAATTCTCTATAAATATCAAATGTAATCTGTACATCCCATATCTATACATATCATATATCATCTATACATCCCATTTCTCTATACCAGCCTTTTTTTTAACCAAGGCGCCGTGGCACCCTGGGGTGCCCTTTGGGTTCTTCAGGGGTGCTTGACAAAATGCCTGATCCACCCCCAAAAGTGGGTGGATCAGGTCTGTCTTTTTTTGTTAAGCAAAGCCACAGATTTGTATTGTGCCGCACTAGAACCTTGGGCACTGTGTGGGCCAGATGGCATCATCTAAGAACAAATGACATCATAGGTTGATAAGGTGAATGTCAGGTGTCTGAGGACACCTTCGTTTGCTCCTCCCCCGCTGCTCTCTTTCAGCACTGGGGTCAAGTTAGCTAAGAGAAGAGAAACACCAAATACTATTCAGTAGCAGCGTGCCAAGGTGAACAAATCACCTCTAATGCTGGGCGTCCTACGTGCATCGTGCTGCCAATGTAAGAATATTAGTTTCGTTTTTTTACATTTTAGAATGGGGTACATCATTTTAAAGAGTGCCTTGACTTAGAAAAAGGGTGAGCTGCTCTATATACATCATATGTCACGTACACAGCTCATATTCTCTATACAGCTCACATCATATGTCACCTACACTTCCCCCTATACATCTCATTATATGTCCTCTATTAATCCCATATCTATACATATCGTGTGTCAGATACTTGAGTCATAACATCTATACATCATATGTCATCTCTTATTTCCATATCTATATGTCACCTATTGTATCCTCTATACATATAATATGTCATCTATATGTTCCCTAGCGTCTATAAATATCATCTTCAACCATACAATATGTCATCTAAGCATCTCATATCATTGTTACTTGTACTCCCTGTGTCCTGTAGACATCATATGTCATTATACATACAGTATGTCATCCATACATCTCATATAGCATCAGTACATCTAATATTCATGTCATCTATACATCCTATAGTGTCATCGATGTGATGATATATACATCTAATATCAATGTCATATTTATTCATGAATGTCATATACACAACCGATGAATGTAATATACATAACCGATGAATGTAATATCCAGCTAATGTATTCTGACAGATCCAAGTACACAGAATATACATGTAATATCCATGTCATATATACATCTAGTAACGTTCTATTTTTTTTTATACAGGATTTATATATGGACACCTGATATCGGTGTAATATTCCTTTATCAATGTGCTGTATACATCTAACCGAGGTGATCTAGGTGTGTAGTGAGATCGGAGCTCAAGACAGGAAGTGTGTGATGTGATATATATAGACATATATAGGAGATCCGGGCAGTGTGTGATCTATAGGGGGGTCCTGTCTGTGTGCGATTTATATATATATATATATATATATATATATATATATATATATATATATATAAAGGGGCCCTGGCTGTGATGATATACATATACTAATACTGGGTGTCCTAGTTGATGAGGTATAGCAGTGCGGACAGACGATCGATCCCCCATGGCTGATGTGTAAAGGAAGATCGCTGAGCCCGGGGGTGGTGATGTCAGCGGCTGCAGCTGATCAGGCTGCTTAACCCGTCATTGGCCGCTGGATGGAGCGGATGGGCTCTCAGGGTGAAATACACTGCGGCATCCTCCTTCTTGGCACCGGGCCAGGGTACAGACAGACGCAGGATCCGCCCTGCAGGCTCCACATCGGAGTCACCCACCCTGCCGCCTTCCATGCTCGGAACCGGAAAAAGCGGCCATTAGCTGCCCCTGATGAGACCCCCGACAGGGAGGGGTGTACCGTGTACACTACCATAGTGTGATCGGAGAATTCCGACGTGTACAAGGAGTGTGTGCCACCGGCGATCACATCGATTGTATGGACAATAGATTCTATAGACATTATATATATATATACATGGTGGGGGAGGGGATTTGCTCTTCTTTCAGGGTCAGAAGACTCAGCAATCCATGAAAAGTCACCTGTACCTCCCCACATCTCACAGGCAGAATAAAAATGTGTACATCAGGACAATATGTTCATAATGGTTATATATCTTTTACCACCATGTCTGTCAGGTTAGGGATCTCCTATCTATAGAGCATGGCTCATCACATCCTGCATTACAGTCAAACAGATGCTGGATGCTTCTAATATAGCTGGTGTGTAATTCCAGCAATGTGTATCCAAGTTGGCCATGCTAGCACAGGAATCTATCTATGGTAACTGTAATACAAGCAGAGATGAATTCATCTGTGGTCACCTTAGTAATGAAAAAAAATATCTTTGTAATTTTGATATTGTGAGTAAGATGATAGTTAGAACAACCATTCTCGCTTCTGAAACCTGAGAAATGTGTGAGCTGCCTGTGCTAAAATCTTCCCAAAAATGTGAATATGGAAGGGTTAGGCTGTCCATACATATTTTAATCTTTCCTCCATTCAGCCCCATGGGACGAACAAGAAAAATGAAAGTGATTGTAAAGGTTCATCTTTTTAAAAAAAAATAACAAACATGTCATACTTACCTGCTCCGCACAATGGTTTTCCACAGAGCAGCCACAATCTTGCTTTTCTCAAGTTTAGGCCAATATGTATTCTTCTACATATTTTTGGGAAAAAAAAATCGCAATAAATGTATATTGATTGGTTTGCACAAAAGTTACAGTGCCTACAAAATAGGGGATAGATTTATAGCATTTTTATTATAAATTTTTTTTTTTACTTGTAATGCCGGTGATCTGCGATTTTTATCGTGACTGGGACATTGCAGAGGACAGATCGGACACTTTTGAGGTCACTTCTCCCGATGACAGGGAGCAGTAGATCCCTATCATGTTGCTAGGCAGAACAGGGAAATGCCTTGTTTACATAGGCATCTCCCCATTCTGCCTCTCCTCACCGCAATCGCGGGCCACCGGCGAACATCGAGTTTGCGAGACCCGCAGGCACGCTCCCACAGCGGTTAAAGTGAAACAATAAAAATGGAATATTCCTTTAAATATCGTGCCCGGGGGACCCCCTTAGTCTGCCTGTAAAGTAGCGCATCTTTCTGATGTGTTTTACAGTCCCACAGCAAAACTAAAGGAAAGAAATTAATTTAAACTTGCTCGCAGCTGTAATGTTTTGTCGGGTCCCGCCAATATAGATAAAAATCAAAGAAAAAACAGGGTAGGGTGCCCCCCACCGGTCCATACCAGACCCCTTGGGCACTGATTGGCATCATGTGTGGGCACACATGGCCACCAGGGGTGCCATACCTGGTGGTTATCAATTTGGCCATCCCTGGTGTTCCTGGTGGCATCCCTGGTGGTCCTGGGTGGGTATCCGAGGGAGGGCTGCGCTGATAAACAATCAGCACAGACCCCCCTGTCAGAGGAGCAGCCGATCGGCTCTTCTCTACTCGCGTCTGTCAGATGCGAGTGATGAAAAGCCCATAAATGGCTCTTCCTGTTTACATCGTGATCATCCATGACGTGCAGCACAGCGGCTTGTTATCCTGACCACGTCATATATCCAGTCAGGATAGCGCAACCACTTTGCCAACGTAATTTTGCTATATGGCGGGCGGCAAGTAGTTAATAAAGGAATTGTCAAAAACTGTCTCCTGTCGTTTTTATTTTTTGAAATTCTTTTGGTGAATGGGTAGGGGTACAATGTACCCCTACCCATTCACATGGGGGGGGCGGGATCTGGGGGCCCTGATTAAACGTTTATGTACCCTGGAATGTTTTGCCTTGGTACAGACACAGAAGGTGGCACCCAGGTTAAAATGGCAATTAAAGGTTAATTTCCAACATTTGTGGCTTTTTAAATCACAATTAGTGTCTGTGTATAAATGTTCAAGGAGTTTGTAAGTTCTCACATGGATGCACTAAGCAAGCTAGACTCTGAGCCATGAGGAAATAGAAAAGAACAGTCAAAAGACCTGCGTAACAAGGTAATGAAACTTTACAAAGATGGAAAAGGATATAAAAAGATATCCAAAGCCTTGAATATGCCAGGCAGTACTCTTCAATAGGGATGGGCAGAACAGACCCCTGTTTGGTTCGCACCAGAACTTCCGAACACCGCAAGCGTTCAGACCCAAATAACAAACCCCATTAACCGGTTCCCGACCGGCGCACGACGATGTACGTCGGCAGAATGGCACGGACAGGCAGGAGGGCGTATATATAAGTCCCTCCTTAATGCCGTCCATGCCATCGGGAGCGGCGCGCTCCCGCGCCGGTCGGGACCCCCGTGAGGCCGGTCACGGGTCCCGCGGACTCGATCGTCGCGGGGACACCCGCGATCGTCTCACGGGAAGGCTGAACGGGGAGATGCGGGAATAAACAGCATCTCCCCGTTCTGTCTAGCAACTAGTGACGCCGATCTCTGCTCCCTGTGATTGGAGCAGAGATCAGCATTCACTAGCTGACAGCCACGCCCCCCCACAGTAAGAAACACACCCCTAGGCATACTTAACCCCTACACTGCCACCCCCTGGTTAACCCCTTCACTGCCAGTGTCATTTATACAGGAATCAATGCATTTAAATAGCATTGATTGCTGTATAAATGACAATGGTCCCAAAAATGTGTCAAAAATGTCCGATGTGTCCGCCATAATGTCGCAGTCACAAAAAAAATCGCTGATCGCTGCCATTACTAATAAAAAAAAAATATTAATAAAAATGCTATAAAACTATCCCCTATCTTGTAAACGCTATAACTTCTGCGCAAACCAATCAATAATCGCTAATTGCGTTTTTTGTTTACCAAAAATATGTAGAAGAATACGTATCGGCCTAAACTGAGGAAAAAAAAAGTTTTTTTATATATTTTTGGGGGATATTTATTATAGCAAAAAATAAAAAAGAATGCGTTTTTTTTTTTTTCAAAATTGTCGCTCTTTTTTGTTTATAGCGCAAAAAATAAAAACCGCAGGGGCGATCAAATACCACCAAAAGAAAGCTCTATTTGTGGGGAAAAAAGGACGTCAATTTTGTTTGGGAGCCACGTCGCACGACCGCGCAATTGTCAGTTAAAGCGTTGCAGTGCTGAATCGCAAAAAGGGGCCTGGTCCTTTGGCTGCAAATTGGTCTGGTCTGAAAGTGGTTAAAGTCAATGGGACCTGAACGTCAAAAATCAAAACTGCCTATTTTGAAGGCTCATATGCAAGTAATTGGGCATACAATGGTTATAGGGGTCCGTGTCCTGCCCTGGGGGGCATGTATCAATAAAAATTTTTTTTGTGAAAAACTTCATTTTTAAATGAGCAGTGATTTTTTGATTTTTAAAGTGAAAGCCTAAAAATGAAAAATTCCAATATAGTGCCTGGGGGTCCCCCTAGTCTACCTGTAAAGTGGCAGATCTGTACCATGTCTAGAATCTGCTGCAGCAATAATTGCATTTATAAAGCCAAAAAAAATGACATTTTCCCTGCAAGCTGCCTTTATTTTGCTCAGCAACAGCAGGGGAGCCAGTGTGTATGATGAGGCCACAATGCAGTGCACTGGGAACAAGATGAGAGATGTTTTGGATACATTCTGGTGTCACTCTGACTTTGTATAGAAGTAACGGGTGCGTAAAAATTGGTCTTTGGGTGTCAGTGGCGCCTTCCCACCGTAATCCTATAGAGCAGAGATATGCAATTAGTGGACCTCCAGCTGTTGCAAAACTACAAGTCCCATCAAGCCTCTGCCTCTGGTTGTCATGCTTGTGGCTGTCAGAGTCTTGCTATGCCTCATGGGACTTGTAGTTCTGCAACATCTGGAGGTCCGCTAATTGCATATCCCTGCTATAGAGGTATCCTTGATGAAAGCAAGAATTGGCCTTGTAAAAAATTGCAATGATATGCACCTGTCAAACAGGTGCAGAAAAATTACTCTTTTGGTGTCGGGGGGCGCCTTCCCACCGTAAACCTATAGAGGTGCTCTTGATGAAGGCTTATATAGTGTGGGGGGTGGACTTAGCACCCTGAGCCATGATTGGCTAAAGGGGCCTTACCTTTGGCCAATCATGGCTCTCGCAGCAGAGTGTGCTGTGATTGCCCAAAGCATGCAGGTCAGGTGCATGCTTTGGCCAATCATCAGACGTCAATGCACTGCGATCTCAAAGTGCATTATGGGGCTTTCCGTGGCGCTCGAATTTCCCGCAAACGCCCCATATGTTCGGTTCGTTTTTAGAACAAACGAACACCCGATGTTCGAGTCAAACATCGGGCCCATCTCTAGTGCCCAGCAACGCAGCCTGCTGAGTGCCCAGCAATGCAGCCTTACCAGTGCCCAGCAATGCAGCCTGATCAGTGCCCAGCGATGCAGCCTTACCAGTGCCCAGCAACGCAGCCTGATCAGTGCCCTGTAATGCAGCCTGATCAGTGCCAAGCAACGCAGCCTTACCAGTGTCTGGATGGATCTTGGAATTTGAATATCCCGGCGCGTCCGTCCTCCCTTCTCTCGGTCCTCCTCCTTCAGCGGCCGCTCCTAAAATACACGCCACACTGATTCAATTTGCATCTGACATTGGATCAGTGTTCGGCCTATCACTGAATCTAGGAGGCGGGACTTTGTTACAGTGGAGGAGGAGGACCGAGGGTGGGGAGGACGGGTGCGCTGGGATGACACTCCCCCCTCCCCACAGTGTGTGGCACCCTGGGCGGACCGCCCCCCATTGACACGGACACCCTCCCCTTCCCGCACACCCACACTGCCTGCCACAGCTTGCAGTCCCGCAGAATGCAGCTGCTAACGGGAACAGCGTTCCTGTTGTGGGAAAAGTACAGGAACGCCGTTTGATATGCATTCCTGCAGGCCTCAAGCCCTGCCTCGCTGCCCCCCTAATCCATGCGCCTGGCATCTATTCTACATGCAGGGCGCCGGACGCATGGATTTCAATGTTTTTTTTTCTTTAAGCACATGATTAGAGCCTGAGGCTCTAATTGGCTTCAAAAAAGGAAGGGCTTGGGTCTCAGAGCACTATACCCTGAGCCCCCCCAGTTGTGTGACAATAGCAAATTAATATTCGCTGTTGTCTTCCTGATTCTCCTCCCGGCCATTCAGGAAGCCCCGATTGGTCCTAGGACTCCCTGGCCAATCGTGTCTCAGGACACACTTCCTATTCAATGGGGAGGAGATTTTTTCTCTGTGTGCTGCATCATGCACGGACTCCCCTCACCAGACAGACAATGTCTTTGAAGTGAAGTCCGGCCGGGAGAAACAGTCAGAGTTGTCCTGGCTCGCCCTTCACCCTGCCTTCTAAGGAAAGGCATCTGATTGCCACATTCACGTCCGTCTTCCGCGGGTGTGGGGGGGGATCGCCGCCGTCTATCTCCCGCTGGGGGGGGGGGTGATCGCCGCTGTCCGTCTCCTGCGGCGGGGTGGTATTATTTTGCCGCCACCCCCAAAATATTGAGCACCAGCCGCCACTGGTAAAAATATTATTAAAGAACAGATAGTCCCCATAACAGACGTACATATTCGCCAGCACACCATGGATCGAGGAAACTTCGTCCAAAAAAGTTTTTTAATGAAAAAAATGAGATCACAAAAATATAAGGTGCAACGTTTCGGAGCCGCGCAGGACCCCTTCGTCAGGCATGTGATCCTCACATGCCTGACGAAGGGGTCCTGCGCGGCTCCGAAACGTTGCACCTTATATTTTTGTGATGTCATTTTTTTCATTAAAAAACTTTTTTGGACGAAGTTTCCTCGATCCATGGTGTGCTGGCGAATATGTACGTTTGTTTGATGTTTCCAGGACCCGACTGGTAATCGATACAGCACCCGCCATTTTGTTACGAGCCACATATACCAGGAATGAGTGCGATAGGAATATCAGTCTGACAGTCCCCATAACAGATGAACAAGGGAAGCTGGTTACAAAAGGGAGAAGGCAGATGTTATAATTTTTCTTTTAAGTTTTTACAGATAAAAAAGACAAGTTTGATAGTCTAAACAGTAATATTAATGATGTTTTACCGAAGGTACCTCTATGGTTGATTGAAAACAAGGTACAAAAGAGAATGGAGAAACATAGGAAATTACCTTAGTTATAGCCAAGTCGCTATTTCTAAAGACACCTTACTGACTAGTATGGTACCAACTGATCGGAATTGAGTAAATGAGCAAAAAGGATTGAAATGCATACCAGGAAATCATAGTCTATAGTATGTAAGGTATTTGAGGGAATAGTAAAGGACTTTATACAGAAATTTGTCTGTGAACGTAAGTGAGAAATTGGACGGAGGAAGTTCAGTGGATTTTGGATTTGTATCTGGATTTTGCTAAAGCATTTGATACTGTAACTCAGAAACATTTAGGCTAGGTTTTACATATGAGCCACATGCGGCTCACAGCAGGGGTCCGGTGCTTCCTGGTTCACCGTTTCAGGTCTGATTTCAGCCCAAATTTTTGGCTGAATTCGGACCTGAAACAGCGTTTTTGTGCAAATTGCACCGACCCACTGCAGAGATATGTGAACCGGCTCCATAGAGAGCTGGTCAAAATCTCCAGCTATTGCAAATTAGATGTGGGAAATAGTAATAAAAGATTAATTCTCTGAAAGGTCTAATTTGAGTGATGTGCCCCCAGGTTTTGTATTGAGCCCAGTGCTATTCAGTTTGTTTATTAATGGTATAGAGGTTGGAATCAAGAGCTTGATTTCTATGGGGGTTATTTACTAAAGGCAAATCCACTTTGCACTACAAGTGCAAAGTGCACTTGAAATTGCACTGAAAGTGCACTTGGAAGTGCAGTCGCTGTAGACCCGAGGGGGACATGCAAGGAAAATAAAAAAACAGCGATCTGTCATCTCCCCTACACAGTCCCCTCCCCCCTTCAGTTAGAACACACACTAGGGAACATAATTAACCCCTTGATTGCCCCCTAGTGTTAACCCCTTCCCTGCTAGTGACATTTTTACAGTAATCAATGCATTTTTATAGCACTGATTGCTGTAAAAATGCCAATGGTCCCAAAAATGTGTCAGAATTGTCTGACATGTCCGCTATAATGTCGCAGTCCCGATAAAAATCGCAGATCGCCGCCATTACTAGTAAAAAAAAATTATAATAAAAATGCAATAAAACCATCCCCTATTTGTAGACGCTATAACTTTTGCGCAAACCAATCAATATACGCTTATTGTGATTTTTTTTTACCAAAAATATGTAGAAGAATACATATCGGCCTAAACTGAGGAAAAAAAAAGTTTTTTATATATTTTTGTGGGATATTTATTATAGCAAAAAGTTAAAAATATTGTGTTTTTTTCAAAATTCTGCCTCCGCATCTGTTCCTGACCTGCCCGCCTGTGTATGACCTGATCTGCCTGCACCTGCCTGTGTTCCATTCTTCACAGAACTTCTACTCCGCAAGCTGCTGTACCTGTCTTCTTGTCTGCTGCATCTAAATACCAGCCTGTTCCTGTCCACAGTCTGCCTTATGTCCTCGGGCTTGCCACCTTGCTGGTGACCCTCCACAACGGAAGTTCTGGTCCAGCTCCACCACTAGCGATCCTGCCAGGCACTCATGCCAGTCTGCACTCCCGCGCCCCCTGTCTGCTCTATCAGGGGCCTTGAGTCAGAGGTGTAGGAGAGGCCACCCTTTGCATATCAGGCTCTTCCACCAGGTACGTGACAGTACAAGACATGTCTGAGCCTGAGCGAGGAACCTCTTCTATGAATGAACTGTGCCAACACCTGGCAGACCTGTTAAAAATCTGCAAGAGGGTTATACCGGACTGGAGGAATGTGTCCAGTTCTTGTCTTCTCCTTTCGCTGCTCATAGGTCTGCTCATCCATCCGTCGCTTCAGCCGGAACGTCTGCTGCACCCACAGTCATAATGTTACCTTCAGAACCCAGGGTCCCTACTCCCGAAAAATTCCCTGGAGAACGTAGCAAATTCAGCGCATTCCGCAATGCTTGTGAACTTTATTTTGCCCTACAGCCTTGCACCTTCTCCTTGGAAACCACTAAAGTAGGTTTCGTCATTTCCCTGCTGCAGGGTGAGCCCCAGTCTTAAGCTTACCACCTACTGGAACAGAAGGATGCATCACTATCAAACTTAATCACCTTCCTTGATGCCATGACTCAGCTCTATGAAGATCCTCAGCGAACCGCCACCGCAGAAGAAGCTCTACATACACTCCAGCAAGGCCGCAGAGCGGCCAAGGACTATGTCTCAGACTTTAGGCTCTGGAGCTCCGATACTAACTGGAACGATGCTGCCCTTCGCAGGATACATCACTATCAGTTTCGTATGGGTCTTTCTGAACCCTTGAAAGATGAGTTTGCCCGAGTTGGTGTTCCCCGCTCCCTGGACCCTTTTATCAACTTGTCTATTCAGATTGACCAACGGTTGAGGGAACAGAGATCTGAAAGAGCAGCAGGACAATCCCGTCCTGTATGGATCTTACCACGAGTTCCCAGATCCTCCAGCCCTGTTCCTCCAGTTCCTGCAGCACCCATTCCTGATGCTCCCGAACCAATGCAGCTTGGCTTGCTTTGCCCCTCACTCACCATTGAAGAGCATCAACGCCGACGCCAGAACAATCCCTGCCTGTACTGTGGGGAACCAGGCCACTACGTGAGGTCATGCCCAGCTAAACTCCATAAGTGCCTATCAATTTCTTCTGCCCATACACCAGCACTGCCAAGCAACTCTTCTCATCTTGCTCTTCCCATTCTATTACAGATTCCAGGAGGGACAATCCAGATCTCAGCCATAATTGGCTTTGGAGCCTACAGCTGTTTTTGAATCTGTCCTTTGCCACTAAACATCAGATACCACTACAACCCAAGGCTCAGGGACTCTCTGTACATCTAGCAACGGGTCTGCCATCAAATCTTCAATTAGTCACACAAAAAACAATCCCACTGTCCGCCAACATTGCCGCTAACCACAAAACACTGCTATGCCTGGATGCCATTGCCACACCCTTATTTCCCTATCATACTTGGCATACCATGGCTACAAGCACATAACCCTCATATTAATTGGGCCACAGGGGAAATCAAGTTACATTCTCCCTACACAGCACCTTCCCTGCTGTGCCTGGACTCTGACTCTGATGCATGCCAATCAGTTTAATTTATCAAGACTTCCTGGATGTCTTCAGTAAAAAGGCAGCAGAGACTCTTCCTCCCCACAGGTCTTATGACTGCCCAATCGAGCTTCTCCCTGGGGCCATAGTTCCTTTTGGAAGAATTTTTCCCCTAAATAAACTTGAGTTTGCGGCATTAAAGGAATACATTGACGATAAGGAAGGGGTTCATCTGCCCATCCACTTCCCTGGTCGGAGCGGGCATTTTCTGCAGTCTGCAGATCACTCTCTGCAGCCCTGTGTAGATTATCGCAAACTCAACAAAGTCACAGTGAAAAACCTTTACCCTCTCCCCTCGGTGCTTGAACTGTTATGCCGCGTACACACGTGCGGACTTTTGCCAGCGGACCTAGTCCAGCGCACAATCCACCGGACTTTCCAGCTGGGTCCGCCGGACTTTCCGAGCGTGTGGACTTGCCCACACACGTGCGGACTTGCCCACACACGCACGGACTTCTCCGGCGGATAATCCGCCGGCCAAAGTCCGCGGGACTTTTGAAAATGAACGGACTTGCCCACACACGGAGCAGTCCGTTCATTTCGAACGTAACTTCAGGTACGTAGCTAGCGTAGGCAGTAAATGCCGGCGCGCTAGCTCCGTCACCTGGCATGGATTTAAAGGGAATCCCCACGCTGAAAAACGGCATGGGGGTCCCCGCCAAATCCATCTCAGACCCTTATCCGAGCATGCAGCCTGGCAGGCCAGGAAAGGGGTGGGGACGAACGAGCGCCCCCCCCTCCTGAGCCGTACCAGGCCGCATGCCCTCAACATGGGGTGTGCCCTGGGGAAAGGGGGGCCGTGCGGCCCCCCCACCCCAAAGCACCTTGTCCCCATGTTGATGAGGACAAGGGCCTCTTCCCGACAACCCTGGCCGTTGGTTGTCGGGGTCTGCGGGCGGGGGCTTATCGGAATCTGGGAGCCCCCTTTAATAAGGGGGCCCCCAGATACCGGCCCCCCACCCTATGTGAGTGAGTATGGGGTACGATGTACCCCTACCCATTCACCTAAGGTGTAAAATGTAAAGTACAAAAACACACACACTTTTGAAAAAATATTTTATTGCACTGCTCCGGGGGTCTTCTTCCATCTTGGGGGTCTTCTCGCCGGACTCCTCCGCTCTCTTCTGCTCTTTTACCTAGCTCTTTCACGAGCGGAGAAGTCCGGCTACCTTCTTCGTCGTCGCCGCCGTCGTCTGGGGGTCTCGATCCGCCTTCGGGGGTCTTCCGGGGGTCTCTTCTGTTCTTGCGGCGGTCGTCGTCTTCTGCGCCGCCGGCGCCTTCTTCTTCTTGTTCTTCTTCTTGTTCCGATGTTGACCCGTCGCTGTCTCTGCCCGGAATGGCAGAGGCGCGCTGCGCTGGGACTTATATAGGGACATGGGGACAGGGTCACATGCTCATGTCACATGGTGACCCCGCCCCCCTGTGATGTCACAGTCCCGGAGGATGCTGGGACTGTGACATCACAAGGGGGCGGGGTCACCATGTGACATGAGCATGTGACCCTGTCCCCATGTCCCTATATACAGTGGTGTGAAAAAGTGTTTGCCCCCTTCCTCATTTCCTGTTCCTTTGCATGTTTGTCACACTTAAGTGTTTCGGAACATCAAACCAATTTAAACAATAGTCAAGGACAACACAAGTAAACACAAAATGCAATTTGTAAATGAAGGTGTTTATTATTAAAGGTGAAAAAAAATCCAAACCATCATGGCCCTGTGTGAAAAAGTGATTGCCCCCCTTGTTAAAACATACTATAACTGTGGTTGTCCACACCTGAGTTCAATTTCTCTAGCCACACCCAGGCCTGATTATTGCCACACCTGTTCACAATCAAGGCATCACTTAAATAGGAGCTGCTTGACACAGTAAGGTCCACCAGAAGATCCTTAAAAGCTACACATCATGCCGAGACCCAAAGAAATTCAGGAACAATTGAGAAAGAAAGTAATTGAGATCTATCAGTCTGGAAAGGGTTATAAAGCCATTTCCAAAGCTTTGGGAATCCAGCGAACCACAGTGAGAGCCATTATCCACAAATGGCGAAGACATGGAACAGTGGTGAACCTTCCCAGGAGTGGCTGGCTGCCCAAAATTACCCCAAGAGCGCAGCGACGACTCATCCAAGAGGTCACAAAAGACCCCACAACAACGTCCAAGGAACTGCAGGCCTCACTTGCCTCAGTTAAGGTCAGCGTTCATGCCTCCACCATCAGGAAAAGACTGGCAAAAATGGCCTGCATGGCAGAGTTCCAAGGAGAAAACCACTGCTGAGCAAAAAGAACATCAAAGCTCGTCTCAATTTCTCCACAACACATCTTGATGATCCCCAAGACTTTTGGGACAACATTCTGTGGACCGATGAGACAAAAGTGGAACTCTTTGGAAGGTGTGTGTCCAAGTATATCTAGCGTAGAAGGAACACTGCATTTCAGAAAAAGAACATTATACCAACAGTAAAATATGGTGGTGGTAGTGTGATGGTCTGGGGCTGTTTTGCTGCTTCAGGACCTGGAAGACTTGCCGTGATAAAAGGAACTATGAATTCTGCTGTCTACCAAGAGATCCTGAAGGAGAATGTCCGACCATCTGTTCGTGTACTCAAGCTGAAACGAACTTGGGTTCTGCAGCAGGACAATGATCCTAAACACACCAGCAAGTCCACCACCGAATGGCTGAAGAAAAACAAAATTAAGACTTTGGAGAGGCCTAGCCAAAGTCCTGACCTGAATCCTAATGAGATGTTGTGGTATGACCTTAAAAAGGCCGTTCATGCTCGAAAACCCTCTAATGTAACTGAATTAGGACAATTCTGCAAAGATGAGTGGGCCAAAATTCCTCCAGGACGCTGTAAAAGCCTCATTGCACGTTATCGCAAACGCTTGGTTGCAGTTGTTGCTGCTAAGGGTGGCCCAACCAGTTATTAGGTTTAGGGGGCAATCACTTTTTCACACAGGGCCATGATGGTTTGGATTTTTTTTCACCTTTAATAATAAACACCTTCATTTACAAATTGCATTTTGTGTTTACTTGTGTTGTCCTTGACTATTGTTTAAATTGGTTTGATGTTCCGAAACACTTAAGTGTGACAAACATGCAAAGGAACAGGAAATGAGGAAGGGGGCAAACACTTTTTCACACCACTGTAAGTCCCAGCGCAGCGCGGCTCTGGCATTCTGGGCAGAGAGAGCATCGGGTCAACATCGGAAGAAGAAGAAGAACAAGAAGAAGGACAAGAAGAAGAAGGCGCCGGTGGCGCGGAAGACGACGACCGCCGCAAGAACAGAAGAGACCCCCGGAAGACCCCGGAAGACCCCCGAAGGCGGATCGAGACCCCCAGACGACGGCGGCGACGACGAAGAAGGTAGCCGGACTTCTCCGCTCGTGAAAGAGCTAGGTAAAAGAGCAGAAGAGAGCGGAGGAGTCCGGCGAGAAGACCCCCAAGACGGAAGAAGACCCCCCGAGCAGTGCAATAAAATATTTTTTCAAAAGTGTGTGTGTTTTTGTACTTTACATTTTACACCTTAGGTGAATGGGTAGGGGTACATCGTACCCCATACTCATTCACATAGGGTGGGGGGCCGGTATCTGGGGGCCCCCTTATTAAAGGGGGCTCCCAGATTCCGATAAGCCCCCGCCCGCAGACCCCGACAACCAACGGCCAGGGTTGTCAGGAAGAGGCCCTTGTCCTCATCAACATGGGGACAAGGTGCTTTGGGGTGGGGGGGCGCACGGCCCCCCTTTGCCCAGGGCACCCCCCATGTTGAGGGTACGCGGCCTGGTACGGCTCAGGAGGGGGGGCGCTTGTTCGTCCCCACCCCTTTCCTGGCCTGCCAGGCTGCGTGCTCGGATAAGGGTCTGACATGGATTTGGGGGGAACCCCCACGCCGAAAAACGGCGTGGGGGTTCCCCCCAAATCCATGTCAGACCCTTATATCCATGTGAGTCCCTTTAAATCCATGCCAGCTTACGGAGCTAGCGCGGCGGCATTTACTGCCTACGCTAGCTACGTAACCTGAAGTCACGTGCTAAATGAACGGACTTGCCGATGAGCGGCAAGTCCGTTCATTTTCAAAAGTCCCGCGGACTTGCCTACTAATGGCGGGATTGTCCGCCGGACTGCCAAGTCCAGCGGATAATTTTAAAACCAAACTTAAAACTTTGGTCCGCCGGACTTTGGCGCCAAAAAGTCAGCCGGCGCCCACACACGAGGGGATTATCCGCTGGACTTCAGTCCAGCGGATAATCCCACGGGATTGTCCCTTCGTGTGTACGCGGCCTTACAAAGGCTTGGATCAGCAACTATATTCAAGAAGTTGGATCTTCGAGGAGCCTACAATCTGGTCCGTATCTGGTAGGGGGATGAATGGAAGACAGTCTTTCGCACCCGATTCGGGCACTTTGAATTTGTAGTAATGCCTTTTGGACCGTGTAATGCCCCTGCTACGTTCCAGCATTTCATCAACGATATTTTCCGAGATTATCTGGACCTGTTTTCATAGTATACCTGGATGATATTCAGATTTTTTTTCCTTCTCCATGGACAGTCACCGTAGACAGGAATGTGCTTGTCCGACTCCGAGAGTATGGCCTATATGGCAAACCTGAGAAATGCAAATTTGAACGTCAAAGCATTCAATTCCTGGGACTGATTATCTCCACTGAAGGTGTTAAGATGGACCCCCAAAAAGTTGCTGCCATTCTGAACTGGCCAGACCCTGCAGATAAGAAAGGTATACAGCGTTTTGTGGGGTTGTCTGCTTTCGAGACCCTTAAGGGCTTGTTTACCTCTGCATCTGTTCTAAGGCATCCTGATCCAGCCCTGCCATACGTCTTGGAAGTAGACGAATCAGAAACAGCAGTTGGGGCAGTGCTTTCCCAAAGGCAAGGGTTCAAAGCACCCAGTTGCATTCTTTTCCCATAAATTATCGGCAGCAGAAAGGAACTATGATGTGGGGGACCACCAACTTCTAGCAATCAAGGCCGCACTAGAAGAATGGAGATACCTCTTGGAAGGAGCAGCACACATTCTTTTCTAGATTCTCCTTCCATATAACTTACAGGCCCGGGTCAAAGAACACTATACCTGATGTTCACATGTTTAGTGAAGAATGTCCACGGGTAACTTTCTTTCGCTTCAAGAATATCTGCTGTTGCAAATTAAAAAGGCTTCCGTGGGGATTCCCTCACCTCCAGAAACAACCTTGCAGGCAAAGGATGGTCTGCTATGCTACAAAGGCAAAATCTTTGTACCAGAAAAATTACTGGTATCCTGGGGTTGTGCCATGACCACGTATTAGTTGGACATTTTGGTATTAGCAAGACCTCTGAACTAGTGCAACGTACATTCTGGTGGCCCCATGTTGAAAAAGACTGTAAGAAGTATGTGGAAGTCTGCATCACATGCATTCGTAACAAGATTAGCAAGGCCAAAGCATGGGGTCTGCTAAAACCACTACCGATCCCAGATAGACCTTTGGAAGATGATTTTCATTGATTTCATTGTGGAATTTCCTCCATCAGAAGGCTACACTACCATCTTTGTGATGGTGGATTGGTTGTCCAAGATGGCACACTTCTTACCTATGAAAGGTACACATCAGCTCTTGAGACAGCACAAATTTTTGTCAAAGAAATTATAAGGCTCCATGGAATTCCAGCTAACATTGTGTCTGATCGAGGGGTGCAGTTCACTTCCAAAATTTGGAAAGCCTTATGTGAAACTCTTAAAATTGAACTATCCTTCTCCTCAGCCTATCACCCGCAAACTAATGGTCAGACGGAAAGGACTAACCTTAACCTCGAGCAATACCTACGCTGCTTTTCCTCATTTTCTCAGGTTCACACATATGCGAACACAGACATCGCATGTGATTAGCACCCGCATTGCTGTGCCGATCACATGCGATATCTGTGCAATGCGAATTCAGCCATACAGTTGTATGGCTGAACTCACATTGGATTGGCACAAAAAAGGTGCAGGGACTTTTTTTTTCCCGCACTGGAATCGGATCGCTTGGGTATTCACACCCATGCAATTTGATTCCTGTCTGAAACCACAGTTTGCATTGCGATCTGTGAACTGATCTGGGGGTGTCATTAACATTGTATTGACACCCACAGTGGTTCACAGAGGGCAGTGTGAACTGCCTGCGGGAGATATGCCATGCGAGAATGGGCACTGGACTCGTGCTGGTTCCCGTATGGGTATAGAGTGAACCCAGGCTTAGCCGAGTTTGCCTACAACAATTTTACTCACTTTGCAGCTAAGCAATCCCTGTTTTTCACCAATTAAGGTTTTCACTGATCATATTTGTTTAATGCAATTCTGGAATGTTCAGTACCGGCTCGACAATGAACTTCTTTGATGCCAATAACAAACTATTGCAAGAAACGATGGCCAAAACACAGGAGTACAACAAGAAGGTTCTTGATAAAAAAAAGACGAGGATAATTAATTCTGGAACCTGGTGATCAGGTATGGTTGTCTACGGCAAGCCTTAAATTAGCCTGTCCTAAGTTTGTGGGGCCCTTTCTGGTGAAGAAAAAAATCAACAATGTAGCCTACGAACTGAAGTTGCCAGAGTCTTTCAGAATTCATCTGTTTTTTCATGTAACTCTGCTGAAGCCTGCAACCTCTGATCCCTTTCCGGGATGGAATGCTGGTCCACCTGAGCAAGTATTAGTTGGTGGGGAAGAAAAATTTGAATTCAAAGCAATTCTGGATTGCAGGAAGAGGAGGAATCAAGTTCAATACTTGATCATATGGAAGCGGTATGGGCCTGAGGAAAATTCATGGGTACCCAAAGGCAATGATCACGCCGAGAGGCTCATCCAAGCGTTCAAGAGGTCCCATCCTGAGAAGTTGGCCCAGTTGGGCAGCTGGAGGCTGCCCATTGGGAGGGGGCAATGTCAGGAAGGGCACTTCAGCAATCAAGATGGCGACTGCAGAAGATATCCTGTGCCCTGCACTCCTTTGAAAAGAGGTACACAGGCGTGGGCACGCTTTCTTCCACCAATGCGCTTGCACGCCAATAGAGATCGGAATGCTAATAGATGTGTGCACGTGTGGACTTGGCGCACGCCTACACGCCCTATGACATATGTTTGCATCAAGTGGACTATTTAAAGTGGGTCAGTACCCAGGATCAGTGCTGTCTTGTCTACAGCATTCCCCATGAAACCTGTTACCTGCTACTCTGTACCTGTTCCAGTTATTGGCTTGGCTTGTTCCTGACTACTCCTGCTCTCCGCCTGCATTGACCCTGCCTTGTCTCTGACTCTGCATCTGCCTGTTCCTATTGATACCTCACTGCCTGTCTGTTACCGACTCGGTCTGCATCTCGACTCTTCTACAGCTTCCGCATCTGTTCCTGACCTGCCTGCCTGTGTATGACCTGGCCTGCCTGCACCTGCCTGTGTTCCAGTTTCCACTGAACTTCTACTCTGCTAGCTGCTGTACCTGTCTCCTTGTCTGCTGCATCCAAGTACCAGCCAGTTCCAGTCCACAGTCTGCTTGCTGTCCTCAGGCTTTCCACCTTGCTGGTGACTCTTCACAACTTCATTGGAAGTTCCTGTCCAGCTCCACCGCTAGCGATCCTGCCAGGCACTCCTGCCACTCTGCACTCCCCCGCCACCTGTCTGCTCTATCAAGGGGCCTCAAGTCAGAGGTGTAAGAGAGGCCTTCCTCTGCATATCAGGCTCTCCCACCAATCACTGGGATCAGCATCCTTCTGTATAAGGGCTGTGATTGGTATGGAAAGCAAATAAAAATGATATATTACATGCCAGTAGTAATTCATGAAGCCTAGGAAGTGCTAAGTAGCCTTGAGACTGCTGGGCAAAGGTTAGTTGGAGACAGCAGCATCCTTCTCAGGACCCATGGAAAGAATGCCGTTAGACACAGTGTAGCCAATGTAGCGTACTTTGTGGATGCTTGGAAAGCCAATTGTCACCAAGACATTATAGGACTGTACACAGATAATGACTGTGAGTTAGCAAATCAGGAAAAATATTAACATATCATTCGGGTAAATGATCACAATTACAAAAATCAGGTCGGGGCATTATAAAGAGCAAATGGCTTTACTGGATGTTCATAATGGCTACTTGGGTGTTGAATACAGCTTTCCATTTGTTGCCTTCTTTTATGAGAATCAGATTGCAGGCACCTTGCAGATCAGGTTTTGTGAAAACCTGTCTCCACGGAGATGACTGAATAGCTCAGTAATGAGAAGTGGGTGTAGCTCTTTCAGTCTAGGACATTACTGAAAGAGATGAGTCCTCCATAGGGAGCATAACGTTTCTTGTCAGCTTCATCCTCAGACAGTGAAACCTGAGCATTAGAATCATGCAATAGGTAAAGTTTGGATAAATGGCTCAGAAAATGAAGGCTCTTGTCTGTCTTTTTCCATTCTTCAAACATCAAGTGCCATAATTAATGAAAAAAAAAATATAGAAAGCTTATCCAGGCATACAAAGCTCTTTTTAGGCTTCTTAGGGATTTCTGTAGTTTTCAACCATTGTATGACGTCTTTTTTTTTTGTTTCATAAATTTTTATTGAAAGAATATAAAAACATAATACAATGCAATTGCGTTTTTAACTGCCAGGATAAACAGCTTGACTAGAACAAAGTTACAGCTTGATAGAGAAAATCATTCTTCTGAACTTTCTCCCTCTGCATTTTTTGAGAGTGTCCTTTTCCTTCTGTGGAACTGGTTTTACCAACTAAGGCTAAAAGGAAATATTTGAAACATGGTTAAACCTTATTGCCCACAAATTGCTTAATTGAGTCTTGTATTATTTATTAATACATTAATTATTATATGAAGGAGGCTAATTCTTGCTTATTGTGTGTACCTTCCGTAAAACAGGACTCACAGATATGCTTGTCAAGCAAGATTCTCTTTCCCAAACCCATCAGCAATTTTTTTCTGGTTTTTGCATGTAGATGAGAGAGAGCAATCATCCCTTCTATGTGATGAACAGCCTATACACAAACTGTGGTATCTTAGTGGAACTTCACGCCCCCTCTTAGCTTTTGTGCAGTTGTCCTCAATTTACATACACATCTGTCCAGCGAATCCAGCATTGACTTGCTGTGTTCCACTGCTCAGGTGTCACAGCTGGATCCTATTCCTTGGCTGACTGGCTCTGCCAGGTTCAGGCAGCTAGCCCAAGATGACACACACTAACTCTACCCATGGCCGCTTTGTGTCCCTACTTCTACAGCCATCTAGATTATTTGACGGGGTAATCCCAGGTATATACAGAACAGAGGCATATCAATATCACCTGGGCAAGAATGGCAGCAGGGACAGGGCCAGCAAAAAATAAACAAAAAAGTGAACAAAAAAATGCTGTTTTATATTGCAGAGGGGTTAAAGAGGGCAGGGTCCTTAAGTCACACAGGAGATTAAAGGTCTGCTTTAAGTGGGAGGAAGAGGCCCACTGGTGATGCTTCTAATGCCTCAATGTCCTTTTGGATGTCTTCTGATGAGATTCCTCATGGATAGAGTTGTAAAAGGAGGCGGGATCCCTGTTATTTTTCACTTCTTTTTTCCATACTTACCAGAAAGAATGTAGCTGTTGTAATCTCATATTTTGTAAAGAGGAAAAAAGGTTACAGCAGGAAGAAGCTGAAGGTGAGATGGGGACCTTTTTTAAGGGACTGGAATTCCCGACCCTTTGAGAGAAGGATAGAGAAAGAATAAATGCCCCTATAACTCTGGAAGAATTACAACAGGCGGTAGCGGCCATGACAAATCAAAAATCCCATGGGGCGGATGGTCTTCCAGTGGAAATCTATAAACAGTATGTGGGAGGTATTGCTTCTGGAACTATTAAAGGTACTAAATTGGGCAGCCATGGAAAAAAGATTACTCCCCTCTATGATGGAAGCCACTATAGTCAGTCTTCCCAAAGAAGGGAAAGATCCACTTGAGGCATCCTCATATAGGCCTATATCCCTATTGTGCACGGATGTTAAAACTGGCGAAAGTGTTGGCAGCTAGATTGAATAAAATCATCCAGAAACGTATACATCCAGACCAATCTGGCTTTATACCAGATAGGTCCACTAGCATGAACATAAGGCGGGTATATTTAAACCTACAGACCCCAACAGATAACAAGGGGTCAAGGGCCATCCCGTCACTGGATGCTGTTAAGGCTTTTGACAGCCTGGAATGGCACTATCTCTGGTGGGTTCTTGCAGAGTTCCAGTTTGGCCCTTCCTTTGTTAACTGGATAAAAATACTTTACGAGGCACCGCAAGCGAAAGTTAGAGTAAACAACAAATATTCAGAGACAGTACAATTAATGAGGGGAATGAGACAGGGGTGCCCTTTATTCCCCCCTGCTCATCACCCTTGCGACTGAGCCTTTGGCAATGACTTTTAGATCATCTCCACATATGCAGGGCTTTCAAAGTGCTGTGGGAGAAGAAAAGGTTGCATTATATGCAGATGATGTATTGCTGTTTCTGGGGGATACTCAGCTCTCCCTGGCGACATGCTGTATATATGAAGATCGGATGGTAAAATCATTCCAGGATCTTAGGGAGAGAATATGATATCCCGAATTGGTCTTTTTATAAATATCTGCAGATTAGACATGCTTTGGGGATGCAGTTTAATGCATTAGAATGGAGTAAGGTTCCTCTCCTCTATAAGGTAATAGATGCAAACACTTCGAAGGGATTGCACAGAGTGTATTATACCCCTTAGAGGTTGTTTTTATTTGGATGAAGACCTAATGTCAAATGCCCTAGATGCCAGGCTGCAGGAGGGTATCTTATACATATGGTTTGGAGATGCTCAAAGTTACATTGGTACTGGGGAGAAGTTTTGGGCACCATAAACTCAGTCTTTGGGACGTTTCTAGACCCAGAGGCAAGGATATTATGTGTGTCGGGTTGTGTGGAAGGAAGGGGTGCACTTGGTAACACACAGATAGCAGTACTCAGAGAATGGGTAAAAGTCATAAAGGAAACAACAAGGAAAGAAAAGTTTATATGCATTAAAAGGGATAACTTAAATAAATTTGAAAAGATTTGGAGACTCTGGTTGGATGCAAAGGGAGAGCCCCTCTAGAGAAAGAGAGGAGAACTCATAAAGGAGAATATATATATATATATATATATATATATATATATATATAGAAGGTAGAAGGACCATAAAAAGGGAAAGCTAAAAGGAAACAGAAAGAGATTTTAATCTAAGGGAAGTGGTATATGTAAGATATAAGGGAAAGGTAACAATAATTACTTCTCTCACTCACTCATACATTCCCATTGTTTTTCTCCTTGTTAATACATCACACCTCATCTATTAACACATAGATGAGGTGTGATGTAGTAGCAAGGAGAAACAAACAATGGGGATGTATGAGTGAGTGCGAGAAGTAGGGGTTACTGTAGAATGAGTGAAGTACGAATGAACAAGATAATAATGTTGTAAATAGGGACATTGGTTGATTAGGAAGGAGTTTTTGATGAAAGTTTTGGTGGGTGGGAGGAATTAGGGGAATATAGTATTTGGAATTAGCACATATTATAAAGTGAAAGCTATATTAGTAATATATCCTATCTTCTAGAGAAAGGGGTGGGGAAGGGTTGAAAGGCTAAATGTTATTTTATGGTTTGTATGTAAATTAAATTGTTTTCAATAAAGTATACTGAATTAAAAAAAAAAAGAGGAAAAAAAGGGCAGTGAAGATGCTACAGAGTGAGTGGACATGCATGAAGGACATTTCATTTACAAGGAACTTACAAGGCAGAGAGCAGAAATGTATACATGCATCTCAGCAGGACTGGCACTACTACATATGTCTGCCTTTGTTCCTACTCATTACAAGGTCACTGATGGGATCTTTAGTTTACAGAAAGATAACATATTTTATCAGTGCATCCCGCAGGAAGTAACAAGGACACTGCATTTCTGGCAAGATCAATGTGTATTCTCTGTACTTGCGGAAATGTTATTAGATTTAGTTATGCTTAATCTTTTGTACTCTTTCTTACATAATCCCAATCATAACTGAATTTCTTTAAAAAGAATTTGTCTAGACTGGGCCTCTGCACAGATTTGAATATTCTGTGTAGTCAGATTTAGGATCAAGACATTCTTGTCATCCAGAATACCTTGGTCAATGACATCCTGTTGACTGGGCTTAGAAGAAGCAGCAGTACAAATAACAAGGCTATCCCTCTGCTCTCTCCTGTCAGCATGTTCACTGTTTGCACATATACACTGCAGCAGAGAATTACTGGCGCTGACCCTCCCTCTTTTAGTGTGACCTTTTCTATACAGGGAAATATTAGGGGGGGGGGGGGCTGATATTAAGACAAATTCAGTTAATTGGGGGAAATCATGCAACAGAAACAAAATAACTAAATTAAATAGGAGCCCAGAGCAAGGGTCTCCAAACTTGCTAAACAAAGGGCCAGCAGCATTAGTGGGAGTAGACAATGTATCAGGCTTGATGGTCAGTGGGAGTAGTTAAATTATTTCATAGTGTCTCTGGTCAGTAGGTGGGGGAATAGTGCCCCATCATTGGTAGTAGTGGGGGGAATAGTGCCTCATTGATGGTGTCTGTGGGAGGAATAGCGACCAATTGTTTATATCAGTGGGAAGAATTATGCCCCATCATTAGTCTCAGTGGAAAAAATAGTGCCATATTGTTGATGTCAGTAAAGAAATAATGCCCCAACGTTGGTGTCAGTGGTAGAAATTAGGCCGCATTCACACCTGAGCGTAGCGGAACTAGCGTTTTTACCAGCGGTTTTACCGGCGTTTTGTCGCGCGAATACGGTCGTTTTTTGCACATTTGCATTATGCCCCACTATGCCCCACTGCACTATGCCCCACTGTCAGTTTCATTGGAAGAAATGGTGCCTCATTATTGGTGTCAGTGGGAGGAATAGTGTCCCATTTAAAGACCAGATAAAGGCAAGCAAGGGGCCACATTTTGGAGACCACTGGTCCAAAGGATGCCTAGCTAATAAACGTAATGACAGGCATCTTGTGGCATCTGCTCTTCATCAATTTATATTTTATAGTATTGTACTTGCATCACAAACAGGCTCTTTGGATTTTCTACTTTTTGATAAAAATTTTGATTTCAACCAGGATCATGGCTGCAGCTGCCTTGCGGGCTGCATTGCAGTGTGAACTGGGCACATGAAAAATAATTGTTTTCTAAGTGCCTCAGCTGTGACTGGCATTCGTTCTGTCCAGAAAAATGCCAGTCACTGTTCTAGTGTGAACAGGCCCCTAAAAGTGAGTTCCAGGGTAGTGCATGTCACTACATGGAAGCCTTATTTAAGAAAAAAAATGTGTGCCCAAAGTTGCACCTATTATCATGGTACAGGTGGGCAGTAGTCGCAATCATGGCCTGGGCAAATGTATTAAAGCAGGTGCAGTAGACTAGTCTGCCACTAGGTAGCTTCGTCAGAGTATAATGTGTGGTTACAGAGAATAGTGTAACCAGGGGCTAGGTCCCTTTTAGCTGGAGCCCTCCTGTAGTGATGTTATGGGTGATATAGTGCCCACTTATAAGCTTGGTTGGGAGGAGCCCTAGTGCAGTTGGGGCATAGGGGCCAGAAACTTCACCAACAGGCAGATGTAGTCAGCAAATGGAGGCTGTGGACAGGGCAGAAGGACAGGGAGAGGTTGAGGTTAGGGCGGGTTGCAATAAGCCTTTTAGTCTGGGCCAAGTGTTTCCTGGAGTGAGGCTATTCCCCTGGAGGACCTGGGAGAGGTGTACCCAAGCTAACCAATGAACAGTTAGCATTTGAGATTAAAGTGGTTGTATCCCTTACATATACCCAGTTGTACCTGTCTATCTGCAGTCTTTGTTTATCTACATCTGTTCAAAATGCTAAATTTATATGCTTCCCTGAGAGTTCAGAAAAAGGGACCGGAGAGCTGAAGTTACACTCTGCATAGCTTAGTGAGGAGAGCCCAGAGAGCTGATTGGAAGCTGTCAATCAGCTGGAGGTCCCTCCCCATCACCTTTTTTCTCTTAGTGTCAGGAAAACTTGTCAGAAGTGAAGCTCACTCACTGGCACCCACATCTTTCCTCTGGTCTTCTTCTGGATTCAGGATCTTTGGCTGTCTTGACTGGCTGCACTGCGATGGTGTAACTCTTGAGCATGTGTAGAGGTTCATCTCACAACATGTGAGATTTGGCTTGTGTTTCACATAGTAACTGGGTTTTGGTCTTGTTTAGACTGTCATAAGCAAGCCTTTAGTTGTACTCTAAGGGTGGCTATAGATGGTTCAACATTTGACTGGTTCAGCGCAGACTGGCCAAATTCTAATCAGTGTTTGGCCATCCTCATTCAACCAAAGTCGATTGTTAGATCAACTTCTGTCAAATGAACAAGTTGGAAAATGTTTATCTATCATGGGCTGCAGCCAATCTGCATATTCTCAGTGTTTTCTGACAGCGCCAAGTTCCCACTGTGAGAATCAACTTTTTCTTTTTGTTCAGCCCACCCCACTGCCCTATACATCTGTGCTTTTAAATGTAGGAAATGTTCTGAAATGACTAAGGTGAACCTAGCCCTTAAGGTATCATTTGGATGGATCCCTTAAAGTGGTTGTAAACCCTAGACATTAAATATAAACAAAGCATATCCCTCTATAGTGTGTACTTGTCTCAATTAAGAGCACTAAGTGTAAGTGTCTGCTGTCCTGTACCTCTTCTATCAGCATCAGTCACTACTGACATGTTTTCCTGACACCAAGAGAAAAAAGGTGACAGGGAGGGAGCTCCAGCTGACTAACAGCCTCAGCCCTGTTCCTGTGTGAAGGGGGTGTGTCCTATCCCTCCAATCAGCTTTCAGAGCTCTCCTCACTGAGCTCTGAAGAGTGTAACTTCAGCTCTCCGCCCCCTTTTTCTCACAGCTCAAACAGACTTTATGAATTCTGGACTCTGAATGGCTGTAGAGAAGAGAACACTGCAAACAAACAGGTATATGTAAAGGTTAACAACCACTTTAAAGCAAGCCGACAGTTACTTTTACACCCAGGAGAGCCTTTCTCTGATTTAGCTTCACTTTGTGACTGGGGCCACACTTCCTGTGACTTTATTACTAAGCACTACCATCTGCGATTTTACTGTTCAATGAGACTCAGTGGCCACTAAAGTCAGGTTCCAGGACCAAAGTGAAACTAAATAAAAAAGTCAGAAAAGAGATAATTTCACTCGGTTAATAATGGCAACAGAGGGCATGTTAGGCATGTTTTTTTTACCTTAATGCATTCCCTGTATTAAGGTGAAAAATGTTTCAGTGTGTGTGTGTGTATCACCCCTGCACACTTACCTGAACCCGATCTCCATTCAGCGGTGTGCCTGCCTGCAGCAGGTCTCTCTTCTCCCAGCTCTTATAGGCTTTGCTGAGAGTAAGGAAAGCCATTGGCTCCAGCCGCTGTCAGTCAAATCCTATGATCAGGGAGCAGGGTCAGGGATGAGCCTCACTGTCTGCGTCTATAGACACAGGCATCGCAGCTCGGGATCGAGCCTGCAGGTGTGCTACAAAATGAAGCAGCTTACTATGGTGGCACACTGAGAAGAGGAGGAGCCAGTAGCACAGGCAGGAAACTCCAGAAGAGGAGCATCAGAGCAGCTTTGTGCAATTGTATTGCACAGAGCAGGTAAGTAATAACATGTTTGTTATTTTGAAAGACAAACATTTGACTTTATAAACGGTTTAAGTTTAAAATCGAGCAATGTTCCCTTTTGGACCAGTTCTCTTAACACTTATTTTGCACTTTAGAACCAGCCATTGCTTCAGCATGGAGGTGTATTTTGTATGGCAATATAATAAAATTTTATTAAAATGAATGCACATATAACACATAAATACGTAAGACAGGGAATGTTTTATTGACAAACCCAAAACAGAAATTCACTGACTGGATCTGTCATCGAGTTTCAAGTGTTTTGGACCAGAACAGTTAAATGCAGCAAAAATACACTGGAAAATAAAGTTGCTACACACAAACGAACTGGCTGAGTAAAGAAATGTGTGTTTCTCAGATGTTTCATTGTTCCCTGTGAAAAGCAGCACCGTTTTGACATTTAATATTCTTCTCCTTCCTCTTCCCCATCTCCTTCCACAGAATCTACACCAACTTCCTCATAATCCTTCTCCAGGGCAGCCATGTCCTCACGGGCCTCAGAGAACTCTCCCTCCTCCATACCCTCACCCACATACCAGTGCACAAAGGCACGCTTGGCATACATAAGATCAAACTTATGATCCAATCGAGCCCAGGCCTCTGCAATAGCAGTGGTGTTGCTCAGCATGCACACAGCACGTTGTACCTTGGCCAGATCACCACCTGGTACCACAGTTGGTGGTTGATAGTTGATACCAACCTTGAAACCAGTAGGGCACCAGTCCACAAACTGAATGGTACGCTTGGTCTTGATGGTGGCAATAGCTGCGTTAACATCTTTCGGGACCACGTCACCACGGTATAACAGGCAGCAAGCCATGTATTTACCATGGCGTGGGTCACATTTCACCATCTGGTTAGCTGGCTCAAAGCAAGCATTAGTTATCTCAGCTACAGAAAGCTGTTCATGGTAGGCTTTCTCAGCTGAGATAACTGGGGCGTAAGTGGCAAGAGGGAAGTGGATACGAGGGTAGGGCACCAAGTTGGTCTGGAACTCTGTCAGATCTACATTCAAGGCTCCATCAAATCGTAGAGAAGCTGTAATAGAGGAAACAATCTGACCAATAAGCCTGTTAAGGTTAGTGTAGGTTGGTCGCTCAATATCTAGATTTCTACGGCAGATGTCATAGATGGCCTCATTGTCCACCATGAAAGCACAGTCAGAGTGCTCCAGGGTGGTGTGAGTGGTAAGGATGGAGTTGTAGGGCTCAACAACTGCTGTTGAAACCTGGGGAGCTGGATAGATGGAGAATTCCAGCTTAGACTTCTTCCCATAATCAACAGAGAGACGTTCCATCAGCAGAGAGGTGAAGCCAGATCCAGTACCTCCACCAAAGCTGTGGAAGACCAGGAAACCTTGAAGACCTGTGCACTGGTCAGCCTGTGGATAAATAAAAAGGGTATAATAATACATGTAATAATGTATAATTTTCCTAGGAGCATAAAGAACCTTCAAGTCAGAAATTAACATGTTACCATTTAGGAAGACTAAAGAAAAGACAGAAAAAGAGACTTTCAGAGAGATCTATAGATTGATAGATAAATGAGGTTGTTCATGTTGTGGGTCAGCATAACTTTCAGGTTACAGTGCATATATTCCCTAAGCCCCCAGCAAAGTGTAAACTGATGGAATTAGATGTACTTCATCAAGTAAGCCGTTTTGAATATAAGTGCATGATAAAGTTCTAAGCTTACCAGTTTGCGGATCCTGTCCAGCACCAGATCAATGATTTCCTTGCCAATTGTGTAGTGACCACGCGCATAGTTGTTAGCAGCATCCTCTTTACCGGTGATTAGCTGTTCTGGATGGAATAGCTGTCGGTATGTGCCTGTGCGTACCTCGTCTTCAAGAAAGGAAAAGCTTTAAGTGAAAATGCAAAGAACACTTACATATTGAGCATTAGCGAAAGCCCTTAAAGGGAATGTGTCACTAAGAAAAGAGTGTTGGGATAGGCATTAAATCAATAATTAAATATCATATTCTTTACCTACTTTGATTAAAGTGCCCATTGACGTAAACCTTATATTTTAATTTTTGGCAGGTGGCAGAAAACAAAAACAAAAAATTCCCCTGTAAAAAAAATATCACTCTCGCTGTTACAGTTTTATTATTAAATTAACTCTGATTGTGGACATTTTGTAAATTGTATTTGTTATATAAAGGCAGACAGCAGTGCCCAGAAGCCCCAGACGTCTGGATTCCTGCCACAAAGGTGGAGATATAAAAAAAAAATGTAGGCACAAAACTGCCAATTAACCAGCAACTACAGCATGAGTTTACAAAGCAATGTTTTTATTGTTTCAGTTTGCCATACACTACTGTAACCTTATAAGTGTATAAATCCTTCCTTTTATTACACTGTGCACTGTGTTTAGAGATACACATACTGGGACAACACCTACATAATAATAGGGCTGATATGAATACAACAACGAATGTGCAGGTGGTGCCCATAGTGAAAAGGTCATACTCTTCTTTTTTATGAAAAAATGAATGCTTGTTTATAATTACTTGCTACTGTCAGCAGTTTCTTTCCTTTATGTAAGACACATTTTTATTTTTATGTACATTTATTTTCTAATTGAATGAATTAACCACACATAAGGCAAGATCACAGTTTTGCAGAACAGGCTGAATTTATTTTTCACATGTGTCTTGCCGTTACTAGGCACTGATGAGTATTTAAACATCCTCCAGTGTTCTACAATGCTCCAAGTCTAGATATTACAAATAAATGTTCAAAAGGCTACAAATAAAGTATATTTATTAATGTAATGCAACATTAACCTTGGTGAACATAATTCGATTTTTTTTGTATTTTTAATATATGTATATATATATATATATATATATATATATATATATATATATATATATATATATATATATATATATATATATATATATATATATATAGATATACATATCTATATATATATATATATATATATATATATATATATATATATAGATAGATAGATATATATATATATATACACATTTTAAAAATCTAATTATGTTCACATATATCACTGTAACAATATGATATTGCCTTTTGTCTTTTTGTACACGAGCCAAGCAAGAAGGCTCTTACCAATAACCGTTGGTTCCAGGTCCACAAAGACAGCCCTAGGGACGTGCTTGCCAGCTCCAGTCTCACTGAAGAAGGTGTTGAAAGAATCGTCCCCTCCTCCAATGGTCTTGTCACTGGGCATCTGCCCATCAGGCTGGATGCCATGTTCCAGGCAGTACAGTTCCCAGCAGGCATTACCAATCTGCACACCAGCCTGACCAACGTGGATAGAGATGCACTCACGCTGCACAGGAAACAGAGAAAAGGTTGTCCCTGATTAGTTTCAGTGTTCTGTTTAACAGCTCTTTATACAGTAATAAATACATAATTTCTTTACACGCCACTTCAATTTTACAATGGGAACCTTTAAGCAAATGCCAGGAAAAGGAAAGTAGTCATAAATTAGCTGATTTCCTTTTCTCCGCACTCCTTTTTTTATGACAATATCTAGAGAATATATGAAAAAGGTACTTGTGCATTGCACTATGGTTTGTGATTGTTTATAAGATTTTAATATTTTATATATATATATATATATATATATATATATATATATATATATAAAAACATTTAGAAAAGATCCATCAATCCAGCAGTATACCTGATGTCACAAGGATATGGTCCTTCTAAGGGCTCAGGGAAAACAATGAGAAATGGAGACGGCTGGTGCTGATGCCACACCCACTGCAGCATTAAGATCTTTGTGAATGGCTGTAGGTGGGTGTGTGATTCCCCTGGCATTCCCTTCCCCATTCACCTTACTACCAGCCCCAAACATGCCAGCTTATTATATACCATCCATATTATAAGAAACTACAAACCCTTACCAGAAATGAATTTATTTTATTGTTTCACACTAAGAACAGCAGACACTCTATGTCTTTCTTCTTTCATAGACTGATCTCCTCCTGCTCTTTTCACAATGTCCTCTGACCTCATACTGGCAGATGGGAGGGTAAGGCAAGCAGACAAAACCTCCATTCACTAGCCATGCTCTGTCTCACATACCCATCACACACCTATTACCCAGATGAGGAGGATTCTATGCCTGATCCTCCAGTCAATGCTGCTACAGTGATACATTCTTACAGGTATGAGATCCATGAGAGTGTCATTATAGCTGAACAAAGACAAGCTGTCATCAGCAGCCTGCACATCCCCATGGCCATGGGAGGGTTAATGGGAGAGGACTAGAGCCAGGAAAATGTGAGTGCTGCTGTGCTGGAATGGAACTCAGGGCTGGATGAGGTCTCAAAGGACAGGGCGTGGTATACAGAGCTCCAGACATGCACTTACATAGACAAAAATGACATGAAACAGTCTCTGAGCAATGTCACCGCTTCTGGAATATGTGCTAGAAGGTGCATGGGACAGACAGCAGTACAATTCATAGGAGGGAATCATGAATCCAATACCAGATCACAGATCCAATACCAGATCAAAAGTCATATAACTAATGACAGATCCAATACCAGATCACAAGTCATATAACTAATGACAAATCCAATACCAGATCACAGATCCAATACCAGATCACAAGTCATATAACTAATGACAGATCCAATGCCAGATCACAAGTCATATCATTGATCACAAGTCACATAAGGGATCACAGATCCAATAGCAGATCACAAGTCATATAACTAATGACAGATCCAATGCCAGATCACAAGTCATATCATTGATCACAAGTCACATAAGGGATCACAGATCCAATAGCAGATCACAAGTCATATAACTAATGACAAATCCAATACCAGATCACAGATCCAATAGCAGATCACAAGTCATATAACTAATGACAAATCCAATACCAGATCACAGATCCAATAGCAGATCACAAGTCATATAAGAGACACCCCATGAAGAACTGCCAGCATCTGATGACAGAAGATACTATAAGACAAAGGCCAGTGTATGCTGAGAGCCCCCCCTATCGGCTGCTCAGCTGATGAATGCAGCCACAGCCCTGTATTGTTAGAAGGATGCTTTCCTCCCCATCTACATGCAGCCATGCTGATCAGAGAAAATCTAAACAAATAAAGCATGTTCTTTGTTCCTCATCACCCCCTCCCCTCTGTCTAGTCCCCCCACCCCCCATGGAGTGGTCCTTACCATGCTTGCTGTGTTGCTGAGCAGAGGGTGAGAGGAAGGAGGAGAGGAGAAGGATGGATGCCTTCTTACAGTACGACTCTAAGGAGGTCGGTGTAAGAGAACCTGCAACACATGGTCCTACACTGCTCGTTATATACAATTCCGTCGTTATGGAAACCAGGCTGGCGGATTTCTCATTGGCGCAGACATTTCCGACGGCCTGCAGGCGCCGGGAGATCAGGGCTGCGATTGGCTGGACGGTGAACGGATGAGGTAATGATCCCCGCCCATCATTAGGAGTATGTACGCTATTAGTGGGACAAAGAGGGGCTGGACCATTCTCCTGTCCATCAATCATCCCATCCCGGAAAATGGTGTCCCTGGCATCACCATAGGAGACGGGCAAACAAAGAGGCAGCCAGACAGGGCATTGGTCATACAGGGGTGATCAGCTATGTGCTGTGCATTCAGGAAAGGGTTAACTCCCACCCTATAATATACATATATGTATAGATCAGACATAACCTGTACATTCACTGCCAGGAGTTCATCCCTAGCTCACACATGGGCACACATCTGTACTGGGCAAGAAGAAGAGAGAATATAGGGCATCCACACCAGGTCACAGCTTAGCACAGGAATAAGGATCTTTATTTTCAGACAGGTAACTGTCATTTTTAGGCATCATTGAAAATAACTGTCACTCTCCAGAAAATAAGGCCCCTTTCACATGGAGCGGATCTGTCCAATCGCAATCCACCTGTCAGTTGGGGATCTGTCTGCGGATCCCTACTGAGTAGGCGGATGACAGGTCCGTGTCCAACCCGCTATGCAGAGCAGACACGGATACAGCCCGCTCTCCTCTATGGGGTGATCGGATGGAAACAGACTGCGTGTCCGTTTCTATCCGATCCGCTGGCCATATAGCAAACGTATCGCCATACATCTCTTTCAGCAGATTTTGTTGGATCGGATGCCCGGCGGGTGTCAGCAGACACATGTCCACTGACATCCGCCGCCCCATAGAGGACAATGGGTGGTCCGATCGGGACCGCCTGAAAAACTGACAGGTGGACCCGATCGATTCGATCCGCTGGTGTGAAAAGGGGCTTTAGGCTCCCTGTTGTGGGGGCATGAGCCTATTGTGTAAGTATTGTGTAAGTATAAGGCCCCTTTCACACGAAATGTCCGATCAGTTCTGCCTGTCAGTTTTTTAGGCGGATCTGATCAGAAGGTTTATTCACACCTATGAACAGGTGGATGTAAGTGGACTTGCGTCAATTTACACCCACCTACCTCCGGGTCTGATCCAGGCCTCTAAAAAAAGAAAAAATGGAAGGGGATCTGTCCTCCATCTAGGCAGATCTGATTGGAGGGTAGTCAGTCATAAATAGACAGCAGAGTCCACTTACACCCAGCCACCCATAGAGCAGAGCGGGCTGTGTCCTTGTCCATGTGTCCGGTCTGCTCTGATCGGCAGGGGATCTTTGAGCTGATCCCTTGTTGATTAGAACATAATCTGTCCCGCATTAAAGGGGCCTAACCAAAATATGGAGGTAATGGCCTTTACATGGATTTGACATCTTATTTGAGATGATTTCAGACAATGCATGTCTAAAGCCTCATACACACGATCAGACTTTGAACAAACTTTCCCGTGGATTTTTGTACAAAGGGCGTTGGCCGTGAACTTGTATTGCATACACACGGCAGGACTTTTTCAGCCAACTTTCACCAAATCACGTGTTTTTTCTGCTCTTTACCGCCACCTTTGGTTAACTTCTGTATTTTTGTCTGATCTTTTGCATTGGTTCCGAGCATGTGTGTTTGTACTTTGTACAAATGTCCTATGGTTTTTTGTACACACGATCGGACTTTGCTCCATCAGACTTTTGTTGCCGGAAAGTTTGTCCATTCGCACAGCCAACAAAAGTCAGATGAAAACTAATAAAGTTTGTCCGATGGAGTGTACACACAGTCGGATGTTGCCTTATAACAGCTAATTTGCATTTTGTTGTCAAAAAGTCTGATCGTGTGTATGGGCCTTAACCACTTGCCGCCCGTCCATTGTCAAATGACGTCGGCAAAGTGGTTGTAAAATCCTGACAGGACGTCATATGACGTCCTCAGGATTTTGAGCCGCTGCGCGCCCCCGGGGGCGCGCATCGCGGCGATCGTTGTTGCGGGGTGTCAGTCTGACACCCCGCAACTACGATCTTGGTAAAGAGTCTCCGACGGAGACTCTTTACCACGTGATCAGCCGTGTCCAATCACGGCTGATCACAGTGTAAATAGGAAAAGCCGGTAATCGGCTTTTCCTCACTCGCGTCTGTCAGACGCGAGTAGAGGAGAGCCGATCGGCTATTCCTCTGACAGGGGGGGGTCTGTGCTGATCGATCAGCGCAGCCCCCCCGAGGATGCCCACACTGGACCACCAGGGACGCCACCAGACCACCAGGGATGCCCATCAAAAGGTATGCCACCCTAGACCACCAGGGATGACACACAGTGCCCCCAATGGATGCCAATCAGTGCCCACAATGGATGCCAATCAGTGCCCACAATGGGCATCACTGATTGGCATGCATTATTGTTTGGCACTGATTGGCATCCATCAGTAAAAAACAATGCCGCCTATCAGTGCCTATCCATGCCACCTATCAGTGTCCATTCATGCCGCCTATCAGTGCCCATCCATGCCGCCTATCAGTGCCCATCCGTGCCGCCTATCAGTGCCCATCCGTGCCGCCTATCAGTGCCCATCCGTGCCGCCTATCCGTGCCCATCTGTGCCGCCTATCCGTGCCCATCCGTGCCGCCTATCCGTGCCAATCTGTGCCAGCCATCAGTGCCAATTTGTGCCACCCATCAGTGCCCATCCATGTCGCCCATCAGTGCCCACCCGTGTCGCCCATCAGTGCTGCCCATCAGTGGCGCCTATCAGTGCCGCCTATCAGTGCCCATCAATGCCACCTCAGTGCCACTTCATCGGTGCCCATCGGTGCCGCCTTATCAGTGCCCATCAGTGCAGACCTATCAGTGCCCATCAGTGAAGGAGAAAACTTACTTATTTACAAAGTTTTGAAACTGAAACAAAAAGAAAACATTTTTTTTTCAAAATTTTCGGTCTTTTTTTATTTGTTTAGCAAAAAATAAAAACCGCAGAGGTGATCATATACCACCAAAAGAAAGCTCTATTTGTGGGGAAAAAATGATAAAAATTTCATTTGGGTACAGTGTTGCATGACCGCGCAATTGTCATTCAAAGTGTGAGAGCGCTGAAAGCTCAAAATTGGTCTGGGCAGGAAGGTGTTTAGGTGCCCTGTATTGAAGTGGTTAAGAATGACATCTAGATTTGTTAGTAAGGGCTCCTTGACACATGCAGCCAGGGGGAAGTAAAATAAGGTGGTTGAGCTGTGGTTTTATCACCCCCCCAACCACCTGCCTGAACAATAAACATACCAACCACTCACAGGTGTACACAAGCACAGCAGCTGCAGCAAAAGTTATGTAGGCGGTGCCACTGCGGAACATGACTAATGCAGTTCATTGGGGCCGCCCTGCAACCGCAGCCGCACAATATTGCAGCATTTAAAGGGCTTGTTCACATAGGCAGTGGTGACTACTGTTCTTTTGAACAGCAATCTACACACAGGTGGCTTTTCAGAGTTGTTTAACAGGTGGTAAGGAGGCAAAATGTAATCTCCTCACTTCCTGATTTAACCCAATAAAAACTACTGATCAATTTATTGTACTCCCATGTGCAGTTAGTAGCCATGGCGTAATTGTCCATATGCCCTGCACGGTACGGTTGCGAGTTGAGGGGCAGTTGCAGGGTGGCCCCGTGTTCAGCAGCGGCATTGCCCGCCTAAAGCAACATGCTGTTTAAGAACAATCCTTAAATGACAATCAAGCAGGAAAAGCAGAGAAGCTCGGTTGGATTTTTCAGGGCAATCAATACTATCCCCCGAAAACAAAGTGGCACTGGCTGCTCATAAACAGCCCAAGAAATCCAAGCAATGCTTTCTGTTTTGTGCATACAGGCAATTAAGCTATGGCTACTAACTGCACACAGGTGTACAATAAGTTCAGATTAGAGCTGCACGATTAATTGGTAAGAATCGAGATCGCGATGCGATTCTTTCCCCCTGGCAATCTTAACAAAGCATTTCCCGATTCTATGCAGAGTTCTCTGCTCAAGCCGACGACAGCTGTCAAACCCCCCCCCCCCCCAAAAAAAACAGGCAGTCTGCCAAGTTTTACAACATTCCTCAGCTGCTGAGCTAACTATAAACATTGTAATGTTTTGTTCTACAGATAAAAGGGATGAACTTTGGTCTGTAAATCAGGAAAGTTTAACCACTTAAAGACTAAACCTTTTTCTGACACTTGTTGGTTTCAAGTAAAGAAAAGAAAATTACTTAGAATCCCCAAACATTATATATATATATTTTTAGCAGAGACCCTAGAGAATAAAATGGTGGTTGTTGCAATATTTTATGGCACACTGTATTTGTGCAGCAGTCTTTCAAATGCAAACATTTTTTTGAAAAAAAATACACTCTACTGTTTAGTTTTATTCATTAACCACTTCAGCCCCGGACCAATTGGCAGCCAAAGGACCAGGCCCCTTTTTGCGATTCGGCACTGATGACCGGGAACAGCCAATCAATGACAGGCAGAGTAGGAAGCGCGGGGAGAGGTTTGTTTACACATACCTCTCCCCGTTCTTCAGCTCCGTGACCCGATCGCGGGACACCAGTGTCGATCGGGTCCGCTGGTCCTGCGGCCGGGGTCACGGAGCTCCCGATCGGGTCGCGAGCGCGCCGCTGGCGGTGCACACGCGACCCATGGGCAGGCATTTAAAGGATCCCGTACAGGTACGGGATTTTGCCTGCCCGTGCCCTTCTGCTCACGTATATGTACATGAGCCGGTCGGGAAGCGGTTAAAGTTAGCCCAATTTTTTTGTATAATGTGAAAGATGATGTTACGCTGCGAGAATCATGAGAGAATATCGATCTTTATTCTATTAATTTTTCCCAGAATCGTGCAGCTCTAGTTCAGATCTGTAATTTATAGAGATCTGATCACTGCAATATTATATGCTGTGGGCCCATTCACACCACTCCATTTTGGTCCATAGTGTTAAAGGGTTAGTTCACCTTTACCAAAAAAAATGCCTATGTAGATAAGGGGTGTCTGTAGATATAAACAAACTGTGCAGCTCTAAATGAAGTGGAATAATACCCTTGTGGTAGGTCTAGACTATTTACATACCTCCCAAATCTAGACTGGAATATTCCCAGGATGTTGCTAGATTGTTGCTAAGTGAGGCCTAGTCATTACTGCTCACCTCCACCATCACAGGAGCGAGTTCTCACACAGTAACCTCAGAGCTACTGCGTCAGGGGAGAAAAAGAGCATGTGAGGGGGTTTGAATCAGAGAAAAAGCTAACTCCTGTGGTGTTGGAGGTGAGCAGTAATGACTAGGCCTCACTTATGCCGGATACACACAACTTGTTTTTTTTTTTCATTCAATCGGTTGGGGAGCCAGTCAGAGCCACTGTACTAACGATCCGAAGTTAGTACAGTGATTTCCCCCACTGAGCTGTTGTGTCAGAACAACAGGAGCCTCCCACCCTTGCCAGAACACTCTGATCAGTGCTTTCCGCCATTGGCTGCTGGTTTTCCAGCATGCTCATCCGACAGAAGCCGGCCAAACAGCCGACTTCTGTCAAACCGGATGCCTAACTGGGGGCGACTATGTGGCAGATGAGGTTTAATGTTGATAAATGTAAAGTTATGCACTTGGGGGCTAAGAATTTGCATGCATCATACATGCTAGGGGGAGTGCAACTGGGGGAATCCGTAGTAGAGAAGGATCTGGGGGTTTTGGTATATCATAAGCTCAATAATAGCATGCAATGTCAAGCTGCGGTTTCCAAAGCAAGCAAAGTTCTTTCTTGTATTAAGAGAGGTATGGACTCCAGAGAGAGAGATATAATTTTGCCCCTGTTCAAATCATTAGTAAGACCTCATCTGGAATATGCAGTTCAGTTTTGGGCACCAGTTCTCAAAAAGGATATCGGGGAACTGGAGAAAGTGCAGAGAAGGGCAACCAAACTGATAAGAGGCATGGAGGAGCTCAGCTATGAGGAAAGATTAGAGGAACTGAATTTATTCACTCTTGAGAAGAGGAGAATAAGGGGGGATATGATCAACATGTACAAATATATAAGGGGTCCATATAGTGAACTTGGTGTTGAGTTATTCACTTTACGGTCAACACAGAGGACAAGGGGGCACTCCTTGCGTCTAGAGGAAAAGAGATTTCATCTCCAAATACGGAAAGGTTTCTTCACAGTAAGAGCTGTGAAAATATGGAATAGACTCCCTCCAGAGGTGGTTCTGGCTAACTCAGTAGATTGCTTTAAGATAGGCCTGGATACTTTCCTAAATGTACATAATATAACTGGGTACTGACATTTATAGGTAAAGTTGATCCAGGGAAAATCCGATTGCCTCTAGGGGGATCAGGAAGGGATTTTCTTCCCCTGCTGTAGCAGATTGGAGTATGCTCTTTTGGTTTTTTTTTTGCCTTCCTCTGGATCAACTGTGGGTATAGAATGGGGTTTATTGGATTGTACGATATATTTTATTTTTATTTATTATTTCTTTTATTTTTATGGTTGAACTGGATGGACTTGTGTCTTTTTTCGGCCTAGCTAACTATGTAACTATGTAACTAACACACGAGCCGAATGTTGGATGTTTTTTATTGAAACAGCCGATGTCTCCTGATATTTGGCCCATGTATACGGGGCTTTGGGGGGTTGCTAAGTTTCATTTCTACAGAGAACCTTCACCCTGTGAAGCTGCCCTACCCGCATCCTATCCAGTGGCGTCTCCAGCTTTCATATTTAGGGGGGGCACATGGGGGGACAGGGACAAAAGTAGGGGGGCAACTATAAAATGCAATTTTACTACGATCCCCAGGGTGGCAGAAAACAAGAGATATATGTCACCAGCATACCAAGAAAATATAAGGGTCCAAAGCAGTGGGAGAACTATTAGGTTTGCAAAGGTTGTCTTGCCTCCGGGCCTTGGTGTTCTGCCACTGTGGTGTTCCCCAGCCTCCTCTTGCTGTCCTGCCCCTGCTATTGACAGTGCTGGTCTGGCATCTGTCTCCTTGGCAGTGGCAGCAGTCTATTAGGACCTAGGGCTGGTGACATTATGGGTGCATGCAGGGGAAGGCTGGCACTATTGGTTGTATAGAGCCAAGCCCCCAGCTGGTCACCTAGCAGCAGTAATGCTGTATAACCTTCTCTGTTGACATGCTGATCGGGATGTGATCCAGGTGATGCTCCCAGTCAGATCTAATAAATACTGTATTTATTAGCATCAACAGTACAACCACATCCACCGTATGTTCAGTAGCCATGTGGGCTCTTTGCCTGTAAGGTGTGGGCTTTGATCAATAAAATCACTATGATATTTAACACTAGGATTTAACTAGGAGCATCACCTGGATTGCATCACGATCAGCATGTCAGAGAAGGCTGCACTGCTGCTAAGCAACCTGCAGGGAGGTTAACTGTCTACTCTACAACCATTAGAGATGGGCTCGGTGTGTTTGAAATCCCACATGCCGATCCCGCCAGGAAGCCGACACTGCATACGGCTAATTAGCAGTGAGACATTCCTGATCTGTGCAGCTAAGGACCGGGAAATGTCTCACTGCCTGTGCTTAGCGCTGTTCAGTGTGGGCTTCCTGGCAGGCTCGGGCATGTGGGATTTTGAACATGCCCTGCCCATCTCTAACAACAAATTGTGCTGGCTCTCCTGTACATTAGCCCCATAAAGTAACCAGCACTGGGTTCCAATGTGCCACCGCTGCCATGGAGACAGAGACCAGCGCTGTGAATAGCCAGGACAGGACAGCAACCCTGGTAGTTCCACCACTGGTCCACACTGCAAGGATTCCTCCATCCACCTATAATGTGTAGATGGGAGATTTGGATCATTTCTTTTTTTTTTTTTTTTAATGCAACCTACTAGTTAAATTAAAAAAGTGGGGCTGCCTAAGTGCTAAGCCTAAGACCAGCCATAGGCAGTTTAAATCTCAGCTGGTTCATCAGGAACTGGCTGAGGTTTGAACCATTAATGAGCAGGCTGAATGTACCAAGTTGATCGATCAAATTGGAAACAACCAGCTTGCCAGATACTCTTATGATTATCACTAGTGGTTGCTATAGCAACTAGTGATAATGACTGTTTGTTGGGAGAATACAATTGCTGGGCAGGAAGGATATTCCCCTTGTCACCACTGTCTGTGTTGATGGGGAAATCATGCAAGTTCCTTTCCTGCACTCTGTGGATGCAGGAAAGAAATTTGCATAGTCTATTACCTGCCTAACTGAAAGTGAAAGTAAGTTGTGAAGGTCTTGAAAGAACAGGAGAGGGGAGGGACAGATTGGGGAGAGAAGAGATGGAGATAATGCAGTTCAGTGATTACAGTGTACTGCAGTGCACACACTTACCCACGCGTCCAGGCTAGAAGAATACTCCCCCTCTCAATAGAGACCGTGTTACTCCAGCAGCGGCCTGAGTAAGATGTGGCACATCTGCTACGAATGCAAACAAAAAGACATTGCCTTTTTGTAAAAAAAAAAAAAAAAAATGTTTTTTTGTTTTTTTTTTTGGGGGGGGCACATGGTGGGGCACAGCATAATTTTGGGGGGGTCAGGGCCCCCTCTGGCCCCCCCCTAGGGACGCCATTGATCCTATCCCCTCTCTCTATTACCAGTGGACTTTCATTTTTTTAGAACAGACTTTATTTGTGCTGTAAACCAGCACTTCTGTATTGCTCGCCAGGGGCGTATCTACCGCCAGGCAAACAAGGCATTATTCAGGGGGGCGATGCTGCCCCCCAGGCAGAAGAGCAGAGGAAGCTCTTTAATTAGGCATCACGGCTGCCTAATTTACCTAAATATAGAGCCGCCTCTGCTCCTAAACAGGACAGCTCAGTCCTCTTCCAGTGTCCCCGCCTGAGATTATAAGGTCACTGCAGTCTGTGTATGTCCTTGCTGCCTGTCACTGGAGGGTAGAAGGGAAAACCTCCAGACACAATTACTACATTATATTTACTTACTGAGATCATACTGAGATTATTGGTCACAGGTATGAGATCATCGTCCTATGCCCCACTGGTCCCATCCTCTGCCCTATTGACCACATGCTCTGCTCTACTGACCCTGTCCTCTGCCCCACTGACTACTTCACCTGCCCTACTGACCCTGTCCTCTGCCCCACTGACCCCATCCCCTGCCCCACTGACCCAGTCCTCTGCCCTGCTTACCCCATTCCCTGCCCCACTGACCCTATCCTCTGCCCTGCTGACCCCATCCCATAACCCACTGACCCTGTTCTCTGCGCTACTGACCCCGTCCTCTGCCCCACTGACCCCATCCCCTGCCCAACTGACCTAGTCCTCTGCCCCGCTTACCCCATTCCCTGCCCTGCTGACCCCATCCTTTTCCCCGCTGACCCTATCTCTTGACCCACTGACCCTGTCCCCTGCCCTGCTGACCCCATCCCCTGACCTTATGCCCTTCCCTACTGACCCCTGTCCTTTACCCTGCTGACCCCATCCTCTGCCCTGCTGACCCCATCCTCTGCCCTATTGACCACATATATGGCACTTGGACAAATCATGTCTCAGGGTCTGATAAGGAAGCCGCAGCTGTTCACTGTGAATGGCTGCAGCTTCCTCATCAGACGCTGACATAAGAACGGTATACCGCGGCTGGGGTAGGACAAATTTAGATGGGGGGGGGCGCCTTATTTTTGTCTTGCCTAGGGCAGCACAAAGACAAAATACACCACTGTTGCTCGCTTAGGTGAGACTTTGTGCTTGCCCCCTGCACATGCATGGATATGCTGCAGGACTCAGATCCCAAGAGAGCTGGGTCTATGGCATCTGAGCATGTGCAGGGGTTTCCTGAGCACGCCAATAGACCACTAGGCAACTCTGAAACATTTCTTGTCTTTACATGTGCACAGATGTGCTGACAGGCTTTGCCAGGACCCAAAGGTTGGGAAAAGCCTGTTAGTGCATCTGTCCATGTACCATAATGGTGGCCCCTGGAGGGATGGAGCTATCTAGTGAGGTGGGCTGAAGTTCTGCTTTTAAGGACAGATCATTCTGTGGTTGATTAACCCACACTAAATACTAAAATAAGGTCACAATAAGGGTGAAGATGGGTTACCTTGAGAACAGAATACCATTTGAAAAATTGTGGGATCTCTGTTTGACTTTAAAGGGGAACTGATCTCATCCATTTTGCTTTCCCAAAACAATTAGGCCTCATTCATACCATGGTGCAGAGACATCAGTTTTTCTGCATGCGTTCTGCAAAGGCACAAAAAAAAAAAACAATTGTTCTCTATGTGCCTGGCAACTGCAGATCAAACAGAGGCTACGATGGCAGGACACAGCGGAAGACCGATCAGTGTACTGGCTGCTGTTATGTGATTGCTGTGACCAATCACAGCAGATCACAGGACAATTGTACACAATGAATGGCTTTGATTCATTGTTTACTATTTTGTTGATCTCTGTGATTGGTCACAGTGACCACATGGTACAGACAGGGCCAATGACAGTCCATCTGTACGATGTGATTAGCTGTGGCCAATAACAGCTAATCCCAATTGTAAACACTGAATGAATCAATATCATTCAGTAAAAACGGTTGCTTATAACAGTGATGTTCACAAAAAACAACAACTGATCACTTCCCCAGAGTAGTACAATGTTACTATGGTAACACTGTATTGCTCTGGTCAGTGTGGTTAAAAGAAATAAAGAAAAAAAAATAATAAAAAAGAAAAATTTCAAAAATATTAACATTTTTCTTTTTTTTTTTTGCATACTGTTACAAGTCAGTGTCCCCGATCACAGCACTGGTGACAGTACGTAAAAAGAAATGAATCATTTGGGGTATTTGTACTGTCTTGCCATTTTCGAGCCTCAGTACATCAGGATTGATCAATTTTCAGATATACTGTATACCATAGTTTGTGGATTCTATAACTTCCGACTAATTTCAGACTAAATAATAAACATTGATTGAGTACAGTTTGGCCTAAATTCAAGAAGAAAGATTATTTATTTGCAAAATTTTATAACAGAAATAAAGAAAAATGCATTTCAAAATTGTCAGGCTTTTTTGTTTATTTAGCAAAAATTTAAAAACCCAGTGGTGATTAAATACCGCCTTTATTTGTGTTGCATGACTGCGCAATTGTCATTGTCATGTGTGACAGTGCTGAAAGCTGAAAATTGGCCTGGACAAGAAGGGGGTGAAAGTGCCCAGTATTGAAGTGGCTACAGAAAATCCTGTCTGTTGTCCTGAATATGAGGGCTGACTGATACTGTCAAACGTGTGACACAATAACAATTTGCATATCTTATGTTAGCAAAATAAATGTTTATTAACATGATCGGAAAAGAATGCTTTGGTCATTCCATTCTATTCCATGTCAGCTATATTTTGTTTTCTTTTCAAATCAGGAAATTGTTCATACATAGGGGTTCATTTACTAAGAAAAATGGGAAGTAATGGTCGCTCTGCATTTAGTTACGCCCAATTAAGCCTTCAACTAGGCGAACATGAGAATGAAAAAGCACGATAATAGCAGCGAACAGGCCTTTGTAAATGTCAAATTGGCATATCCGCGAATTTGCAAGTGCCAATTGCTACCAAGCTTGGAACTGCACTGCAGCCATGATCACATTAATGTGAAAAAAACATTCTTATGTTCTACCTCGTGTGCATGTATTTATGTATATTCCAATTAGTATTCTTAGTTTGTTTTCTTCTTTTGCTAACAAATGCAGCTACGAATGAGTATTACAGAGTAATGTCTGCCATTCTGTAAAGTTACATGTATTGCACATTTACAATTACATATCTGTTATATGTTTTTTTTCATGTTAATTTCATTTTTTATGAGTCTATAAGGCCCCTTTCACACTTATGCCTCGTTTCACTGAGCGGATCGGTTCGGGTCAGTACAGTTTGGAAGGGTTAGAATGGTCCGGCCTATTTAGGTGAGCATTTCCACTGCAAGTCAGACCACCAGGGTCCATACGGGGTTTCGAAAAAATGCCTAGCGTGGCCTCACACTGATTGGCAGACGTTTTTCTGTCCGCCAATCAGTGGAATGTATCGTAGCTCCACCCTAACCGAACCGTTCCATTTTCTATGGCCCCACATCTGAAGCAGGACCCTGAATGGTGCGGTATGGTTCGGTTGTATGGGCCGCTTTCATAATGGAAACACTGAAAATAGCGTATCGTACCGAACCGATTCACTCAGTGGAAATGAGGCATTATACGACTTGTCCCACGATTTGGGACTGCAAAGTAGCATGACAAGTCGTTCCCCATGATTTCCAATGACAGCCATTCATATTAGTACGACTTCAATTCCTTCCGACTTCAAAGTAGTCCCTGCACTACTTTGGTCCGATTTTGATGCCACTTACACAGGCATTCCTTGAAATTGCAGCGAAATCGTGGCAAAATCGCAGCAAAAATCGTGGCCGCGAATCACGGCAAAATTGCGGTAGGATCGCGCAACTTTGAAGTCGCACAAGTGTGAAAGGGGCCTAAAGCAGTAATTATATGTTCATTCTTTAATCATACTACACTATTATACAGGTATCAGCATACTTAGCACACTGGCTTAGTGATTTGCACTGATGTCTACAAAGCACTCAAGGGAATTATAAACAAAAATTTTTAACTAACACCCTGCACGTTAACTGGTGTGTGATTTTTGGAATTCCACACCATAATATTATTGCATACTTAATATTATAGAATTTATCAAACCAATGTTGTATTGGCTATTAGACATTCGTCTATTTTCAGCATATGCTGCTGAGTACAATGCAAGCTTTCAGTAGGTAGGTGATACCATGTGTGGGATTTTAACCCATGGCCTGAGTCTTTCAAGGCAGGAGTTCAGACCACTATCCTACTGAGCTGAGCACAATCATACATATAAATTACATTCACTAATGTTTGATTCTTTTAATTCTATACAATAATGTTTTGCATTTGAGGCATTAATATTATGGTAACAGCCATGCTCATGCTGATTTGACATTCGCTATTAGGCATTCGCCTATTTTTAGTATATGCTGCTGATTAAAATGTAAGCTTTAAGTAGGCAATACAATGTGTGGGATTATGAACCCATGGCCTGAGCCTTTCAAGGCAGGAGTGTAGCCCACTAGGCTACTGAGCTGAACACAACCATACCTAGAAAATACGTTTACTAGTGTTTGATTCTTTAATCTGTGTTTAATTCTATACAATAATGTTTTGCATTTGAGGCATTAATATTATGGAAACAACCATGCCCAGGCTGATGTGGTATTGGCTATTAGGCATTTACCTATTGCAGGGGAAAAAAAAAACTAAAATGCGTATGCCATTAAAGTCTATGGGACAGGAACATGAAAAATCCTAATTTTAAAGGCTTATATGCAAAGTGTATGAGGACCATGGTACTGCCCTAGGGGACATGTATCAATGCAAAAAACGGAAAATTGAATACTCACCTTTCCGTAATTTTCCTTTCCTGGTGCCTACCCATGGCAGCATACCAATGGTTAATGGCTCCGCCCCGATTAACCCACAGGACCACGTAACTCTATAAAAGAAAGAGTTGCTCCCCTCCTCAGGTATTCTTGTAACTAGTCTTCAGAACATTAAGGATTATTGAAGGGAGGGTGTATGCTGCCATGGGTAGGCACCAGGAAAGGAAAATTACGGAAAGGTGAGTATTCAATTTTCCGTTTTCCTGGTGCCTCCATGGCAGCATACCAATGGTAAATAACTCGCTTACAGGGAGGGTACTGCAATAATAATTTTTTTTAAAGACTTTACAGAGTTGATATTTTTAAGGTCTTTCTCCCAAAGTCTCGGGAGGTGAGGACTGCTGGATCTAGGTTATAGTGCGACATGAAGGTGTTGAAGGATGACCAACAAATTGTCTCAGGGGAGACCCGCGCCATGAAGGTGTTGAAGGATGACCAACAAATTGTCTCAGGGGAGACCCGCGCCAAAGCTGCCAGGAAGAAGCCATTCCCCGCGTCGAGTGAGCATTCACCGCAACTGGGACTGGGAGACCACTAGCCCGATAAGCCCTCTGAATTAGATTCACGATCCAGCTGGCCATTCCTTTCCTTGCCCCCTTGGGAATAACGAACAGACGTTGATCCTTGCGTAAATGCTGTGTCAACTCCAAATAACGCCTCAGGGACTCATGTAGTTTAGAAGAGGTTGGATCTTCTCCGAAGGCCGGGAGAACCCATTCTTGATTAAGATGTTAAACTGATGGTACCTTCCGGACAAACTGGTGAATAGGCTTCAGAACCACCCGTCTGGCAAAACGTGACGTAAGGTTCTCTAGCTCCCAGTGCTTGAATTTCTGATACTCTGCATCCTGATGTGATGGCGATCAAAAAGTCGTTTCCAGGCAATATCCTCCAATGCACATTCTTCAGTGGGTGCAAAGGGTGGACTGGCTAAGACGTTGAGGACAACTGTCAGATCCCACTTGGGGTAAAGAGTTCTCCTGGGAGGACGTAACTTTAGCATTGCTTTTAGGGAACGGTCTACTAGGGGCTCCAGTGCCCAGCGTGTGTCTGTTAAGACTGATAAGGCCGAAACCTGAACTTTCAGCGTGTTAAGACCTAAGCCTAGGTCCAGGCCCGACTGCAAGAAGAGTAGAATATTGTGAACTCCAGGATCCAGCGGATTGAACTGGCTGGATTCAGCAAGCTGGGTGAATTTCTTCCATACCCTGTAGTAGGTGGCATTGGTAGATGACTTCCTGGCTTGCAATAAGGTCTGTACAACTTTATGTGAGCATCCTAGGCTGCCCAGTCTCTTCTGCTCAAGTCCAGGATCTCCGGATGCGGGTGGAAGAAGTCGCCTTGAGATAGGAGGTTGTCTGAGTGGAGAAGCGGGAGTGGATTGCGCAAAGTCATCTTGATTAGAAGTGGAAACCATGGTCTCCTCGGCCAGTATGGGATGACCGCCAGCATAGTGACTTTTTCTAATGTCAGTCGCTGGAGGAACCTCAGTATCAGGGGAACCGGAAGAAATGCATACCCCTTCTGGAAGTTCCAGGGCTGGATCAGGGCATCCACCCCTGCTGACCTTGGAGATGGGAACCTCGTAAAAAAAACAGAGGAGTCTTGCCGTTAAGCAGGGAGGTGAAAAGATCTATCTAGGGAGTAGCCCACTGTTGGCATATCCAGCGGAAGACTTGCGGATTCAGTGACCAACCGAAGTTGTTGTTGAAGGACCTTAAGAGGCGATCGGCTAGCTGATTCTCGGGGGCTGGGATGTAAGCGGCCCGGAAATCGATCAAGTTGTTCTCGGCCCAGGATATAATTGGGGCTACCTCGCTGGCTAGGAACCTGCGCATTCCCCCTGGGTTCAGAACATAGGCCACTGCCGCTCTGTTTTCCATTTGGAGCAATATGGACCTGCCCCTGAGCAGTGGGGCCAGATGTAAGATTGCCATCCATGCTGCCCTTAACTCTAGGATGTTGGAAATCATCCCTTCTGCATTGAATCGCCACCTCTCTTGCACTAGCAGGTCTTGGAAGTGTGCCCCCCATCCTAGCTGACTTGCATCCGAAGTAAGGACGGACCATGAGATGGGCCCCAGGGAACGGTGAACAAGAAGGTTGGGTGGTCTTGTCCACCACCAGGGGCTGGACTTCATTGAAAAGGTGATGAATATTAATTGTCCCAGGTGCTTCCTTCTCCACTGCGCCAGAAACCCCGCCTGGAAGTCTCGCAGGTGCCACCTGGCCCACTTCACCATTGGTATACAGGATGAAAGGGACCCTAGGAGGCTCAGACAATCTGATGCTGACATAGAGTGACTTCCTTACGCCTGCTTCACCTTCTGGATCAAAATCGGGATCTTTTCTGGTGGAAGAGACACAGCCTTCTCTGGGGTATTGAATAGAGATCCCAGGTATGTCATCTTCTGGGTAGGCCTCAACTGACTCTTTGCATAGTTGATAAGCCACCCGAAACTGGACAAAGTGTTCAGGACTAGCTGCACCTGTGCCTCCAGAGTTTCTCTGTGTTGAGACAGGATTAGGATGTGGGACTTCATTTTCCAATCGCACACGTTCCTGGAAATGCTCACAGTTTTGGGTTCTGTAGCAACAACCAGCTGGATACTGATTCAAATCACAGTAGAAAGATGTTTGCCAGCACACCATGGAGTGACACAAATAGCGTCCAAAAGGAGTGGTTTATTGCATGATCACAATATTGGAATAGTGCAACGTTTCGGAGCCGAGCAGGGCCCCTTCGTCAGGCATGTGATTAGGATGTCGTCCAGGTAATGCAGGACCCTGACCCCTTTGTCCCGGAGGGGGGCCAGGATGGACACTAAAACCTTGGTGAAAGTCCTGGGAGCTGATGAAATTCCAAATGGGAGACATTGGAACTGGAGGCGCAGACTGCCCACTTTGAACCGGAGAAAAGGCTGAAAATGATGGTGGATGGGGATGTGAAGGTACGCATCCTGAAGGTCTATAGAGACCATCCAATCCCCTGGCTGTACTGACAGATCTACTGTGCTCAGGGATTCCATCTTGAAATGCTCTACTTGTATGTAACGGTTTAGCCTCTTCAGGTCCAGAACAGGCCTCCAACCTCCTCATTTCTTGGGGACTAAAAAGATTGGGGAATAGAACCCAGAGTGACTTTCCGAGTCGGGAACTGGCAGAACTGCCCGTTGGTGAAGGAGTATTTGGATATACTGAAAGAGGACCTGTCTCTTTTCTCGGGAGGTCAGATTCTTAGTGGGCTGGAAAGAAAAAAAGGTGGATCTCCAGAAGTGTCCTTGCTGGACCGTGGAGGTTACCCATGGGTCCGTGCGACTTTCCACCCAAACCTGGGCAAAATACCTCCTACTGGAACGGTTTGGGTGGGAAAGGAGTCAAGAAGACTTCTGGCGCTCAACCGTTAAAGTTGAGGCCTTAGGTTTTCCCAATTTAAGGAAAGTGGCTTGTGAGCCCTCCAGCCCCTTCTGTACTCCTTACCGGGACGGTATGATCTGGCATCCCTAGAACTTTGCTGAGTGGCTGGTCGCGAAGTGAATCTCCTTTTCCTCCTCCTATCCTGAGGGATAAGGCCACTTGTGACCCGAGTAATGGCAGTGTCCATCTTTTCGCCGAACAGGGCCTTACTATCGTATGGGATGCGACACCATGACTGCTTTGAAGATAGGTCTGCTGACCATGGCTTTAGCCATAATGCTCTTCTGGCTGTGATGGAGTAAAGCATATCCCTGGAGGAGCACCTCAGAATATCGATGGCCGCTTCCGCCATAAAATCAGAGGCCAGTTTTAATTCATCTAGTGCTTTGATGATTCTGTCTGGATCTAGGCCCCGCCTGAGGGCCGTCTTGATATTGTCCGCCCTGAGGTGATTCAGTTCGCATAGGTAGCGCTATACAAGTCATTCATTCATTCCTATTTTAGTGGCTCTGGAGACCAAGGATAGTGCCACTGCTGGTTTGCATGCTCCCCCTGTCACTTTTTTAAGATCTGAGTCGATCCTGCGATACAGGGGGTCCCTGAAAGAGACTGCATCCTCTAACGGCAGCGTTGTGTTCCTGGCTAAACGCATGACGAATGCGTCCGCAGTTGGTACGGAGTCAAAGAGTTGGGCGTCTGCCTCTGCCAGCGGATAAAGCTTGAGAAGCCGGTTGTAGGCGACGGGTCTCTTGTCCACCTTCCACCACTCATCTGTCACCACTTCCTTAATTTCATCCATCAGAGGGAAATTTGCAACCTTTTTGGTCAGGTGAGGAAAATATTTTTTTTTTTTTTTTGGTTTTGGAGGGAGGCTCCGGGTCTTCCTCCCACTGAATCGCATCTTTTACTGCGGTAATAAATGGATTCACAAAGGCAAAATCAAATACTGATGAGTTTTCCTCAGCTGTACCTTTGAAACATGTTGGGGTGATCTCTGACTGCTGCGGGAAGCATGCGCAGAGGATGAGTGTGAGTGACCTCTTAACCTATCGGCAGAGTCTCTGTGGGAAGATCTTCGAGATAATTCTCGGTGCGGGCTGTGGAAATAAAAGCACAGAGATATTTCCAAAAGCCCAGAGAAAGCTCTTTTTAAAACTTACCTTTGTTGCAGCCCTTACCTAGTGGAGTGTTTGAGGATCTTTTTTATTATGCGGCATAATGACCTCTGGGGCAGCTAAGGATGGGAAAATAAAAAAAAATAAATAAATATATATATATATATTATATATATATATATATATATATATATATATATATATATATATATATATATATATATATATATATATATATATATATATATATATATATATATATATACACATACACACATTACCCCCTCAGAGCTCTACCTTGGTCAGGCTCCATACTAGAGAGAGAGAGAGGCAGAGGGTGGAGAAGACACTAGCAGGTGTTTTCCAAATGACAGCCTGATTAAAATTATTTTGCAGGCTGTTTAAATAGGAAGTCTCGGTTTGGGTGTACCAAGATGGCCGCCGTTTGGCTTCAAAGTGCTACTGCACATGTGCATTCCGCTGTACCCCTGTCCCCCGAGAAGACAAAATTGTGCACAGGGACGCGCGCGAAGCGTCCGGACACGCCGGGGGGGGGGGGAAGCAGGAAGAGACTGCGGCTGCTGGCCATCCCTGGGAGCCAGCATGAGGAGGGAATCACAGCATGTCAGTCTGGCTGGAGCAGAAACAGGTATGCACTAAAGGATCCAGACAGGAGGCTCTGGGATAGGCAGCCAGGAGATTGAGGAGAGGATATGCTCCTGAGTCTCTGCACCCCAAAAAGATCCACAGAAAAACGGGCTCCCATACTTATCTGGTGCATTTAGCAACCCAAGTAATGGGACTCCATACTGCAGGAGAGCATGAACCTGCAATGGTCGCACCATATGACGGTGAGGTAGGGCTGGACTGTGATCCTGCAGGAATGAGGACAGGAAAAAGAATACAAGAATACCTGAGGAGGGGAGCAACTCTTTCTTTTATAGAGTTACGTGGTCCTGTGGGTTAATCGGGGCGGAGCCATTAACCATTGGTATGCTGCCATGGAGGCACCAGGAAAAAAGTTTTTAAAACAATCGTTTTTAAAGGAGCAGTGATTTTAATGATGCTTAAAGTGAAACAATAAAAATGAAATATTCCTTTAAATATCGTGCCTGGGGGTTCCCCTTAGTGTGCCTGTAAAGTGGCGCATCTGTGCCATGTGAAGAACATGCCGCAGCAATAACAACATTTCTAAAGGAAAACTTTCTCACGGCTGTAATATATTGCCGGCAATATAGAGAAAAACAAAAAATAAAAAAAAAACGGCGTAGGGTCTGGTATAGGTTTTAAGGGGAACTCCATGCCAAAATAAAAAAAATTGGCGTGGGGTCCCTCCCAAAAGCCATACCAGACCCTTATCTGAGCATGCAGCCTTGGCAGGTCAGGATGGGGGGGGGGCGAGCGAGCACCCCCCACCCCAAAGCACCTTGTCCCCATGTTGATGGAGACAAGGGCCTCTTCCCGACAACCCTGGCTGATGATTGCCAGGGTCTGCGGGAGGGGGGGCTTATCAGGATCTGGAAGCCCCCTTTAAGAAAGGGGTCCCCCAGATCCTGACCCCCCTATGTAAATAGGTATCGGGTACATTGTACCCCTACCCATTCACCAAGAAAGTGTCAAAAATGTAAAAACCACAAGAGACAGTTTTTGACAATTCTTTTATTAAAAAAGAAATAAAAAGTGTCCAGTGACGTAACCGGGTGACCCGCCCCCTTTCTACAGTCATGTGCCGTACATACATCTGATTTCAGACACCCCTGTTCACTGACCCACACACTAGCACTGCCAGTACACAGAGTTCACCTTCACACCTGGGCATTTTCCACTGCTGCCTTATACGCCGCCTCAGCTCCCGTGGGGGTGACATGTACCTCCGACTCACCATGTGCCAGTTGCTGTTTGCTGCACTCACTGCCAGGGTTGGTAGATATGCTTGGTCAATTTATTTTTTAAGCATTTTACATATTGTATCTATTCCCCTCTATATAGAGTGTGGTTTACCATATTTGTACATTTTACAGGAATCTGTCGCATCTGCTCCTGATGAGTGGAGAAACATCCACGAAACGTAACACGTCGAGCTACATTGGATGCTACAGTGATATCTATTACATCCTGATGATGTCATTAATATCAATTCAATATATTTTTGTTTATACTATGCGATTATAGACACAGGTACCGGGTATGCTACCTCAGGCACTTGCTGGCCATATTACTGCTCTATATACCATCTACTGTTTATGTATGCATCCTGATTGATGCGTTTTTACATATACCTTGATGCTATTATGAACATATCTTGTGAAAAATAGATGTACATGTATGTATATATATATATATGAATTTATCCTTTATCATATATTTTTATGAATTAAATTCAATACTTTTCTACCTCTACCTTCGCACTCCAGCCGCTTCATTTAAAGTCTCAATTTCCCTTTTAAATTAAAAAAATAAATAAAAGGTATGGAAATGATGTTCCAGCATTTGACAATATAGTTAGAAGGGCCCTGCTCAAAAGAGCTTACAATCTACAAGGGTAGACACTAAAAATGACACACATTAACCGATTGCTGGCCGCTGCACGACTATGTACATTGGCAGAATGGCACAACTGCGCAAATGGGCATACCCGTACATCCCTTCGTCATCGCAGACTAGCGGGCACATGCTGCCGGCGCTGCGGGAGCGTGCCGCGGGCCCCACAGACTCAATGTCCACCGGTGGCCTGCGATCGTGATACGGAGAGGCAGAACGGAGAGATGTAAACAACGCAGTTCTGCCTAGTGACATGACAGGGATCTACTGCTCCCAATGCCATAAATCTATCCCCTATTTTGTAGACGCTATACCTTTTGTGCAAACCAAATAATATACACTTACTGTGATTTTTTTTACCAAAAATATATAGAAGAATACCCATCGGTCCAAACTGAGGAAGAAATTTTTTTTTTTAATATACTTTTTGGGGATATTTATTATAGTAAAAAATTGTTTATTTTTCAAAATTGTCAGTCTTTTTTTGTTTATAGCGCAAAAAATTAAAACCGCAGAGGTGATCAAATACTACCAAAAGAAAGCTCTATTTGTGGGAAAAAAGAACGTCAATTTTGTTTGTGTACATCGTCGCATGACCACGCTATTGTCAGTTAAAGTGACACAGTGCCGTATCGCAAAAAATGCTCTTGTCATTAAAGTGATGTTGCACATTTTAACCTGTTGCCGTATGGCTGTGGCTCTTGTGGCAGGCCGCCGTCATATGATTGCGCTAACTTTGCGGCCATTAGGGGGCGTGCACGCCGCGTCGCTGGGGACCCGATGTGCGTGCCCGGTGGCCGCGATAGTTGCTAAAACCACAGTTGAGTTTTAGGGTTAATTGTTCTAAATTCTGGTCTCAGTACTAGTTTGGCTGAATTGCAGTGTGTTCTGCTTGGCTAGAGGTGTCGTGTTACCTCTGGCAAGCATAGGAACGCAGTTCAGTTGGACGCATTGGATGCTAATCTTTCTCGGAACCAACCAGTGAGTGGATTGTCTCGCTGTGCATTCTGGGAGCGGGTACTTAAGGGACTGAGGTCACGTGCTTCTGGGTTCCGGTCCAGAAGATCGCTTCATCTTTTTGGTCCTTGTCCTCCTGACCAGCCCTCAGGGGCCCTCATGGCCTGGGGTGCGGATCCATCCATTTCCAAGTCTCTGGGCTGGCTAGCCCAAGGCACAGTAACTGGAAGGAGAATTCTAAGGGGGTCCGGTGCCGTCTTGGTTTTGGAGAGGCCCAGCAACTGAGAATGCAACCAGGGGAGGACTCTTCAGAAGAGGGCCATGCACAAGGCTGGCTGCTCGGAAAGAGCCTGGAAGCTAAGTTGAAAGGACACCAGGTGAATCCACACTCGTACGGTATCGCTGCACCGGCTGCAAGATTCTGGTACCGTATGAGGGTTCTCTAAGTTTGTTCTTTACACTTCTGGGGACATCGAGGCCCTCGGCATGCTTTGCAGAGGATGTGAGGGACTGGTCACAAGTCCCTGGCCATTTGTTCGCTGCAAAAGATGTGGAGACTACTTGTTCAAGGTGGAACAGCTTACCGAGCCGCCTCGGACCTACCGCATGGACTGGGCCACGGGTGTAGCCACCGAGGAGTCTGTCGTTTGTGCTCCAGTGGTGAGGCCTACAGTTTCTACATCGTCTGCTGCAGCCAGTGTCCCATAAAGAGACATTGCCACTACCCTTGCTAGAGAAGCTACCCCAGAAGTTATGGACACAGCTTCGTCCATCACTACCACCACTACTATGCCTGCTCTGGAGAAAGTGGAGCGTGCAAAGACCTCCCGCGGCCGCAGCGGGAGACCATCCCCAAGTCAGGTCGGACCAAATCGGTGGAAGAGGATAGCTCCGGGGAAGCCTGACAAAATAGTGAGTAGAACTGTGACAAATTATTTGCCGGCGGAAGAATTGCGGGACTCGGACTTAGACTCCAATTCCGATGCTGGAGATGATGATTTCTTTGAACCCCGGTTACCGTAAATGTGACTTTGCCAAAACCCGTAAACCTGCCAATACTTAAGAGAGACTCTGCTGCTTTGGTGCATAAGTCTCCCAATTCATGCATACCCCCCGGGGATGGAACTGCCCGAGCTTTACCCAGACTTGCAAGGTCTCAGAGACTGTTGAATAAATGGGTAGCAACGGAGTACGGATTAGAGTTTCCATATGTGCCCAAAGACATTATGGATGTGATTGAGGAAAACCATGAGGAGTGGTACGCAGAGGATGTCTGGAACTATCTTAAGGTTCCAAAACCACTTTGCCAGAAAGCTTTCTGTCCAGAAATGTATGAGCGCTTTGTGTGTTGTCTGCAGCACTGGAGCTATGGTCGGCATATCGATGCGGACAAAGACGTTATTTGCAGGCCAGACAAAGATAGTGCAGTTTACTTTATCACAACTGTGGATGCAAAAGGAATAGACTTGACCCTGCCGGATCCAAGGTTCTATTGGTGAACGTTACCAGAACTGTGTGTTTTTCTGTTTTTTGGAACCAAGAAGAGTTTCCGTTTTGTTTTCTTGAAAGTTACAAGGACTGCGGGGTAGATAGATAGGGTCAGCTCTTGAGAAGCACTGTGTCAACACTACCTAATGGGTCGCAGTACTTGCTTTTAGGAAAAAGAACTTGCACTTCAGTGACTCTGACCACTAGGTGGCGTGGGTCGGCACAAAAATGTTTGGTTTTATTGCTTACTGCAAAGAAAAAGAAAAGTTTTAAAAGTTTGGGGAAGAGGGTCTCATTGAGAATGGGATGAGATCCTGCTTTCCAAACGAAAAAAAGTTTTAGAGTGTATTCTGTGTTTGTGTGTTTCTTTTTCAGGATTCACCGAGATCGTCTATCAAAGCTGCCGGAGAGTGGGTGGTGTAGATAGGCAGGAATCGGGTGGTGTATGTGTATTTTACTCATGTCAATGATTTTATATACTGCAATGTTTAAATGTGTTTTGTATTTCTTTCCCTTTCCCATTCCAAACCCTGAAGTTCAGGCACTCAAATTTTTCTAGATTAGAAGTTTTTTCTTAGCCAGACGATGTGGACATCGTCTAAATCACCAGGGGAAGTATGTAGCGCCGTGCTCCAAATGAGCATGCGCTATATTTTTTTAAATTTAAAGTTGCTAAAACCACAGTTTAGTTTTAGGGTTAATTGTTCTAAATTCTGGTCTCAGTACTAGTTTGTCAAGAATTATTCGGCCTTTTCCCAAATAGAAAAAGAGAAGAAAGATGGACTTTATAGGCACTTCTCGCTAGTATCCACCCATATGTACACCACATATGTGTATTTTCCCCTCCAACCTAGCGCGATGGACCCCATGCCTTTTACATTAATTTGAGGTCTGACACCCCGCAGCCACAAGTGCGGCAAGGTTATGCAGCCTCCCAAGCCGCAAGCACCTCTTTTTTGTGCTCCCCCGGTCCCCCGCTGTCATCGGGGACCCTTTGGGTGCACATCTGCGGCGCTATGCGGCTAGGATGACGTTGCTATGCAACGTCCTCCGCTACGCCATCCACGCCGGGTGGAGCGCGACGCAAAAGTGTGATGCGCGCGCACCCCCGGCCCTCCCGATGACGTATCGGCTGGTTCGGATAGACGTCGGACGTGCTCTGACGTCATCCGAACGGGACATAAGAAGCGGTCGTTCGGCTGCCACTTCTCACAGATGCCCTGTGAGAGCGGCAGTCGTATCCCTGCCAGGCAGCCGCAGTACCTTCCTGCTGGACGTACGTTTTCACTCCTCAAACTCTGCAAGGTATAGTGCCCTCAGCCTTATTTGATGCCTTTGAAGATGTCTCAGGGGTTCCACCAGTGTAAGGGGGGCCAACATTAGCCTTGTCTTTCAATATCATTAAAATGATTCTTAAGTATATTTGCTAATTATTTCATCTATACCAAGACGTGGCCTTTAGGATATTTATATATATATTTTTTCCCCTATGGTTATATCACCAGGCCCTTCCTCTATGCAGGCTATGGGTGTAATGATAACATTTATTTTAACATTAATTAATGATAACATTATTAATTAGAGAACATATAAGTACCCTTCTCCTCTATATATATATCCCCTCAGTGTGGACCTTTCCATCTGGGTATCAAGCTCCGGGTCTCCAGCAGAGCGAAGTGTTAAGTTACCCATTATACCTTCCATCTATATCCACCCTAGTAAGTACTTTGTAGTACATGTAGAGAGTTTACTCTCTAGTGAACTTTTAAGATATGATGTTACAATCTATTAACTTCTCGTTTATTATCATTTTCTTTTTCGTCCTTTCCCACCCCTTCTTCTTACTATTAGTCACCCGTTATGTCCCCATAACCTTTTCCCCGCACAGCAGTGCCCATCCTCTAGGGTCTCACCGTCGGTGACTATACCCAATAGAGGTGGTGACGCTGCTCGTTGGTGGCCTATGGTGTCTCTATCTCCTTTTCCCCTCTTCCCCCAGGGGGGTCTATTTGAAACCATCTTGAGGGTCCACCGGCGCAAGCGAGTGGAGAGACTTGCGGTCAGGGCTCTGCATCAGTAGGTGAGCCTCATCTTTATCCATGCAAATATGTATACCAAACAAAATGTAAATGCATGATACAAATGTGTAAAAGTCGCATTAAGTAACACATTGTTTTCTCTAAACCAGAACATAAGCTCCTGAGGAAGCGACCTAGCAGTCGCGAAACATGTCGAGCACAAGTTTCTTCTTCTTTTAATCGGTGGGACCGACGACCAACCCCTTTTAGGGCAAGTCCACATTCCAGTGGGAGGATCATATGGTGTCAATACTACATACACACCGACCCCACGTCTAGCGAATCATTGTGTGGTACTGTAATACCCATAGGGGCAGTCTCTCGGATTTCTCACCCTTCTTTTAGCTCCAAATATTGTTTTTTTTGTCAATATTGGTGTTATTTATATATTGTATGTTTCTTTGTTTAATTATATATGTTATTCAATAAATTTTGTAACAACAAATATTTTTCAAAACAAGTGCCTATAAAGTCCATCTTTCTTCTCTTTTTCTATTTGGGAAAAGGCCGAATAATTCTTGACAATATGTAGGATGTGGCACTCACATATATGATAGGTGATGTAGATTGCCACCTTGGGACGCAGCAATCTTTTTTCTTGATCTCAGTACTAGTTTGGCTGGATTGCAGTGTGTTCTGCTTGGCCATAGGTGTCGGTGTCACTAAGCTAAGTTGAAAGGACACCAGGTGAATCCACACTCGTACGGTATCGCTGGACCGGCTGCAAGATTCTGGTACCCTATGAGGGTTCTCTAAGTTCGTTTATCCTTCAGTTACAACCAAGTCTGTGGCAGAGACTTTTCACTTACAGGTTCTACAATCAAGTCTGTTTATAGTGAGAGACTTTCAGTTCCAAGCAGTTCCAAGAGTGCCTGAACTTCCTACCCATACCCTCTATTCCTTCATTAAGAGACTGTGTTTATCTGACGTTTTGCAAATAAAAATCCCTAAAGTGGATCCAGTGTCAGTTTCTGCAGTTCTTTGGGCCATCTACCTCGGGGAAACCCCTAGACGCATATGAGGTCAAGAAGGTAACGGTAAGCCCAAAAATAACCAGCAGCTCCTTCGGGGGTCAGCGCTACATTAACATTAGCAGTTGTAAGTCTAACATGGAGATTAAAGCCCGTACACACGATCAGACTTTTTGACAACCAACATGCAAATTAGCTGTTTTGGACCAACATCCGACCGTGTGTACGCTCCATCGTACCAACTTTTTCCAGGTTTCATTTGACTTTTGTTGGCTGTGCGAACGGACCAACTTTCTGCCAACAAATGTCCGATGGACCAAAGACCGACCGTGTGTACACAAAACTAACAGACTTTTGTCCAAAGTACAAACACGCATGTTCAGAACCAATGCAAAAGATCAGACAACAATATAGAAGTTGACCAAAGGTGGCGCTGGAGTATTCGAACGTCCTCTTTTGAAGTGTCGTCAGTACGTTAAAACGTCACTACGTTCGTGTTGGTTGCCTAAAAAGTCAGACCGTGTGTATGCAATACCAACTTGGGGCCAACACCCTTTGGACAAAAATCCACGGGAAAGTTGGTCCACGGTCCGATCGTGTGTATGAGGCTTTAGAAGTAACTAGAACAAGATAAAGGTCTGCTGAGGCTCACAAACAATGAACACATGGTCAGACTGGACAAAGACACAATTTGGAAATCATGCCCACAAAAACACACGTTTGAGGGCCTTAATGCAAAACTATACCAGCAAACAATGGCGTCCCTAGGGGGGGCAGAGGGGGCCCTGACCCCCCAAAATTATGCTGTGCCCCACCATGTGCCCCCCCCCCCCAAAAAAAAAAACAAAAAAAAACATTTTTTTTTTTTTCTTTTTACAAAAAGGCAATGTCTTTTTATTTGCATTCATAGCGAATGCACCACATCTTACTCAGGCCACCACTGGAGTAACACAGTCTCTATTGAGAGGAGGAGTATTCTTCTAGCCTGGACGCGTGGATAAGTGTGTGCACTGCAGTACACTGTAATCACTGATCTGCATTATCTCCATCCATTCTCTCCCCCATCTGTCCCCCTCCCCCTCTCCTGTTCTTTCAAGACCTTCACAACTTACTTTCACTTTCAGTTAGGCAGGTAATAGACTGCAAATTTCTTTCCTGCATCCATGGAGTGCAGGAAGAAACTTGCATGATTCCCCCAACACAGACAGTTGTGACAGGGGAATATCCTTCCTGCCCAGCAATTGTATTCTCCCAACAAACAGTCATTATCACTAGTGGCTATAGCAACCACTAGTGATAATCATAAGAGTATCTGGCAGGCTGGTTGTTCCCTATTTGATCGATCAACTTGGTACATTCAGCCTGCTCATTAATGGTTCAAACCTCAGCCAGTTCCTACTGAACCAGCTGAGATTTAAACTGCCTATGACTGGTCTTAGCACTTAGGCAGCCCATACATTGATCACTTTTTTCATTTAACTAGAAGTTGCATGAAAAAAAAAAAGAAATGATCCAATTCTCCCATCTACACATTATAGGTGGATGGGGAAATCCTCCCAGTGTGGACCAGTGGTGGAAATACCAGGGTTGCTGTCCTGTCCCGGCTATTCACAGCGCTGGTCTCTGTCTCCATGGCAGCGGCGGCACATTGGAACCCAGTGCTGGTTACTTTATGGGGCTGATGTACAGGAGGGCCAGCACAATTTGTTGTTAGAGATTAGCTGGGCATGTTCAAAATTCCACATGCCGAGCCTACCAGGAAGCCCACACTGCACAGCGCTAATCACAGGCAGTGAGACATTTCCCGGTCCGCAGCTGCACAGATCAGGAATGTCTCACTGCTTGTGATTAGCCGTGTGCAGTGTCGGCTTCCTGGTGGGATCGGGCATGTGGGATTTCAAACACACCCGATCCCATCTCTAATGGTTGTATAGTAGACAGTTGACCTCCCTGCAGGTTGCTTAGCAGCAATGCAGCCTTCCCTGACATGCTGATCGTTATGCAATCCAGGTGATGCTCCTAGTCAAATCCTAGTGTTAAATATCATAGTGATTTTATTGATCAAAGCCCACACCTTACAGGCATAGAGCCCACATGGCTGCTGAACATAAGGTGGATGTGGTTGTACTGTTGATGCTAATAAATACTGTGTTTATTATATCTGACTGGGAGCATCACCTGGATCACATCCCGATCATCATGTCAACAGATAAGGTTATACAACATTACTGCTGCTAGGTGACAAGCTGGGGGCTCGGCTCTCTACAACCAATGGTGCCAGCCTTCCCCTGCATGCACCCATAATGTCACCAGCACTAGGTCCTAATAGACTGCTGCCACTGCCAAGGAGACAGATGCCAGACCAGCACTGTCAATAGCAGGGGCAGGACAGCAAGAGGAGGCTGGGGAACACCACAGTGGCAGAACACCAAGGCCCGGTGGCAAGACAACCTTTGCAACCCTGATAGTTATCCCACTGCTTTGGACCCTTATATTTTCTTGGTAGGCTGATGACATATATCTCTTGTTTTCTGCCACCCTGGGGATCGTAGTAAAATTGCATTTTATAGTTGCCCCCTACTTTTGTCCCTGTCCCCCCCATGTGCCCCCCCTAAATATGAAAACTGGAGACGCCACCAATATAAGCACTGCAAACTAAGATTCTGGCCTCTTTTTAGGCCAAACAACTGCCACAACTGCAGACCTTTATATAACCTAGCTAGGATTGCTAGCATACCTACACCCACCCAGTAAAGGACACACCTACCAGTGTAATTGATTCTGTCTCTTCATGTGTGCCTTAAGTGCTCACACCTGTTCACCAGGAACACACACTCTTTACAAATGAAAGAATGCATCGGCATATATATCTGTGCAGGGTAAACCTAAAAATAACAAATGTCCAAGACTCTGTGATACCTGGCCATGATCAGTGATACTAAAAATCAAACAATTTAACTTGCACATTGTTGGGCATATGGAGGGTACAAAACAGAAAATTACAACTTTGTGAGGGCAGCTTCACACAAATTGTTGACAAAGCGCATTCGTCATTCATCATCAGCATACAACATTAAAATATGTGCGCAGGATCACACCAGACCTATACATCCATATCTGGCCCAAAACACACAGTTATAGATTTGGTGCAAACCCACACTTGCTTGATTTCTAATGTCATTTTTTGGGTTTCCATTATGTTAAACCCGTCAAAAATGTCATCACTGGTGAAAAATAAAAACTTTAAAACTACAACAGAGGAAGAACATACAAACCTCTAGCCAGGTAGCAGCATATTTGGGATTCGAACCATCGACCCTGGTGCTGCTAAACAGAAGTGCTAACCAGTTAGCCACTGTGCTGCCACATGGAGGGAAGCTGCATCTCTGTGATGTCAAACAGTCCTAAGTCCCAAGATTCTGGTACCCTATGAGGGTTCTCTAAGTTCGTTTATCCTTCAGTTACAACCAAGTCTGTGGCAGAGACTTTTCACTTACAGGTTCTACAATCAAGTCTGTTTATAGTGAGAGACTTTCAGTTCCAAGCAGTTCCAAGAGTGCCTGAACTTCCTACCCATACCCTCTACTCCTTCATTAAGAGACTGTGTTTATCTGACGTTTTGCAAATAAAAATCCCTAAAGTGGATCCAGTGTCAGTTTCTGCAGTTCTTTGGGCCATCTACCTCGGGGAAACCCCTAGACGCATATGAGGTCAAGAAGGTAACGGTAAGCCCAAAAATAACCAGCAGCTCCTTCGGGGGTCAGCGCTACATTAACATTAGCAGTTGTAAGTCTAACATGGAGATTAAAGCCCGTACACACGATCAGACTTTTTGACAACCAACATGCAAATTAGCTGTTTTGGACCAACATCCGACCGTGTGTACGCTCCATCGTACCAACTTTTTCCAGGTTTCATTTGACTTTTGTTGGCTGTGCGAACGGACCAACTTTCTGCCAACAAATGTCCGATGGACCAAAGACCGACCGTGTGTACACAAAACTAACTAACTAGGCTGATAACTGTACTGTTGATGCTAATAAATACTGTGTTTATTATATCTGACTGGGAGCATCACCTGGATCACATCCCGATCATCATGTCAACAGATAAGGTTATACAACATTACTGCTGCTAGGTGACAAGCTGGGGGCTCGGCTCTCTACAACCAATGGTGCCAGCCTTCCCCTGCATGCACCCATAATGTCACCAGCACTAGGTCCTAATAGACTGCTGCCACTGCCAAGGAGACAGATGCCAGACCAGCACTGTCAATAGCAGGGGCAGGACAGCAAGAGGAGGCTGGGGAACACCACAGTGGCAGAACACCAAGGCCCGGTGGCAAGACAACCTTTGCAACCCTGATAGTTATCCCACTGCTTTGGACCCTTATATTTTCTTGGTAGGCTGATGACATATATCTCTTGTTTTCTGCCACCCTGGGGATCGTAGTAAAATTGCATTTTATAGTTGCCCCCCTACTTTTGTCCCTGTCCCCCCCATGTGCCCCCCCTAAATATGAAAACTGGAGACGCCACCAATATAAGCACTGCAAACTAAGATTCTGGCCTCTTTTTAGGCCAAACAACTGCCACAACTGCAGACCTTTATATAACCTAGCTAGGATTGCTAGCATACCTACACCCACCCAGTAAAGGACACACCTACCAGTGTAATTGATTCTGTCTCTTCATGTGTGCCTTAAGTGCTCACACCTGTTCACCAGGAACACACACTCTTTACAAATGAAAGAATGCATCGGCATATATATCTGTGCAGGGTAAACCTAAAAATAACAAATGTCCAAGACTCTGTGATACCTGGCCATGATCAGTGATACTAAAAATCAAACAATTTAACTTGCACATTGTTGGGCATATGGAGGGTACAAAACAGAAAATTACAACTTTGTGAGGGCAGCTTCACACAAATTGTTGACAAAGCGCATTCGTCATTCATCATCAGCATACAACATTAAAATATGTGCGCAGGATCACACCAGACCTATACATCCATATCTGGCCCAAAACACACAGTTATAGATTTGGTGCAAACCCACACTTGCTTGATTTCTAATGTCATTTTTTGGGTTTCCATTATGTTAAACCCGTCAAAAATGTCATCACTGGTGAAAAATAAAAACTTTAAAACTACAACAGAGGAAGAACATACAAACCTCTAGCCAGGTAGCAGCATATTTGGGATTCGAACCATCGACCCTGGTGCTGCTAAACAGAAGTGCTAACCAGTTAGCCACTGTGCTGCCACATGGAGGGAAGCTGCATCTCTGTGATGTCAAACAGTCCTAAGTCCCAGGAGTGCAACATGTGCTGCGTTCATATTCATAATGTATACTTTTTTATGGATCTGGAGCTGTATAATATGATATAGGCCCACACAGACAGCTGTGCACAACTCTGTAATCTGCATTCAAAACAGGAAAAATCTGTGTCCACAGTCCAGCGTATGCAGTGTAGTTAAAGCTGAACGCTTTTATTAGACTTTACATTGTACATAGTTTGTTTGGGCCAGCTAGACGTGAGGCTGCTGGATGTGCGGTATAAACTGTATGTAGCTGAGGCTACATAACGCATACTGCACTGTTTTCTGGCTTGGAGCAGAGACCTTCCTGTCTCATACCTGGAACACAGTAGAGTCTATCTGATCAGCGCCTAGCCATTCAGAGAATGCGATGTATTCAAACAATGAATACAAAGCTTCCTCTGATTGGCTGAGTCAGAGAGGCGAACTGATGATGTCACAACCTCTGACGCTGCCACCCTCTGACTCCGGGTTGGAGCCAAGACCTTCATGTCTCATACTGTTACATACCTGGTCCTGAAGCTGAATTTCTGAGAGAGCTTTCCTGGCAGCTAGCTGAGTGTCCAGTGTCCCTGAAGGTGGTAACAGGAAGCACGAAACCTAAAGTAGCAGGGATTGCCAGCTGTGCCCCAGATGAGGGTTGGTGGTATGGAGATCTCTCTGCAGGTAGACTCCAGAGGAGACGAGCACTAGGACCCAGGAGCACTGATTATGGTGCAGACTGCACATGGCTGGAAGCAGGTTGTAATGGAAAGTGCAGCAGGCAGGATCAATAGTACTAAAGGTAGGTACTGCAGAGTGGGTGGATCACAGCAGACAAGGCATAGCAGAAGGCATAGTTGGGGATGGAAGCAGAGGTCAGTAATCCTCTGGTCAGCAGATTGGATAGCATTTTGTGGTTAGGCAAGCCAGGGTCATACACAGGCCAAAGACAAGAGAAGATCCGTGAACGATACGAGGTTAGAGCTGGGAGCAAGGCAAGAGGAATCCAAGAGCAAGCCGGGTTGACAACAGGTGATCCGAAGCAGCAGAAAACACAGGAACAGGAAGCAGACAGCTGAAGATCAGTCAGCAATGTCCATGTGCCACAGTCATCCTTTTAAAGGCCTGAAGTTGCTGGGATCTGAAGTCCATTGTGTGCGCCAGCGCGCACACGTCTTCGCCTTGACAAACGCGCATTTGCAATACGTGTGTACGTATTCACGCTGGCGCGGCCATATTGAGAATTGGATAATGTGCCAGGTCTTTGAGTGACTATTCTCTGGCTAGTTCCCTGACAGTGCCCCCCCCTTATGGGCAGCCTAAAGATGCCCAAATGTGACACCTTCTCAGGGTTTCTGTTGAAGAGTTCTTGCTTTAACCTGGGGGCATGAATATTTTCCTTGGGCTCCCATGAATTTTCTTCAGGTGGGTATCCCTTCCACTTAACAAGATACTGAATATGTCTTCCTCGCTTTCTGCAGTCCAGCATTGCTTCCACCTCAAATTTGGTTTCCTCGCCAGTAGTAAATGGAGGTGGCGGTGGGTCCTCCCTTCTTGGAAAACGATCTGGAACAGCAGGTTTAAGAAGAGACATGTGGAAGACCGGTTGGATCTTGTAAGATTTGGGAAGAGAAAGCCACAGGATTGATGATTATTTTAATTCCAAATAGTCCGTTGAACCTTGGTCCCAGTTTACGAGAAGGACAGGGGAGTTTTAGATTGGCCGTAGAGAGCCGGACTCTGTCACCAACCTTGAAGCCCGTGTTCTCCCTTCTCTTTTTGTCATAGTTCATTTTATGGTCATCCTGGGCTTTTTTTTTTTTTTTGTATTGCCTTCTGCAGGGTCTGGTAGTTCGTAGAGATGGAGGTTAATCTATCTTGTCCTGTGGGCAGAGCAGTTTCTGACAGAGAATCTGGAAAAAAAGCATGGATGAAAGCCATAGGTAGCACAGTATAGGGTTTGGTTGGTGGCTTTAGTTATTAGCACTTCAGTTATCGTAGGCAAATTCAGCACAGGTTAGCAGAGATACCCAGTTGTCCTGTGGAAAGGTGGAGAAGCATCAAAGATACTGCTCTAAGGTCTGGTTGGTCCTTTCTGTCTTAACATTGCTTTGTGGGTGGTAGGCTGAGGACAAGGAGACATCAATATTTAAAACTTTGCAAAGGGTTCTCCAGAATTTGGAGGTGAACTGCACTCCTCTGTCTGACTCAATGCTTCTGGGCAGGCTGTGAAATCTCACTACTTCTTTAATAAAAGGCCTGAGCCGTGTCTGTGGCCGAAGGCGTACGCACCATAGGCACAAAATGCGACATCTTAGATAATCGATCAATGACTACAAAGATAGATGTGAATCCTTCAGCAGGAGTGAGATCAACTTGACATTTGTAGGCCTTAAGCCCCAATGTCCTGATTACCCCCATTACTTGAAACCACCCCTCCAACTCCCTTAAGAACGACTTGACCAGGTTTTTGGAGTAAATGGCCTTAATGGCCTAATTTTATTAAAAAACTCTGAAAATATATAATAAATAACAAATTATCAATAACCATTAAACTTCTGTATTTTGTGGGTCATGTAAAAAACCACATACACTGGTCACTGTGAAACAACTTTTTTAACTTTATATCTCCAGTCGGCAACCCCGGACTCGGAGGCGGTACCCAACCATCACAGTGACCTACTTTTTATCCTTCTAGGATAACCCCTGTTAACCTCGGAAGTACCCGAAAAACCTCCCATCCTCATGGATGGGTACAGCATGTACCATACATGTACCCAAATTTCTCCTCCTCCAGCGACCCAACACTGCCTTAGTAAACAACCAAACCTTACCTCCCCCACCTATCAGCAAAAATGGGAGGGTGGATGGGAATCTCTTCCTCTGCCGCTCTGAACTGACATCACTTCCCCCTTTCCACACATTAACCTCTGTGCGCTGCCCACTTTCGGCTCCTCCCCTTTCCTTAAAAGGGAAACTAACTTTTAAAGCGGCCATGCTGTGCTGGCCAGCTCCTGTCATGTAGCCCCTCCGCCTATTTCCTTTTTGTTCTTTGCTCTGGGGCTTTCTATAAAGTCCATGGACAACATTTTCCAGGGCTAATCAGGAATAGGTAACGGCCTTGACAGGCTCTGGTGTTACTTTTCTTGTTGTGAGGACACGTAATACAGGAGCCAACATAATCTTTACAGACTCAGGCCTGGCCACTAAAAAGATAGTTGAATGAGTTCAATGGTCTTGTGTATCCCAAAATGACCCGCCAATTGATGGTCATGACATGCCTTCAGGACTAGGGTCCTTGCTTCTTGTGAAACTAAAATTTTGTCAGTTTGCCAGAAAAAATTGTTTTGTTTTCTCAAAGAACAAACTTCAGTCTCCGGACACTGAGTGGAAGCTTGCTGGATGGCTGATTTTAAATCAGGTTGCAACAGCAAAAAGTTTAGTGATGATAGAATGGTACTGGAGGAAGCCACTTCAGGGGTCTCTGGAAACATTTGTGAAAGTGCATTGGCCTTGCCATTTTTTGACCCTGGCCGGTAGGTGATGTGAAAATTTAATCGGAAGGAGAACAAAGCCAGCTTGCCGAGGCCTAAGGCGTTTAGCAGTCCTGAGACATTCCAAATTCTTGTGATCGGTAAATATCATCACTGGTTGAGCTGCTCCTTCCAAAAGATATTGCCATTCTTCTAAGGCTGTTTTGATAGCCAGTAGTACCCGATCACCGACATTGTAATTTCTTTCTGCTTGACTCAGCTTCCGAGAAGAAAAAGCTACCGGATAGAACAAGTCTTTAGGCCCCATACGCTGTGACAAGATTGCCCCAGTGGTGACCTCTGAGGTGTCCACCTCCAAGATGTAAGGCAGAGCAGGGTCTTGGTGCCATAGTATTGGATCGGAGATGCAAAGAGCTTTCAGTTTATCAAAGGCTGCCTGGGCCTCCTGGGACCACTGGAATCAGGAGTGTTGACATGTGAGCTGGGTAATGAGAGCAATAATGGAGAACCCTTTAATGAATCTCCTGTAAAAGTTTGCAAACTCCACAAATCTTTGGATCCCTTTTTATCCACTGGGACAGGCCATTCCAGGATAGAAGACACCTTTTGGGGGTCCATAACGGTACCATCAGTGGATATGATCAATCCTAGGAACTGCATGGTTTGTCTCTCGAATTCGAATTTCTCTACCTTGGCATAGAGTCCATGTTTCCTGAGGGTAGACAAGACTTTCTTTATGTGCACACGGTGCATTTCGAGAGATGCAGAGAAGATGAGAATATCATTGAGATAGACTATAAGGAAGAAATTCTGTAAATATGTAATTTACAAGGTGTTGGAAAGTGGCAGAGGCATTGCAAAGTCCGAAAGGCATTGCAAGGTATTCAAAATAGTAAATTTTGGTAAATTAGTAAAAAGTAATTTTGGTTAATTTTTTGTAATCTAGCCAAGGTCTGAGTGTATGATCCTTCTTTTGAACAAAGAAGATTCTTACTCCTGCAGGGGAAGAGGATGGGCGGATAAATCCTTTTTCCAGATTGTTGATGTAGTTGTAGAGCCTTCAGCTCTATTTCTGGTAATGGGAAAATCCGACCAAAATACATTTTTGCACCTGGAAGTAGCTCTATAGAACAGTCATAGGAGCAATGAGGTGGCAAAACATCAGCTTTCTTCTAATCAAACACATCCAGGAAGTCATGATAGCTGGTAGGCACATACTGACCGATATCTGAGACTGGCTGAATAGTCAGGCAACTGGGAGAGGCCAATGAGTTCAGGAGCAAAACCCCTTTAGACCAGTCAATCTTGGGATTATGGGCCCGCAACCAGGGAATGCCCAGTATAACTGGAAACATGGGGGAGTAGAGGACAAAGAAACATAGGAACTATTGATGTCCAGAGTCAGTAATCATTAGAATTTGTTCAGTTTCTTGAGTAATGGGCCCGACTTGGGAATGGTGCCATCTGCCAGGTGAACAGTAGCGGGTATGCTGTGCAGGTGATCTTCTAGTTGAAAATAGCCTTCTTGTAGGTTCTGTACGGCTTGTATGAGGCCTGTAACTTGTTGGCACAAAGCTTCTAGCCGAGACGCACCTCTGTCGGCTTCAGACATCTTATGGCTGACTGAAACAGGAAAAATCTGTGTCCACAGATCAGCATATGCAGTGTAGCTAAAGCTGAACTTGAGTGTTTATTAGACTTTACATAGTTTGTTTGGGCCAGCTTGACGTGAGGCTGCTGGATGTGCGGTATGAACTGTATGTAGCTGAGGCTACATACAGCATACTGCACTATTTGCCGGTTTGGAGCAGAGACCTTCCTGTCTCATACCCAGAACACAGTAGAGTCTACAGTAGAGATTTGATCAGCGCCTAGCCATTCAGAGAAAGCAATGTATTCTAGCAATGAATACAAAGCTTCCTCTGAGTCAGGGAGGTGAACTGATGATATCAAAACCTCTGACTCTGCCACCCTCTGATTCCGGGTTGGAGCCAAGACCTTCATGTCTCATACTGTCATGTACCTACTACCTGGTCCTTTTTTTTTTTTTATAAATTCTTTATTTTTCATAGGTTTCATAGTACAATTAATTTCATTCACAAGTTGTATACCCAATACAATATATATTCCAATACTGCATTAAACATTTTAGTTGTACCTCTTGACCCCTATATTACCTTCTTTTCACATTTTATCCCCTCATCCCTTTAACATAACCCCAAAAAAAAAAAAAAAAAAAAAAAAAATTCCGTCGGTCTCTCGTCCCTCTTCTCTCCCCTCTCCTCCTTCCTCCTCCTATCGTCCCCTTACTTTTAGTTATTCTGATTATCCCCATATGTTGTCATAGTAAGATTTTCCATCTGTTGTATTTCTGCTATTCTAGCGAACCATTGAGTTCTATTTGGTGGGCTCTCTTTCTTCCAAAGCACCGGTATACATGCCCTTGCTGCTATTATAAGATGTTTTACTAAAGAGTTTTTAAGTTTTCCCATTGCTATGAAAAGGTCCAGCAGCAAAAACGTTGCCGGTTTATCCCCTAAGGCGATTCCTGTTATTAGTCTAGTTGTTTCCGTCACCATTTCCCAAAACTCTCTAATTTTTGAACATCCCCAAAAAATATGTATGAGTGTCCCTTCTGCTTCATGACATCTCCAACAGAGATCGGAAATTTGGGGATATATCCTATGTAATATACTCAGTGTTCTATACCATCTTGATATCATTTTGTACCCTCCTTCTTGGTATCTGCTTGCCACTGACGCTTTATGATTAAAAGTCAATATCCTATTTTTTTGTTCTTGGGAGAATGTTATTTCCAGGTCTCTTTCCCATGCCTGTAGAAAATTCAGTTCCTGGGGCCTCTCTTCTTCTGTCAGCATATTGTAAAAATATGATAATGAGTGTCTCATTAGCTCTCCCTTCCGACATATATTTTCAAATTCTGTTGGTTGTTTTATTTCTAAACTTTAATTCTACTTTTGCTCTGATGAAGGCATCTAACTGCATTATGCTAAAAAAATCTAAGTCCCCTGCCATTTCTCTCTCAATATCTTTTTTTGACATTACCTGGTTATTTTTTGAAAAATGAATAATTCTGCTATAGCCCTTTTTTCTCAATGCTCTGAATCTCGGGTCTTCAATTCCAGGTTGGAATGCCGGTGTACCTAAGATTGGGAGCATTGGACTGGGACTCTTCGATATAGATGTTTTTCTGAATTTTTTTTTAATCATCTGCCCCTATTGTTGGGTGTATTCTTACGTCTACTGGTACTTCTGCTTCTGGGATCCATACCAGTCCCTCCAATGGGATATTTGTTATTGCCTGTTCTATCTATACCCAGGGCTTCCTCTCTATCTGCCCACACCATTCCATCACCCTTGTTAGATGCTGGGCTTCCTGATATCTTATTGGGTCCAGTAACTATAGGGCCATAGTTTGAAGACCCCTTCTAAAGGTGGTAACAGGAAGCACGAAGCACAAAGTTTCAGGGATTGCCAGCTGTACCCCAGATGGGGGTTGGTGGTATGGAGATCTCTCTGCAGGTGGACACCAGAGGAGGTGAGCACTAGGACCCAGGAGTGCTGATCATGGTGCAGATTGCACATGGCTGGAAGCAGGTTGTAATGCAAAGTGCAGCAGGCAGGATCAACAGATAAGTACTGAAGGTAGGTACTGCAGGCTGGGTACAGCAGGTGAGCACCAAAGCAGATCACAGCGGACAAGGCACAGCAGAAGGCGTAGTCGGGGAAGGAAGCAGAGGTCAGTAAGCCAGGGGTCAGCAGATGTCCATGTGCCACAGTCATCCTTTTAAAGGCTTGAGGTTGCCGGGATCTGACGTCCATTGCGTGCGCCATCGTGCACACGTCTTCGCCAATCGAACGTGGGTTTGCAATACATGTATGCGTATTCGTGTGGGAGCAGCCATATTGAGAGATGCCTAATGTGCCAGGTCTGTGAGCCACTATTTTCTGGCTAGTTCCCTGACACATATCCGAAACACAGTAGAGTCTATCTGATTGGCAATCAGCCATTCTGAGAAAGCAATGTATTCTAGCAGTGATCACAAAGCTTCCTCTGATTGGCTAAGTCTGAGAGAGGGACTGATGATGTCACAACCTCTGACTCTGTCAAGCAGAGGAAGCTTTGTATTCATTGCTAAGAATGCATCTCTTTTTCTGAATGGTGAGCGCTGTTCCGGGTATGAGACGGGGTATGTCTCGGCTGGCCCCGGAACACAGAGCAGTATGTTGTATGTAGCCCCAGCTACATACAGTTTATACCGCACATCTAGCGGCCTCACATGTTAGTGAGGGACATAGTTCATTTGGACCAAGCTGGCCCAATAAACTATGTAAAGTCTAACAAAAGCTGGAGTTCAGCTTCAACTCTGTATGCATGGAAATGTTTGTGATTTGCATGTGTACAGTGCAAAAGTACTTGTTTGCTACCAGTTTTTTAGCAGTCTAATGCCACGTACACCCGATCGGAATTTCCGACAACAAATGTTCGATGTGAGCTTGTTGTCGTAAATTCTGACCGTGTGTAGGCTCCATCGGACATTTTCTGTCGGAATTTCCGACAACAAAAATTTTAGATCTGGATCTCAAATTTTCCGACAACAAAATCCGTTGTCGGAAATTCTGATCGTGTGTACACCATTCCGACGCACAAAATTCCACGCATGCTCAGAATCAAGCAGAAGAGCCACACTGGCTATTGAAATGGCTATGCTGTGTGGCAGAGCTGTGCAAATCTCAGGACTGGATGAACCGAAATACAAATTCTTTGCCAGGTAAAGCAGCTCCTATATACAGCATATGTGTTTCATCTGTGTTTAATCCTAACAGCAGTCTGCCAGTGTGTGGAAAAAAATGATTATGAATGATTTAGATGTACAGGTAGTGTGATCATTCTGAAATGAACAATCACAAATGCTCATGTTTGGCCAGTTAACTAGCCTGTAATACAGGTCTTGTGTGGTCTTATATGATTTAGGCAACCATCCCTACTCTTGAGTGTGGTTAGATTAGAGTCACCCTACTATTAAGCACTGTCAGCTGGACTGGCATGTGTATGGCTGAGAATATCAAGGGAAACATAAAAGCTGGTATTGCTGTTTAGTGATACATCTGTTTTATACACTGTATGTCACAAACACATGTAGCACCCTCTAGTTAGTGAGGTGCTAGAGTGAGGTTTTTCTCTGGTAGTGTAGGTAAATTTAGGCAGGCCTAGCTGTTTGCCAGCCCTGTTTGGTTTTATTCTGGGCTGGGAGTGGCTCAGGGTAGCAGCTGATGACTCACAGGCAGTGTCACTTCTCTGTTACCTCCCTCTTCCTTCTAGCATTTTCTAGAAGGAGAGGAGGGGAAGAGAGGTGGAGCTGCCTGTGGCATCTGAAGGAGCCCTGACCAATTCCCAGCTTGGATTGGCAGGGGCAGGCCTCCCTAAATACCTGGAGTCAGCCCAGCTGGGGAGGGGTTATCGGGTGGAAGAGATGAGTGAGAGAGTTGTGGTGGATGTTGGGGCCCACAGGGAGCTACCCAGTCTGGGGGGGGGGGTGACCATGGGCTGGGATCAGGTGCATCCAAGAGGAGAGCCGAGATCCTGGAAGGAGAGGCACATGAGAGAGCAAGTAAAGGACAGCGGGAGAGAACACTTCTTAGAGTCTCCATGGAGCCAGGGGTGTCAGTGTCCTGGTATTGAAGTCCCTTCCCTTCCGGCTCCTGAATCTGGCCCCTGGACCCAGACGGTAGGTATATCATCATTCACACTACGATCCATTCGATGACATTGTGGGTCTATATCTACCTCCTCCGGCCTCCTTGCTGGTGCTGAATCAAATCACTAGCAAGATGGCCGAGTTTGCCTCTGACAATACTCTCATCCTGGGAGATTTCAATCTAGTCCCTGACCCAGACATGGACAGACTGAAGACTGAAGTCTGAGGGACACCACCAGTGGCGGCCCGTCCATAGGGGGCGCATGGGCGCCGCCCCCCCCAAAGCCAGTCACAAAAAAAAAAATAAAAAAAAATAAAAAATGTCCCTTTTAAAAAAAAAAAAAAAAAAAATTTTTTTTTAAAAAGGTTCCTTTAAGTGCACTGTGTTCGGGGCGGGCGCCGGCCACAGTGCACTATGGGAGCGTCATGCCAATGCAATCCCGTGATTGCCGGCAAAACGCTTCATTTGCAGGTTTTTTTTATGCTTTGTGGCGCTATGCAGAGTGCCACAAGACGCTCATTGGGGCATTCTTCTGCATTGTGTCCTGATGGTGGATAGTGATTGGCTGGTCCATAGGATGTAGGGCGGTGCTTTTATCGGACCAGCCAATCACTTCCGGTTTTACGAATCACTCATCCTGGCTGCAGGTCTCTGAACAGGAGCAGAGGAGTCGACCAGTGATCGGGACAGGTAAGATTAGGAAACGTTTTAGGTGCTCTTAGACGTGCAGCAGGGGGGGAGGAGGGGAGTGCACTGAAGAGTTGAGACTTGAGAGGCACATTCCGGAGACAGTTCATCTGGGCTGCTACTGTTTAATGTGTGTCAGGTAGGGGGAGGGGCAGCCTGGCACGAGTGGATAATGCTACATGTTATGTTGTTCAGGCTGTCCTCTCCTCTCCTCTCCTCTCCTCATCTCATCTCCTCTCATCCAGCTGTATTTACATCCAGTCTGATAGCAGAGATCAGAGCTTCTCCCTGGCAGGGGGAGGTCTGATCATACTGGATGGTGACATGGTGCTGGGAGGACAGGAGATGACAGCTGGAGGGGAAGACAAGCCCTTCACTCTACACTGATCTGTGCTGGATCAGAACACTGACAGGCAGATCCACCATCCCTGATCATTAAATATCTCCATCCCATCCATCCATCCACCCACCCCATCCATCCACCCACCCCATCCATCCATCCACCCCATCCATCCATCCATCCATCCATCCACCCACTCCATCCACCACATCCACCCACCCCATCCATCCATCCATCCACCCACTCCATCCACCACATCCACCCACCCCATCCATCCACCCACTCCATCCACCCCATCCACTCACTCCATCCATCCATCCACCCACCCCATCCATCCATCCACCCCATCCATCCATCCACCCCATCCATCCACTCACCCCATCCATCCATCCACCCCATCCACCCACCCCATCCATCCATCCACCCCATCCATCCACCCACTCACCCCATCCACCGCATCCACCCACCCCATCCACTCACTCCATCCACCGCATCCACCCACCCCATCCATCCATCCACTCACCCCATCCATCCATCCACTCACCCCATCCACCGCATCCACCCACCCCATCCATCCACCCACCCCATCCATCCATCCATCCATCCATCCACTCACCCCATCCATCCATCCACCCCATCCACTCACTCCATCCACCTCATCCATCCACTCACTCCATCCATTTACTCCATCCACCGCATCCACCCACCCCATCCATCCATCCATCCACTCACCCCATCCACCGCATCCACCCACCCCATCCATCCACCCACGCCATCCACCGCATCCACCCACCGCATCCACTCACTCCATCCACCGCATCCACCCACCCCATCCATCCATCCACTCACCCCATCCACCGCATCCAGCCACCTCATCCATCCATCCACTGCATCCATCCACCTCATCCATCCATCCACCCCATCTAACTCACTCCATCCACCGCATCCACCTACTTGTCAATCCATCCCTGCACACCCCTTCTTTCCTATATGAAAGCAGCTTATTTTTTGGTATTGTCCTAAAGCTGACCATACTCTGTCCAATCCCCTTTTTCACCAGACCATACACAATACAGTCTGTGCAATCTCCTGTAGATCTGCCATCTACTAGGTAGTGCAAGAGCCTGCCCTGGGGCGGGGGTGTATGTGCGAGTGAGGGGGCCAGGTCTGTTTTGCGCCCCCCCTAAAATTTTGACCACCAGCCGCCACTGGACACCACTGCCCTGGGCTGGCTGAATGGGCTGACACCTACGGCCTGACAGATGTCTGGAGGTGGAGACACCCTCGATCTCGGGCATTTACTTGTCACTCTGCCTCCCATAGAACGTTCTCCCCCATAGACTTGATTTTTGCGGGGAGCCCAGTTCTTCCAAGGGTCACGGACATACAAATACTGCCATGGGGAATTTCAGATCATGCACCCTTGCTCCTGACACTAGACCTCTCCCTGGGCCCAGCTGTCAGATTATCGAGGCTATCCAGATTTTGGATTTCGGACACTGTGGTGGATGTTCAATTCAGGACTGAATTGAATGGATACTGGGCGGCGAACGCTGGCTCGGCGGAGGCCACAGTTGTGTGGGATGCCTTTAAAGCCACGACGAGGGGACACTATCAGACCATCATTGCCAGAACATGCAGGGAACACAGAGCAGATTTAACTAGGACTGAGGGAGAGGAGGTCAGCGCAGAGGCACTCTTTGTTCGCACCCGTGACCCCCAACACTATTCGCAACTGCAGCTCCTGACTAAGGAGGTTATCTGCCTCCGCACTTCTCTCACCCAGAAGAAAATCCCAACGGATCTTCGAGCAGGGGGAGAGGTCGGGGAGACTGCTGGCCTGGCTCTCCAGAGAACAGGCAGGGGGGATGAGCATCTCGCATATCAGGGACCCCTCAGGACAGTTGAGTCATACCCCAGATGGGATTAATCACTGTTTTGTAGAATTTTACAAATCCCTTTATACCTCTAGGTCAGACTACAGTAAGGAAGACCTGACGACATATTTGGCTGACATTGACGTACCGATCCTTACGGAAACATATCGTAACAAGCGAAGTAATCATAGTCGTAATCCCCAAGCTGGGAAAAGACCCCACCTTATGTTCATCATACTGCCCCATATTCCTGCTAAATGTGGATGCGAAAATATTGGCCAAAATCTTGGCTAATAGACTAAACTTGGTCATCACTGCCCTCGTCCACAGTGACCAAACAGGTTTCATGCCGGGAAGAGGCACAGATATTAATATTAGACGCCTTCTCACACACATAGACAGAGCGGATGGGGGGACGACTGGGGTGGTGGCCTCACTTGATGCGGAGAAGGCTTTTGACTCCGTCGAGTTGGGTTACCTATGGGAGGTGCTCTTGCGATTCGGGTTTGGTCCGGGATTCACAAACTGGCTCTGCATGTTGTATCACGGTCCCTCAGCTAGAATCCGCACTGCCTCTCGGGGAAGTTTCAGTTAGCTCAGGGCACAAGACAGGGATTCCCCCTCTCTCCGGCCTTATTTGCCCTCGCAATGGAGCCCCTGGCTATATTGCTGAGAGCAGACCCTAGGATTAAGGGACTACAGGTAGGACCAATTGAGGATTGGTCTGCATACAGAGGAAGCTGTCTCTGTATGAAGATGACGCTCTGCTCTATTCAGCAGACGCGTCGTCTTCTTTACAAACTGCACTGGAACGAATTAACCGATTCGGTCGATACACAGGGATCCGAATTAACTGGGACAAATCAGTCCTCTTCCCGCTCCACTCCTCAACCCCTCGAGTGCCACATCCGCAGTTTAAATGGGTAGAAGGCTTCACATACCTGGGGATTAAAATTAGTAGTAAAGTTCAGAACTATATGGACGACAATCTACAGCCAGTCATGACACAACTAGCGGCCAGATGTGTGGCATGGCGTTCCCTCCCCTTGACCCCAGTGGGCAGAGTCAATCTGCAAAAAAATTATCTACCTCCCCAAGTACCTGTACTTCTTCCGTAATACCCCCACACACATCCCCAGGACTTTCTTCCAGAGGTTGGAGAGCCTGCTGATATCCTTTGTCTTTGTGTAATGGGGGGGGGGGGGTCTGGCACTCCCGAACTTTCAGCTTTACTACTGGGCGACTGTCCTGGTCACGGTCCGATGGTGGTTTTCCCAGCCCAGACAAAACCCGGCGGTCACCCTGGAGGCGGCCATCCTTGGCTCGTTTGCAGCTCTAAGTAGCCTCCCGTTTGGGGGACTCAGGGCTAGCTCATCCATGACAAGCCTGATGCGAACCACAGTGAGGGTCTGGCAGGAGGCAAGGAAGATTTATGGGAAGCCCAATCACATCTCCCCACATATGCCCCTATGGGGTAATCCTATGCTCTCCCACCTAAACAGTATCCCAGACCCTTCTTTGTGGGCGAAAAAGGGAATCATCACCTTAAAACACATAGTTCATGAGGGTAGGCTTATGACTTTCCAGGAACTGAGACGAACATATGCACTTCCGATCTCTTTTCAGTTCAGATGCTGGCAGCTGAAACACGCCTTTGAGGCCCAATTCCCTGCCCCCCTGACTTTGGAATCGGACTCTATTGAGTGTCTACTGACCTCCAGAGTAATGGGCCTCTCTCGACCTTATACCTTTATCTCACAGTAGAATATGACACTAAACTAACCAAATCCTAGGGAAAATGGAGGGCGGATATCCCATCCCTGGGCGAAGAAGAGTGGTAGGAATGTCTAACCTCAAACATTCCTTCTATGATTGCCGCAAAAATACAGGTTTATACAATTCAAGTTCCTGCACAGGGCTTACTTCACCCCACAAAGGCTGGTGCGCATTTACCCTCAAAGAGACCCTAACTGTCAAAGATGTAAACAAGAGATGGGTACCTTCTGGCATATGGTCTGATCCTGTCCCAAACTCCAGCCCTACTGGATGGCAGTGGTCTCTAAGCTGAATAATGTGACCGGGTCGAATCTACGGGTTGACCCTCAAAATTTATTGCTAAGCCATTTGGAAGACATAGAGGGGGACAGGTATTGTAAATTGTGTCTAACCTTCTCATTATACTATGCCAGACGTGAGATTATGTTGAGATGGAAACTAGAAGACCCCCCTACTCTTGCCTCGTGGAGGCGATCGGTGACCTTGGTACTTCCCCTGTATAAGCTGACCTATGAAAGTAGACAATGCCCAGGGAAGTTTGATAAAATCCGGTCCTCCTGGATAGATGCCTCTGATGACCTTGACCCCCCCTCCCTCTAACTATGACTTCGATCACACCAGTTGAAACTGCCCTCATCCTGCCTAGCCACCATATACCCCCCTTCCCACCCCCCCATCCATTACCCACCCTGACTTCTCCCCCTTTTTGCTGCGCCCCCCCGCCCCACATGAATTTCAGATATCTACATAATGTATGTAAGGTTTTACTAATGCTGACATTTATGAATGTGTGTAACTGGTAGCCCCCGTACACATGGTCGGAAATTCCGACCACAAAATCCGTCGGATTTTTTCCGACGGATTTTGTCTGATGCTGGTGTTGCATACACACGGTCGGACAAAGTTGCTGGAAAATCCGATCATTCTGAACGTGGTGACGTTCGTTGCGTACGATGGAACTACGTAGAGGCTAGTAGCCAATAGCTTTGGTCTCGTAATTTGATCTGAGCATGCGTGGCACTTTGTCCGTCGGTAAAAATCTGATCGGATTTTGCTGTTGGAAAATTTGAGAGCAGGATCTCAAATTTTTTGTAAACAAGAGATGGGTATCTTCTGGCATATGGTCTGGTCCTGTCCCAAACTCCAGCCCTACTGGATGGCAGTGGTCTCTACGCTGATTAATGTGACCGGGTCGAATCAACGGGTTGACCCTCAATATTTATTGCTAAGCCATTTGGAAGACATAGAGGGGGACAGGTATTGTAAATTGTGTTTTACCTTCTCATTATGCTATGCCAGACGTGAGATTATGTTGAGATGGAAACGAGAAGACCCCCCTACTCTTGCCTCGTGGAGGCGATCAGTGACCTTGGTACTTCCCCTGTATAAGCTGACCTATGAAAGTAGACAATGCCCAGGGAAGTTTGATAAAATCCGGTCCTCCTGGATAGATGCCTCTGATGACCTTGACCCCCCCTCCCTCTAACTATGACTTAGATCACACCAGTTGAAACTGCCCTCCTCCTGCCTAGCCACCATATACCCCCCTTCCCACCCCCCCATCCATTACCCACCCTGACTTCTCCCCCTTTTTGCTGCGCCCCCCGGGCCCACATGAATTTCAGATATCTACATAATGTATGTGAGGTTTTACTAATGCTGACATGCACTTATGAATGTGTGTAACTGGTAGCCCCCGTACACATGGTCGGAAATTCCGACCACAAAATCTGTCAGATTTTTTCCGACGGATTTTGTCCGATGCTGGTGTTGCATACACACGGTCGGACAAAGTTGCCGGAAAATCCGATCATTCTGAACGTGGTGACGTTCGTTGCGTACGACGGAACTACGTAGAGGCTAGTAGCCAATAGCTTTGGTCTCGTAATTTGATCTGAGCATGCGTGGCACTTTGTCCGTCGGAAAAAATCTGATCGGATTTTGTTGTTGGAAAATTTGAGAGCAGGATCTCAAATTTTTTCCGTCGAAAATTCCGACGGAAAAAGTCTGATGGAGCCCACACACGGGCGGATTTTTCAACAACATAGTCCGATCAGACATTTTCCGTCTGAATTTCTGACCGTGTGTACGGGGCAGTACTCATGACACCTGTACTGCTGGATAACTAACTAAAGGATGACTGCCGGAAGAAGGTGGTTTCTCCTGTCTATACCTGTATACCACTGAACGTACTCTATTGTTTTGTACTGTAATGCTGATTTGTCTAATAAACTTTTCTGTTAAAAAAAAAGAGTCTCCATGGAGGACTACTGGTCGCAGCCAGGAGGGCTGTTGAGTGAGCACAATCAGGACTGGGGAGGTATGCCTGAGAGAATTGGGAGATTGCTGTTTGAGAGATGGGTGCAGAACCAGTGGACAGAGGACTGTGGAGAAGGGCAGTGGAAAGGGGTCTTTGCAGCCAGGCTTGCAACTCGGCTTGCGAACAGAAGAGTTCATAAAAATTTGCTTTGGCACGCAAACTCCACTTCAGTTCACGAACACGAGTCGGGGCCATCTTCCCTGCTATGACACGTTCATTTGAGAAGAACAGTGCAAGATGAGAGTCTTAGGAGAACCTGTCCACTCAGATTTCTGAGTGGTTTCTGCCCCCTGACTACCATGAGGGTGGGCTCACTTGATTGGGAATCATGGAAAAACAGTTCAAATGAATTCTACAACTTTATCATGCCCTCTTTTCCTGGATGCACAGTGCTGTTTTCTGGCCCCTAGATTAGTCATTTAAATTGGGGTTTGGGATTGTTTCAAACAAGGATTAAAGAGGAACTATAGTTTTTTTTAGATGTACACATGAAAGAGGTCAGCTTAAAGCGGAGTTCCCACTGTTACATTTTTTTTTTTTTAGGATCCATATCTTTTGGTTATAATGCTTATTTAGAGCACTCACGTTTGTCTGATTAATCAGCGCTCGATTGACGATTTTATAGAGGAATATATCTTATATTCCTGTTTCTTGTCAGTTTCCATAGTGCTTGTGGGCATGTGAACCACTACACACAGCAACCCCTATGGGGGCATGGCTACACACAGTTGTGTAATTGGGTGAAAGGGTGTTTTATGACAGTTTTTTCATAGAATTAGGAATCAGATTGCCATTATTATATCCGTTTTTTTTATCTATTGCCTCTTGAGTAGCAGTAGGATGACACACCCTGTGCAGGCTCTTTGTGTGCCGCTAGATGCAGACTGTCCTCATTCCCAGCCACAATGCAGCCCTTCAGCTCAACTGCATCTCTTTCAAGCATTCCAGTTTATTTCCAGACACTAAATATTACATTAGTTGCCATAGAGGTATAGCCTTAGTACAATCTTCTATAAATTCCAGTAAATATTGTTGGCTGCGTTATGTGAAATAATCCTTTGAATTTCTTGCATCATGTCTCTTGATAATGTCTAAAGCAACTAGGAATATTATTGCAAGACAAATGCTCCCAAGATAGCATTACCGGTACGGATGGCACGGTATGACCTCTAATAGCTGCATACAAAATGTACTGTTTAAACTGTAATCTACGTGGAGCAAAATATAATAAAAACCTCATCTGAGACATTCTGAATACCCTTATTATTATATTTAGTTGGCATGGTACTGGCAAGCAGAGCGATGGAGACCAGGTGCAGATTTAGTGAATAACAAGTTTCTTGGTCTTCAGCTTGCCATACACTAGAGAATCTGGTCACTGTTTGCAAAATAGTCAAACCCTCTAAAGCAGTGGTCCCCAACCTTTTTGGTACCGGGGACTGGCTGGGTGGAAGAAATTTGTGCCAAGGCCCGGTGGGGGGGGGGATTTTGCGGGCAATTTATCGGGGCAATAGCTGGTGTTCTGCTGTTGGTACTTCAATCATCACGCCACCATGGTTGGTATGGTGTCAGAATGATTGATTTACATTGTAATATAAGTGAAGTAGTTCAACTCACCATAATGCAGAATCAGTGGGAGCCCTGAGTGTGTCACTTTCCACGTCGCCTGCCACCAGATGAGGAATGCCACTTGCCACGCTTCCTGCCACCAGATGAGAAATGCCACTTGCCACGCTGCCTGCCACCAGATGAGAAATGCCACTTGCCACGCTGCCTGCCACCAGATGAGGAATGCCACTTGCCACCAGATGAGGAATGCCACTTGCCACCAGATGAGGAATGCCACTTGCCACCAGATGAGGAATGCCACTTGCCACGCTGCCTGCCACCAGATGAGGAATGCCACTTGCCACCAGATGAGGAATGCCACTTGCCACCAGATGAGGAATGCCACTTGCCACCAGATGAGGAATGCCACTTGCCACGCTGCCTGCCACCAGATGAGGAATGCCACTTGCCACGCTGCCTGCCACCAGATGAGGAATGCCACTTGCCACGCTGCCTGCCACCAGATGAGAAATGCCACTTGCCACGCTTGCCTGCCACCAGATAAGGAATGCCACTTGCCACGTCACCTGCCTGTGCCACCAGATGAGGAATGCCACTTGCCACGCTTGCCTGCCACCAGATGAGGAATGCCACTTGCCACGTCACCTGCCTGTGCCACCAGATGAGGAATGCCACTTGCCACGCTTGCCTGTGCCACCAGATGAGGAATGCCACTTGCCACGCTTGCCTGCCACCAGATGAGGAATGCCACTTGCCACACTTGCCTGCCACCAGATGAGGAATGCCACTTGCCACGTCACCTGCCTGTGCCACCAGATGAGGAATGCCACTTGCCACGCTTGCCTGTGCCACCAGATGAGGAATGCCACTTGCCACGCTTGCCTGCCACCAGATGAGGAATGCCACTTGCCATGTCACCTGCCTGTACCACCAGATGAGGAATGCCACTTGCCACATCACCTGCCTGTTCCACCAGATAAGGAATGCCACATCACCTGCCAGTGCCACCAGATGAGGCTTGTCACTGCATTGGTGACACTGGTTTAGTGGTCTTTCTTCAGTGAGGAGAGCAGAGATGCGGGGCGGGCGGTGAGAGATGATATCATCTCTCTGCTCCCCGCCGCACCTCCGACATTCTTTATGCTGTGAGGGCGGAAGAGCAGTAAAACTAGGCGGGCGGTGAGAGATGATGTCATCTCTTTGCTCCCCGCCGCACCACCGACATTCCGCACACTGAGGGCGGAAGAACGGTGATGCTAGGCGGGCGGAGAGAGATGTCATCTCCGCTCGCCTGCCCGCTTTCCTCTCTGATCCATCGGTGCCTTACAGCCCCTGCCGCGGCCCGGCTGCAAAGACGCTACGGCCCGGTAGTGGGCCGCGGCCCGGGGGTTGATGACCCCTGCTCTAAAGGACCTTTTTTAACTTAACAATGAGGTGCCAGTGTGCAGTTAATGCTTGGCAGCTCTCCATTGGTAGACAACTGGAACTGGAGAGAGTACAACTAAAGCCAGCCATAGATATAATTATATCATTTGAATCTTGGCTGGTTCAGCAGGGACCAGCTGAGATTCGAAACAATCTATGGGCAGGCTGCTTGTACCAAAGTCGATCCATTGATTGACTTGGATACAACCAGCATGTCGCATTTTTACATGTGATTATTGGCAGCATAGTCATGTTCTGAAAAAGGTCTCTTCAGTCTTTATCAACAGATTGTCTTTTTAAAATAAAAGAAGCAAGACAAAGTGGTTCAATTCTCAGTGATCTAAACACTGTGTACTTCCATCTTGGTTAGTTTACTCATTTTGTATAAGCCTGTTTCTTTGGCTGGAGTGTTCAGGACAGTTGCTGCATTTAGCATTCGCATGATGGGAGTTGAGGTCAGGCAGCTGTCCAACAATGGTCAAACTTCAAGTGATCTCCAACCCACTGACTGCCTCAGCAAAGGCAGCGTCCTTAGTATGCCGACAGATTCCTTTTAAAGTGAAATTGAAGTCCTCCTAACAAAAATTGATAGCAGGTGAGGATTTTAGCTAGTATTTGGTAAATCCTTACTGCCATTAAACTTCATTCTGTATTCTTGTAGGAAGGTGCAGTCTATTTACTTAACTGCAGGTGGCGCTCAACTGCAGCAGCAGTGCAGACGGAGAAGAAATCAGGAATGACATGGTTCCTCTATGGTTTCCTGAGTCACTTGGGCAGCGATTTGGTTGGATGCTGACAGCCCATGTGACTCTGGCAGCCATCTTGGGTCTCTATTTATGACCCTGGCTCCTGGGTTTGGTATGCATTTAGCACGTGGATAGTGTAGGGGCATGTTACCTGTTAGTCAGGGACAGTATTAACATCAGGGAAAGGTTCCAGATGAGTAGGGAAAGCATAGGGATCTGTCACTCTTCCTGGAAGCCTCCCCGCTTGGGCTCAGACCAGCCAGGCCATATAGCACCTTTCAAGATAGACACTGTCAGCTTGGCTGAAACCTGGTCCGCTTAGGGTTGCCACCTGTCCGGGATTCACCTGGATAGTCTGGGTTTTTAAACATGTGTCCGGGTCTCTGCCCGCCTGAGACCCGGGCACATTATTCAGACCTGCCAGTGGCTCCCTGTGCCTAAGCTGTGCCATATGATTTCTGCTCCTGCTGCCGTGTCAGCGGCGCGCTTCCGACCGCTTAGTGTACTGCAGACGGGACACATAGGTATAGGCGGAGCATCCATGTTGCCGGGTGCTCTCCTCTGGCTGGCTAAAGAAGGGACTTGGAGGTGGGGTTGAAGGCAGAGCCCCCGCGTTCCCTGCTGCTCTTTTGAAAAGTGTGCGGAAATCACAGTGGAAGACGAGCTTGAAAAGTATGTTTTTGTGATCGTAGTATGTTCAGGATTTCAGTGTTCTTCTCACCCCCCCCCCCCCCCCCCCCCCCCATACACTATACATACATACATACAGTCCTCACCAGTCCCCCCCCACCATACACTATCTATATATAATATATACAGTTCTGCCTCCCCCTCCCATATACAATCCATATAGTTCTCACCTTCTCATACACCCATACACCATCCATATATACAGTCCTCCCCCCCATACACCATACATATATACAGTCCTCCCCCTATACACCATCCATATATACAATCCTTCCCCCCCATACACCATCCATATATACAGTCTCCGCCCATACACCATACATACATACGTCCTCACCACTCCCCCTCCCACCATACACTATATATATATACATTTCTGCCCCCCCCCATATACCATCCATCCATATAGTTCTAGTGTTCCACTGTCATACCCTCCACACTCCTCTCCTGTACATACTGCCCTCTGTCATACCCCCCCACACTCCTCTCCTGTACATACTGCCCACTGTCATACCCTCCACACTTCTCTCCTGTATATACTTCCCCTGTTATACCCTCCACACAACTCTCTTGTGCATACTACCCACTGTCATAACCCCCCCACACTCCTCTCCTGTACATACTGCCCAATGTGATACCCTCCACACTCCTCTCCTGTACATACTACCCTCTGTCATACCCCCCCCCCCCACACTACTCTCCTGTATATACTTCCACTGTCATACCATCCACACTCCTCTCCTGTACATACTACCCACTGTTATACCCTCCACACTCCTCTCCTGTACATACTGCCCACTGTCATACTCCCCCACACTCCTCTCCTGTACCTACTACCTACTGTCATACCCTCCACACTCCTCTCCTGTATATACGTCCACTGTCATACCCTCCACACTCCTCTCCTGTATACTACCCACTGTCATACCCTCCACATTCCTTTCCTGTACATACTGTCCTCTGTCATACCCCCCACACTCCTCTGCTGTACATACTGCCCACTGTCATACCCTCCACACTCCTCTCCTCATACTGCCCTCTGTCATACCCCCCCCCCCCACACTCCTCTCCTGTACATACTTCCCACTGTCCTACCCTCCACACTCCTCTCCTGTATATACTTCCGCTGTCATGCCCTCCACGCTCCTCTCTTGTTCATACTACCCATTGTCATACCCCCCACACTCCTTTCATGTACATACTACCCTCTGTCATACCATCCACACTCCTCTCCTGTACATACTACCCACTGTCATATCCCCCACTCCTCTCCTGTAATACTGCCCACTGTCATACCTGTCATACGCTCCACATTCCTCTCCTGTACATACTGCACACTATCATACCCTCCACACTCCTCTTCTGCTCATACTACCCACTGTCATACCCTCCACACTCCTTTCCTGTACATACTACCCACTGTCATACCCTCCACACTCCTTTACTGTATATGCTTCTACTGTCATACTCTCCTCACTCCTCTCCTGAAAATACTATCAACCCTCTTCACTCATTTCCTGTGCATAATGGCTTACACTTTACACTCCTTTCCTACATGTACCATCATACGCTCCACACTCTTGTATATACTGCTGTAAATTCTGCACTCCCTTCCTGCACATATCGTAATACCCTCTGTACTTAATGAAATGGTGAACTAATGCCCCTGGTCTCCACTGCACTTACCTCTGTAATAATGGAAGTTTTATTTATTTTTTAAATGATTGTGCTGAGGTTTATACAGGTTGGTGAGACTCTTGCTTGTGGCACAGCAAAGTGAGCATATTTTATAGGTACAATAATGCTTTTGTTTTATTTAATCATGCCCTTTTAGGCCCCTCCCACTGTTAACACAATATGGCCACATCCACTGTATGCCATGGCACATTTGGGTTTGACTCCGCTACATGCTGATGTCATCCGTGAGTGTTCCCGGTTGGGCTTATTTCCGCTGGGCTTGCTTCAACTTCAATACAAGTTCTTTCAGTTGCCTCTGGACTGAGTGTAGGGCCAGATTTCCCATTAGGCACTGTAGGCATGTGCCTACATGCACCTTTCCTAGAGGGGTGCCCGTCTGCATGTATTATTTTTACAGCTGTCCTGACTCCCGAGGAGTCCCAGAAATGAAGGTCTTTCCTGCTGGGTCCCTGGCTTGGCACCTGCTGAAGCTTTCCCCTTTCTTCACTGTCCCCGGATGGTGAGAAGACTGCTCTGGTACTGGCCTCAGCTTACTCACTGTAGTCTCCAGTAACAAGGTGGATGGTCCCTTAGTGGCGTACCACCCGAACAATGACGGGGAAAAATGCAAACAGTAGCCTTATACTAACTATCTACGATATACAGAAGTAAGAAATATCAAATGTTAGCATTGTTATCCATGTCGGAGTCACCGTCTCTCCTTGTCCAAGGAAGATGCATTGGGTGCAGGAACACCTGAAAGAGAGAAATGGACAACATAGAAATACATCCTACCCCTACAATAACAGTGCAATATATACATAAGTGAGTGTTGAGTAAATATCAATTACCCTCAGCCAAGAGCAGCAAAGCAGTGTAACTACACCCTATGGCATATCTAAACATGAGTACAAATGAAACTGGGCCCCACCCCTTTCAAGGGTGACACCCCTTTTCCTTAGCACACCTAAAGAAACTTACTTAGCAATTCTTATCAATATTTGCATAATGTGAACAATGGCTCACTCAGGCTGGCACTCTCAGGCCACCTGGTGGCCAGCATATTCAGAATGGTCCTTGGGTACTTTTCCGTCCATTATTCAAATTTCAAGGTGAGAACTTGCCCTCTTTGCCACAGCTTATTCTACCTAACTAAACACCCCAGTGTCTTTGGAGACCCAAAGTCCATCAATCCTTCACTCAGGGTGGAACACCATTTCCCAGCAGTTTCCCTTCTTCATAGGGACAACTCCGGGGACATAATGCATGGCTGCAGTCAAACAGCAATTGACCATGCCATGGTGCAAGGGACCGCACTTCCTGAAAGCGAAGTCCATTCATAGATCCCCTTGCATGTGGAATCTCAGTCTGGCCACACAACAGCCGGGGACTGAGAACAGATTTCCTCATTTGTTGAAGAAACAAACACGCTGAACGTCATATCAACAGGTTACTTTTCTGAGGGGGGCACACTGGCGATTCCAGAACACTAACCAGTATGACTCAAGTGGGCACTCCTGACCTCTACCGGCAGAATATGATCCAGCAGTACAGCCAAGCAGGAATGCAACTTCCCAGGACAAAGATGGGAGTGGCTCCCAGCATAGCGTCCTGACTCCACAGAACACACATTTGTAATACACATGGTTTTGATGAATGAATACAGTTCAACAACATTCTACCAACAGTACCTGGGATCCAGTAACCAAAGTGGTTCCCCTCTTGTATTAACAGTGGTAATATGATACCGAATGTCTTTCTTATTAGGCCTGCGGAGGACAACACAATTGGGATTGATTTGACGACCATAGTTCCAGGTTTGTAGGACCGAAGTATACCTTTTAGCCATTCTGGGTGACAACTTGTTGAACTCCAAGTGTAGAGGAATTTTAAGAAAGCCTCTTTCACCCACTGTATTATTTTTTCCTGAATCTCCCCCTCCAGTTGAGCAGGTATACAGTATATGGATACAAGTAGCCATACTCCTCAGTAGGGATGAGCCGAACACCCCCCCGTTCGGCTCGCACCAGAACCCGCGAACGGACCTAAAGTCCGTGCGAGCTTTAGAACCCTATTAGTTATAATGGATGCGAACGTTCGAAATTAAAAGTGCTCATTTTAAAGGCTAATATGCATGTTGTCATAAAAAGTGTTTGGGGACCTGGGTCCTGCCCCAGGGGACATGTATCAATGCAAAATTTTTTTTTAAAAACGGCCGTTTTTTCAGGAGCAGTGATTTTAATAATGCTTAAATTGAAACAATAAAAGTGTAATATTCCTTTAAATTTCGTACCTGGGGGGTGTCTATAGTATGCCTGTAAAGGGGCGCATGTTTCCCGTCTTTAGAACTGTCTCTGCGCAAAGTGTCATTTTTGAAAGTAAAAAAGCTATTTAAAATCACTCGCGGCTAATGTTAATTCACGGCTCCCGTAACACAGAGAACAGTGATTCATTGAAACTCATTCATAAAAAAAAGTCATTGATAGAAAATAAAAAAAAATTAAAAAAATGAAAAAAAAAAAAGCGTAGGGGTCCCCCCAAATTCAATAACCAGGCCCTTCAGGTCTGGGATGGATATTAAGGGGAACCCCAGCCAAAAAAAAAAAAAAAAAAAAATGGCGTAGGGTCCCCCTCAAAATCCATACCAGACCCTTGAGGTCTGGTATGGATTTTAAGGGGAACCCTAGCCAAAAAAAATGGCGTGGGGTCCCCCTCAAAATCCATACCAGACCCTTATCCGAGCACGCAACCTGGCAGGCCGCAGGAAAAGAGGGGGGGACGAGAGCGGCCCCCCCTCTCGCCTGAACCGTACCAGGTCACATGCCCTCAACATTGGGAGGATGCTTTGGGGGTCTAAGACCCCTAAAGCACCTTGTCCCCATGTTGATGAGGACAAGGGCCTCTTCCCCACAACCCTGGCCGGTGGTTGTGGGGGTCTGCGGGCGGGGGGCTTATCGGAATCTGGAAGCCCCCTTTAACAAGGGGACACCCAGATCCCGCCCCCCCCCCCTGTGTGAAATGGTAAGGGGGTACAAAAGTACCCCTACCATTTCACCAAAAAAGTGGCAAAAATGGTAAAAATGACAGGAGACAGTCTTTGACAATTCCTTTATTAAAATCTTCTTTCTTCTTTCTTCATCCTTCGGATTCTTCATCTTCTCCTTCCTTCATCTTCTTCCATCTTCTTCTTCCATTTTCTTCTTCCTCCGATCCGCTTCTTCTTGCGCTGGTCTTCTCGTCCTTCTCGTCCGGCATCTTCTTCCGTCGGCGTCGGTGTCTTCTTGGGCCGCTCCGCGCAATGGGAGGCTCCCGCTGTGTGAGGCTCTGCTCCATCTGACAGGTCTTTTAAAACGGAGGGCACCTGGTGACCCCGCCCCCTCTGACGTCATGGGGAAAGCCATCATGGAATTCCCCATGACGTCCCTGTGCGTCAGAGGGGGCGGGGTCACCAGGTGCCCTCCATTATAAAAGACCTGTCAGACGGAGCGGAGCCTCACACAGCGGGAGCCTCCCATTGCGCGGAGCGGCCCAAGAAGAGACAGAGACACCGACGCCGACGCCGACGGAAGAAGATGCCGGACGAGAAGGACGAGAAGACCAGCGCAAGAAGAAGCGGATCGGAGGAAGAAGAAAATGGAAGAAGAAGATGGAAGAAGATGAAGGAAGGAGAAGATGAAGAAACCGAAGGATGAAGAAAGAAGATTTTAATAAAGGAATTGTCAAAGACTGTCTCCTGTCATTTTTACCATTTTTGCCACTTTTTTGGTGAAATGGTAGGGGTACTTTTGTACCCCCTTACCATTTCACACAGGGGGGGGGCCGGGATATGGGGGTCCCCTTGTTAAAGGGGGCTTCCAGATTCCGATAAGCCCCCCGCCCGCAGACCCCCACAACCACCGGCCAGGGTTGTGGGGAAGAGGCCCTTGTCCTCATCAACATGGGGACAAGGTGCTTTAGGGGTCTTAGACCCCCAAAGCATCCTCCCAATGTTGAGGGTATGTGGCCTGGTACGGTTCAGGCGAGAGGGGGGGCCGCTCTTGTCCCCCCCTCTTTTCCTGCGGCCTGCCAGGTTGCGTGCTCGGATAAGGGTCTGGTATGGATTTTGAGGGGGACCCCACGCCATTTTTTTGGCTAGGGTTCCCCTTAAAATCCATACCAGACCTCAAGGGTCTGGTATGGATTTTGAGGGGGACCCTACGCCATTTTTTTTTTGGCTGGGGTTCCCCTTAATATCCATCCCAGACCTGAAGGGCCTGGTTATTGAATTTGGGGGGACCCCTACGCTTTTTTTTTTTTTTGTTTTTTATTAATGAATGACAGCTCTCTGTGTTACAGGAGCCATCAATTCATTAGCCGCGAGTGATTTAAATAGCTTTCTTCCTGCAAAAATGACACTTTTTTGCAGGGAAAGTTCTAAGCACAGGAAACCTGCCCTCCTTCACAGGCCACCTATAGACACCCCCCAGATGTGATACTGCAATGCTGTTCTAACAGCATGCACACACATATCCCCAGAAATAAAGCACATATTGTTGTCAGCAGTCAGCAGCACACTGACACGCTGACACTGTCTGAAACATAATATGCGAGGCCGCCGGCGCGGCGGCCTCTTATACCGTGGGGCGTGTACTAAAGCCCCTGAGCTATAATTGGCTACAGGCATCCTGCCTGTAGCCAATTATGGCTCTCCTCGCTGCCGGCGCTGTGATTGGCCAAGCATGCGGGGTCACAGTGCATGCTTGGCCAATCATCAGCCAGCATTGCACTGCGCGGGCCGCAATGCATTGCGGGGCCACTCGCATCACACGAATTTGATGCGAGCGGCCCCAATAGTTCTGGGCTCGCCGAGCGAGCGAACACCCGGTGCTCGATTCGAACATGGGTTTGAATCGAACACCGGGCTCATCCTTACAGTCCTCAGCCACTTTCTTGATGACTATGCGCTGTGACTTAGACAGCCTAGGAAGTGTTTTAGGGTCTCCATACCCAGTCAAGACTTGGATATCCAGCAATGACATCGGGTTTGGTGGGTTGGTTTGGTTGGCACAATTTTAGGGACTCATCTTGCCCAGCAATCCTCCTCAAAGGATTTAGCGATACACATAGTTGGAGCTATACTGGCAGGCAGTTCAATCTTAACACTTGCAGCTAGCCCAGAAGGAATTTTATCCTCCTCCAGGTCACATAATTGCTCCTCTTCCACCTTACTTTCCAGTCCATGACAAATTGTCTGAAAACAGTTCAGAGATCCGATCGGATGGGAAATCCGAATCGAAAATAGTGGAGCACTCTTCGGCCAGGAGTAGATTACGCTTGGAGCTAGCAGCAACTGGTGCTACATAGTCTGACCTTGCTACACCCTTGTCAATCTAATGCCACCAGCAAGCGCCACCTAGTGACAGAAGAGAAAAGGTGCAGCAATCCAGAGTTAGAGGGGAATCGGTTATACCTGATAAACTAAATTGATTAGCAACCCTGTCTAAACAACAGGGTGGTACATCTATATATATATATAGATAGATAGATAGATAGATAGATAGATAGATAGATAGATAGATAGATAGATAGATAGATAGATAGATAGATAGATAGAGATATATATATATATATATATATATATCAGCGTTGCCAACCTACCAGATTGAAATTTACTGGCACGGCACCCAAAATTTACTGGCACCACCACGTTTTTACTGGCATTTCACAAAAGTTCCAAAATTACATTTTTAGGTGCAAATTTAAGTATTTAGGCTACAAACAAGTACACTAGGCAAATAGCAATGTGATTTAAGGTAGATATTAAGGTAAAAAAACATATTTGTTATTTTCGACATAATAAGGGCGCATTATCTAGTTCAATCACCTCCTGCCTCCATCACCATCGCCCCCTTCCTGCATCACCCCCTGACTCCATCCTACTCTGCCACCAACACTCCCTACCTCCATCGCCCTCTGCCACCAACATCCTCTTCCTCCATTGCCCCCTGCCACCACCCCCCTCTGTCACCATCACACCCTGCCTCCATCCTCCTCTGCCACCATCGCCCCCTGCCACCAACACCCCCTTCCTCCATCGCCCCCTGCAACCACCCCCCTCTGCCACCATCATACCCTGCCTCCATCCCCCTCCGCCACATCACACCCTGTCTCCACCCCCCCTCTGACACCACCCCCCTCTGCCACCTTCTGCTCTGCCTCCATCCCCCTATGCCAGACTGCCACCATCCCCCTCTGCCACCATCCCCCTCTGCCAGACTGCCTCCACCCCCCTCTGCCACCATCCCCCTTCTGCCAGACTGCCTCTACCCTCCTCTGCCACCATCTGCCCTGCCACCATCCCCTTCTGCCAGACTGCCTCTATCCTCCTCTGCCACCATCGCCCCCTGCCACCATCATACCCTACCTCCATCCCCCTCTGCCACCTTCTGCCCTGCGACCATCCCCCTCGGCCTCCATCCCCCTCTGCCACCTTCTGCCCTGCGACCATCCCCCTCTGCCTCCATCCCCCTCTACCAGACTGCCACCATCCCCCTCTGCCACCATCTGCCCTGCCACCACCCCCTTTGCCAGACTGCCACCATCCCCCTCTGCCAACATCTGCCCTGCCACCATCCCCCTCTTCCAGACTGCCTCCATCCCCCTCTGCCACCATCTGCCCTGCCACCATCCCCCTTCTGCCAGACTGCCTCTATCCCCCTCTGCCACCATCCCCTTCTGCCAGACTGCCTCTATCCCCCTCTGCCACCATCTGCCCTGCCACCATCCCCTTCTGACAGACTGCCTCTATCCCCCTCTGCCACCATCTGCCCTGCCACCATCCCCTTCTGCCAGACTGCCTCTATCTCCCTCTGCCACCATCTGCCTCCATCCCCCTCTGCCAGACTGCCTCCATCACCTGCTGTCACCGTCGGCTGGGCTGTGTCACTCCGTCCCCGACTCCCCCCTGGCCGGTTCCCGTGGACTCTGGATTGCCTGGCCCTTGATGCAGGTCTCCTCCATTCTGCCGCCGTGTGCTGCTTAGCCACCACCCACCAGGCTCCGACTCGAGTCCTCCTGCTGCTGCTCCAGTCCGTGACCATGTTACATACTTTTTGAATGCTGGCACGCCTGGCGGGACATGCTAATACGTCTCGCATGACGGGCGGTTGGCAACACTGATATATATATATATAATCATTTTAATATTTCTACTGTTTGTTCCATTCCAAAAGCGATTTCACAGTAAACATAATTTCTGTGTTCACTACAATTTGTGTCCATTTAGAGGGGTGTTTGCAATAACATTACTGCCAGGTGTTCCAGAGGGGCTGAGACTGTTCTTTTGGTTGAAAGGGCAGAGTACAGAACCAAACATACTCAATCGGCTCCTACGGGGGTGGCGCTACATTAGAAAAGTTAAATAACATTTCATGTTGTGTTCCACTTAAATTGGGAGTAATTAGGGTTTTTTTTTTTTTTTAGCAGAGGTTACATCTGTCTGTCTATGGGCCATCCTGATGCTCATGCATGGGCATCCACAGGTAGGGGCAAGGGAGGTCAAGTGCCCCCCCCCCCCCCCGGAATCAGGGATCGGATCTTAATTTCAGCCCAGTTGCATCTCTGTCGAGGTGCCGCACCCGGGTGCCACCGGCCAGAGGGGTGACACCATTACATAGTTACATAGTTAGGTTGAAAAAAGACACAAGTCCATCCAGTTCAACCACAAAAAAAAAAAATATATATATATATATCATACAATCCCATATACCCCATTCTATACCCACAGTTGATCCAGAGGAAGGCAAAAAAAAAACCAGCAGAGCATGCTCCAATTTTCTAAAGCAGGGGAAAAAATTCTTTCCTGATCCCCCGAGAGGCAATCGGATTTTCCCTGGATCAACTTTACCTATAAATGTCAGTACCCAGTTATATTATGTACATTTAGGAAAGTATCCAGGCCTTTCTTAAAGCAATCTACTGAGCTGGCCAGAACCACCTCTGCAGGGAGTCTATTCCACATTTTCACAGCTCTTACTGTGAAGAAACCTTTCCGTATTTGGAGATGAAATCTCTTTTCCTCTAGACGTAAAGAGTCCCCCCTTGTCTGCTGTGTTGACCGTAAAGTGAATAACTCAACACCCAGTTCACTATATGGACCACTTATATATTTATACATGTTGATCATATCCCCCCTTAATCTCCTCTTATCAAGGGTGAATAAATTCAGTTCCTCTAATCTTTCCTCATAGCTGAGCTCCTCCATGCCTCTTATCAGTTTGGTTGCCCTTCTCTGCACTTTCTCCAGTTCCCCAATATGAGAACTGGTGCCCAAAACTGAACTGCATATTCCAGATGAGGTCTTACTAATGATTTGAACAGGGGCAAAATGATATCTCTCTCTCTGGAGTCCATACCTCTCTTAATACAAGAAAGGACTTTGCTCGCTTTGGAAACCGCAGCTTGGCATTGCATGCTATTATTGAGCTTATGATTAAGGTGCTGTCAAGACCCCCCATCAGTGTAGTGTGACTTTGGGCTCTTTTCCCTGCTCAGTCCAGCAGAGAACTCGGCGGTGCTGTGACAGGAGAAAGGCGAGCTGCGGGCTATCAGAGGTTTCCCCCACTCGCCCCACCCATTCTCCTGTCAGGGAGAAGAGACGGCGGCTCTCACCAAGTTCCCCACCCAGCTTCTTGCCCGCTCCGTTCCTTCCCTATTGGCCATAACTGAGGGCCAATCAAAGGCGACTAGGAGAGGCAAGCTTCATGGGACATGTAGTCCCAAAAGATTGGCGGCCCCATTTTCCACAGGGAGGAGGCTACAGCTCGATCAAGAGAGACATTGAGAGACTGCAGCCTGGAAAAAAGCTGAGGGAGATAGTTCTACAGGACAAAGAACGAGGAGTGTGCTGGGTGGAAGCCAGAGAGAGAGCCACGCTGCCCAGCGCCACAAGAGAGAGAAAGACTGAACCACTACCAGGGTACAAACATGCTACACTACTGAACAGTGTCGCCCCCGGGGAACCCAGAGTGAACGATCGTCCAGCCGGTGTGATCACTGCTGTAGCTTTGCTGGGTCTGGTAAGAGGGCCTGTTGGCCATTATCTATTACTTATCCTAGGGATTGTACTACGTCTGCAGACTCTGACCATAATAATGTGATAATGACATTGTCAAAAAGGGGCAGTGCATGGGTGACCCTAAAATGATGCCTCCCCCCTGAAAAAAGTTCTGCGGACGCCCATGTGCTCATGGTCTATATATTCTCCATAAGTTTAAACAGAGCTAGTTCTATGTTGTTCCCTCCTAAATGGGTGATTATTGACCAGTTTTACCTTTACTGTTTAAGAAAACAACAATTTGCTCCTACATCTGATCTCTAACTACTACTGTTATTTTGGTAGACACCAGCATATTCTCAGGTTAATTTATACAGTAGAAGTTGGACCAAAGAAGATAAGGAACACAATTTCTATGGTAACCACATTCCTTGTTTCTTCGAAAGTTCAACCTTCTTTGGTTGCAAAGGGTAGCTGCTCTACTCCAGTCTTGTAAAACAGTAAATAACATATGATTATATATTTTGTCTAGTAAAGTATTCTTAAAGTTAAAGTCCAAGCAAACAAGTAAATGCTCAGATCAAACACAAATATGGGAGCTTTTTTACCTGGCAAAGTTTTTGTATTTCTCTCCATCCACTCCTGAGATTTACACAGAAATGCCAGATTATACAGCCAGACTGGTGACCTGCCTTTCTTCTTCTGCACTAAAAAACAGTCTTCAGGGAAATCAAAAACGCCCCCTTACAGTGGGGTTAAATGCTCATATATATAAAAAAATATAAAAAACAATGTGTAGCACTATCAAAGAAATATAAACAGTGGAATAATAAAACCCACAGTGAGGGAATACAAAAAATCTGATACAATAAACACAATATGTGATGATAATGAAATCTTAGCTCAGACAAACTCTGCATATAAGGTGATAATTATGTGATAATAATAAAGTCTTTGTTCCAAAAAACTTCTCAAGTGAAATCAGACATCCTTTCGTATGGAATGTTGGGATAACAGGGAATCTCTGTAGCCACAGAGTCTAGTATGTACACACGCAGGGATGTGCAGGGACCTTCCAACAAATATAAATATGGAATGGGTACGCTTACCAGTGGTGTTGGACCCACCTACCATACAGCAGTGGGTCAGTAAGGCTTAAGGTTATTCCTGTGGATGGCACGTGGAAAGCCAGAAACTGGATTCAAACAGCACGTTTCCAGTTCGAAGATAGATGGCCAGAATGATGTTCCAAAATCTTCCGAAAAAGTACTGGCATGTAATCCAAATGGTCCACAATGGCATGTGGCACCAACAATAAGGCACAAAAAGGAAAAAGGAGACAAAAGGAAAACTCCAATAGTGTAAGTCCGCCACTAATTTATTGAATGTGGGGCATAAAGATTAATACAAAAAGGGGGGTTAGCCCATATAGTACAAAGCATATAAAAAATATAAAATCAAGTAAGTCAAGATACAAGCAATGTAAGAGTCTCAAAATGAGCAAAAATCTGACGCATTTCGACCAAAAGGTCATCTACTGGGGCATCATCTGACTACCAACACTGCTATCAAATTTATACTGCTATCACTAAGGAAGAAATGGCGCCAAAATTAGCGGAAACCGGAAGTGGCCCCAGGGCTTGCTATCCAAGCCTCATCCTGGTGTGCCACATCCGGGATAATACTTGTATACACATGTACATTTAAAATAATTAAATATATACTTGGAATGATCCATCCTCAAGAATACTATTGGGGACTGTATAAACCCCTATTTGAGCCCATATAGATAGGGATGAAATAGATGGCCCTTTAGAAGATAAGGGAATACCGATATGGCCGGCCGGGAAGTAGGACACTGTTTGCGCTCCACACCTCCTATTAAAAACGGAGGGTGGAACGCACAGTCACTTCCGCCGCTCGCTATACAGCGGAACGTCACTTCCGCTGAAGTGACGTTCCGCTGCTACAGAGATTCCCTGTTATCCCAACATTCCATACGAAAGGATGTCTGATTTCACTTGAGAAGTTTTTTGGAACAAAGACTTTATTATTATCACATAATTATCACCTTATATGCAGAGTTTGTCTGAGCTAAGATTTCATTATCATCACATATTGTGTTTATTGTATCAGATTTTTTGTATTCCCTCACTGTGGGTTTTATTATTCCACTGTTTATATTTTTTTGATAGCGCTACACATTGTATATGTTTATTTGACTTTGTTCGTTAGGGTGTTGGCTGCTTTCACATACACATTCTTTGACATATTTTATTCTGTCACTATTCACAATTTGGGTTAGCGCAGTGTTTCCCCAATTTTTAAATGCTCATATATGTCTAGGGGGGAATGAAAAGTCTGCTTCCCAGGCTGATGCCACTATCCTCCACTTCCCTAGATGTGGGTGGAGCCTCCTCACCCTGCACATAGGGGTACTTCTCTTCTTGTGTACATGCTCTTCAATGCACAGGACCAGGCAGGGGTGCGGTCATGTGAAAGTCAACATTAAGTTTGAACCCCGGCTTAGAGATAAGCTGTACACTGTGTGCAGTTGTGTAACATACAGAGTTCCTCTGTGAAGTGTTCTGTCCCATGTAACTTCATACCTTCACTGCTGGACCTATGTTCTCCACCAGTTTAGCATACTTTTACCACCTCACTCCCAGTGACAGAAAGGGGTCCCCCCATAGCGCGGGCCTCATGCATGCACTTAATTAACTCTTTTTCTCTCCCGTACCATGCCAGGTTTCACGGGATCTCCGTACTGTGGGTTCAGTCCCAGTTACTTTTGGCAAAACTGATCGCTATGGAGAGAGCCAGAATACTGAACCCCTTGCTTCCAGAGGACCTTTCACCCTAGTCTGGTATCATCTCTCACTGTCTGGCTGCTATTCACTTCCCATCAGTTTATGGTTACCAATGGCAACTACTCGTCTGCTCAGTTAACCCTTTGGGATGGCCTTCCTCCTGTACCCTGTGTGTGCTTTACAGGTCTTGTTCTTCAGATACGCCACGTACCACCATGGACCCCTTTGAGTAACTTCAGACCAGGCTCAGAAACAGTTTAATAAAACTTTAGTTAGAAGTTGCAACAGTACAGTCCCTAAACTATCGTACCTTTATAGTTAGAAATCCATGATGGCAACATCCTTAATAGTTGGACTCCCTTGGGGTGGTGTTGATCGAAGGTTGCTTCGGGTTACATCCTCCACTGACCTGGGCCTTCCTCCTTTTTCCCTTGCAGTCCTGCTTTCCCAGGGCCCGGCCTTCTCATCTGATTTGAAGGCTGACAGGGTGGGGGGCAGAACCCAAAAAGCCTGGGAAACCAAAAGATCTGAACTTTAACCTTTCCATCACCTGGGCAGTCCATGCTTTTTAGCTACAACAACCCTGCATGTAGGCACCTCCTGTCTACATGCACATCTGGAGTGGACTGTTGCTCAGAATCCTCATGTCATTGCAGGGCTCTACATTTGTCTTGATTACCGCCTACATTTGGCTCTACATTTGTCTTGATTACGTCTGAGGACTTGCGACCGCCTAAGCAAAGGTGACAGGTCTTACAACCTGAAGGGAGCCTATAGGAGCAGAGGATTGGGTAAGTAAAACTGCTTTTTGCAATCCCCTAGACCTAAACAAGAATTTAACCCCTGTAGTGTTGGGGCAACTCCACTGCAAGGGGGCATTTTTATTTTTTGTTTCTGTTCAGCTTTAAGCATTTATCATAGGTCACCTCCCTGCCCCCAGCTTATGACTGGAATGTGAAGGAGCAGAAAAAGTTCACCTGTCCCCTTTCTCTGTGCTCCTTGTCATTAGATGTACTGCAGCACACCTGATTGCCTCCAATTGCTGTGCTCCGTCTCCCAGTCTGAGTGCTGCAGTGCAGAAAGCCGACGCCAGATCAAATTCAGGTACTTACACTAGCTGCTTTAAAAATATATTTGGTTATTGTTAAATGTACATGCAACTGCATAAGTTGGTGTTTTTTTATATGATGGAAGCTTCAATAACATTGTAAAACAACAACATTTTGAAAATGTTATAACCAAGCTAATGCAACAAGAACACACCATGGAGGCCCCTCACCTACTAGGCCTGTACAAAAATGATCTCCATACAGAGAAATGGGAAGGAATACTGCATGGACGAGGGGTTTACTGTAAGTTTAAAAGAGGCCATTGTGCAGAAAAGAGCCGTGCATGACATGAATAAAACATGCTCCATCCCTCTTTCAGCATCTTGCAGTGTAATTAGATGAGGAAGGAGAATAAAACCTCTGCCAGTGTTGCTAAGCAACAACTTGCTCAATAGGTTGGAGTACATCCAAGTACTCTGGTGGCCTGGCTCATACAATTATCTAATTCCACTGACACAGCAGCAGAGATATCGACTGTTTGTTGCTTTCTAGTGAAAAGGCGCAGTCAGAGGCTGCAATTTCAAAATGAACCGTTCAATCTGACCCACTAGGGTTATGAACTCCACATCTAAGGAGTTCCATCAGATCAGTAATGGTCACCCTGCTAGATTTTGACATTCTTATAACATTTTCTTTGCCTGTTCCTGCTGTTTGGAGTTAATAGTAAATACGGGCGCAGCCATTGCTGATGGGCTCGGACGTGTTCGGATTGAACCCACCAGGAAGCCGTCACTGCACACCGCCAATCATAGGCAGTGAGGCATTTCCCGCCCGGCAGCTGCACATACACTCGCTGCCTATGACTATTGCTGACTTGTTTGTAGTGGCCCAAACTCTGGAGATCTCATCTTTAGGGTGACTTTACACTGATCTGCTGCGCTTTGGTCACAGCACAGTGTACCCGCCGTTCTGTGCAGAATTCCCATAGACTTCTGTTACATCATGTGGTTTTGGTTTGTTTTCTGAAAGCGCACAAAAACCATGGGACATAATTTGAAGCCTTTGGAAAGTCGCAGCTAACCCACACGAAAACCGTGGGTACACTGCGTTGCAACTGCACTGCAGCCAAAGGACAGCAGGGGCAGCGTGAAAGCAACATAAAGCAGAAGTAAACCCATCTTTTCAAAAAACTGTTACATTCACGACACATGCCGGAGATGTAACTGTCACATTGTTTGTGCTCTCAACCAAACTCATTCCTCCCAACCGTCCCGGATTGCCAGTGAAAGTCCCGTCTGGGGAGGTCTGTCCCAGGCACCTTCATTCCGGGACAATACAATGTCCTGAAATTGCCCCCTGGGCCGATCTGATGCCCCCTAAAAATGCCGCTGCTGTCCCTCACTGCTCGGCGGTGTACTCCTGAGCGAGACTTGCTTTATTACTCACCCCCAGGCGCTGCCTGACTCACTGCCCAAACAACTGGTTGCTAGACGCAGCCCGTCTGGTATCTAGCAACCAGTGACCGCATGATGAAGAGGAGGAGAGCTGGGGCCCAGAGTGAGCTGGAGGAAGATACCTAGGACCGCTGGCTCCACTCCTGACTCTGCCCCTGATCTCGCCCCGACTCCTCTTGCCTGAAGGCTGTTCCTGCCGCTGGAAGAGAGGTAGGAGAAATGCTCCCTGCAGTGCCCAGTGGACGCTTATGGTCACCCTGCTCCCTTCCATACACTGCCCCCCTCCAGTCATGCTGTACAGTCCCCCTATACTGCCCTCCACTACCACCCTTCCTATCATTCTGCTCTCCACTATCCCCCTCCCATCATACTGCCCCCCTCCCATTATACTGCCCTCCACTAACCCCCCTCCCATCATACTGCCCTCCACTACCACCCCTCCCATTATACTGCCCTCCACTACCACCCCTCCCATCATACTGCCCTCCACTACCACCCCTCCCATCATACTGCCCTCCACTGCCCCCCTCCCATCATACTGCCCTCCACTACCACCCCTCCCATTATACTGCCCTCCACTACCCCCCTCCCACCATACTGTCCTCCACTACCACTCCTCCCATTATACTGCCCCCCCCATTATACTGCCCTCCACTAACCCCCCTCCCATCATACTGCCCTCCACTACCACCCCTCCCATTATACTGCCCTCCACTACCACCCCTCCCATCATACTGCCCTCCACTACCACCCTTCCTATCATACTGCCCTCCACTACCACCCCTCCCAATTTACTGCCCTCCACTACCCCTCCACCCCCCTCCCATCATACTGCCCTCCACTACCACCCCTCCCATTATACTGCCCTCCACTACCCCCCTCCCATCATACTGTCCTCCACTACCACCCCTCCCATCAGACTGCCCTCCATTATCCCCCCTCCCATCATACTGGCCTCACTGCCACCCCTCCCATCATACTGCCCTCCACTACCACCCCTCCCATTATTCTGCCCTCCACAACCCCCTCCCATTATACTGCCCTCCACTACCACCCCTCCCATTATACTGCCCTCCACTACCCCCCTCCCATCATACTGTCCTCCACTACCACCCCTCCCATTATACTGCCCTCCACTACCGCCTCCCATCATACTTCCCTCCACTACCCCCCTCCCATCATACTGCCCTCCATTACCCCCTCCCATCATACCGCCCTCTACTACCACCCCTCCTATTATACTGCCCTCCACTACCCCCTCCCATCCTTCTGGCCTCCACTACCACCCTCCCATTATACTGCCCTCCACTACCCCCCTCCCATCATAATGCTCTCCACTACCACCCCCCCCCTCCCATCATACTGCCCTCCACTACCACCCCCTCCCATCATACTGCCCTCCACTACCACTCCTCCCATCAGACTGCCCTCCATTATCCCCCCTCCCATCATACTGGCCTCACTGCCTCCCCTCCCATTATACTGCCCTCCACCCCATCATACTGCCCATTGTCACCCCTCCCATCATACTGCCCTCCACTGCCACCCCCTCCCATCATACTGCCCTCCACCCCATCATACTGCCCTCCACTGTCACCCCTCCCATCATATTGCCCTCCACTGCCACCCCTCCCATCATACTGCCTCCACTGCCACCTCCTCCCATCATACTGCCCTCCACCCCATCATACTGCCCTCCACTGCCACCCCTCCCATCACACTGCCCTACACCTCATCATACTGCCCTCCACTGCCACCCCTCCCACCATATTTCCCTCCACTGCCACCCCCTCCCATCAAAATCATGGTAAAAAATAATAAGAAAATAAAATAACAAAAATTAAAAACGACTGATCCCGTCTACTGCCCTACTGATTATGTCCACTGCTCTACTGACCATGTCTACTTCTCTACTGACCACATCCACTGCCCTACTGACCACGTCCACTGCTCTACTGACCATGTCCACTGCTCTACTGACCACGTCCACTGCCCTACTAACCATGTCTACTGCTCTACTGACCACATCCACTGCTCTACTGACCACATCCACTGCCCTACTGACCACGTCCACTGCTCTACTGGCCATGTCCACTGCTCTACTGACAATATCCACTACGTTACTGACCATGTCCACTGCCCTACTGACCATGTCCACTGCCCTACTGACCATGTCCACTGCCCTACTGACCACGTCCACCGCCCTACTGACCACGTACATGGCCCCACTGACCACGTTCATGGCCCTACTGACCAAGTCCACTGCTGTACTGACTGACACCATTCACAGTGCACATCGACACCACTGGCTGAACTACCAGCAAAGGTTGAACTTGCTACTGGGCCCTGGCCTTCTGCCACCATGGCAGGGCTCAAGACTGCAGGACTGCACAACATGTAAAAGGGTTTCGCTGTGGGACCAGTGGGAAGGGCTCTGGGCTCAGAGGGACCGGAGGTCAGGGGGCCCTTCATGGTTTCTTGCACCAGGGCCCTGAAGGTTCTAATTACGCCTCTGCTGCACCCTGTATATAGCTCATCTAAGAACCCTGCACCCTGTATATAGCTCATCTCAGAACCCTTCACCCTGTATATAGCTCATTTCAGAACCCTGCACTCTGTACATAGCTCATCTCAGAACCCTACACTCTGTACATAGCTCACCCCAGAACCCTGCACTCTGTACATAGCTCATCCCAGAACCCGGCACTGTATACATAGCTCATTCCAGAACCCTACACTCTGTACATAGCTCATCCCAGAACCCTGCACTGTGTAGTTATCTAATCCCAGAACCCGGCACTCTGTATATAGCTCATCCCAGAACCCTGCACTCTGTACATAGTTCATCACAGAACCCTGCACTCTGTACATAGCTCATCCCATAACCCTGCACTCTGTACATAGCTCACCCTAGATCCCTGCACTCTGTACATAGCTCATCCCAGAACCCTGCACTCTGCACATAGCTCATCCCAGAACCCTACACTCTATACATAGCTCATTCCATAACCCTGCACTCTGTACATAGCTCATCCCAGAACCCTGCACTGTGTACTTATATAATCCCAGAACCCTGCACTCTGTTCATAGCTCATCCCAGAACCCTGCACTCTGTATGTAATGCACTCCAAACCCTGCATGCTTTTATCCTTTTTTTTAATGAATGTGCTGGGGTTTGTATGTATCCATGAGACTCTTGCTTGTGGAACAATAAGAAAAGCATATTTTATAGGTACAAGGAAGCCTGAGTTTTATTTAATGATGCCCCTTAACCGCTTCCCGACCGCCTCATGCACATATACGTGTGCAGAATGGCACGGGCAGGCAAAATCACGTACCTGTACGTGATCCTTTAAATGCCTGCCCATGGGTCGCGTGCGTGCCGCCAGCGGCGCGCTCGCGACCCGGTCGGGAGCTCCGTGACCCCGGCCGCGGGACCAGCGGACCCGATCGCCGCTGGTGTCCCGCGATCGGGTCACGGAGCTGAAGAACGGGGAGAGGTATGTGTAAACAAACCTCTCCTCGCGCTTCCTACTCTGCCTGTCATTGATTGGCTGTTCCCGGTCATCGGGAAAGCCGATCAATGACGTCAGACGTCAGCCCCGCCCCCTAATGTAAAAAAACACACACACGTCACAGCCCATAACCCCTCCCCTCCCCCTAGTGGTTAACCCCTTCACTACAACTGTCATTTATACAGGGATCAATGCATTTAAATAGCATTGATTGCTGTATAAATGACAATGGTCCCAAAAATGTGTCAAAAATGTCCGATGTGTCCGCCATAATGTCGCAGTCACAATAAAAACCGCTGATCGCCGCCATTACTAGTAAAAAAAAAATATTAATAAAAATGCTATAAAATTATCCCCTATTTTGTAAACGCTATAACTTTTGCGCAAACCAATCAATAATCGCTAATTGCGATTTTTTTTTTACCAAAAATATGTAGAAGAATACGTATCGGCCGAAACTGAGGAAAAAAAATGTTTTTTTATATATTTTTTGGGGATATTTATTATAGCAAAAAGCAAAAAATATTGCATTTTTTTTCAAAATTGTCGCTCTATTTTTGTTTATAGCGCAAAAAATAAAAACCGCAGGGGCGATCAAATACCACCAAAAGAAAGCTCTATTTGTGGGAAAAAAAGGACGCCAATTTTGTTTTGGAGCCACGTCGCACGACCGCGCAATTGTCAGTTAAAGCAACGCAGTGCCGAATCGCAAAAAGGGGCCAGGTCCTTTGGCTGCCAATTGGTCCGGGGCTGAAGTGGTTAAGCTCCTTCCACTGTCAGAAATTTGACCACGCCCAAATTTGCCGCTGCGCTGATCAAGGTTACTTCCTTCCTCAAGTGTCCCTTATCGTGAAGTTCAAAAGTTGGGAGGTATGCAAATTGTCAAACCATACAAGCGCTGGTGTCATAACTGATCACATGTGCAGCATCATGGCCACGACAAGATCTCTCGGAAGTGGGAACAGGTACCTGTCAAAAACAGGTACCCGCTACCCCCCGAAAGATGCCAAATGTGGCATCAAGAGGGGGGGAGTAGTCTGATAAGCGGAGCTTCCACTTTTGGGTGGAACTCTGCTTTAAGAAGATTTGAAGATGGTAGCTTCCTTGGCTGAAAACGATAGGAGGGTTTACTTCTACTTTTCTTGCTTCACTACTTAGTAAGTCTAAACCAGGCACGGAAGTCAGGGATCCCTATAGTACTTCTCTGGCTGCATGCTTATTCTGGCTCAGTGACTCTTTAAAGTAGTAAATCATGAATATGGATGCCAAGGTGTGAGTAACATGGCCGACATAGCTGACGCATAATATTAGCGCTCTGCTGACTCTCAGCAAAAGAATATGGATGACATTACTGGAGCATGCACCTTCGAAAACAAATCTGCTCACATATTTCTGTACTGAATTCCTTGTAATAAAACACAGCTAGGTGTCCTCCTCGGCCAGATTTCTGCATAGAAAACATAGACCATAGCATTTTACATTCATTATCTCATTCCTGTTATAATTAAAGTTTTTAGTCTTGTTAGTACAATCTGGTTGGGTCCTTATTGTTGCCTTTCCTGCACAGGTATGTTTATTTTGTTGGCAGAATAGTGTATGGTGTAGTTAAAGTTCACCCACTTAGAACAGAATACCCAGCAGAGTAATGTAAAAGATTACTCTACTCATAGGGTTGCCACCTGTCTGGGATTCACCCAGACAGTTTGGATTTAGAACCATGCTTCCAGGTTTCAGACTGCCTGGAACCTGGACACATTCTTCAGACTGGACTATGGACTTCCCAGCAGGGTTGCTGGCTGCAGTTGTCTAAGCTGAGAGTGTCTGTTACACTCTCTTTCACACTGCCCAAAGCCAGCACTAACAATCCCCCCCAAACTCATACACAGACGGGAGAGGAGAGAGGGCGCGATCTGCACCTCTTACTCCCGCCCCTACACCTCTGTGTCTGCCCATACTCTATTCCCCGGCGCTGTGCCTCAGAAAAGGAAAGCGGGGGCTATAAATTTGAAGTCCAGCAGCCTCAGATACATCTGGATGAGAGGTGCTGACTGCCAAGGGGTGAGTGAGCTCACCATCCATCCCTGTCTCTGACTGAAGTCTCCCCCCTTCTCTCTCCTGCCTCTGAGAGAGTACACTAAAGTAAATCAGGGTTCTCAGAGCACCCCTTAGATCAGAGTTCCCCTTTACACCAAAGGGCATAGTGTTCCCCCTTACATCAAAGTCCTCTCGGTACATCAGAGTTCTCTGTGTTCCCCCTTAATTCAGGGTTCCCAGAGCATCTCTTATGTTAGACTCCCCAGAGTTCTCCCTTACATCAGAGTCTGCAGAGTCTCCCCTTACAGTTAAAGGGAACTCTGCGAGTTAAGATGTAAAAGGGGAACTCTGTGGACTCTGATGTAAAGGGGAACTCTTGTTATTAACTTCATATGATTAGAAATGTTATTTAATAGCAAAATATATGTATAGTTTATACTATAAAAAAATTGCTGTACGCCGCTAAAGTGTTCGGCAACCCTACCTACTCATCTAATCATAGTTTTAAGGTGTATTTGTAGGAAAATGCTTTGTGTGGACAATAAGCCCTGTGCATTGAATCATGCACAAGTAATCATAGGGGTTATATACAGTAAAGAATCTTTAGGCCTCATTTACACTGGCATGGTCAAACCTGTGTTATATGTCTCTAAATGCATATGAATGCATAAATGATTTTTTAAAAGGTGTGGCACCAGAGGTGAGGGGGGGGGGGGGGGGCAGTAAAGCAGACAAACCAGGGGTTTGTGAGCAGTATATCAAGTTAGATAATCTCATGCATATAATGTTTGTTAATGCCACAAGGACATCCTGTGTAGCATAAAGGACATATATACCAGAGCTCATGTTTTTATTTTTTGCACTTTCTTTTTGAAACCTCATGTCATTTTGTACCAATAAAATATATTTTTACATATCTAATTGATTTATTTTATATTTCTGGCTGCCTAAAAGCTCTTTGGGACCTTCTGTTTTTGGTTTTGTCTCATAATTTGGACGAGCTGCACCTTTTCCACCCATATGGATGGGCTCCTCTGTCTATGACAAGCAGAGCTTTTCCTTTTGGGTGGAGCTCCGCTTTAAATTGTGTGCTTTAGGCCTCTTTCACTCAGCTATGACTAAGCACCATATCTGATGTGAAACGCGTCAGCAGCTGTGCAGTTAGTCTGTATTGCCCTGTGATGCTTTGATATCCATTTTTTAATAAAGGCGAACTTTAGTGTGGCTATCCAGCTTTCTATTTCTTCCATTACCTCTTTCACATGGTCGGGTAGCTTTGGCTGCTGGCTTTCTGCGGCAAATCAGATGCGTCCAGGCTCAAACATCTGTCCCAAGCCGCAGCTATCCACTACATGCAAACAGCAGCAGCCTCTGTGAGCCCATCATTAGTTTGATGAACGCATAACCCTGTCATTCCAGCAGCAGTCCGCCGCAGCTACCCATCCATGTGAAAGAGGCCTTAAAGCGAATCTAAAGGAGTTATACTTGCCTTCTCTCTAACGGTCCAGGTCCCTCACTGGCGCCAGCATCTTCTTCCCGGTCAGTGTTGCCAACCGGCAGTATTTTTACTGGCAGCCAGTAAAAAACAGGCAATTTTCTCCTGCCAGTAAATGTCAGTAAAAGGAAAAAATTGCCAGTAAAAAGTATGGCTGTGATGTTCGGCCTGGTCCAGAGCCAGCCGAGACCATCCGAGTGCCTGCTACAGTGTGTTCGGGCAGCTCTGGTGGAGGCGGTGCCTAAGCGTGTCATGTGATGTCATGGTGCAAGGGAGCCAAGCAGAGCGGCCAAAGCCTCGCGTGTTGGTCTGCAGGACAGGAGCAGGGCAGGTCGGGAGCGGGACTGTCAATGCTGTTTAGACTAGAGTGGACTGAAGGGACAAAGAGTCAACTTCATGCGTGTGTGCTTTACTATTCTAATTTCTTGCCCTCCTGAGTCCTGTCCCTGAACTACTTACTATATGGAAAATAAAATGATAAATATGTTTTTTGCCCTAATATCTACCTTAAATCACATTGCTAATTGCATATTGTACGTGTTTGTAGCCTAAATACTAAATTTGCACTTAAAACTGTCATTTTGTAACTTTTGGAAGTGCCAGTAAAAACTTGGCTGTGCCAGTAAATTTTGGGTGTTGTGTCAGTAAATTTCAATCTGGTAGGTTGGCAACACAGTTTTCTAACATCTCCATTATGTCTCCTGCATGCGCAGGAGTTAGTGATCCGGGACACAGGGACCATGATGTGAATTGAGTTGCGCATGCACAGCTCTGTTTACATGCCACAGTAGACAGCAAGCAGGCAGGTAGGTATATTTTACTGTAGAAGAGACATTGCATGTCTCTTCTGCGATAATAGCTTCCTGCTCGCAGTCTGTTAAAAAATGTATTCCGTTCCATTTTAAAATGTGTTTGTTGTAAACTCCTTTTTATATCTTTAGATTGTAAGCTTCCACAAGCAGGGCCCTCCTAATCCTCCTGTATTGAACTGTATTATAACTGTACCGTCTCCCATTATTCTGTAAAGTGCTGCGCAAACTGCTGACGCTGTATAAATCCTGTATAATGATAGACATTCAATAGAAGCACATTATAACTAATTCTGCTTGTATAGTACACTTAATTAGTTAGAGCTAAGCAGCCAGACATCTCTTTACATATATGACGCCAAGACACAAATGCCACTTCTCTTTGTTTGCATTAAACTCAAACAACCTCCGTTTCCTCCTTTCCAGGAATTCCATGTATTGTTGTTAGCTATAAACACTTCAGGTTGCTAGGCCCACTCGCTCTGTGTCTGCAGGTGGGTAAAATCCCCATGGTGTGAAATAAATATGCGAAGGCTCCGTTTATAAGGATGCCAGGGAGGTTTCAGTAGAGCACAATTTAAAAAAAGGCTTTCATTTGAAATTTAGTACAAAAGCAGCGGATACTGAACATGCTGGAAAATAGCTTCGGCTAATCATGTTATTTTTACCTCTCACTGAAAACCAAGAGCAGAAAACATAGCGGCATGTCATTTTTCTTACAAAGGATAGTAAAAACATTTAGAGCCCATAATGTTGCAGTAACGCACATGTCACTGCAACTCTTGTTACATGCATTGGTGTCATTTATTCACCAATACACCTTGTGAATGGATGTGCATTGTGGTGTGCTGCCACAAATGATACATGTACCATTTTTGGTGCATTTTTGTGCTTTGGCAACCCATTCATTTTAAATTGACAGCCCTAACACAGTACATGTTAACGATAGATGTGAATGGTGCCTCAGTTTTGATGATTCGATGCTGCATCTGTCCCCTGCCACCTCTACATTGAGAACTTGCCGCTTGTAGCACCACCCTACACATTTCATCACAACGTCATCAGGAGCGGAGAACATCACGACAACATCCGCCGTTCCTGATGACATTGTGACAAAACGCATAGGGAGGAGCTACAGCGTCATTGCATCACTTCCAGTTTCGGGTCCATGGAGCACATTGCGTCCTGAACTTCCTGCTTTTGCTGTTTGACATTTAACTGCTTGCTACCCGTCGTCCATCATATGAGGGGCAGGCGGTGCGACTCTCGTTCTGGTAGGGAGTCATATGACGGCCCTCCATTTAAACAGGGATGCACGCAATCGTGCGTACGCAACCCTGTTCCTTCAGTGGCGGCGTGTCACAGAGACACCGCTCGCCACCGAGGGGGGTGAACAGCCATTGGGCATGGCTGTTTACCACGTGATCGGCCGATCACAGGTGGAACCACCCCACTTTGCACGGTGCATGCCCGCAATCTCAAGCGCGCTGTGCGTGCACGTCGGTGGCGGCGTGTTCCCGGGAACACTGCACGTCACCGACGCTGGTAAACAGCCATTGGCCAGCGGCTGTTTACCACGTGATCAGCTGTGATCCTTTCACAGCCGATCACTAAATGTCAACAAACTGTGGTAACGAGATGTTACCGGGTACTCCTCCTCACACACCGATCGTGTGTGAGAAGGAGATTGCGGTAGAATCTCATGTACACCAATCACACTGATTAACCCCCCCAAAAAAGAGGACCTGTCACCACCCATCAAAGTACCTGTCACAGTTCATCTGAGTAGATGTCAGTCCATATGAGTACCTGTCACAGTCCATTAGAGTACCCGAGTACCTGTCACAGTCCATCAGAGTACCCGAGTATCTGAGTACCTGTCACAGTTCATCTGATCTGAGTACCCAAGTACCTGTCAGTCCATATGAGTACCTGTCACAGTCCATTAGAGTACCTGTCACAGTCCATCTGAGTACCTGTCACAGTCCATCTGAGTACCCGAGTACCTGTCACAGTCCATCTGAGTACCCGAGTACCTGTCACAGTTCATCTGAGTAACCGAGTACCTGTCACAGTCCATCTGAGTACCCGAGTACCTGTCACAGTTCATCTGAGTAACCGAGTACCTGAGTACCTGTCACAGTTCATCTGAGTACCCGAGTACCTGAGTACCTGTCACAGTCCATCAGAGTACCCGAGTACCTGTCACAGCCATCTGAGTACCCGAGTACCTGTCACAGTCCATCTGAGTACCCGTCACAGTCCATATGAGTACCCGGGTACCTGTCACAGTCCAACTGAGTACCCGAGTACCTGTCACAGTTCATCTGAGTACCTGTCACAGTTCATCTGAGTACCCGAGTACCTGTCACAGTCCATCTGAGTACCAGAGTACCTGTCACAGTTCATCTGAGTACCCGAGTACCTGTCACAGTTCATCTGAGTACCCGAGTACCTGTCACAGTCCATTTGAGTACCCGTGTGCCCATCACAGTCCATCTGAGTACCCGAGTACCTGTCACAGTTCATCTGAGTAACCAAGTACCTGAGTACCTGTCACAGTCCATCTGAGTACCTGTCACAGTCCATCAGAGTACGTGAGTACCTGTCACAGTCCATCTGAGTACCCGAGTACCTGTCACAGTCCATATGAGTACCTGAGTTCCTGTCACAGTTCATCTGAGTACCCGAGTACCTGTCACAGTCCCATATGAGTACCCGAGTACCTGAGTACCTGTCACAGTCCATATGAGTACCAAGTACTTGTCACCGCCCTTCAGAGTAACCGAGTACCTGTCACCAGGCCATCAGAGTACCCGAGTACCTGTCACCAGGCCATCAGAGTACTCAAGTACCTGTCACCAGGCCATCAGAGTACCCAAGTACCTGTCACCAGGCCATCAGAGTACACGAGTACTGTCACCAGCCCATCAGAGTACCCAAGTACCTGTCACCAGGCCATCAGAGTACCCGAGTACTGTCACCAGCCCATCAGAGTACCCAAGTACCTGTCTGCAGCTTATCAAGTTACCCGAGTACCTGTCTCCAGCCCATCAGAGTACCCGAGTACCTATATGCAGCCCATGCCTCATTTTGCTTTCCAAAAAGGGGTCATTTTGTGGGTAATTCCACTGTCCTGGTGCTCAAGGACCTTCAAAAGTGTGATAGGTAGGAATGAAATGAGATGTGTAATTTATGCTCCTAGAACGCCTGAAGGTACTACTTCAATGTTGGGCCTCTTTATGTGGCCAGGCTGTGTAAAAGTCTCACACATGTGGTATCGCCATACTCGGGAAGAGTAGCAGAATGCATTTTGGGGTGTAATTTTTGCTATATATATGCTATATGTTAGAAATATCTTATAAATCGACAACTTTGTGTAAAAAAAAAATGCGTTTTCAATTTTTTTTTCCACATTTTCCAAAAACTTCTGGAAAAAAACCGTTCATGAGCCTCATAGATTATACGTTGGGGTGTTTGCTTTCCAAAATGGGGTCATTTTGTGGGCAATTCCATTGTCCTGGTGCTCCAGGACCTTCAAAGTGTAATAGGTGGTTGAGAAATGAGATGTGTCATTTATTCTCGTAGAACGCCTGAAGGTGCTACTTCAATGTTGGGCCTCTGTATGTGGCCAGGAAGTGTAAAAGTCTCACACATGTGGTGTCGCCATACTCAGGAAGAGCCACGATTGCCACCTGCCAACACGCCGCAAGACCCCATAACTCAACCCACAGCGCCATCTACATGGCAACTAATTCCCTAATACGCATAATCTCAAAAATTGCTAATGCAAAGGCCGTCTGAAACAACAACACCCCGTAAGATGAAGAACACACCCTGTGGAGCTCCTCCAACAAGGAAACCAACAATTCAAAAACACCAGCCGACATCCATCAACCCACCGGCGGCCCCATCGATATCCCTGAATCACCAACCTCACCAAAAATCCTTGGTGCTATCCCCACGACCAAACAACTTGAGAAAAAAGGCCAACCCCACCAACTTAAAACCCAGGCACAGTTACTTTCTCTACACTACATCCTATAAAGTACAAAATCAGGAACCTGTCATCACCCTCAGCCCCTGCACTACCCAGGTCAGCAACCATACCAAACCACTCCTCCCATAACTCGGAATATACTGACCAGGTCGCCTAACCCACCGACCGCCAAATTAGCGCAGCCGCCACTCCAATGCAGTTTGCCACAGCCATGCCGGACAAAGCACTGCAAGTTACGCCGATACGGGAGCCAACGAGCGAAACTTGTTCCGCTGAACACGAGAAAGAGCATCCGCTAAGGAGTTTGTACAACCCGAAACACGTGCCGCATACACAAACGTATTGCAATGCAAACAAGTCAACAACAGATTCCTCAAACGCATCACCGGCGCGCGAGGAGGCAGACACATTAATCGCCATTACAACCCACATATTTTCACAGTTAAATAGACTATACTTGTCACAGAACTGCGAACCCCAAACCTCAACCGCTAGAAGCCCCATCCTGCGGGTCCCACAGAAGATGAGGATTCCTCCCAGGCCGCACTGCCACCGAAGATGGACGTCGTTTAGGTGCAGGATCCTGAGGGTCCCCCGAGACTCTTCCAGAGGGGCTCCTAAGGCGGCGCTGCATCCTGGGAGTCACATCAGGGCTAAGCACTCTGGAGGCCTTGACATCCGAGCACGTGGCAGAATGGGGGGTGTAGTAACAGGCCCCCCTTCCCAACTCCCACCAGCAAACCACTAACCTGCGACTGCAGCTGTCCATGCCATGCACATCAGCTGCAGCCCTCAGCTGGGATAAAATGTTCTCCAAATCCCCCATGCTCAGTAGTAAGGAGCTATAGCTGACTGCAAGATTGCAGGTGGAGCTGTTCCAAGTTGTTCCTAGCTTGCTGACCTCCTACTGAATAACACTACCTCAGTACAACCCACTTTCCCTCAAGGCTCCCCCTTTCCTTGCCCCCAATCAAAATAACTTTCTTTACCCTTCAACTTGGCCCAAACTTAATTATCCCTCTTACACAAGCCCCTTTAACCCTTGTCATGCCGGCCCTTCGTCTATGGCTTTCTGTTTTTACTCCGGGCCTCTCTTTTTAGTAGTCGGTGCTACAATGATAGCCATCGTCTTCTGGGTCCCCTCTGCATTCTGACCACAGGGCGTCACTCGATCAGCACTGCCCCCCTTAATGTGTATCACTGACCCATTAGAAAATGATGTAATAAAAATGTCCTAGCAAAGCAAATAACTGGAATCTGTTCAAAATAAAACAAAAAAAAAAACATCTAAAAAAGAGAGATGAGATTCCAGAACAGATGAAAAATATGTGATAATGAAAGAACTTAAAGCTGAACTAACAAGTTTATACTTTTCTTTCCTTTAGTAGTTTCATCCCTCTCCGGCGCCAGCATGGTCTTCTGTAAACAGGTTTTTTATAGGCAACTTCATTGGCCGGTACGGGATGACATCACTCCTGCCAAGCGCAGGGGGCCGTCATTCTGGCATTCAGTGTGCATGCGCAGCTCAGTTTGCATGTCGGAGGATGCTGCAAACAGGCAGGTAAGAGTATTTTCTAGCAGATAAAACATAAAAATTTATATTCTGCAATACAAAACCTGCCTGCTTGCAACATACAACAGTGAAACTTTAGTGCTGTTTTAAGGCGGAAAGTAACTCCCAAAAGATAATTATTCCTGTGTAGGCCTTTGCCCTCATCACAATATGAAAATTCTTTATTTTTTGTGTGTAATTCTTTTTTTTTTTTACTTTTGTTTTTTGTCCAGCCCTGCCCCCCACCGCCATTCTGACTTAGGCCAGAAAGTGTCCCTGGTCCTGCAGCTTCCTGGGATACTTCCATCACATCTCCCAAGAGGCTGTAGGATCAGGCATGCAGAGTGGCTAGAGGGCAGGTTGGAGGGCGAGCCCAGCGTGTCATTGGTAGCTGGCTACCTGCACCTGGAAGAGACAGTCAACTGAAGAGGACCAAGATGGCGGCATAGGATCCTAGATATGTTCAGCATGGAAATGTTTGAGGGCTGTTCGGGCGAGTATATGTTTTAAATAGAACTCGACAATACAGATAAGAGGGGAAAAAAAGTGGGAGTTAAAGTTTAAAAAAAGTTTATAAAATGCAATCAGTTACTTGAAGGTTAAATATCAACAACAAAATCAGTTTGGAACAATACACCCACCCAGTAAACCTATTAAAAGCAATTAACCTGCAACTTACTGTAGTTTAAGATAATGACACTATCAATTTTCATGATTATGCATCAGCCCTTGAAGCCTCACAATAATCGCTCTGTGTGGATTAAATGGGGTATTGTGATTTTCACTGAAAATAAAGCCATTAGCTCATAACTGCAGATCGTTCTGCCTGTTTCAACATGATATAGCTTCAAAGCACTATAAATACAGAATGAGCAAGCATCATAATCATATGCTGTCTGATTTGTAAGCTGTGGAGGATGGGAACCAGACCAATATTAATTTTCTGAGTCAAGTTTTAAAATATAGATGTGACCTGGTAAAATGTGATATATTATATACTTTATTGATATTTAAATTGTACAGTTTTCTAAAAACCATACCAGCTGAGTACATTAGGTAGACAGGAATTTCCATGAGCTTGAGGTCATCCCACTATTTGCCGTATGCATAGGCGTGCGCACAGGTTGTGCCGGATGTGCCTGGGCATACCCTAATCACTGCATATGCATTAGCATTATCCAGGGGCAGCACCAGGTGGGTGGTTGGAGGTACCAGTGGCCAGTTTATATGCCCCCATTATAGTAAAAGCTAGGTTCAACTTTAGGAACACGTTACACCCGTATTTAGGGTGTGAGTTATATGCTCCCAATTAATTGTCTCCCACCACCAGAGCCTCCTCCCTGTGATAGCAGGTGGTGTTTGAGCTTTGGGGTGCACACCCTAATGCAATATACTGCGCACACCTATGGCGGTATGGCGTCCTAGGTAAAACTTGAGATCTTAGAGAACCAATTATTTTATTTAATCTTTGGAGGCCAGGTTTTTCACACATCTAAAGGAATTCTTGTCCTGCAATATTTCATACAGTAAACAAATGAACAATGTATGCTGAGGCTTTAAACAATAGGACCAGTGGGAACCTTTTTGTTCAGTCATAGTACCCGTTCTGTTGTGATGATACAGTGTCAGCGCGAGGAGGAAAAAAAAGCAGATTACCGGCTCTGTTAGTATCACATGATCAGCTGTCATTGGCTGACAGCTGATCACGTGGTAAGAGGTCGGGATCGACCCCTTACTCGGATCTGTGATCCAGCGAGTCTCACAGACTCGCTGATCACAGAGCGCGCCGCGCGCGCCCTTCAGGGGGCGCGCAGGCAGCTCGTGCTCGGGACGACGTCAATAGACGTCGTCCCGGCACAATAGATCCGCGCTGTAGCCGCCATTTGGCTATAGCGCGGGTCTATAGTGGTTAAGTGAAGAACCATTAGGTTTCAGGGAGCATTTAGCAAGATTAGTTTTGCCTAAGTGGTACAATAAAAAATATACCCTTTGTCTGGTATTTCTCCTGAAAAATAGCAATGCACTTCCTAATATGTACATCTGCCTAGGCATTCGTTCTCATAAATCCTCATACAGTAGTACCTTGGATTACGAGCATAATTCGTTCCAGAAGCATGCGTGTAATCCAAAGCACTCGTATATCACAGCGAGTTTCCCCATAGGAATCAATGGAAACTCAGATAATTTGTTCCAGTGTCACTGCTAGTTTATGCAGTACCGCATGTGGCCAGAGGTGGGGGGTCGCCAGAGACACTCGGAAGCGCTCGGAGACGGGAACCGAGTGTCTCCGAGCATCACCGGCGCACATGCGGTACTGCACACCCCAGAGGCTTGAATCCTGCTTGTCTTGCGAGACAACACTTGCAAATCGAGTCAGGATTTTTTTAAAAACAGCTCGTATTGCGAAACGCTTGTAAACCGTGTTACTCGCAATCTGAGGTTTTACTGTAGTTATATATCTGCAATATGAGATCTAAGGCACTGGTGTTTGTGCTTGCTAGTTTTAGGAGATCTAGAATGAAATTTGGTGATGCCACTACTGTAAGGCTGCTTGCTCACTGTTTTTCTTGATAGAGGCTCTGACATGAGGCAGCAAAACCTTGCCTCTACTAAGATGGCTGCTTCCACAAAGAGACATAGTGCAGAACAAGGCATGGTTAGTCAGCAATGGCGAAATATCAACTGCAGCGAGACCAATGGCAGTCCTAGTCCTATGCCTTTTGTTTGCCTTCTTTTGGCACAGCTTCCAGGGTTCAGTTCCTCTTTAAGCTAACCTTAAGACACAACCTTCAATTCGAACTCTGACTATATCCTAACAGCTAACCTTAACACCTTAAAGCTGAACTAAACCATCCTATCCTTTACAGCCAAGGAAGCTGCCATCTTAGCATCTGTTTGATCTGCAGGTGTCGTGGTGCTGCACCCAACCATTAGATGGCTTGACAGATCGATTGAGAGCACAAGCAAATGTGACAGTTACCACTCGTGGCATACCTTGAATGAAACAGTTTTGGGAAGCAGTTACATTTATAGATTCAGTTCCTCTTGGCACATTCACACTGTTGTGGTAAGGTGAATGGGGTCCTAATGTTAGCAAAAACGCTTGCACACTTTCCTTCGCACTAGTTCTCTGACACCTAAAGTGGAACTTTAGGCTAGGGAATTAAAATGAGTGTACAGGCAGGACCTTTAATGTAGAAGAGACATGCTTTGTCTCTTCTGCATTAAAGTTATTTACCTGCCTGTCCGCTCTTGTACAGTGAGCCGTGCACACGCAGCTCACTGTACGAATTCTGCCACACCGAATTTGACTGAACTCCAGCGCATGCACGGGAGTAATGCCATCCCCGCCAGGCCAAATACAGCAGCCGGCGATCGAGACCCAGAAGCTGCCTATCTGAAAATGTCAGCACTCAGGCGGGGAGCTCGGGGACACTGCATCGCTGGACCTGAGGTTAGTATTGTTGCACTTTAAACTGGCCATAGATGGATCGAAGTTCGATGGGTTCAGTAGGGAATAGCCAAATTTCGATCAATGTATGGCACCTATGGTTGTACAGAAGTCAATCTATCAATTGACTTCTGTACAAGCACCCTGTCAGATTTTATATAATACAAACAAATGGCCACGGCCCCCACCTACTGGCCTTTGCAGCAAGAAGCATATGGAAGGGGCGACGCATGGCAAACAAAGCCAAAGAAAACTCCCAGCCCAACTTGCTGACCAGCCAGCAACCAACTTAATTATCCTGTCTAACAGTATGCGTTAAATACAGGGGTTTAGTTTGCACACATTTGCAAATACATGCGTAAGCTGCAGAGCCACTTTACGGCACCCCAGTATTATCTGCAGTCCTAAATCTAAATTTTCAGAGCCTCCATAGTAGAAGCACATGCATTATAATGGATAGGCAGAGGGCAGGTGAGCCTAGAGGGAACCAACCCCTCCTTAAAGGCACAGGGGCGTACTGGACACCCAGCGGCTTTCCATGTGCTCATTGCTGCAAAGGCCAGTTATAGGTGGTGGCAGTGTTCATTTGTTTGTACTGTTGGAACACTGGTTAGGGGATGCACTGGACACCTTTACTGCCTCATCAGTATTCCAACAGTACAAAACAAATGGCCACTGCCCCCACCTTTAACTGGCCTTTGCAGTAAGGAGCACATGGAAGGTGGCTGGGTGTCCATTGCCCCCCTGTGCCTTCAGGCTCATCTGCCCTCTGCCTATCCATTATAAAGCATGTGCTTCTACTATAGAGGCTCTCAAAATTTAAAGTTAGGACTGCAGATAGTACTGGGGTGCAGTGAAGTGGCATGTATTTGCAAATTTGTGCAAACTAAACCCCTATTTTGAATGCATACGGTTACAGGATAATTTGGTTAGTTGCAGGCTGGTTGGTAAGTTGAGCTGGGAATTTTCTTGGGTTTTGTTTGACAGTGTAATGCTTCAGGCAGTAAAACTATGGTGGTTGGCGTGGATCACAGCTTCGGAAGTCTATGAATGCGATATTCATAACTGTTAACCTTAGATTTGACAGATATCAGGTAGGAAGACTCAGATAAGTTGGGAAATACAAATGGTTTTATTTAGAGTGATAATACACAGCCATAACGGGGAGCATCAGAGGTAACTTAACCACTTGCCGACCGGCGCACGATGATATACGTCGGCAGAATGGCACGTACAGGCAGGAGGGCGTATATATAAGTCCCTCCTTTAAGCTTGTCCGTGCCATTGGGAGCGCGCCGGGAGCGGCGCGCTCCCGCGCCGGTTGGGACCCCTGTGAGTCCGGGCGCGGTCCCCGCGGACTCGATCGCCGCGGGGACCCCCGCGATCGTCTCACGGGAAGGCTGAACGGGGAGATGCCGAGATAAACAGCATCTCCCCGTTCTGCCTAGCAACTAGTGACGCCGATCTCTGCTCCCTGTGATTGGAGCAGAGATCAGCATTCACTAGCTGACAGCCACGCCCCCCCCACAGTAAGAAACACACCCCTAGGCATACTTAACCCCTACACTGCCCCCTTGTGGTTAACCCCTTCACTGCCAGTGTCATTTATACAGGAATCAATGCATTTAAATAGCATTGATTGCTGTATAAATGACAATGGTCCCAAAAATGTGTCAAAAATGTCCGATGTGTCCGCCATAATGTCGCAGTCACAAAAAAAAAAATCGCAGATCGCCGCCATTACTAATAAAAAAAAATTATTAATAAAAATGCTATAAAACTATCCCCTATCTTGTAAACGCTATAACTTCTGCGCAAACCGATCAATAATCGCTTATTGCGTTTTTTTTTACCAAAAATATGTAGAAGAATACGTATCGGCCTAAACTGAGGAAAAAAAAATGTTTTTTTATATATTTTGGGGGGAAATTTATTATAGCAAAAAGTAAAAAATAATGCATTTTTTTCAAAATTGTCGCTCTATTTTTGTTTATAGCGCAAAAAATAAAAACCGCAGGGCGATCAAATACCACCAAAAGAAAGCTCTATTTGTGGGAAAAAAGGGACATCAATTTTGTTTGGGAGCCACATCGCACGACCGCGCAATTGTCAGTTAAAGCGACGCAGTGCCGAATCGCAAAAAGGGGCCTGGTCCTTTGGCTGCAAATTGGTCCGGCCTGAAAGTGGTTAAAGTGGATGTAAACCCCAAATTTTTTTTATTTTTTTTGTTGATGTCATAATGTAGAGAATAATATTTCCTTTGAGCCCAGTCTTGCCACAGATTTACTCGAGGCCTGAGCAATCCTCTTTTATTGTTCAGTTAGAGAAATCTTGACAAAGTCTTGAAAACTTTGTCAAAAACACCCCCTTGCTGTGAGTGACAGGTGATTTACATATCTCATGCACTAGCCTGAGACAGGTTATCATCAGATCACTGGATGTTCTACTCTGCCCAGCTCTGACTACATACATGTCCCCTAAATCACTTGTCTGTCTAAAGTCTGCTGACTGTTCACTGCATCCCATGATGAGAAACATCCAGTCAAAACACAGTAAAGCTGGGAGAGCTGAAGGGGAGGGGGATGTGAATTGTGAACTTTTTACACAGGATGTGTCTGTCTCAGGCTAGTGCATGATATGTAAATCACCTGTCACTCACAGCAAGGGGGCGTTTTTGACAAAGTTTTCAAGACTTTGTCAAGATTTCTCTAACTGAACAATAAAAGAGAATTGCTCAGGCCTCAAGTAAATCTGTGTGGCAAGACTGGGCTCAAATGAAAGGAAATCTTATTCTCTACATTATGACATTGGAAAAAAAAAATTGGGGTTTACGTCCACTTTAAGGGTAGTAGCAGTACAAAGGAATAAAGTTTATAGGAAACATAAGGATACTTGCAGTGAGTGGATTTCTGGTGAAGGGGTCACCCAGTAGCTTCTTGAGAGATATGCTGGTCTCCTTTGTGAAGAGGAATAGGTAAGGTTTTCTGCCAGAGTAGGCTGACTCAGGGTAGGGCAGAGGAGAGCCTCTGACTACCAGTGAGGAAGGAGCACTGTCCGGCCCAACTACTGGAAGTTGGAGGGGCTCTGTCTGGCCCAAAAGTGAGGTGGCAAACAGGGCTCTGTTCGGCCCAAAAGTGAAATGGCAATCGGGGCTTTGACCGGCCCAATAATGAGATGGAAGTAGGGGCTCTGACCGGTCCAATAGAGAATAAAGACGGCAGTCTTCTGATGGAGATCTTTGCCTGGCATCAGGTTCTTAGCACGAATGTCAAGCAAATGGCGGCGGCTGTTTAAGGAGGGACAAGAGGAGGAGCCGGGTGATGTCGCTGTGACGTCATCAATCTGCGACGGAGTTTGTGGAGATGTCTGAGCTCCCAGTGGAGAGATAAGAACATTACAGGATAAGAACATTACAGGAGAGATAAATGTGTAACAGTGTAGCGCTAAAAATGTCTCTGTGCAACCATGGTTGTGGACTAGGAAAATCGACAACCCCCAGATTGCTGATCAGAGTGTTAGTGATAAAGTAACAAATGGAGGGTCAAAATAGCTGATGTTCACCAGGCTCTTAAATAAATAAGAGCGTGGTGTCTCAACAAGCCAGATGGACCTCAAGTGTGGATATACTACAAAGTGGTCCACACTCATCTGAAGTGAATAAAAAGTGGAAAGTTATTCAAAAACTGATGTATGGACAATCTAGTATAGACTGTCCTTCCAAACAGACGTGTGTCAAAACAAGAATATTGTGTGAACAATACACCTCAATGTTTAAGAATTCTTCAAAAATAAACATATGTAAAGGGATCACATAGACTGTGTCTCTGATAATGAACTCTGAAATACCATGAGTAATATAACTAGAAGCCTATAGTCACACAGATGTTAAGTACAGATATATTGAATTGACCATGGCAGTACTACCAAGAAGACATAATATATATAAGGTGCTGCAATTACAGAAGAACTGTAATAAACGGGTATGTCCAGGAAGACTATATGTTTCTCAGAAACCTTAATAGCCACGCCTCCTGATTAGTAAACCCAAACAGAAGATGATGATAAATTAAGGTTTCTGAGAAACATATAGTCTTCCTGGACATACCCGTTTATTACAGTTCTTCTGTAATTGCAGCACCTTATATATATTATGTCTTCTTGGTAGTACTGCCATGGTCAATTCAATATATCTGTACTTAACATCTGTGTGACTATAGGCTTCTAGTTATATTACTCATGGTATTTCAGAGTTCATTATCAGAGACACAGTCTATGTGATCCCTTTACATATGTTTATTTTTGAAGAATTCTTAAACATTGAGGTGTATTGTTCACACAATATTCTTGTTTTGACACACGTCTGTTTGGAAGGACAGTCTATACTAGATTGTCCATACATCAGTTTTTGAATAACTTTCCACTTTTTATTCACTTCAGATGAGTGTGGACCACTTTGTAGTATATCCACACTTGAGGTCCATCTGGCTTGTTGAGACACCACGCTCTTATTTATTTAAGAGCCTGGTGAACATCAGCTATTTTGACCCTCCATTTGTTACTTTATCACTAACACTCTGATCAGCAATCTGGGGGTTGTCGATTTTCCTAGTCCACAACCATGGTTGCACAGAGACATTTTTAGCGCTACACTGTTACACATTTATACCTTTCACAATTTTGTCATATTGTAGTGTTAGCAGCTCCTTATTCACCCGCTTGGGCGCTGCTTTTTCTTTCTTTCTATTTGTTTTCTCCGTTTGACAACGATTGTAGCAGCCCAATATTTATCAATAGATACTTGGTATCTCACTTAAAAAATATTCTTTGCATATCTTATTAGATATCACCACCACACTTACACCGTGTTCCACCACCGTGTTTCTATTCCATCATGGATGTCTTTGATTATAGGTCCAACAGAACTTTCAACACAGATGGTGTTTTTACCGCCATTAGCATTGACTCCGAAATGGGGGGTTTATTCATGAGGCTTAAAAACCTCATGGTATCCGAACTCCACCTCGAGTGGGACATAGCGTTTCTTGATCAATATATCAAGGAACGTATGGTCCCCCGTGGGTTAAGGTGGAATGTTCACCCCCAGCAGGGTGATACTGAACCAGAGGCTTGGTTTCGTTATTTTAACGAGGCCGGCATATCATTATTAGCGTTCCTTGTTGAGAAAAAACGGGCACGCAGAGTCACCGTAGACATAGAGATTAAAGAGATCAGAGATAAACTCCTCCCACATAAAACCACGACTGAATATAATACCTTGTCCACAAACCTTAAGAACCACCTTGAAAAGGAAGAAAGAGACCAGAAAACTAAGAAACAAAAAAAGTATAGTAGGGACATTACTGATTATAAAGAAGGCCTGGTTTTTAGCTGGCAGACGAGAGACCAGTCTCACCCAACTACAAATATCGAACCGTCACCCATGGAGTCTTCCAGTACCCTAGGTGTAAGTTCGAGACACATCAGTGTTATTCCCCCTTTAATAAAGAGGAACGATGTGACCTACCACCAAAATAAAATACCCCAAAATAGACTACCACCTCCCTCCACCCCTCATCAAGGAAGTTCCTACCACAATGGGAACTTCAGAGGTAAGGGTAATAATAACAGAGGCAGGGGTAAAAATACTAATAAAAGAGACTACAATTACGATCACCATGGTTATGATCACTCACCTGCTCGTGACTACTCATACCGCACCGAGCAATTTCCACACCCTTCACAAAGGACTCCAGTGCACACGTATAATAGATTTTCACCTCTTAGGGATGATCGATCACGCACTGATTACAATCAGAGCTATTCTCATCATGATCGTGACTATGGGTATTATGACAGATCCCCATATAACTATAATCTATCTAGACCCTCTAACTCATCGGGTTTTCCCAGGGAACCAGAAGACCAAGAACGAAATCCAAAACCAAGCGTGGCTCCAGAGGGGGGCGGCGCGTCAGGAAAAAGAAAGAGAGTATAAGTGGGAACGGAATCTTTAACTTGAGTGGAGTGGTCTTAAGCGAAGCTGAATCAGCAGTCCTGAATAAAGGACTCAAATTTGTTCCACCAACCAAGTTAAACAAATTTTCTACGTTTATCGACGTGCATAAGTTTGTACGAAAATTGAACGTACAACGATATATATTGTCCAATCCTCGGAATAGTGCTCTTGCTAATGTCTCCTCCCAAGTAGTACATTCCGGGCTGGCGAACCCTTCAACTTTTAATCCACCATGTGCTGTTGCCCCATCTGTGAAGGTCTTCCGAGATTTAGTCTTAAGGGACCTTGACAATTTACCCAACAAAAAGATCTTTAATAATCCCGGTATCAAAATGGGATTAAAGTCCTTAGTTGAACGGAAGGACCTTGTTATCAGGCCAGCCGACAAGGGGGGAGGGATAGTAGTCCTTGATAAGACTGCATATCACACAGAAATGCTTAGGATTCTTGGCGACACCCAGACATATTCCTTACTGTCCAAGAACCCCACCTCTGACTACAAAAAAATCCTCGTGGACCTTGTGGACACTGGAGTTCAATTGGGCATCTTGGACAGGAAGGAAAAGCATTATCTGGTCCCCGTGTCCCCTCGAATTCCAATTATGTACTACCTTCCTAAGGTCCATAAGAACGCAACCCACCCCCCCGGACGTCCAATCGTTAGCGGTCTGGACTCCATCACTTCCCGCATAGGGAAATACATTGATTTTTTTTTTTCTTCAACCTATAGTCAAGACAATACCCTCCTATTTAAAAGATACTAGGGATACTATTTCTAAATTACAACAAATTAGTTATTCTAGTGATCTCATTTTAGTGACCGCTGATGTCACCTCTTTATATACTTGCATTCCCCATCATTTAGGATTGGAGTCCGTTGAACTATTTTTGGGCAGGATTAGAACCATCCCTAATACCCAAAAGAGGTTCATAATGGACCTTCTGAGGTATGCTACAAAACATAACTACTTTTGGTACGACGGGAACTTTTATCTGCAAGAAAAGGGGGTGGCTATGGGCGCTAAGTTTGCCCCTAGTCTTGCGAACATTTTTATGGGCAAGTGGGAGGAGGATGTCGTCCACGTACTGGACCCTCCACAACTAGTGTTGTGGTCCAGATATATCGACGACATCCTCCTCCTATGGAAAGGTTCCTTGGACTCTCTTAACCAGTTCATGACTTTACTCAATACCAATAATATCGGAATCGAACTTTCGTATGAAGCTAGTCCTTCGTCCATTCATTTTCTGGACCTAGAAATTACAATTATTGATGACCAAATTACTACTAAAACGTTTTTCAAAACCACCGACCGGAATGGTTACATTCCGGTTGACAGTTGCCATCACCCGTCATGGCTTAGTTCCGTTCCACGCAGCCAACTCATGCGCATCCGCAGAAACTGCTCTCGCCTTCCTGATTACTATGAACATGCCCTCATTTTAAAAAATAGATTTACCGATCGGGGCTATGAAGCATCTCACATAGACGATGAAATCAAAAAAATTGCATCTATTGATCGAACGTCCTTATTGATAGAGAAGCCCCCCAAAAATAGAGATGATAAATTCCGGTGGTCTTTCTTTACCAGGTTTTCGGTTCAATATAAACAAATCAAAGCAATATTTCAGAAACACTGGGATATTTTGAAAAATGACCAAATCCTAGGACCTATCCTACCTGAACATGCAGGTGTCATCTATAGGGGAGCCCCTTCCCTAAGGGGTAAAGTTGCACCTAATATCATGGATCCACCCAACCCCCCTTCTTTTTTCCATGATATGAAGGGATTCTACCCCTGTCGCAAGTGTAACGTGTGCATGAACAACACTTGTAGGAGGAAGTGTGACACATTTAAATCTAATGTCACCAATAAAGAATATAAGATGGAACGTTTCGTAACATGTCACACGAAATTTATTGTTTACCTCATAACGTGCCCATGCGGTAAACAATACATAGGTCGGACCAAACGCACGTTCGCCATTAGGGTGAACGAACATTTGGCCGCCATTAAAGCGGGACACACTAACCACAGTGTCTCCAAACATTATTTTTTAAATCACAACCGAAATCCAGCAGGGTCTCGCTTCCAGATTATCGATAAATTCGTTCCTCACTGGCGGGGCGAATCGAATATTAGGGGCGTATCCCGACTTGAAACGTTCTGGATACACCAGATTAAGTGCTATACCCCCCATGGCCTCAATGTCGAATGGGATATTAATGCGTTCATTAATCGCTCATGACCCTACCTGTATAGCGTTTAGACGATTTCATCTGTCTATAATTGTAAGTCTCTATCACATACACATTTTTTCTGTTGACGCTTATATATTTACTCCTAGAGATACCCGTCACTTGTTTTGGATAGCGTTTTCACAAGGGCATCCGAGCATATTATTCATTACTGATGTTACAGAACTAATATTATAGAATGAATATTATTGATTACTTTTCCAATTATTTTTAATAACAACAAGAGTTGCCTCTATACTATAGTCAACTTATATGTGTTTCTCACCCCTCATGCCGACCCTTGATCTACATTGGTTTTACCAACATTATTGGACATGACTTGTATAATCGTTAATTATGTTGTCTTATATTGTTTGACCAAGGATGCCAATTATATCTCATTTGTATTGACCGATGATTGATGCTATTGGTATCGAGATGGATTAGTGATGTTATTTTCATACATTCTTAGTTGTATTTGTACTAGTGATGCCTTTAATTCAGGCGATTCATTTTTAACATTGCATTTCCATCAGCCAGACTTCGAGGTTAGTTTTGAGTCTGCCATCTTGTGGACAAGCGCTAGAATGCTATGTCCTCTATCTGTTTACATTCCGGGAGGCCAATGACGTCACATCCGCTTCCGCCCATTCCGTGCGTCATTTCCGCTCCAGACGCTACTTCCGGTTTACTACTTCCGGTACGCCACCCCGTTGAGGCGTCCCACGCGGTCGTAGTCTGGTATAGTGCAGCATACAAGCGCACTTACATTTGGCGCTCATATTTGGAATAAGGCCCTCTTCCCTCTGACCACCAATGAACTATTAGAGTGCTGACTATCAGCCACATGATTGGTCACCCATCGGGCCTCTGCCCGCCTATCAGTTAGGGGGTTCATATTGGAGCATGTTTTTTGCTATAGACGTCTCTTGTTATGTCCAAACTATGCCCCCATTACTCCTCCCTATTGGCCCAATTCCGGCCTGAATTACACACTATTCCCTATTGGCCCAATTTCGCCCTGAACCACCAATACGTGAAAAACAGCGAACAGGAAACAGGAAGTGTGGCTAACAGGAAGTGTGGCTGATTGAAATTATCCAGGTGGTTTGTGGTTTAATTGTTCTTTGTTCACTATATATAACGCAGCAGGAGGAGGCTGGAGCATACCCCAGCAGAAGTCTTTTCAGACGAAACGCGTCGGGTCTCCAAGCTTCACCGCCTACTGCGTTTTTTTACCTGTTTTTATTAGAACAGCTCCATTTGTTTGATTTCATTTTGGAAGCATGTTTCTGTTTTAAAATAAAGTGAACCCTTGTCTTGTGGGTTTTACACGAGGAGGAGTCCCTCTTTTGCTTTTTTTTCCACCTATGGCAAAACTTCTGACCAACGAGATCTGATCACAGTAATCCTACAGCCACCCATTCGGTTGGTGAGTATGTGCTAAGGGTCCCGAGAAACCTTAACCAACGCTCCCCATCTTCTATCCCATCTCTTTTGGCACCTGGAGGTAGCCATACAAGCTGATTCTGACCTTTCACCACCGGTGAGTTGGTCCACCACACATGGTAAGCGCTTATGAATTCATCTATCTGGTTGCATTGTTGCCCTTGGTTGACAGGACCCAACATTTGAACCATATCATCATCACTGTTTATATTGTATTTGGAACTGTCCTTTCACTTTTCTGGAGTTTAATGAACAGTGCCTCTACCTGAAATATAGTTGGATATGTCTAGTCCGCCCATCCATTTCTAACAACAGAACTGTTCACTGAGGTGCTTTGAAAAACAACCACCCTTAAGCCCCATACACACGGTCGGACTTTTTCATCAATTTGGTCCGATCGGACAAGGTTGTTGAAAAATCAGACCGTGTGTATGCACCATCGGACAGTGTTCGTCGGTTTGTCCGTCGGACAAAGTCTTATCTCCTGCTGGAAAGATTTCCCGTCAACCCGGTCCGATCACACCAAATCCGAGCGTGTGTACGCTTGTCCGACGGACAAAGTGCTACGCATGCTCAGAAGAAATTCTGTGACGGAAGCGCTCGGTCAGGTAAAACTACCTTTCCTAATCGACACAGCACATTCGTCACGCTGCAATGTTAAAATGTCTTTAATGCAGCGCATTCTCTTTTTCTTTAAAATGCAACAAGAATGACATCTTTTAGCTGCTCCTATTCACCCGCACTTCTCACAAACTTACTTCTTTATTACTTTGCAGCATTTATACACTACATGTTTATTTTTACTCAGATCGTAATACAATCTTTCTTATTTTTTTAACCAGATTTTTTTTTTTTTGGGGGAATACATATTTGAAGGAGGTTTTTTTTTTTTGGAGGGGGTTTGTATGTCTCAACTTAGCAAAACCACATTATTAACATTTGTATTTCTTGCTTACATTTACTAGGAGTTTGTTGGTTGTTGGTGCCCCTTGTTAATTCTAGGATTAGTGAAATGTACCTGCCTACTCAAAGAAAAACTGTCATTGTAGAAAAGTAAAACACAATAGTCAATGATTATTTCAAAGCAAAAAAACCTTTATTTAGGTCTCAGCAACAGACCAAAGAGGAACGCAGCCATGGTGAAACTTGGGGAATTTGCAAAGCCTTGGACACCCATGGCAACCATCATTTTACAGACTTAAACAATTGGGGGCATGAAGACTACCTATCTAAATAATAAGGGAGCGCAATCTGGTCCTGAAGTCCAAAACATCCGGAACTGCAGCAGATGCCATCTAGGTCCCCAGGCTCTGGTACTACGAGAGGCTCCATCTTCTCTCAGACCAGACTGAGTCCAGGTTGTCACTCTCTTGTCTTCCTTGTACGCTTCCTTCCACGCCGTGGTGCTGGTGCTGGTGGGGTGGCAGAAGGAGGAGGAGGAGGCGGAGCAAGGTCACTCTCGCAAACATGTGTGAGGGGAGTCATCTCCCCAGCCATGCCCTCATTTAGGATTTTGAGGATGACCTCCTCACACATGCTGCGTTGCCCCGCCTCCATACCCGTAAATTTACTTGTAACCAAGGAGGCAAAGGCCTCCTCGTAGGTGGGTGTGGCATAGAGGGAGGCTGAGGCATCTTTTATCAGCTGGAGCGCTGACTCTCCCACCTCCCCCATGTTTTTCGCCCTTCTGTAGGGAAGGCGGAGGGGAGAGACTTGGGAGACAGTCAGGCTCCTACGCCTACCCCCCTCTTGGCTGCCACTACCCCCTGCCTCCTCCTGACTGCCACCTTCCACAGCCACCTCCTGGCTGAGGTCTTCCTGTGTCTGAAAAAGGGACATAGTTTCAGTTATTTGTTCATCAAACACACACAATTCTCATCTAGTGACTGTTGCAAAATGTTTTCAAATACAAAACCATACAATTCTCAGCCCTGCAGTTTAGATTCTTCCCAAAAATGTCTCCCACACCACTGTCTGTTGATATGTCAATCACGTTAGGAAATAAGCAATTGGGGATCCTGAATTAACTGAACATCATTCATTATTCAACAAACTGTTTCCAAAACTACTATACCTGGAACAAGCTGGGCACCTGCACATATTCCTGACTGGAAGGCCCAGGTTGGTCCTCGGAAGCCTCATCAGGGGTGGCGTGCGTGGAAGGACGCGTGCAAGGAAGAGTCGAGAGTGACTTCCTGACAGTAGCCTGGTCTTTGAGAAAGTGGAGCCTGTCATAGTACCAGAGCGTGGGGACATGGACATCAGCTGCTGCAGCTCCAGATGCTTGTGACTTCAGGACCTTATTGCGCTCCCGGAAATAGGTAGTCTTCATGTTGTTTATCTTCACTTTTAAGTTTGCGACGGTTGCCATGGGCAGGGTAGGCTTTACAAATGCCACCAGTTTAAGCAGGGCTGCGTACCTCTTTGGTCTGTTGCTATAATCCCTGTGTTTTGCCTGCCATAAGAGGGGGAATTGCCGGTATTTATCAATGAAGTGTGGGAGAAAGCTCACGTTGTAGAACGCCTCCATCACCTCTGCAAGACACAACGCCACACAAAACAATATAAATAATGTCAGCCTAAACACTCCTAATCTTCTCCATAAAGAAGCCTCAAGTTCTAATCAGTCTAGGCTAGTTATGTACCAACGTCAAATTGTACCTTCGTTTGTAGCGATCGTCTCGTGCGTGAGCTTTCTCTCCCCTCGTCTCCCAGATCGTGGCTACGACACAGGCGTGTGACGTTTTATATACAGTGCGCATGCGTCAAACTCCGCCCGCCCCTGACGATCTTTCTCGTCTATTCCCCACCCCTTCTCTTTACGGCGCAGTGGGGAGAGCACATGGCGGGGACACAGCAGGTGCGCCCCAAATATCCCCCCAACGAGGAGGAGGACGAGGAAAGGCCGGAGGCAGAAACGTCCCGATCCCGGAGCCTGAAATTCAAGGCCTCCAATATGTCATTTGGAGAAATGTTGGAGATGGTGGACATATTAAAGAGGAGCGACTATGATGGGAAGTATGGGCCTTACCTCAACCCCAATGTCCGCAAGGCCAAGATCATGTCTAAAGTTGTGAGGAGGCTGTACAATCATTTTGGGGTACAACGATCCAAGGAGCAACTGAGGAAACGCTGGTCAGACCTGAAACTGAGGGAGGCCGATCAGTACAGAAAGATCAAGAGAATTCTTCAAAAAAGTAAGTAGTTGTGTTTTGTGTTTGATTTCTTGCTTGCATACTGCTCCATGTGGTTTGATTTTTACAAAGTTGTACATTCCAAAATGGCCACTTTCATGTTCGTCTGTGCATTCGATCGTACTCAGCCTCGATCTTTCTGCCACTGTCATGGTCGTGTGTGTGTCCATTCGATCGTACGCAACCTCGATCGTGCGGCCACTTATAATACGATGTTTGGTGTTTTTTTGGGGAAAGGAAGTTTGTTCTCCCTAGAAATGTCATCCAGAATGTAAAGGCAATTTATTCAATGTAAAGGAGAGGTCACCCAGTAGGTGTTTACCCATCTGGACTCGAGAGCACTAGTGCTGGGACACCCAAACCCCCTTTTTATTAGCCTTTTCCACACATGTGCTCCAGTGGATACTAGAGGGGGGTCTCCATCACACAAACTTCTACCAAAAAGCTAGTCAGTTTAGCACCTTTACAAAGTGACTACATTCATGTAGTTGACATTTGTAACTGGCCAAACTAAAATAGTGTCCGTCACTTTCAAGCAATGTTTGTCATTTCCTATTTCTGCCCTCAATAGTTTGTGTTGCTAAATCTTCCTTTTGGACATTCTCATAGGGGAGCGAAAACTTGGGCCGTCTGAGGAAACCCCCAAACCAACACCTCCCAAAAAAGGGAAAGAGCAGAAGCAGAGGAGGAGGAGGAGGAAGGAGAGATCATCGAACTTGGAGAAATTGTCACCGCAACAGGTGAGTGTGGGAGAACACAGCTACTGGTAAGCTAATCCATGTATGGCTGCCTCATTTCCAACACCCCATTTTTTTTGTTTGTGGTTTTTAGGTGACGTGGATGTTGTGGAAGAAAAATCGCACTTTACCACAGAGAGTGCCCACGTACTCATCGGAGAGATAATGGTCTGCAATCGAGATCTAGATTACATAAAGCAAAACATCAATGATGTTCAACAAAAATTGAAGAACATCATTGATGTTTTAGGAAAAATATGAAAAAGCACCAAGTAATTTACACACATTTGTGCCAGCTTCTGAACACATTTGCAACTTAAAAACTGTGTGAAATTTGGAACATGCACACATTGTGTCCACATGTGCTAGCTCCCATCATGGTGGATGAATGGCAACGTTTTTTTTGGGGGTGCAAACACTTTACGAACTACGAAAGTGGTTGTGGTGAAGGGGTTGCACCCCCAAAAAACGTCCATTCATCCCCATGATGGAAAATGGCACTTTTGAAGCTTCTAGGCATGTGTTTTACCATCTAATGACCATTTTCAGAACCAAATTGTGTGCATGTTCCAAATTTCCACTTTTCGGGGGTGCCCCCCCCATGTGATGAAGGCAAGATCAAACACACTTTGAACATATAGTCATGTCTGATCTTGTCTTCACTTTACAAAGTTGAACTTTCCTACTTCATAGGTTCTGCTTAGCTCCATGCCTGGTTTTACAAATTGCGTAATCTTTGTAAATAATGTTGTAAATAACCAAGATGTTGTCAGTTTTGGCGTGAAGATTGTAAACGCACTTGTGAATGTTTTCCAAGTAAACTTTTTTACTTTTCAAAATGTGTGGCTTCCTTATTTAACTAAAACAATGCATTATGTATGTAAAATGTAAAGGATATGGGGGGCAATGGGTGTTATTTACTAAAGGCAAATCCACTTTGCACTGCAATTTCCTTTCCCAGGGAACTTTTTCAATGCACTTGTAGAGCATAGCGGATTTGACTTATGTAAATGACACCCACAGTGCTTTGTACGAAAACACGGAGCACAGCATTTTGGAGAATACACACATGTCACACCTGGTGCTGAAAAGGAGTATTTTGGGTGTCAGTTATGCAGGACAAACCTTCTCTAGACCAAAGATTAGGTAGCAAACACACATGAGAATAATCTTTTTGGGAAGAAGAGACTGTTACCTCCTTTTGCCCAGAAAGTGCATTACCACTGTCGAAGGCAAAGGGAAAAAATGTCAAAGTAAAATAAGCTAAAAAGAAGACTGAAATGACAAGAAATCAGAGGTTGGTTAAAATATCAGATTTATTAAAAAATGCCTCTCACACATCGTCAGGCAGAGCAATGGCCCCCCTACCCACAAAGTATTCCATATATTGGTCCCGGACCACGCGGGCATTGAGAGGGGGCAAGCCTGGACGTGCCACTCGAAGGGCTGTGAGGTCCGCATTTGGAGGGCCCTCCACATCTGGGCCAACGGGCACCACATAGTTCCTGTTATGTCTTTTGAGGAAGTTGTGCAATATGCAACAGGCAAGAACTATGTGGTTCAGTTTGTATTCCGCCAAGTTAAATGCCGTCAGGAACAGGCGGAAGCGGCTGGCCAGGATGCCAAAAGCGTTCTCCACCACTCTTCTGGCTCTGGACAGCCTGTAGTTGAAGACCCTCTGGTCCGGGGTGAGGGTCCTCATCGGGAACGGCCTCATCACATGGGGAGTCAGCGCAAACGCTTCATCTGCGACAAAGACGAAGGGGAGTCCTTCGGCATTCTCCTCTGGAGGTGGCAAGCACAGACTGCCACTTTGGAGACGCCAGTAGAACTCCGTGTGCGTAATGGCCCCACCATCCGATATCCGGCCGTTCATCCCCACGTCCACATACATAAACTCGTATGTTGCCGACACCACCGCCAACATCACTACACTATTAAACCCTTTATAATTATAATAGTAGGACCCCGAGTTGGGCGGTGGGACGATGCGGACGTGTTTCCCATCAATTGCCCCTCCGCAGTTAGGAAAGTCCCAACGGCTGGCAAAGTGGGAGGCCACAGTCTGCCATTCCTGTGGCGTGGAAGGGAACTGTGGAGTGAAACAAGAAAAAAAAATTAGTCACTTTGCACCTAAACATTGCAAGCAGATTAGACAATCAACATCTTGGAACAAGAGCATTGTATAAAATTGGAGGCTGGAAAGTATTTACACAGAAAAGTAGAGGCTCCCCTTCACAGATTACTCACCCCCCCATCAATCCCCCCACTTCTGATGGGACATTGGCAATAACTATGGTTTTGGGAGGGGGGGGGGGGGGGGGGCCGGTAACCCTCTGCACTTCATTAATTGGCAAATGGCTCAATAATGTGGCCTAGTTTGGCCAGACCCTCTGTACTTAACACTATTGGCAGGCCACAGGAAAGATCAAATAACATTTCCCCCCCCCCCCCCAAAAAAGGCAGGCACAGTGTGACATTATTAAATTACCAAGCAAGCTAATAGGAGGGAAAGAAGACAAAAAAATAGGAAATGGAATGTATGGAGGCAGTCCCTTGCACTACATGCTTTGCTGAATTCATCCCTAAAGATGCGCACTATAAAGAGGTAGGTATATAGTGTGTATGGACCTTGGGAAAGCCAGCAGATAAAGGATTGGTACCATCTGACAGAGCAGTTGGGGGAGGGGGTTCCTAATGAGTTTTCCCCCCCCCCCCCCCACCAAAAGAACAAAAAAAGGGGGCTCTACATGAAGTAAACCACACAGCAAACATTTGTGCATATTTTAGGGGGTGTTTTGGGGCAAACAATACTATGCAGCAGACAAAAGACATTGCTTAAGTGAGTAGGCCATAGGTGTCTATTGGGGCAGAAGAGCATGCTGGTGAGGTAAGTGAAGGGAAAAATGCATGAAGGAGAAAAGGGGCACAGCATATTAGAACATATTGCAATCATGGTAATTAGGGAAGGAGGTCAAAAATACAAGTCATTAGCAAACAGAGCATACATAGAAGGGAATAGTAAAGTAGAAATGTTACCTTAATATAGTCCTCCTGCAGGACCTGAATGATGGCAGAACAGGTCTCTGGAATAATGATTCCCAGGGCCTGGGGAGAGATACCTGAAGAGAACTTCAAATCCTGAAGACTTCTCCCTGTCGCCAAGTACCTCAACGTGGCAACAAGCCTCTGCTCCGGAGTAATGGCTTGTCTCATGCAGGTATCCTGCCGGCTGATAAAGGGGGTCAGCAAAGCCAAAAGACGGTGAAAATCGGGGTCCGTCATCCTGAGAAAGTTCCTGAAATCATCAGGATTATTCTCCCGGATCTCACGAAGCAAAGGCATGTGCGAGAACTGGTCACGCTGAAGCAACCAATTCTTGGTCCACATACTCCTCATCACTCTGTTCATGGACGGGTCTTGGGTCAAAGCTAAAAGCCCGACACCAATTCCGCGTACAGCACGAACTCGGCGACGAGTACGCACGGGAAACATCGCTCAGAAGGTCACAAAAGGTCGGCTGGTCAGAACGGACAAACAGAAAGCACCGATAAACAGCAAGGCCTGAAAGAACGAAGTGAATACCAGCAACGAGCAGACAATAAGCAGTGCAAATCAAAGCGTCCTATATCAAGATATAGGCCGCAATGACCAACAAATGCGAACTGACTACACGCACTAATAAACAGATACGCACGACAAGCACAAACTGAAGAGCAGTAACGATCTGAGTCAGAAAACTGAGAAGCGCGAATCTGAAGTCACCAAACTTCCACTAACTCTCGATAAACACGGGATCAGCAGAAGGAGCCCAACGGGTGCCTGACGTGGTGCTGAACTTCCCTTTTGTAATCTCGTGGACGACGACTTACGTCACGACGTTCTTCCGGACCGGATATTCCGACAACGTAGTCCGACCGTGTGTACGCAACGCCAACATCGGACAAAGTACGTCGGACAAAGTCCGACCGACCTGGTCCGCGGATTGTCCGAGCGTGTGTATGGGGCTTTAATATGTGTTATTGATTCACACTGAGATTTATCATCATCTTCTGTTTGGGTTTACTAATCAGGAGGCGTGGCTATTAAGGTTTCTGAGAAACATATAGTCTTCCTGGACATACCCGTTTATTACAGTTCTTCTGTAATTGCAGCACCTTATATATATTATGTCTTCTTGGTAGTACTGCCATGGTCAATTCAATATATCTGTACTTAACATCTGTGTGACTATAGGCTTCTAGTTATATTACTCATGGTATTTCAGAGTTCATTATCAGAGACACAGTCTATGTGATCCCTTTACATATGTTTATTTTTGAAGAATTCTTAAACATTGAGGTGTATTGTTCACACAATATTCTTGTTTTGACACACGTCTGTTTGGAAGGACAGTCTATACTAGATTGTCCATACATCAGTTTTTGAATAACTTTCCACTTTTTATTCACTTCAGATGAGTGTGGACCACTTTGTAGTATATCCACACTTGAGGTCCATCTGGCTTGTTGAGACACCACGCTCTTATTTATTTAAGAGCCTGGTGAACATCAGCTATTTTGACCCTCCATTTGTTACTTTATCACTAACACTCTGATCAGCAATCTGGGGGTTGTCGATTTTCCTAGTCCACAACCATGGTTGCACAGAGACATTTTTAGCGCTACACTGTTACACATTTATACCTTTCACAATTTTGTCATATTGTAGTGTTAGCAGCTCCTTATTCACCCGCTTGGGCGCTGCTTTTTCTTTCTTTCTATTTGTTTTCTCCGTTTGACAACGATTGTAGCAGCCCAATATTTATCAATAGATACTTGGTATCTCACTTAAAAAATATTCTTTGCATATCTTATTAGATATCACCACCACACTTACACCGTGTTCCACCACCGTGTTTCTATTCCATCATGGATGTCTTTGATTATAGGTCCAACAGAACTTTCAACACAGATGGTGTTTTTACCGCCATTAGCATTGACTCCGAAATGGGGGGTTTATTCATGAGGCTTAAAAACCTCATGGTATCCGAACTCCACCTCGAGTGGGACATAGCGTTTCTTGATCAATATATCAAGGAACGTATGGTCCCCCGTGGGTTAAGGTGGAATGTTCACCCCCAGCAGGGTGATACTGAACCAGAGGCTTGGTTTCGTTATTTTAACGAGGCCGGCATATCATTATTAGCGTTCCTTGTTGAGAAAAAACGGGCACGCAGAGTCACCGTAGACATAGAGATTAAAGAGATCAGAGATAAACTCCTCCCACATAAAACCACGACTGAATATAATACCTTGTCCACAAACCTTAAGAACCACCTTGAAAAGGAAGAAAGAGACCAGAAAACTAAGAAACAAAAAAAGTATAGTAGGGACATTACTGATTATAAAGAAGGCCTGGTTTTTAGCTGGCAGACGAGAGACCAGTCTCACCCAACTACAAATATCGAACCGTCACCCATGGAGTCTTCCAGTACCCTAGGTGTAAGTTCGAGACACATCAGTGTTATTCCCCCTTTAATAAAGAGGAACGATGTGACCTACCACCAAAATAAAATACCCCAAAATAGACTACCACCTCCCTCCACCCCTCATCAAGGAAGTTCCTACCACAATGGGAACTTCAGAGGTAAGGGTAATAATAACAGAGGCAGGGGTAAAAATACTAATAAAAGAGACTACAATTACGATCACCATGGTTATGATCACTCACCTGCTCGTGACTACTCATACCGCACCGAGCAATTTCCACACCCTTCACAAAGGACTCCAGTGCACACGTATAATAGATTTTCACCTCTTAGGGATGATCGATCACGCACTGATTACAATCAGAGCTATTCTCATCATGATCGTGACTATGGGTATTATGACAGATCCCCATATAACTATAATCTATCTAGACCCTCTAACTCATCGGGTTTTCCCAGGGAACCAGAAGACCAAGAACGAAATCCAAAACCAAGCGTGGCTCCAGAGGGGGGCGGCGCGTCAGGAAAAAGAAAGAGAGTATAAGCGGGAACGGAATCTTTAACTTGAGTGGAGTGGTCTTAAGCGAAGCTGAATCAGCAGTCCTGAATAAAGGACTCAAATTTGTTCCACCAACCAAGTTAAACAAATTTTCTACGTTTATCGACGTGCATAAGTTTGTACGAAAATTGAACGTACAACGATATATATTGTCCAATCCTCGGAATAGTGCTCTTGCTAATGTCTCCTCCCAAGTAGTACATTCCGGGCTGGCGAACCCTTCAACTTTTAATCCACCATGTGCTGTTGCCCCATCTGTGAAGGTCTTCCGAGATTTAGTCTTAAGGGACCTTGACAACTTACCCAACAAAAAGATCTTTAATAATCCCGGTATCAAAATGGGATTAAAGTCCTTAGTTGAACGGAAGGACCTTGTTATCAGGCCAGCCGACAAGGGGGGAGGGATAGTAGTCCTTGATAAGACTGCATATCACACAGAAATGCTTAGGATTCTTGGCGACACCCAGACATATTCCTTACTGTCCAAGAACCCCACCTCTGACTACAAAAAAATCCTCGTGGACCTTGTGGACACTGGAGTTCAATTGGGCATCTTGGACAGGAAGGAAAAGCATTATCTGGTCCCCGTGTCCCCTCGAATTCCAATTATGTACTACCTTCCTAAGGTCCATAAGAACGCAACCCACCCCCCCGGACGTCCAATCGTTAGCGGTCTGGACTCCATCACTTCCCGCATAGGGAAATACATTGATTTTTTTCTTCAACCTATAGTCAAGACAATACCCTCCTATTTAAAAGATACTAGGGATACTATTTCTAAATTACAACAAATTAGTTATTCTAGTGATCTCATTTTAGTGACCGCTGATGTCACCTCTTTATATACTTGCATTCCCCATCATTTAGGATTGGAGTCCGTTGAACTATTTTTGGGCAGGATTAGAACCATCCCTAATACCCAAAAGAGGTTCATAATGGACCTTCTGAGGTATGCTACAAAACATAACTACTTTTGGTACGACGGGAACTTTTATCTGCAAGAAAAGGGGGTGGCTATGGGCGCTAAGTTTGCCCCTAGTCTTGCGAACATTTTTATGGGCAAGTGGGAGGAGGATGTCGTCCACGTACTGGACCCTCCACAACTAGTGTTGTGGTCCAGATATATCGACGACATCCTCCTCCTATGGAAAGGTTCCTTGGACTCTCTTAACCAGTTCATGACTTTACTCAATACCAATAATATCGGAATCGAACTTTCGTATGAAGCTAGTCCTTCGTCCATTCATTTTCTGGACCTAGAAATTACAATTATTGATGACCAAATTACTACTAAAACGTTTTTCAAAACCACCGACCGGAATGGTTACATTCCGGTTGACAGTTGCCATCACCCGTCATGGCTTAGTTCCGTTCCACGCAGCCAACTCATGCGCATCCGCAGAAACTGCTCTCGCCTTCCTGATTACTATGAACATGCCCTCATTTTAAAAAATAGATTTACCGATCGGGGCTATGAAGCATCTCACATAGACGATGAAATCAAAAAAATTGCATCTATTGATCGAACGTCCTTATTGATAGAGAAGCCCCCCAAAAATAGAGATGATAAATTCCGGTGGTCTTTCTTTACCAGGTTTTCGGTTCAATATAAACAAATCAAAGCAATATTTCAGAAACACTGGGATATTTTGAAAAATGACCAAATCCTAGGACCTATCCTACCTGAACATGCAGGTGTCATCTATAGGGGAGCCCCTTCCCTAAGGGGTAAAGTTGCACCTAATATCATGGATCCACCCAACCCCCCTTCTTTTTTCCATGATATGAAGGGATTCTACCCCTGTCGCAAGTGTAACGTGTGCATGAACAACACTTGTAGGAGGAAGTGTGACACATTTAAATCTAATGTCACCAATAAAGAATATAAGATGGAACGTTTCGTAACATGTCACACGAAATTTATTGTTTACCTCATAACGTGCCCATGCGGTAAACAATACATAGGTCGGACCAAACGCACGTTCGCCATTAGGGTGAACGAACATTTGGCCGCCATTAAAGCGGGACACACTAACCACAGTGTCTCCAAACATTATTTTTTAAATCACAACCGAAATCCAGCAGGGTCTCGCTTCCAGATTATCGATAAATTTGTTCCTTACTGGCGGGGCGAATCGAATATTAGGGGCGTATCCCGACTTGAAACGTTCTGGATACACCAGATTAAGTGCTATACCCCCCATGGCCTCAATGTCGAATGGGATATTAATGCGTTCATTAATCGCTCATGACCCTACCTGTATAGCGTTTAGACGATTTCATCTGTCTATAATTGTAAGTCTCTATCACATACACATTTTTTCTGTTGACGCTTATATATTTACTCCTAGAGATACCCGTCACTTGTTTTGGATAGCGTTTTCACAAGGGCATCCGAGCATATTATTCATTACTGATGTTACAGAACTAATATTATAGAATGAATATTATTGATTACTTTTCCAATTATTTTTAATAACAACAAGAGTTGCCTCTATACTATAGTCAACTTATATGTGTTTCTCACCCCTCATGCCGACCCTTGATCTACATTGGTTTTACCAACATTATTGGACATGACTTGTATAATCGTTAATTATGTTGTCTTATATTGTTTGACCAAGGATGCCAATTATATCTCATTTGTATTGACCGATGATTGATGCTATTGGTATCGAGATGGATTAGTGATGTTATTTTCATACATTCTTAGTTGTATTTGTACTAGTGATGCCTTTAATTCAGGCGATTCATTTTTAACATTGCATTTCCATCAGCCAGACTTCGAGGTTAGTTTTGAGTCTGCCATCTTGTGGACAAGCGCTAGAATGCTATGTCCTCTATCTGTTTACATTCCGGGAGGCCAATGACGTCACATCCGCTTCCGCCCATTCCGTGCGTCATTTCCGCTCCAGACGCTACTTCCGGTTTACTACTTCCGGTACGCCACCCCGTTGAGGCGTCCCACGCGGTCGTAGTCTGGTATAGTGCAGCATACAAGCGCACTTACATTTGGCGCTCATATTTGGAATAAGGCCCTCTTCCCTCTGACCACCAATGAACTATTAGAGTGCTGACTATCAGCCACATGATTGGTCACCCATCGGGCCTCTGCCCGCCTATCAGTTAGGGGGTTCATATTGGAGCATGTTTTTTGCTATAGACGTCTCTTGTTATGTCCAAACTATGCCCCCATTACTCCTCCCTATTGGCCCAATTCCGGCCTGAATTACACACTATTCCCTATTGGCCCAATTTCGCCCTGAACCACCAATACGTGAAAAACAGCGAACAGGAAACAGGAAGTGTGGCTAACAGGAAGTGTGGCTGATTGAAATTATCCAGGTGGTTTGTGGTTTAATTGTTCTTTGTTCACTATATATAACGCAGCAGGAGGAGGCTGGAGCATACCCCAGCAGAAGTCTTTTCAGACGAAACGCGTCGGGTCTCCAAGCTTCACCGCCTACTGCGTTTTTTACCTGTTTTTATTAGAACAGCTCCATTTGTTTGATTTCATTTTGGAAGCATGTTTCTGTTTTAAAATAAAGTGAACCCTTGTCTTGTGGGTTTTACACGAGGAGGAGTCCCTCTTTTGCTTTTTTTTTCCACCTATGGCAAAACTTCTGACCAACGAGATCTGATCACAGTAATCCTACAGCCACCCATTCGGTTGGTGAGTATGTGCTAAGGGTCCCGAGAAACCTTAACCAACGCTCCCCATCTTCTATCCCATCTCTTTTGGCACCTGGAGGTAGCCATACAAGCTGATTCTGACCTTTCACCACCGGTGAGTTGGTCCACCACACATGGTAAGCGCTTATGAATTCATCTATCTGGTTGCATTGTTGCCCTTGGTTGACAGGACCCAACATTTGAACCATATCATCATCACTGTTTATATTGTATTTGGAACTGTCCTTTCACTTTTCTGGAGTTTAATGAACAGTGCCTCTACCTGAAATATAGTTGGATATGTCTAGTCCGCCCATCCATTTCTAACAACAGAACTGTTCACTGAGGTGCTTTGAAAAACAACCACCCTTAATATGTGTTATTGATTCACACTGAGATTTATCATCATCTTCTGTTTGGGTTTACTAATCAGGAGGCGTGGCTATTAAGGTTTCTGAGAAACATATAGTCTTCCTGGACATACCCGTTTATTACAGTTCTTCTGTAATTGCAGCACCTTATATATATTATGTCTTCTTGGTAGTACTGCCATGGTCAATTCAATATATCTGTACTTAACATCTGTGTGACTATAGGCTTCTAGTTATATTACTCATGGTATTTCAGAGTTCATTATCAGAGACACAGTCTATGTGATCCCTTTACATATGTTTATTTTTGAAGAATTCTTAAACATTGAGGTGTATTGTTCACACAATATTCTTGTTTTGACACACGTCTGTTTGGAAGGACAGTCTATACTAGATTGTCCATACATCAGTTTTTGAATAACTTTCCACTTTTTATTCACTTCAGATGAGTGTGGACCACTTTGTAGTATATCCACACTTGAGGTCCATCTGGCTTGTTGAGACACCACGCTCTTATTTATTTAAGAGCCTGGTGAACATCAGCTATTTTGACCCTCCATTTGTTACTTTATCACTAACACTCTGATCAGCAATCTGGGGGTTGTCGATTTTCCTAGTCCACAACCATGGTTGCACAGAGACATTTTTAGCGCTACACTGTTACACATTTATACCTTTCACAATTTTGTCATATTGTAGTGTTAGCAGCTCCTTATTCACCCGCTTGGGCGCTGCTTTTTCTTTCTTTCTATTACAGGAGAGATGTCGGAGCCCCCAGTGGAGGGATAAGAACATTACAGGACCCCCCCCACCCCAAGAGACCCCTCCTGGGGGCCAAGGGAGCAGGCCTGTCAAGATTGTGAGAATGGAAGAGGCGGACAAGCCGCGGGGTATGAACCTCGGAGGTGGGTTCCCAGGAGTCATCCTGTGGACCGTAGTTCTTCCAATGGATCAAATACTGTAAGCGGTTTCTATGTAGCCGGGAGTCCAGGATTTGATCGATTTCGTATTCCTCCTGGCCGTTAACCTCAACCGGCGGTAGGGGGATTGGAAGGTTTTGGGATGGTAGGGTTTTATCAGGGAGATGTGGAAGGTCGGATGAATACATAGGGTCGACAGTAGGTTTAGCCTCACTGCTCCCGGGTTGATCACTGAGTGGATGGGAAAAGGACCAATGAATAATCCACTAAATTTGTGTGATGGCGTCTGCAGGTTAAAGTGTTTGGTGGATAGCCATACTAAATCTCCGATCTTGTATGAGGGTGGAGTTCTCCTGTGAAGATCGTAGTAGGCCTTTTGTCTGCTTTGGGCTCTAGTGATGTTGTTGCGTAGGTGAGGAATGAGGTTCTTTAAGGCGTTGATAAAATCTTCAGCCGCAGGGTTGTTGGTAGGTATCTGCTGAGGGATGAAGGAGGGATGGAAACCGTAGTTAGCATAAAAAAGGTGAACAATCTGTGGTAGTACTGGTATTGTTGTATGCAAACTCTGCTAGGGGGTCCTGGTGATGCCGGGATGCCCAGCTAGGGGTACATCGTGAGTAAGTCGAAGGAATCGATGGTGTAGAGGAGTCGGGATGTACAGCCGGTTATTTTTGTAGAGGAACCCTTCTTCATCTGTCTCTAACTGCAGTGGGGGGTTTTCTGAGGTTAGGGCCTGCTGCAATTCCTCTTTGAGGGTCAAAATGGTGCATAAGATTTTCTGCTGTGGGATGATTTGGGAATTTCTGACAGTTGTACATTGGTGTTCTTCTAGGCGAGATAGTGAATCAGCCTTTCCATTTTTGGATCCAGGTTGGTAGGTGATGACAAAGTGGAATCTATTGAAGAAGAGAGCCCAGCGTATCTGTCTAGAGGAGAGGGTTTTGTTACGCTGAATGTATTGGAGGTTTTGATGGTCGGAGTACACTATAAAGGGTAGTGAGGTACCCTCGAGTAGGTGTCTCCAAGTCTCCAGGGTGGATTTCACTGCTAGCAACTCCTTTTCTTCTACTGGGTAATTGATCTCAGCGGGAGTAAGGGATCGGGAATGGTAGGCCACAGGGTGAAGCGGTCCATCAATGGACAATTTTTGGGATAGGATAGCCCCTAGGGCCAGATGGGAGGCATCTACCTCCAAGATGTATTGTAGGTTAGGGTCTGGTAAGTGTAGGGTGGGTGCAGTAGTTAACTGACATTTCAGGATATCGAAGGCCACCTGAGTTTGTGTGTTCCATGCATAGTTGGTATGAATACTGGTTAGTTGGGTTAATGGTTTTACAACTAAGGAAAATTTTTTTATGAATTTGCGATAAAAATGTGCAAATCCTAGGAATCTTTGAAGTGCCTTCCTATTCAGGGGTCTGGGCCATTTTTGGATACAATCGATCTTACCAGGATCCATCTGTATGCCGTTCTTAAAATGATGTAACCAAAGAATGCAACGGTGTTGGATTTGAAAATGCACTGCTCTAATTTGACGTATAAATTATGTGTGCGCAGCCTAGAGAGAACCCATCTGACATGCTTGCGATGGTCTGTGATGTTGTCAGATTATATAAGTATGTCGTCTAGATATACTACTAAACAAACATCGAGGAGGTCCCTGAAAATGTCATTCACGAGGAACTGGAAAGTGGCAGGTGTGTTGCACAGGCCAAAGGGCATGACCACTGTAACATGGGGGTGTTTAACTCAAGTGAAAAGATGCATTTTTAATGCAGTGAGTCCTCATCAGACAGGCGTACAGAGTTAAGGGCCTGGTAGCCCACGTTTATTGAAAAGGGAAAAACACAAAAGTCCATCCAGAAGTCCCACGCAGGGGTTTAACTTCATTAAGCATTCATAAATGAAAAAAACATACCAAGCCACCTGGCTCTCTCTTGTCAGCAGTTCCTCTGCTTGCTCTCAACAGAGTTGATTCCTTCCAGTCCCCCTGGACTCACTGGCTTCCTTAGTCTTCCAGACTACTCAAGGCTGTCCCTCCTTTCCCAGTCTCTGGGCAAAGAATACCCCTTACACAGGGATGACCCCTCCACAGGTCTGTCTTCATACAGCAGCAGCAAGCTACTCACACTCCACCATCCTCCACTCATTAGCCCCTCATTATATGGTCTGTGTGCAGCTGGGCACACACCTTGCTTGCCATCGTCAAGACCTGGACACAGTTTGAGATCCCATCCAGGACTAGCAAAACCTGGAGAAAACTGACAGAGCAGTTTTCTCCATTTAAATTCTATAGTCTGCAGATATGCAAACTCTGGATCTCCTTTACCTCCAATTTCAAAGGGACAGAGCTTCGCTCTGCCACACCAGGTACTCATAAAGGCCGTAATGGGTGCGGAAAGCAGTCTTCCAATCATCCCCCTGACGGATTCTGACCAGATTATACGCTCCCTTCAAATCAAGTTTGGTGAACATCTTCGCTGTTTGCAGACATTGCAATAATTCGGGGATGAGAGGAAGAGGGTATCTGTTTTTCACAATGATCTTGTTCGATTCTCTATAATTGATGATGGGACGTAGGCTTTGATCCTTGTTCCGGATAAAAAACATGCCAGCTACTGCGGGTGAGGTGGACGGTCTTATGAAACCTTTCTTCAAATTTTCTTCTATATATTCTTTTAGATGGGCCAATTCAGGCTGTGATAATGAATATATATGCCCAAAAGGAATTTTGCTGCCTGGGAGTAACTCAATTGGACAATCATATGGTCTATGTGGGGGTAGAAGCTCTGCATTCTTTTTGCTGAAAACATCAGCAAAATCTTGCTATGCCGTAGGTATCAGGTTGACTTCCGATGGGGACAGTGACTCCGCCTGTGATAAAGAAGTCTCTTTGTAACATGTCTCCTGGCAATTTTGAGAGGTGAGGAGCACACTGCTGTCTTCCCAACGTAGAGTGGGTTTGTGTGTATGCAGCCAGGGAAGACCTAGGATGAGAGGAAAATGGGGAGACGGTAACACATCTAGGCAGATGTATTCTATATGTGTAGATTCTGTCACCATAAGCAGAGGTTGTGATTGTGTAGTGATGGGACCAGAGGTTAAAGTAGTTCCGTCAAAAAGGCTAAGAGAGACAGATTTGCATTTAGTGGATACAGGAATTTTATTGGTTTTAACAATATGTGAGTCTATGAAGTTCCTACACGCTCCGGTGTCAATCATAGCCTTGAGAGTAATTCTGGTTTTGTCCCACTGTAGAGAGACAAGTATTTTTAAATAGTTAGAGTCTGGTAAGTGGGCGTTTACTAGCTTGCATAGGTAAGCTGACTTACCCGGTCTTTTCTTTCTGAGCATGGGGCAGACTTCAGCGATGTGATGTGGCGCGCCACAATACATACAGAGCTGAAGGGACCTTTGCCTAGACCTCTTGGCTGGGGAAAGTGGTCCCCTAATTGCACCAATTTCCATGAGAACCACTGACTCCGTGGTATGGCCGGAGGGAACCGAATAGGAGACCGCTGAGAGTCTCTCAGCTTTCCATTCGCGCATTCTTCTATCAATGGATATACTGAGAAGAATAAGAGCATCCAATGTAGGGGGTATTGTAGTACAGGCTAAGTCATCATTCAGGGTTTCTGATAAGCCTAGCCGGAACTGATTTTTTAGGGTGATCTGGTTCGACTCGGACTGAGTGTCCCACCGTTTAAATTGGGCGATGTAATCTTCGACAGGGTGTTTACCCTGTCGCAAAGCACGTAAGGCAGACTCCGCGGAGATCTGCTTGCTGGGGTCATCATATAGTAGATCCATGGTGGCACTGAAGTAGCTGAATGAGTTTAGGATTGGATCTTCTTTCTCTATGAAAGTGTTAGCCCAGGCTTAGGGGTTCCCCTCTAAGGTAGGAAATGGCGGTGCAAACTTTTGTTCTCTCGTGGCATAAGTTTGTGGTTTCATGTCAAACAACAGTTTACAAGCCTTAATGTATTCTTTGTAGTTTCTCCTATCCCCCGAGAAGATATCTGGTGGGCTTATTTTCGGTTCTGGGGTGTCGGGTTGTGTAACCTGAATAGGGAAGTTATCAGTGACATATGATTTGAGATTCTGGTTCTCCGTTGAGAGGTCTGAGACCATCTGTGAAAGAGCGTCAAGTCTCTGATTGAACGCCGCCATGTGCGTAACTACCGCCGATGGATCCATTTTACTTCTATTGGTAGGGGGTTCGTGCTATCTGTAATGCTTCAGGCAGTGAAACTATGGTGGTTGACATGGATCACAGCTTGTTAACCTTAGATTTGACAGATATCAGGTAGGAAGGCTCAGATAAGTTGGGAAATACAAATGGTTTTATTTAGAGTCGTAATACACAGCCATAACGGGAAGCATCAACTTAAGGGTTAGTAGGAGTACACAGGAATAAAGTTTATAAGAAACATAAGGATACTTGCAGTGAGTGGAATTCTGGTGATGGGGTCACCCAGTGGCTTCTTGAGCGATATACTGGTCTCCTTTGTGAAGAGGAATAGGTAAGTTTTTCTGCCAGCAGAGTAGGCTGACTCAGGGTAGGGCAGAGGAGAGCCTCTAAATTCCAGTGAGGAAGGGGCTCTGTCCGGCCCAACTGGAAGTTGGAGAGGCTCTGTCCGGCCCAAAAGCGAGGTGGCAAACGGGGCTCTGTCTGGCCCGAAAGTCAGATGGCAATCGGGTCTGACTGGCCCAATAATGAGATGGAAGTAGGGGCTCTGACCGGCCCAATAGAGAATGAAGACGGCAGTCTTCTGATGGAGATCTTTGCCTGGCATCAGGTTCTTAGCACGAATGTCAAGCAAATGGCAGCTCTTTAAGTAGGGACAAGGGGAGAAGCCGGGTGATGTCGCTGTGACGTCATCATTATGAAACGGAGTTTGTGGAGATGTCTGAGCTCCCAGTGGAGAGATAAGAACATTACATGATAAGAACATTACAGGAGAGATGCCGGAGCCCCCAGTGGAGGGATACGAACATTACAGGCAGATTTTATATAGCCTGCAAAGCTGATCAGTGTAGACTGACGGCTCTGAGGATTCCTGACACCTGAAATACAATAGCTCAGCTGGGGAAATTCCTTCATCCACATGAAATGTGTGGATGACGGAATTGGGTCAGTCTTTTTTCATTCAACCCTCTGGTTGAATGAAAAAACTGACACTTCTATGGCCTACCTTACAATTAGAGCCTCTCTATCTGTCTTATTTATAAGGTGTAACAGCTAATCTGGAAAAAAATAACTAAATTCAAGAGCATATGATGACCTTTAAATCTGATGCAATGTAATACAGTAGGAAAAGCCAGATACCCCAATATTGGGCATCTTTCAAAACATCAGTTAAAAAAGATGAACATTTATAGGTTTATTGTAGTGAATTGTATTGCACGGGTAATGGAGCCCTGAGAACACTCTCTCTGCTCTCATTCCTAGCATTAAACATTTTGGAGCAGATTCAGTGCAATGTTAGATTGCTTCTGCTGCTGAGGTGGCTTTGACTTGCTGCCAAAAGTTGAAAGGGAATGTATGACTTCTAAACAATTTCTCTGCAGCCAGCTTCGCCACGTACTGTAATAGACCGCCTCACTTACTGTACGTGATGAGACAGATTATAGGAACACTTGTTATAATTAGATAATTATATTAGTAAAGGAGGATTCCAACCAAGCCCTTTTGAATTTGAAATTAGTCCCGAGGTCCTGCAGACCCACCCGATATCCTGCCATCAGGCGATGGAATGGCCACTCCAGCACCAGTTCCAGGCCTCTGACCGGCTCAGTACTTCATATTTCTAGTCAAGCAAGGAAAATGTCACATGATATAGAGCCACAAGGGAAGTCTGGGAATAGTATCCCTCAGTGTGCTCTGAGCTGCCACACTGGTTTGAAGGGTTTGTTGAGTGGGGAGGTCTGAAATGAAAGTGGAACTTTACCCATAACAGCTTGTTAAAAAAGAATGTTCTTTAGCAAGGAACATAAATTCCACATTAATAGTTATACCACCAAAATCAGTGTGTGCTGTAAATTGCCTCCAGCATTGCTCCTGTTTCTTTTTGCTGGAGGCTGCCACTTTGCTGAAGCCCAGAGCCCCTGAGCAGCAGTAAATCTTTAGGCTGTCAGCAGATCAGCCTCGAGTGGCTTTGATTTTAAGCACAGTGCCAAAAATTGAGAGTAACTGAGCATGTGCAGATCAGGGTGAGACATTGTATTACTGGATTTTAAACAATATAGACATTTATTTTTAATATTTTACAAAGCTATAACTGCAAAAGGGGCCAGCCTTAAGTGATCTAGCCTAACTTAATTTTCTGACTAATGCTCTGAACATAAGTTTAATGGGGATGCTGACCTGGGGTTTGAAGAGAAGTTTAAAGGGGAGTGCTCTTGTGGGGTCTGAAAGGAAGATTAAAGGGGCTGATCGGAAGTCTGTAAAGAAGTTTGAGGTGGATCTTGGACCTGAAGGGAAGCTTAAAGGGATCTGGTCTCGGATCTAAAATAAAGTTTATAGGGCTGATCTTGGGTCTGAAAGGAAGGGTGGGGGTTAAGGGGGGCAGATAAAAGCCAAGAAGAAAGAGGGACTTGTGTGTGTATACATATATATATTTATATATATATTTATATATATATATATATATATATATATATATATATATATACACACACACACACACACCTCTGAGAACTACGCCACAATTGATTTATATAGAGGTATCACATTTTATTGTATCACATGGTATAAAAAACATCCATTAAAATCATTGTTGTGTATACCACGAAGAGCATGGAAATATTCTCGATAACTGGTTTGAGTCTGTTGATTTGTGATCCTATAGATGGCTGGTCTATGTGTTTCGTGGGAGCACCTGTTTCATCAGGACCATATCAATGATCAAAATCATTCAATACACATAGCTCTAACTCTAAAGGAAAAAACACACACAAAAAAATAAATCAATATATATCAAACATAAATATGTATAAAAATCACACAATAAAGTATCCAATGGGGACAAAAAGTAAAGAGCGGAAACCAAGAAAAAAAAAATCTAATGATAAAAATAGAATCAGTTTCTATATTTGTATGCGTATCATACCTTAGTCCACAAAAAGAGATAGGTATATGGAACATCAACCAGAAAAATAAGTCTTCAGAGTTACGCCTGCTGACCCATGGGGAAAAACCCACACCTATATAAGCCAAAAAATGAGAGAACAATATATATAAGGTATAATAAAATTACTAAGACTAGGAAATCCTATATATGTAATATGTGACTTCTCATGAGTAAAAAGTCAAAGAAAAAGGGTGCAAGCAAAACCCCAGTATCTTGCAGATGTATTACAAGTCGGTACTATGTATCTATAGGCCACGTGAAGTTAAAGATGTATTAGCCAAGCAGGGTGGGCGTATAAAAAGTTCATCCACCATCAAACAAACACCTTGAAAATACAAAAAAGTATATGGGTATAGGTTGTACCACAAAAATTAGATATTTGTTGTAGAGAAACTATACATATCAAAGTTCCTAAACCTATCACTTTAACTTACTTCAATCTGGGTGGCGGGACCCCTCACTTAGGAACACGTGTCATATCAAGCATAATTTACAATGTAGGCCAGGTTTTATGTGTCTCCCAGGCTCCTCTCATATACATTCAGGATCTCTGATCCATGGTCCAGTTCGGGTCTTGGTGCTCTCCCTCAGGCCAAGTTAACTTCTTCAGTTCCGCGCTATAGCCGAATGTTGGCTACAGCGCGGACCTAATTTGCCGGGAGGGCATCAATAGAGGTTCTCCTGTGCTCATGCGGCCGGCGCGCTCTGTGATCAGCGAGTTCCAACAGGCAGGAATGTTAATTTTAATGGGCCTGTTTTTTTCCTTGTTATATATTGTTCATGCTTATTCAGTGTATCTATAATTATACAACGCAAAGAAATGACCCCACACAGAGAACATTAAGTGATCATGGTGAAATCACTTTTGTGATATAAGAGGGGATTGAAGGAGGAGAAAGCGTTAACATGACTAAAACTTTAAAATAGCTGACAGAGGAAATTCTCCCAGCTCTCTCACCTCTCACAAATGCCCCCAAGTTCTCTCACAAATTCCCCACAGCTCTCCCCCTAGCCCCCCCAGCTCTCTCACCTCTTACAAGTGCCCCCCAGCTGTCTCAAAAATGTCCCCCAGCTATCTCACCTCTCATAAATGCCCCCCCCCAGCTATCTCACCTCTCACAAATGCCCCCCAGCTCTCTCACAAATGCCCTCTAGCTCTCTCACAAAAATCCCCAAGTTCTCTCACATATGCCCCCCCAGCTCTCTCACCACTGCCCCCCAACTCTCTCACCAATGCCCCCTAGCTATCTCACCTCTCATAAATGCCCCCCCCCCCAGCTATCTCACCTCTCACAAATGCCCCCCCCAGCTCTCTCACAAATGCCCTCTAGCTCTCTCACAAAAATCCCCAAGTTCTCTCACATATGCCCCCCCAGCTCTCTCACCACTGCCCCCCCAACTCTCTCACCAATGCCCCCTAGCTCTCTCACTAATGCCCCCCAGCTCTCTCACCTCTTACAAGTGCCCCCCAGCTGTCCCAAAAATGTCCCCCAGTTATCTCACCTCTCATAAATGCCCCCCCAGCTATCTCACCTCTCACAAATGCCTCCCAGCTCTCTCACAAATGCCCTCTAGCTCTCTCACAAAAATCCCCAAGTTCTCTCACATATGCCCCCCCAGCTCTCTCACCACTGTCCCCCCCAACTCTCTCACCAATGCCCCCTAGCTCTCTCACTAATGCCCCCCAGCTCTCTCACCAATGCCCCCCAGCGCTCACCAATGCCCCCCAGCTCTCTCATTAATGCCCCCCAACTCTCTCATTAATGCCCCCTAGTCCCTCACCTTTAACAAATTCCCCCAGCTATGTCACCTCTCACAAATGCACACCAGCTATCCCACAAAGGCCCCCAGCTCTCTCACCTCTCACAAATGCCCTCCAGCTCTCTCACTTCTCACAAATGCCCCCCAGCTCTCTCACCTCTCACAAATCCCCCCAGCTCCCGCACCACTGCCCCTTCCAGCTTTCTCACCAATGCCTCCCTTGCTCTCTCACCAATGCCCCCCCCAGCTCCCTCACCAATGCCGCCCCTCAACTTCCTTACAAATACCCCCAGCTCTCTCACCTTTAACAAACGCCCCCCCCCCCCCCCCCCCCCACTCCAGCTCTCTAACTAATGCTGCCCCCCATCTGTTCTATTCGGTTTTTCTGTCCTTTTTTTTTCTGCACAGTGCCACTGACAAAGTTTCGACTGTCAGAACTGTAGCACAGAGCTGAGTTTCACAGCACTTCACCCGGTTCCATGCTACAGTCCTAACAGGCGGGGGAACTAAGCCTCCTCGGAATCCCTAAACAAAAAATAAACAATGTGGGCAGTTGCGGTGCTAACATGCAGAAGCTGTCACACAGAGGCCTCTACCGCTTTGTGACCAGCTAAAAAGTACGGGGCTGCAGGATTACTTACCAGGTGGGAGCCGCTGAGAGGCAGGAAGCGTGACCCGGCCGAAGGCATAGTTGAGAGATGGCATGCAAAGTGTGTCATCGGTTGCTAGGATTCTGGTAGTCCTAGCAACCAATGACTGCATTAAAGCGGGGTTTCACCTTCAAAAATTTTTTTTTTAAAAGTCAGCAGCTAAAAAAAAAGTCGCTGCTGACTTTTTAATAAGTACACTTACCCTCCCAGGGCGCCCGTGATGTCGTTCGTGGAGGCCGAGATGTCCCTCGGCTATCCGGATCCAGCGCCGCCATCCTCCGTAAGGGAAACGGCTTCACGCGGCCTACTGCGCATGCGCGAGTCGGCGCGGCCTACTGCGCATGCGCGAGTCGGCGCGCGGCCTACTGCGCATGCGTGAGTGTCATTTGTGAATGGGGAACGCGGTGTGTTGTGGGACACAGTTCCCATAACACACCGCGCCCCATTCACCAGAAGACGGAAGAAGAGAAGATCACCATGGCGCTGGAGGAGGCAGATTAGGACGATCTGCCTAGCAACAGCCATTTCTGGTAAGTAAAAAAAAAAGATATATTTATTTTTTTAAATTGTTACTAACATTTTCTCTAGTTTTCATTTTCAGGGTGTTCCACCACTTTAAAGATTTGGGGGGGGGGGGGGGGCAGAGATTGCCAGCCAGCTCTGCTGACAGGAATCCTCACTTGGTGCTGTGTGTGAGAGTACACATTGCACCTATTAAGGATACTACTACTGAGTGGAGCCCAGTGCTGGAACTTGTTTCGGCACTGGGCTTCGGGACTCCAGCCCATATCCACGGGCCCCCGGGACATACTTGAAATCTCTGGACAGTCCTGCAGAATCCGGGTGATTGGGAGGTATGAGTATGTGCATTACTATGCGCTAAAGTGTACTGCTATACCAGTGTGTTAGGGGTGCAATGTACTATGTGTAATGCCTAGTAGACACAAAGGGAAAATCAGGTAAAAAAAAAAAATGTAATCAGAGCGATTGTTCGATAATCATCTAATCATGACATGACAACACACAAACTTGCAGTGCATTGTAGTGTTTACTGTGCATTTCCAAAGCCAATAGATATGAATGGGCCCTAAAGGAAATGTATACTTTCTTTTCTTTTCTTTCTTTTTTTTTTTGGTAAATATGTAAAATAGATCGGCTTGTAAATAATCTAATTAGCAGCTTAATGAACATAACTGAATGTTTAAAGCGCAATATTGGAAGTTTTAAAATCAAATTTGCCAATAATAAATTAACTATGTGCTTTTTAATAAACAAACAATCTTTTTATTATGTTTGGCGGTACAAGTATAATGGGACTGTAGGCCGCAAACTCCACCATACATCAAAAACCAACAATACTAATAATAAAGAAAAACACTGTACACAGGAAATGGCATGAAATGGCCGCGGTACTTTATTGATTTACCAATAATAACATAAATAGTTTCAAGCTGATTTTAATTCAAATAAAATAAGAACATACAGATTCAACTTCTTTGCTCACTTGTCAGAACTCGAGCATATACAGTTGTGCTCATAAGTTTACATACCCTGGCAGAATTTATGATTTTTTGGCCATTTTTCAGAGACTGAATGATAACACAAAAACTTTCCTTTCACTCATGGTTAGTGTTTGGCTGAAGCCATTTATTATCAACTGTGTTTACTCTTTTTAAATCATAATCACAACAGAAACTACCCAAATGACCCTGATCAAAAGTTTACATACCCCAGTTCTTAACCGCTTCCCGACCGCCTCCTGTAGATATACGTCAACAGAATGGCACGGGCAGGCAAAAGCACGTACCTGTACGTCCCCTTTAATTTGCCTGCCCGGGGGGCGCGCGGTCGGGAGCTCTGTGACCACGGCCGCGGGACCAGCGGACCCGATCGCCGCTGGTATCCCGCGATCGGGTTACGGAGCTGAAGAACGGGGAGAGGTCTATGTAAACAAACCTCTCCCCGCGCTTCCTACACTGACTGTCAGTGATCGGCGGTTCCCTGTCATCGGGAACGCCGATCAATGACGTCAGACGTACAGCCACGCCCCCCTACTGTAAAAAAAAACACAACACATCACACTGACTCCTCCCCGCCCCCTAGTGGTTAACCCCCTAACTACAACTGTTATTTACATAGGAATCAGTGCTATTTAAATAGCAGTGATTGCTGTATAAATGACAAATGTCCCAAAAATGTGTCAAAAATGTCCGATGTGTCCGCCAAAATGTCGCAGTCACAATAAAAATCGCTGATCGCCGCCATTACTAATAAAAAAAAAAAAATATTAATAAAAATGCTATAAAACTATCCCCTATTTTGTAAACGCTATAACTTTTGCGCAAACTAATCAATAATCGCTAATTGCGATTTTTTTTACCAAAAATATGTAGAAGAATACGTATCGGCCTAAACTGAGGAAAAAAAATGTTTTTTTATATATATTTTGGGGATATTTATTATAGCAAAAAGTCAAAAATATTGCATTTTTTTCAAAATTGTCGCTCTATTTTTGTTTATAGCGCAAAAAATAAAAACCGCAGGGGCGATCAAATACCACCAAAAGAAAGCTCTATTTGTGGGAAAAAAAGGACGCCAATTTTGTTTTGGAGCCACGTCGCATGACCGCGCAATTGTTAGTTAAAGCGACGCAGTGCCGAATTGCAAAAAGGGGCCTGGTCCTTTGGCTGCCAATTGGTCCGGGGCTGAAGTGGTTAATACCATATATTGCCCCCTTTAACATCAATGACATCTTGAAGTCTTTTGTGGTATTGTGGATGAGGCTCTTTATCTTCTCAGATGGTAAAGCTGCCCATTCTTCTTGGAAAAAAGCCTCCAGTTCCTGGAAATTCTTGGGCTGTCTTGCATGAACTGCACGTTTGAGATCTCCCCAGAGTGGCTCAAGTATATTGAGGTCAGGAGACTGAGATGGCCACTCCAGAACCTTCACTTTATTCTGATGTAGCCAATGACAGGACGACTTGGCCTTGTGTTTTGGATCATTGTCATGTTGGAATGTCCAAGTACATCCCATTCACAGCTTCCTGGCTGATGAATGCAAATGCCCATCCAGTATTTTTTGATAACATACTGCATTCATCTTGCCATCAATTTTGAACAAATTTCCTGTGCCTTTGTAGCTCACACATCCCTAAAACAGCAGCGATTCACCTCTGTGTTTCACAGTAGGAATGGTGTACCTTTCATCATAGGCCTTGTTGACTCCTCTCCAAATGTAGCGTTTATGGCTGTGGCCAAAAAGCTAAATTTTGGTCTCATCACTCCAAATGACTTTGTGCCAGAAGGTTTGAGGCTTGTCTCTGTGCTGTCTGGCGTATTGTAAGCAGGACACTTTGTGGCATTTGCGTAGTAATGGCTTTCTTCAGGTGACTCAACCATGCAGCCCATCTTTCTTCAAGTGCCTCCTTATTGTGCATCTTGAAACAGCCACACCACATGTTTTCAGAGAGTCCTGTATTTCACCTGAAGTTATTTGTGGGTTTTTCTTTGCATCCCGAACAATTTTCCTGGCAGTTGTGGCTGAAATTTTAGTTGGTCTACCTGACCGTGGTTTGGTTTCAACAGAACCCCTCATTTTCCACTTCTTGATTAGAGTTTTAACAATGCTGATTTGGCATTCTCAATTCCTTGGATATGTTTTTATATACCTTTCCTGTTTTATACAGTTCAACTACCTTTTCCTGTAGATCCTTTGACAATTCTTTTGCTTTCCCCATGACTCAGAATCCAGAAATGTCAGTGCAGCACTGGATGAAAGATACAAGGGTCTGTCAGGAGTCCAGAAACTCATTGACCTTTTATACACACACATTAATTACAAGCAAACAGATCACATGTGAGGATGGCTGCCTTTATTAGCCATTCAAATCCCTTTGTGTCAACTTGTGTGCATGTTATCAGGCCAAAATCACCAGGGTATGTAAACTTTTGATCAGGGTAATTTGGGTAGTTTCTGTTGCCATTATGATTTAAAAAGAGTAAACACAGATAATAAATGGCTTCAGCCCAAACACTAACTATGAGTGAAAGAATTTTTTTTGTGTTATCATTCATATTCTCTGAAAAATGGCCAAAAAAATCATAAATTCTGCCAGGGTATGTAAACTTATGAGCACAACTGTGTGTATGTATATATGTGTAGCAATGACCCCCAAAGGAGCTGCTGGTTTTATTTGGGCCTGCACTCTGCTAATAAACCCCACTAGCTTGACTCAGTCCCCTTGACACAGCTGTGGTGTAATACAATACAATATAATATAACACAATATACCTGTATTGTCACCTCAGGATCCACTGGCTCCACCTGCTGGGAGAAAACAATACTCCACACAACGGGGTACTTAACCAAAATATATTTTACTGTAAGTACTGGTAAACAGGTGATTACAATAATTGTGCTGTCATCCCAACATGGAATGACAGAACAATGAATTTTAATAAAACAATTATAAACAGTATGAATACAAGGGAGCCCCCCCTACTTTTTTAGCTATTTGTGAGATCTTATTAAAAGTACTCAGTCTGTAGTCAAGTTAAGTTAAGGATGATCCTGGTGTTGCTTCTGTAACTATAATACAATGCTTGAAGTGCAATAGTAAGTAGGCCTTATGCCTGCCTAGTGTCAGTTGCTATACTCCTCCTCCGTAGGACTATGGATCCCAGCGAGGTCTGTATATAAGTCTGACTAGGTGCAAAAGCTTAATAAACTGTGGGCTGCAACCCGCTTACCAACTGGATCAGAAAATCTGGATGGTAGCTTTGGTCCGGTGTTTTTAGCTTGCTCTTACATCAGCCGACTCCGTCCCTCCATTCCGTTCTGATGGGTGACCCCGGTCCTCCGATGCTCAAACGCGTAGCTCTGGATTCCCCCAATCCGGTCACTGTGTCTCTGGCACCGTCAGGTCACTCACACAATCTATCAGGGTTGTGCTCCGCAATGGCTGTAGGTCGCTTCTTCTGGGAGGCCTCCTCACAGGTCCTCACAGGCAGGCCACGCGTCCCGAAGAGAGCTAAGATGGCTGCTCCGGGGCCTTTTATATCCTACCCAGCATGCAGTGTAAGAGGGAGCGTCCATGGGTAGGTCACATGGCATCCTGGGTAAAAAAGGTTAACTCTCCAAGGTAAATAACAGTCACTTCCTGTAATTAGCGCAGTGCTTTGTGAAAGAAAAAATCATTCAAGTCCACTTTCAGTGTTTGGCCGCTAGATGGTGCCAAATACTAAGCCAAAGAAACGTCTATAGACTTTTGTTATAACATGCTAACATACATTAATAGACAAGAATGTCAGCGCTACATATGTATGTATATATATATATATATATATATATATATATATATATATATACACACACGTATAGATATAGATACATATCTATCTATCTCTCTCATATATATATATATATATATATATATATATATATATATATATATTAGTGGTGCAATGGATCGTCACCAAGGTCACCCTGTTCGGATCGGCACACCACGCAATCCGCGGAGCGCTCCGCTGCCTCGGCCTTAGGAAAGGCTGCGGCTTCGGCCTAGCTCCGTAGCGGCGACCATCTTGGTACACCCTGCGGCTGTTACCACGTGATCACTCCGTCAAATGAAACTAAGCAACTAAGCTGGTGCCAGCTTAGTTGCTCAGCCACCAGACAACTGTGAGATACAGATCTGAACGGAGTGCATTGTCAATACACACTATGGGGTTGCTTTACTAAAACTGGAGAGTGCAAAATCTGGTGCAGCTGTGCATGGTAGCCAATCAGTTTCTAACCTCAGCTTGTTCAATTAAGCGTTAACAAAAAAAACTAAAAGCTGATTGGTTTCTATGCAGAGCTGTACCAGATTTTGCATGCTCCAGTTTTAGTAAATCAACCCCAATGAGCAAAGATAATTAAAATTGCACTGCGTTCAGATCCGTAAACCAAAAGTAGAAAAATCTGTGTCCATGGTCAGTAATGTATGCATGTTTGCATCTATACATATGCAAATGTATGAATATGTTTGCATGCATATGCTCTATGTGTTCATGCATAAATTTAATCCTTGGCTGAGAAAATGAACGAAAGAAGAATCTTACAGTTTATGCATATGGACATTATACATGTGTATATGCAAGCACTTTCAGACCTTAATTATGTCTTTCACTCAGGATCTTGCAGGCAAAAATACATCAATAATTTATTATGCTCACATGCAAGGACCCTCACTCAAGCTGTACATTTCAATTACTGGAACCTATACTTTAGGGCTGATTTACTAAGACGAATGCGCTGCGCCGGTTCACACCCTAATTGGTGCGCCGGATAAATTATTAATTGAGCGTGTACGCATAAGCGCTACACATAATATGCCAGCGCACGCAATAATAATATGCCATTTATAATAGTGGGTAACACGACTTCATTCACACAAGGGCAACACGACTTCCAGCGGGACTTGGGGCGACTTACAACACACCTTGGGGCGACTTACAACACGACTTGGGGCGACTTACAACACGACTTTATGTCGCCCCCAGGCCAGGCGACTGTAATAAAAAAAAAAAAAAAACGGCATGGGTTCCCCTCCAAGAGTATACCAGGCCCTTCAGGTCTGGTATGGATTTTAAGGGTGGGAACACCGCGCCAAAAAATAAAAAAATGGCGTGGGGGTCCCCCTCAAAATCCATACCAGGCCCTTCAGGTCTGGTATGTATTTTAAGGGGAACCCCGCGCCAAAAGAAAAAAAATGGCGTGGGGGTCCCCCTCAAAATCCATACCAGACTCTTATCCGAGCACGCAACCTGGCAGGCCGCAGGAAAAGAGGGGGGGGATGAGAGAGCGCCCACCCCCCTCCTGAACCGTACCAGGCCACATGCCCTCAACATTGGGAGGGTGCTTTGGGGTACCCCCCAAAGCACCTTGTCTCCATGTTGATCCCGGCCCCCCACCCTGTGTGAAATGGTAAGGGGGTACAAAAGTACCCCTACCATTTCACCAAAAAAGTGACAAAAGAGTTAAAAATGACTAGAGACATTTTTTGACAATTCCTTTAATAAAGTCTTCTTCTTTCATCTTCTTCGGGTCTTCTTCCCTCTTCTTTCCTTCATCCTTCGGTTTCTTCCTCCATCTTCTTCTTCCTCCATCTTCTTCTTGCTCCGGTGTTCTCGTCCTGCATTTTCCTCCACGGCGTCTCTTCTTCCTCGCTTCGTTCTCGGGCCGCTCCGCACAATGGGAGGCTCCCGCTGTGTGACACTTCTCTTCTTCTGACAGTTCTTATATAACGGAGGGCGGGGCCACCCGGTGACCCCGCCCCCTCTGACGCACGAAGATGGAGGAAGAAACCGAAGGATGAAGGAAAGAAGAAGGAAGAAGACCCGAAGAAGATGAAAAGAAGAAGACTTTAATAAAGGAATTGTCAAAAACTGTCTCTTGTCATTTTTAACACTTTTGTCACTTTTTTGGTGAAATGGTAGGCCCTTACCATTTTACACAGGGTGGGGGCCTGGATCTGGGGGTCCCCTTGTTAAAGGGGGCTTCCAGATTCCGATAAGCCCCCTGCCCACAGACGCCCACAACCACCCGCCAGGGTTGTGGGGATGAGGCCCTTGTCCTCATTAACATGGGGACAAGGTGCTTTGGGGGGTACCCCAAAGCACCCTCCCAATGTTGAGGGCATATGGCCTGGTACGGTTCAGGAGGGGGGGCTGCTCTCTCGTCCCCCCTCTTTTCCTTCCGCCTGCCAGGTTGCGTGCTCGGATAAGGGTCTTTTTTTGAGGGGGACCCCCACCAGTGATGTAAGTAACTGAGTTAAAATAAACGGAGTTACGTAACGCAGTTACTTTAGAGGGTAACGAGTAATCTAACTGATTACTTTTCCCCTCATGGTAACTCAGTTTCCATTACTTGGGCGGAGTTACTGCAATTACATCTAACGCCACTAGATGGCAGTAGTGTAATTCCAGTGTCCTGCCGAAAAAGTTCCCCCGCCGGATAAGGACCCCCCTGTACTGCGCAGGCGCAGCTCTTGTACAGTACGAAGGACTACGGAGCTTACAAAAATTGCCGAACCTAAACAGCTCTGAGTGAACTCTACACCGCGCAGGCGCAGTTAACATGTAATTGTACGAGGCGATGACGCACGCTCCCGATGCTTGTGCTACTCTTCAAGGGGCGTCTATCGTGTAACTAAGGGGCTGGTCTAGTATTACTGTAACCAAGGGGAGCATTTATTATTATTGATATATATCGAGCTCTGCCCATTAATTTAACATTCGCCCTCTTCTGTAGCCATCCGCCCCTTATATGATATAATAATAATAGACACGCTATAACAGATCTGCCCCTTGGTTAGAGTAATAATAGAGCAGCCCCTTGGTTACACCATATATAACACTAATAATAAATGCGCCACTTGCTTACAGTAATATTAGACCCGCCCCTTAGTTACAAGTATAGAACATAAAAAAAAAGTCACAGTAATGCCGCGTACACACGAAGGGACAATCCCGCGGGATTATCCTCTGGACTGAAGTCCAGCGGATAATCCCCTCGTGTGTGGGCGCCGGCGGACTTTTTGGCGCCAAAGTCCGGCGGACTTTTTGGCGCCAAAGTTTGAAGTTTTGTTTTCAAATTATCCGCTGGACTTGGCAGTCCAGCGGACAATCCCGCCGTTAGTGGGCAAGTCCGCGGACTTTTGAAATGAACGGACTTGCCGCTCATCGGCAAGTCCGTTCATTTAGCACGTGACTTCAGGTTACGTAGCTAGCGTAGGCAGTTACTGCCGCCGCGCTAGCTCCGTGACCTGGCATGGATTTAAAGGGACTCCCCACGCCGAAAAAACGGCGTGGGGGTTCCCCCCAAATCCATGTCAGACCCTCATCCGAGCACGCAGCCTGGCAGGCCAGGAAAGGGGTGGGGACGAACGAGCGCCCCCCCCCCCTCCTGAGCCGTACCAGGCCGCGTGCCCTCAACATGGGGGGTGCCCTGGGGAAAGGGGGGCCGTGCGGCCCCCCCACCCCAAAGCACCTTGTCCCCATGTTGATGAGGACAAGGGCCGCTTCCCGACAACCCTGGCCGTTGGTTGTCGGGGGGTCTGCGGGGGGGGCTTATCGGAATCTGGGAGCCCCCTTTAATAAGGGGGCCCCCAGATCCCGGCCCCCCACCCTATGTGAATGAGTATGGGGTACGATGTACCCCTACCCATTCACCTAAGGTGTAAAATGTAAAGTACAAAAACACACACACTTTTGAAAAAATATTTTATTGCACTGCTCCGGGGGTCTTCTTCCGTCTTGGGGGTCTTCTCGCCGGACTCCCCCGCTCTCTTCTGCTCTTTTACCTAGCTCTTTCACGAGGGGGGAGTCCGGCTACCTTCTTCGTCGTCGCCGCCGTCTGGGGGTCTCGATCCGCCTTCGGGGGTCTTCTTCCGTCGTGGGGGTCTTCTCGCCGGACTCCCCCGCCATTTACCAAGCTCTTTTACCGAGCGGGGGAAGTCCGGCTACCTTCTTCGTCGTCGCCGCCGTCGTCTGGGGGTCTCGATCCGCCTTCGGGGGTCTTCCGGGGGTCTCTTCTGTTCTTGCGGCGGTCGTCGTCTTCCGCGCCGCCGGCGCCTTGTCCTTCTTCTTGTTCTTGTTCTTGTTCTTCTTCTTCTTCCGATGTTGACCCGACGCTCTCTCTGCCCGGAATGCCTGTGCCGCTCTGCGCTGAGACTTATATAGGGGAATGGGGACAGGGTCACATGCACATGTCACATGGTGACCCGCCCCCTTGTGTTGTCACAGTCCCGGAGGATGCTGGGACTGTGACATCGCAAGGGGGCGGGGTCACCATGTGACATGAACATGTGACCCTGTCCCCCATGTCCCTATATAAGTCCGAGCGCAGACCGGCACAGGCATTCCGGGCAGAGAGAGCGTCGGGTCAACATCGGAAGAAGAAGAAGAACAAGAACAAGAACAAGAAGAAGGACAAGGCGCCGGCGGCGCGGAAGACGACGACCGCCGCAAGAACAGAAGAGACCCCCGGAAGACCCCCGAAGGCGGATCGAGACCCCCCAGACGACGGCGGCGACGACGAAGAAGGTAGCCGGACTTCCCCCGCTCGGTAAAAGAGCTTGGTAAATGGCGGGGGAGTCCGGCGAGAAGACCCCCAAGACGGAAGAAGACCCCCGAAGGCGGATCGAGACCCCCAGACGGCGGCGACGACGAAGAAGGTAGCCGGACTCCCCCCCTTGTGAAAGAGCTAGGTAAAAGAGCAGAAGAGAGCGGGGGAGTCCGGCGAGAAGACCCCCAAGACGGAAGAAGACCCCCGGAGCAGTGCAATAAAATATTTTTTCAAAAGTGTGTGTGTTTTTGTACTTTACATTTTACACCTTAGGTGAATGGGTAGGGGTACATCGTACCCCATACTCATTCACATAGGGTGGGGGGCCGGTATCTGGGGGCCCCCTTATTAAAGGGGCTCCCAGATTCCGATAAGCCCCCGCCCGCAGACCCCGACAACCAACGGCCAGGGTTGTCGGGAAGAGGCCCTTGTCCTCATCAACATGGGGACAAGGTGCTTTGGGGTGGGGGGGCCGCACGGCCCCCCTTTCCCCAGGCACCCCCCATGTTGAGGGCACGCGGCCTGGTACGGCTCAGGAGGGGGGGGGGCGCTCATTCGTCCCCACCCCTTTCCTGGCCTGCCAGGCTGCGTGCTCGGATGAGGGTCTGACATGGATTTGGGGGGAACCCCCACGCCGTTTTTTCGGCGTGGGGATTCCCTTTAAATCCATGCCAGCTTGCGGAGCTAGCGCGGCGGCATTTACTGCCTACGCTAGCTACGTAACCTGAAGTTACGTTCGAAATGAACGGACTGCTCCGTGTGTGGGCAAGTCCGTTCATTTTCAAAAGTCCCGCGGACTTTTGGCCGGCGGATTATCCGCTGGAGAAGTCCGTGCGTGTGTGGGCAAGTCCACACGCTTGGAAAGTCCAGCGGACCCCGCTGGAAAGTCCCGCGGGATTGTCCGCTGGACTAGGTCCGCCGGCAAAAGTCCGCACGTGTGTACGCGGCATTACTTTGCTGCGTAACTAATTACTTTTCCAATGTAGTAACTGAGTTACTAACGCAATTACTTTTTGGGAGAAGTAATTTGTAACTTAACTAATTACTTTTTTAAAGTAAGATGACCAACACTGACCCCCACGCCATTTTTTTTGGCGCGGGGTTCCCCTTAAAATCCATACCAGACCTGAAGGGCTTGGTATGGAATTTGAGGGGGACCCCCACGCCATTTTTTTTTTGGCACGGGTTCCCCTTAAAATCCATACCAGACCTGAAGGGAAGGAAATTTGGGGGACCCCCACGCATTTTATTTTCTTAATTTTTTTGTTTTTCTTAATGCTAACTGTGTGCAAATAGTCAATTTTGTCATAAATTTATGCCAAAATGTATTCTGCTACATGTTTTTAGTAAAAAAAAAATTCCGTTAAGTGTATAATAATTGGTTCGCGTGATCACGGACGTATGTACGCAAATGATCATGTACAGATGTGTGCAGGTGATCACGGACATATGTCTGCAGATAATCATTGGCACATGTTATTTACTGGGACATATGTGAGGGACATGTGTTTTTATTATTTGGGGACATGTGTTTTTATTTGGGGACATGTGTGTTTTTATTATTTGGGGACATGTGTGTTTTGGGGACATGTGTGTTTTGGGGACATGTGTGGGGACATGTGTATTTACACTGTGGGGACACTACTGGTGATCAGTGAGTAAAAAAGCTGTAAAAAACAGCTAATACTCACTGATCACCAGCCGGCTGCAGCGATCCTCTCTCCTCTCCTCACCGACGACTTCCGTGTGAGGAGAGGAGAGCCGATTGCCTGGCAACCGGCTGTTTGTTTACATCACATGACGGCTGTGATTCGACACGGCCATCATGTGATCAGGAGGGCCAATCACAGAGCCCTCCTGCCGATCCGAGATGCGCCATGTCCGGGTGACACGGCCGCATCGGGATCGCGCCGCTGCGCGGGCACGCGCGCGCGCGATCCCTCTACTTCTGAAGGACGTTCCGGAACGTCCTATCAGAAGTAGACGGCTCCCACCTGGCCGTATATGTACAGTGGCCGGGTGGGAAGTAGCTAAATTCTGAATTGAAGATGTCGTGTGCCATGTCTATAGTGGCGCACTGATCGCCACCTCCCGTGCGCCGAGAATATATTAGTAAATGGGGAATTGCGCTGTGTTACAGGTGCAAATGTTTTGCAAATACGAAAACGGCCGCTGCGCATCGCTGTGCACCGTAATTCATGGCGCAAACCGTTCGTAAATCAGCCTGTTTGTATGGCTCTCTCTGCAGCAGCTGAAAGCCAATGGGAGGGAGAGGAGAAGAAGGCAGCTTTGGAAAGCTGCAGTAGAGAGAGCCATACAAGGGATTGGTTTCAATAATTGCCCCCCTGCTGCACTGATCCCCCTCCCTGCCCACATCCAATTTACCCTACTGCCTGGGCCCCCCTACTGGCCTGGGCCCTGTACAGGAGGATTGGTGGTGGTACCCCCTTATACACGGCCCTGATGACATCCATGTGAGTGCGGGTGCATGTCTCCAAACTCATAAAGTGAGCCTTCCGGGACACGCCCCTGCACCCGCACTGATGTCAGATTGGGAGCTGTGGCTGTGTCTGTGCATCCCAATTGACATCAATGAGACTGCCTGCACAGGGATGCATGGAACACCTGTGCATCCCCATGTGTGTGTGTGTGTGTGTGTGTAAACATGGCCCTCAATGGGCGTAGGCTTTAGTACATCCCATGTGAACGAGTACTGCTGCATTAAACAAAGTTATACGTTATATTTTAAAGCGGTTGTATACCCATTTAAAAAAAAAAAAAATTTGTTAACTACCTGCAAGACAAAGTCATAATGAGCTAGTATGACTAGCATACTAGCTCATTATGCATCACTTACCTTAGATCGGGGCCCCCAACGCCGTGTTCTTCTCCCCCTCCGGCCGCATCCATCTCTAAACAGATACCCTTCCGGGTATCGCCGCTCCGGTCAATCACAGCGCCGCTGCGGCGCTGTGATTGGCCAGAGCGGCGAGGACGTCGCTCCGCGCATGCGCACGGGACACTTCAACTGCGGTGAGCCGCAGTTGAAGATGGGGATTAACTCTGTAAATGCACCGTTGTCTATGGCGCGCATGCGCCGTAGACAACGTTGTAAAACGTTCTTTTCAAATAGGAGATATTTCTTGTACCTGCAGGTAAGCCTTAATCTAGGCTTACTTGTAGGTGCAAGTTAATTTTAGGGTATACAACCACTTTAAGGAGGAGTGTACTTGGTATGTAATATGTAAAAAACACATCTCTTCCCTAATAAAGAAAGTTGATTTTGAATATATATATATATATATATTTATATATATATATATATATATATATATATATATATATATATATATAAAAAGAATGCTTCAGAAGTGTGGTCCAGAGGTCCGGAATTACTAACAAGTATTACAATGCATGTGGTCAGCTGGTCCTTTAAGTGACAGGAAGCATTGCTCTTCTGACTCAGCTGCTGGACTCTTGACTGCGGCCTCTGGGGGATGCCAGCTGTCTCTGGGAGGAGCCGCATTCCACATGCTGCCATTCTTTCCGGAACTGTGGCTGATCAGTTATCTGCATTATTGTGGGGGCGGGACACTAAAAGGAGAAAAATATTTGCTGACCCACAGAATGTTGCTTACGTGATAAAGCAGAAACAGCGCTTTGTCAGATGCAAACTGTAAACTAGAGTTGATAGCACTTCCCATACATAATAATGCCTCTAATAAACTTGGCAGCATCAAAGTGAACCTGTCATGCCAATAGATGAAATAAACCTGGATGATTAGGTTGCAGAAAGCACATTACAGTGTCTGTACATAGCATTGGTTTCTTTATCTGGTTGCATATGAAACCCCAAAAATCCACTTGTCTCTAGATTGGGGCAAAGGTAATCGATACACGAAGAAATATGGGTGCTGACCTTTTGTTTTTTTTTAAAGAAATAATAACACAGGCTTTTTTCTGATAGAAGAGACTGTGTTGTCTCCTCTGTTATAGATGTTTCTACCTTTTGTTTTGTTTCGTTCCATTTCGTATTAGCCGTTAATTTGTAAATACGAAATACGAATTTTCGTTAACTTTATGGAACAATTACAAACGTTAGTTATGATAAATTTAAAAAAAGCAAAAAATACCTTTCTCAATATGGCGTCGGACTCATTATGCTCATTATGAGGGGCTCCCACCATGCTTGTGCTGTGCTGACTTCCTCCTGGGTTTGTACCCCTGCTGTGCTCATTATGAGGAGCTCTCAACCATCCCTGTGCTGTGATGACTTCCTGGGTTTGTACCCCTGCTGTGCTCATTATGAGGGGCACCCACCATCCCTGTGCTGTGATTACTTCCTCCTGGGGCTGTACCCCTGCTGTGCTCATTATGAGGGGCTCCCACCATCCCTGTGCTGTGATGACTTCCTGTTGTTTTTACCCCTGCTGTGCTCATTATGAGGGGCTCCCACCATTCCTGTGCTGTGATGACTTCCTGTTTTTTTTACCCCTGCTGTGCTCATTATGAGGGGCTCCCACCATCCCTGTGCTGTGATGACTTCCTGGGTTTGAACCCCTGCTGTGCTCATTATGAGGGGCGCCCACCATCCCTGTGCTGTGATGACTTCCTGGGTTTGTACCCCTGCTGTGCTCATTATGAGGGGCGCCCACCATCCCTGTGCTGTGATGACTTCATCCTGGGGCTGTACCCCTGCTGTGCTCAGTATGAGGGGCTCCCACCATCCCTGTGCTCAGTATGAGGGGCCCCCACCATCCCTGTGCTGTGCTGACTTCCTCCTGGGGCTGTACTCCTGCTGTGCCCATTATGAGGGGCTCCCACCATCCCTGTGCTGTGATGACTTCCAGGGTTTGTACCCCTGCTGTGCTCATTATGAGGGGGCTCCCACCATCCCGGTTCTGTGATGACTTTCTGGGTTTGTACCCCTGCTGTGCCCATTATGAGGGGCTCCCACCATCCCTGTGCTGTGCTGACTTCCTCCTGGGGCTGTAATCCTGCTGTGCTCATTATGAGGGGCTCCCACCATCCCTGTGCTGTGCTGACTTCCTCCTGGGGCTGTACCCCTGCTGTGCTCATTATGAGGGGCTCCCACCATCCCTGTGCTGAGTTCCTGGGTTTGTACCCATGCTGTGCTCATTATGAGGGGGCTCCCACCATCCCTGTGCTGTGCTGACTTCCTGGGTTTTTAACTTCATCATAACGAATAATCGTAATTATTATGACAATAATAAAACGATATTAAGGAACATTCTTATTTTGTCCTGAATCTCCCATCAACTACCAGTACCAGTCTCCCACTCCCATATTAAAAAAAGGTAATTTTCCCAACCCTCACTAAGCAGCAGAAGAAAACCTCTGATTGGTCAACAAAAAACGGTTGTAACGGAATTTGGATCCGATATTCGTCAACGAAATTTCGTATTTCGTATAAAAAATTTGGAAGCATAGCAATTCGTATTTCAGATGCTTCCGAATGAATTTTCAGAAATTCGTACGACATTCGCACATGTCTAATAAGTATACACTGAGCTCTGCATGTGCAGCTTCGTGTACTGTCTGGACACAATTCTGTGCCAAGGCAAAGTCATTTTCACACACATGTTTTTTGTTTTTTTGTCTGCGCTGGTGCAAAATCTTGAAATGAAAAAATGTTAAAGAGGAAGTAAACCCTCAGCAAAAAAACGGAAAAAAAAAAAAAAAAAAAAAAACCCTGCAAGACAAAGGCATAATTAGCTAGTATGCATAGCATACTAGCTAATTATGTATCACTTACCTCAGATCGAAGCCCCCGCATCGGTCCACGTCTCCCCCTCCGACCGCCGACATGTTGTCCCGGAGTGACTTCTGGGTATCACGGCTCTGTCGCTGTGATTAGCCGGAGCCACGATGCCGTCACTCCGCGCATGCGCACGAGAGCGGCACAGTACAACTGAAGCATCGGCATATACCGCCATTGCCTTAAGTGCGCATGTGCCACATGACGTCGTCACATGCAAATACAGGGATAACTCCTAAACCTGCACGGTTTAGGAGATATCCTTTTTAGCTACAGGTAAGCCTTAATATAGGCTTACCTGTAACATTAAGTTGTAAACAAGGGTTTAAGCCCAGGTTCACACTAGCGTGATCCTAGAAATCGCATGTAATTCGCACCCGCACTGCAGGTGCCAGTCACATGCGATGTCTGTGAGATGCGAGTTCAGCCATACAACTCAACCTGCTGGTTGAACTAAAAAAAAAAATATGTATGTGCATGTATACCCTGCTTTTGTGTAATCTGCATGGAGGTCTCAGAAAGGCCAGGTTTTGGCTGTGCTGTCTAGGAGGTCTCCTCAGTGGCGTCACTAGGGTTGGTGTCACCCGGTGCAGAAAAAAATTGTGTCTCCCCCCCTCCACCAACTATAGTCCCCCCTCAGTACAGACCCCTCCTCCACTAAGTACAGACCCCCTCCATCAATATAGACACCCCCTCAGTATAGACCTCCCTCCGTCAGTATAGACCCCCCTCCGTCAGTATAGATCTCCCCCCACAGTACAGACCCCCCTCTATCAGTACAGACACCCCCCCTCACTGCAGACCCCTCTCCATTAGTATAGACACCCCCACCTCAATAATGCAGACCCCCCCCAGCAGTACAGACACCCCCCCTCAGTGCAGACCCCCCCCAATAATGCAGACCCCTCTCAGCAGTACAGACAACCCCCTCAGTGCAGACCCCCCATCAGTACATACGATCCCCCACAGCAAGGCAGACCCCTCCCAGCAGTACAGACACCCCTCCCTCAGTGCAGACCCCCCATCAGTATAGACACCCCCCCCCCTCAGTGCAAACCCCCCCATCAGTATAGATGCCCCTCTGCACATACATGTCCATCTTCTGCATTTAGTAAAGTTCACAGACCTCAGAACAGCATGGACAGATACACACAGCGGTGTGTCCCTCGAGCTCGGGCTCCTACTCCTCTGTGGATGCGAACAGAGAGGAGGGGAGACGGCTTCAGTCCGCTCCTCTGAGGGACACAGCAGCGAGGCACACATCATCAGGGCAGCGGGTGGTGTTAGTTGTGCCGCTACCCACGGTTGTCACCCCTGACTGACAGGTGTCACCCAGGTGCGGCCCGCACCCCCATAGCAACGCCACTGGGTGTCCTTGATCACAGGACTGGCTGCACAGAATTACAAACTTTCCTATTTCTTAGCTATTTGACTGTAGTTAAAGTAAATATAATATTATGATGTTATGTAAATTGTGTGGTAGTGTGGTACCCCACCAGCGAAAGGACGCAGGGTTCTCAACCAGGCAGGTTGAGGGGCTCCAGGGGATTTGCTTATTTGCGACAAAACTGGCTTTTCAGTTTTCCTCATTGCTCAGGAAAATCCGTTTTGGGACCTGGAGCCCCGGTGATTTCATGGCGATCCGGGTGGGATGAAATCCTCTGTCCCGGGTCCAGATTTTGCGATCCACCAGCACACTGACTGGTCAGGTGTATGCTGAACTATTTTGTAGACACCTGACCATGGTTCTGGGCTCCACCCTCCTGAGGAGTCCAGGCCTGCAAGGGAGAAGTCAGAGAGAGCATGCTGCTGCTGCTGTTAAAGAGAGCCAGGTGGCTTAGTAGTCTTGTTTGCAATGCTGCATGTGTAAAGGAGGCTGAATATCCTTTTATTTCTTGCTGGCGGTGAAAGTCCCCTGTGAGGGAAACCATTTTGTTTTCAGTTCTGGAACTTTGTTTGATTTTCTTTAATAAAAGTGGGCCAACAAGCCCTGAAAAGGAAACATTTGTGTGGACTGTTCTCGATAACTTGTGCTACACTTGAGATAAACCACCCCCAACATTACAAGTGGTGCTCGGATGCGGACAGAACTGGAGATCCCTGGAAAAAGTGAGTTCATCTGTTATATGTTTGTGTGCATGAGACCGCAAAATCTGTGTGTGCAGGTGAGGAAAGCTTGCATGAAGAGAAAAGTAACTTGCTTTAACCACTTCAATACAGGGCACTTTCACCCCCTTCCTGCCCAGGCCATCTTTCAGCACTGTCACATTTTGAATGACAATTGTGCGGTCATGCTACACCACTGTAACCCTGTGAAATGATAATAACTTTCTTCACAATAATAGTGCTTTCTTTTTGTGGTATTTATTTAATCACTTCTGGGCTTTTTATTTTTTCCATTAAAACCGTTTTGAAAAATGTGTGTGTGTGTGTGTGTGTGTGTGTGTGTGTGTGTGTGTGTGTATGTATGTGTGTGTGTGTGTGTGTATATATATATATATATATATATATATGTGTGTGTGTGTGTGTGTGTGTGTGTGTGTATATATATATATATATATATATATATATATATATATATATATATATATATATATATATATATATATATATATAAAAAAAAAAATTTTTCTTAGTGTCTGTCAGTAAATTTTGTAAATTACATACTTAGATGTCCTTTCTGAGGATATGGCGCTGATCGGCTCACACTCTGTCGGTGTGAGGCGAGAAAGGCGATTACTGGCATCTCTGTGTTTACATGTGACTGGCTGTGATTGACCATGTGATCAGCTGTGTCCAAAAAGCCACGGCTCTTTAAAGAGATCGGGGTCGCGCCGTGTCCTAGCAACGTGGCTGCGATCGCTGTCATTTTGCCGGTGGGCGGGCGGCAAGTGGTTAAGAGACTGCTTAATTTTTTGCTGGATGGCAAAAAAGTGTGGTGGAGTGACTGTGAAAATTTAAGCAAGGGTTTGAGCCTGCTGGCGAGTATTGCAGACTGGTTTTGTTTTGCTGCACCAACTCCAGTTAAAGGGGAAGTTTTAAGTTTGAAAGAGGGATGCAATTGGGGAAGCCCTGTTAAGGCTCTGAAGCAAGAGCGCTGTTTGCGGTGTAGGGAGTGGGGGCATGTGGTCTCCAAGTGCCCATTGTCTCAGTCTCCAATACAAGGTGACATGGCCAGACAAAGGTCTGCAACAATGTTTGGGAAGCCTGATTTGAGTGCCAGTGATCAACAGGACCAGAAGTTGAAGTATGTGGTTACCTGTAGCAACAGTAGTGATGTCAAGGCTGCGGACCACCACGTGAGATAAGTATTGCCTTCAGAGGATCGTGGCAAGTTAAAAGCAACAATGTTTCAAGGAGAGCAAAATCATTGTGGCTGGGAGAGTTCCATCTCCCTTAGCAACGAGAGATCGAGTGTCAACCAGAAGGAGGAGCTACAGTGGAGATGTGCAGAAATGTACCATGCCTGGAATGTGGTCAACTGGGGCATGGAATCTTTTCTTGTCCCAGGTTATGGAACATGGCTGGAGATATGGCTACTGGGCAGATTTCTTTGTCTGCAAGCCCAGATTCTTGTGCAAACGTGTTTTGCAGTCACCTCTGGCAACAGTGAGGAAGTACTTGTTGTGCCAGCAGGGTGTGCTAAGTAGTCGGAAATGGCTGTTGCACTTTCATCCCGTGGCCACCAGGAAGAGTTGGCCAGTGAAAGTTTGATAAAAGAGAGACAACTAACTCAAGTGATCATGGCAACCCCTGTTACACCGATGGGTAAGACTGTTGCTGGTAAATGCATGGAAAAGACTGACTATGACTGTGCACACTAGAATGGAAGTGACCCCCCCCCCCCCCCAAATGGGAGATCCACTATGTGTGTGGAAAAGGACTTTCCTCGCTGCAGTGCCCTGTCCAGTGGGGAGGTACGAGTTAAACTTGAATGTGACATTGGGATGTTTAAAACTGCTAATATTGTGCTGCCTAAAGTTGATGGTCCAGTTGCTAATGGGCTAGTGCAGCTCACTAGCAACAAAAAGATTGCTGTGAATGCGGTTAAAGATGTGCTATCTCCCCTAGAAACTGAGACGAAGGCCAGAGAGGTGTCCCTAGAAACCCCCAGGGAGCTCTGCGTTTTGGAGTGGGGGGTTGCCCAGGACAACAATGGTGCTGTACTGATGGCTAAGAGGGAGGGTACTTGAACCTGGTGATAACGTGTTAAATGCTAAAGCTGAAATGGGTTAATGCAGATGGGCAATGACAGGTGTGAAGGTGTTCATGCATTTACTGAAGCGCCACCAGAGCAAGGTGGTGAGTGTGGTATTGCAGCCTGCTATGGTTAAAAATGTATTACCGCAGTCTGGTTTGAACAAAAGTGACATGTGCACTGTGTCTGTTGCTGAGCCACTCTGTCCTTCTGGGTCTCCCTGTGAAGTTGGAGCGGTACTGCGTGGTACCTCTGATGGGAGCGCAGAGATAAGACTAGGACAGGTGGGCAAAAAGCTGACTGTTGATAAGAGTGGAGCAGACATGATTTCTGGGGTGCCAGATGAAGGCACTGCAGGGTAACTTGTATACAAGGGGGCACTTGCAGAGCCGATCCGCCCTATACGCGGACCATGCAAGCTGCGTAGGGCCCCGCGGCGAATCGGCTCTGCTCGGGGGCCCCTGGGGCCGCTGCCGCCGCCGTGAGGGCAGCGGCGCCTGAAAAAAAAGATGGCCGCGGGGCCGACATGCAACTGCGCATGCGCCCGCCTTTCCGAAAATTGCCGAGCATCGGCAACAGCGCTGGCGCATGCGCAGTTGCATGTCGGCCCCGCGGCCATCTTTTTTTCAGGCGCCGCTGCCCTCACAGCGGCGGCAGCGGGCCCATGCGCAGTGACATGTTGGCGCCGAGTGGCGCCATTTTTTTAAAATAAAAAAATAAAACGTCCCCTCCGCAGCCTCTGACCTCCTGGGCCCCCTCCCCCTCGCAGCCTCTGCCCTCCTGTCCCCCCTCCCCCCCCCTCAAAGCCTCTGCCCTCCCTGTCCCCCCCCCCCCCCCCCCCCCCCCCTCGCAGCCTCTGACCTCCTGTCCCCCCCCCCCTTCGCAGCCTCTGACCTCCTGTCCCCCCCCCCCCCTGGTGCTCTCTGGGGACCCTGGTGTAAGGGGAAGGCTCTCTGGGGACCCTGGTGTAAGGGGAAGGCTCTCTGGGGACCCTGGTGTAAGGGGAAGGCTCTCTGGGGACCCTGGTGTAAGGGGAAGGCTCTCTGGGGACCCTGGTGTAAGGGGGGGATCCACACTCTGATATGTAAAGATAAATATATAATGTCTGTTCTATATTGTTGTACTTATTCTTTGACTGAAGGGAGGATTGTATTGGGAGCGCTGAAGTGTCAGGTGTGACTGTGTGGCAATGGCAAATGGTTTACATAGCTCACAGCATCACGGGTCAGGTAGAGGGCCCCTCAGCAGAATTTTGCTTAGGGCCCCAGGGAGGTCAGGATCGGCACTGGGCACTTGCTACGGCAGATTATGTTGCTCATGAGATAGAAGCGCCACGTAAGGGCGAATGCACAGAAGAGGTCATGTCTGTGATCCACAAAGGGCCTAATGATGTGGTAATGGATGATGCCGTGCCAAATGAGATAATGTTGGTGGAAACCCCAGATCGCACAGGTATAAATTAAGTGATTGTGGTCACAGATCCAAATGTTTTATGCGATGATGGTCAGGTGTCGGGACAGCTGCTGGTTGTCTTCCACGGCAGTTTCACTAGAAACCAATGTCTAATGAAACTGCCGTGGAAGACAACCGCTCCACTGGGTGCAACTCCTCTTCAGACATTTGCCCTGGAAAAATTAATTCTGACAAAAGTGCGCTATATATATAATATATATATATATATATATATATATATATAACTTTTTTTTCAATAAATAAATTAGTACCCTTGTGATGGTTTTGTTGCAGTGGGTGATAAAAAAATAATGGTAAACCTGATAGTCACGTTGATATAGTTGCGGCTAACCCTGGAAATTGTAATGGGGGGGGGGAATGGCGTAGTAGTATCTTTGACCACTTTTTGAGATTCGGCACTGCGTCACTTTTAACTGACAATTGTGCGACGTGGCTCCCAAACAAAATTGACGTCCCTTTTTCCCACAACTAGAGCTTTCTTTTCATGCTATTTGATCCCCTCTGCGGTTTTTATTTTTTGCACTATAAACAAAAAAAGGCGACAAGTTTGAAAAAAAAAAAAAAGTTTTTGCTATATCCCCCCCCAAAAAAAAAGTTTTCCTCAGTTCAGGCCGATACCTATTCTTCTACATATTTGTATATATCTGCAATTGGTTTGCGTATAAGTTATAGCGTTTTAAAAAATAGGGGATAGTTTTTTTTAATGCCTTTTTATTACTATTAATGGCGGCGATCAGCTTTATTTTTATTTATTTAATTTATTTTTATTTTTTTATTGTGACTGCGACATTATGGCGGACACATCAGACATTTTTGGGACCATTGTCATTTATACAGCAATCGGTGCTATACAAATGTACGGATTCCTGTTAATGACACTGGCAGTGAAGGGGTTAAGCCCTACACTGCCACCTAGTGGTTAAGTGTGTCCTAGGGGCGTGTTGCTAACTGTGGGGGGTGTGGCTGTGTTTTACACATCACTGATCTCTGCTCCAATCACAGGGAACAGAGATCAGTGACACTGTTGCTAGACAGATGCTTGTTTACTTTAGCATCTCCCCGTGAGATGATCGCCAGTATCCCCGCGGCGATCGAGTGCGCGGGACCCGCGATTAGACTCACGGAGGTCCTGACGGCATGGCGGCAAATTTAAAGGGATGAACCTGTACACCCATTTGCCTGTCTGTGCCATTCTGTACATCGTCGTGCACCAGTCGGGAAGCGGTTAAAGGTGTCAAATTACTTAAAAACCTCAAAGTGGCAAGATAGTCAGGATGCCCTTCAGAGAGAATAGGATAAGGCTGCAGTCATATAGGGATGTTGGTGAGGAAACTGACAAAATGAAGCTTGCAGTGTACATGAGGAAACAAGTGAAGCCAAGTTTGGACAGTAATAAGGCTTGATTCACACTAATGCGTCTTTTGATGCATTTTGCAGAAATGCAGGGAAATTTTCTAACATGGGTTCCTATGGAACATGTTCACATCAATGGATTTTTGTGCCTCTGCGTTTTTGGAAAGGGTCAGAGACTTTTTTTCATGCAAAATGCCGCGTTTCGCATGTAATAGTCAACGGACCTGCATCCTAAACGCAAGTACCGCATTTTTTTTATTTATTTTTTTTATTTTTTTTCTGCACCGACCAAACTCCCAAGCAGCATGTGACCACCAGCTTATATGGGAGGCCTGCCCCCTGCCAAATACCAAAAGGTAATTGGTCAGAGCTCCTCGCATGAGCTGCCTGCCTCTCAAACCTTAGGTCCAACCTCTGTTCCAGAACAATCTTCCTGAAAGCAGGGGAGGTGCCTCTGAGTCAGAGCACAGGTGGTCACACCCACCACTACACTAAACACTCCCAATCTCAAATCAAAACACACAGGCCTAACCTACAGCACAGGCCTGTCTAAATGTGCCTACACTGATATCTCAAACCCAGAAAAATCTTATTCCAGCACCTACCTTCTGGTAGAGGGTGCTAAATTTTTTTTTTTTTTTTTTTTTTTATTTTTTTTTTTGCAAGGAAACTGGCTTTTCAGTTTTTTTTCCTCCCTTGTTTAGGAAAATCTGTTTTGGGACCTGGAGCCTAGAGATTTTGTAGCGATCCGGGTGGGATAAAATCCCCAGTCCTGATTTTTGTGATCCACCCTCACACTGACTGGTCAGGTGTGTGCTGGGCTATTTTGTAGACACCTGACAATGGTTCTGGGCTCCACCTTCCTGAGGAGTCCAGACTTGCAAGGGAGATTCCAGAGAGTGCAGGTGTGTACTGTGAAAGCCCTGAGGTCGCTCACAGAAGTCAGGAGGGCTGAGCAGTGGTGTTGCTGCTAAAAAGCCAGGTGGCCAGTGGCGGCTGGTGCTCAAAATTTTTGGGAGGACACAAACAAACCTGAAAAATACTGAACACCCCCCCCCCCCCCAATTGCAGCCACTTGTGCCCACCCACTCCCCCACGCACGGCTCTGGCAGATACCCCCCCTGACACTTAATGCCAAGGAGCAGCTCCCCTGCACTGAGGGGAGCTGCTCCCTGGCGTTAAGTGTCAGGGGGGGTATCTGCCAGAGCCGTGCGTGGGGGGTTAGGGGTGCTGCCAGAGCTGCGCAAGGGGGAGTGGGTGGGCACAAGTGGCTGCAATTGGGGGGGGGGGGGTGTTCAGTATTTTTCAGGTTTGTTTGTGTCCTCCCAAAAATTTTGAGCACTCTCTGCGCCCCGAGCCCACCCTATTTTGAAGCCTATTGGAGCCTCTGGCTCTAATCAGGTGCTTCAGAAAGTGCCCCTGCCATAGGAATCCATGCGTCCGTGTGCTGATGGGGGGGGGGGGGAGTGGTGCCCGTGTGCCCACAGTGCATGGGATGCCACTGCAGATTGCTTGGTATTCTTGTTTGTAATGCTGCATGTGTAAGCCAGGAGGCTGAATATCCTTTTATTTGGTGCTGGCGGTGAAAATGCTCTGCGAGGGAAACCATTTTGTTTTCAGTTCTGTAACTTTGTTTGATTTTTTTTTTTTTTTTAATAAAAGTAGGCCAACAAGCCCTAAAACGCAAACATTTTTGTGGACTGTTCTCGCTAACTGGCGCTACACTTGAGCTAAACAACCCCCCAACTTTACAACTGAAAAATACCTAGTTTACTTATTGTTAGATATTTGTTTCTAGTTGATTTATAACTCACCGACATATTGTACAGTACATCATGCTGTTATTTAGATACTAGTGGCCACTCATTTCAAATGCAGTAGAAATAATTGTGTATTCATTGTTGTATTTGTATTGTTTTCTTATATTTGTGCTTCTAGTCAGTACATTTTGGTGCTTTCTATCCAGCACTCAGTGGATATTTGTAGTATTCACTCCAGATTTGGGACTGTATAAATGGACCTTTCTGTATGCCATGGATATCTACGTGTTAAGAAAAAATTTCAAATCTGCAAACATTCTACACATTTTGATTAGAAACAGAATCTACTAAAGGATCTATTAAAGGCCTACTGTGGTGTAAACTGCAGTCTTGGCCATGGATGTAGCGACATGCATCTTGGCCTTTGTAGCACAATTCTCGGGACAAATTATCTTTTCATGAATGTGCTAAAGAAATCCAGTACATACACTTGTCCTCTTCCCCTTTTTTTTTTTTTTTTCCCCCATACAGCAGAACTAGAAGTTACAAGCATTGCATGGCCCTGTAGAACAGATCTGGTGAACTTTAGCTGTACCTCACGTTTTCCTCACCATGGTAACTGCCGCCAGAGCAACCCAGTTTCAGCTACAACCTCAAAGATTACGCCTGAGATCCTCTTTCAGCGATCTATGTTGCCATAGCAACTAAGCAAAGCCTTTAAATTATTTATCAAAATAGAAATGGGGAAGCCACAGCTTGGAACTGCAACCTTTACAAAGCAAGAACATCTTAAATTTTCTCTAATAATTGATTGCAAAGAAATTATTTGCAATCCTCCAGGGTGTAAAGTGGTATGTCATTCACAAGCGATACAATTTAGGCATCAAAAAAAACAGGTGTGCATCCAAATTACATGGGTATGATCTGTATTAGTGTAGCGGTACCCCCATAGGAACTGCTGATTGACTCTATACCCCACTGGCTACCCCGACTCTGCAGATCCTCTTACCTCTGGTTCCATAATGTGATGTTATCAATGAGAACCACACACAGTTACTGAACCACTTAGAGAATTTACTGTAACAGATATCGAGCGTAAGAACAATGCAGTAGGGCATAAACAGTAATTGACAACAGTCAATACAAACGTGAAAATTGTAGATTCAATAGTTGCCGTAAGGGGTATATGTAGACAGGCACACAGTGAGGCAAGCGTTCAATATTGCCAAACCTTATATTAAACGCCTTCCCCCTGGAACCTCAATGCACACGCCGAGCTGCTATATATTACATTCACATGCAACCGAACAATGCAATACATATATGTATCCTATACTCAAAAGCTCCCCCTAGGCTGCAATTCAATTTTCAGGATATAAAGTGAAACCGTGATGCTCTGCAGAAGATAAAGTTCCTTGTCTTTAGTTATTCTTCAGCTAGCCTGTTGATTTGAACTTCAGTGTTTAATCCAAAGGGAAACGGAAAGAAAGCAAGTTGTAGAATGATTAGTGCGTTGATAACTGTTTTGAAATGGAGAAACAGAACTCTTGTAACTCTTCCTTCTTATCTAGAAGTGTAATGCAGTACTGACTTTGCAGCGCGGGTAATAACAAACCCCAGAATTCAACTGTATAGAGCCTGTGAATAAGTAGAATCGCCTCCGTGGAACTACAAGTCTCACCAGCAAACAGTACTCTACTGTTCTGGGAAAGTGCCCGCTCACCACAACAGGCCCAGGTACTGTGGAGCTCCCTCCGAACTGCTTTCCTGATATCTGTCTGATCCAAAGCTGGCGCCGTCACTCTTTACCCCTCCTTCAGATGGCTGGAATGCAGGAAAACTTCAGAAATCTTGGGTCCTCGGGGGCCATCCGCACACTGGTCCAGCTGGCTGTGCTCTGGAACTCCTCAGAGGCCGATCAATTGCGCTCCGCGCCTTACAAGCCACAGTCCAAAACTAAGTTAACACATGAGTCATTTCCTCATACAACTATATCTCCCACAATGCTTTGTAACTCTGCTTCACAGAAACTAAACAAAAGTCTTAATGGCATTAAAAGGACACTAGAGGGAGCCAAACTAGTTTTTAACCATCACACCTGTAATGCCTATATTGGTAAAGCATGGCTACATTAGTCTCTGGTCCAGCTTGTATACATGTCTCATACATGATGGGCCTTCGGGAGCTGACAATCACTGTACTAATTGGTGCTTCTACAATGATGGCCATCATTTTCCAATTCCTGTGCTGAGCAGCTTCCTCTCTGTACATTGATCACAGGGGGTCGCCCTGCCGTCATTCATGAAACGCCTTCTTCTTTTTTTTTTTTTCAAATAGTTTTTATTAAGATTTTTTGAAACATACAAATAAAAGATGGATATATACATTATCATACTTGTATAAGGCGGTCGCAACCTTCCAAGCATGTAAAACGTTATTGTTATGTATATCCTAATCAATTTTTTATAGAGTGAAATTTCCATTGGCGATAAGAAATATCTTGATGATGTTGTAATTTCCAGTGATGTAAGTATAGCCTATCGTCTTTGTCCGGTCATTAGGAAGACTACTCTCCATTACTAGTATCACTGACTAAACAATTTGGTTATAGATATATATATCCGAAGAGAAAGTAATAGAAGTAGGTTGAGAGAGATGAGAGGTACAGTTTAGAAGGGGGGGAGAAAAAAGGGGGGGGGGGTGGGGGGAGGGTTCTAGGGGTGGCAGCTGGGTTAATGTGTCTGTGTCTCACGTGGTATCCGTGCGGGTACATTGTCTGAATTGCATTTCAGTGCTCATGTGCCGAAGAGGCATTTACCCTCCTCGGAGTACTTGAACATATTCCAGCACATCCAAGTTCTCTGATTTGTCTCCTGTTTGTCTGTTGCAGTCATTATCAAGTCCTCCATTCTGTTAATGTCTTCCACTTTCTTCAGCCATAACGCTGTAGTCGGTGGATTTTGTTGTTTCCATAATAGGGGAATGCAAGATTTCGCTGCATTCATCAAGTGGCGTAGTATAGACTTTTTTTGTAAGTGTTTTTTTTTTTTTTTAACCGACATGGAGGAAACGTGTAGTAGAAAAAATGCTGGGTCGTCTGGAATCAAAGTCTGTAAACCTTTGGGAGATAAGAATATAAATACCGCTCTGAGTCTGGAGGCAAAGTGATGTCCACCCTGATTCGGTACAGCTGGTGCAGGCTCTGCTCACAACAGAGAGGAAAAAGGGAAGTCTGGATGGCCGCACTTCAGCAAAAACTTCTTTATTAGGCAAAAGATAAAATCCAAAGTAGTGACATCTCATGCGATACAGCAAAACAGCAACAGTAGCTTACGCGTTTCACGCCTCAAAGGCGCTTAGCTATGACTAAGCGCCTTTGAGGCGTGAAACGCGTAAGCTACTGTTGCTGTTTTGCTGTATCGCATGAGATGTCACTACTTTGGATTTTATCTTTTGCCTAATAAAGAAGTTTTTGCTGAAGTGCGGCCATCCAGACTTCCCTTTTTCCTCTCTGTAAACCTTTGGGATATGGTGCGAACTGCCGTCCAAAAGGCGGTCAGTTTCGGACACGACCAAAATATATGTAGGATCGTGCCTCTGTCCGCACCACATCTCCAGCAGTATTCCGAAGTGTCTGGGAAAATGGTGTGAAGTCTGCTAGGTGTCATGTACCATCTAGTTAGCACTTTATAATTTGGTCTCCTGTACTTTTGTGCATAGTGAGGATTTTAGGGCTAAATTTACCATGTTTTGTTTCTGTGGTATAGAAAAACTGCGGTGTAGGTCTGTTTCCCATTTTATTATGTTGGGTAACTCTGGTTGTACTGTGGGGGTGTTGAGCAATGTGTACATTTTGGAGAGGATTTGGGACAGTGGTTCCAAACCTGAGCAGTATTCCTCAAATGTGGTCAGCTGTCTTGCGTAGTCTGGCGGGTCTTTCAGAGTCTGAAAGTGGTGCATCTGTACTGCGCTCCAAAAGGTAAGCTGGTATGGACCCGAGGAGTCTGTTAACTCCTCTATGGTGGGCCATCTATCTCCTATTACAAATTGGAACGCATTAACAAGACCAGAGTCCCACAGGGTCTGGAATTGTGCAGGTGATATGCCCGGAGGGAATTTGGGATTTCCTAAAATTGGGGTTAATGGTGATGTTTTAGTTGTCTGTAGTACTTGTACAGTTGCTTGTGAACATTGTGTCAAAGTGGTCCCTATTAAAGGGTGTACTTTTAGGTTAGGTGGTGTGGAGTCCCAGCACCACAGTGCTCTTTTCAAGGGGATGGGGGATTGTTCTTGTTCTATTTGTGCCCATAATTTCAGTATGCCTTCTTTTTTTAATCAGTGTATACAAGGCATTCTCTGATTGGACAAGGTGGAGAGGATAGGTGTTCTGGGATGGGCAGCAGTGCTTAGCGAGCTAACCAGTCAGGTATGAGAAATGGATACCTACATTGGTCCAAGCTGGGCGATGTAAGTTTGCAGTAAAGATCATACCTAGAGTTTAGCTTTAACCACTTCAAGTCTAGCACTTGCATTCAATGTATCAGAGCTATTTTTAAATAGCAATAGAACAATAGGCAAAACTCTTTTCCATTTTTGGATAGAGCAAGGAAGGGTTATAAACCCCTGTCAAATATAATACATTTTTTTTTGCCATCTGTCTTTATTGTGGAGATTTCCGATTTCCCTTCACTTCCTGTCCCATAGCCAAACGGGACTTGAGCATTGGAACATTTCCCCTCTACCTCTCTGGAGACAACCCAAAATTTGGGATTTTCTTTTGATTTCACTTTCAATGATGATGGAAAACGGGACTAATTGGGAGGGTAGATCTCCCTAATGGGACACAGACGGCAATAAAAACTGACAAGCATTCTAATCTCTCTCCAGTTTTGCCATTTAGTGATACTTTAATATTTTAAGGCCATGTCTATGGTTAGATGTACAGTGCTTAGAAAAAGTATTCATACCCCTTGACATTTTCCACATTTCGCTGCAATTACAGCCTGCGAAATGTGGAAAATGTCTTTTTGGGTGTCTCTACCAGCTTTGCACATCTAGTGAAATTTTTGCCTATTCTTTGAAAAATAGCTCAAGCTCTGTCAGATTAGATGGAGAGCATCTGTCAACAGCAATTTTCAAGTCTTGCCACAGATTCTCAATTGGATTTAGGTCTGGATATTGACTGTGCCATTCTAACGCATGAATATGCTTTTGATATAAAACATTCCATTGTAGCTCTGGATGTATGTTTACGGTCCTTGTCCTGCTGGAAGGTGAACCCTTCACCCCAGTCTCAAGTCTTTTGCAGACTCTTAACAGGTTTTCTTCTAAAATTGCTCTGTATTTGGCTCCATCCATCTTCCCATCAACTCTGACCAGCTTCCCTGTTCATGCTGAAGAAAAGCATCCCACAAGATGCTGCCACCACCATGTTTCACGGTGGGGGTGGTGTGTTCAGAGTGATGTGAAGTGTTATTTTTCTGCCACACATAGCACTTTGCTTTTAGGCCAACAAGTTCAATTTTGGCCTCGTCTAACCAGAGCACCTTCTTCCACATGTTTGCAGTGTCCCCCACATGGCTTCCCCCCCCCCCCCCCCAAACTGCACTTGCTTTCTTTCAACAATGACTTTCTTCTTGCCACTCTTCCATAAAGGCCAGATTTGTGGAGAGCACGACTAATAGTTGTCTTGTGGACAGATTCTCTGCACCGGCAGTGACGTGGGCGAGCTCGCAGCCTGTTTGATACTTATTGTGAGTACCTTGATTTTTACTGTTACCGTTTTTGTCAATAAACATTTGAAAATACTACACTATTGTGCGTCCCTCTTTACATCCCCCCCCCCCCCCCCATGCCCCATTGCGAGGTTCATTGGATGCAGACACACCAGGGACAATAGGGGGACTCCGATTCCAGACTAGAGGCACACACCAGTGGGGCCGGATACGCCATACTGGGAGGCTGCCAAGAATCACATTGAGATATACCCACATGATGTTAACTTGCAGTGGTAAGGTAAGGGTACATCTACACATTACTCTGCACAGGAACCAGGAAGTCACCTATCAGCACTTTATGCTAGAGGATTGTCACCAGCACTTTGTCATTTTATGCTGACACTGCTAATATACAGCCACTTTCCTACCTTGCACCTTATATGGAGACTAATCTTTTTTTGCCTTCACCTATAAGAACATTTGCAGCATAATCCTATACGGAGGAAACTTTTATTTATTTTTTTGCCGTTTAGGATTTTACCTATTCCTTCAGGATTTATTGCAATAGTAGTGCACTGTTTTTCCACTTCATGTGCACACATATGGATTTATTTCCTATCACTGTTCTACGAAGAATCTTTTGAGGTTTTTATATATATATATAAATATATATATATATATATATATATATATATATATATATATATATATATATATATATATATATATATATATATATATATATATATATATATATTTTTTTTTTTTTGAACATTGCCTCTTTCAGCCATATCTTTCATTGAGCACCTTTGCACTTTATTACGCACAGTATTTATTTAGGTTCATAACGCAGCACTACCTTCACTTTATATCCCAATAAAATTTAAGTTTTTGGTTGTAACATGACAATGTGGAAACATTTTTTTTTTTTTTTTTTTTTTTTCAAGGCACTGTAAACCTATGTGCATCCTTTTACCTCCGTTTACTCACATTTAGTTACAAAAAAATGCAGATCTTTTTTGTGGGGGGTGTGTTCGGATCGGTCTGAAGAATTTAAAGGTGGATCTGATCGAAATGCTTGGCTGAAAGAACCCTTATGCCGCATACACACAACCGTTTTTTCCGACGGAGTTCTGCTGAAATGGACTTGCCACACATAGTCACATCGTTTGGAACGCGGTGACATAAAACGCATACGACGGGACTAGAAAAAGGAAGTTCAGTAGCCAATAGCTGCCCTTGCGTCGTTTTTGGTCTGTCGGAACAGCATACAGACGAACGGGTTTTCCCGATTTGAAATTGATTCTGTCGGAAAGATTTAAAACGTGTTCTATTTCTAGGTCCGTCAGAATTTAAATTAAAAAAAAAAAGTCTGCTAAAGCCCACACACGATCGGAATATCCGCTGAAATGATTTCATCTGACTTTTTCTGCCGGAAAGTCCGACCGTGTGTACACGGCATTAGGATAATGAAGATCTATTTTATCACCCATCCCACACTTTTGGGAAACGCAGGATACCATTGCATGGTTGCTCCAACTACTAGGCCCCTCCTAACTAGGTCAATGTGCTTACATTTTCTATATACTGTAAATCCTGTCTAATAGTAATATATATGGCAGTGCACATATTTACAGCTGCTGAAACTCAGAATTGAGTTGCAATGCAGAAAAGGCTGACCGCATGCTGACAAAGGTACTGCTGGAGCTATGGCTTCACCTGCTGTCATTTGTTATGTTTTTTTGTTTTTTTTTTATTGTGATAATGCCTCCATTGTCCTTTTTCCATTCATCCTCCTTAGGAAACACACATCTGCGCTGTACAAAGGGCGGTGTCTGGTCTTGTGCAGACACAGGCAGTGAGCTGAAGGATGTGTAGGGGGAGGGGAGTCTCAGCCAGACTGCAATGCGGCAGAAATCTGCAGTAAAAAAGACAGCGAGGGCTCAGATGGGGAAGAAATCCTCGTGCACAGATTTTTTTTTTTTTCCTGTACGACTTCCTGTCTTCAATGGAAGCAACAGTTTCTGCTATCTTGAATCAGAATATCGTCTTTTGAAGTAAAGGGTTTTCATATTAAAGACACTGTGCCGTATTATAAAAAAAATTAAGTTGAGGAAAAACGTAGTGTTGCCTTTGCCCATAGCAACTATTCAGGTTATACTTTTTTTTTTTATTTGCACCAGGCACTGAAATTTTATATGATGCATAAGGGTAACACTTTTAGGCCTCATTCAGATGAGTGAGTGAAGGAGGGCGCATAGGCTCCTGTGTTCAGAGGCTGCCTCTGGAAGTAGCAGCACTCTACTACCTCACCTGCCATGAGGACGTGCCTCACCTGCCATGAACATTTAAAAAATAAAATCGAGGGTCGTAGCTCAGAGACCCCAAATTTGAGGGTGGGGGGGGGTTATGTAGCCTAAATCTTACCCCCACCACTGGGGCTCCTAGGACCTATGGTTCCAGAGATGCAGGTCTCCTTGCGCAGCCTGTCAGAAGCTAAATACAGAGCGGCCACTTTAAATTGAAGCCGACACACCGTTTGCCGCAGACTGAGAGGTTGAGCTCACAGTGCCTCTCACTTGTCAGAGGCACTGAGCTCAATGGACAGCTTGGAGTCTTGGACCAATGTTAAAGTAACATTGGTCCCAGCTGTCCAATAAAAATGCTGCAGTGGAGGCACGCCCCTCACTGCAGTGTCATAGAAGGGGCATGTATCTAAAAGACAAATGCTCCCTTCCAACCCTCTTAACTATGTTTATGGGTATAAGATTTACCCACAAGCCCATGTTTTTCTCAATCAGTTAAGAGGGAGAAACTGATTCTGTTGAAAAGGTACTGTTCTATTCAAGCAAAATCCATAGATTGTTATGCTAATGTTGGAACATAACTTATTTACCGTATCTATTTATTGTGAAATTACTGGTTGGAAGTTTATAACTTCAGTAATTTGTCCGTTAATCCATCTGCTTGAGTACAGATTTAGAAAACCTAATTTTACCTTTTTAAAAATAATATACAAATTGTATATTCTAATGAACCCCTTGCCACCCAGATCAATTCTGACACTTTTCTCTCCTACATGTAGTAGTATATTTTATTTTTTTTTTTTGCTAGAAAATTACTCGGAACCCCCAAACATAAATAAATTTAAAAAAAAATCTCCTCCCTCTCCAAAGGCAAGTTTTTTTTAAAATAAACCACTTTTAAGCGAAATAAGGTCAGTGAGCATCAATGCAGCCTGATCTGTGCCCATCTGCAGCCTTCCATTTACTTCTCCCATGTGCTCTTAACTGACACCAATGTGTTGTAAGCATTTGGGTGACTTGCCTCTCAGCCGCTCCACCATCCAGCAAGAATTGGCCAGTAAGCAGGAGATGTACCAGTGATCCCAAATTAGCCAGGGATGCCATGCTTATTCTCTCACCTTTTTGTAGAGCACTGGAATCTCTTCCACCTCTGTCAAATACAGCTGATTTACTTCCCTGAAACCATAATTTAACCTGTGAATACAGATGCGACACTGTGCAGGAAGTTCCTCCACTGTAGTTAAACTTTTCCTGCGCAACCGAGTGGAGATGGCGGCTCGGTGATTTCCGGCGGCACTCGTCCCCCTATTTTCAGGGGGGGGAGTGCGTGTTATACGCTGATTATATATTAGTATATATGTGTGTTTTAGCAGACACCCTAGGGAATAAAATGACAGTCGTTGCAACTTTTTATGTCGCACTGTATGCGCAGATTATTTTTTGTATAATGTGAAAGATGTTATGCTGCCTAAATAGATACCTAACATGTCACACTGTAAAATTGCACACACTTGTGGAATGGCGCCAAACTTCAGTACTTATAGACAGTGATGTAAGTAACTGAGTTAAAATAAACTGAGTTACGTAACTCAGTTACTTTAGAGGGTAACTAGTAATCTAACTGATTACTTTTCCCCTCATGGTAACTCAGTTCCCATTACTTTGGCTTAGTTACCCCAATTACATCTACCGTCACTAGATGGCAGTAGTGTAATTCCGGTCTCCTGCCAAAAAAGTTCCCCCGCCGGATAAGGACCCCCTGTACTGCGCAGGTGCAGGGCTTGTGCAGTACGAAGGACTACGGAGCTTCCGAAAATTGCCGAACCTAAACGGCTCTGAGTGAACTCTACACCGCGCAGGCGCAGTTAACATGTAATTGTACGAGGCGATGCCGCACCCTCATGATGCCCGTGCTACTCTGCAAGGGGCGTCTATCGTGTAACTAAGGGGCGGGTCTAGTATTACTGTAACCAAGGGGCGCATTTATTATTATTGTTATATATCGAGCTCTGCCCATTAATTTAACATTCGCCCTCTTCTGTAGAAATCCACCCCTTACACGATATAATAATAATAGACCCGCCCCTTGCCTACATGCTATAACAGATCTGCCCCTTGGTTAGAGTAATAATAGAGCAGCCCCTTGGTTACACGTTATATAACAATAATAAATGCGCCCCTTGGTGACAGTAATACTAGACCCGCCCCTTAGTTACAATTATAGAATATTTAAAAAAAAAAAGTCAGTTACTTTGCTGCGTAACTAATTACTTTTCCAATGTAGTAACTGAGTTACTAACGCAATTACTTTTTGGGAGAAGTAATTTGTAACTTAACTAATTACTTTTTTAAAGTAAGATGACCAACACTGCTTATAGATCTCCATAGTTGATGCTTAAAGCGGTTCTACACCCATTTCATTTAGTAAATCTCTTTGCCTTCCAAATCAGGCAAAGAGTACTAAATGAAATGTTTTTTTTTTTTTTTTTTTTTTTACTTACCTTGTAATTGAAGACTTCCGGTCTTCTCCCTCGGCGGCGGCGGGCGGGGTCTTGCGTCGATCGTCGTCACGCCGCACTGTCTCCTGGGATCTGGTGTCATAGATCCCAGGAGTCAGTGCGGGCATCTTCCGAAATCTCGCGAGATTTCGGCCACATCTTCCGAAATCTCCCGAGATTTCGGCCGCATCTGCCGAAATCTCGTGAGATCTCGGCAGATGAGCCGTTACTGCGCACGCGCGAGTAACGGCAGTGCATGGTGGGCCATCTAAAGTCCCTGTGGGTGTTTCACATGCCCACAGGCAAGATGGCCCCCAGCACTAAAGAAGAAGACGAGGAACTTCATCGGACGAAAACCGGCGGCGATCGAGATGGAAGATGGAACAGGTGAGTCCCCTAATAAAGGTAAGCACACTTTATATTACATCCTTAAAAAAAAAAAAAATTTTTTTCAGAGTGCAGAACCGCTTTAACATTTTATGTTTAGAGTTTAAAGGAGGTCTAGTGCTAGAATTATTGCTCTCGCTCTAATGATCGCGGTGTATGTAACCTGTGGTGTATCTGGCTCTGATACTAGCCAATGCCTCACCAGCCACTGACCTCTCCACATGTGCCTGCTGCATACAAACTAGCTGCTAGAAATGCCATCCCTAGAGGAAAAATGCCAGGGACTAGGGCCAGCCACAGGCTCTATTCCCATGTAAATGATTGCTTAATAGCGGTGGCACCAGCCATTCATTGGTACGGTTAGCTGCACCAATACTGATTTGCACATTGTGTGTAGACAGCTGTTCCTCCACTGGCAAGAATCCTCCGACAGCCACCATGTAAATAAGGCCTAACCTTTTCTTTGATCAATTCTTATATAAATTATATTTTGTTACTGTAACTGCTGTTAACTACAGCAGTTACTATACGTCATACTGTCCCCCTTTTGTTCTAAAATCCTACAGTTCCCCTGTGACCACTTCTAAAAGACGGGTGACAATCATCTATCGTCTACGGGGCTTTTCAGTTTGCCATCTGCTCTGATAATCTGTGCCTGGATTCTGTTGTGCTGCATGTGAATATCTGTATGTATGGGGAGGGGTATGGGAGAGCATTTCAAAGTGTATTTTAAAAGCAATCTAAGTGCTGGTGCACTTTTGTATATCATTTGTTACAAAGGGGTCAAAATCCTTAGGGTCCAATAAAACTGTTCACATCCACATGCCATAATACCATTTTCTTCTCTACCCATAGGCCAATAACGCACTATACTGCATATACAAATGGAATATGTAAAAATTAGAATTTGTAGGCTGCAACAGACATGCTGCATGTAATAGTAGATGTAGTTGCATGTATTACAATATAATCAGCATGTGTATTGTTGGGTGACTGTTAAATTATTTGCCATAGATGGCAAATGCAGTGTCAGAGGATGAGGACCACAGTGACTAGCTAAGATGCAGATCCTGGTTTGGTGGTGGAGCGATGAGGAAAGAACTTAAGCCTCGTACACACTATAAGAATATCGGACGAATTATCGTTTTTCGTGTGGTGTTTTTTGATGGGGGAGCCAATAGGTTACTAAAGTTACGAAAATTCTCATACGACAATACAACTTGGGACGTTATGTAATGTGCAAGCGTGGTCTTGGTCACACTTTATCTTTTTTCCGAACAAACGCCATACTAATTACACAAAAACTGCTCGTTCTGTTTATCTTCTGAGACAATGTTTAGGGCACTGAGCCGCGTCGGCGGTAAATCGCTGCAATTTTTTTTTTTTTTTTTTTTTTTTTTTTTAGCGCCGCTTTACCGTAGTTTTCACCCGCCAGTGGGGCTCTTTTAACCCCCCCCCCCCCCCCCCACTATCGGCCAAATAAATTAAAAGCGCCACTGCCCTTTGATTTCAATTGGCAGGGGTGCTTTAGGAGAGGTGTGTGTGTGTGTGTGTGTGCACCGCTCCTACAGCGCCTCAAAGATGCTGCTTGCAGGACTTTTTTTAAATGTACTGCTCCAATGTGAAAGCCCGAAGGCATTCACACTGGAGTGAGAGGAGAAGCGATTTGCAGGCGCTATTTTTAGCGCCTGCAAAGAGCCTCAGTGTAAAAGGGGTCTTATGCTTGTCTCTTCGGCTATTTTCGCATGAACTACCCTGATCAGCTCTTGAAAGCTGTGTACTAACTATCAGATTATCAGACGATCAATCTAAAAGCTGTATTGTTATTTCCATTGTGTGTACTAGGCATTGCTTTGGGAAGGCTGTAATGGTTATCACAGCCTGCAATACCACCAGCCAACACTGGACAGAGATTTACCCAAAATCTAGCTAGCCCGAAACATACAGGCAAATGCAGATCTTGCATATTATCTGGTGCACTCAAAGGGTTGTAAGGCAGCTAGGCAATTCCCACATACTTCTGAGGTTCCCTTGCGCACTCTCAACCTTTCCTACAGCCCAAACACACATTGTGCTAGGTAACCATACACCCACATAGAGATTCCTGTGGCTGGAAATGAGATATGTCCCTGTCTAAGGCAGATGTACAAGCTTCCAAACTGATACTAATCTGTATGTAATGAGATTGGCCGACTTGTCCTCTGTTAGCCTCCCACTGCAATAGCAGAGAACACACTTAAGCCTAGTACACACTAGCAGTTTTTTTTTCTTTTTTTTCTTTAAAAACCAACGGGCTGAACAGGAAAAAAAAACATAAGCTCTCGGAAGGAGATCCTGAACCAAGTATGCAATGTTAGTATAGCGATCTTCCACACTGAGCTATTGTGGGCTGACAGGGCGACGCACCTGTCTGCGCTTTCAGCCATTCAATAATGGCTACAGCGTAGGTGGCTAGTTCTGGGAGGCCATCATACGACGGTCTCCTGTGATCGTGCTCGCTGTTGGGCACGGGCGGCACGCTCTGTGATCAAAATGTCCAGAGGACACTGCTGATCTGTCTGTCTGTCTGTCTGTCTGTCCCTAATCAGCGGCTTTTTACAACGTGATCAGCTTTGTCTAATCGCAGCTGATCACAGATGTAGATAGAAGCAGGTTATTGGCACTCCTTTCCTCATGCTGACAGCATGAGGAGAAGAGAGCCGATAACCAGCTTCTCTAAAAGGGACCTGTACATTGGTAATCGATGGTGAGGCTGCATTTGATGGGGACTTCATTAAAAAGGTGGGGTATACATGGGCAGGGAAAAGGGGGTGGAGTCAAAGGTGGAACCAATGGGGGCAGCAAAATTGGGTTTTTGCCTAGGGTGTCAACTTTGCTCCTGCCCACCAGTGCTGCCTTCCTGGTCAGGAAGTGGGTAAAAAATATATTTTATATTTCCTCTATCTGCCCAGTGCGTCAACAAGTGGTTTAATATTTATTTATTTTTTACACACTCCTTTGCACTTTTCTCCTCTAGCAAGGAGAAAAGTATGCAATGTATTTTTATTTATTTTTTTCTCCATTCAAGAGGAGAAAAATAAGAGGCAGGCTGAACAGTGACTGATCACTGCGATAGACAATCGGAGACTTCTGATTTCCCGGCGTCTGATCTGCATCCTTAGTTTACACCCATGCAATCCGATTCAGCCAATTGCACTGCGTATGCGACCTGCTTTTGGGGTGTTGACTTGACATGAACATCCACGGGGGTTCACATGAATTAAGTAGTTGTGGTGTGGGAAATGCACAGGAACCGCTGCGAATACCGCACAGCATCCGTGTGAACCAAGGCTTAAAGTAACGTTCTGCTTTAACACCTTTTTATACAGTTTTGAATAGCACTCCTGTTTCGTTTTCTGTAACCCCAAGTTCAAACTTCTGCGTGTGCCTGCAGTGAAATAAATCCAATGACCTGCAGTCCTAGGACATAATGACATCAGTGGCGTCTCCAGCTTTCATATTTAGGGGGGCACATGGGGGGACAGGGACAAAAGTAGGGGGGCAACTATAAAATGCAATTTTACTACGATCCCCAGGGTGGCAGAAAACCAGAGATATATGTCACCAGCATACCAAGAAAATATAAGGGTCCAAAGCAGTGGGAGAACTATCAGGGTTGCAAAGGTTGTCTTGCCACCGGGCCTTGGTGTTCTGCCACTGTGGTGTTCCCCAGCCTCCTCTTGCTGTCCTGCCCCTGCTATTGACAGTGCTGGTCTGGCATCTGTGTCCTTGGCAGTGGCAGAAGTATATTAGGACCTAGTGCTGGTGACATTATGGGTGCATGCAGGGGAAGGCTGGCACTATTGGTTGTAGAGAGCCGAGCCCCCAGCTGGTCACCTAGCAGCAGTAATGTTGTATAACCTTCTGTGTTGACATGCTGATCGGGATGTGATCCAGGTGATGCTCCCAGTCAGATCTAATAAACACAGTATTTATTAGCATCAAGAGTACAACCACATCAACCGTATGTTCAGCAGCCATGTGGGCTCTATGCCTGTAAGGTGTGGGCTTTGATCAATAAAATCACTATGATATTTAACACTAGGATTTGACTAGGAGCATCACCTGGATTGCATCACGATCAGCATGTCAGAGAAGGCTGCACTGCTGCTAAGCAACCTGCAGGAGGTCAACTGTCTACTCTACAACCATTTAGAGATGGGCTCGGGTGTGTTTGAAATCCCACTTGCCCGATCCCACCAGGAAGCCGACACTGCACACGGCTAATCGCAGGCAGTGAGACATTCCTGATCTGTGCAGCTGCGGACCAGGAAATGTCTCACTGCTTGTGCTTAGCGCCGTGCAGTGTGGGCTTCCTGATGGGCTCGGGCATGTGGGATTTTGAACATGCCCTGCCCATCTCTAACAACAAATTGTGCTGGCTCTCCTGTACATTAGCCCCATAAAGTAACCAGCACTGGGCAGGGCCGGATTAACATAGGGGCTATTGGAGCTGCAGCCCCAGGCCCCTTTCTCAAGATAGGCCCATTTGCCCCCAAAAAAAAAAAAAGATCGACTTTGAGGGTTGTAGCTCAACGATCAGGAGTCAGAGAGACACCACATTTGGGGGTACGTAGCTAAAGACCTACTCCAGCACTTGTTAAAATATGGGGCTGCTATCATCTATGGTTCTGGAGATATGGGGTTGCTTGCGCAGTCGATCAGAAGCTACATACAGAGCGACCAGTATAAATACAAGCTGGGACACTCTGCAGAAGACTGAGAGGATGAACTCAGTGCTTATAATAATTTTTTGTATATTACTTATCATAATTAACCCCTTGCCACCCAGGCCAATTCTGACACTTCTCTCCTACATGTAAAAATCATAATTTTTTTGATAGAAAATTACTCAGAACCCTCAAGCATTATATATGTTGTTTTAGCAGACACCCCATGGAATAAAATGGTGGTCTTTGCAACTTTTTATGTTACACAATATTTGTGCAGCAATTTTTCAAACGTTTTTTTTGGAAAGAAACCGTTTCATTCATAAAAAAAAACACTAAAGTTAGCACGATTTTTTTTGTGTACCAAGCGATGCTTTAATTTTTTTACAGGTTACATGTTTAGAGTTCCAGAGGAGGTCTAAGGCTAGAATTATTGTTCTCACTCTAACGATCGTGGCATATGTAACCTGTGTGTATCTGGCTCTGATACTAACCAGTGCCTACCCAGCCACTGACTAGTATCTCTCCCCAGCCTGTCCCCACACACCCTCTCACCTGCTGACCTGTGGATGGGGCAATCACTCCTGCAGTGTTATTGTGTTCTGCCAGTGAATACAATGATCAGTGTTGCTAACTATAGCTGGCAGCACTGATTGTTTTGGGGAAAACCTGACAGGCTGGTTGTACTCAAGTTTTACTTGTGTAAAACCAGGTAGCCCATACATAGATCGACTATGGTTGGTCTCTGCTTAATTGGTGTAATTTCAATCCATGTATGGCCCGCTTAACCACTACGCAGTCCCTAAACATCCTTCCACAAACCTTTACATTTTTCCTTCCCAGATTCCTTCATCCTCCTCTCCTATACATAGTGCCCCCTGTCATACTCTCCACACTTCTCTCCTGTACATACTGCTCACTGTCATACCCTCCACACTTCTCTCCTATACATAGCGCCTGCTGTCATATCCTACCCACTCCTCTCCTGTACATAGTGCCCACTGTCGTACCCTCCACACTCCTCTCCTGTACATACTGCTCACTGTCATACCCTCCACACTCCTCTGCTGTGCATACTGCCCACTGTCATACTCTTCACACTCCTCTTCTGTACATAGTGCCTTCTGTCATACCCTCCACACTCCTCTCATGTACATAGTGCCCACTGTTAGACCCTCCACATTCCTCTCCCTCATCTGCACATACTTCCCACTTTTATACCATCCATTCTCCTCCCCTATGCCTCTTACTCACAAAAACAGTTCTTTAAAATTGCCCCATTATTAGTACTTATTTAATTTTGTAATTACTATTGTGATGTATAGAGGAATATAGGGGATGTCAGCTACTCTAAATATAGCACTTGTAAAAAAGTGTCCCTGAAAATATTTTTGAAATGTTGGCAACTATGCGGGTCAGTAGAGGGCCCCATGAGAGGCTCCTGGGTTCCAATAATATTAAAGCGGTAGTAAACTTTTCTAACGTTACTATTTTTTAGATTCCCTTAGGTAGGTTATGCCATAATGTACAAGTATGCACAGCATATTGGCACATTCGGGTACACTTAAATTGTCAGACTGAGCCCTCCAGTGCTGTGCTGTGATCAATCCGGCCCGGGCGCTTCCATCGTCTTCCTTCCGGGTTCTGTGCCTTAGGTCACTTGCCTTGGCCGGGCTGTGTTGATGTCATTCCCACACATGCTCATGTGCATCCTCTTTCTCTCATCCCCCCTTTCTCTCATCCCCTCTCTCTCTCTCTCTCTCTCTCTCTCTCTCCCTCCCTCTCCCCCTCTCTCCCTCCCTCCCTCTCTCTCTCTCTCTCTCTCTCTCTCTCTCCCCCTCTCTCCCTCTCTCCATTTTTATTTATTAATTTATTATTTATAAAAGGCCCCACCAAAATCCTCAGCACCAGGCCCATGATGTTCTTAATCTGGCACTGGGTTCCAATGTGCCACTGCTGCCATGAAGACAGAGACCAGCGCTGTGAATAGCCAGCACAGCAACCCTGGTAGTTCCACCACTGGTCCACACTGCAAGGATCCACCTATAATGTGTAGATGGGAGAATTGGATAATTTCTTTATTTTTTTTTCATGCAACCTACTAGTTAAATGAAAAAAGTGATCAATGTATGGGCTGCCTAAGTGCTAAGACCAGCCATAGGCAGTTTAAATCTCAGCTGGTTGAGGTTTGAACCATTAATGAGCAGGCTGAATGTACCAAGTTGATCGATCAAATTGGGAACAACCAGCCTGACAGATACTCTTATGATTATCACTAGTGGTTGCTATAGCCACTAGTGATAATGACTGTTTGTTGGGAGAATACAATTGCTGGGCAGGAAGGATATTCCCCTGTCACCACTGTCTGTGTTAATGGGGGAATCATGCAAGTTTCTTTCCTGCACTCTGTGGATGCAGGAAAGAAATTTGCATAGTCTATTACCTGCCTAACTGAAAGTGAAAGTAAGTTGTGAAGGTCTTGAAAGAACAGGGGAGGGACAGATGGGGGAGAGAAGGGATGGAGATAATGACATGTATGCTTATAAGAGCTGAGCCAGATAACAGAGGAGGGTGTTGACTGAAAAAGGAAGCAATGTCTAATTCCGAGGAACAAGGAGTCACATGTTACCAGATAACAAAGGAAAAAGAAGGAACAGGCTTATACAGCCTCTCTCGCATGAGCTTAGATGTTGCAAAAAATGTGACTATAGCATTAAACTGCGTTTTTCCCATGCATTACATTGTCTTAATAAATGCTGCCAAAATGCCACACAATTTTTATTTTTTTCTCGCAAGTGAATACTGTATATGCTTCGAAAATGTGCACTAAACACATCAAAAACACCTACAGCATTTTTTACATGTTTGCTGTGTTTTGGAAGCATTTCAATTGAATTTGGATTCTTGATGCAACACCTCACAGCAAAGTGATGCTAACACGCAGGTGTATACTGTCCCATCTGTGGAATGGGATGCAAGAAGACCTTGCTTCAGTTTCACTTGACAATATATTTCAGCATGGGGGGAAAACATTTCAGGCTGGGTGCATGCGGCTCACAGCAGGGGTCCACTGCGTCCCCCCGTTCACCATTTTCAGGTCCGATTTCAGCCAGAAGTCTGATCTGAAATGGACAAAAGATGCACTGGCGCCACGGCGGAGATATGTGAACCCAGCCTCAGTGTGTGTGTGTGTGTGTGTGTGTATTATATTTTATATTTATATAGTATATCACATGAAGATCCAAAGAACAGATAACCAATACCTGTCCTATATGTGACAGATGAATACCTTTTTTAAGCACTGGTACATTATCGTAATATACGTTTTTAAGATGGGTTGAGGCTCCCCATAGACATTAGAAGTGGGTATTTTTTTTTTTTAGCAATTCTGAAAATATTGATTGCACAAAAGATCCATAGAATGATTTCTATGGCAATCAGTCATCCACGCTTTGATTCTCTTCCATTGGAGAAGCTTATTTTATTTTTATTTTTTATTTTTTTTCAAAACTGTCACTGCCAATAAAGAAAACAAAGCACATTATTGGGAAGAAAATGCTCAATCGGTTAAACAGCATTTGTCTGGCATGCACATGCACAGTTCTGCTGATCGAAAGAACTCTGCTCCAACCCATATTTATATGAACCACCAATCGGCCCCATTCATGCAATGTGCATTTCTAAATCTGCAGTGATAATCTTTTCATAAACCACCCACCTCCCAGCTGCTCTGCCCATGCCAGTTAGAATGCTAGAAATCAACAACGGGAACATGCATCACCAGCACATCATACACTTTAATTGAATATCCATTTATTAATCATATAAGCACAGTTTGATGGTTTAGCTCGCCTACACATTGCTGTATGTTTCTGACCAATAAATTGATCATCTTCTTTCTTCTTACACCTTTCGTTCTTCTTACACCTGTCGTTCGTTCTTCTTACACCTGTAGTTCGTTCTTCTTACATATGTCGTCGTTCGTTCTTCTTACACCCGTCGTCGTTCGTTCTTCTTGCACCCGTCTTCGTCCGTTCTTCTTGCACCCGTCTTCGTCCGTTCTTCTTGCACCCGTCTTCGTCCGTTCTTCTTGCACCCGTCTTCGTCCGTTCTTCTTGCACCCGTCTTCGTCCGTTCTTCTTGCACCCGTCTTCGTCCGTTCTTCTTGCACCCGTCTTCGTCCGTTCTTCTTGCACCCGTCTTCGTCCGTTCTTCTTGCACCCGTCTTCGTCCGTTCTTCTTGCACCCGTCTTCGTCCGTTCTTCTTGCACCCGTCTTCGTCCGTTCTTCTTGCACCCGTCTTCGTCCGTTCTTCTTGCACCTGTCGTCGTCCGTTCTTCTTGCACCTGTCGTCGTCCGTTCTTCTTGCACCTGTCGTCGTCCGTTCTTCTTGCACCTGTCGTCGTCCGTTCTTCTTGCACCTGTCGTCGTCCGTTCTTCTTGCACCTGTCGTCGTCCGTTCTTCTTGCACCTGTCGTCGTCCGTTCTTCTTGCACCTGTCGTCGTCCGTTCTTCTTGCACCCGTCTTCGTCCGTTCTTCTTGCACCCGTCTTCGTCCGTTCTTCTTGCACCCGTCTTCGTCCGTTCTTCTTGCACCCGTCTTCGTCCGTTCTTCTTGCACCCGTCTTCGTCCGTTCTTCTTGCACCCGTCTTCGTCCGTTCGTCTTGCACCCGTCTTCGTCCGTTCTTCTTGCACCCGTCTTCGTCCGTTCTTCTTGCACCCGTCTTCGTCCGTTCTTCTTGCACCCGTCTTCGTCCGTTCTTCTTGCACCCGTCTTCGTCCGTTCTTCTTGCACCCGTCTTCGTCCGTTCTTCTTGCACCCGTCTTCGTCCGTTCTTCTTGCACCCGTCTTCGTCCGTTCTTCTTGCACCCGTCTTCGTCCGTTCTTCTTGCACCCGTCTTCGTCCGTTCTTCTTGCACCCGTCTTCGTCCGTTCTTCTTGCACCCGTCTTCGTCCGTTCTTCTTGCACCCGTCTTCGTCCGTTCTTCTTGCACCCGTCTTCGTCCGTTCTTCTTGCACCCGTCTTCGTCCGTTCTTCTTGCACCCGTCTTCGCTTTGAAAAGTGTGCATATCTGGAGAAGAGCCTCCCCTTCGGCAACGAATTTGGGGACGGCACTTTATGCAGTAGTCATTTATTTTTTTGATACCATCCCCTATTTTCACTATGTTTGTAATTGTGAACGATATTGGTCATTTTTTACATGTCTCTAGCCCCTGCATGGGCGATCAACGAGCTTGTTATATTTCTCTTGTTTACCCAAAAGAAAATCTTATTGAAACAGAAAAGTGTGCATATAAGGAGTCCTGACTCCAGTTGCTGCATACATTTTCAGGGCCACTGATTCAGAACATATTGGAGCGCTAAATGGCCAGGCTACTAATGTTTTTTTCAGAAAGAAGCCATTTCTCTCATGACAAATGTCCCTCAAGAAGTGATTTCTTACCCCTGTTGTGCGTTTAAAGTGGTAGTAACCTCTTGCACCTGATAGGGAAACCCTTACGGAAATGCAAAAAAATATCACTCGCAATACACCTGGTGAATGCAGCTAGTGCTTGCATCCCTTCACTCTGGAGGCAGACACAGGTGCAGTACTGACTGAAGACATCAGATGGAGATGTTACACCCAGTAACATACTAAGTGCTTTTTGTTTGGGTTTTATTTTTTTTTATTTTAGGGGAAAAATTCCATGGCCATAAGATGCTGTTTTCTTGCAGGGTGCTTATTCCATCTGCACCACAGAAATTAACATGGCTTGACTTGTAACTGTTTACAGAAGAGGTACACTCTTTTTTTAGACTATGTTGTCAAAAAATTCAATGGAAATCCGACAAAACACCATCAATAGGAAACACACTTGAACTGGTTAACACACATTATAGCTACGAAATAACCATGGCCTCAAGTAGAGACCGCCTAGCGAAAGAAAACGGACTTTGGTTACCATGGAAACAATGGAAAGGTGCCGAAAAATTTCTGAAATAAGATTGCCTATTTCTAGTTCAGTCATGATATAGCACTAAGTCAGTAAAGAATTTGATCAGTTATCAGTATTAAATATACCAATACTTTGTTAAATAAAATACAGTGGTTACACAATTTCCACGGAAATTAATTTTCACACCCCCAGGGGACAAAATAGATCCCAATAGGGGTCCCTTGGAGGTGGGATAAGTAACAACATCTCATAGTAACCATTGATTCACACCTGTTGTATAAGTTTCAGCAATTATTATTTATTATTATTAGTTAAATATTTGCTATGTTTTATGTTAACACAACGTATGTAAGAAACTTTCCTACAAATGGAATGATACACTAACTTGTATAAGGCCCCATGCACACGAGACGCAGATGCAAACTCTGCTGAACGCGTGTTTTAAAAAGCAGAAACCTGCGTTTAAAAACGCGCGTTTTGCTGTGTTTTCATGCCGCGTTTAGCTGCGTTTGCGTCTATAAGCATTTGTAAAGATAACATCATATAGACTCTCCCCAAGCTCAGAAAACATGTATTAACTATTTCTGCCATTTTGATCAGAGTCAGCAGCAGCAGCAGAGAGAGCAGTTGTACACTTGCATTTGCCTCTTTCTGTGTTTTTTTTTTTTTTTTTTTTTAAATGGATCCCATATTGAATATATGTCAGGAAATGCTCCTGATGTTGCTCTTGATGCGGCAGCAATGTCGTCGCAAATTTGCATGAGAGGTCCAGAGTCAGAGCTTGTCGATATTGGACCCATCCGTTGATGGCACAGCGAATGTCTGTTGGATATTTCACACACATGTATGCAATTCACAAACATGTATACATCAGTGAGTATATATGCTCTATGAACTATCTAAACTAATTACGACATTTTAAACCAATTTTTCAAGTAACTTTTATGGTTTACCATCATATTTCTGAGTTTTCTGGTCCAAAAAATTAGGTTCCTTTTAAAAAGGCTTATAAACGCAGGTGCCTGCGTTTAGCCGCGTTTAGCCGCGTTTTACTGCGTTTTGCGTCTGAAACGCGGAAAAGCAAAGTGTCTGAAAGCATTTTTTTGCTTCTGGAAAAACAAGGTTAAACGCAACTGCATAAAAACGGGAAAAAAATAGACTGTGTACATGGACACATAGGATAACATTGCATGCGTTCAGGTGCAGTTGAAAAAAGTGTCCAACTGCCTCTGAACGCGCGTTTAACAGCGTCTCGTGTGCATGAGGCCTTACGCTAACAATGTTTACATTGTTTAAATGTTTATTTTTTTTAAATAAAATTTCAATAAAAATCTATTGTTGGAAAAAAAAAAACATTATGTGTACATATTAGCTGCTAAAAAATGCTTAACATGTTTTTAGCGCCTGTAAACATTATGGTAATGTAAACTCGAAAATAAAATTGGACAATTTCCTTAAAAAAAATAAAAAAAAATAAAATTCAAACTGCAGAATATAAAAATTAGTGGTAAAGCCATAAAAAAATGTATTGTAGCTGTGACAACTGAAATCTCAGCTCCTTGTGACACCTGGTCATGGGTGACTTACTAACAGAGTAAATTTACTTACTGCATAGTACATTTTTACCAAGCTTAGTGAACTAGTTGAAGCTAATTACAAATTCACTTTGCAAAGTGAACACTATCTACTCTTTTAGAAAACCTGCTTTCTGGGCATTTGTCCTTGAATGCATGGGGCCCTAAACATAAGTACCACTCGGATCAGCATTCAGCGCTCTCCTGCCACAGCATATTTCAGCCTGCCATAGACTTTTACAGGCTGCAGGACTGGATGCTGCAACTGTGCCTCCTGAGCACATTACAATGCAGGGACTGGACAGATGAGCTAGATGACCTGTGTGCAAGGGGCCTTAAAGTGACTATAAAGTCTTGTATATATGTAGTGTTGACTTTCTTGTCTATTGATGTGTTTTCATACTTTAACCACTTTCAGACCAGACCATTTTAGTGGCTTAAGACCAGACCACTTTTTGCGATTTGGCACTGCGTCGCTTTAACTGACAATTGCGCGGGTGTGCAACGTGGCTCCCAAACAAAATTGACGTGTTTTTTTTTTTTTTTTTTTTCTTTTTCTTTCAGCAGTGATTACCACCAAAAGAGAGCCCTCAAATTCATTTGGGTACAGTGGTGCATGACCGCGCAATTGTCATTCAAAGTGCAACAGTGCTGAAAAATGTATATGGGTGATAGTGTAAAATCAAACGTTGGTATTAGTGAGATAAAATACTAAAAACAGCGCTAAAACAGTGAGATAATCAAATCTTTCCGTGCAAAGTCCATGAGTCTGTGTCATAAACAATATTGTACTAATAGGTAGTCCTTGAGTGTTTCTGAGAAAGTAGTGCACAGTTCAATCGATAGTGACTTTCCTTGTGATTTATAGTGTATACAGTTGTATATCCAAGCACCGTTTATAGACAGCTTCACCACGTGAGGCACTCTCCCCTCAGGGGGTTAAACTCACCGGAATGACAATTTAAACAGGCCTTAAGATATAGGGTATCACTATGGCAACCACTGCCCAGGACGCGTCACACATCCACCGTTATACAGGGTCTGGTCACTTCCTCAGATTTAGGTATCAGCAACAAGGAATCAGGGGTTCAGAGGGGAATCAACTCGCAATGATGGTCATAAAAAACGGAGAGAATAGCATCCATAGCGTAATCCCGTTTTTATTTGACAACATTAAAAACAATGCACCCTACAACTTCCCCTTTAAGAAAATTACGTACAATAAGCATTCTTTGGAAACAGCATATAAAGTATTCACTTGCGTGTGGGGAATGGGTAGATGGCAATCCTCCACTTGGCCACTGCAGCAGTAACGTTCCTCCTGGATCAGCGTGTGTCTCTGCTGACACTTCGCGTCACTTCCGGGTGGGTGGTTAGCGCTGGTGGAGCGCAAACGACACTTCCGGTCAAACGTCGTGTAGGCCACGCCCTGACGCGTTTCGTCACTTCCTGACTTCAACAGAGGGCGTGGCTACACGACGTTCAGGCCGGTTTAAGTACCCGACTGGTCTGGATTGTGGCCAATCAGGGAGCTCAAAAACCGGACTTAGTTACCATGGCGATCAGACGCCGTGGTTCTATACTCAGTATAGACGGGAAATAGAGCCATACATCATCCTATACAGATGCCAGCACATAATCGCATAGCAAGTCAGTGCATATTAAAAATGGATGGAATAACATTCTAGTAGTAAACATCAGGATAAAATCGTGGTGGACATCCGCACAATGGGAACGGGAGCTGACATCTTATGTGCAGCAATGATTCCAATTGATTTTAACATAAAATCGTTATTAAACAAACATGGTGGTGAGACAGCAGTACATATGACATATTGTAGATATATCCACGCTGAATTAAATAAATTAGCACAATATTTAAATAAATAAATAAATAAATAGAGTGAAATAGATGCAAGCCATACGAGGTAAGGTATGTGATAAAGACACACTCGGAGGGATTTCGGTGGGTTTTTTTTGGGGCTATAAGATTGTAGTATATTGAGAAATTAATATATAATAAAACAATATCTAACAAGATATAATAAAATATCTCAAAAAAAAAAAAAAATATATATATATATATATATATATATATATATATATATATATATATATATATATATATATATAAATTAAAAAATATTAATATATATGTTAAAACCCACAAGGAAAATATATATATATTAAAAAATATATATATTAAAATATGTTAAAACCCACAAGGAAAATGGATGACTATGTGTTTAAGGGACCAAAAGTTCACATTAACACACATATAGAAGAAATATTTGTATTAAAAATATCTATATTAGAATACTAAAAATATATATATACAAATACACATAGAACTATGTGCATTTTAAAGAGGTTCGTTTTAAAATAGTGGTACACTGATTGGACGTTATTTATAGATATATATATACGCGAGAAAATAATTTATGGTAATAATAGGACTCCTTTATGATGATCCACCACAAATAACTAAATGGGTTAAATATGTATAAACTAAATAATTATATATATATATATATATATATATATATATATATATATATATATATATATATATATATATATATATATATATATAATATATATATATATATATATATATATATATATATTACACATATTAAAGGCAATCGGGGGAATTTTAGGGTTATGTCACTCTATGAGAGATTGTATAGGTTGTAGAAGACAGACATGCTTAATAGTCACTGATAAAGCAGTTGATATCTAAATCAACATTTAACCCTTTAGGAGAGAGCGTGTCTACAAGGAAAATCCATTCTGTCTCTCTCTTGGACAGTTCCCGCACCTGATTGCATCCTCTCCATGATGGGTTGAGATGATCAATGCCCCAGAATTGTAGACCCGACGGGTCTTGGTTATGGTGTAGCTTAAAATGTAACGACAAATTGTGATCTTTGTAGCCTAGTTTAATATTCGCAATGTGTTCAGCAATCCTGATCCTCAATAGTCTCTTTGTCCGGCCTATGTAAATTAGATTGCATGGGCATTGGATCGCATACACTACGTAGGCTGTGTTACATGTAATGAAGTCCTTAATTTTAAATTCTCTGTTGTTGGTAGTAGACGTGAATGATTCAAGTGCTCTCAATGGACGGGCCACTTCTCTGCAGGGTTTGCATTTTCTACAAGAAAAAAAAGCCGTCTTTATCCCAAAAAGTTGGGTGTTTGGATGGGGGGTCTATAACTTTCTTGACGATCTTGTCAGCATGGCTCGGTGCCCTTCTATAGATAAAACCGGGTTTCTCAGGTAAGGACGGTTTTAGGATTTTGTCCATGAGAAGAATATGCCAATGTGTTTGGAATATGTTTTCAACTTCCTTGAATTGATTATGGAACCCTGAGATAAAACTCCATTCCTGGGTATTTTTAGTTGTAGTAACAGGTAGTTTATCTTCCAACAACGTGATTCTTGGGGTCGCAGCTATCTCCTTGATGGTTTTATCCAAGTGTATTTCTTTATATCCCTTCTCTTCACATTTCTTTTTTATTATTAGTGATTGGATGTCAAAATCTGTGTCCTTGGTGCAATTCCTTCGAATCCTAGTGAATTGCCCTTTAGGAATATTTCTCAGCCACAAAGGGTGGTGGCCACTTTGGGTTGGTAAATAACTGTTAGAGTCAGTTGGTTTAAAAAAGACTCGAGTGTACAGTTTATTACTTTCTCTAAAAATATTGACATCTAAAAAGTTAATGCTTGAGTCACTTATCTCGCTTGTCAGGACAATATTATTAGTATTGCAATTCAGTTCATCAATGAATTGTTGTAGCGAGGTCCGAGAGCCTGACCAAATAAAAAACAGGTGCTGAAAAATGGCTTGGGCAGGAAGGGGGTCAACGTGCCCAGTATTGAGGTGGTTAAAATGGGTGTATAGATCAAACACCAGTGTATGAGAATCTCAAATTCTTTAGATTTTTGCCACATACAAGCTTTTTAAAGTGGATCACTAGTCAGAATGTAAAATCATATACTCATTTCCATATTGTATATCCGTTTATTTCTAGCCCAATTTTTACTCTGAACAATACTGAAGTTTGTAGACTTACTTTGTGAAGTCTCCATGTATTTACTTCCTTGAATTTGACACTGCAGTGTCACACATTTCAGAGCCTGCATTCTGAACTACACTGGGGTACTACTAGGAGGAGTCTTTAGGAGACGGCCAATGTAGGACTTGCTTGCTGGCAGCAAGGTACCATGGGATATGTAGTCCTTAGAAGGTGAAAGTACAGCAGGGGGAATCCAGGAAGTTGTAGAAAGATGGTAAGCAGACAGACAAAAAACCCCAACATGAAAGAAAGGTTTTACAAGTAAGCTTATATTGAATTGTCAAACCTAACCATCATTTGTAATAATACTATGTTGATTTTTATGAAAATAAATAAGTTTAACCATAGCTAATCCAGGCTGACCAGTCAGACTTCAGTTTTACATTAGCCACAGCTCTAGTATGAATTGCTATGGAATTCTGTACTTTGCACATCATTGCTTTGGCTTAATAAACAGGCAAGCCATTGTGCAGAACCAATTAAAAAACGGCATCATGGTTTTTTTTTTTTTTTAATATAGATAGAAAAGTTATATCACAAAATATTGATTATATACATGACTAATGACCTAATTCATGAATAATTAGGGCTACTGGTATTGCTGTCTTGTATCCCCCCAGGAAAACGGATACTAGATGAACTCATTGTACATTAATACAGATTTGCCAGACCCCCACCAATGCTGAGCTGCACATTTCTGGTGATTATTGCTTTGGGTGAATACCCTATACTTGCCCCAAGCCTTTAGAGAGGGCTCAGCAGGTCCAATTTTGACACCAACATGTACACTCACTGTCCACTTTATTGGGTACACCTGTTTAATTGCTTGGTAACACAAATTGCTAATCAGCCAATCGCAGGGCAGCAACTCAATGCATTTAGGCATCTGGACGTGGTGAAGATGACTTGCTGAAATTCAAACTGAGCATCAGAATGGTGAAGAAAGGGTATTTAAGTAACTTTGAACGTGGCATGGTTGTTGGTGCCAGACAGACTGGTCTGAGTATTTCAAAAACTGCTGATCTACTGGGATTATCACGCACAGCCATCTCTAGGATTTGCATAGAATGGTCTGGGAAAAAAAAAGAAAATATCCAGTGATCCACAGTGGACAAAAATGCCTTGTTGATGTCAGAGGAGAATGGGCAGTTCAAGATAAAAGAAATTCAACGTTAACTCAAATAACCACTTGTTTCACCCAAGGTATGTAAAATACCATCTCTGAAAGCACAACACAGATGGGCTACAGCAGCAGTAGACCACACTGGGTGCAACTCCTGTCAGTTAAGAACAGGAAACTGAGGCTACAATTGGCACAGGCTCACCAAAATTGGACAATGGAAGATTGGAAAATGTTGTCTGGTCTGATGAGTCTCAATTTCAGCTGTGACATTCAGATGGTAGGGTCAAAATTTGGCGTAAACAACATGAAAGCATGGATCCATCCTGCCTTGTATCAACAGTTCTGGCTGGTGGTGTAATGGTGTGGGGGATATTTTCTTGGCACACTTTTGGCCCCTTAGTACCAATTGAGCATTGTTTATGCCACGGCCTACCTGAGTATTGTTGCTGACCATATCCATCCCTTTATGACTACAGTATACCCATCTTCTTCTGATGGCTCCTTCCAGCAGGATAATACACCATGTCACAAAACTCAAATCAGCTCACCACTGGATTATTGATCATGACGACAAGGTCAATGGCCTCCAGTCAACAGATCTCAATCCAATAGAACACCTTTGGGATGTGGTGGTGGAACAGGAGATTCACATCATGGATGTGCAGGAGACAAATCTGCAGCAACGTGTGATACTATCGTGTTCAATATGGAACAAAAATCTGAGAAATGTTTCCAACATCTTGTTGAATCTATGCCATGAAGAATTAAGGCAGTCCTGAAGGCAAAAGGGGGTCCAACCAAGTACTAGCAAGGTGTACCTAATAAGCCTAAAGTGGCTGGTGAGTGTAAGTAGCTAAAATACTATCTACCCTACATAAAATAAGTAAAAAGCTGAAATTCATGGTAACATAAATCAATAGGCAATACAAAAATTTGGGAGTGGTAAAGGTTGCAGGTACCCCGTCCACGAATCACAGGAGAGCAGCTGGGAGCCAATAACCCCCTACACATGGCCATACACCTGGACAGGAGAAACCCAGATAACCCTATGCTCAACATTGTGGATGGATGAATCTCTGCCGATGGCAGCTTTGTATTCTGATAGCCAGCACCCATGGCTGCAGTCACTGTCTGGCCTTACTTTGTTGAGGTGGGTGGTGTTGGCAGGGCCCCCTTGTCCTGCATTTTTGCTGATTCACAGGAAGCGGACAAAATTCAAGTTGTTTATGTCCAGCTTCAAGTGACAGCTGTCAGTGGGAGCTGTGATGTGAGCCGAGCGACCGATTCTTCTCATTACAGGAACCTGTATTATCTGCTCAAAACATTTTAAGATGCAAAGCCCCTTCATTGTAAGCAGCGCACCCAGGCTAGGATGGCCCATGAGAAAGTGCCATTGGCACTGGTGGGTGCACCCCCTGGTGCTGAGGACAAAACTGGACAACCTGAATTGCTGTGAAAAACGCGTTAAGTACTTGTAATGCCACAGTTGGCCCCATAGAGGCCAAAATATCTTGTTTCGGAAACAAATCATATTGAATGTTTTAACCTCGGCACTCAAAGGTGGCTAAAATCAAGGGGATAATGAAGATTTGCAGTCCAAGGACCACGGCTATGGAACGCTCTACTTGCGAACATCCGCTTGGAAGGAAACCATCAGGCCTTCAGGAAAAGACTCAAAACCCACCTCCTAAGAAGGAATCAACGCAGGTCGGATAAAGTGCCTCGAGGCGATTCAGTTCGCAGTTGCAGCGCTATACAAATCTCTCGTTCATAAAACAACCTCTGTGTATCTTCTTGAACCCAACATCATTCTGCCATAAAATATAATTGTGTCCGGACAGTTTTGCCTAAGATATATATATATATATATATATATGGTTGCTGTGCACTATGCTATCACATTAGGAGCTTATCAGCCCCCTTGTGATAGCAATAAAGGTAAGTTAATGTGTTACTAAACCCAGGACCCTGCATTCACTATATCTGATCTCCTACAGTACATAGAACATGGAAATGCAATTATTTTGGTAAATATAAACTGCTAAATACTTTTTCTTGTCGGCAGTATATAGCAGTCTTGTGACTTCTATTAGTGTCTGGTTAAAGCTTGTAGGAGGAGTTTTCAGTCTCCTCTGACTGTGTCCTATGAGGCTGCATGACCCCCTCACCCCCTGTCTGGACAATGATGATTGGCCCTGTGCTGATCACATGCACCCTCCCAAGGAAAAAAAACTCTTTAGTAATGCACACCAAACCTGAGCATGTACAGAGTGCCCCTATAGCGACGCATATGGCGACCCATCACATTTGGCTACCCGCTGGACTGCGCATGCGCGACGCCGTCATATGCGTTCCAACACTGTGGCGATCTGCGCTTGCGCAGAATTTTGTGGCCACACCCCAGAGTCCAGGTTCAAGCCCCACCATCCAAGTGGACATAGAATATAATTATGGCGAGCAAAGTGAGGCCGTGCCTGAAGCATGGCGAGCGGCCCTGTGGTACAACAGTGTTGGAACGCATATGGCGGCGTCGCGTATGTGCAGTGCAGCGGGTAGTCAAATGTGATGGGTTGCCATATGCGACGCTACACCCCCCCCCCCCCCCAAGGCTCCGTACTACAGTACAAGCGGATGGATTGGGGACTGTGGAAGAAGGGGAGGATCAGAGAATCAAACGGCCTCTTTACACAATGCACAGGTTTAACCCTTAAGTTCCCCAGTGTGTATAACAAGCATGCTTTACTGTATATACAGACTGATTTTTGCTGTTGTGGGTTTAGTAACACGTTACAAAAAAAATAAATCCCTTGCCGACAAGGACAGGCAAATGGGCATACAGGTATGTCCCTTTTTTTTTTTTTTTATTTGCTGCCGTGTTTTCGCGAGCTCTGTGAGTGTGATCACGGGTCCCGTGGACTCGATGCCTGCAGGGAATCCCGCAATCATCTCACGGAGAGGAAGAACGGGGAAATGCTGATGTAAACAAGCATTTCCCCTGTTCAGCCTAGTGACACTGATCACAGCTGCCTGTGATCGGGAGCGGTGATCAGTGTCGTGTCACACGTAGCTCACCCCCCCCCCCAGTTAGAATCACTCTCTAGGACACACTTAACCTCTGCAGCGCCCCCTAGTAAAAAATGCCATAAAACTATCCCCTGTTTTGTAGACGCTATAACGTTTGCTCAAACCAATCAAATGCTTATTGCGTTTTTTTGCTGTTGTGTTTTTTTATAATATATATTATTTGGGGGATATTTATTATATCGAAGAGTGAAACAATTTTTATTTTTTATTTTTTTTTTTCACGCAGAGGTGATCTAATGCCACCAAAAGAAAGCTCTATTTGTGAGGGGGAAAAAGACGTCAGTTTTGTTTGGGAGCCACATTGCACGACTGCACAATTGTCAGTTAAAGCGACGCAGTGCCGAATCGCACTTCTGCTTTAAGCACTCCCTGCTCCCTTTCGTGCCACTTTTGGCATGTACGTTCGTTCGTTCTTTCTTTCGGGGAGTGGGTACTTGCTGTCCCACTTCCTCCTTTACTTGGCCGCCTAGGTGGCCCCTCCTTCTCCTTCCAGAAGATTGCCTGGTCACTAGGAGAGCGCGGCTCGCGCATGTGCAGTGCATGCCTGGCTGTAAAGCCACAATCTGTCGCAACTGGTTGCCCACAGTAGTAATGTCGATGGAGAGGAGGGTGTGAAGAGCAAGGCGAGCTGCTGTCTTTTGGGACCTGTGTGTCTCCCAGAAGACAACAACAGGTTGGGGGACGGAGGAGGGTCTGGACATGGAGTAGATCACCATGAAGCCTGCGGTGATCTATACCTGGATTAGACGGGTATAAGCCCCCCCTCCCCCCTGAAAGGTGCCAAATTCGACACGGGGGGGGGGGGGGAATCCGATCAGCGGACCGTTTTTGGGTGGAACTCCGCTTTTATAGAAAGCTTTCTGCCTTACTAACATGTCTACTTATGATTTTAATTCATCACGCCCCGACAGGGCAGCCAGCTTTTTTTCTAAGGAAAAGTCAACGATGGCAGCCATGACAGTTTTCGTTGTACGGGAATAAAATGTAAAAAAAACTATAGAAGTTTATCACTAAATAGTGGTTAACATGTAAGATTTGCTGTCCAACAAATATCCTTGGGAAGATCAGTAGTCAGTTCCTGCATTTTAGATTTTCTTCCAGGGGCAGCTCGGCACATTGTAGTCTATGCACGTTGCTTGCCAGTATAGAAGGGCGTAGGCTGTCTGCATTCCACAAGCAGCAGAAGAGCACCAACTTGTGGAAAAGACAAGGCACTATTGTCCTTCCTGGAAGCTGTGCCATGTGGTGCTTCACTGTGCTCCCTCTTGTGGTGGAATGGTTGAAAAATGCAACCAGGCTATCCATTTGCCAACACAAAGAGAGCTAGGAGTACATACAAACCTCTATGTATTTGCAGTTATATTGCAGCATTCCCTCACCTGCCACCTAAACCTGAACTCCAGGGATTATATTTTGCATCCAATTTGGCACAATGTATATATAAATAAGTGATTCCTGATCTGCCTCTGTAAATCACTGTAGTAGCCCAAGGTACAACAGTTATAGCCACAGTCTTTCAGGGGCTGTGCTAAAAGGCTGCCCTTCTCTCATTGGAGTGAGTAGAACCCCCCTGTGGTTGCTGCAGAGAACAGCTAACCTTCTTCTTCTTTTTTTTTTTTTCCCCATTGAATGTAAAGCATTCTCTGATTGGACGAGATGAGGAGGTAGTGCAAGGCAGTGACGTCTTTGATTGTACGAAGTAGAGATCATGAACACTTTTTTGCATTTATTGAGAAATTATAAGGCGTTCGCTGATGGCCGCACCTAGCAAGTGACCCCCTCCATGGTTACTATGCAGAAGAGCGGCCAATTGGCATGCAATTCAGAAGACTGCAGCCATCAAGGTAGTAGCTCTGGCTACTACATTTATTAACCACTTGCTGGCCTGCTTACAGTACTTTTACTGCGAGCGAACAGTAGGTGTAGGCACCACGTCATAACTGTCGCGCTGCAAATGCGCATGGGTGAGCCCCGATCCCATGATTGCTGTATCCACCGGAGTAGCCAGGGTATCATGTTATGGCTATGATTGGTCATAGTGATCACATGATTACAATGCAAACAAAACAGGAGGTATAAGAATGTAAATAGACACACATCTGACTGCCCATAGACTAGCATTCAGGCAGATCTGATGAGACTGCCAGCGTGACAGGAGTTACTTTTTTTTTTTTTTTTTTTTTTCCATCTAAATCCATACCTCTCAACTTTTTGATATGGGAATGAGGGACACCTATCAGCAAAAGCATGCAGGCATAAGACACACCCCTTACCACACCCCCTTAAAGGACAATTGTACAAAAAAAACACAAGATTGGTTAAACCCACAAGTGCTTTTTTACCACTACTATTCCTTTGTTATATTGGCTTTTGGAATTTTACAAATGCAGCAATTTTAGAAATCGGATGAAAGGTTTAGTGCTGGAAAACACTTTTTGATAAAAAGTGCATTTTAAAAACCTCTATATAGATCAGACCAAAATGAGGGACAGATGATAGGGGGACAGAGGGACATTGCTCCAAATCGGGGACAGTCCCTCGAAATCAGGGACAGTTGGGAGCTATGTAGATCAGTAAACATGTCTTCAATTCAAACACTAAATCACAGGGTGAATTTTAAAGGCAGGCTCCACCTGAAACTGTTATTTCAGTTCTGGATGAGCACTTATGGTTTGAATTGCACATCAGCTTTGTATGTGTCATTGATTGCAATGCCAAGCTTTCCCTGAAGAGGTCACTGTCTCTGTCTCTTCATGCAAACCACAATACAAGGCTTGAGACTTGCTGCAGGATTCTCCAGTCACTGCCTTGCATTGCATTATTAAAAACCCAGTAGGAGAAGAATATCAGCATTTGTTAGGACAACAGTAGTTGGGTGATCTGGGGATCCTGTTTTATTTCTCTAGCAGAGACCTGGGAGGTAAGAATACAGATATGATAGCAGACAGAAAATCTGATTTAAATTGGACATTCGGAGCAAGCACAGATTTACTGGAAACATTTCTCCTTTTAGGGTTCATTTACATTAGCACTGCACACTGAATATCGATCCCTGGAGGATGACTTTTCAAAGGGTGATTGACAGGCAGCTGGGAGGCATTATGTCGCATGTTAACCCTTAAAAGCCTGCACCCACCACTGTGCAATTGTGTGCACTGTATGCAGTTGCAGGGCGGTTCCAGCGTGACGGCATTCATGCTTAGACTCTGCAGTATCTCTAGAATACGCCCCTTTTTTCATACAAAGACATCACCAAGCTTCTAATTCATTCCCTGGTTATCTCACCACGACTACTGCAACTCCCTCCTCATTGGATTACCTTTTACATAGACTATCCCTCCTCCAATCCATAATGAATGCTGCTGCAAGACTCATCCACCGCCTCTGCCAATCCCTCCACTGTCTTCCACTCCCCCAACGAATAAAATTCAAAGTACTAACAATAATTTGCAAAGCCATCCATAACCTCTCCCCCCCAGCTACATCACTATCCTAGTCTAAAAAAAAAAAAAAATGCCAACCAAGCCGCTCTCTTTGGTCCTTCCAAGACCTCCTGCCAGTGGCGGCTGGTGCTCCAAATTTGGGGGGGGGGGGGGGGGGTGGGCGCGCAAACTGAAATTCTGGAAAAAAAAAAAAAAAAACCCCATCAATTGTAGCCTCACTGTGCCCTCAAACGCTCCCATTGTGCCCATCGAATGCTGCCACTGTGCTCCCCCCGCCTGCCCGGGACTTGCCCTGTCTCGGTGGGGCAGTGGGTGACGGCAACGAGCGATGTCCTCAATGTCGCCTTCTCCCATCCTCTACTATGATTGACAATCAAGTGACTGGTAACAGACCCGAGCACCTGATGGGGGAGAGGCGGTTCAGTGTTGGGAAAGCGAATATTCATTCACTTTTTTAACACAGCTGGGTGAACTGCGAGCGCCAAGCATCAGGTGCTTCAAAAATGCCCCCACTGCTGTATTTCAGGCGTCCGTATAGAGGGTTGCGGCGGCGGCCATGGATGGATTTGTGCAATGCATGAATCTATCTATTGGTGATAGAGGGGGTGGCTGGAGAGAGGGGGAAGTGCCCGTGCGCCCTTATGGACGCACCGTCACTGCCTCCTGCTCTCTAGCTCCCTTGTAACCACCTCCCATGCTTGCCTCAGGATTTCTCCAGAGCTTCCCTCATCCTTTTGGAGCTCTCTACCCCAATCTGTGCGACTGTCCCCCTAATCTATCCATCTTTAGACTATCCCCGAAAACCCTTCTCTTTAACCACTTAAGCACCAGCCGCCGCAGTTCTGCGGCAGGTTGGCTATCCTGGGCGAATCGCTGTCATTGTACGTCGGCTGCTTTAAGACCTCCTAGGGGCGCCAGCGGCCGCAATGTCAGCCGGCCACCTGCGATCGCTCCTGAGAGAGACAGAATGGGGATCTGTCATTGTAAACAAACAAATCCCTGTTCTGTCAGGGGAGTAGAGAGGTAGAGAGTGTCTGTTCCTAGTGATTAGGAACAGCGATCTGTCTCCTCCTTAGGGAATACTTAACCCCTTCCCTGCCAGTGACATTTATACAGCGATCGTTGCTAAAAATAGCCACTTCTTAATGTATAAATGTCACTGGACATAAATTTTATTTGGGCCATTACTAGTAAAAAAAGAAAGTGCAATTGTCAGTGAAAAAAAAAAAAAACTATGCAGTGCCGTATTGCAAATAATGGCCTGGTCTTTAAGTGGTTAAAGAAGCCTATCCTTCTAATAGTGTTTTACTCTCTATCAGATCATCCCCCCCCCCCCCCCCCCCCCCCCCCCCACAGCTATTACCTTTTTTATCAATTGACCCTCCTTCTTAGATTGTAAGCTCTAAAGAGCAGGGCCCTCTTATTCCTCTTGTACCAATTTGTAATGTATGCCATCATTTGGTTAAGTGCTGCAAACTGTTGGTGCTATATATATATATCTCTATCTATATATCCTTTATTTATTATATATATTTATATTATTATTAATATAAATGGTACTGCCCACTGAAGGTGACAGAAGGTATAATTCTTGCTGTGTCACGAATCAATGCATCACAGCTTCAGCAAGTATAAAACCCATCTGGATGACTTCATTTTAAGGGTGTGGTCGGGGAGTGATAAAACATGGCTCAACCACCTGTCTTTACCACCCCCTAACCGCATATTTAAACTCGGCCTTAGTGAATCAGTCCCATTTAGTAAACTGCAGAACTGGCTTATCTCTGAAAACATCATAGCCTGAGGTAACTATTGACACCACCAGCTATTGACAGAGATGAATATAAAGGTTAAAGGTTACACTCATTAGCCAGCTGTTCTCCCACCAAAAGATGCGTCACTAATCCAGTGCTCAGTTGAGTGAAGATCTGCCCAGCAACAGCCGCATCCCACTGTTGAGTCTGTCCAGGAGAGAAAGTTATGTGCTGAAAGAACAAAACAAGAGCTCACAATAAATTATCCAACACAAAGGGGAAAAAAACATAAAATTTAATAAAGTAGCAACAAAGTGGTGGTGGGAATATCCACAGCTGATGTCAAACGACCAGCCATAAAAGGAAGCCAGGTGTAAGGTGGATCCTAACGGGGAAGTAGCACAGGGAAACAAAGATCCGCAGATCCTGGTGAAATTGAATCCAAGGAAGATCCAAAGGCTTGCAAAAAAAATAAAAAGGTGCCAAGCCGCTGGATCAGTAAAAAGTGTCAAAACTGATTGTACACAAAATATCCAAATTACATTTTAGGAAAACGTAGAGCAGCACCAAGGTAGAGGGTGGTGCTCTTTGGAATAATAGCACAGACAGCAGAGAGGGATTGATGACCTGGAGGATGGTGAGTCAGGACTGCCAGAATACAACCAAAAGCGCAGAGGCGTAACTAGAAACCTCAGGGCCCCGGTGCAAGAAATCAGAAAGGGCCCCCCCCCAAAAAAAGCATGATTTTAATACCTGTGTCACCAATGCAGCCGGTGTCACCAATGCAACCTGTGTCACCAATGCAACCTGTGTCACCAATGCAACCTGTGTCACCAATGCAACCTGTGTCACCAATGCAACCTGTGTCACCAGTGCAACCTGTGTCCCCAATTCAAGCTATGTCCCCAGTGCAACCTGTGTCCCCAGTGCAACCTGTGTCCCCAGTGCAGCCTGTGTCCCCAGTGCAGCCTGTGTCCCCAGTGCAGCCTGTGTCCCCAGTGCAGCCTGTGTCCCCAGTGCAGCCTGTGTCCCCAGTGCAACCGGTGTCCCCAGTGCAACCGGTGTCCCCAGAGCAACCGGTGTCCCAAATGTAGCCTGCGTCCCCAGTGCAGCCTGTGTCCCCAGTGCAACCGGTGTCCCAAATGTAGCCTGTGTCCCCAGTGCAACCAGTGTCCCCAGAGCAACCGGTGTCCCCAGAGCAACCGGTGTCCCCACTGTAGCCTGCGTCCGCAGTGCAGCCTGTGTCCCCCAATGCAGCCTGTGTCCCCAGTGCAACCTGTGTCCCCAGTGCAACCTGTGTCACCAATTCAAGCTATGTCCCCAGTGCAACCTGTGTCCCCAGTGCAGCCTGTGTCCCCAGTGCAGCCTGTGTCCCCAGTGCAGCCTGTGTCCCCAGTGCAGCCTGTGTCCCCAGTGCAACCGGTGTCCCCAGTGCAACCGGTGTCCCCAGTGCAACCGGTGTCCCCAGTGCAACCGGTGTCCCCAGTGCAACCGGTGTCCCCAGTGCAACCGGTGTCCCCAGTGCAACCGGTGTCCCCAGTGCAACCGGCGTCCCCAGTGCAGCCTGCGTCCCCAGTGCAGCCTGCGTCCCCAGTGCAGCCTGCGTCCCCAGTGCAGCCTGCGTCCCCAGTGCAGCCTGCGTCCCCAGTGCAACCGGTGTCCCCAGTGCAACCGGTGTCCCCAGTGCAACCGGTGTCCCCAGTGCAACCGGTGTCCCCAGTGTAGCCTGCGTCCCCAGTGCAGCCTGTGTCCCCAGTGCAACCGGTGTCCCAAATGTAGCCTGTGTCCCCAGTGCAACCAGTGTCCCCAGAGCAACCGGTGTCCCCAGAGCAACCGGTGTCCCCAGAGCAACCGGTGTCCCCACTGTAGCCTGCGTCCGCAGTGCAGCCTGTGTCCCCCAATGCAGCCTGTGTCCCCAGTGCAACCTGTGTCCCCAGTGCAACCTGTGTCACCAATTCAAGCTATGTCCCCAGTGCAACCTGTGTCCCCAGTGCAGGCTATGTCCCCAGTGCAACCTGTGTCCCCAGTGCAGCCTGTGTCCCCAGAGCAACCGGTGTCCCCACTGTAGCCTGCGTCCGCAGTGCAGCCTGTGTCCCCCAATGCAGCCTGTGTCCCCAGTGCAACCTGTGTCCCCAGTGCAACCTGTGTCAGCAATTCAAGCTATGTCCCCAGTGCAACCTGTGTCCCCAGTGCAGGCTATGTCCCCAGTGCAACCTGTGTCCCCAGTGCAGCCTGTGTCCCCAGTGCAGCCTGTGTCCCCAGTGCAGCCTGTCCCCAGTGCAGCCTGTGTCCCCAGTGCAGCCTGTGTCCCCAGTGCAACCGGTGTCCCCAGTGCAACCGGTGTCCCCAGTGCAACCGGTGTCCCCAGTGCAACCGGTGTCCCCAGTGCAACCGGTGTCCCCAGTGCAGCCTGCGTCCCCAGTGCAGCCTGCGTCCCCAGTGCAGCCTGCGTCCCCAGTGCAGCCTGTGTCCCCAGTGCAACCAGTGTCCCCAGTGCAACCAGTGTCCCCAGTGCAACCAGTGTCCCCAGTGCAACCAGTGTCCCCAGAGCAACCAGTGTCCCCAGAGCAACCGGTGTCCCCACTGTAGCCTGCGTCCGCAGTGCAGCCTGTGTCCCCAGTGCAGCCTGCGTCCCCAGTGTAGCCTGCGTCCCCAGTGCAGCCTGTGTCCCCAGTGCAAACGGTGTCCCCAGTGCAACCAGTGTCCCCAGAGCAACCGGTGTCCCCAGAGCAACCGGTGTCCCCACTGTAGCCTGCGTCCGCAGTGCAGCCTGTGTCCCCCAATGCAGCCTGTGTCCCCAGTGCAACCTGTGTCCCCAGTGCAACCTGTGTCACCAATTCAAGCTATGTCCCCAGTGCAAGCTATGTCCCCAGTGCAACCTGTGTCCCCAGTGCAGCCTGTGTCCCCAGTGCAGCCTGTGTCCCCAGTGCAGCCTGTGTCCCCAGTGCAACCGGTGTCCCCAGTGCAACCGGTGTCCCCAGTGCAACCGGTGTCCCCAGTGCAACCGGCGTCCCCAGTGCAGCCTGCGTCCCCCAGTGCAGCCTGCGTCCCCAGTGCAGCCTGCGTCCCCAGTGCAGCCTGCGTCCCCAGTGCAGCCTGCGTCCCCAGTGCAGCCTGTGTCCCCAGTGCAACCGGTGTCCCCAGTGCAACCGGTGTCCCCAGTGTAGCCTGCGTCCCCAGTGCAGCCTGTGTCCCCAGTGCAACCGGTGTCCCAAATGTAGCCTGTGTCCCCAGTGCAACCAGTGTCCCCAGAGCAACCGGTGTCCCCAGAGCAACCGGTGTCCCCACTGTAGCCTGCGTCCGCAGTGCAGCCTGTGTCCCCCAATGCAGCCTGTGTCCCCCAGTGCAACCTGTGTCCCCAGTGCAACCTGTGTCACCAATTCAAGCTATGTCCCCAGTGCAAGCTATGTCCCCAGTGCAACCTGTGTCCCCAGTGCAGCCTGTGTCCCCAGTGCAACCGGTGTCCCCAGTGCAACCGGTGTCCCCAGTGCAACCGGTGTCCCCAGTGTAGCCTGCGTCCCCAGTGTAGCCTGCGTCCCCAGTGCAGCCTGTGTCCCCAGTGCAGCCTGTGTCCCCAGTGCAACCGGTGTCCCCAGTGCAACCGGTGTCCCCAGAGCAACCGGTGTCCCAAATGTAGCCTGTGTCCCCAGTGCAACCGGTGTCCCCAGTGCAACCGGTGTCCCCAGTGCAACCGGTGTCCCCAGTGCAACCGGTGTCCCCAGTGCAACCGGTGTCCCCAGTGTAGCCTGCGTCCCCAGTGCAACCGGTGTCCCAAATGTAGCCTGTGTCCCCAGTGCAACCAGTGTCCCCAGTGCAACCAGTGTCCCCAGAGCAACCGGTGTCCCCAGAGCAACCGGTGTCCCCACTGTAGCCTGCGTCCGCAGTGCAGCCTGTGTCCCCCAATGCAGCCTGTGTCCCCAGTGCAACCTGTGTCCCCAGTGCAACCTGTGTCACCAATTCAAGCTATGTCCCCAGTGCAAGCTATGTCCCCAGTGCAACCTGTGTCCCCAGTGCAGCCTGTGTCCCCAGTGCAGCCTGTGTCCCCAGTGTAGCCTGCGTCCCCAGTGCAGCCTGTGTCCCCAGTGCAACCGGTGTCCCAAATGTAGCCTGTGTCCCCAGTGCAACCAGTGTCCCCAGAGCAACCGGTGTCCCCACTGTAGCCTGCGTCCGCAGTGCAGCCTGTGTCCCCCAATGCAGCCTGTGTCCCCAGTGCAACCGGTGTCACCAATGCAGCCTGTGTCCCCAGAGCAACTGGTGTCCCAAATGTAGCCTGTGTCTCCAGTGCAACCAGTGTCCCCAGTGCAACCGGTGTCCCCAGTGCAACCGGTGTCCCCAGTGCAACCGGTGTCCCCAGAGAAACCGGTGTCCCAAATGTAGCCTGCGTCCCCAGTGCAGCCTATGTCCCCAGTGCAACCGGTGTCCCCAGAGCAACCGGTGTCCCAAATGTAGCCTTTGTCCCCAGTGCAGCCGGTGTCCCCAGTGCAGCCGGTGTCCCCAGAGCAGCCGGTGTCCCCAGAGCAGCCGGTGTCCCCAGAGCAGCCGGTGTCCCCAGAGCAGCCGGTGTCCCCAGAGCAGCCGGTGTCCCCAGAGCAGCCGGTGTCCCCAGAGCAACCGGTGTCCCCAGAGCAACCGGTGTCCCCAATGTAGCCTGCGTCCGCAGTGCAGCCTGTGTCCCCCAATGCAGCCTGTGTCCCCCAGTGCAACCGGTGTCACCAATGCAGCCTGTGTCCCCAGAGCAGCCTGTGTCCCCAGTGCAGCCTGTGTCCCCAGTGCAAGCTGTGTGCCCAGTGCAAGCTGTGTGCCCAGTGCAGCCTGTGTCCGGTGTCACCAAGTGCAGCCTGTGTCACCAAGTGCAGCCTGTGTCACCAAGTGCAGCCTGTGTCACCAAGTGCAGCCTGTGTCACCAAGTGCAGCCTGTGTCACCAAGTGCAGCCTGTGTCACCAAGTGCAGCCTGTGTCCCAAGTGCAGCCTGTGTCCCAAGTGCAGCCTGTGTCCCAAGTGCAGCCTGTGTCCCAAGTGCAGCCTGTGTCACCAATGCAGCCAGTGTCACCAATGCAGTGGTGGTACTGGAGGGGGAGGGGTGGTGTCACTGGAGGGGGGCGGTGGTACTGGAGGGGGGCACGTGGGCTGGTGGCACTGGAGGGGGGGGGGGTGGCACAGTCTGGAGGGGGGGTGGTGGCACAGTCTGGAGGGGGGTGGTGGCACAGTCTGCAGGGGGGGTGACACAGTCTGGAGGGGGGGGTGGCACAGTCTGGAGGGGGGGTGATGGCACAGTCTGGAGGGGGGTGTGACACAGTCTGGAGGGGGGTGTGACACAGTCTGGAGGGGGGGGGGGTGATGGTACTGGAGGGGGGGTGGTGGCACAGTCTGGGGGGGGGGTGGTGGCACTGGGAGGGGGGGGTGGTGATGGCACAGTCTGGAGGGGGGTGGTGATGGCACAGTCTGGAGGGGAGGTGATGGCACAGCCTGGAGGGGGGGGTGATGGCACAGTCTGGAGTGGGGGTGATGGGACAGTCTGGAGGGGAGGTGATGGCACAGTCTGGAGGGGGGGGGGGGTGGCGGCACAGTCTGGAGGGGGGTGGTGGCACTGGAGGGGGGGGTGACACAGTCTGGAGGGGGTGGTGGCACAGTCTGGAGGGGGGGTGGCACAGTCTGGAGGGGGGGTGATGGCACAGTCTGGAGGGGGGTGATGGCACAGTCTGGAGGGGGGGTGGTGGCACTGGAGGGGGGGGGGGTGACAGTCTGGAGGGGGGTGGTGGCACAGTCTGGAGGGGGGGTGGCACAGTCTGGAGGGGGGTGTGACACAGTCTGGAGGGGGGTGATGGCACTGGAGGGGGGGTGGTGGCACAGTCTGGAGGGGGGTGTGACACAGTCTGGAGGGGGGTGTGACACTGTCTGGAGGGGGGGTGATGGCACTGGAGGGGGGTGGTGACACAGTCTGCAGGGGGGGTGGTGGCACTGTGGGGGGGGGGGGGGGGTGGTGGCACTGGGGGGGGGGGTGGTGGCACAGTCTGGAGGGGGGGGTGATGGCACAGTCTGGAGGGGGTGGTGATGGCACAGTCTGGAGGGGGTGGTGATGGCACAGTCTGGAGGGGAGGTGATGGCACAGTCTGGAGGGGGGGGGGGGGTGGCACAGTCTGGAGGGGGGTGATGGCACAGTCTGGAGGGGAGGTGATGGCACAGTCTGGAGGGGGGGTGGTGGCACAGTCTGGAGGGGGGTGGTGGCACTGGAGGGGGGGTGACACAGTCTGGAGGGGGTGGTGGCACAGTCTGGAGGGGGGGTGATGGCACAGTCTGGAGGGGGGGTGATGGCACAGTCTGGAGGGGGGGTGATGGCACAGTCTGGAGGGGGGGTGGTGGCACAGTCTGGAGGGGGGGGTGGTGGCACTGGAGGGGGGGTGACACAGTCTGGAGGGGGGTGGTGGCACAGTCTGGAGGGGGGGTGGCACAGTCTGGAGGGGGGGTGGCACAGTCTGGAGGGGGGGTGGCACAGTCTGGAGGGGGGGTGATGGCACAGTCTGGAGGGGGGGGGGGTGATGGCACAGGGGGGGGGGGGGTGATGGCACAGTCTGGAGGGGGGTGATGGCACAGTCTGGAGGGGGGGGGGTGATGGCACAGTCTGGAGGGGGGGTGGTGGCACAGTCTGGAGGGGGGGTGGTGGCACAGTCTGGAGGGGGGGGTGGTGGCACAGTCTGGAGGGGGGGGTGGCACAGTCTGGAGGGGGGGGGGGGGTGGCACAGTCTGGAGGGGGGGTGGCACAGTCTGGAGGGGGGGTGGTGGCACTGGAGGGGGTGGGATCAGTAAGAGGCAGTGCCGCAGAGGTGGTGGAGGTTGGGATCGATCGATTGCAATGCAAAACGGTGACTTACCGCCAATCAATCGATCGATTCCCCCTCAGTAAGTACCCTTCACGTCGCGGTCGCAAAGTTCCTCCACGTGCCTCGAGGCTCCTCCAGAATGCCTTGCCTCAGCTCCTCCCCCGCCTTCACTGTATTGGTCTGAGTTTCTTTTAGTGTCCGCCCCGCCTCCCTTACATTGTCTCTGGTTCTGGATAGGCGGGGGCGGAGCACACACTCAGAGCGCTAATCTCACTGGTCTCTCCCCTCGCAGTGGGTGAAAGCCCCCCTCCCCATGGCACGAACTCCACCGTTGTACAGTGAATCATGCCACACACACCCCGGGGCCCGGACAGTCAGGTGGGTGGGCCCCTCAGTCCGGCGGGCGGGCAGCGGGCGGCCGGTGGGCCCCCTGAAGTGGCAGAGAATTACAGGGCCCAGTCGCACTTGCGACTGTTGCGACCCTTATAATTCCGCCACTGCAAAAGCGCCATCTCTACCAGCCTCCTAACACTCAAGACAGCAACCCATGCCAGGAAGTAAGTGGGCGGGCATACACATTACGGTGCTGTATTTTTTTAATTTTTTTTACCAGAGCCCGAGATGACAGTTGGGGTGTACAGCTTGCAATGGAAGTGAATGGTTGTACTTCCTAATGTGAAGGGTTTGCATTCTGAGACATATGTTGTACGCACATGCACAGGTAATCTCTGATGCACAGAAGAATTGGCATTTACACAAGTCAGGAAAGTGCAGGCATTCACCTCCTATGGCTGTACACTTTACCTACAGCACCTCAAGCATAGGAGAATGCTAAGTTTCATGCTAGGCAAATGTTATACCGGCAAACGGGGCCATCTTAATAGCATCATGGGCACCTGGGCAAAGTAATGCTCTGGGGCCCCTACAATGGAGACATTGCAAGTAAACAGACATCAAGTAGGTAGGAGGCAGACAAGCTGAGCTTCCCCTTTTGGGTGAAGCTGAATGAATAACTTTGTATAGCGCTACATATGCAAACTAAATCGCCTCAGGGCGCTTTTGCCGCCAGTGTCCATCTGGGTCTTCAGAAGAGATGGGTCTTGAGCTTCTTCCTGAAGGCCAGATGGTTTTCTTCTGAGCGGATGTCCACGAGTAGAGTGTTCCATAGCCGTGGTCCTTGGACTGCGAACCTTCGGTCGCCTTTAATTTATAATGGGTCTTGGGGATGTGGAGAAGGTTCTGGTTAGTTGACCGGAGAGGGCGACCTGGGCTGAAGTGCTTTATTTTGTCGCAGAGGTATTGCAGGGCTTTTCCTTGTGTACATTTTGTGAGTGCAGAGGGTCTTAAATGTAACTCGGTCCTTCGCGGCTAGGTTTTTTCCAGTTACCAGTCTGGCTGCTGTTTTCTGGACGATTTGTAGATGTGAAATTTTGGTCGGGAATTCATTGTTCTAACTGCTGCTGCTGTATCTCCTTCTGGGATGAGTCTACGCAATAGGCGAAGAAGGTAGTGGGATCCGCTGACTACTGATCCTATTTGTGCATCCATCATCATGTTTGAGTCAAACATGACTCCGAGGCTTTTGGTTTTAGTGCTGGGGGTGATGGGGTGTCCGAGGATGGTGAGTGGTGTGGACATCGTGCCAGGGGTTTTTGTTTCAGTTTGCATGGAGGAAGAGGAGTTCTGTTTTGTATCCGTTGAGTTTAAGGGAGTGCTCCGTCATCCAATCGTCCGATCAATGAGACAATTTTCCAGTCCCTGGTATTGGTCTCTTTTGTTGGTGATGCATATGTACAGTTGGATGTCATCCACATAGGACTGATAAAGTAGGTCCTGGTTGCTGATGATTTTGAGGAGTGGGCAGAGATGGATGTTAAAGAGCACGGGCAACAGGGGTGATCCTTAAGGGACTCCGCATGTAATTTTTTGTGCTTCTGAATTGAAAGCTCCTAGTTTCACTTTCTGAGATCGGTTCTCTAGGAAGGATGCGAACCAGGGTAAGTCTGAGTCTGCAACTCCAGCTACTTCTGTGAGACGAGTGAGCAGGGTTTTGTGGTCTACTGTGTCGAATGCTGCGCTGTGGTCTAGCAGCACCAGGAGACATGATTCTCCTTCATCTGCTGCTTCGAGTGTGTCATCCCAGATTTCGAGGAGTGCAGTTTCTGTCCCGTGGCCAGGGCGGAAACCAGATTGTAGTGGGTCCAAGAGTTTATGGGTGTCCAGATGGAGTTGTAGCTGTTGTACTACTGCTTTCTCGCTAATTTTGGAGATGGTGTTGAGGCTTGTGACAGGTCTGTGGTCGTTTTGGGTCTTTGGGATCGAGGTTAGGCTTCTTTAGGAATCGAGGTTAGGCTTCTTTAGGAGGGGTTTGATTGTGCCTTGCTTGAGGGAGGTCGGGACAATTCTTTCTTTAAATGACTGGTTTATGAGGTATGTTATGATGGGTACCAAGATGTCGGTACAATCTTTCAGAAGTTTTGTGGGAATAATGTCGTTTGGCAATGTGCTGTCTCAGAGGTTTCTGATGATGGTTTTGGTGGCGTCAATGGTGATTGGGACCAGTACATCTCAGTGGTAGAATCTTTGTGTGGTTCTTGTCTTCTTGCTCTGGCTGAGTGGGGTTACTTGATTTGTTCTGCTGAATTATTTCCCGAATGGTTGCCTTTTTTTCAATGAAAAAAATCGGATAACTCATTGCAGAATTCTTGTGTTTCGTTTTGCTGGAGACTCTAAACAGGTGGGGGTTCATAGTCTGGGCGACTAGTTTAAAGAGTGCTCGAGGGCGGTTTATGGCTTTTGAGATGGTTTTGGAGAAGTGTGTGTGTGTGTGTGTGTGTGTGTGTGTGTTATGAAGATGGCTTTGTGGTGAGTAATTTGTGTGGTTCTCCATTTGTTGGGTTCCTCCTTCATGCTCTTCTGCGTTCTTGTTTCAGTGATGTAAGCATTGAACCAGCCCAAATTGTTTATGCGGGTGGGTGTTCTGCGTATTGGTGCGACTGTCTGCTGTCTGTAATAATGCTGTGTTAAGGGAGTTGAGTGTGTTTTCAGTTGAGTAGTTTTGGGTTAACACCGCTATTTTGTTAGTGTAGTTTTTGAGCATAGTTTCTTCTGTGATCTTGTCCAGTGTATTGTCGTTGAGTGTGTTTTTTGGTATTTGGTAAGTGATGTTTATTTTGAATTTGATCACTTGGTGGTCAGTCCAAGGCAATGGCATGTTTTCAAGTGTTAATATCCATGTTGTTGTTTGAAGATGAGGTCAAGGGTATGGCCCGAAGCATGCGTGGGAGCATTTATCAGTTGCTGCAGGCCTAGTGCTTCCAGTTGGTTGATGCAAGCAGTTGCGATGGAGTCCTGGGAGGAGTTTGCCCAGAGATTAAAGTCCCCAAGTAGCAGATTTTTTGTTTTAAAGGTGTATGTAGAGATGAATTTGATAAAAGGTGCAAGGAAGTGTGTTTTTGGTCCCGGTGGTCTGTAGCACAGTAGTATGTGAATGGTATCCTGGGGTGTTTTGATATTGAATTGTGAGTGTTTCCATGAATGGCAGTGAGCTCTGTAAAGTTGGTTTTGTGAACGTGAGGTGAGATTTGCAGATCACTGCTAGACCACCTCTTTGACTGACTCTGTGCTATGTTAGGATGCAGTAGTTCTCAGGCACTAAATCTGCTAGAATGGTGTTAATCAGGTGTTGGCCAGCTTTCCGTGATGAAGAGAGTCTGTGTTGAGTGATAAAATCGTGAATTTCGTGCTTGACTGCTGATCTAGTGTTGATCAGGGCGCATGATAGGCGTTGTCCTGAATGTGGTGTATTCCTGCTTTGGATGGTTGGTTTCAAATTTGTTCTTTAAAAGTTGTTATTTTCGTAATATTGCTTGGGTGGTGGTTGGTAATGTTGTAGCGGTATTCCTTAGGCTGCAGAGGGTGTCAACTAAATTGATGGGAGAGTGCTCTGGGGTGCGTGTTTATGGAGTGAGTGGCTCGAGGTGCCATGGCGCCACTCGGGCTCTGTCCCAGAGCAGAGTTGGCGGTGATCGCTTGTGTGATGGAAGGGGTAGCGGCGGCGGGTGCTGCAGGCTGGGGCAACTCTGGTAACGTCGGGAGGAGCTGTCCGTTTGAAAGGTTTAAGTAGAGAAAAGTTTAAAAGTTAGAGTTCTATGTCGTTTTTTTTCTGTCCAGGGTGTAGCAAGATGGCCGCTGACACTTTCTATGTCCTTTTTGGCTGGTCCGGGTGTAGCAAGATGGCCACTGTCGGCACAGGAGACCGTAAAATGGCAACAGCCAGATTAATCCAGCAATCACTCAGGCAGACTCAAATACAGAGCAGGACCAGAGCATGGGATGCTGATGTACCATCTGTGCAAGCAGGAATGCTCTCTGGGCCAGCAGGTGTAAGGATGGTGCTAGATTGAGGCACAGGAGGCCAGCAGACCACTATTGAGTGGAGCTGATGGCAGCCAGGTTAATCCAGCAGGCAGGCTGAAAAATACCAACTGTCTCTGCATTAACTACATGAACTCATTCTGTACAGCAAAGAAACAGTGGGAAAATACTACATACATAAAGTAACAAAGCTGTCCTGTGCATATAATATATCTGCTAGATTGATGCCACCCCAGATATCCCCCCCCCCCCCCACTCTGACCCCTCTAAACCCTAGATATTCCCCCCCCAGCACTGTAACCATATACGATAAGATGCCTTGTATTGTGACCCCACTACATCCCTGATACCTCTCGTACTATAGCCACCCAAGCTACCCCCCCCCCCCCTCAGCATTGTTTTCCCCCATCCACCCTTGATTTCCCACAGCACCATTATTCCATCCATGTAGTACCCCTTTTCCAGTGGAGATAGTTCATGTAAACTTTTGGCTCTGTGTCCACCTCCAGCACTGCACTCACCTATGCCAATCAACCAGGCAGAAGGAGGGGCGGAGGAGGGAGCATCCCTCCAGGCATTCCAAGCGTTTCTGTGCAAACAGTGCTGGACAGCTGGGCTCACCATGACACCATGCACAATGCTACGTCTGCAGGTGGGCTCTCGGTGCTGCCGACTCAGCAGCTCCCACTCCAGCTCCTACCCCACAGCCTTCGAGTCCCGAGCATTCAAGCTGCATGGGGCGGGGTCATAGCATCATTGGCCCTCCGGCCCCGCCCATCCCTGCTGGCTGTGAAATGGGTATCGTTCTGCACAGCGCAACGCTGCCAGCCTGCCTCCCCTGTGTATCCCACACTCCTCCTCAGTGCCATCATGGGCCCCCCGATTTTCGGGGCAGCATAGGCTCAAGGACCAGCTGCTTTGGGGAAAGTGCAGGGGCCCCTGGGCAGTGCCCAGGTGTGCCCTCTCATTAAGACAGCCCTGCTGGCAAACTACCATGTGTATGAATGAATGAATGTCACTTGTACATACAGGAAAACTACTGACGTGTTTTTGCCTAATATGATTTTAGTTGTTATAGTAACACACAATACCATTTTAAAGCAGAACCAAACCCATCGATATAACGGTTTCTCAAAACAGTTACGTTAAGGCATGCAATGAATGTTAACTGTCAGTTACTTGTACTCTAAACCAAACCTATCAAGTAACCAAATAGCTGGTGCCATAACTGAACACAAAGCTTGCATAATAGATCAGCAGCAACCATGGCAACTGCAGATCAAAGAGAGCCAGATGGTAGCTTCTTTGGTTGTAAAGCATAGAAAGGTTCTGCGTTAAATTGGCCTGCTGCAATAGGTGGGGAACCCATCAGGTCAATTGGCGACGCATTTACAAAAATTTGGGGATTGGGTCAGCAGTGGATAGAGGTGAACCAGCCACATGGCAAAGAATAGGATTTCTAGTTGAATGCATCAAAACGGACAAATGTGAATAAACCCTCAAAGTACTGAAGTCAGAGGATCTGAATGACTCACGTTTTTCAAAGTGCTCCCACCTTTTGGTTCTTTTTTGCAGAATAGCAATTTATGGCACCACTATTATCCTTTTACAAAACCATGATTTCTTGCTTGGTTTCATAGTGCATGTTGTCCAACTAAGATCATTCAAAGTAACAAGGAGCTGGAAAGAATGTTCTTCCAGATAGTGAAGACATTTTCTGGCTAAGGCATACAAATCTGTTTTCTCTTCTAACATCAGGGCTCAAGTCCTGCGGGAACGCATTGGGAACGGAGTTCCTGTACTTTTTCCACAACAGGAACTCAGTTCCTGTTAGCAGCCGTGTCCTGCAAGACTTTGAAGTATGCGAGCTGTGTGGCAGGTGCTACACCAGCAGCTGCCGACACAGCTTGCAATAGTAAGTGCCGTGACCATTCAGGCATTGCCAGTAGGGGACACTATGACAGCTTCCTCTTCGATCTACCTGTCAATCACAGCTAGCTGACAGGTAGATCAGGTCCCTGCTGCTAAGAGATTGTATTTAGTCAGACCTCTCGTGATGCGCTCCTCCACGCCGACCCCTCCTGATTTTCTGTCTCCTCATCCCCCCCCCCCCCCCAGTCTCCTGCATACTTGCCCTGTGTGTACCGCTGAATTCCCCCCCTCCTCTATCGTCAGTGCCATATGATGAGAGGACCCAGAGGAGGAGCACAGCTATTCTGCTCACAGGACATGCAGGGAGAGAGGTGAGCTGAGGGAGGAACATCAGTTTGGGGTGGTAAGCTGAGCACAATACCTGGCAAAGTTTAATACAGGAGGGAAATTTATGTGGAAATATGTGAAGGGTTGGAATAGCGGCGAGCGTGTGTTGAAGCCCTGCAGAGTTTGCAGCCCCCCCCCCCCCAAGCTAACATACACCTCCTAAGCAGGAAAACACATCACTATGTCCCCAAGCATTCTGTCCAGATAATGTGCAGTTCATTTATGACCTTTCCGTTTAACCCTGTGTTATCCAAACTGTTCAATGAAAAGTGTAAACTCACCACATAAACACTCTATATATACAAAATAAAATTCCCCAATAAAGATCAGAACATGATGTTCATATTTGCATAGAACAGTATTTGTAGCTGCTGACTTTTTAAAAAAAATTTCTGAAGGAGGCTGTACCTCCTCTTTAAGGTGTTTTCTGTCTGTCCTGTTTAACCACTTGCCGACCAGCCGCCGTCGGGTCGGTGCGATCCCGCAAACTGTTGTAACTATACGGCGGTCCCTTTTTAAGCGGGATAGAAGGCGCGTGCCTGCTCCACTGCGGAGTGCCGATTTGCGTGGCCGGCCGCAGGCACAAGAGCGCCTGTGCGTGAAACATGTAAGTGGACGCTTGGAACAGTGGACGCTTACACAACTGACTTCAGGACACCTTTCCCCTTCGGCTCTGGCACAACAGTGAGGTCACAGAAGGCGCATAGGCGCGCTGAGAATATCAACCCTGCTCGGCTTGGTTGTTCCCTCTGGGGCCGTTAACATCACACAGGTTTCCTTTCTATCCATCCTGCTGACCACCATCCAGCCGTGGCATCCACCTGGAGCTGGCAGGCTTTGCCAGCAACCAGTACGCTCTCCCTCTGGGAACTGAATTTTCTCCCCTCTATTTCCTTGGATGATTGATGTTCAAACAATCTCCATGCAAGCCTCCCAGATGATTGTTTACCCCTTATCCACTCTGAGATCACTGGTAACGTTCACTACTATTTATTTTGAACTTTGACTGTTCAACCATTTTTTTACTTTATGGAATAAATAGCATTGTTTATGCATACAGTACTACGTTGGAATTTTTTTGATCATTCTTTCAGAGCGCTGTATTTTGTTTGTGGGTTTTTTTTTTTTGACTGTCAGATCTTTTCATGCAATGCTGGCTGCACTGGGTCTGATTCACTTATCTGATTACTCCTCATCAGAGCACTTTACTTGGCCCCTAGACTCGCAGTGCTCCAGGTGTTTTGTTTTTAAAAAAAAAATAATTCTAGAACAGGCTACGTGTGTATAAACACACAAATCCCTGTTCTGAGAGGAGAGGCAGATCATGACTTCCTACTAGCTAGGAACAACTATCTGTCATTTCCTCCAGTCACTCCCATCCCCCTACAGTTAGAACACACACTAGGGAACAGTTAACCCCTTGAGCGCCCCCTAGTGTTAACCCCTTCCCTGCCAGTGACATTTACACAGTAATCGGTGCATTTTTTTTAATTTTTTTCTTTTTTTTTTATAGCACTGATCCCTGTATAATTGTCAATGGTCCCAAAAATGTGTTAAGTGTCCGATCTCTCCGCCATAGTGTCGCAGTGCCGATTTTAAAAAATGTCCACCGCCATTACTAGTAAAAAAAAATGCCATAAATCTATTCCCTATTTTGTAGACACTATAACTTTTGCGCAAACAATTTTTATATATACGCTTATTGTGACTTTTTTTTTTTTTGCGCAAAAAATTTCAACCGCAGAGATGATCAAATACCACCGAAAGAAAGCTCTATTTGTGGGAAAAAGGACATCAATTTTGTTTCGGTACAGCATCGCACGACCGCGCAATTGTCAGTTAAAGCGACGCAGTGCCATATCTCAAAAAATGTCCCGGTCATTGAGCAGCCAAATCTTTTAGGGCTAAAGTGGTTAATATTATTGAAAGTTAAAGTAAAAAATTTGGGGTTGTCCCCAGGATAAGTAATAGAGGGGAAATCTTCCAATGGGGACACTAGCTCTGATGACCCAGGGGGCCCCCAAGGAATTCTCTTAACCACTTCAGCCCTGGAAGATTTGGCTGCTCAATGACCAGGCCATTTTATGCGATACGGCACTGCATCTTAACTGACAATTGCGACAATGTACCCAAACAAATTTGATGTCCTTTTTTTCCCACAAATAGAGCTTTTTTTTTTTTTTTTATTTAATTTTTTTTGGTGGTATTTGATCATCTTTGCGTTTTTTTTGTGTTTTTTTTTTTTATTTTTTTTTATTTTTTTTGCGCTATAAACAAAAAAAAAGCATCAATTTTGAAAAAAACACTATTTTGTACTTTTTGCTATAAAATCCCCAATTTGTTTTTTTTTTTCCCTCAGTTTAAGCCAATATGTATTCTTCATATTTTTGGCAATAAAAATCGCATTAAGCCTATATTGGTTTGCGCAAAATTGTAGCATCCACAAAATAGGGAATATAATAGATTTTATGGCCTTTTTTTATTTTATTTTTTTACTAGTAATGGCGATAGTCAGTCAGCCATTTAAATTTTTTTTTTTTTTTATCGGGACTGATATTTCGGCGCACAAATTGGACACTTTTGACACATTTTTGGGACCATTGACAACTATACAGCGATCAGTGCTATAAAAATGCACTGGTTACTGTATAAATGTCACTGGCAGGGAAGGGGTTAACTGTGTTCCCTAGGTGTTCTAACTGTAGGGGGATGGGACTGTCTAGGAGGAAAGAGAGATCGGTGTTCATACTTGGCATGATCACACGATCTGTCTCTACTCCCCTGAAAGAACCAGGATTTATTGTGTTTACACGCACAGATCCCGGTTCTCGCTCTGTCACGAGCGATCGCGGGTGCCGGCGCTGGCTTCTAGTGGCCAAAAGGCAAAGCAGCGTAAGGTAATGTCGTTTCGCCCAGCCGTTCCATTCTGCCGCAGTAAAACTGCAGCGGCTAGTCGGCAAGCAGTTATTTGCTGGGATTTCTCACTTCCTGTTTGGCTATGGGACAGGAAGTGAAGGTAATTCTCCTCAACCCTCCCTCACTCTATCCAAAATGAAAGAAAAAGGTTTTGCCTATAGTTCTACTTCCATTTTCTAATAAAGAATAGCAGGAGGTCCCATTTTGTGATGGCATGAGTAAAAGGAAGTCCATCTTGTAAACTTTTTTTTTTTTTTTTTTTTTGAACACCAAATATTGATTCTGCAGTGTTGGACTGACTTCAAAAACAAATTTTATACTCTTACAACCTAAAAAGTTGCTTTTTGTTTTTTTGTAGCACAACATTCAGCAGGGATTACTACCACTTCCCCCGGCTGATCTGGATGGCAACCAGTGCGATGATGTGGCTGGACAATATATTAAAATAGGTAAGACAAAATCAGCCAAACATTTGTATATGTACATTTTGTATATTTATAACAGTAAAACATGTATAATAGGGAATACTTATTTTAATTTTAGCTGCACTTGAAATGGTACATGATCTACATCTCCATTCCATATATTAACACTTACCCAGTAAGTCTAATAATCCCACCACACTGACTTTTCCATGACGTACTAGTTAAAGCCCTATCAGTCTAGATTCTTCTTTTTTTTTTTTTTTATCATTTCAGTTAAAACGAAGCAGCTTCCTTTCCAAAAAAAATATTTCCTGCACAGCAGAAAGTGTGTGGGTTGTTTTATGCTGATTTCATAACTGCAGCTTTGCTGCTCCAGACTAATGTACCTCACTGACTCACTTAAAACAAAACCTTTTAAGCACAATCGGCTGTATTTATTTTATTGATGAAGTTATTTAATGTAATTATTGTATACTTTTTAAAAATGTAGCTGGATATGTGTGTATGTATATGTGTCACCTTAAGATGCACTTTACTGTAACTTGAAAGAGGATCTTTTCACAGACATTCAATCAGTTTTAACACCGGATATTTATTACTACTATTATTTTAATATCGTATTTTATTTATTATTATTCATTGCACCCTAAGGAGTTGTCTATTTTATCAATGCACGCTATGCACTTTACCTTGCGTTTACAGTTACATGCGTTTTTATTGTCCTCATGTCAGTGTGATTTAGTGGTTTCTCCACAGAGCACTTTCGCACTTTATTTTCTTAATTGCAGCACTACTTTCATATTTGTGAATATAGTATTTGCTTTTATTCATCAAATAGTATATAAAGGTAATAACGAGCAGGGTCCTCTGATTCCTCATGTATTGTATTGAACTGTACCGTCTGCTCTAACGTTGTAAAGTGCTGCGCAAACTGTTGGTGCTATATAAATCTTGTATAGTAATAATAACAATGCGCTAGGCTTGTGGCCTACAAGGCTTTGTTCTTTCAGGGCTGTGCACATCGGGGCCTCCCCAGTCCTAATGCACGATTCACACCTATGCAGGCTGCAGTTTGCCTATGAAGGCTACTTTTACATTGGGGGGCATTAGCAGTAAAGCACCACTAGTTTACGGCACTTTACCTCTGTTATAGCATCGCCCCGCTAGCGTCTGAGGAAAGGGTGAAAAGCGCCACTGCCGAAGCGCTTTGCAGGTGCTTCGGCAGCTCTGCCCCATTGATTTAAATGGCAGTGGTGGCTCCTGCATGGCCCCAAAGATGCTGCTTGCGGAACCTTTTTTTCCTGTATTGCAAGTGCACCGCCCCGGTGTGAAAGTACTCAGACTTTCACACTGGGGCTGCAGAAGAGGCAGTTTAGCACGCAAAACGTCTCAGTGTGAAAGGAGTCTAAAAGTGCATTTTGCGTTTTATTTATTTTTTTTTTTTTTTTCAATAAACCTTTTTTTGATCCATTAAAGTCTATGGAACCAAAAAAAAGTCCCTGGCCCTTTCCATAAAATGCACAGATGTGAACATGTCCCATATGAAACCATGTTAAATGGACTGTAGTGCATTTCTGCAAAACTGAAAATGCACTAAAAAATGCATAGGTGTTCTCAGATCTCCTGACAATACCCATACCCTTGACTGTGTGGGTGTGTTAGGCCTGGTGGACGAGGTGGTACCGGCCAGAGCCTGAAAGCGGGGTGACACTGTCTGTAATGTGTTTTTTTTTGTACAATGAGAAGGATCAGGAGATGTAAATTCATCACTCACGTGTTCCGTTTTGCAAGTGAACTGATGACAGTTTTCGTCACATAAAAACACTTATAAAAAAATGTTGCTGCTGGGTGCCATCTTGCCTGTGGGCATGTGACACCACACAGGCACCTTTTCCTGGTTGCTGTTCCCAGCATGCACCTCTGTTATTGCGCCGATCTCGCGCGTGCGCAGTAACGGCAAAGTGTAGCTCACGTTTGCTGAAATCTCGTGAGATTTCGGCCACAGGACCGCCGTAAATCTCTCGATTTCGGCGGATGTCCGCACTGACTCCTGGGATCAATGACACCAGATCCCAGGAGACAGTGCGGCATGACGAGGATCGCCGCATAGACCCTGCCCACCCCTGAAGAGACAGAGCAGCAAATACAAGGTAAAACAAAAAAAAAACACGCCATTTAGTACTCTCTGCCTGATTTGGAAGGCAAAGAGATTTACTAAATGAAGAACTCTACACTCTATACTGCTCAGATAAAAGAAGCAAGGGCCCCAGACAAACTTTTGAAAGGGCCTGGTAAACTCCATGATGCCTTACTATAAAACCACTTATAGGGTCAGGGGATGCGGATAGAAGTTTGATAAAGTATGGCAGGCGTGGTACATTTCTGACAACACCATAAACTGAAAGGGAGGAGTCTCCTTCTGCATTAAGTCATACCAAGGTGACGCCAGAGTCCCCCTGTAAGGGCACGCACTAAGTTTGAGAATTTACAGTGCAAGATGACTATTTAGGACTGTAGAGTTTGTGATCTATACTATAGAATACTCCGTCTAATGGTAGTAGGATTTAGCATTGGCCCCTGGAAAGAAAACACTGGATATAATTAAGAATAAAAACATCCGCACTACTGAGCTGTGACAAAGGGGGAATGGGTGTTGGGGTGGGGAGGGAGGGAAGGTTGATATACAATGGATAGATAGACTGTTAGTCAGGAATGGAAATGTTATAAATGAGCCCTGCGAGGCCGACGTTTCGGGCGAGTGTCACGTTGACTGGATGTGCTATAAAAAAATCTCACTAAAGAAATTTTAAAAAAATATATTTTTTTAAAAATGCATAGGTGTGAACCAGGCCTAAGAGGGGAGCAAAGCATGGTGGCCTTTTATACTTTTGAAGTGGAACAGTGAAAAGCAACTGATTGTTAGTATATAATACTAACCACTGCGTCATTATACTGCGGCAGATCGCCTCTATCCCGCGCATCGCCGTACCGGTACAGCGGCCCCTTTAACAGCTATAGCAGGTGCCTGCTGAACAGGGGTGGAGCTGAATCGCGTGAACAGCGGCTTCGATGTCCCCCGACCACCCGTGATCGATCCACAGAGAGCAAGAACGGGGATCGGCCAATGTAAATGAACAGATCCCCGTTCTGTCAGGGGAGTACAGAGTGATTGTCTGTCTGTTCCTAGTGATTAGGAACAGCGATCTCTGTACCACCCCCCCCCCAAAGTTAAAAACACCTCTCTAGGGAACACTTAACCCCTCGATCGTCCCCTAGTGTTAACTGCTTCCCTGCCAGTGTCATTTATACAGTAATCAGTGCTTTTTTTTTATTTGTTTTTTATAGCACTGTCACTGGTCTCAAAGTGTCAAGTGTCCAATCTGTCCACCGCAATATCGCAGTCCTGCTAAAAATTGCTGATCACCGCCACTTACTAGTTAAATAATGCATTTTTATTATTTAAAAAAAAAAAAAAAACATTCTCTATTTTGTAGATGCTATAACGTTTGCGCCAACCAATCAATATGCACTTATTGCAATATTTTTGGAAAAAAAATGGATAATACATATTGACCTAAATTGATGAAGAAATTCTTTATTTTTTTTATTCATTTTTTTTAATTTTTGGTGATATTTATTATAGCAAAACGTAAAAAATTTTGTATATATATTTATTCAAAATGGGCGTTTATTTTATTTTTTTTGTTTGTTTTATAGTGCAAAAATAAAAACCCCAGAGGTGATGAAAAACATGCTTGTTCAGAGTTAACGATTTCAGGCTGGATATACAGTTTTTCTTGTGCATGCAGTATGCATGGTAACAGACATATAGGTGTGAATAGGCCCACAGAGTTTTTCACACTAAACTGCAGCTGTCAACCAGCCACATAAATAATTGGATTTCCACGTGACATGCATTTTTATGCAGCAAAACACAAAAGTTTTGTTGCATTAAAATGGACAAGTGTGTGTGTGTGTGTGTGTGTGTGTGTGCCCTCAATTTACTCAAGTCAGAGGATCGGAGTGACAGTTAGCATTTTGAGAAGCAGGTCAGCACTTGCAGACCCCAATTTCTCCCTTATGTCAGATATACGTAAAGTGAAAGACAGGAAGTGAAACCTTTCACACAAATGCCAATGGCCATAGTTCGCATGGAAATGAATGTGTTGCATACAAATGAACTGTGAAAAGGAATGAAGAGGGGAGAAGAAGTACAATGGGGAAAACAAACTAACAAGTACAGTAAAACCTTGGGTTGAGAGTAACTTGGTTTGAGAGCGTTTTTCAAGACAAGCAACTTTTTATTTTTTTTTCTTCATAAATTTTGGCTTGATATACAAGTAGCGTCAAGTCACAACTGTGTATAAAAGAGAAGAGAGGCGCCAAATGTGGCAATATGGTTACATTTAATGTAGGTATCCTCCTAACTCCTCATCCTCCGCACTGCCATTGATGTCATCCCTTCCACTCTGCGCTCCACGAGCGGTTCAAGCCTCGCTTTCAAATCGCTCTACTGCAGGGTAGTCTTCCCGGTCATGATTGCAGATTGACAACGGTAGTACATGGCGGTGCGGAGGACGATCTATGTGGAGAGCTTTACCCTGGATGCCTGCATACTTGGATGTGCCGGGTTTTAATCATCAACCATGTGAGTTGCTAAATGTTGTAAATTCATTAAATGTAACCATATTGCTACACTTAGACCCCTTTCACACTGGGGTGCTTTGCAGGTGATCTAACGCTAAAAATAGCGCCTGCAATGCGCCCTGAAAGAGCCGCTGCTGTCTCTCCAATGTGAACGCCCCGAGGGCTTTCACACTGGAACGGTGTGCTAGCAGGATGCTAAAAAAAGTGCTGCTAGCAGCATCTAAACCGCTCCTGCCCATCAATGGGGCAGTGTGGCTATACCACCGGCATAGCGCTGCTGCAGAAGCACTTTGAGGTGGTTTTTAACCCTTTCTCGGCCACTAGCGAAGGGTTAAAGTGCCCCGCTAGCGTCCGAATAGCGCTGAAAAATTGCCAATAAAGCACCGCTAGAAATGGCGGCGCTTTACCACAGACTCACCCACCATGAGTCAGCGGTTTTGGACATTTTTATGGTTACACAGCCTATTACATTGCTATGATCTTTTTATATGGACTATGAATAAATGGTTGTGTAACGAATCATCTGAGTTTCCATTATTTCTTATGGGGAAAATTTTGTTTTGGTATAAAAGTGCTTTGGATTAGCAGCATGTTTCCGGAACAAATTATGCTCGCAATCCAAGGTTTTACTGCATCTGCAATTTACAATACTAAATAGGTGTGGGAAAGGAAGTCCAAGGAATCTAAATGGCTGTAATTAGGAGCAGTGCAAGAACAATGAAGTATGAAAGTGTTTCCATGTGAAATGGCACTGTAAGGTTTGCCAAAAATCCAGAAATGGTTATACAGTGCATCCGGAAAGCATTCACAGCACTTCACTTTTTCCACATTTTGTTATATTACAGCCTTATTCCAAAATGGATTTAAATTCATTATTTTCCTTTTGAAATTCAACAAACCTTTCCCCATAATGACAAAGAAGTTTTGTTTGCAATCTTTGCAAAGTTATTAAAAATAAAATAAAAACATCCCATGTACACAAGTATTCACAGCCTTTGACACCAATTACAGCCTCAAGTCTTTTTGCGTATTGGGCCTCATGCAAACTGGACATTGTAAAAAAAGTCAATGTTGGCTGTAGAGAGTTTTTCAGGGTTTTTTAGCAAAACTAAACTCCGATGAAGGCTTTATGGCTCAAAATACGTGGATAAACGCCGAATAGCATTTTTTCAGGACATTTTGAAAAGTTGTCCCATAGCCACTCTTTTTGTTATCTTGACTGTGTGCTTTGGGTCTGTCCCATTGAAAGATTAATCTTTGTGCCAGTCTGAGGTCTAGAGCACTCTGGAGCAGGTTTTAATCAAGGATGTCTCTGTACAGTACATTGCTGCATTCATCTTTCCCACGATCCTGACTAGTCTCCCAGTTCCTCCCACTGAAAAAACATCCCAACAGCAAAATGCTGCCACCACCATGCTTCACTGTAGGGGTGGTATTGGCCAGGTGATGAGTGTTGCCTGGTTTCCTCCAGATGCTTGCAATTCAATCTTTGTTTCATCAGACCAGAAAATTTTTGTTTGTCATGGTCAGTCCTTCAGGTGTCTTTTGGCAAACTTCAGGTGGGCTGCCGTGCCTTTTTTATTGAGTGGCTTCCTTCTGGCCACTCTACCATACAGGCCTGATTGGTGGAGTGCTGCAGAGATGGAGGTTCTTCTGGAAGGTTCTCCTCTCTCCACAGAGAAATGCTGGAGCTCTGTCAGTGACCTTTGGGTTCTTGGTCACCTTTCTAACTAAGGCCCTTCTCCCCCGATCGCTCAGTTTGGCTGGGCGGCCCACTCTGGGAAGAGTCCTGGTGGTTCCAAACTTCTTCCATTTATGGATGATGGAGGCCCCTGTGCTCATTGGGATCTTCAATGCTGCATAAAATTTCCTGTGCCTTAATACAATCTTGTCTCGGAGGTCTACAGACAATTTCTTGGGCTTTATGGCTTAGTTTGTGCTCTGACATGCACTGTATACTGTGGGGCCTTGTATAGACAGGTGCCTTTCCAAATCATGTCCAATCAACTGAATTTACCACAGGGGGACTCCAATCAAGTTGTAGAAACATCTCAAGGATGATCAGTGGAAACAGGATGCATCTGAAAAAACGGCATACCACAGGTACATACAGTAATGCAAGAGTGGGTTTAAACTGCTATGAAATCATTCTTTAGACCAAATGTCAATAAAAAAAAATAAAAATTAAGGTGGACATAGACTGGACAATCAGAGAGAGAACAGCTGAAGAAAGTTACCTGTACATTTAATTGATTTTACAAAAAGGGACAAAGACATATATTAAATATGTGAATGAAATGGAATTTCTTTGCATTGCTCATCGTTTTTAATTTTATAATTGCAATTTATAAAGTTACAGTGCCTTGAAAGTTTTCATACCCCTTGAAATTTTCCACATTTTGTCATATTGGAACAAAAAAATTAATGTATTTTATGTGATGGCCCAACACAAAGTGGCACATAATTGTGAAGTGGAAGGAAAATGATGACTGGTTTTCAAAATCATTATTTTTTTTTATTTTTTTTACAAAGAAATAGCTGAAAAGTGTGGTGTGCATTTGTATTCAGCCCCCTTTACTCTGATACCCCTGACTAAAATCTAGTGGAACCAATTGCCTTCAGTAAATGTGTAATTTAATCTTAGTATAAATACAGTTTTTCTGTAAAGCCCTCATAGGTTTGTTAGAGAACCGTCGTGAACAAACGGCATCATGAAGGCCAAGGAACACACCAGACAGGTCAGGGATAAAGTTGTGGAAGTTTATAGCATAAACTTATAAAAAAAAATATCCCAAGCTTTGAAAATTTCACGGGGCACTGTTGAAGCCATCTGAAAATGGAAAGAGTATGGCACAACTGCAAACCTACCAAGACATGACCACCTAAACTGACAGACCGGGCAAGGAGAGCATTAATCGGGGAAGCAGCCAAGAGGCCACCCATGTTAACTCTGGAGGAGCTGCAGAGATCGATCCACAGCTCAGATATGTGAATCTGTCACATGACAAATATTAGTCGTGCACTCCACATCTGGCCTTTACAGAAGAATGGCAAGAAGAAAGCCATTGTTGAAAGAAAGCCATAAGAAGTGCTGTTTGCAGTTTGCAAGAAGCCATGTGGGATACACGGCAAACATGTGGAAGAAGGTGCTCTGGTCAGGAGAGACCTAAACTTAACTTTTTGGCCTAAAAGCAAAACGCTATGTGTGGCTGAAAACGAACACTGCACATCACCCTGAACACACCACCCCCACTGTGAAACATGGTGGTGGTAGCATCATATTGTGGGGATGCCTTTCCTCAGGGACAGGGAAGCTGGTCGGAGTTGATGGGAAGATGGGTGGAGCCAAATTCAGGGCAATCTTAGAAGAAAACCTGTTAGAGTCTGCAAAACACTTGAAATTGGGGAGGAGGTTCACCTTCCAGCAGGACATCAACCCTAAACACACAGCCATAGCTACAATGGAATGATTTAGATCAAAGCATATTCATGTGTTAGACTGGCCCAGTCAAAGTCCAGACCTAAATCCAATTGAGAATCTGTGACAAGACTTAAAGTGCTGTTCACCGAAGCTCTCCGTCCAATCTGACAGTTTGAGCTTTTTTGAAAAATGGGCAAAATTTCACTCTCTAGATGTGCAAAGCTGGTAGAGGCATCCCCCAAAAAGACTTGCAGCTTTAATTGCAGCAAAAGGTGGTTCTACAAAGAATTGACTCAGGGAGGCTGAAATACAAATGCACGCCACACTTTTCAGATATTTATTTGTACAAATTTTGAAAACCATTTATAATTTTCCTTCCACTTCACAATTATCACATACAACCAAAAACATAAATGTATTTTATTGGAATTGTAACATGACGACAAAATGTCAAATTTTCAAGGGCTATGAATACCGGTACTTTTTCAAGGCACTGTAATTATAAAATGTCAGCTTTGTAGAAGATTTACCATACATTTCCTAAAAAATACTTTGCATGAATTTTAAATCCCATTCCCCTTTGCTTCATGGTACCAGCCCTGCACACCAAGCATACAAGCTAGTGTCTTGCCATGATGATACCACACTTTGTGCCCTTTGAGGTGCTTAAGTGGGCTTTCCAAAAACTGAGGGCCTTCTCATAAAGCACCAGTGCACAATGTTGATGGTTTTACTCAATTATATATGCTGCAATGCCCCCGGTGACCTTCTGCAGACAATCATTTTGCAACAAGATGGTATTATCCATTTGACTGTCAGTGACCATTTTTGTACTTGCAAAGCTAAGATGTTCATCAAATATTTATTGAATCTCTCCACAAGTTTATATATAGCCAACACTTTATTTTCACTGGTTCAGATGGTGTAGGGAAGCATTAAAATTGCTATTTTATTGTTTGCTGTCTGTGTTCTTTGAAGATTTCCCTTCACCTCCTGCCGGGGATACACAACAGGAAGTATGAGAGGAGAATTCCTCTTTCAGACAATAGGCACCCAGATTCCCCATTGAAAGATTTCCCCACACCCATCGTTCTAGTGACAATTGTAAAACTTTCCAGGACAAATGGCGATGGTAGCTTTCTACAGATCTCCTCATTCCTACTCTATTAACACTATACACTTTTAACACAAATAAGAGGATTTCCCTACTGCCTTTGCTTACTAGTGGGGGGTGCTAATGACTTTATGGATTTTTTTTTTTAAAAGGTGCTTTACTTTTAGTTTACATGTAGGGAACAAACGTGCTCAACCGAGGACATAAATTTTAAGAAGAGAAAATAGAAAATGGTCAGGGTCACGCAGTACCCGAAACCAGGATGGACTTTCAGTGTTCACAAGAAGGGAATGTGGGAATTTAAATGAGTTAATTGACTTGTGGAGGTAGAGTGTGTGTGTGTGTGTGTGTGTGTATGTATGTATGTATGTATGTATGTATGTAATCTATAATTTTTTTTTTAAACATAATGGATACATAAGTCAGCTTGGCAGTACATGAGACAATAAACATTGAATGTAATACACAAGGCATTTCATATTAGCAGGCATTGGCACACCATATGCAAAAGAGCTGCTATAAGATAGGTACACATTAATAGTTACATAGTACTCAGTGAATTTTGAATGTTTGAAAGCTATATATGGGCCAGTGAATAGGTAATGAGCCAGACTTGACTGAGCACCCCATGGAAACTCTACGCGTTTCATGGCTATATGCCATTCATCAGGAGTTTGGTACAGAAGTAAACTGTAAATGTGTAGTATTAGTAAATATGTTCTACCCCTTTTTAAAAGGGAGAAAAGACCCCATGGGAGAAAGATCTATACTCGCAGGTTGGCTAGAGCACTGCTTGGCTAGCGTCGAGGGAAGATGGACCCCCAAATTGTCTGTTCCGGAGCTGATCTTTCTCCCCATGGTGAATGACATATAGCCATGAAACACGTCGTTTCATGGGGTGCTCAGTCAAGTCTGGCTCATTACCTATTCACTGGCCCGTATATAGCTTTCATACATTCAAAATTCATTGAGTACTATAACTATTAATGTGTATATACCTATCTTATAGGAGCTCTTTTGCATATGGTGTACCAATGCCTGCTAATATGAAATACCTTGTATTACATTCATCAATGTATGTACTTTTTTTTACTAGTGTTACAAATAAAAAAAATGTTTACTAAATACTCTACCTCCAAGTCAATTGCCTCATTTAAAGTGGAGTTGCAGCCAAAAAAAAAGTAATGAATGTTCCTAAAAAAAAAAAAAATGTTTTTTTATTTTTTCTTATCACCTCTAAATGGCTGTTGCTAGGGGGTCCCTCGTAGTCTGCCTCCTTCAGTGCCTGGGCTGGTGAAATCACTTCCCCCCTCGGTGCAGGAAGGGCTAAGTTCTGCCCCCTTCCTCTTGTCAATCATCTGGGACACGTGACGGGTCACAGATTGCGCGGCCAATCGCGGCGGCGCTCGCACATGCGCAGTGGGTGCCGGGCTGTGAAGCCACAGCCGGACACCCACAGTTACAATACCGGCGCCGCCGAACGGAGAGGGAGACGAGCGGGGCTTCGTTCCCCCCCCCGCATCCCTGGACCCTGGGACAGGTTAGTGTCCGATTTTTATTAAGTCAGCAGCTGCAGTATTTGTAGCTGCTAACTTTTTTTAATTAATGGCAACACCTCTTTTAAAGTCCCACATTCCCTTCTTATTTACTTGAACCCGGGATGGAGGTACATTTTTATTGTGCCTCATTTAAAGTCCCAAACTCCCCCCTCTTGGTTTCAGTGTTCACTGTGCTTTTACTAAGGGATAAATGGCATGCTATGAAGTAATTATGGAATTCCTGACAGCAAATATGCAAGCATGTAGTCTAGAAACCTAATATCAGCTTTATTCACTTTTTATTTTAATACGTGTTACATTGTGGAGTCCATATTTTACAGAAAACCAAGTCATTCCCTCAAAAATGCCTAAAGGTCCCTCGCAATAATTAAACTGCTTCCATGGAATGGATGCACGTTCTGGCAATGTCACTAATAGCAGGTCAGCAGACTGCAAAACACACCAGGCCAATTTTTCCTTCCAAGCATGCAGAGAAAGTGTAAACATTCGAAAGAGGTCAAATACCTGACAGCTCTGCGTAATGGCTTCCTGATCCTGCTACACCTTTACCCTCTTCATTAATATCATGAAAATCCTCCATTCACTAGAAACATTCAATGAGTTGCAAAGGAAAAGTTTCTGTAACCAGAGCACTTTTTAGTAGGCCGCTCTTCACGCATGAGGTCCCGTGTTCTTTATACATGTTGAAAAGTGATGCATAGTTCAGATCAGTGAAATACCTTTTTTTTTTTTGCTGTCCTTCACTGCTAATTTTCCCTTATTTACACACACACGTTATGTGTGTGTATATAGAGTTGCCACCTTTTTCTTCAAGTCAAGCCCGAACCCTTTAGCGGAGCACAGCAATTTTTTTTTTTTTTTTTTATAGTATAAACTATATATACTTGCGATTTTAAAATAACATTTCTAATCCATATGAAGTTAATCACAAGAGTCCCCCTTTACAACAGAGTTCCCTTACACTGTAGATTCTGATGTAACTGGGACTCTGACATAAGGGATGCCATGGAAACCCTGATTTAAGGGGGAACACTGAGATCTCTGATGTAAGGGGGAACATTGCTGCCTCTGGTGTAAAGGGTAACTCTGATGTAAGGGGTGCTGGGAACCCTGATTCACTTTAGTGCACTCACTCGGGGGCAGGGGGGGGGGACTTCAGTCAGACAGGGATGGATGGTGAGCTCACTCACCCCTTGGCAGTCAGCACCTCTCATCTAGATGTATCTGTGGTTGCTGGGCTTCAAAGTTCCGGCCCCCACTTTCCTTTTCTGAGGCACAGCACCAGGGATTGGAGATTGGAGTGCGGGCAGACACAGAGGGGTAGGGGTGGGAGGAAGAGGTGCAGTTTGATCCCTCTCTCCTCTCCCATCCGTATGTGAGGGGGGGAGTGTTGGGCTACTTTCACACTGGGGTGTTGAGCGCGCTGGCAGTAAAGCGGCGCTATATTTAGCGGTGCTTTACCGTCGCTATTCGGCCACTAGCGGGCAGTTTTAACTCCCTCTAGCGGCCGAAAAAGGTTTGGAGCGCTCCCCGATTGTTTTCAATGGAAAGGGGCGCTTTAGGAGCAGTAAATACAGCGCTCCAAATATGCGGCTTGCAGGACTTTTTTGAGCATCCTGCAAGCGCTACGCTTCAGTGTGAAAGCCCTCAGGGCTTTCACATTGGAGTGCATTAAGCGGCTTTTTCAGGGCGCTTTGCAGGCGCTATTTTTAGCACTTTAGCGCCTGCAAAGCGCCTCAGTGTGAAAGGGGCCTGAGGGACTGGGTGATGTGAGAGAGTGTAATGGACACTTCCGGCTTGGGCAACTCCAGCCAGCAACCCTGCTGGGAAGTCCTAGTCCAGTGTGAATGTGTCCAGGTTTCAGACAGTCTGGCAATTGCAACCGTGAGTCGTTTTTAAATGACATTTTAACCTCTTGCCAACCAGCTGCCGCAGTTTTACGGCGTCAGAATGGCACGGCTGGGCGAAACAACGTTGTTGCATCGCTTCGCCTTTTGGCCACGGCGTGTACACGGAGCCGATGCGAGTGCCCGGTGGGCGCGATGACAGCCAGGCTCCCGCAATCACTCGTGACAAGGCGAGAACCGAAATGTGTGGTGTTAACCCCATCCCTGCCAGTGACATTTGCACAGTAATCAGTGCATTTTATAGCACATTTTATATGATCGCTGTATAATTGTCAATGGTTTCAAAAGTGTTCGATGTGTCCTCCATTATATCGCAGTCCCGATAAAAATCGCAGCTCGCCGCCATTACTAGTAGAAATGGCAATAAAAATGCCATAAATCTATCCCCCATTTTGTAGCCTCTAACTTTTGCACAAACCAATCAATATACGATTATTGCAATTTTTACCAAAAATATGTAGAAGACTACATATCGGCCTAAACTGAGGAAATTTTTTTTTTTTTTTTTTGATAAACATGGGATATTAGCAAAAAGTACGATTTTTTTTTTTTTTTTTTTTTTTTTATTACTAAAAGCAAATCCACTTTGCACTACAAGTGCAAAGTGCACTTGAAATTGCACTGTAGACCGAGGGGGGCATGCAAGGAAAATAAACAGCATTTTAGCTTGCACATGATTGGATGATAAAATCAGCAGAGCTTCCCCTCATTTCAGCTCTGCCCCTCAGATTTACAGCGACTGCACTCAGTGCACTTTGCACTTTTTGTGGGGAAAAAAAGGACGTCAATTTTGTTTGGGTACAACGTCGCACGACTGCACAATTGTCAGTTAAAGCGACGCAGTGCTGAATCGCAAAAAAAATGGCCTGGTCATTGAGCTGCCAAATCTTCTGGGGCTGAAGTGGTTAAATGTGATTTGACTTGTTGTTTTTCTTTAGAATTTTTTTTTTTTTTCCTGCAGCATGATCTATATATGCTACAGATGCACCACTTTACAGGCAGACTAAGGGGACACCCATGCACTATAATTAAAGGAATCTTTCATTTTTATTGTTGCACATTAAGTATCATTAAAATCACTGCTCCTGAAAAACAATTTGTTTTTAAAAACCTTTTTGCATTGGTACATGTCCCCCAGGGCAGTACCCGGATCCCCATACCCCTTTTATGGCCAATTAACTTGCATATAAGCCTTCAAAATTAGCACTTTTTAGTTTTTTCCTGTTCGGCTCCCATAGACTTTGATGGGGTTTGTTCGGGTTAAAACTTTCCCCTGTTCGGGAGTTCTGGTGCAAACCAAACAGGGGGGTGTTCGGCCCATCTCTAATGCTGAATCTTCTCAAAAGCATGTGAAACTCCTTTAATCAACACAAACGCCTTAGGATTTAAATAATTCTGAAATTGTTTTGTTGCCCTTAGCAGAAGTGAAATTTGGGCAAAACTGCTCTTCCTCCTGTAGCCCACTTGGAATATTGGATGCAATACAGATTAGATTACAATATATTCCAAAGAAGATTTCAAATTTTCCTCAATGAATGATTATAGATAGATAGAAGCACACTCCCTATGTTTTTGTTTTTAAAACATGCCTTGCTGCCTCACTGGATATTCGGAAGGCTCACAATTTGCCCTCTGAAGAGACAGGTAAGATATTTACACAAATGATACTGTGTGGGTAATGCGGGCCCTCCAATGTTTTTATTTTCAGACCTTTCCTTGTTTACTGTATGTTCATTGTTTTTAAGGGAGACATGACGTTCATTGTTTTTAAGGGAGACATGACAAGAAAGCAGCTCTGAATACTTGGAGATAGAAACCATAACTACAAAGTTCTCTAGATAAATTTACAGATTGCATACAAATTGTAAGACTGAGCATAACTGAGATCCAATCTTGAAGAGAGACATTACCTACACAAACTCCAGACTTTCCAAATGAATACTATGGATGCATACACATTAGGCAATAGACAAAAAAAAAAAGCCAGTCACTTTAAGAAGTTTCACATAGTTAAGGCCAATAAACTCAGGGAGAGTGGAGTTAGGGCACCGTATACCCAAAAAGACCAAATATGCAGACTCCGAATATCTATGGTGGCTGGTGGTCAAATTTTTGGGGGGTGCAAACTGAAAAATGCTGAAGCAAAAACATATGCAGCCAACTGTGCCCCATCAATTGCAGCCTCTGTGCCAATAATATGCAACCACTGTCTGCCCGGGACTTACTCCATCGTGGTGGCGGGTCAGGTGGCGAGCTGTGGGAAGGGTAGCATGGCAATGGCCCTTGTGTTCTCCGTGCATGTCTTTTTCCTGTTCTGCTAGGTGGCCAATGGGATCTCCTCTGCTTTCAGCCAATCAGGTGATCGGTATTACATCCATGCCTCCTGACTGGCTGAGAGGCAGTTCTGTGTTAGCAAAGCAAATTAATATTTGCTTTGCTAACACACCAGGGTGGACTGCGAGCGCAATGGTTTGCGCTTGCAGTACACCTTTTTTGAAGCCTATTCGAGCCTGCTTCTACTTTCGGCCAATCAGGAAGCGGGTCCTGAGTAGGGATGGGCCGAATGGACCCCTGTTCGGTTCGCACCAGAACTTTCGAACTCTGCAAAAGTTCAGACCCGAATAACGAACCCCATTAAAGTCAATGGGACCCGAACTTCAAAAATCAAGTGCCCATTTTGAAGGCTTATATGCAAGTAATTTGGCATACAATGGTTATAGGGGTCTGGGTCCTGCCCTGGGGGACATGTATCAATAAAAAAAAGTTTGGGAAAATTTGTAATTTAAAAAAAAAAAAAAACTTTATTTAAAAGGTGAAAGCATAAAAAATTAAACTTTTCAATATAGTGCCTGGGGGTCCCCTTAGTCTACCTGTACCCGTGGCAGATCTGTACCATGTCTAGAATCTGCTGCAGCAATAATTGCATTTGTAAAGTCAAAAAAATAAAATTTTCCCTGCAAGCTGCCTTTTTTTTTTTTTTGCTCAGCAACAGCTGGGGAGCCAGTGTGTATTATGAGGCCACAATGTAGTGCACTGGGAACAAGATAAGAGATTTTTTTTTGGATACATTCTGGTGTCTCTTTGACTTTGGATAGAAGTAACGGGTGCATAAAAATGTCTTTGGGTGTCAGTGGCACCTTCCTACCGTAACCCTATAGAGGTACTCTTGATGAAAGCAAGAATTGGCCTTGCTGTAAAAAATTGCAATGATATGCACCTCTCAAACAGGTGTAACAAAAAATGGTCTTTGGGTGTTAATTGTGCCCATGAAACCTATACCAAAAACATTCTTCCAGATGAAATGATTGAACACCCTCAAAGCTAGGCAGCCTCAAAGTCCTGCAGAGATTCCACATCTCAAAAAGACTTAATCAGTGACATCGGCATCAGGGGCTTCATAGCTGGTAATCCAGGACTGATTAATTTTTATAAAAGTCAAACGGTCCACGGAGTCTGTGGACAGACGTGTTCTATGAACAGTAACGAAACCTCCTGCAGCACTGAATGCCCGTTCTGAAAGCATGCTGGATGCAGGGCAGCCCAAGAACTCAATAGCATACTGGGCAAGTTCTGGCCAGTGGTCTTTTCTCATGACCCAGTAAGTCCAGTGGATCGTCAGCTGGAAAGCTCTCCATCTGTTTTGGGCTGGAGGTAATCGTCCACCATGTGATGCAGGATGCTGCCGATGGGATGTGGAAGCTGACAGCCCTGGGCTGCGAGGACTAAAAAAATTCTGAAATGCCTCACTTAGGCAGACGCCTTCTCCAACGCTCCTCTTGACCAACAAAACACTCAATTACATTTTCCACCACACTGTAACCTACTAGTCAGGAAAAACATTCAATAAAATCCTCCTTAATGTGTCCTCGAGAGATTTTATCTTCTGCACTCTGTAAGGACGGGATGAGTTCTGAGACCTTCCTCTTAAAACGGTGGTCAAGGAAGTTTGCCAACCAGTAATCCTTTTATGCCACGTATTTGTGGGTCCTTTTGCAGGCTTTGAAGCATGAGGTTGCCCAATGCGCCTCAAATTTGCAGAGGCTTGAGACGCGGACTCCTTGGGGTCACGCAGAATGACAGCATCTGGAACTTCCTCCTCCCAGCCACGTACTACTCCCAAGGGTCCTGGGGTTGGAAAGCCATTGCTTTCAGATTGAAGCATGTCTTGCTCTTCTTCGAGGCCTATGAAAGTGCCAGAATCTTCCTCCTCATCCTCCTCCCTCTCTCTCCTCCTGTGTGTTCTGTGACATAGGAATGATGGTGTCTGGATAAAGTGGGCCTTGAGAGGAATGGAAGTCCTCCTCTTCCGCCTGCTGCTCTGCCTCCAGTGCCCTGTCCATAATGCCACGCAGAGTCTGCTCTACCAGGAACACAACAGGGATTATGTCACTGATGCATGCACTGTCACTTCTCACCATCCTTGTGGCCTCCTCAAATGGTGACAATACAGTACATGCATCCTTAATGATCAGCCATTGGCGTGGGGGTAAAAAGCCAAAGCGGCCTGAGCCTGTCATCGTGCCGTACTGGCACAGGTACTCGTTCACTGCCCTCTGCATGTATAGCTGCTGCAGCATTCCCAAAGTTGAGTTCCACCTGGTGGTCATGTCACAAATCAGGCGGTTTATGGGCAGGTGGAATTCCCGCTGAATTTCAGCCAACTGAGCACTGGCTGTGTATGACCGCCTGAAATGGCTACAGACTCTTCTGGCCTGTTTTAGTACATCTTGCAACCCTGGGTATGTACTTTGGAAACGCTGCACCATCAAATTGAGTGGTCAACTTTACCTGTCTAAGGGTCGACAGGAGGTTTAAGCCATTATCGGACACCACCATTCCTGTTTATGCTTATGCTCGGGCCAAACTGTTCGCCCATCCCTAGTCCTGAGACCCGATTGGCCAGGGGTCTTAGGACTGAGAGTGGATCGAGAGCTGCACATGAGGGGGCCAGGTCTGTTTGCTGCCCCCCCCCCCCAAAATATTGACCACCATTAGGCCAGGGAAACAGCTGTGGGCGGTGATGTGGATTGACGTATTTAGGATTAGAATAAAAAAACATATACTGAGTTGTATATCTTGTTATAACAGAGGGGCTGCCAGTAATTAAGAGCACTGACTTAAAAACCTCTTTAAGATTGTACAGCGTAATTGGGGTAGGCTAGAAAAAAATTTAATTCAATTTTTTTTATTTTGACCAGATATACTTTTTAAAGTAAAACACAATCTGTATATTTTGTCATGGTAACTGTCTTAATTATATTTCCTGCTACTGTGCATCACCCTGCTATCTTTCTGAGTAGTGACGAAATTGGAGGGTTTTCTATGGGCCACATAAATAATAAAGGGTGAGTACACAGCTGGATATCTGTGGACCAGACATGTAGATAAGTGCTATTAATCAACACCAATGCCTCAACCCAATCCTTAGATTAAGCTCATGTAGCACTGGGCTTCGATTTTATTATACAAAATGAAACTCCTGGCAAATTATAAAAAATGCATTTCAATGCCATTTTATACATTTTGAAAGAAATGCATGTATATTTGCAGTGTGCCTTGAGAACAGCCTCCTGTAATCTCCTACACAGCAGCACTTTCAACAAATCAAGTTTTACTGCTCACCACAATGCTTATCAGCTTAAAACTAGCTACACGCTATCAGTTTTTTTTTTTTTTTCCTTCAACCCAGTGGGCTGAATGAAAAAAAAAAAAATCAGAAGCTTGAGAGGAGCTGTTGTACTAACTATCCAATGTTAGTACAGCGAACCCCCCCCCCCCATACGGGGCTTACAATTATCAACATAGAACAAAGATTGTACAACCTCCTTTGGAGTTATCAGGGACTTTATCATAGTTGTAACAACTGTTACATAGTTGTTTGTGCAATCCCTATACAATATTTTGATTTACCATCATATTGCAACGTATGTGAGCAACCTAACACTAAACATACTTGCAAGTGGAGCAGTGAGATGGCCAATGTGCTGCTGCTTTATTGTTCATTCAGCAGGTTAGGGGAGGGGAGGTGACTAAAGCTGGCCCAATGGATTAATCAGCTTTTCTGATGAATCGGACAAAATTCAACCTGTGGGTGGTCCTGTTGGCATCCCACCTAGTTTTTTATTGAAGGAGCTAGCCTGAACATTCTTGGCCAAACGGCACTGGAATCAAATTAGATGCCAGCACTGTTCAAGTATTTAGCACCTCCAGGAGCCGCAGTTTACGAATACAATAGCCATCAGCATACATTCTTCTATCCACGCTGCTCAGCATGGATGTGGAATCAATGGAGCATAACGTGCACCCGCTGGTGTGAATGGATCCTAATTTAGAAAGAAAAAACCTAATCTCTGATGCAATGGGCACTTCCTGTATTGCTATTCATTTACTCACCTTCAACTTGTTCTGTAATGTTGAAGATGTTTCACCACTTATCCAAGTGGCTTCCTCAGCTCTTACCACTTGGATGATTGGTGAAATGTCCTAAAAGTACAGAACAAATCCAGTTGAATGTGACTAACTACTAACAGCAATATCATGACCTGGACACATGAGAATGTTCACACACAACTTCCCCTAGGAGAACTAATAGCCTAGGGGACACAAAGCAGCAGCGGCCATCTTTCTTCTGGTGAATTGGCCAACAATCCCTGCTGCCAGCCAAGACACTTCATTTGTAAGTGCATGCTACCATTTGACTTTTAAACAATAAAATAGCGCAATTCTGTATGTTGTCCCCCCCCCCCCCCCCCCCCCCCTGGTTTCTCTTATCTGATTTTCCCACTGGCGATGTAGATCCACTGCAGATGACTAGTGATGGTATAACAACCCAAAAAAAAAGACCTGTCTGAGTGTAGGCTAGGGTTGCCACCTGTTCGGGATTCACCCGGACAGTTTGAAACCTGGACGCAGGGTTCCAAACCCAAACTGCCTGAAACCCGGACATATGATTCAGACTGGATTATGGCTTCCCAGCAGGGCTGCTGGCTGCAGTTGTTTAAGATGAATGTCTGCCTTTCACACTGCCCAAAGCCAGCACTAACAACCACACACACACACACACACACGGCTCGATCTGCACCTCTTACTCCCGCCCCTACCCATATCATTGTTATGGCTAGCTGCCATATCCACGTGTTTGGCCGGCGGTCGGCTACAAGATAAAAGTGGTCTCTGTGGCGGATTTGCTGCGAGATCACTTTTATCGGTGGCAGGACCGCCGCTATCCGGTGCCCTCCGCCGCTTACCAGAGCCGTCGGCAGAGGCGATCGCATCTGTCCCCTGGGCTGACATGGAGACGAGTGAGGGGAAGATGGCCCCCACGCGGCTCCATGACATTGCAGGGCGGAAGCGAAGTCAAAACGTCACTTCCGACCATAGCTCTTAACATGCCAATTTATTTTGTTTATTTTTTAAGTGACAATTTTTTGTTTTATTTTTTTTATTGCATTTTAGTGTAAATATGAGATCTGAGGTCTTTTTGACCCCAGATCTCATATTTTTAAGAGGTCCTGTCATTCTTCTATTTACAAGGGATTTTACATTCCTTTTTAATAGGAATAAAAGTGACACTTTTAAAAATAAAAAGTAAAATAATAATAAAAATTTTTTAAACGCGCCCTGTCCCGCCAAGCTCGCGTGCAGAAGCGAACGTATACGTGAGTAGCACCCGCATATAAAAACAGTGTTCAAACCACACGTGAGGTATCGCCGCGATCAGTAGAGCGAGAGCAATAATTCTAGCCCTAGACCTCCTCTGTAACGCAAAGCATACAAACGGTATGTGGTCAAGTGGTGAATGCAGGGAGCACTTTTTGATGAAGAATATAGAAAGCAAGTCACTTACAGTATGGGCGTTTGCATTTGGACTTTTTTTTTTTTTTTTTATCTATAAGGAATCGCATTATATGTGCCTTTTTTGTATTGAGTATCACAGGCACTTTACATTGCAATTTTGCACAAGTTTTTTGCACACAGAGAGGGCGCAGCGTTCCATTTATAACTCCCCCATGTTTCAGAATCTTTTTATGGTAACAGAACATTTTCACATGGATCAGTACTTCTAGAGTTTTTACTGAATTACTTTAAAACGTCATAATAGCAAATAGGCAGTTTTTACAAAGACAAGCCTATATTCATGTGGTTTGGTGTCCTGTGGTTGCAGTGGTTAGTTTTTTAGGCACCACTGCATGTGTAGCTGTGACTCATACACATACACGCTATTGCAGGAAGTGGGTCACTGCTATATGAACTAGGCAATGACACAAATTCATCTCCAGACCAAATATCAATGATGACTGCATGCTTAGATTACATTTATGGAGGGAGGGATATACAGCCATTGGAAATGGGTCACATCTTTACATCGGACTATATACTGACGTGTTCTTCCTTAAAGCGATGCAGTACAGAAACCAATCTGATGAAATGCCACAAATGCAGTAATCAGCTTTTGGTCACTAAACCCACAACATGTCTGTATTTATGCACCCTTACAGGCAGGGACTCTCACGAGAGGTGATGGGAGTCAAAATAATTTCTAAAAATGTGCACAGGAATGCGTTGGATTGAACATGGCCTCCTCTTGTGCTTTTTTCTAGGGAGACAAAGTAAACTTTTTTTCATCAAGTAACCTTTTCTGCATTCCAGAAGATCAGCCAGTTCCAACTGCCTGTTTATGTATGTAGCAGTGAAAGCTGCAATTCATACTGGGGGGCCCAGTTGACAGGGATTATGTCGCTGTGTTAAACATAGGTGAGAATGTATCTGCAAACACCAGGCGTTTCTGGCTGTGTGTAAAAGCCAATTCATCTTTTAAGATTTAACATAATATACGACCTATCTCCCTGCGATGTTATACAGAATCTTGTATTTTCATTACAAGGCTAAAAAAAATGGTAAGGACACTTTCACACTGGGGCAGGGGGGGGGGGCGTCGGCAGGGGCGGACTGACCATTCGGCCACTTGGGCACTTCCCGAGGGCCCCGGGCCACTAGGGGGCCCCATCAGGGTTGGCAGCCTCAGTAAAACCAGGGACAGTATGTAAAAATCTTTTTTTTTTTTTTTTTTTTTTATTTATTTTTTTTTTACATCTGTTTCTGAAATGTCCCCTACCGATATCCTTTTGGTCTAAAAATCCAGAGATTATAGCTGCCCCACCTCTCTAGTACCTTCTCAGCCAATAGAAACATGTCTGTGTATACTGTGTGTATACTGTGTGATTGTATACTGTATGGCCCCATAATCTCTGATTGCCTGGGGGCCCCATAATCTCCTATTGCCCGGGGTCCCCATGAGTTATCAGTCCGCCCCTGGGCGTCGGTGGTTGTTTTAGCTGCTCTTTTCGGCTGTTAGTGGAGCACTTTTAACCCCTGCTAGTAGGGGTGCAACGGATCAAACTCACGGATCGGATCATTTTTCGAATCAGCAAATAATTGAATTTGAAAAAACCTGTGAAAATTCCACCACCATATAGTCCCCACTGTAATATCCACGTCTTCTCCCCCACTGTAATATCCACGTCTTCTCCCCCACTGTAATATCCACGTCTTCTCCCCCACTGTAATATCCACGTCTTCTCCCCCACTGTAATATCCACGTCTTCTCCCCCACTGTAATATCCACGTCTTCTCCCCCACTGTAATATCCACGTCACCTCCCCCACTGTAATATCCACGTCATCTCCCCCACTGTAATATCCACGTCACCTCCCCCACTGTAATATCCACGTCATCTCCCCCACTGTAATATCCACGACACCTCCCCCACTGTAATATCCACGTCACCTCCCCCACTGTAATATCCACGTCACCTCCCCCACTGTAATATCCACGTCACCTCCCCCACTGTAATATCCACGTCACCTCCCCCACTGTAATATCCACGTCACCTCCCCCACTGTAATATCCACGTCACCTCCCCCACTGTAATATCCACGTCACCTCCCCCACTGTAATATCGGCAGAGTATTGGAGGGATGGCTGAGCATGGATGGATGGATGTGACTGCAATTGTCAGAGCAGCGCTGTGGGCACTACAGATCCAGCCCACAGCGCTGCTGCCATCAGAGGGGAGAGAGGAACCGGCGTCAAAACATGACGTCGGTTTGTTTACATGTGATCGCTCCGTCATTTGACGGAGCGATCACGTGGTGAATGGCCGCTGCTCCGGAGCTAGGCCGAAGCTGCGGCCTTTCAGAAAGGCAGAGGCAGCGGAGCACTCCGGATCGCGTGTTGTGCCCATCCGAACAGGTCGACCCGTTCGGATCACAGATCGGTGACGATCCGTTGCACGCCTACCCGCTAGCAGCTGAGAAAGGGTTAACAGCACCTGCAAAGAGCCGCTGCCGAAGCGCTGGTCATTGATTTCAATAGCAGGAGTGGTTTAGGAGCACTAAATATAGCGCTCCCGCACCACCCCAAAGAGGCTGCTTGCAGGACTGTTTTTTTTTTTTCCTGCAAGCGCACCGCTCTAGTGGCTCACACTGGGGGTGCATGGAGGGGGTTACAGGCGCTCTTCTTCTTCTTTTTTTTTTTTTTGTGTGTGAAAGTGGCCTAATCATTCCTGGGTAGCAATGCGCATTAGTGCATGGAATAACTCACCCTTGCCTACTATATTGAAGCCTTTTTCTGCATCCCTGAACTTTACATGTATTTCATACTGCACAACTCCTTCAGCACATATCAGCCTAACTCTTACCATTCCCTATGGCACATAGATGTCACCAAGAAACGTTATAATTGCTAACACCTAATAAAGACATAAGCACCACATCCTGATGTATAGCACAGTGGTCTCCAATATGCGGCCCTTTGCTTGCCTTTATCCGGCCCTTGGGGCACTATTCTATTCTTCAACACCAACAATGGGGCACTATTTATCCCACTGATGCCATCAAAAGGGCCAGACCCCTCCCACTGACACCAAAGGTGGGGTAAAATTCCTTCAATTGGCACCAACAATGGGGCATAATTCCACCAACTGACACCAACAATGGGGACTATTCCTTCCACTGACACCAATAGTGGGACACTAGTCCTCCGACTGACACCAAAGATGGGGCATTGTTTAATGCCACTGGACACCAGGACATTTTCCACTCCCACTGGCCTAATCCGGCCCCCCTAAAGTCTGAGGGACAATAAACTGGTCCTTAGTTTAAAAAGTTTGGAGACCCCTGATATAGCATAACGAAGGTACCAGGGAAACCACAACCACTTTATAAAATACAAAAAGCTTTATTGCATCATTTTGAAATTGTACACACAAGATAAAATGCCATGGGATAACATATACCTTATGCAAGGTCACATTTCTCATTATTGTGGCAAATGATGAATACAACAGATTATAGTAAATAGCTCTAGGGCTAACAATCCAAAAAAAGTCAACGGGTCTCGTAAACGGGGCAAAAGTGCTTCCCCAGGACCTGTTCCATATATTCACAAGAGAGTGACTTGGGGATAGCGATCTAGCAGCAGCCGGCAATATCTTGAATGAATTGCAGTCACAATCATATATCGCAGAGCCCCATCCAGGCTGGGGCAAGATTGCGACAATGAAGTTAGGATCCGTCCACATTCCTGGACCGGCCCCCGGCTCAGCCTGAGAGTCACCAGCTCTCTGCTCACGGAGCTCTGTGAACCAAGCGATTTGGCGGTATTTAATCGCTCGGTTCTAAGTCTTAGAGCCGGCAGGGGACAGATGCTGCATCCACCTAGATATAATTTTGAAAAAAACAAAATCACTTATCTGAAGAAGTTGCACAAAAACGCTGGTCAGGGTATATGAGAATATTATGCATGGAATATTCATGAATGAGTCCAAAGGTATAAATGTCCCAGGTAAGTAGTAGTCCAGGAGCTTTCCAGGGGCCAACTCCAATGCATATGATTATAGACTATAGGTGCAAGAGTTATTCCAATGGAAGTCCTATATAGTGGGTCACAAAGGAGTACAACCACCTTGCTTAAAAAGGGCTCTGCAGGATGCCCAAAAGGAGAAGGAAGTTATCCACCAAGTAAGCTGCAATAAGATGTCCGCAAAACAATTTTAAGGGTTTCCTATGAGGTAGAATCCCCACTTGCTAAACCCGATAAGTCCTTCCAGACAAAAAGCTTAATTATCCAGGATGCCATCATATTCCACATGTGTTAAAATGTATCTAAAGCCATTTGATCTCGAACATCAGAAAGCGAAAAGATTAGCGTTCCTTGTCAGTTTATTTTTGTCTGTGTCCCTATCAGGGAGATTTGTCCTCTATTTGTCCTGGGGACCATTGTCCCTGAGACAGAAATTGATGGAAAATCCATAATTTTCCAGCTGTCACCAAAAGAAGAATGGAGTAGAAATCTTCGATTGGTGGAACCTATGGAGAGGCTTTCTCGCTTTATGCTGTGTCTCTGGTACAGAAATTAAATCTGTTTTTAATAGGACATACAAAAAAAAAACTTGATATGAGATTTAAAGCCAAAGTGTAGTAAATTTTTAATTTTTTTTTGGAGATACAGCATCAAACACATTCGTTACCTGTAATGGTGTGTATCCCATGTACTGCAGGCTGCTGCGTCATGTAAAAATTCTCCCTTTATGCCACCGGAGTGGTAACCTTCCAGTGCTGCAGGGGTTAACGCCAGATGTTGTGAGTGTGAGGGACGTGCCACTTGCCCACCTTTCTGCCCCATCCTCTATTCACAGAACCTGTATTGTTACTGTCCCACAAATTGACACTTTCTATGAATGAACGGGGAAGATCCTATCATTCACTCACTCCCCATCAAATAAGAACACAGCATAATCGTAGCACAAATTCTGTGCTATGGTGGAAGGAAGGGGCAGGTGAGTGGCTTGGGTGCTTCCATTGTGGTTAACCCCCTGCAGCACTGTAAAAAGGAAGATTGAATTTTTACATGAAGCAGAGTAGCTTGCATGACTTGGGATACATACATACATACTATCAAGGCTTTTTTTTTCTCAAAGAATAGGCGCAGGAACTGCCCCCCCCCCCCTCCTAGTCACCCCTTTTATCCACCCCTACTTACCTCCGAGCACCATTTCTTGGTTCCATCCCCTACCTACCTCCCAGTAGGGATGAGCCCGATGTTCGCCCGTTCGAATACGAGAACAGTGCATTGACGGCTGCTGATTGGCCAAAGCATGCAGGTCAGGTGCCTGCTTTGGGCAATCACAGCATGCTCTGCTGTGAGAGCCATGATTGGCCAAAGGCAGGGTGCCTTTGGCCAATCATGGCTCGGGGCTGAGTCCACACCCCACATTATGAGAGCAGCAAAATTACATTTTGTAAAGGGAGAAAAATTAATTTTAAAACTGCTCGTGGCTGTAAGGTATGGCCAGATCCTGACAATATAGATAAAAATCCATTGAAAAAAAAACAGCATGCCCCCCCCCCCCCCCCCAGTCCATTACCAGGCCCTCTGGGTCTGGTATGGATATTAAGGGGAATCCTGCACCAACATTTAAAAAAATTAATGGTGTGGGGGTCCCCCCAAAATCCATACCAGACCCTTATCCAAGCACGCAACCTGGCGGGCTGCAGCAAAGGGGGGGGGGGACAAGAGTGCCCTCAAAGGGGAGGGTGTCCCCCCCCCCCCCCAAAACAGGCAAGGGTCTCTATCCCACAACCCTTGCCCAGTGGTTGTGGGAGGTCTATGGCGGGGGGCTTATTGGAATCTGGAAGCCCTGTTTTAACAAGGGGACCCCCAGATCTAAAGTGCACCAACAAAAAGCTAGCTGAAGATGCACGGCCTTCCGTTCTAAAAGACTACAAAATATCCCTATCACAAGGGATTAAATACGTTGTTGCCGTAAGGTCCCATACTTTTACCCAGGACTCTATTTACTAAATGAGCGGGTCTAAAGACTTAGAGGCTAAAATATCTGAACTGAACTAAATAGTGTTTATACGGTTCTTTGGGACTGTGGTGTCGGAATAGAAGGGAGTGGTCTGACACAAATCTGGTCCTTCCTCTGCCCTCCTCCTGCCTGAACCCATAGAGCTCAATCCAAGCAGAGTTTTTTTTGTTGGTTTAATACACCTGTTTGTGTTTATTCTTTGACTGTTTCTGCTGTCAGGGTTACTTGTTGCAGCAAATCTGATGCAGTGGCTGCTGGTGATCACTATTTTGAGGGGGCTACAACCAATCAGCCGCCCCCGCGTGCTGGAGACAGGCAGCGGTGGTCACCGGAGAGGCTGCCTTAACCCATGGAGGCATGAAGAAGGAAGAGCCGGGGCTAGTCCGGCAAGCACACAGAATTCTCCTTCCGGCCGAATAGAAACCTGTGTCCTGAAACGCAATTGGCCAGGGAGTAGGGGCTTCCTGATTAGCCGGGAGGAGAATAAGTATAGCGAATATTCATTCATTAGTGTCACACAACTGGGTGGGATCAGGGCGCAGTGCCCCAACCCCACCCAGTTTAGAAGCCTATTAGAGCCTCTGGCTCTAATCGTGTGCTTCAAAAAAACACACCCCCGTTATTGGAATCCATGCGCCCTGTATGTAGATCAGAGTTTTCTCACCTCGTCTTTCAGGACAGCACCTGGAGAGAGCGCAGCTCCACCCAGCAGGGGAACCAGGGGTTGCTGCGCTCTCTCCAGGTGGAGGGAGATGGTCTGCATACCTGTATAGTCGTTTTTTTCTTTCAGGCCTTAAGCCCAATACCCCCCCTGACGGGTCGGGGGTATTCCGGTGTCTTCCCCTTCTCGGGCCCGGTGAGGGTAGAGGCCGCCGGAGGTCTCCGCTCCAGCAGGCTGCAGCCATTTCTCCAGTGGGAGTTGTTTGGATTTTCAAATATGGCGCCGGCAGCGCCGAGTGGCGGGCGACGTCACTGCTGGACGGGGCGGGACTTCCGGCGGTGCGTAGCGGCTTCCGGTTCCGGCCGCAGGAAGGGGAGGCGGCCTCGGCCTGTGTCAGCTTCCGGTCCTCGCAGCCGCGAAAGGACCGGGAAATTCTAAATAAAATGTGCACTTCAGAAGCTTCTGGGCGGCTGCAGTTCAGGATGAGTGAACCGGAACCAGCAGCGGTGGCAGGAGCAGGAGCCACAGACACAGGCCATATCCAGGTAAGAGGGACGGGGAGTCTCTAACTTAATGCCTTGGATATTTTGTGTGTCCCTTCCCTTTCCCCTCCATAGGGAGGAAGGGGAGCCTGCCATACACTGCAGGAATGTGACTTTTGTTTTGCAGATGTATGTTTTCCTTGCAACAATGGTTTTGGGGTTTGTCTTTGTGCCATTGTCTGTTTTAAATGCATTTTGCTTAAGGTTTGCTAGCGAGGAAATCTTGTGCACTAAGAATGCTGTTTTGGTTTTTAAAAGGTGGTGTTTGGTGTTTTTCAGAAAGCTAAAGAAAAGTCCAAACATGCTATCCCTCCCCCTAAAAAGCGGTGTGCGGCATGTAAGACCACCCTTAGGGAGGCATGGGCTAAACCGCTATGCAAAGGTTGCATAGCGGACTTGGTTAGGGAGGAAGCTGCTGCCAGGGAACCTTCTGTTCAGCCTGGTGAGTTGCTCTTCTCCTTCCGGAAGGAGCTGGAAGAAACTTTCTCATCCTTCCGCTCCTATCTGGACAGACGCCCAGTAGCAGAAGCAGCGGAGAGTTCCTCCCCCAGTACTCACACCTCCTCTGCAACAAGAAGGGAGGCTAGTAATTCTGAGGAAGAGGAGAAGGAGGAACCTTCAGGGTCAGAGGAGGAAGACGAGGACAGAGAGGTCTCCTCCTCTCGCTATAAACTATCGTTGGAAGAGGTAGACGATCTTCTTAAAACGATACACACCACCCTTAGTATTAAGGAAAATAGGGCTGAACTATCTTTGCATGACAGGATGTATCGGGGCATGGATGAGGTCAAACATTGCATGTTCCCGGTACATCAGGTCCTAACAGACACTATTAAATGGGAGTGGAAGGACCCAGAGAGGGCCCCTTTTTTCTCCAGGTCTCTCAAAAGGAGATTTCCTTTTGACGAGGACAACTCTCAGGTGTGGAACAAGAGGCCCAAGCTGGATGCGGCTTTTTATCAAGTGTCGCGTAATACGGACCTGGCTTTCGAGGACATGGGGGTCTTGAAGGACGCCATGGACAAGAGGGTGGACTCATTACTTAAAAAGGCTTGGGATTCCACCCTTATTAACCTCAAGCCAGCAATGGCATCGACAGTTGTGGCCAGGAATCTGGAGCACTGGCTAGAACAGCTGAGGGGCCATATTGAGGCAGGTACCTCTCGTAAAGGACCTGCTGGAGACCTTACCAGTCCTACAGAGGGCAGTAGGTTATATGGCGGATGCATCAGCAGAGTCCATTAAGATCCCTGCGAGGTCCTCAGCCTTGATTAACTCGGCTAGGAGGGCTCTGTGGATCAAAACTTGGACTGGGGATTCAGCCTCTAAGTCTAAGTTATGTGGCCTACCCTTTGAGGGGGATCTGGTGTTTGGCCCAGGTCTTGACGCCGTTCTTGATAGGACGGCGGACAAGAAGGCCTTACCAGTTAAAAAGAAAGTTGCACCTCACCCCAAGAAGAATTTTCGTCTTTTTCCAGGCCCAAGATTCCAAGGAAGCAGGACAGAGGAGACCGTGGAGGTCTCAGAGGGGCAGAGGGAAGTCTGGGTTTTTTTTAGTCCCCCCAGTCAACCCGCCAAGACCCAGTGACGGTCCCCAGGCTGTGGGAGGAAGGCTTCAATCCTTTCTTCCGCAATGGGAGAGGGCGACATCCAGTGCGTTCGTCCTCAAAGTAATTTCGGAGGGGTACGCACTGGAGTGTTCAGAGAGACCACCTTCCCGGTTCTATGTCACACAGCTTCCAAGAGACCTGGAGAAGTCGGTGGCAACGTCCTCGCTTTTGCAGGAGTTCCTGCAGCAGAGAGTGATTGTCCCAGTTCCTCAAAGGGAGGAAGAGCTAGGGTTTTATTCTCACGTTTTTCTGGTGAGGAAACCGTCGGGGAAATTCAGGCTAATCTTGAATTTAAAAGTCCTAAATCTGTCCATACGGTACAAGAGATTCCGTATGGACACGATTTACTCGGTGAGGAAACTCCTACCCACAGGGTGCTTCCTAGCCTTGATAGATTTGAGGGACGCGTATCTTCACGTTCCCATCAAACCTGAGTCGCAGAGGTACCTGCGTCTGGCTAGCAGGGCAGGAGGGGTGGTGTCTCATTTTCAGTTTCAGGCTCTCCCGTTCGGGCTCTCTGCCTCACCACGGATCTTTACAAAAGTCATGGCAGAGGCGTTAGCACCACTCAGGTTGGAAGGGATAGCGGTGGTACCGTACCTAGACGACCTTCTCCTGTTCGCCAGCTCGGAGGAATCTCTGCGCAGGGATCTAGTGAGGGCTCAATGCCATTTAGAGAGCCTAGGTTGGATCCTGAACCAGGAAAAGTCAAACCTGGTCCCTTTACAGGTGATAGTGTTCCTAGGCTATACGATCGACTCTGTACAGGAAAAGATCTTTCTACCAGAGGAGAAGATCAGAAAGGTACAGGCAGCGGTACAGAGGATGCAGGCAAATCTGTCCGTCTCTGTGCGGGCGGCCATGTCCACCCTAGGGCTTCTCACAGCCTCCATCCCTGCTGTCCAGTGGGCCCATCTCCATTCCAGGGACCTCCAGCAAGCAATTTTGCAGAGCTGGTCCTATGGGGAGTCTCTGGACAAGCAGATGAGGATCCCATCACCAGTAAAGAGGAAGTTATGGTGGTGGAGGGGTCAGGCAAATCTGTGCAAGGGGCTATTATGGGTTTTCCCTGCAGCCAAAATCCTCACGACAGATGCCAGCTCCTGGGGATGGGGTGCGCATCTCGAGGGGCAGTTGGCTCAGGGCTCCTGGTCAGTGGAGGTATCCAGGACATCCTCGAACTGGAGGGAGCTGAGAGCCATCTTTCTGGGTCTGTGGGCCTTCAGGCAGTCGGTCGGAGTCCGGCACATCCAGATTCTGACAGACAACGCCACAGCCGTGGCATATATATCAAGACAGGGAGGCACAAGGAGCAGGCATCTTTTAGACCTGGCCCGTCAGATCCTGTACTGGGCAGAGGACAATATAGCGTCTGACAGCGGTCCATCTAAAGGGCACCCTACACCACATAGCAGACTTCCTGAGCAGGAAGAGGGTTTTGAAGTCCGAATGGTCTCTGAACCAGGAGGTCTTCAAACTGATTTCGGACAGATGGGGAGTGCCCCAGATAGATCTCTTTGCATCAGAGGCAAATGCAAGAGTTCCAGTCTTTCTCCCTGAACAGACAGGACCAAGCGGAGGGTCTGGACGCTCTGGCTCAGCGCTGGGCCTTCCGTTTGTGCTATGCGTTTCCCCCTATACAACTGATCCCCTTGGTGCTCAAGAAGCTCCAAGAGGAGAGGACCACTTTAATTTTAGTGGCCCCATATTGGCCCAAGAGGCCCTGGTTTTCGGGCCTACTGAAGTTGGCGGTAGAACCCCATTGGGTTTTACCGATCAGAGCGGACCTGTTGTCTCAGGGTCCCCTTCTACATCCCAACGTGGGTCAGCTCAACCTAGCAGCCTGGCTACTGAGGAGCAAATCCTGAAGGATAAGGGTTTGTCCAAAAATGTAATTTATACACTTCAAATAGTAGGAAGGGCTATTTATTTTAAGACCTGGAAGTGTTTCAATTCCTGGTGTACCTCAAAAAATTATAGGGAGAACTTTTCCGTTCTGGAATTTCTGCAGGACGGAGTTGAAAAGGGGTTGGCAGCAAGTACCCTGAAGGTTCAGGTAGCTGCGTTATCAGTTTTTTTATTTAGAGAGAAGGCTATCTCTGGACCCTTGGATTATTAGGTTCTTCAAGTCACTGGCTAGGCTCAGGCCGGTGCCTTTGAAGTGTTTTCCCAAGTGGGATCTTTCGGTGGTCTTGCAGGGTCTGACTAAAAGACCCTTTGAGCCACCGGAGGAGGCCTCAATCAAATTTTGGTCCTTGAAGTTAGCACTGCTGATAGCAGTTACTTCGGCCAGAAGGGTCAGTGAGCTTCAGGCACTGTCTATCACTGAACCCTTCTTAACTATCTTCCCGGATCGGGTGGTGTTGAGAACAGACCCAGGGTTCCTACCGAAGGTAGTCTCAGGTTTGCATAGGGCTCAGGAGATCATCCTACCGACGTTTTGCCCAGCCCCAAAAAAACTCGAGGGAAAGAAAGTTCCATAGTCTGGACGTGAGGAGGTGCGTTTTACACTACCTCAAAATATCTAAGGAATTCAGGAAGTCCAATTCTCTTTTTCTTTTGTTTGCAGGGTCTCGCAAAGGGTATGGTGCTTCTAAGAGCACGATCGGTAGGTGGCTTCGGATGGCTATCCACAAAGCCTATAGAGCCATGGGAAGGGATCCTCCCGTAGGGGTAGTAGCCCATTCAACACGGGCTTTAGCTACATCCTGGGCGGAAAGAGCTGGGGCCTCACCAGAGTGAATCTGCAAAGCGGCCACATGGACGAGCTACTCAACCTTTGCTCGCCATTACAGGATGGACCTGCTCTCAGCGGCAGAGCAGTTGTTTGGCAGGAAGGTCCTGCAAGCGGTGGTCCCACCCTAAGAGTAAGTACTCGTTTGTCATCTCCAGGTGCTGTCCTGAAAGACGAGGTGAGAAAACCTTAGTTAGACTTACCGGTAACGGTATTTCTACGAGTCTTTCAGGACAGCGCCAATGACCCTCCCTTGGGTTAAAATCCTTCATTAAAGATACTTTTGGGTTCACTATCGCTTGTGTCCATTTACTGTTGTGTTCACAATAACGTATTTGCCAGGTGTGCCAGAGGGGCTGAGACTGTTCGTTGGGTTGAGAGGCAGAGCGTAGAACCTAATGTACTCAAGTGGCTCCTTTTGGGGGTGGCGCTACACATACTATTACAGACAACTAATGTGTGTTGTATCTAAACAAATCTAACTTCAGCGTTAAAAGACAAGTATGGGTTTTTGTTTTCTTCAGATTCATACTTGCTTAGGTGGCTGCAGAATCTGCCTCTAACACTGAGAACCAAATGATCGAACACCGCCGATCGTTCAGTTCTCACAGCTTTGTGAGAGCTGCTGGCTGTCAGTCACCTCGCTCACTGGAGCGCTGGGCTGTGGAGGGGGCGGAGCGGCTGGCTCAGCGGCTCGCTGAGACTGAGCCGGGCGCCGGTCCAGGGATCTGGGCAGATCCTGACCCCAATGGTCACGGTAAGATTAGAGAGCATACTTTAGCCCGCTCTCTGCTGAAAATGGGTCACAAATGTGATCCACAGGAGAAGTACAGCCAAACTAGCTTTGACTGTACTTCTCCTTTTAACTATTCTTTACTATATACAAAACTAAAAGGGAAAACTTCTGGCTATAGATACAATATGATGCCTTCAAATTATCCCCAGAAAAAGAGCAGTTACTTGTTAAGTCATATTCTTCCCTTCCTGGGGCGAGTTATTCTAGTTTTCTATTCCTGGTACCAATGAGTGACAAACTTTACATGATACTCAAAGCATTAATCATTTTCGGTCTATGACGGATACACTATTTGCAAACTATTTACATATTGTTATTTCTCTCCACCCGTAAATGAGGGACAGTTCTAGACTGGCAGGTTTGTATGATGCTCTCCCATATTTCCTTTTGTAGGTCTGTAATTAGCAGCACTGGCCCTTTAGAACCCACTGTGCTCCCCTCATCTATGAGCATTTAGCAGCACAGAAGCTTGCCCTTGCCCTTTTTGCACCCCTCTCCTTGTGAAGCATCCAAGTTGGCTGCCTCTTCTGCTTAAAGTGATTATTAAAGTCTTGTTTGTTTTTTTAAAAATGTTTATACTTACCTGCCCTGTGCAGTAGTTTTGAACAGAGCAGCCCAGATCCTCCTCTCCTCGGGTCCCACGCTGGTACTCCTGGCCCCTCCCTCCTGCCGGGTGCCCTCACAGCAAGCAGCTTGCTGTGGGTGCACCCAAGCAGGTGTGCTCCCGACCCACACCCTCCGTCTCCTTATTGGTTCACTGGCTGTGATTGACAGCAGCGGGTGCCAATCAGGAGTGCGAGTCCCCGGAGAGGAAAGGCTCGCGTGGACATCGCTGAATCGAGAGGGGGCTCAGGTAAGTAGTAGGGGGGGGGGCATGGGGGGTTGCTGCACACAGGTTTTTTTTACCTTCATGCATAGACCCCAGGCCTGGCCCTGGTCATTCATTTTTCGTTAATGGATTCTGAGATGAAATATGTCTATAGTCCAACTTTTATTGTCAGTACCCTGTAATTTACATATTGCACACATAGGTAATAAAGAAGTAGATATAACACTAAGGCCTCCAGCCCAGGGGCGTTTTTACAGCCACGTTAAGGAGCTTTTTTTACAGCTTAAAAACGCTTCTGTGTTATTCAATATCCTTATACCCACAGAAGCAATTTTGAGCTGTGAGTGGCATAGGCGTTTTTAGGCTCCAAAAAAAACCCAGGCCCAACATGTTCTGAGGCTCCAGCGCTAGAGATATAAAAATGCCAGTAAAATCTGTTAAACGCTGTATACACAGCGTTAAGCCTCGTCAGGCATTTCTGTGTCTATTCAAAATCAATGGTCCCCTATGGGAGCCCATTCGTTTGAATAGAAGTCACACCAGAAGGCGGATCATGATCATCTGATTTGCGGTGCTACTTGTGTGCTGAGAATCTTGAAGGGGAACCCCCGCCAAAATGAGAAAAAAATTGATGCAGGGTTTCCCCCCCCCCCCCCCCCCCCCCAGGACGATACCAGACCTTTTTGTTCTGGTATGGATTTTAAGGGGAACCCCCACTGCAAAAAACGGCATGGGGGTCCCCCCCAAATCCATACCAGACCCTCATCTGAGCATGCAGGTCAGGAAGGGAGGGGGGACGAGCAAGCTCCCCCCCTGCCCCAAAGCACCCACACCCCTATGTTGAGGGAATGTAGCCAGCTATGGTATGACCTGCCGGGCTGCGTGCTCGGATGAGGGTCTGGTATGGATTTGGGGGGGGGGGGGGGGCCGCCTTTTTTTTTTTTTTTTGCCATGGGTGTTCCCCTTAAATTCCATACCAGACCGGAGGGTCTGGTATCATCCTGGGGGGAACCACCTGTCAATATTTTGAATAGAGGCAGAGAAACGTGGCTGAATGCGCATTAACGCCAATGCAAAACGCTGATAAAATCGCTTTTTTATTTATTTAAACACTGCTTTTTTCCTGCTGTCGGTACTAGCTTTACAGCTCGTTTTAATAACACCTGTGGGCATGAGGCCTGACTGGATGACAGGTAGTTTACTAAAGCACTGTGTATCAAAAATAAAATAAAAAATGCCATGTTTTTGTTTTTTCACCTTGTATCATTTCATCAGTGCTGCTAATCTTCTTCTCTTTCCGCCACTTCTTGTTTAAATGCATGTGCTCCTGCATCAGCAGCACATCAATGCTTTGGACCTGCTTTTTGCAGAAGATGCGCCTGCACAATGTCTGGCTTGTTAAGCCAGTTTCTGGAGCTACACGGGGCTATCGCTAGCTTTAATAATAATGGAACTGCGCAGGTTTATTATTATTATTATTATTATTATTATTATTATTATTATTATTGTTTGTATTTATGTGTGCATCTCACTTTTGAGCTGCTGCTCCTTTGTATTATTACAAAGTACATTGATGGTTTCTTACAACCTTTGGTGACGGGTACCCCATCTTTCATTAAAGATTCAGCCCAGGTCATTAGAGCTTTGGAGGTCCTGGAGTGGAAGGATAGTTATATCATGGTCACTGCTGATGTGGCCTCCCTTTACACCATCATCTCCCATCATGACGGTTTAAAAGCCGTTGAGCTGTTTCTATCGAGAGATAGCAGTCTGATCCCCTCTCAGAGGGAGTTCATTCTAACTTTACTAAATTATGCTATGTCTCATAATTACTTCTGGTTCGGGGGAACCCACTACCTACAAAGTAGAGGCGTTGCTATGGGCGCAAAATTTGCGCCCAGTATGGCCAATTTATTTATGGCCAAGTGGGAGGAGGACATCGTCTATGCTGATAGACGGCCAGAATTGATCTTCTGGGGTCGCTATATAGACGATGTCCTCCTCCTGTGGGATGGTGACCAGTTATCTCTTGATGTGTTTATGCAGCACCTTAACGGCAATAGCTTGGGTATTGTCCTACAGTATGAGAGCAGTAATGAAAAAATCCACTTCTTGGATCTTAACATACAGGTTGTAGATGGCGCCTTTAAGACCACCACCTTCTTTAAAGAGACGGACAGGAATGGATATATTGGCCTTGGCAGTTGCCATCATCCGTCCTGGCTAAAATCCGTACCCAAGAGCCAATTTTTGCGCTTACGGCGCAACTGTACCCTCAAAGAAGATTTTTTCACACAATCAATGATCTTAAAACAGAAATTTGTCGAAAAGGGATATCGATCGAACGATTTGAATTCGGTTATCAATCACGTAGCTAGTATTGATCGTAAGACCATCCTTCATAAGAAAAAAGAACCAGACTCTAATAAGATCGATTACAATTTCTCTATGGTTACGACATACTCACACCAGCATCGTGACATCAAAAAAATCATGAGCAAACACTGGGGGGTTTTAAAAAACGATAAAATCCTCGGTCCAGCACTCCCTGCGAGACCACAGGTCATATTCAGAGGAGTTCCCCCTCTGAAACTTCAAATTGCACCTAATATCTTAGATGCCCCTAACAGGGTGTCCTTCTTTCAGAAATCTAAGGGTTATCACCCGTGTCGGTACTGTAACGTTTGTAAGATCAATATTGACCACAGCAGAAGGATTTGCCATTTCACTTCTCATACCACGGGCAGGTCCTTTGAAATAGATACTTTTATTACCTGCACCTCCTTGAACGTAGTGTACCTCCTAGTTTGTCCCTGCGGCCTCCAATATGTAGGCCGCACAACGAGAGCTATGCACGTCAGAGTGGGGGAACATATAGCCAATATTAAAAAAGGGTTCCCAAAGCATACAGTGTCGAGGCACTATTTGGAGCACCATGATAAGAACCCTAAAGGGACCATGTTTATAGGTATCGATAGATTTAACCCGCATTGGCGGGGTAGTATGTCCAAACGGGAGATCTCTAGACTTGAAACCCGATGGATCTACGACCTTAAGTGCTACACCCCTTTTGGCATGAATGTTGATTGGGATGTAAACTGTTTCATCAACAATAGTTAACTATCGCTTACTTGTATGTTTCGCATATACTTTTACAATTAAGGCGGTCTCTTGTGGGCCGAGTCCGCCTTTATATATAAATAAGTTTTTTAGCTTATTTTTTATTAAAAAAAAAAAAAATAAAAAAAAAAAATTTTTTTATCCATTCTCACCTATGGTGAATCTATGTATATGAAATTATGTGGGCTTTTCATGTGCATATATATATATATGTATTTTTACATTATGTATTTTTATAGTATACATTTATAGTAATTAATATATCTTTTTAATTATTATTTTTTATTCTTTTTTCATTTTTCATTATATAATTTTATTTGAGTTTGGACTTACCGCCATCCTCAATACGCATAGAGAGAATAATGATGAAATAGCTGCCTATTGGGCATAATGACAAGAGGACCTCCTCTTTTTCCCTCTGTGTCATTATTTGTCTGATTAGGTTTATACATGTACTATCCATTTCTAGCCAATTTGAATGTATGTGGCATATTTCCATATCTATATTTTTTATTTTTATTTTTATATTTACTTTTTATCTTTATACATATAAACATTATATAAATTCAACTTGTATTTTTATTCAGGAATTTTTTCCCTTTGCGGAATGGATTTCTTTTTATGAATTAATCTATGTACATATATATTGTTTATGGTATCTTGCATATCAGGGCTGAGGATGTCACATTAGTGTAGCACTATCACTGGCTGTCTACATAATATGGCCCCTTTTTAGTGTTGATTCACCAGCCTAAGTACCATGGTATCGTTTCGTTTACCAGACCCAGTCATTAGTCCTGACTTCCTGGGTCTGGAACGCAAACACTACCATGTTGTGCGTCATTTCCGGCTGTTTTGCCGCCGGACATGACGTCTGCGGCCGCTGCTGTATGGATGGTGCAGTGCGCCTGCGCGGCCATCACTATTTGTTATGGACGCCGTGGCTGAAGTATTCGACGCCGGAACGTATTAACACTGCGCATGCGCGGACCGTCTCTTACAACGGTACTGCGCATGTGCGACCCAATCCTTCCTCTTTCTATGTTATGTGATGCACGCTGACGAATAATGTCAGCAGTGCTGTCTTTGAGTCTGTAAATACACCAGTGTGAGAGACACCTAACATGACTCCTCTCCCTGATTCATCTATGCCAGCTGGCCATCAGGATCACCTGTATTCACAGCTACACTTCTATCTAATTATTCGTTCGACCATCCTATCATATGAGTGATTGAACCCAGGTATTTGCTATTTATATCCGCCTACTTGCTGCATTAGCCACGCCTCTGATGATATCCGTTGTAGGATGAAACATGTCAGGCGGGCTGATGCAAGTATGCGGAATTGCTTTTTATCCATGCCCTGATGTTTTGCCTTTGTTGTAAGTAGATTACCAATAAAATTGTTAAACTTCAGCTGGCGGGCTTCACTATTATTGTCACTCTCTTCCTCCAACCCGTGGGAGAGTTTTTTTTCTAGTTTACACCTGTTCTGGCTGAGGAAATCATTTGGCTGAGAAATTTTGGTCTCCTATATTCCATCGATGAGTACTGGATTCGATCACACCCATCGGTTCATCAGACCTTCATTCATTTCCTTTATGTCTTCACGTGATTAACATCGCCTCCTTTCTGCTTCTATCTGGTAAGCAGATACAAACACTCTTAATTGGATTTATGCACCACCTTTTATTCCAGAAAGGATATATATATGCACCATTATTTTTTGATAGAAGATTTTGCCTTCACACAGCACCAGTTATGTTTGATTGATGGACTGTCACCATTATATTTGAACTATTGTTTTTTATATAGACTTTATATATTAAGTCTATCTTTATCACAGCGCCACATCTTGGTTTTTGTATCCTTTGTATTATTATTATACACTTGGCACAATATTTCGCTAGCTTTGCAGGGATGGTACACTGAAGCACCACCTCATCCCTCTGGTTCTTAGTACTCCTGTGTCTCGTAACCGTTTTCTTTGCAGGCCCTAGGCCTCAATAGAAGCACTACACACATTCTTGCAGAGGCCTTGTATACTACAGTGGTTCAGAAGCAATTAACAAATGGTTATGTCCACAGCTTACACTGATTTGACTGACCACTGTATTGATCACCACCAGTTCTATCCAGAAACTAATCCAGAAAAGTATAGGTTGGACATGAGTTTACATCAGTTCTTTCTCCTTAACTTGCAATGTCATAGGGCTTTACGGCTGTATTGTCAGCCTTTAAAGGGTAACTTCACTTTCGGGGGGGGATGGCAAATATAAAATATAGCGTATACAATTGCAACTCGTATTGTAATTGAATGGTAAAAATTACATTTCCTTTTCAATCTGCAGCACTGTACAGTAACTTTCTGTAAAATGCAATGCAATATGGTTACCTGGAGGCATTCTGTACACCTATTAACTGAAAACAAACGGCATAGAACATTTCATATAGTTAATGCATTTTTTTTCCCCCAAACGACTGATAATATCAGTCCCAAAGAACTGGATAAAATCCATACCTATGGAAAACTCAGTCCACAACTAGTCCCCTCCAGGACTGTTAATAGAGAGAGGGTGGGCTGCTGTGGCACTTTAATATTCCAAAATCATGGTTGTGGTTTCTTTTTTTCAGGCCTTGTTACGTGAGACCCTCTGAAGAGGTCCACACACTACTCCTCGATTTTTGTCTGCTCTTTCTTCCTAGCAACCAAAAAATCCTTCATCTACTGCCCCTCCCACACCATATATGGGCCTTCCCTGCTAGGTCCATGCCAATGGACAGGCAAAACCTATTCGGGGCAATAACCCTTGTGTCAGAATGGGCTCCATCAAAAGTGCAAGTGCTACAAGTGCACTGCAAGTGTACATGGAAGTGCAGTCACTGTAGATCTGAGGGGAAGATCTGATGATTTTATCATCCAATCATGTGGAAGCTAAAATGCTGTTTTTTTATTTTGCTTGCATGTCTCCATCAGATCTACAGCGACTGCACTGCCAAGTGCACTTGTAGAGCAAAGTGGATTTGCCTTCAGTAAAAAAAAAAATTGTGTGCCTGCTTGAGAGCAGAAGAGTGGCCGAATGAAGGCCGTTTGCATGCAGGTGACAATTAGTGCAGTTTGTGCAGATTGCAAGGGCAGTGCAGTCATCTGCAATGGGGGAAACATGCACAGGACTTTGCGCGATTTTACTGCGATTTTAAGGAATGCCTGTGTAAGTGGCAACAAAATCGGACCAAAGTAGTGCAGGGACTACTTTGAAGTCGGACCGACTTGAAGTCGTACTAATATGAATGTCTGTCATTGGAAATCATGGGAACGACTTGTCATGCTAGTTTGCAGTCCCAAATCGTGGGACAAGTCGTATAAGTGTGAAAGGGGCTTAAGGCTGGCCATACACAGTTCGAATCCTGCTGACCTGGCCGAGATTCAAACCGTTATTGAGCAGGCTGAATGTACCAAGTTGATCCAACAATCAACTTGGGTACAACCAGCCTGCTGGATTTGCTGCTATATTCCCCCGCCCCCTCCCCCCCCTTCTTCCGGGAGAAGACAATTACTGATTCCCCTGTCGGCAATGCCTGTGTTGATGGAGGAATCCGTGCAATTTCTTTCAAAAGAAATTTGCACTGTGTATGGTCTGCCTAAATCTTTACTTTATTCTTTTATAAGGAGGGTTTTTTTTCAGCAACTTTGTTTGTGACAGGGTCTCTTCTTGAAGGCACCCTCTAAGGCCCCTTTCACACTGGGGCGGTGCGGGGCGGCGACGGTAAAGCAGCGCTATATTTAGCGCTGCTTTACCATCGTTTTACCCGCGGTATGCGGCCGCTAGCGGGTGGTTTTAACCCCCGCTAGCGGCCGCAAAAGGGTTAAAAACCTCCGCAAAGCGCCGCTGCAGCAGCGGTTTGCGGGCGGTATCCCCGCGGTTTCCCATTGATTTCAATGGGAAGGAGCGGTAAATACATTGTATTTACCGCTCCTTCACCGCTCCAAAGATGCTGCTAGCAGGACTTTTGTTGCGGTCCTGCTAGCGCACTGCTCCAGTGTGAAAGCCCGCCGGCTTTCACACTGGATGAATGGGGCCGGTTTTTTCAGGCGGTTTACAGGCGCTATTTTTAGCGCTGTACCGCCTGAAAACCGCCCCAGTGTGAAAGGGGCCTAAATCGGGTGGCACGCTAAACAACTTTGTTTCTTTTTTGGTGATGGTACCCCTTTAAAAATACAAAAGAAAAAATTAGATGCTAGAGAGCCATATAGATAAACCCAAATGTGAAAAATATTTTTGATTTCCTATTGGGTAAACGGTACACTTTCCTGGTTCAAAACTTTTCTAAATGAGATTGCAGTTTTAATAAAGATTTCCCTTTTTTTAATTTTATTTTTTTAGTGCAGTCGAATTATTGTTTCATATTTATAATCAAACTAACATTGCGGATTGTAAAGTTTGGTTGCAGGTGCCGAATGGCACATTTGTATATGTGTACGTATTTTGTTTAAACAAACAGAGCTACATTTATATGGTCATAAAAAAACATTATCAGATGACTGAAAAAGATAAACATTTGATCCCTCCAGGGAACTGTCTTATATTTAGCCTATGCTGTATTACTTTTATTATATACTGCTAACACCATATTAAAACAGTGTTTCTAACAAGTTACACCGACAAAGGCAAATAACCCTATTCTTCACTGATTTACATTTTCAAATTGAATTGCAAGCCTTTGCTCTTTGCTTCCTACTACCTCCCATGTTTTTATTATAACATTTACCTCTCGTTTATTATAGCCTCACCTTTTTTTGTATAATACTGACATCAGATTGACTGTGTGTGTGTGTGTGTGTGTGTGTGTGTGTGTGTGTATATATATATAGATATACACACACACACACACACACACACACACACACACAACACACACACACACGACACACACACACACAACCACACACACACATATACATATATATATATATATATATATCCTGTATATAGATATATATATATATATATATATATATATTATTATTATACTGGAACCGACAAGGAGCATGGACGAGTGGTCTGCTTAACCACTTCCCAGCCAACGCACAGATCCACGTCCTGTCGGGAGAGAACGATCGTGTGTTCCTGGTATATAGGAACACCGATCAGTCTCCTTCCCTAGTCAGTCCCCTCCCCCCACAGTCAGAATCACTCCCTAGGTAACGCATTTAACCCCTTGATCACCCCCTAGTGGTAACCCCTTCCCTGCCAGTGACCTTTACACAGTAATCGGTGCATATTTATAGCACTGATCGCTGTATAATTGTCAGTGGTCCCAAAATAGTGTCAAAAGTGTCCGATTGTGTCCGCCGTAATGTCGCACTCCCGATTAAAAATGGCAGATTGCTGCCATTACTAGTAAAAAGAAAAAAAAATGCCATAAATCAATAACCTTATTGTGATTTTATTTTTTTGCTGCTGGAGACGTGCTTGCAACGATTACATGAAAGTAACCTACTGATGGATGAAAATGAGGATAGCAGAAAAAATTGAATGTGTAGAAATGAAATGTGACCCTAACCAGTTGTAGCTGTGCTCGGGAGTGTAAGAAAATGAATCTGATACGAATCGTTGTGCTGCCGGCCCGACTAGATTTGAACCGGACTGTGATGGGTATGAAATGAATTGGATACAAATCGGTTGTATAAAATCTGATACGAACCGGTTGTAGAGTGTATAAAATGAATCCGATATAAATCGGACTGCAGAGAGTATGAAATGGATCGGATACGACTCGTTGTACCGCCGATGTGACTAGATTCGAATCGGGCTGTAGCGTGTATGAAATTAAACCGATACGAATCGGTTGTAAAGTGTATGAAATGGAAATGAATTCGGACTGTGGAGAATGTAAGGGCACCACCCCCTACTCTAAATTCAAACACTTACCAACCACCCAGCCCCCGAGGCTAATCAAAATGCAGACAAGGCACCAGGTGGGTCTAATTACCACCTCAATCAGCCACAGAACCCGTGCAATCAATACATGCTAATCTCCAATGTATGAGGTGGCGACCCCCAGAGACAGTGAATCCTTTAACCAGCGAAGCCTGTGTTGAGTGATATTGGACAACGACTGACAGCGGCAATCGTATGTTTGTGGGTGGGATGACACCTAAAGGCAGAGGGAACCTACAAATCTACTACACCTGTGCTGAATGATGTTGGGACACGACCGAGAACAAGTCAGAGTCAGCTAAGTACGAAAAGGGATGCGGGATAGGAAACACAATGAATCGCAACATTGCGTATAATATGAAAAAAATTTGAAGCCTTCCTGCAACAGCGAATGAGAACCGCCGACAAAGACCATATGAATGGAGCCACAACACACTTGTAATTGAACGTACAGACTCACAAACACAAAGTGAACTGGGAGTCGGCCCAGTGATGTGTAGTATCGCACACTGGAACCAATGAGGAGCATGGGCGAATGGTCTGCTTAAATACCCCCCTCCCCTGGGCTCCTTCCATAAATTTAGGCCACCATACTGGCTAGAGATAATATATATAATTATACACACAATATATTAGGGCTGTTAGTGATTAAAATTTTCGTGTTCGATTTAATCTTTTTATTTTTTTTTTTAATCGACTAATTTTATATTATAACGCACATACAGATCCAACTACTTTTTAGCTGATCTCCTTTCATTGCAACTCTGCGTTAGTCAGTGGTAAATGTGGTATACACTATATACAATCACCCGAAACTAGTTAGTTTCCACAATCCATGACTTAACTTCACAGTTCACACAAATCCGTTTTAAATTTAAACTGTAGCACTGATGTAAGTAATTTTTTTTTTTTTTTTTTCCCCCCACAGTAGCGTGACAATCCCTCCACATCCGATCTAACTAATCACTCTCATCTTATGGCATGGACCCCTGTGCAAACAGGTGGTCATGCAAGCGGGTATCAAAAGGGTTAACACGGACCATAAACGTCTCTCACGTCTCCTTAGATCTCAGCAAGGACGCCAGGTCATGGGTAGAAAGAAAAGATCTAAGTGTGCACCGCTTAAGTATAAGATTAAATTTTTGTGTTCGAACACAAACTACTCACATAAAGATGATAAAAACACAGCATGTAAAGCCGACAATCGTGTTAGTTCCGTAGGGCAGCAGCGGGTGACGTCATGCGTAGCTCCTCCCCGTACGCATTACGTTCAATCAGAACTTCAATGTCACCGGACTCCCCCCCCCCCCCCCCCCCCTTCCCTTCGTTAGCAGACAGAGGCACTTGGGGAAGGGGGGAGGAGTCAGGTGACGTCTATGTCCGTGACGTCACCGGATCTCCGGAACTCCCTGAAGACCCGGAAGCCGGGGGAGAGGTGAGTACTGATCAAAAGAATTTTGATCAATCAAAAAAAAATGAACGTTTAATCGAGGAATTAATCTTTAATTTCCACAGCCCTACAATATATATTATACACACTCAGAACTATTGAACTTTTTAAAATATTACGGTGACTTTAGAGATGATGATTTTTCTTGCCCAATTTGGCCAAATATGACTGGACAGAAATGAGATCACATGTTGAAGAGCACTTCCCAACCTGTGCAGGTTGCTGTTGGTTGAGTGACGCCAGTGGAATAATCAACCGTTCAAGAAAGATGTTCCCAATTTAATGCTACTGTGTTGCTAGGATCAGCTACAGGTCAGGGGTGTCTGCACAATGTAAAAAACATGAGTGCTCATCAGATACAATGTACTAAAACTGGAGCATACACAATCTGGTGCAGCTGTGTTTTTAGTAACCAATCAGCTTCTAACTTAAAGAGGTTGTAAACCCTCGTCGGTTTTCACCTTAATGCAGCCTAACGCGAAACTAAACTCTCTCAATCAACATTGTTTTTTTTTTTTTTTTTTAAATCCATATGCTGCTAGCATTAGTAGATGGGAAGGTAGATTATGTTTATTTTATTTTTTTTATATTTCTTCAGTTACTTCCTCTTTTTGGCCTAGGTCATACCTCCCAACATTTTGAGATGGGAATGAGGGACACCTATCAGCAAAAGTATACAGACATAGGACACACCCCTGGCCACGCCCCCTTAAAGGAGAATTGTACAAAAAAACAAGATTGGTTAAACCCACAAAATGCATACTATTCCTTTTTATATTGGCTTTTGGAATTTACAAATGCAACAATTCAGAAATCAGATGAAAGATTTAGTGCTAAAAAACACTTTTTGATAGATAAAAAGTGCATTTTATATACATCTATATAGAGCCAAAATGAGGGACAGAGGGACATGCTCCAAATCGGGGACAGTTGGGAGGTCTGGCCTAGGCCAAAATGTTGTCAACATCCCAGGATTCTTCAGGAGTTGAGGGGAGGAGGAGGGGTTTGCTAAGCTAAGCACACCTTCCTGCATGCATTAGCTAAGGGCAGGTAGATCCCAAATGCTACATGAATCATCTGCCCTCACTCAAAACGGCCACAGCCAGAAATTCTGGGGGGTGCTTTTTTAAAGCGATTTCTCAGCAAAATAAAGCATGGAGACGTGGTCAGATGGATGAGTTTGCTTTTGAATATTTAAAAATAACTTTAAATGGCATTTTCACTGGTGCTCAGATGCAGTTTAGTTTCTTTAAGTATAACTGAACCCAAGAACAAAAGTTATATATTTATAAGTCCTTAAAGAGAAGTTTGGCTTTACAAAAAAAACAAATGCTCATCTAGGTGGATGCAGCATCAATCTGATGCTGAATCTGTCCCCCCACGGTGTCCTGTCAGATTGTGTCCCCCCACGGTGTCCTGTCAGATTGTGTCCCCCATCGGATAGTGTCCGCTGTGTACTGTGCATGCGCAGTACACATGACAGCCAGATTCAGAAAATAGCCGAAGATGAACAGCGCCTGCGCCGTGAGTCCAGGTTCAAGTCCCACCATCCAAGTGGACATAGAGTTAGAATAAAAAAGAGCCGAGCGCAGCGAGGCCGTGCCCAAAGCGTGGCGAGCGGCCCTCTAACTTTGTGTACCCCTATGTCCACTTGGATGGTGGGGCTTGCACCTCAACTCACGGCGCAGGCCCCGTTCATTTTCTGAGATTTTCCCAATCTCCTTCTGCTCCGTACTGCGCCTGCACAGTACGGGCGGACACTTTTCGATAGCCAGACTGTTGGTGACAGAACACCGGCTCTGTAGTGAGATCTGAGCGATCAAACACTGTTGATCGCTCAGTTCTTCACCTCCACTCTGAGCGGAGAGCCCAGACTAGCAGACACTGGCTCTCTGGTGCGCTTTGCTGTGGAGGGGGCGGGATGGGCTGGCTCAGGCTCCCGGCAGATCGCTGAAAGGCTGAGCCAGGTGCCGATTCAGGCTTCTGGGTGGATCCCGACCATATAGTTGGGATCTTTACGCAATAGCGGGATTTAGCCTGCTGTCGGCTGAAAAATGGAACTTGGGAGTGCAGGATGAACTGCACTCCTGTGATCCATAGAAGTAAAGCCAAAAAAGCTTTGGCCATACTTCTCCTTTTTTAGTTTTACATTTTCAGACAAGTTCAGAAAATCCCTGTCAATCTTGCTGCTAATCTGTGTCACTTCCTGTGAGCATACCTGGAAGCAAAAAAAAACGTATCTTATTTGTGTATACTACTAATCCTGTAATATCCCCATATAATGGAGGTGACCAAAGGCAGACATGTTTGCAGTCCAGGTTTTGGTAACAACCACGGCTCCTTCTATAGATATGATGGAGGTGTAAGCAGAGCCACCAAGGGACAGGAAGTGTGCTATTTTGCACGATTACCAAGTAAAGAAAAAATAATGCATCCAATAAATTTAACATTGGTAAGCTGCAATATATTAAATTTTTGGGTTTTGATATCCTTTAACAGAAGCGACCAGCCTGTACTTAACTGGTAACTGTCAATCCGAGTTCTTGCAGTCCAATGACTTCATAAAATCAACAAGGACTCTTTCCTGTTTCAAGCTGTAGCAGAAAAAAAAAAAAAAATTCTTTGACTGACATAAGTTTATATATAAATATTCTGTATGATTTTACTAGTCCTTTAATTGCTTAAGGGCAGACGCCAAAACAGTAATAAACTGTATGTGCATTCTTAGTAGCGTCACAGCTGCTTGACAAGCACAGACATAAAAAAGGTAAAAATGAATTAATATTTGCAGCAATCAATACAAACTGATATATAAAATACCAGATTACCCAACAGTATAACTGCTGCAGCAATAACTAAGTGCATTGAATGAAGGTCCGACTCTAGCCAATCCTTTATATATTTTTTTTATTTTTTGCTAGGGTGGAGAAGGATTTGAATTTTTTTTCATGTGTTTATTGCTGTCTGTGACCCCACTGGGGATATTTTTTATTTTATTACAAGTACTTTTATATAGTGCCATCAATTTACACAGTGCTTTAGAAACAGTATATTGGACATTCACATCATACTCATCAAAATACTTTTTTTACTTTTCATGCCAGTGAAACCCGGAACATGCAAGCAACAATAAAAGACTTGCATAGGTTCTAACCTTGTTGCTATTGGTAGAGATGACCTCCTGTCCTGTTATCCACAATCTCTTTGATGGAAAGTAAGGGGAAAGCACCCCAGTGGAGACCCAGGCTACAACAAAAACCTTACAGGGGTTTTAGCCCTTCCAATGCTATCTAAGAATAAAAAAAAAAAAACGAATTTGCGGAAATTTTGCTTTTCAAAACCTTGCAACCGTGATGGTTTTGAAAACAATTGTCTCCATTCATTATCATTTCCAATAAACAGGAAGTTGGAAAAAGTGGAAGTATCGCTCACAAGCAAACAATGAGATGTGTTTGCGTTTTCTAATTGGCACTAGAAAGAAAACAAAACTGAATTGTTAGTCCTGAGTAACACCTTTCCTGCTTTCAATGTGCAAGGATCAGTATACGGATTTATGCAATCTTCCTCTCTTGTAAATATGAAAGAAATTTTCTTTAGGAAAAAAATTAAAACTGGAGGTGCTATGCCAAGAACACAAGGATATGCTTGGCAATCTCCCATTTTTAATCTACCAGCTGAGGAAGAAATGGTATTTCAGCACCATTTCTAACATTTTAAAGCCTGACCCCCCCCAAAGGATTAGGCTGGCCGTACATTAAAGAAAAATTGTAGAATACAATTATATAGATTTACCAAAACCATATAATATGAGGTTAAACCTAAACCCTTTCAATTTGTATGCGATCAGGCAGGCTCTTGTACTACATAGTTCAAGATAAAGCTAAAGGAATGAATAAGAAAATTGTATAATGTATGGGCAGCTTAATACAGGGTTAAAGCGGAAGTCCCGCAAAAAAAAATACTGCAGCTGCTGACTTTTAAAATAAGGACACTAATTTGTCACAAGGTCCAGCGACGTCGGCACCCGAGGCCGAACCGTACCTCGGTCCTTGGATGCTGCCGCCGCCAACTTCGGTAAGGGAATCAGGAAATTAAGCCTTGCTTCCCTACTGTGCATGCGCGAGTCGCGCTGCTCAATCCGAATGGTCCCTGCTGTCTCTGGGACCCGTGTGTTTCCCAGCAAACTGAGGGGGGCGGGAAGGGGCGTAGCGTCTATGCCTGGAAGTGGGTGCAAATACCTGTAGGTATCTGCACCCCCCCCCCCCCTCCCTGAAAGGTGCCAAATGTGACATCGGAGGGGGGAGGGTTCCAAAAAGCAGAGGTTCAAATTTTTGTGTGAACCTCCGCTTTAATAGCCCTGCGTTGTACATGATGATGCCGAGGCTCCACCTACAGATCAGAGCTTCAAGGAGCGGAGGAGAGCTTTGTAGCCTGCTGGAGAAGGGAGTCAGGTAAGTGATGCAGCCTCTTCTGCAACCTCCTAGACTTAAAGCGGTAGTAAACACTGCTTTTTGACTTGTACCTACAGGTAAGCCTATAAAAAGGCTTGTCTGTAAATACAGTGAATACCTCCTAAAACGTTTACCGTATAGGAGATATTCACATTTGTACCAGCCGGTGGCATCACCAACACATGCACACTGAATGAAAGGCACACTGCAGTATGCCATCCATTGAGAGCAATGTGCTGTGACTGACTCCTGTGTGCATGGTTGGGAGTGACATCACAGCCCAGGTATTTACACGGCTGGAGAGGGAAAACTTGGATAGAAGACCGGGTGAAGATGGAAGCCCTGTTAGTGGTGACAGCGTGCCGCTGCAGGGTTTCGTTTTAAAGCAAGTCTGTTATATTGTGCTTATATGCAGTGCATACTAGCACATTATGGGGGTTATCTACAAAAGGCAAATCCACTTTGCACTACAAGTGCAAAGTGCACTTGAAATTGCACTTGGAAGTGCAGTCGCTGTAGATCCGAGGGGGACATGCAAGGGGAAGCGCATTTTAGCCTGCACATGATTGAATGATCAAATCAGCAGAGCTTCCCCTCATTTCAGATCGTCCCCTCAGATTTACAGTGACTGCACTCCCAAGTGCACTTTCAGTGCAATTTCAAGTTCAAGTGGATTTGCCTTTCGTAAATAACCCCCTATGACTTAAACCACCCGGGGGCCCACTTTATTTTTTTATTTTGCTTTGGACTTCACTACCGCCTCTTTAACAAACATTTAACCCTTGCAGTTTGAGGGGCCTCAGTGCAAAGGTTTTTTTGTTGTGACTGGAGTTGGTCTTTAAAACGACAGTATTCTCATAAAAAGTTTACTAGAGTTTGTGAATGTTCAGCGGTAGTAAACCCCCGAAAAAAAACTGCAAGACAATAGCATAATGTGCTAGTGTGTAGGGATGAGCTCAGGCGTGTTCTCATGCTCCACGTGCAGAGCCCTGCCAGGAAGTCGGCGCTGCTCTAATCGCAGTGAGACATTGCCCCAATGCGCGGCTGCAGAGATCGGGCAATGTCTCACTGCCTGTGATTAGCGCAGCGCTGCACCGACTTCCTGGTGGGCTCTGCACGTGGAGCATGGTGGAAAGTACTGGTGCAAAGTAAATGGAATATGATCATTCAACAAAGAAAATGAGCTAATTCTTGATCTGCAGGTGTGTTCAGAGAACCACTGAGACTGACAACTGGTAAAACAATTAGGCTAGGTTCATACTTTTGCATTTTCATGCAATTTTTTTTAACGTGTTTTTTTTTTTTTTTTTTTATGTACATTTTGCACATTTCTTGACACGTGTTTTAATACATTTTTATGTGTCATGACTTTTTCATGTTGACCAATAAACGTTTGCACTGTGACATTTAGTTGTCCAGTTTGTGAAATCTCTTACCTGGATTATTTGTGGTGTGTATTGGTGCACATAGGAGCGATGACAGATGTCTGCTTTTGCTGCAATTCTTTCAGCAGTGGCAGCAACTGTGCTAGAAAAGGAGGAGTTGGACAAGAAAAAAATAAAGACATTATTTCCACCCGTTTTCATGTGTTACTACTGACTTATGAGCATGAAAGCAGACAAAAAATCTAAAATGAGCTATCTTTCCATGCTGCAGTGCCCAGATGTGAACAGACTAGCTAGAACACTGCTGTTGAAGCGGGTTTCAGGCTGGGGGTCACACTATTGTGAATTGGATGTAGGTTTCTCTGCATCCAATTTGCATGTCAGAAGATTGACCGTCTCTCTAGGGAGCCAGTTCACATATATCCAAGGCGGTGTGAATTGCACAGGAGTCATGTGCGTCTTCTGGTCCATTTCAGGTCCCAATTCAGCCAACATTTTTGGCCTGAAATAATGAACAGGGATACACCGGACACCTGCTGCGAGCCGCTCTGTGCCGCGGTGTGAACCCAGCCTTAGCCCATTATGAAGGGTGCAATAAATTGTGAATAGGGCCTTAACTTTTAAAAGCATTTTAACTGCAAGTGTTGCTCATAACCTTCTATCAGATTCCAACTTTGGTAACCTAAAGATGGGCAAACGCGTACCTCTGTTTATACCACTGTACATATTAAATAAAACATGGGCAAACACAGTGCAATCACCTAATGATTTAACAATTCTATATTGTGCACGCTATAGTAGTTGCTAAATTTTAAATCCGATTGTAGAAGCAGAATAACCCCTGTGGCTTGCTTATACTATATCTAAAGGCAAGAATGCTTTATAGCCCCTGTAAGGCTGGGTTCACACCGCAGCACGGAGCGGCTCACTGCAAGAGTCTGGTGCGTCCCTGTTCACCGTTTTCAGGTTCGATTTCAGTCCAAATTTTTTTCAGCTGAATAAGGACCTAAATTAGACCAGAAAATGCACAGGACCCCTGTGCAATTCACACTGGAGCCGCAACGGAGATGTGTGAACCGGTTCCATAGAGAGCCGGTCACAATCTACTGACATTCAAATTGGATGCGGAGAAAACCACATCCAATTTCGCAATAGTGTGTACCCAGCCTTACATAGTTGCATAGGTAGGTTAAAAAAAGACACATGTCCATCCAGTTCAACCAATAGAAGGGGGGAAAAAATTATGCAATCCTATATACACAATCCTTTACTCCAAAATTGATTATGGGGAGGCAAAAAATATCCAATCTGCTCCAGCAGAGTTTATAATTCCTTCCTGATCCCCCAAAAGCCAATTGAATACAGTATTCCCTGGCTCAAATGTACGTATAAATATTAGTATCCAGTTATATTATGTAAGGAAATCCAGGCCTTTTAATCTAGGCCTTTTTTTTAAAACAAAAAATCCAGGCCTTTTAATCTAGGCCTTTTTTTTAAAACAATCTACTAAGTTGGCCAGAACCAGCTCTTAAAGGAGTCTCTTCCATAGTTTCACAGCTCTTACTGTGAAGAAGCCTTTCCATATTTGGGGATGAAATCTCTTTTTTCCTCCTGACTTAAAGAGTGCCCCTTGTACTCTGTGATGACCGTAAAGTGAATAACTCAACACTAAATTCACTATATGGACAACTTGTGTATTTGTACATGTTGATCATATCCCCCTCCCCCTTAATCTCTTCTCAAGAGAGAATACATTCAGTTCCTCTAATCTTTCCTCATAGCTGAGCTCCTCCATGCCTCTTATCAGTTTGGTTGCCCTTCTCTGCACTTTCTCCAGTTCCCCCATATCCTTTTTGAGAACTGGTGCCCAAAACTGAATTGCATATTCCAGATGAGGTCTCACTAATGATTTGTACAGGGGTAACATGATCCCTCCCTCCCCCCCCCTCCCTCAGCGGTCGGTCCGCGCACTTACCCCATCTAGGTCGTGAGCTTCCTCCGGGCAGCGTGCCTCTGCGTCTTCTCCCTCCTCTGCTTCACAGCGGCACAGCTTCCCCTGCGTCTCCTCCCTCCTCCTCAGCGGCCAATCGGGTCTTTGGACCCGCTTCCTGACCCGGGTTTTGGTAGGAAGACAACAGCGAAGTATTAATTCGCTAGTGTCCTATTGTCGCACAAGTGGTTGGGCACAGTGCTCAGCACCCCGAGTCCACCTTTTTTTTTTTTTTTTTTTTTTTTTTTAATCCAATTAGAGCCTCAGGCTCTAATCACATGCTTCTAAAAAAAACAAATACAAACCTTCCTATTGGAATCCATGCATCCGGCACCCTGCATGTAAATTAGGGGCTGGCCGCATGGATTAGGTGGGCAGGGCCCCTGCACTCCGTATGGACGGGCCCCCGCTTGTGTCCTCTGCAAAGACTGAAATAGTACTTTTTTTAATCCAATCTCAGACCCTGTCAGTGAAAAAAAAAAAAAAACTATCTGTCCTTTTTGTGAAATTTCTCCACTTCCTGTCCTGTAGGCACAACGGGAAGTGAGAGGACATCTCCTCTGAAACTAGCTGTTGGAAATTATCCTTCTGAGAAAAAAATGTCATCCTGTTCTTTCAAACATTCTCTTTACTGTGATGGAAAATGAACATTGATTTAAATCCACTAACAATTTGAAAATTGAGCAGATTTTTTTTTTAAATGTGAATTTATGTGGATGTTATTTCTGTTCTGGTAGGTCATGGTGACATTGGTGACCAGGACATTTAGAAAACTTAAACCTATATAGAGAGACTGACAACAATACAAACCTGACAAAAAAATATATAAAGTACAAATCTGATTGCTCCGGGCAGTAATCCTATTTCTCTTTCCCTCTGTTAGGCCTCATGCACACGGGTGTAAAAAAAACGGTATTTCAAGGTGTTTTGTTTACAGATATGAATAAGGTGCACTATTTTCAATGTAGGTGATGCACACAGGTGCATAATACATGCGTGTAAATGCACACAAATGTATATATACAGTATCTCACAAAAGTGAGTACACCCCTCACATTTTTGTAACTATTTTATTATAGCTTTTCATGTAACACTGAAGAAATGACACTTTGCTACAATGTAAAGTAGTGAGTGTACAGCTTGTATAACAGTGTAATTTTGCTGTCCCCTCAAAAAATCAACACACAGCCATTAATGTCTAAACCGCTGGCAACAAAAGTGAGTACACCCCTAAGTGAAAATGTCCAAATTGGGCCCAAAGGGTCAATATTTTGTGTGGCCACCATTCATTTCCAGCATTGCCTTAACCCTCTTGGGCATGGAGTTCACCAGAGCTTCACAGGTTGCCACTGGAGTCCTCTTCTACTCCTCCATGATGACATCACGAAGCTGGTGGATGTTGGAGACCTTGCGCTCCCCCACCTTTGGTTTGAGGATGCCCAACAGATGTTGAATAGGGTTTAGGTCTGGAAACATGCTTGGCCAGTCTATCACCTTTACCCTCCGCTTCATTAGCAAGGCAGTGTTCGTCTTGGAGGTGTGTTTGGGATCGTTATCATGTTGGAATACTGCCCTGCAGCCCAGTCTCCGAAGGGAGGGGATCATGCTCTGCTTCAGTATGCCACAGTACGTTGTTAATAATAATAATAATAATATTATTATATAAGGTACTTGTATAGCGCTGCCAATTTACGCAGCGCTTTACATATACATTGTACATTCACAACGGTCCCTACCCTCAAGGAGTTTACAATCTAAGGTCCCTAACTCACATTCCTATACTAGTGCCAATTTAGACAGAAGCCAATTAACCTACCAGCATGTCTTTGGAGTGTGGGAGGAAGCTGGAGTACCCGGAGGAAACCCACAGGGGCACAGGGAGAACATGCAAACTCCAGGCAGGTAGTGTAGTGGTTGGGATTCAAACCAGCGACCCTTTTTACTGCTAGGCAAGAGTGCTACCCACTACACCACTGTACGTGTTGGCATTCATGGTTCCCTCAATGAACTGTAGCTCCCCAGTGCCGGCAGCACTCATGCAGCCCCAGACCATGACATTCCCACCACCATGTTTGACTGTAGGCAAGACACACTTGTCTTTTGTACTTCTCACCTGGTTGCCGCCACACACGCTTGACACCATCTGAACCAACTAAGTTTATCTTGGTCTTATCAGACCCCAGGACTTGTTTCCGGTAATCCATCTCCTTTTTCTTTCTTGTGCATAATCTTTAGAAGAGGGTTCCTTCTGGGACGACAGCCATGCAGACCAATGTGATGCAGTGTGGGGCGTATGGTCTGAGCACTGACAGGCTGACCCCCCCCCACCCTTTCAACCTCTACAGCAATGCTGGTAGCACTCATACATCTATTTTACAAAAGACAACTTCTGGATATGACGCTGAGCACGTGCACTCAACTTCTTTGGTCAACCATGGCAAAGCCTGTTCTGAGTGTAACCTGTTCTGTTAAATCTCTGTATGGTCTTGGCCACCGTGCTGCAGCTCAGTTTCAGGGTCTTGGCAATCTTCTTATAGCCTAGGCCAGGGGTCTCAAACTCAAACTACCCGAGGGCCACAGGACAAATTTTCACATCCAACGGGGGCCACATGCGAACTGTCCTTTTCCCCGGCACTGGTGTCGGCGGACGCAATATTAACCCCCGGCACTGGTGTCGGCGGACGCAATATTAACCCCCAGCATTACCCCCTACACTCCACAAAACACACACACACACACACACACACACACACACACACACACACACACACACACACACACACACACACACACACACACACACACACACACACACACACACTCACACTCCGCATCCTCTCTTCCTTGCAGTCAGCTGGTGGCCTGATCTTCTGCCTCCCGAGTATTCTCATGTCAGGTCCTGGCTTCATCACAGGCCTAGTGGCAGGGCACCCTGAGAACGCCACAATCTTCCTCCCTGAGGTGGCAGCAGGACCCTGGATCCGGGGCCAGTGTTCTGTCGAAGTGCCCAGGACAACTGCGCATGCGCTGTACGTAATAGCACAACAGCTGATTTTATGATCGGCTGTTGAGACGGCGCCTGCGCACAATAGTCGACTGAAGACATTTTTCAGTCAGATTGTGCCTTGCGCTGCTGAGGAGTGTTCATGTAGGTGAGGGGCGGATGTTTTCAATGATGGCCAGTGCTGCAAAGATGGGGGCAGAATTTTTAACAATGCCCAAATAAATCTTTATCTGCTATTCTTCCTGGAGGTCCTGTTTAGCTATCTAAACGTTTAAAATTCTGTCCCCATCTTTGCAGCAGTGGCCATCCTTGAAAACATCCACCCCCTTCATGTTGGATCAGCACTGGGCTTCAATGAAAACATCCACCTACATGAACGGGCCTTGGCACAATCTGACTAAAAAATGTCTTCAGTCGGCTATTGTGCACAGGTGCCGACACAACAGCTGATCGTAAAATCGGCTCTTGTGGTATTACGTACGGCGCATGCGCCGTTCGCCCTTGTGTTCTGTCAAATGCCCCCCATTGAATAGTGCCCGGTATGAATGGTGCATGCGCTACATTTATAGTCACTTTGGGGTGGAATATCAAAGTTTTTTTTTTTTTTTTGTTTTTGTTTTTGTTTGCAGCACTGGACTTGTAGTGCCCCCCCCCCCCCCCCCCCCCCCCCCCCCCCCCCCCCCCCCCCCCCCCCCCCCCCCCCCTCAAGTGCCCATAAATCTACTCACAACATGTAGAAATCCACCCATCATGGATATGAGCGCAGGGCACAATCTGCCGGAAAAAAAAAAAAATCTGTTGGCTATTGTGTGCCTGCGCTGTCTCAACACAATGTTGCGTACGGTGCATGCGTTACACTTGCGCACTTCAGCCCGGGCACTATTCGACAAAACAGGTGGACGGGACGATGGGCAGATCCTCCCTCCGCTCTGCTCTCCTGTGTTGTCCGCGCTGGGCTGCAGCAGCATGCGGAGAAGAGGAGACAGAGATAGAAAGCTCCCAGCCGCTGCCACCCGCCTAGGATCGGCCCTGCCTGCAGGCCGTTTGTAACCGATCTGGCCCGTGGGCAGGTACTTTGAGACCCATGGCCTAGGCCATCTTTATGTAGAGCAACGATTCTTTTTTTCAGATCCTCAGAGTTCTCTGCCATGATTTGCCATATTTGACTTCCAGTGACCAGTTTGAGAGTGAGAGCGATGACGCCAAATTTCACACCTGCTCCCCATTTACACCTGAGACTTTGTAAATCTAATGAGTCACATGACACCGGGGAGGGACATTTTCACTTAGGGGTGTACTCACTTTTGCCAGTGGTTTAGACATTAATGGCTGTGTTGAGTTATTTTGAGGGGACAGCAAATCTATACTGTTATACAAGCTGTACACTTACTACTTTACATTGTAGAAAAGTGTAATTTCTTCAGTGTTGTCGCATGAAAAGCTATAATAAAATATTTACAAAAATGTGAAGGGTGTACTCACTTTTGTGAGATACTGTATATATACCAGAAGCAAAAAGTGCATTCCGGTATTGAAAAAAGGATAACTACAATTTTATGAATTTAAAAACCCATATAAAGGCAAGCATTTTACTGATCATTTACGTGGAAACTTTTGTTCCACAAATACCTTGCTTATGATTAGTAAAATTCTTTTGGTCGTTGGCATGTAGCCTCTAGGAACACTTTTTTATTCTGGTCATACGTGTGGCAATTTTGTAAACTTTATCTGCTTTCAGTTGAAATGTCAGCTTGAAACTAAACGTTCCAAGCATCATGTCACGCACTTATCTTAGAGGCGCTCCGGTCTGTACAAAAACAATTTAAAGTCGGCCACTAAAAATACTGTAGCTGCTGCAGCTGGGGAAGGAGGAGGCGCCGGAAATGTCATAGATCACCAATCTTACCCAGAAGTGGGAGGGGGGGTACCTGTCAAAACAAGGTACCCACTCCCCCAAAAAATGCCAAATGTGGCAGTGAAGGGGAGGGGGGTGCGATCAAGTGGAGCTTCACTTTAATAATTTCAAGCAACCAAATGGTAAAAACTGCAATGAATAAAATCAAAACCCCCAAAACATCTGGTTATTTGCCTATGTTTCTACCTGTACTTCCATCATTGGACTGCTTAAAACTGGAAGATCAAAAACAAAGGCATACCCAGCCGCTGTGTATACGGATAACCAATGGAGTGATGTGTGTTCTCAGTATGGGGTTTGATTTTAGATGTTTTTATTGGGATACGGGTTATGTGCTCCTTGTGTGACGTGTCAGGTGTAATCTAAAAATAAAGGTTTTGCCTTTTACAGTACATGCATTTTATTGCTTCCTGTTATAAAGTGAAGCCAACAGAAGCCCTTCCTTAGCAACTTCTGTTTTAAAATTCCGGGCAATAAAAGTTCATTACTGTGCTACACATAGGGGTTGATTTACTAAAGGCAAATCCGCTTTGCACTACAAGTGCGCTTGGAAGTGCAGTCACGTTAGATCCGAGGGGGACATGCAAGGAAGATAAAAAAACAGCATTTTTGCTTGTACTTAATTGGATAATAAAATCATCTGAGCTTCCCCCTCAGATTTACAACTGCACTTTTAAGTGCATTTGTACTATGGACCCTTACACACAGCCCCCCCAGCTCAGGACCCCTGCACATTACACACAACCCACCCCCCAGCTCGAGACCCCTGCACATTACACACAACCCCCCCCCCCACCCCCCAGCTCGAGACCCCTGCACATTACACACAACCCCCCCCCCCCCAGCTCGAGACCCCTGCACATTACACACAACCCCACCCCACCCCCCAGCTCGGGACCCCTGCACATTACACACAACCCCACCCCACCCCCCAGCTCGAGACCCCTGCACATTACACACAACCCCACCCCACCCCCCAGCTCGGGACCCCTGCACATTACACACAACCCCCCCCCCCCACCACCAGCTCGAGACCCCTGCACGTTACACATTGCGTCCCCCCTTACTGGGGCATGCATGCAGAGCTGGAGAGACAGCAGCACAGAACAGAGGGCGGGAACTGCTGGAGTTATCTTTTCATATTAACAAGCTGGTTGCTGGGACCACCTAGCAACCAATCACCTGCTGGTTAACAAGTTAAGTCCAACAGTTGCCGCCCGTCTATTCAGTGCTGCTTACTGTCTCTCTCCCCTGGAGTGAATCCGGCGGCTGGCCCTGGGTGTCAAACACCTGGGTGAGGTCTCACACGGGCACCCCCACACCCTGTTGCAGCTCACCTTTCACTGCCCTGACTGTCACAGCGCTGCCAGTGCCCGGCGCTCCGCTGTCACAGCTTCACTCAGAGGGTGGGGAGGCACCGGGCTGCCCCCCCCCCCCCAAATGTTCAGTTAAGCTTCGACAATAAAACCTGGAAGCTGATTGGCTTATCTTCAGAGCTGCACCAGATTTTGCAATCTTCAGTTTTAGTAAATCAACTCCAATATTTGTTTATCTCGGAAAGCCAAAAGCAACAGTGAGCAATCTGGATCACCAATGAGTTGAGAATGGTACAGCATCTTACTGCCAGAGTCCTTTAGCAAACCTGGCATCTACTCAAAATTCTGCAGGGAATTTTTTTTTTTTTTTTTTAGGTGGGAAACTATTCTTAAAATTAATTCTTCCAAACATATGCATTCTACTGCATAAAATAAACGTATTCCATCAGTTTTTCACTGCCCCAACTTGCCTTTTTGGTGCTTTGTATTCTGCTAATGTAAACTCATTAGATGTCAGGCTGACAGCTGAAAACCTTCCAAGACTTTAAAAGGCAAAAATTTGTCATAACATTTCACTTTTCCTTTGTTTACCAGACATGAATACAAGTCGGCACATGGAATCAAATTACCACTGTACTTTCTTGACTGTATTTAGTTGTGATCACTTAAACATTGAATAATAGAATGTACAGTAATCTGTTACAACATTGCTGAATTTTTATACAACCACCATAGAATGGAGGCTAGATACCAATAATATCCCTCAGTAAAAAAGATTCTTTTTTTAATTTCCAAAGAAACATACAAGAGCGGGGGCAGAAAAAAAGACCAAAGTGTACATCAAGTCTGCCCCATTTTTTTTTTTTTTTTTTAGCTTCTGTGTCTTATGCCGCCTACACACGATCGGAAATTCCGCCAGCAAAAGTCCAATGAGAGCTTTTGGTCGGAAAATGCGACCGTATGTATGCTCCATCGGACTTTTGCTGGCGGAATTCCAGCCAGCAAAAGATTGAGAGCAGGTTCTCAATTTTTCAATCGGAAAAAGTTCCGATCAGAAATTCCGATCATCTGTAGCTATTCCGACGCGCAAAAAATCCTACACGTGCTAGGAAGCATTGGACTTAATTTTCTTGGCTCATCGTAGTGTTGTACGTCACCGCGTTCTTTACGGTCGAAAGTTCAGCAAACTTTTGTGTGACCGTGTGTATGCAAGCCAAGCTTGAGCGGAATTCTGTTGGAAAAACCATCCAAGTTTTTTCTGGCGGAAAATCCGCTCGTGTGTACGCGGCATGAGAATAGATCGGGTTGTCCCAAGCATGTTTGAATCCACATCCAATGGTCTGTGAAATGAATGGGAGGTGGCGTAACCCATAGAGTTACTATGGGGCTTCCGTTGACGGACGTGTCCTCTGCACCCGCCCACACAGCGAAGCCGCAGCTGACCACTCGCGTGTGGTATCAGAGCTTCCGCCGCTTGAGATCGGGTCGGATCGCCTGTAGAAAAGGTATGTATACAGATTTTCTACAGGGCTAGAGAGGTTAGTGTTAGAATGTTGGTGGCTATAGATGCAGGGAGTTTAGTTTTAGCATGGACTTCCACTTTGAGAAGTGAACAGTGGACCAGTCATGATTTTTCCATTCATTCCAAAATTAAATGTTAAAAGCAAACGAAAATTTAAAGTACTTGCAGATAGGTACAATATTAGCTGTCTGGTCATGGTGAACATATCAGATTAGCAGATATTGGTTAAAAAGATCAGCTAATGTTCCAGTAAATATTTCCTAAAATTTCTCTTAGTACTCTGGGGTGAATGCCATCTTCTTCTTCTTCTTCTTCTTCTTCTTCTTCTTCTTCTCTTCTTCTTCTTCTTCTTCTTCTTCTTCTTCTTCTTCTTCTTCTTCTTCTTCTTCTTCTTCTTCTTCTTCTTCTTCTTCTTCTTCTTCTTCTTCTTCTTCTTCTTCTTCTTCTTCTTCTTCTTCTTCCTCTTCCTCTTCCTCTTCCTCTTCCTCTTCCTCTTCCTCTTCCTCTTCCTCTTCCTCTTCCTCTTCCTCTTCCTCTTCCTCTTCCTCTTCCTCTTCCTCTTCCTCTTCCTCCTCTTCCTCTTCCTCTTCTTCCTTTAACTGAGTCAATTCCTTTGCAGGACTTGTTCTTGGCACAAAGCAGGGCTCAAGTCCTGCGGGAACGCATGGGAACGGAGTTCCTGTACTTTTTCCACAACAGGAACTCAGTTCCCTTTAGCAGCTGTGTCCTGCAAGACTTTGAAGTATGCGAGCTGTGTGGCAGGTGCTACACCAGCAGCCGCCGACACAGCTCGCAATAGTAAGTGACGCACACCAGGGGTGGACTGACCATTCAGGCATTGCCAGTAGGGGACCTCTTGACAGCTTCCGCTTCGATCTACCTGTCAATCACAGCTAGCTGACGGGTAGATCAGGTCCCTGCTGCTAAGAGATTGTGTTTAGTCATACCTCTCGTGATGCGCTCCTCCCTGCCGGTCCCTCCTGATTTTCTGTCTCCTCATCCCCCCAGTCTCCTGCATACTTGCTCTGTGTGTCCCGCTGAATCCCCCCCTCCTCTATCTTCAGTGCCATATGATGAGAGAACCCAGAGGAGGAGCACAGCTATTCTGCTCACAGGACATGCAGGGAGAGAGGTGAGCTGAGGGAGGAACATCAGTTTGGGGTGGTAAGCTGAGAACAATACCTGGCAAAGTTTAATGCCAGGAGGGAAGTTTATGTGGAAATATGTGAAGGGTTGGAATAGCAGCGAGTGTGTGTTGGAGCCCTGCAGAATTTGCAGCCCTCCAAGCTAACATACATCTCCTAAGCAGGAACACATTACTATCTCCTAAAGCATTCTGTCCAGATAATGTGCAGTTAATTTATGACCTTTCCGTTTAACCCTGTGTTATCCAAACTCTGTTCAATGAAAAGTGTAAACTCACCACATACACACTCTATATACAAAATAAAATTCCCCAATAAAGATCGGAACATGATGTTCACATCTGCATGGAAGCACAATTGAATGAATGCTGATTATTCAGAGAATTACCGTATTTATGTTTATTGAGGATTGTTTTTTTTATGTACTTACAGTTAAGCTTCATACACACAATACGAAAATTGGATAAAAAATACCACTTTTGAAGCGTTCGTGCATATGAGCGTATCATTTTTTTTTTCGGTGGGGGATGGATCTTGGGTGGGAGTTCCCACACTTTTTTCCCCAGTACTTGACCCCTGGCACAAAGGGTCCAGTTTCTTGATGAGCCAAGTATGCATTTGACTAGTTGTTAAAAGCGTGCAAAGTCAGCATATTTACTTTGTACCCCCATCCATGCCAGAATACTTCAATAAATGTGAAAAAATGTAATAACATGCTTACCAAACCCCCCGTCTTCTGTACTTCAGGGTGTGACTTCACGTTCCTAATGCTAAGACCAAATTTTGTGAGATGATGCTTCAGCAGAGAGCAGGACTGCCTTCTCTCAAGATTTTGGAAACCATTTTCTGGGATCTCGCCGGTAGGAGGTTGATGTCAATCTCACCCTGGTGCTGAAGCTGGAAGTTGGAGGGTAAGGTAAGTGTATTGGGGACAGCTTAAAGTGTTACTAAACCCACAACAGTAAAATCGGTCTGTATATGCTGTAAATCATACTTGTTATGCTCACCGTGAAATCCTAAGGGGATAATCCTCTGCATTGTGTAAAAAGGCTGTTTGATCCTGTCTTCACGGAGCCTCCTCTTTTATTCACAGTCCCAAATCCATCTCCTGATAAGACAGAGCCTTTAGAATCACACTGCACATGCTCAATTTGGTGTGTTTTTTGGGAGGGTACATGTGATCAGCACAGGGCCAATCGGCACTGTACAAACTGATTGTCCTATGAGGCTGCAGGACCTATGACCCTCTGAGTAAAATGAAAACTCCTCCTACAAACTTTAACCAGACACTGATAGAAGTCACAAGACTGCTATATACTGCTGATGAGAAAAGGTATTTAGCAGTTTATATTTACTAAAATAATTGCATTTCCGTGTTCTGTGGGAGATCAGATATAGTGAATGCTGGGTCCTGGGTTTAGTAACACTTTAAGGGTTACTCATAAAGAGAGAATGCCAATGCTTGCCTTAGGAGTTATTTGTTGATGGAAATGTTACATTTAATGGCTTGCATTAAGATATAACTCTGTATTTATTCCTGGCTCCTCTTCAACACTTGGCCATTTTTAAAATGCACAGCCGCAGTGTCATCACAGGCTGCATTTTGTAAGTGGTCAAGCTTAGATGAGTGGAGACGCAACACCAGGACACATGCCAAATCGAAAATGACATCCCAGCTTTTGCTTTGCTATGGAAACTCAACTGATGACTTGCCGGGTAGCATACAACAGCTTCTGTGTCAATAGTTGATAATATTTTACTCTAAAAACGATTAGTGCGCTAGGAGGAAACATACAGTATATATATTCTGTTTTTAATTTTTTTTTTTCCTTGAGGTTGTTGTTGTTGTTGTGTTTTTTTTTTTACAATTCAAAAGTTAAATGTTTGTTATATTAGTACAAAACTCTACAAAAAAGCTGTAAGACAAAGGCATTATGAGCTAGCATGCGTGGCATACTAGCTCATTATGAAATGCTTACCTTGGAACAAAGCCCTTCAGCAGCGCCTGCACACCGCTGAAACTGCTGACATCTTCCCCGGTGTTTCTTCTGGGTTCGTAGGCTCTGGCGCTGTGAGTGGCCGAAGCCACGATGACATCACTCCCACGCATGCGGTAAGCCGGACCTTCAGTGTGCATGCGCCAATGACGTCATCGGCTGCATGCACTCTTAATATCTCCTAAACTGTGTGAACAAGTTTAGGAGATATTCACAGTACCTATAGGTAAGACTTTATTATAGGCTTAACTGTAGGTACAAGTAAAAAATAAGACTTCCATTTTAATTTTTTTTTTTTATTTTTTTTTTTTTTCATTAAAATACCAATAATATCCATCAGTAAAAACAAAGCGGAGAGCAGCAGCTCTCCCAACTCTGTCCCTCCTTATCACAGGGCAGATCAAAGAGGAAGTGAGGAGCGGGGCAGTGCCTCAATGTTTGTCTATAGATGCAGGCAGCGGGGCTTGGGAGCACGCCTGCACCAGTGACCCCATAGGAAGCAGTTGAATGATAATTACCCAGCCATGCAACACTGTACCCAAATTAATTTTATATCAATCTTTTTTATTATTTTTTATTTTTTTTATGAAAGTTTGCAAATCTTTCTTCATAAATTTAGACCAAAATGTCTTCTGCTACATTTCTTTGATGAAAAAACAGCTGTAAATGATTTAGTCTGAATAAAAGTTATACTGTATAAACCAGGGGTAGGCAACCGGCACTCAAAGCCTCTTTTGCCGGCACTTGACTCCCTCCCCCATCAGCAAGGCAGCGCAGGGAAGTGTCAGTGAGACACTAATGCATTCCAATTTCAGAATTCCCAATGCCGCACCTGCACTGAGGGGGAGGCATTGTGCGCCCAAACATTGTAAAAGATGGGAAACATTGTTTGGTGTAGCTGCGATCGTCAGCTTTTGTGATGTGGAAGAGATTGGGTGCAGTTCTGCTAGGGGGGGGGGGGGGGGGGCGTTCCCTGTTTCCAGAAGGAGGACGACTGTCATTGGCCACTGCTAAAGCCAATCACAGTCCTGCTAGCCCCACCCACCATCTGGAGAAAGATGACTCGCTTAGTTGCCACTACCAATCTTAGAAAGAAGGGATTTCACTGTGATTGAGAACCACAATCAGGTGACAGTTTGTGGAATTCCTGTTGAGCTTCTGGTAACTTTGTTGAAATTATTGCTGAACCTTTTGCATCACTTACTACTGAACCCCGTCACTCTGTGTTCCTTTAAGCCAGAGCCAGTATTCAGCGCAATGAAAATCACACCCAACTTTAGCTGCACTTTCTCAGCTGTGGGGGCCCAACTTATGATCCTGCACACAGGCCCACTGCTTTCAGAAAATGTCCCTGACCTGAGCTCATCATTGCGCATCCATTCCAGATGCTTGTAAGTGACATCACATACAAGCATGTGGGCTGGATGCGAGAGTTGGATCAGTAGGATGAGTGTGCCAGGACCGGTAGATGTGTCATCTGTTTCCTTTCACCACTCTGCATATCATAAATGAGCAGGAGGTTACAGCGGTGGAGCAGATGAGCAGGAGGGGTTCCGAGGTGGGACAGATGAGCAGGAGGGGTTCCGAGGTGGGACAGATGAGCAGGAGGGGTTCCGAGGTGGGACAGATGAGCAGGAGGGGTTCCGAGGTGGGACAGATGAGCAGGAGGGGTTCCGAGGTGGGACAGATGAGCAGGAGGGGTTCCGAGGTGGGACAGATGAGCAGGAGGGGTTCCGAGGTGGGACAGATGAGCAGGAGGGGTTCCGAGGTGGGACAGATGAGCAGGAGGGGTACAGTGGTGGAAGAGATGAGCAGGGGGTTCAGCGTTGGGCCACATGAGCAGGGGGGTTCAGTGGTGGGACAAAAGCGGGGGGTTCAGCGTTGGGCCACATGAGCAGGGGGGTTCAGTGGTGGGACAAAAGCGGGGGGTAGAGCAGTGGGGCAGATGAGCAGGGGGGTTCAGTGGTGGGACAAAAGCGGGGGGTAGAGCAGTGGGGCAGATGAGCAGGGGGGTTCAGTGGTGGGACAAAAGCGGGGGGTAGAGCAGTGGGGCAGATGAGCAGGGGGGTTCAGTGGTGGGACAAAAGCGGGGGGTAGAGCAGTGGGGCAGATGTGTAAGAGTGTATTGGTGCGACAGATGAGCAGGGGGTTACAGTGGTGGGGCAGAACGGGGGTACAGAGGTGAGACAGATGTGCAGGAGGTACATTGGTGGGGCAGATGAGAAAGCGGGTTACAGTGGTGGGGCAGATGAGCAGATGGTTCAGTGTTAGGACAGATGAGAAGGTGATTTAGTAGTGAGATGGAAGAGCATGGGGATACGGCGGTGGAGCAGATGTGCAGGGAGGTACAGTGGTGGGCAGATGAGAAAAGGGGGTACATTGATGAGGCACATGAGCAGGGGGTTACAGTGGTGGGGCAGATGTGCAGGAGGGATAAGGGGGTTCAGCAGTGGGACAAAAGCAGGGGGTACAGTGATGGGACAGATGAGCAGGGGGTTCAGTGTTGGGCCAGATGGGAAGGGGGTTACAGTGGTGGGAAAGATGAGCGGGGGGGTTCATTGTTGGGGCAGAGGAGAAAGGAGGTACAGCGGTGGGACAGATGAGCAGGGGGTAAAGTGGTGGGGCAGAGGAGAAAGGAGGTACAGCGGTGGGACAGATGAGCAGGGGGGTACAGTGGTGGGGCTCAATTTCTTTGGAAACATTTTTCGGGAACCTGTGCTGAAAATGTTGCCAACCCCTTGTATAAACCACAGTTTGTAGACTATATTTAAAAATTAATCAATCCTTATGTTCTGATCTCATTTATTGAGGTCCTAAAATGGCAGAACAGTACAAATACCCCCTAAATGACCCCTTTTTGAATAGTAGACACTCCAAACAATGTACCATGCCTCTTACTAAATTCCTTTAAGATACATTTTTTGGCAAATTATTATTTTTTGGTTCACAAAGTTGCCATTTTAACAAGTTATTGCTCACACACAGCATAGGCATACTTACAGGTACACCCCAAAACGCATTTTGCTACTCCTCCCGAGTATCGCAATACAACATGTGAGACTTTTTCACAGCCTAGTCACATACACACCCAAAATCCAAGGAGCACCTTGAAGGGGTTGTAAAACCTTGTTAAAAAAAAAAAAAAAAACAACAAACATGCCTACACTTTCCTGCTCTGTGCAATTGTTTTGCACAGAACAGCCTGGTCCTCTTCTTCTAGGGTCCCTCGCCGGCACTCCAGGCCCCTCCTCCTCATCGGGTGCCACCACGGAAAAAAAAGCATTGCCTGGGGGCATCCGTGTGGGCTCACTCCCATGTCCCGCTGCTGGTCCATTGACACAGACAGTGGGACTCGGCCCCCTCTTCCTGCGTCACTGAAAGCAGCTCCTGTTGCTTTTAATCAAATCCAATCTGTCCAATGAGGAGAGAGACAGTGGCAGGAGCCGCTGCACTCATGCACATCGCAGGATCAGATTAGGCTCAGCTTGGGTAAGAAAAAAGGAGGGGTCTGGGGGGCGAGTTGCAGCACAGAAGGATTTTTACCCTAATGCATAGAATACATTAAGGTGAAAAACCTTGAGGCTTTATAACCACTCTTAGGTTCTCTAGGGACATAAATTATGCATCTAATTTCCTGACCACCCATCACATTTTTAGAGGCCCTGAAGCACCAGGATCGTGAAAACACACAAAATGACCACATTTCACAATTGAATAATATATTTCTAACACACAGCATGGACATACTTATAATTAAACCCAAAACACATTCTGCTACTCCTCCCGAGTATGTTGAAACCTTTTTAATGTTTGGACTTATTATGTATCTACATTACCTCACAAAAGTGAGTACACCCCTCACATTTTTGTAAATATTTTATTATATCTTTTCATGTGACAACACTGAAGAAATTACACTTTGCTACAATGTACAAGTAGTGAGTGTACAGCTTGTATAACTGTGTAAATTTGCTGTCCCCTCCAAAATAACTCAACACACAGCCATTAATGTCTAAACCGCTGGCAACAAAAGTGAATAGACCCCTAAGTGAAAATTTCCAAAATGGGCCCAAAGTGTCAATATTTTGTGTGGCCACCATTATTTTCCAGCACTGTCTTAACCCTCTTGGACATGGAGTTCACCAGAGCTTCACAGGTTGCCACTGGAGTCCTCTTCCACTCCTCCATGACGACATTACAGAGATGGTGGAAGTTGGAGACCTTGCGCTCCTCCACCTTCCATTTAAGGATGCCCCACAGATGCTCAATAGGGTTTAAGTCTGGAGACATGTTTGGCCAGTCAATCACCTTTTACCCTCGGCTTCTTTAGCAAGGCAGTGGTCGTCTTGGTGGTAAGTTTAGGGTTGTTATCAGTCCCTGAAGGGAGGGGATCATGCTCTGCTTCAGTGTGTCACAGTACATGTTGGCATTCATGGTTCCCTCGAACTGTAGCTCCCCAGTGCCGGCAGCACTCATGCAGCCCCAGATCATGACACTCCCACCATGCTTGACTGTAGGCATTTAGGCAAGATACGCTTGTCTTTGTACTCCTCACCTGGTTGCCACCACACACGCTTGACACCATCTGAACCAAATAAGTTTATCTTGGTCTCATGAGACCACAGGACATGGATTACTGGAACCATGTCCTTAATCTGCTTGTCTTCGGCAAACTGTTTGCAGGCTTTCTTGTGCATCATCCTTAGAAGAGGCCTCCTTCTGGGACAACAGCCATGCCGACCAATTTGATGCAGTGTGCGGCGTATGGTCTGAGCACTGACAGGCTGACCCACCCCACCCCTTCAACCTCTGCAGCAATGCTGGCAGCACTCATACATCTATTTCCCAAAGGCAACCTCTGGATATGACGCTGAGCATGTGTACTCAACTTTGGTTGACCATGGCGAGGCCTGTTGGGAGTGTAACCTGTCCTGTTAAACCGCTGTATGATCTTGACCACCATGCTGCCGCTCAGTTTCAGGGTCTTGGCGCTTATAGCCTAGACCATCATTCTGTAGAGCAGCAATTTTTTTTTTTTTATTGTTTCAGATCTTCAGAGTTCTTTGCCATGAGGTGTCATGTTGAACTTCCAGTGACCAGTATGAAAAAGAGAAAGCGATGACACCAAATTTACCACACCTAAGACTGTGTAACACTAGCGAGTCGTATGGCACCGGGAGGGGAAAATGGCTAATTAGGCCCAATTTGGATATTTTCACTTACTCACTTTTGTTGCCAGCAGTTTAGACATTAATGGCTTGTGTTTTTTTGAGGAGACAGCAAATTTACACTGTTATACCAGCTGTACACTTGCTACTTTATATTGTAGCAAAGTGTAATTTCTTCAGTGTTGTCACATGAAAAGATATAATAAAATATTTACAAAAATGTGAGGGGTGTACTCACTTTTATGAGATACTGTAACATTGCAACTTAAAAAAATTAACCAACACTGTATGGAAAACAGTTGTAATGGTTGCCTCTGTATGAGTGGTCAGTGAATATAGCACAGTGTAGCTTCACCCACAGCATGCCCTGTTCCTAAAGGCCAAGCGGGCCTAACCTACTCGTACATGGCTGCGCCCATGGCACAATGCTATGTTCACTGGCCAGAAAGTACAGGAGGCTGAACAATGGGTAAACAAAAGAGTACCTGTGGTTTCAGTAGTGCAGTTGTTTCGCAGAGGATGGGAGGGAAAGGTGTCTCCTAGGAACGTAGCCAGTGGGACTGTCAGAAACCATGAATCAGACCGAGACAGAAGTACAGTTAAATCACACTTGTTTAATAATAAAAAGGTAAACGGAGTGAACGTATTCAAAAGATAGCCCGAGTTCAGGAACTGCAACGGATAGTCATACAAGCCAAAATGTCAGGGAGCCAGAGATGAGCGTAGTAGAAAAGCAAGCAGGATCTGGAGCCAGAAGGAATGTCAGCCAAGCAAGTCTTTAACAGGAACACAGGAGAGTGTCTATAGAGATGCGACCAAGATGAAGGCAGCGATCATCTGGATTGGACGGCTTAAGTAGGCAGGACTGATGAGCAGGATATCAACAGGTCACTGTGGAGAGATGGGAGCTGGCAATTAGCCGACAGCTGAGCGGCCAGCTTTGAGAAGGAAGGGCTGAGCCCAGCCCTGACAGGGCCATGCAGATGGGTTAGTACTGGTGCCAGAAAGAGATGTGTTCAGCAAAAAGGCAAAGGAGTGGTCCAGGCAGAAGGCAGGAACAGGTTCCATAAACAGGCCAGGGTCAGCACAGGCAGCAGGTAGAGACCTGGTCTGCAAATTGTATAGCGTGTCCTGGGCATAATGTAGGAATAGTGGCATAGGGTGAATGGGGTGTGTGGACCAAAAGGACTGCAGTTAATTTTTGAGTCCCATATTTGGTGTAAGGCCAAGAAACACTTTAAATTCTTGAACTGTAATGGGTTTCCACTTAAGTGGACGGGCATAAATGGAACTAGGATTTTTGGTGATGTACTGCTGGGTATAAAGATTGCATTGGTCCATAATTTAATTGAAAAAATCTTTTATGACACACATATAAAAAACTGAACAGGGGTAATATTTTTGGTTTCTGCCTGAATGCCTGTCTGCGCTGTAAATGGGGGAATTATAGGTGTTGCTAAATTTGAAGATGGCTCTACAGAATGTGAGCGTGCCTCTGGGCTGGGACACTAGTATGGGCCCTAATCCTTCATGGCTTATGTGACGCCTCACTACTAGTTGGTCTTTCATTCAGGTTTTCGTCTTTCATTCTGGTGTACTGCACTGCTGGTGTTCACCACTTCACATGGAAGTTTTGCGCTGCTGGTAGTTTGCCTGCTGCTCTTCAGGAGGCCTCATTGTTTTTATTGGGACCCTTTCCTCCTCTGAATCTGTTACTGAACCGCTGCTCTACGTGGATTCATATTTGGGATCCGAAGGTAAGAATTCGCAGCTATGGTTATCTGTCATGCTCAGAATCTGGAATGCCCCCTCGCTAGTACTGTACATTTTGTTGGACATGGCGTTTGGGTTCTGATGAAACTGCATTGTTGACACTGGTGTGGTGGTGAGGACATGGGTATGGTGGTGATCGGGACACCGGTGCTGTTGTATGGCTGTCCCTTATAACTGCAATCAGGGACACTGGCTGGCAGCACTAGGACAGGTGGCTGGCTGCAGTTTATTCACACTAGACATTGTTGGTCAGCAATTAGGGGCGCTGTGTTTTGTGTGTGAAACAACTGTGTAAGGGGTAGTTTACACTTGATTCAAAACATGGCTTCGGACACTTTGTTAAAACTCTCTGACCGCCAGTCAAAGCTCCTGTCACTAAATGAAACGGTTAGCTTTCAGTCCTGTTTACACCTTGCTATTGCTTGGGGCTTCAATGAGCCTTTGGTGGGGCTTCAAGCGAGCTTTGCCATAGACTTCTATGGAGGCTTTGAAGACTCTTTGAAGCACCACTAAAGCTACATGGGGTATAATTTTTGAAGCGAAGCAAAAGCAAGGTGTAAACAGGACTGTAAGCTAACCATTTTATTTAGTGACAGGTGCTTTGACAAGCATTCAGAGAGCTTTAACAAAGCGTGTCTGAAGCCTTGTTTTGAAGTAAAGGGTAAACTAGCAGTTTACGTAACCCCTTCCCGATCTGCAGGTTGGCTCCCCTGGGGGAAACCTTGCGTCCGCCTTTTGACCACTAGGGGGCGCATGTGCGCCCCTCACAGCGGTCGCCATGATCGATGAGCACCCGTGATAGATCCACACAGACAGAACGGAGATCTGTCAATGTAAACACAGATGCTCCGTGGTGTGTGTGTGTATATATGTGCGCAGTCAAATTAGTTTTGTTACGTTTTGTATTAGAATTCGTATTTCGTATGAAATACGAATTTTCGTTAGGTTAGTTTAACTTTTTGTAAACAATTACCGATGCTCGTTATGATGAATTTATCATTGAGGCGCTCCCACCACCCCTGTGCTGACTTCCTGGGTTTGTTAACTTTTAGGTTTGTTAACTTTTAGGTTTGTTAACTTTTAGGTTTGTTAACTTTTAGGTTTGTTAACTTTTAGGTTTGTTAACTTTTAGGTTTGTTAACTTTTAGGTTTGTTAACTTTTAGGTTTGTTAACTTTTAGGTTTGTTAACTTTTAGGTTTGTTAACTTTTAGGTTTGTTAACTTTTAGGTTTGTTAACTTTTAGGTTTGTTAACTTTTAGGTTTGTTAACTTTTAGGTTTGTTAACTTAGGTTTGTTAACTTTTAGGTTTGTTAACTTTTAGGTTTGTTAACTTTTAGGTTTGTTAACTTTTAGGTTTGTTAACTTTTAGGTTTGTTAACTTTTAGGTTTGTTAACTTTTAGGTTTGTTAACTTTTAGGTTTGTTAACTTTTAGGTTTGTTAACTTTTAGGTTTGTTAACTTTTAGGTTTGTTAACTTTTAGGTTTGTTAACTTTTAGGTTTGTTAACTTTTAGGTTTGTTAACTTTTAGGTTTGTTAACTTTTAGGTTTGTTAACTTTTAGGTTTGTTAACTTTTAGGTTTGTTAACTTTTAGGTTTGTTAACTTTTAGGTTTGTTAACTTTTAGGTTTGTTAACTTTTAGGTTTGTTAACTTTTAGGTTTGTTAACTTTTAGGTTTGTTAACTTTTAGGTTTGTTAACTTTTAGGTTTGTTAACTTTTAGGTTTGTTAACTTTTAGGTTTGTAAACTTTTAGGTTTGTTAACTTTTAGGTTTGTTAACTTTTAGGTTTGTTAACTTTTAGGTTTGTTAACTTTTAGGTTTGTTAACTTTTAGGTTTGTTAACTTTTCGTAACAATTACGAATGTTCGTTCGGAATTTGGATCCGAAATTCGTAAACGAAATTTGGTATTTCGTTCAGAATTCGGAAGCATAGCAATTCGTATTTCGGATCCTCCCGAATGTACGGAAATTAATTGGCCGCTGCAATATCGCAGTCCCGCTATAGGTTGCTGATTTCCGCCATTACTAGTATGAAAAAAAAATTCCATAAATCTATCCCATAGTTTGTAGACACTATAACGTTCATGGAAACCAATCAATATACTCTTATTGGGATTTTTTTTTTTTTTTTTTTACCAAAAATATGTAGCGGAATACATATTGGCCTCAATTGATGATGAAATTCGTTTTTTTTTTATTAAAAAATGTATTGGATGTTTTATAGCATGTGGGTAAAAAGTGTAGCGCTAAGAATTGTCAGGTGAGAAAACCTAGCAAGAATATGTATGTAATAGGGTGACCACATTTCCAAACTGCCATTCAGGGACACCTCCCCCCTCCCGCCCAAAAAAGATGGTTTCTGATATTGATGATTTTTTACAATTTTTGGAAAGAAATAAAGCAAACAGCGGTAACCAGTTTAGACAGGTGGTATGCAATGTGCACCTGCAGTAGCAGAACGTAGGGGGAAATGGAGGTAAACTGGAGGGGGACAGTAGCAGAACGGAGGGGGACATGGAGGGGGACAGTAGCAGAATGGAGGGGGACACGGAGGAAAACGGGAGGGGGACAGTAGCAGAAGGGCGGGGGACACGGAGGAAAACTGGAGGGGGACAGCAGCAGAAATGAGGGGGAGTGGGGGACACAGCAGCAGGATGGAGGGGGACAGAGCAGCAGAATGGAGGGGGACAGACGGCAGCAGAACGGAGGGGGACGGCAGCAGAATGGAGGGGGAGCATGCCCACTGTAACTAACAAAGTGTGTGTAACACGCACACACCTGGAAGTTTGTCAATGACTCTGGCGGGTCGGTGGACCTCGTGGGCGGGAGGACTCGGAGGCTCAGCTCAGGAGAGAAGTTGAACTGGAGAAGTCTGGCAGCTCAGAGTCGGGCTGCACTGCTGGCAATGTGCTGCAGTGGCTGCGGGAGTAGTCAGCGGCAGCCCCGGGACTGTCTGGCACTGACTGGGCAGTGGGCACAGACTGGATCCTTGCCAGAAGTAAGTGCGGCTCTGTCTGGTATGGTGTCTGTGGCTGGCTGCTCTCTCGGAGGCGCTGCTCAGCCGTAGCCCGTAGGTTCACTGCCCACTGACAGTGCCCACGTGTCAGCGGACGTCATGTGACTGGTTGCTAGACGCAGAGCGGTCCTAGCCTAGCAACCAGTTACTCAGTTAGGCATATGATGTGTTTTACAATGTGTGTGTTTTATAAAGGTGGCGGATGGCTTTTTTTCATTCCGGGACAAAAATTTGAAATAAGGGACAATCCCGGACATGTGGGCAAGCTAATGATGAAGTGTAACAGACCTAATGCAATATGTGTTGCAGGAAGTCACAAACACTAACAATGACCAGCAAAAATGTAAAATGGTCATTGTTGGTGTTTGCGACTTCCTGCAGCACATCGCATCAGGTCTGTTACACTTCATCTTCCTGTGTGTGTGTGTGTGTATATGTGTGTGTAATACATATATATGTGTATGTGTATGTATACACAATTAATTAGGTTTTCTCACCTGACACAATTCTTAGCGCTACACTTTTTACCCACATATTTACAATCAGTCCTATTGTTGTGTTGGCTGCTTTTTATACTTTGGGTTGGCGCAGTATTTTACTATATCCCTGATGTGTTATAGCAGAAAGTAAAAAAAATGTTTTTTTCAAAATTGTTTTTTTTTATTTTTTATCTATAGCGCAAAAAAATAAACGTAGAGGTGATCAAATACCACCAAAAGAAAGCTCTATTTGTGGGGAAGAATTACATAAATTGTATTTATGGGTACAGCATCGCATGACCGCACAGTTCAAGTAACGCGGCGCTGTATCGCAAAAACTGGCCTGGTCATGGGGGGGGTAAATCTTTTGGAGGTGAAATGGTATAAAACACGACGCTTCCTTTTTTTATTTTCTCCACCCAGCCTATGGCTCTACAGCTGGACGTCGCCTTCACACACAGGAGACGAGGAAGTTTAGTAAATAGCTCTTGATTGCCGCACACAAGTGACTCTATTGCAGTGAGAATAGAGAAGGTCATTGCCTTGTATGGCGTGTATATGGAGGAGGGGGGGGGTTGGGTTAAGGGGTGGGGTGGGGGGGGGGTGGGGGGGGGGAGGGGGTAGCCGGTAGGGGGGGTAGGGTATGGTAGGGTGGTGGGGGTGGTTTGGGTGGGTTAGGTAGGTGGTAAGGAGGGGGGTAGGAGTCGTTAAGGGGGTAGTTACGGGGGGTAATTTGGGGTCGGTGGCTAAGGGGTGGGGGGTAGGTGGGTTAAGGGTTGGGTGGGGGTAAGGGTATAGTGGGGGTAGGGTAAGTGGGGTAAGGTTGGTAAGTTGGGTAGGGGTAGGTGGGGGGTAGGTGCGGGTGGGTGGGTAAGGTAGGTTGAGTAGGGGGGGGTGGGGGGGGGGGGTGAGGGGGGGTTTAAGGGGGGGTTTTTTAGGGGGTTTTTTTTTTTTTAAGGGGGTAGTGTGGGGTGGGTTGGGGGGGTGTGGGGGTTAGGGTGGTAGGGGGGTTAAGGGGGTAGAGGGGAGGGGGTGGGTAATGTAAGGAGAAGGAGGGAATAGTAAAAAAAAAGAAGGGGGTGGTGGTTAAGGTGGTAAGGTTAGGTTAATTATGGCGTGGTAAGGGTAGGTAAGGTAAGTAGGTAGGTGGGGTGGTTTGGGGGGGTTGCGTTAAGGGTGTGGTTGGGGGGTGGGGGGGGTGGGAGGGGAGGTAAGGGGTGGGGTAGGGTGGTGGTTTGGGGGGGGTTAAGGGGGTGGTGGTAGGTGGGGGGGTAAGTGGGGTGGGGGGGTGTGCGGGTATAAGGTAGAGGGGGGGGGGGGGTAAGGTAGGGTAAGGTGGGTATTTGGGTAGGCGGGTAAGGTGGGGGTAGGGTTGTAAGTAGGGGTGGGTAAAGCGTGCGGGGGTTGAGGTTAGGTGGTAGGGGGCTTAAGGGGGGTAGGGTGGGGGTAGGTTAAGGGGGGGGTGGGGTAAAGGTGGGGTAAGGGTGGGTAGGAGTGGGTGTGGGGGGGGGTGGGTGGTGGGTTGGGGGGGGTTTGGGGTGGGGTTGGGGGGGGTTGGGGTGGTGGGTGGTGTATGGCGTGTATATGGAGGAGACCTGAGTCGCCTGTACTGCACTGATAAGCCGCCTTTCTATCACACACGCCCAGCATCCTCAAAGAGGAGAAAGCCTTTACACCACGTGACAGCGCCCTCTTCCGCCCGCCAGCGAGCTCCGCAATGCGCATGACGGTTTTTTTGAACGTTCAAAAGGACCAATAGATGGCCGCGCCCGGGTCACAAAGCCCTTCCCTGGAACTGCGCACCGCCCACGTGACGTCACCGGGACAAAGTTGTTAAAACGTCCAACCCGGAGCGCATTCCAGGGTAGTTCTTACCGAGACTCCTAGTTGTCGACCGGTGAGAAAGCAATCTTCCCGCTTCTATCTCTTCTCTTGTTTGCTGTGTGAGCCGAGTCATCATGGTGAGTGATGGAGAGGGGTGGGGGATTATGCGGCAACGCGCGTCATTGTGCTGGAAGATGGAATGGGCGCGCCTCAGGCACCTAACTGCGTATGTGGTGATGGCTTTACTGAGAGGTGCCTAGAAGGTGTCCTACATGTGTGAGGGGGCTGAATAGACGACACCGGGGTGAATTAGAGCGCGAATGAGCCGTTCGCGGGCTGGGTGGAGGGCAATGGCGTCGTGAAAAATTTGGGCGGTAATGACACTAGCGGTGTTCTCGTGCTGTGAGGGGCCTGATCGCCGTTACTTGTGTCTGTATCAATGAAAGAGGGGGGGCAGTGATGGCGCAGGACAGCTTTTCTGGGCGAAGTACCCGGATGGAGGAGTGATGACTACCTGAGGACACGTGCTGCCACATCAGGACCCATGGGAGCCACCACCCATCCCCCCCCTCTATACAAAGATCGCCAGCTCTAACAATGTCATCTTGTGACGGACATTTTCCGCCCTGTTTTATCACTTATTGGTGATCTCCTGCAGCCTTTTTACAGCCACAATTGTAAGCAAGTACTCGGCTATGTCAGACATTTTTCAGGGATGGGCAGATGGGGGATTTTTTTTTTTTTTTTTTTTTAATGCAGATTTTTATTCGGGCTTTTTTAGGTGTACAGATTTTTATAGGCATCTAAACTGCATTATAGCATAGCAATCAATGAGCCCATACATGCAGCTTTGTCTACGTATGATTGTGGGCGGCTACATGCAGCACACAATGTAGGATGATGCAGGCTTTACATGTATAAAGGCAAGTCATTTAGAGGCGTATTGCACAGGCCAACAAGAACCTTTCCTCCATGTAGAATATATAATATGTCTGTGAATGAGCCCTAATCGCTTTTACTGATCAGATGCCGCTAGCCATTAATAGCTGCGATGGTGTTACATCATCAGGCTATGATCCGCTACTTTCAGGGATGGATTAAAGGAGAAGTTCACCTTTAAAATAAATGCACATCACTTTGCATGTAAAAATAAATGTGTGTGTATATTATATATATATATATATATATATATATATATATATATATATATATATATATATATATATATATATAATACATAATATAAATTTTTTTTTTTTTTTTTTTCTTGGAACATTTAAAGCATTAGACCCCTTTTCACACTGAGGCAGTTTTCAGGTGTTTTAGTGCTAGAAATAGCGCCAGTAAGATAAATGCCTGAATATCCGCGCCTCCCTCCATTAATTTCAGTGTGACTTTTCACAATGGGGCAGTGCGATTGCGAGACATTAGGAAAAGTCCTGCAAGCAACATTTTGGTGGGGGGTGCTGTATTTATCGCTCCCAAAACGCCCTGCCCATTCAAATGAATGGGCAGGGCCTGAAAAGTGCTTCAGTAGCACCACAACGCGGTCACTTTTAACCCCTTCTTTGGTGTTGAAAGCGCCCCCGCTATCGCGTCTGAAAAGCGGCACTTTAGTGCTAACGCAGCTGCGGTGCCCCAGCGGGAAATGGGTCTTACACCTGCGATCAGCAGATTGCAGGTGCGGTGCAGGACTACTGCAGACTTGTCAGTGTATCTGTCTGCTTGTACATGTGGGCAGTACACGTTGACAGGAAGAGGCCATGACCTACCTAGAACGCTCAAAAGCGCTATGGTAGTTCATTAAGAACTACAAGTCGCAAAGGTTCTTGTAGTTTTCCATTCACAGAACTCTGCAAATGAATGATGCGGCTAGGTGGGCGGAGCCTTGCACTGGGCGTTTTTAAAAAATAGTGACGGGGCGTAGTCACTAGAGGCAGCGGATTGGGTGGCGGCTGCAGGAGTTGGGCGAGCACTGTACATTTTCCAAAGCTTTTAGAGGAATTATTTGTTTACCATCAACACTGCCAAAACCTTGAAGTGGCTCCCCACCACTCTGGTCCCTGCTGTACTTACCTCTGTGGGTGGTCAGCTGTCACTACCCATGTAGCCAGTGCAGCAGTTCATTTGAAAGCCCTGCTAGTCTTTTCCGTATTTCTTAGGTGCTTCAGTGTGACTCTAATCAAAGTGGTCATGTGCCAGTATGTGACCAATAAGGATTGCTCTGATCATCCCAGAAGCCCTAAGAAAAAAAACGGAAGAGGAGCATGCTCTGGCTTTTAAATCCTTGAACTGCTGCGTGGGTAACAGCTAATCGCCTTAAGAGGTGGTGTAGCAAAGACGGGAGGGGGTTGAGGAAGGGTGTCCACCTTTTCATTCTTTGTGAAAAGGCGAACATGTGCATCGTGCTCTCCCTCCCAGTTGCAGTACTCAGGCACTGTTCATTGTGTGGGTCTTGAAAGGAGAATGCTCATTCCATGAGGCTGGGAGTGTGCTCAATATACAGGGCATCTCAAATTTATTGCCAGGCTATGATAGGCCTACAGGTACGCCACTTAAACACCACATTTTAAAACTACAGTGTCCTTACAAGCACTGGGAGGCCTTGGCAGCATAGTGCATATTACAAAGGTGAACTTGGCTGGTGTATACATGATTTAACTTGTGCCTTTACCACCCCTTAACGGTCTCTCAGTCAATGGGAAATGATGATCATATTTTAGAAGAATGTGTGCAAGGGTGTAGTCTACTTGCACATGGTCAGGTGTACACAGTAGGATGAGATCATTATTTCTCAGTACTTGGCTGTGACTCATCTGCTGACTCAAGATATGACTAGAGGCATCATCATTTCCTGGTTCATTGTTGGAGCACTGAAAGATAAGCTGTGAAAAGTAAATGCCTGCAGGGTTCCATGGCCCATCAAAAGAATACGGCTGAATCAGCTGCTGTGCCCTTTGGTCCTGTTAAAATCTGATGTAAGCAGAAGATCAGCTGTCCTATTGTAACAAAGACTGCATTCTGTGCATCTCATGAACCTTGGGCTATCTTCTGTATGGACTACTGTTTGTTGTAAAGCAGCATTTTCTGTATAGTTTTTAATGTACAGGTCATCAGTAATAGCCCCCAGAAGTTGCTGTGACGTCAAGCAAATAGTCGTATAGTAAACATGACTGGCAGCGGTGTACATGTAAAGCCTGGCAGTACCCCTCCCTCAGGGTCCAGTTTGTTTTATAAGCCTGACTACACCACTAGACTGGTCGTGTTAATTGTATATGCCCACCAGCTATCTTCCCAACATGTACCTACCTTTTACATAATACAAGCCAGCCAGCATGGTTCTTACTACAGCACAATTCATTCAACCAAATGTCTTATTTACATGGTTGACCTTGTGGATACCCAATACATTGTTAGAAAATTGGTGGCTAGAATGTTTGCCTCTGAAAATGCTAATCTCCATTATGGAGCATATAATGGATACATTCTGGAGGTTGGCTCTATTGGCCTGAAACACCTGGGTTTCCCCTGGCTAACTGGGCACACATTGATCGTTGGTTGGCATATTCATGACATAAAGGCAGATTTGTCATTCTCATTTCTACTATGAGATCAGATACTTAGTTTAGGAAAATCTACTTTTTGGTAGTTTACCTTTCTTGGGGAAAATGATGATTTAACTCCTGGTGCCAGCAGTATCTTGGCATGATTTTGGCTGTTCGCCTGTTATGCATGCCAGGTTGTACAAACATGCTGTAATTGTTATAATTGAAGTCTCTATACTACTGCATGGCTAATCCCGTTGCTGCGGGTCTGGCATTCCTTGGTGAGTCAGTGAAGAGAAATCTGCTGGTTTCAGCCGGTTTATAGAGTAGAACAAAAATTAGTATGTGAAGCATATGATTAGGCTGCTACATAGAACAATAGAGACGGACAAACTTGGGTGCACCAGGGACACCGAGGCAGAACATTCATCAATTGAGCTTTGTATATAAATGCTGGAAGTAGCTCAGGGCTTTTGCAAAAACATTTTGTAGCAGGAAACCATTTGCCTTTATAGTAACAGCAAGTTTAATGGCTTAATCTAAAAATGGATATGATCTCGTGCCCAAAAGAGCATGTTCCTGATTTCTTGCAAAATGGCTTCATACCAGTTCTAGTATTAAGTCTGCAATGCTTAAATCCATTGCTGAAATGGTCATACAACCATACATGGTAATATCCTCACTGTAGTACATAAAATATCCAGAAGTGGTGGTTTGCAGCAGTCTTATGCCAGTTAGAGGGTTTGGCAGATCAGGATATACTTCACTGTGGAAGGTTGTCTTCTACTGAAATTGGTTAAAATTATCTTTTTTTTTTTTTTTTTTTTAAATGCCTTTTTACTGTTAATTTTAAAGTAAAATGAGAGGGTCTAGTGTGTGAAATGTAATCATTAAAATTTTATGCTACACCCCTTCCAGCCATGCGCCTCCTGAATTGTGAAGCAATCTTTTGGGGCCTGTGACGTGTCCCAGATTGCAGTGAGGGGAGAAGGGGAGCTACCGCTCGGATTGGCTAGGCGGTTCGAGCAGAAGTGGGAGTAGGTACCGGGGGTGGAGTGCTTAGACCGGGACTTCCCCTTTTGTGTAGAGCTCTGCTTTAAGGCTGTCCATATGGTATACACTGAACTATATAGTAGTTTTTAATTATAGAGGACATTGTACGAAGGCCTAATTGGTTATTAAGTGAATGGATTGTTTGGTCTCTCCTTATATTTGTTTTTCTATATGTAAAGATGATCATATAGAGAAGTACCCCTTAGAGATTCATGCTTACATTCTATCTTTCACTGTTGCCACTGATACAAAGGGAGGATACATCTGAAATTTTACTGATGCAACAAAGAGTTGACCCTTGTACTGCTGGCATCTGTCAGATGGGATCTCCAACCCTTTGGAGGCAATTTTTGCTAATTTCCTGTTGTCTCAGACCTGAAATATAACAAACTTGCCAAAGTGGGGAAAAGACAGCAGCTAAAAATTAATAGGTCTAACCCTTCTCTATTTTATCTGAACCACAAAGGAAATTTTGCTGTATTTTTTTACTTTTAATCTTTACATGGCAAACTGTTTAAAACCAGATTAAATCTAAACTTAGTTTTTTATTTTTTACAGCGTGAGTGCATCTCTATACACGTTGGTCAGGCTGGTGTGCAGATTGGTAATGCCTGCTGGGAGTTGTACTGCCTGGAACATGGCATCCAGCCTGATGGGCAGATGCCCAGTGACAAGACCATTGGAGGAGGGGACGATTCCTTCAACACCTTCTTCAGTGAGACTGGAGCTGGCAAGCATGTCCCTAGGGCTGTCTTTGTGGACCTGGAACCAACAGTCATTGGTGAGCTATTAAGCCAAACATGATTATATAGTCTAAGCCACCTGCATATTTGTAATGGTTTTACTGGCTAATGAAGATGTTTAATGTACACATGTAAATCCTTTGACTATAAATTATTAGTATACACTACCGGATTAGTATAGCGCCAACAGTTTGCGCCACGCATTACAACATGAGGACTGACAGTACAGTTACAAGAGGAATCATGTGGCCCTACTCGTTAGAGCTTATGATCTAGGTGTTCCCTTTTGTGGGTATTATTGGTTACGAGCAGCAATGTACTGTTACAGTAGAATATAAAGATAAAGCCGTACAATCTGGTAGGGGTGGTATGATCACAAAACTGAACAAAATGGCAAATCCATTAACGAAAGTATTTCACTACTTGTCTTTAGTTCAAACTTAGTGGAACTAAACACTCTTATCCTTTACAGCCAAGAAAGCTGCAGTCTTGGCTCTATCAGCACCTGCCATGGGGATGCACATGTGATCAGTTTTGACACTAGCCATTTTGATAGTTTGGATGAGGCAGAAGCAATTGTGAATTATTCATGGCATGCCTTGAATATAATGGTTTTAGACAACCATTATATTAATGGTTTTAGTTCTGCTTTAAAGCTCAAGTTCTGTTTATGAATTCATTAGGAGGTCATTTTAAATACTGTCTGTCTGACTCCTTTAGTATTCTTTAGTTCAGAAATTGGGGTGAGGATAGGAGTGCAGCACTGAGCCATTTGGGTTCCTTTATCCAAACACGCATTGTACAAGAACTGAATTGTCTGAATAGTTGTTTGGCTATATAGTGTGGCATGGTATGTAAATCATAAGTGGCTGAACAAAATGTCAAATTGGATGTAAACAGTTCATTTATTTAAACTTGGAAGATTTAATAAATTCCAGCCCGCTAAATACATTGTGTTCCAATTGTAAATTTGACTTGCATCCATTGTGTCATTAATCCTGTCAATTTAATTTGCCAAGCTGCTCTCCCAGTTTGTTTAGTAGGCTGCCTGCTCACATTATTCCACGGAAGCCTTTAAGCAGTTTATTTAAAAGTGGGTTTACTGGGTGTAGGGGTATGAGCTGCGCTTTTTCAGTTTCTTCCAGCAGGTACTGTTCTGGGTATGCAGTAAATAACTGATTTCTTTTGTTTCTTATAAATGTACAGACGAGGTACGCACAGGCACATACCGCCAGCTTTTCCATCCAGAGCAACTAATTACCGGCAAAGAGGATGCTGCCAACAATTATGCCCGTGGTCACTACACAATCGGCAAGGAAATTATTGATCTGGTGCTGGACAGGATCCGCAAACTGGTATGAACTAATTCTAGATGCAAAATATTGCATACAATAGGTGTACAGGTTAGATTTACTAAATGCATTTTTTTTTCACCTATAGGCTGACCAGTGCACAGGTCTTCAAGGTTTCCTGGTCTTCCACAGCTTCGGTGGTGGTACTGGATCTGGCTTTACCTCTCTCCTAATGGAACGTCTCTCTGTTGATTATGGGAAGAAGTCTAAGCTGGAGTTTGCAATCTATCCAGCTCCCCAGGTGTCAACAGCAGTTGTTGAGCCCTACAACTCCATCCTTACCACTCACACAACCCTGGAGCACTCTGACTGTGCTTTCATGGTGGATAACGAGGCCATCTATGATATCTGCCGTAGAAATCTAGATATTGAGCGACCAACCTACACTAATCTGAATCGTCTTATTAGTCAGATTGTGTCCTCTATTACAGCTTCTCTCCGATTTGATGGAGCCCTGAATGTAGATCTCACTGAGTTCCAGACCAACTTGGTGCCCTACCCTCGTATCCACTTCCCTCTTGCCACTTATGCCCCAGTTATCTCAGCTGAGAAAGCTTACCATGAGCAGTTAACTGTGGCTGACATCACTAACGCTTGCTTTGAGCCAGCTAACCAGATGGTGAAATGTGACCCACGTCATGGTAAATACATGGCTTGCTGCCTGTTATACCGTGGTGATGTGGTGCCCAAAGATGTTAATGCAGCTATTGCCACCATCAAGACCAAGCGTACCATTCAGTTTGTGGACTGGTGCCCTACTGGTTTCAAAGTTGGTATTAACTATCAACCACCAACTGTTGTACCAGGTGGTGATCTGGCCAAGGTACAGCGTGCTGTGTGCATGCTGAGCAACACCACTGCTATTGCAGAGGCCTGGGCTCGACTGGATCATAAGTTTGATCTTATGTATGCTAAGCGTGCCTTTGTGCACTGGTATGTGGGTGAGGGTATGGAGGAGGGAGAGTTCTCTGAGGCTCGTGAAGACATGGCTGCTCTGGAGAAGGATTATGAAGAGGTTGGTGCTGATAGTGCTGATGCTGAGGATGAGGGTGAAGAATACTGAGTTCTGTTTGCTTGAAATGTGCCTTTTTCTGTAGGTTCTACTTTTCAATTTTGTCTGTTTGTTTTTTGTGTTTTTTTTTTTTGTTTTTTTTTAATAAAGTGCCATTTTAAAATATGGTTCTTAATAGAAGAATGCTTTTCCATTTTATTTTCAAGTCAGCCTTCATGTAAGTTTTTTTCAAAGTTATGTCTGTTTTAAATCTGTATTAAATATAACTGAAAATATAATATATTGCAGCTTAACAATCGGAGGTGGTGGCTGGATTAGTTTTTTTTTCCCTGGTGGTGATCTGGCCAGTAACACCCTACCTGTATTGGTGCCCCAACTCTGGATGAATGAGCACAGCAAGCACATTTTGGATAGCCGGGTTATGTGGGGGGGGGGGCAAAAGAGACAGTGTATTGCAATCTCCTAGTACACAACACCCTAACAAGGATTTTCACTGGTCAGTGTTATGTGACAATTGCTGCAGTGCTCACCATTGCCTGCACTGTGTAGTGGGGATTTTAAAGGGCCTGTACAATTATACCAGCAGAATATGGGCATCATTTAAGGTACATGCAGCAGGGAGTTGTGAGTTCACCTTGTTTTTTATAAAGTGAACAAACCCTTTAAGACCTAGGGATTTGTGCTGCTTTTAGGGGATATGTTCTGTCTTATGGTAAAGTGGAGGTCCGCCCACCGCTGCAAAAATTAAAAGCCAGCAGCTGCTGACTTTTAATAATCGGACACTTGCTTGTCCTGGAGTCCAGTGATGACGGTACCGCAGCTGTTTCTGTCGGGTGCATGCCGCCTCCATTGCGAGTAAGGGAACTCGGAAGTGAAGCCTTACTGCGCATGCACGTGAGGCTCCTCGCTCCTACTGGCCCGGTGGTCGAGAGGAGGAGGGAGCCCGGGCGGTGACATCAATACCTGAGGCTTCTGTAAGTGGGAACAGGATAGATGGATATCCTACAACAAGCGGAAGTTCAACTTTTGGGTGGAACTCCGGATTAACTGCACCCATTTCTGTGGCCCCCTGTAGGAAAATAGAAGCAGTTTTATTTTTTAATAATCTATATCCATCACCAAGGACTAACTAGTATATGAAGGTGTCCTCAACCGATTGCCAGCACAAACTTTTCTAGTCTGCAAAGCCGCCATATTTGTATAAATGAAACCTACACGCATGTCTTGTTCTAGATTGATACTGGACAAGAAATGCCAAATGGCCTCTGCTGTTGGGTAGAGCTACTTTAATACATAGCGTCCTAGGCATCTGTTATGAAATTTAATAGCTCTCCCATAGGTGGCAGACTACATCAAAAAATAAGTAAATTGCCTATCTGGGAAGTCATATTTTTGCAGAAATAAACACATCTACGTTTCAGAATAAAACTTTTTTTTTTTTTTTTTTTTTTGTAAATGGGAAAAGCATTATAACGGCAGTCAGTGGGTAGCTGTTTCCTACAGACACTTCCTGTAATTCATTGCCCATACCAAGGTACAACAGACTTCATTAGAGAGCTGGAGGAAGTGTGAATGGATGCCTGAGGTAAACGGTACACGTGTGTTCCATTGATAACTACAAGGCTATCTGCCACAGTGGTAGACGGGACTTGTTCTTTCAGTCACAGATCTGTCCACACAGGTGTGACAGCTGACACCAGGGAAAATCCCTGCATTCTGTCAGTGGGACCAGGTTTGGAGACAGAAGGATCCTCTTGCAACCATGTCTAAAAGGTGGAGTTGGCCTTTTAAAATATCTTCTACATCACCATTCTCTGACATACCAGCCAACAGATTACGGACGCTCAATCCTAATCCAGACCGTCGCTATCCCACTTGAGAGGGCATCTTGTTGGCTACTGTATCATGAACTTAAGCCTGCCGGCATCCAGAGGGAGTTGAAGGAGAAGTCTGACCATGCACATGGGGTCCAAAGTGCATGTTAGGTAGGTGCTGTGGATGCGGAGCTAGTGTGGTTGTGTGCAGCCCTCTACCTGCTGTTCAACCAGGCTGCACAGGAGATGAATGTAAAAATAGTGATTGACATCACTTTTCTTCCTCAGCAGGTGTGCATTAGAGCCCAGCACTGTTGCTACTCATGCAGGATAAAGGGGTGTGGCACAGCACTGGTAGTGTCTCATGCAAGGGGGAGGGGCAAACTGGTGTTCATGTTAAGGGTGGAGCTCACGGTCAATAACTAATATGCTGCTGCCTCAACTCCAGGTATTAGAGTTGAGAATTGCGCCCAAGAACTAGACCACACTAGCTTAGGTGCCAACTGGAACACTTGAAAACTCACCCTAAATTTATACCACACAAAATCGGATAATGGCTTGAACATTGCAAACTTTAAACCCTAATATCATTGGTACAGCTAACATAAACATCCCACAATGTTTTGGTAACTAGGTAAAGTGGACACCATACTAATCGCATCTCTAAATGATTGGCAGACAATAGGTGACTCAAATACCAATAGGGATTCGCATCTAGAAGGCACACAATGGGGAATTACATGAGAGACACTTTAAGGCTGGGTTTGCGCCATAGCACGGAGCAGCTCACAGCAGGGGTCCAGTGCATCCTGTTTCAGGTCTGATTTCGGCCCTTAATTTTTGGCTGGAATGGACCAGAAGACACACGACTCCTGTGCAATATGCACTGGAGCCACTCCGGAGATGTGTGAACCCTATGTGATAAACAGATTTACACAAAGCAGCAGGAGACACCAGCATCAAGTTCTTTGAACTGATTATATACTGCTGTGAGTTTCTCAGTCTAGGAGGGGATTTAAGAAGTCAAAACTACCTTGGGCTGCAGATTCCATACCCCAACAAAACTGGTCCCAAATCTGTATACAGGTCCTAGGCTCCCAGAGTCTGTTTTGGGGAGATATCAATCTGAAGCAAAACCACTCCAAAGGTCTCCCAGGCACACGCCTCTTAAAGAATACAGCCCCTCAAAAGACAGGGTCTGTAGCAAGAGACTACCATGCAGTAGCCCCCAAAAGCCACAATATATTTTAATTTGCACATTCCTTTTTTTTTTTTAAACTACTTGCTGTGTTGCAACTGCCCACTAAAGGGTGACTACGTTCATTCTCTATGGACCCACTGTATGTGGGAACATGGCAGCCTTCTCGTGTCTGCTCCAGAGAGTGACTACAAACTTATGTATGTTTTATCTAGGCCACAGAGGAGGGTCATAGTGGGAGGAACCGGTATTGGTTAATTTGATTCCAGCGTATGCCCTGTAAAATCTTGCAGCAGAAACGGGGGGCACAAACACTGTGATGTGTTGCTGCTGCATTTCCGTTGAAGTCTAAGGAGCCAAAAACGCAACCCGCTGTGGGAAAAAGTCCTTGGCCCTTTCCAAAAAATGCATCGGTGGAAAACAGTTGTAAATGTGACCTGTAGGAAACCATGTTTCATTGAGCCGGTCACACTCCTGTCATATGAATTGGATATGGGGAAACCCGCATCCAATTCGCAACTGTGTAAACCCAGCCATATCGTTTAGTGTCACTTTAAATCACTGGCTGATGTCAGATTGTCAGCAAATTACCATGGCCAGAGAATACAGGGGCCTGGGTTCAGGAGAAATACACTTGTCCTCCCTGCTGCATCTTGAGATTTAGGCCCCTTGCACCTGTGGTGTCTAGTTCCTCATATCCAAGTGGCGGCTGGTGGTAAATTTTTTTGGAGGGGTGACAAACGGTATGCATGAATCTATTACTGGAGAGAGGGGTTGGGCCGCCACTGCAGGAACACATGTCCCTAAACACAAGCGCCACTTGGTACAGCGTTCAGCTGCAGCATATTTCAGCCTGCCATAGACTGAAAGGCTGCAGTGAATCTGGGTGCTGTACCTGTGCCTTCCCAGTACATTAAAATGCCAGGATTAGACAGACGAGCTAGACACCCTGTGTGAAGGGGGCCCCACATAGAGCCAGTCGTAGGAATGGCAGTGGGTCCATGGGCTGTGTGACTAGATGTATTCAACCCTATTAGATTAGGAAGAGGTGAACAAGAGCTGGGGGGGGCAGAACCGGGATGCAGGAAAGGAATGGGCTTACAACACATCCATCACTGGTCCACTTCAGGACTTCTGTCCCACCCACCTCACAGTATCTGTGTGTCCCCCCCCCCCCCCAAAAGATCGGGGACAGAACAGGGCTGCAAATGAGAAGTGGGTACACACTAAATCCCTCAGGCTACCTAACTCACTGAGAACATGCCTCATATTCTTACTGGTATCACCCTTCTGTGGTCATAGCACCTCCCTGACACCCCGCCTTATGCTCCCTGGTCACAGTGCCTTCCTCCTCATCCTCACTTCCAAAATTAACACCCACTGCATCTGCCCCCTCCTCAGAATTGATTGATCCTACAGCCCCTCTTTTAGCACGTATCACACCATTTAACCACCTGATTACTTTGCACTTAAACCCCCCTCGTGACCAGACCAATTTTCAGCTTTTGGCGCTGACGCACTTGGAATGACAATTGCGCGGTCATACAACACTGTACCCAAATGAAATTTTTACAATTTTTTCCCCACAAATAGAGCTTTCTTTTGGTGGTATTTAATCACAGCTGGGGTTTTTATTTTTTGCTAAACAAATAAAAAAAGATGGAAAATTAAAAAAAATATAAAATGTTTAATAGTTTGTTATAAAATTTAGCAAACAGGTAATTTTTCTGCTTCATTGATGTGCGCTGACTAGGCGGCACTGATGGGCACTGATGGGCATGGATAGATGGCACTGATGGGCATGGATGGGCACTGATAGATGGCACTAATGGGCACTGATAGGTGGCACTGGTAGGGGACACTGATGGGCACTGGTAGGGGGCACTGATGTGCAGCACTGACAGATGGCACTGGGGGCACTTTAATTCGAAAATGTGGGCACCCTGGGCATATTGCAGTGCTCGCGCTGTCAGCGCGAGCAGGAAAAAAAGCCGATTACCGGCTCGGTTAATATCACATGATCAGCTGTCATTGGCTGACAGCTGATCACGTGGTAAGGGGTCGGGATCGACCCCTTACTCGGATCTGTGATCCAGCGAGTCTCACAGACTCGCTGATCTCAGAGCGCGCCCTTCAGGTGGCGCGCAGGCAGCTCGTTGCCGGGACTACGTCAATAGACGTAGTCCCGGGACATTAGATCCGCGCTGTAGCCGTCATTTGGCTATAGCGCGGGTCTATAGTGGTTAACCCCCTTTTTTTCTCAGCATTTATTGCACTGTTAGCCTTCCCTGTCTCAGCACCCATCACTCTTCTCTTTCAAGCATTGCATCCCCCCCCCCCCATTGTTCCTCTACACAGTTTACTGTTCTGCTCTCACCACTGCCTGTATTCCCACTGGCACTGCAGGTCCCCCCTCCAACCCACTCCCATCCAAGTCCCAACAAAATACTTGCATGCAACTGTTCCGCCCCCCCTCTCACACCTGCACCTGTGCATGTGTCTCCCCCACTCCCCCTCCATACCTGCACAAAGCACTGTTTTTTTTTTGTTTTTTCCCTCTCCCCTCCAGAGTGCACCCGTGCATCCTGAACCCGGCCAACTTGTCAGAATTTTTGCATGGGATCACCGATGGCGGCTATAGCTGCCTGCAGTGATCGTTGTGTTCTGCCACCAGGGAGCCTTCCCTGTCGGCAGAACACAATAGTGTTGCGGAAGGAATTTCCCCATCAACACAGTCAAGCTATTGTCTCTTTCCACATGTGGTGCAAAGAAAGAACATTGTATAATCTATGGCTTGCCCTACCCACCCCTCTTTTCATTACCACTACTCCCACCAATATAATTGTGCGTGTTTTCTCCTTTCCCAACAAAATACCTGCAATACCAATCTTTTACGCCATCTCTGCACACCGTAGTTTTTTCGGTATGGGGGTTCCCCTTAAAATCCATGCCAGACCGAAAGGTCTGGTATGCTCTTGGAGGGGGGAACACATGCCATGTGTGCCTTTTTTTTTTTTTTTTTTTTTTTTTTTTTTTTTTTTTTTTTTTTTTTTTTGTTTTCTTTTTTCATTTTTTTTTCTTTTTACATTTTGCATAGTGTTCCCCCTAAAGATTCATACCAGACACAGTGCCTGGTATTATTGGGGATCAAAGTCGGATTCATGTCAAAAAAGGCAGGAAAGAGGTTTGGGACTGAAGCACGTAGGTATAAAGAATTCAGTTTATTGTAGAAATTAACATACAAATGCATAATCATCATAATCATGAGTAAGTGTATAATCAATACAATTATAATAACTGATACAATTCATAAAAATGTATATCTATACATACAATGTCTCATGATTATAAACTATTAATATCAAAAACTATACATACTGACAGATATCAATTGAATCATAGGAATACAGCATATAATAGCTCTATGCATTTCGTGGATTGATCCACTCTTCAAGAGCATGCGCGTGAGTTCAATAAATTATAATAGAAGGAGTTGCTATATGGTCTGATCTTACCCAAGGAAAAAAAAAAAGAATAATCGTAAAGAATAAAATAAAACCAAGTATTAAAACCCAATCTCTACCACACTTACAAGGTTGAATGTATAATAAAAGTGTGGCACTGTAGATCGGGGACCCCCAAAGGGGGGCATCGCCAATGGCAGCGGAGGTGGTGTGAGTGGCCTGTTGTCCAGCAAGAAAATCATCCAGAGGAGACAGATTTCAAGAAGTTGAAATAGTCAGAGTGACCATAAGTGCTGAGACCATCAATGAAGGACTTCTGAAAATATATATATGTATATAGTTATAGTATGACACGTGCAAGGTGTCCTGTGCTTGGTAAAGAACAGGGGGATTGAAATACTTAAAAGTATTGGTGGTAGCCAAAGTGTGAAGAATGATATAAACGCATTATCGGACTTATGCCGGACTTCAAGTCGCAGGGCAAAGTCAAGTCCACAGTTCAAGTTCAACTGTCATGTCGTACCAGTGTAAACCCGACTTAAACCGCTTATAGCATTTATGACTTGTTTTTGTTGTGTTTTTGGAGCGTTGAAAAAGTATCAAGGAAGCTTGTTAAACGCCCATGAAAGTTGTTTTTCTAGGGAAAAGTGGTTAAAGGGGAAGTGATGTAGAGGATATGATCTGCTTTAAGGAGTGGTTAGGCTGTGGTGTCATCTCTTTGACCCTTGACTTGGTCCAGCTCAAGATGATCATGGAAAGATTGTCACAGTCACTTGTTGGCACTTGCTTGCATCGACACTTGATGGTGTGGTTGCTTGCTTGCACTGATGCTTTGCTGACACAAAAAATGATTTGGCACTGGCAATAATGCTCAATGCTCTTGCTCCTACCTGGCACTGGCAGTATTGCTGGTTGGCTTGAGGCTGTTGCCTGCACAAAGAAGCAAATGCTGTTACCACACAGCTGCTCTGTACAAACAGGTAGGGCCTGGAGCTGCTCCGCCTAAGACCACTTTCACACTGAGGCGCTTTCACGCTAAAAACAGCGCCTAAAAAGCTCACGAAAACTTATTTCCATTAAAATCAATAAAAGCTTTCACACTGGGGCAGTGTGCTGGCAGGGCTGTGAAAAACTCCCCTCCCCATTGAAATGAATGGAAAGCTCTTCAAAAGCGCCTGAAAAGCTCTTCAAAAGCGCTCAGTGTTTTTACTAGCAGTTTAGAAGCGCTTCAGTGTGAAAGTGGCCTTAGTTCTCTATTATTTCCCAGAGCACTCTGGGATACAAGAACCTCCACTGCCTCTCCCCCAGCACCCAGCTGACACTTTATTCATGCTTCACTAACACTCCATAAATAGTGACTCCACAGTCAGGGTGCCGCTACAGAGCACTACCATTGAAATGAATTGAGGTGGCTAATAAGTGTTGGTGCCTCCTAAAAGAAACATGCAGCTTAATTTTTAACACAACACAACACTACGATACCTGTGTGTCTTGCGCTGTGTGATGCCATTGTACTATTCATGGCAGGCATTGAAGGGCAATTTTGAGGCTTTAAAAACATTGCTTAAATGCTGATAAATAACGCGGGGCATTGATGCACATGTGTACAAGCTCTAACACAGGCACTTTCAGACACCATAAGGTGGCTATACTTGAGCACCGTTGTTAAATTAACCAGGCCAGGTAAACTCCAGGCAAACAGCTAAATACTCAAATTAAACAGGAACTTGACTCTTCCCCCTCTGTTTTTTTACCTCCTCTTACCTGTTATGCAGTGTTTTCTTTGGAAACAGCAAATCCAGTGTTGTCCTGCAGCGATCCACTGCTCTGCTGCCATCGACCAGGTACCACACTGCCATCTTCCCTTTTTATGTCATTGGGGGTCGGCTGTCTCTCGACATCTTGCTACCAGTCCCCAAAGCTACCAGGTCCACCTCCAGCTCTGTGACTCTACGCTGCCCCTAGAATGTGTGACAGATACATTCCAGGAGACTGCAGATACAGGGCTAGTAAGTACACAAAGTAAACAAAAGGGAGTTGCAGGGAGGAAAAGTCAATTTTGTGAGTGAAGGTCTGTTTTAAATACATACATGAGAACTGTACCAGCAGTCAACTCAGTGATGTAAGCCTGTAAAATTTCTGCAGTCTCAGCATCATTGAGTAAAAGACCCAGGCCCCCCTCCAACTGGACAGTAAAGGGAAACGCTGCAGATTGAGGGGTTCATTTCTGTCACTTTGCTCTCTCTTCCTATCAGCATGGCTCCCTAACTGGTTCCCAGTGCTGCTTCTCCCTTCTTTTCTTTGAGTTCTGCTGTATTGTAGAACGCAAGAAGCCAACACCAAGTCAAATTTAAGGTATTTCCACTAAATTAAAAAATAAATGTAATAATTACATTAAAATTACATTTTTTTTTTTTTTAGCTTTTCTTGCACTAAAAGTGCTGGTAATGGCTGACTTTAAATTCATTATATTAATTAAAAAGTCAAACATAATACAATTATATATAAAAAAATATATATCATTTTTAAAAATGTAATTTTCGGTTTTGGTTTCGGCCAAGTGCATCCTGAATTTTTGGTTTCGGCAAATTTCTATTCGGTGCACCTCTAGTTTCTAAGCCTAGGCAAATGATGTAATATAGTACATGCCAGGAGTCTTCAGGGGGGAGAAGGGTTTTCTCAGATAAGCACACCCTCCTGCCTGCATACCTGAGCTAAGGGCAGATGGATTCCAGGAAGTAAATGCTACATGAATCATCTGCCCTTAATCAAGATGGCCACATCCAGCATATCTCTTACTCCTACAACATTTTGAGATGGGAACAAGGGACACCTATTAGCATCAGTATGTAGGTATAGGACACTCCCCTGCCACACCTCCTTAAAACAGAAAATTGTATCAAATACTTACCGTAATTTTCCTTTCTTGACGTCAAACCATGGCAGCATACCTGTGATAGAGCTCTGTCTCTCATCCACTCTCTCAGGACCAGTTAATAGCATAAATAAAAGAGTTAGTTAGCCCCCCCCCCAACCATTCTTTGTAATTAGCTACATACCGAAACATACAGGGTGGGCATGTATGCTGCCATGGTTTGGCACCAGAAAAGGAAAATTATGATATTTGATACCGTTTTCCTGACGCCAACACAGAAGCATATATTGGCAGCATATTCCTGACACCAACATGGCAGCATACCTGTGATAAATAACTAGCTGACAGCGTGGGTTCTGCTTGTCAAATCATTTGTAAATTAGGATGTGACAGAAGACTAAATAGTCTTTCTTCCAAAGTTCACTGTTGACAAGGCACCAGGGTCTACTCCGTAATGCTTGAAACAGATATGCTGGGATTACCATGACACCTCTCTACAGATAAATTCCATAGATGCTCTCGAATGGACTGCCCATGAGGCTGCAACTGCTCTGGTAGAGTGTGCAGTCACCCCTGAAGGAGGCTCACAACCCCTCGCCCTCTTATTAGATCATTTGAAAGGAGCAATTGTGGACAGATACTTCTTTAAAATTCTGAAAATGTCCAATTCATGTGACTTTCCTGTTTGACCTTTTGGAACAGTAGGTAATGCCCAGATGTCAGTTAAATGGAGGGCCTACAGGATGCAACTCTACTCTTTCTGGAAAGAAAACAATGTTTTACTAGCGCTCCAAGAGCTTAAATCTCAGACATTCTTCTGCCTGTACTTACTGCGATAGATACTACTTTGTAGGTAATATCTTTTGTAACAGTGATCTAGTCTAACCGTTCTAATGGGGCGTGACTTCCTCAAGGTCTCTCTCTTCAGCCACCACCGCAGACTCTTACTCATATTGAGTGACACTGTTATTAACTTACTAGATTCCGTTTCCTCCGATGTGCTAAGAATCCCAGCTGAAAGTGGCGCAGGGGATCAACGGTATGTATGACGACATTGTGCCCAAAAGATTGAAGCACTGAGAAGCTGTCAAACAAGCAGAGGTTTTTGGCCTCAGAATTCTCTTCCTGACTTCCACCGTTTTCTCTGGAAGCAAAACAGAAGGGTTGGCAGAGCCGAAGAGTGCCCCCAGTACACTAACTGTTGGGTCCGAGACAGTTGTCTTTTTTTTTTTTAAAGTTAATCATCGCCCCATTTTTCTGCATGGTGTGTATGAGGATCTCTTGGTGCATCAGCAATTTTTCCAGATCTCTGGTTAGAAGAAGAATGTTGTCTAGGTAGTGGTGAACCCGGAGACCCTGTGGAGCTAACACAGCACTGAGAACTTTTGTGAACATTTTCGGAGACATGCACAGGCCAAAAGGTAGGCTTGATAAACTGCAGATGTGTCTGGACCTAGAGGAGTGGAACCTGCTGGGAGAAAAATTTTGACCCCTTTTGCTTTCTGTCTTGTGGGAGAAGACCGGAATTGCCTCCTATCACTCCTGATATGGCTGTCTCCAGCTTACTATCGCTTTAAAGAAGCAAATACAACCCAAGGTATCAACCATAGGGCCCTCTTAGCCTTGACCACCGGACTGATATCAGCTTTAGGGATTCCCTCTGCAACTGCTGCCTCTATATTCTGGGTCCAGAACCCTAGAGCACTAGCAACGAGGTAAGGGCTAGACTACAGCCGCATCTACTGTAGACAGGGATTCAAGCAATGCTATTTTTTTGACAAGGATATAACTTGTATAGACAACTGAAGGAGAATCTTTCATTGATCTTTTGCCACTCCTGTTTTATTACCTGTTTTAATTTCTTTCATGAACGCAAAAAGGATTGCCATTTTAAAGAAAGGGTAAATATGACTTTATTTCTTTACCCATGTTTCATAGGCTGGCTATGGTCATTTCAGGGTGGCACAAGATTCTATTTTGAACTCTCTTCAGTTATCCTGGCCAGAAGTGAGTTCAAAATAGAATCTCATTTCACCCTCTTTAACCACTTGCCTACCAGGCACGAACACCTCCTTCCTGAACAAGCCATTTTTCAGCTTTCAGCGCTGTTGCATTTTGAATGACAATTGCGCGGTCATGCAACGCTGTACCCAAATAACATTTTTATCATTTTTTCCCCACAGATAGAGCTTTATTTTGGTGGTATTTGATCACCTCTGCGTTTTTTTTTATTTCTTGCGCTATAAACAAAAGAAGAGGGACAAGTTTTGAAAAAACATAATATTTTTTACTTTTTATTATAATAAATATCCAATTTTTTTTTTTTTTTAAACAAACTTTTTTCTCAGTTTAGGCCGATACGTATTCTTCTACATATTTTTGGTAAAAAAAATCGCAATAAGCGTATATTGATTGGTTTGCGCAAAAGTTAGGGGATAGATTTATAGCATTTTTTTTTTTTTTTTTTACTTGTAATGGCGGCGATCTGCGATTTTTATCATGACTGCGGCAGACATATCGGACACTTTTGACACATTTTTGGGACCATTCACATTTATACAGCGTTCCGTGCTATAAAAATGCATTGATTACTGTATAAATGTGACTGGCAGGGAAGGGGTTAACACTAGGGGGCGCTTCAGGGGTTAATATGTTCCCTATGTTAGTGATTCTAACTGTGGGGGGAGGGGACTGACTGGGGGAGGGGACCGATCGGTGTCCCTATGTACAAGGGACACACCATCGGTCTCCTCTCCAGTGACAGGACGTGGATCTGTGTGGCCAAAATGTTGGCGACGTCATATGACGGCAGCCCGCTACAAGAGCCGCACCGATCCGCCGTCAATTGACAGTGGGCGGTCGGCTACAGGTTAATAATGATGATATTTGGGCTATGCCTGCCGACTGCAAACTCCTCCAGGCAGACTAAACACACACCAATCTTTTGAGCATAGGTACTGAACCACAGGCCCTGCAGGACTTTTGCCCTGGGGAAGAGGAGGTAAGATGTTTTTCTTGGAATTGGAGTGGGAACGGCATCTAGAGCTACAATCCTTTGAAAATCGACTGTCCTCTTTGGCTCTTGATCTTTGAGAACGTGAGCATGCGGGGCTGAAATAAAGCAAAACAATCCAAAGGTATTATTTTTGAAAACTTACCGACACGGTGGTCTCCTACCTTTGAATTCGTTTTTTTTTTTTTTACATAACCAGTGACTGGCTCATGGTTTGAGGAAAAATAGGATAGCCAGCTGAAATGAGGATATCTGGAAAGGAAAACAGTAACAGAGAGTGGACTTTAGACATAAAAAAAAAAATATATATATATATATATATATATATATATATATATATATATTTTAGGACATAAAAATCCCAAGGAAAGATAAAATAAAAAATATTCCCTTTTTTTTTTTTTTTATGGGGTGCTATACTTGCAATTACAGCAGAGGGCACCAGAGGGAAGTCTGCTGATTCAGACCAGGAAGGAATCACAGCCAGGAGCCAGATCAAGGAGGCTGTTTTTTGCCCAACAAACAAAGGCAATGTAAAAAAAATAAAACAGATATACCGCGGATTAACATTCACTTCCGGAAACAGGCAAAATGGCGTCACCGCGTGCACTCCAAGCCTTGTTTTGAAGAGGCCGGAACCGGAAGTGACAACACCTCCGAAAACAAGCACAATGGCGCTGCCGCGTGCGCTCTAAGCCTCATTGTAAAGAGGCTGGGAACTGAAGCAGCGCAACTAAGCAAGACGGAACCATATACTAAACAGGGAGCGAAATAGGTTGTAACACAAACTCCGAAGCCTGATATGATGTCACCACGAAGATTGCAGCCATATGCGGGGCAAGCCTAATTTTTTAAGAACCAGGAATGACGCTGGCACATGCAAAAGGGCCAGAATATGACGCCAATCACGTCTCTCAAAAAGTAAATATATAAATGAGGAAGGCCAATAAAAAGAAAGGGTCATCTGACTGAACCTAAAAATAGATGAGGAAACTCCACCATCCAAAGTTGGACAAAATATGTTAATAAAAAGGGCAAGTGAAGTAAAATTTGAATTTGCATAGGGCAACATTGGTGAACATTAACCCTTATTAATGAAGGCTTTAATGTCCCACTCGACATTCAAGCCACGCCGAGAATAATACTGTAATTCATATATCCAATACATTTCCAGACATGAGATGCCTCAAGTCATGGCACCCCCTCTCCATGGGGGGGATATATTTGTCAAGAATAATGAACTCCGAGCCCTGTGGATCGCAGTTGTGATGTTTTCTGTAATGTCTCAGCACATTATGCTTAGTGTCGCCACTTTTAATCTTAGGAATATGTTCTCCAACCCTAGTGTGTACGTATTGTCCTGCCCACATATTGCTTGCCACAAAGGCAGGTATACAACATATTTGGTAGCACATGTACAAAAAGGCTTAATGGGATAAACTTGGTTAGTAACGTTAGATTTAAATTCTGTAGTTTTAAATCTCCCACGTGAGTTGTGTTGACAAACTACACACCTCTTACAGGGATAGTAACCAATCAAATTATGAAAAAGGGAGCGATGTACTGGGGGGTTAATAATATTTGGGGCAATTTTACCCTGTAAAGAGGGGGCTCCCCTAAAGGTAACCCTACCCTGTTCTGGCAAGATGGAGCCCAAAACACAATCATTCCTCAGAATGTTCCAATAGCGACAACTCACCCATCCATCCATGTGTGGGACTTTTTCACAGCCTAGCCACATAGAGCAGCCCAACATGCAGGGAGCACCATCAGGTGTTCTAGGAGCATAAATTATAAATCTAACTTGTTGACTACCTATTGCAATTTTGAAGGCCCTGGAGCACCAGGACAATGGAAACACCTACACAATTACCCCATTTTGGAAAGCTAACACCCCAACGTATAATCTATGAGGCATAATGAGTCTTTTGAACGTTTCATTTTTTTCCAGAAGTTTTTGGAAAATGTGGGAAAAAAATTAAATTTATAAGATATTTCCAACACATAGCATGTACATAACAAAAATGACACCCCAAAATACATTCTGCTACTCCTCCTGAGTATGGTGATACCACATGTGTGAGACTTTTACACAGCCTGGCCACATACAGAGGCCCAACATGCAAGGAACACCGTCAGGTGTTCTAAGGACACATGCACATACCAAGAATTACACCCCAAAATAGATTCTGCTGAGCAAAGGGTAAAGTTTTAGTAGCGCAGTTGTCCACAGGAGGATAGCACTGGTCCAGGCCGCAGGCATGGACTTGGTCAGCAAAAGCAAACGCTATTGTCCAGGCAACAGGCAGGAATGCTGTCCATAGTTAGTACAGGCAGCAGGCAGGGATACTGTCCATATACAGTCTAGGGTCAGTGCAGGCATAGATTGTCAGCAGTGCCAAAATATTGGTCCTGGTAGTAGGCAGGACATGTGGTGTGGTCAGTTCATGCGACAGGCAGAGGCATGGTGGCAGAAGTCCTACAGGCAGCAGGCAGAAGTAGGGCCTCGTTCAGGACAGAATGGGGACAGGGGTAGAGGCTTCGCCCACCCAAATCTCTTTGAAGTCTCTGATTCTCCAGACCCTAATCTAGAAATGAGAAAACAAAAAAAATAGTTTTCTTCATCCAGAAAAACAATTCTGGAGCCCCTCATATATATGAGACCCCTGTGTTATGAATCCCACTAGTCCAGTAGCAGGGTACAAGATAAATCCAAGAGGCAGGCAAAAAGCATGGTCAAACAGTCCAGGGTCAGTTCCAGATCAGGCAGAGGTATGTACATAATCAGTAGACAGAAGCGTGGTCGAATAACAAGCCAGGGTCAGTTCCAGATCAGGCAGAGGTATGTACAGAATTGGTAGGTAGAAGTGTGGTCAAATAACAAGCCAGGATCAGTTCCAGATTAGGCAGAGGTATGTACAGAATCGATAGAAAGAAGCGTGGTCGAATAACAAGCCAGGGTCAGTTGCAGAGCAAGCAGAGGCATAAGGGGTGTGAAGGTAAATGGCAGGAAGTGATGGTTATGTTTACCATACTTCACTAATAATTTACTAAAGTATGGTAATGGTGGAAACAGTCACCTATGCAGAGGCCTGGTTGGGAAGGACATCGGTAATAAGTGGTGTCGCTTCTAACTCCTCCTCTGGAGCACACCCGGCATTTTTTCTGACGTTTTTGGCCTGTTGGTCTGGGAGGGATTTTATCAGGAAAGTGACATCTGGAGAGTCTGCTAATCACATCAGATCGAATGTTTTCTGGTGGGCCGTTCGGGAATATAAGGGCAGTGGTGATTTCCTCCTGGTAGCAAAGGATGGGTTTGTGGGTTTTCAGTGGAGTTGCGATAGATTATATAGGTGTTGCATATGGCCAAATTAAACAAATACATTTATACTTTTTTTTATACCACTGGTATGTTCATCTTGTGGCAAGGTAGGGTTCAAGCATTTGGTCGTTGAAGACGACACCCCCCCATGAACATATTGTATTCGTGGATACATGTTGACTTTTGGATTGGGCCATTCCTCCTGGGGATCTCCACGAAGGTATTATTGTGGATCGAAGACAGCATGTAGACATCCCTTCTGTCCCTCCACTTCACAGCCAGAATTTCCTCATTCCGCAAACTTGCCGTCTCCCCTCTTCTTAACTTCTTGTTGATGAGGCTTTGAGCAAAGCCCTTTCGGTTCATACTTACGGTGCCACGTGCTGGAGTGTTCTTCTTGTGAAGGTTGCGGAACAGGGGCAAACTCACATAAAAGTAATCTACGGTACATACAAATTGTAGCCTTTCTCCAGGAGTGGGTTTATGAGTTCCCAAACGACTTTCCCACTTGATCCCATGTAGTCTGGGTAATTAGGGGGATGCACCTCGGTGTCCTTCCCTACATATACCATGAAGGCATATATATACCCTGTGGCTCGGTCGCACAATTTATACAGCCTCACCCTATAGCGGGCCCTTTTGGTGGGAATAAATAGCTTGAAGCCCAGCCTGCCAGTAAATTTGATAAGTGACTCATCCACGCATATGTGTTGGTCTGGGGTAAACAACTGGGGGAAGATTTCAGAAAAATAATTTAGTAGTGGCTGAATTTTATAAAGCTTATGATAATTTTGGTCATTTCAGGGAGGGCACTGGGTATTATCAATGTAGTGTAGGAACCTCATAATCATGCGATATCTGGTTCTGGTCATTACTGAGGAAAAGATGGGCATGTGGTGGATGGGGAGGGTTGACCAATATGAGCGTAATTCATTTTTTTTGGTTAGTCCCATACAGAATGTGAGGCCCAAAAAAATCTTAAACTTATCCACTGTTAGGGCTCTCTACTCGTAGGGACAGGCATAATAGGACGTTGGGTTACTTGCTATAAATTGTTGTGCATACAGGCTGCACTGGGCCACAGTAAAAATTAAGTGGAAAAAATCTATCGGTGTCCACCTAGGCAGTGAAAGGGGGAATGTTAGCTTTTCCTGAATTAGAAGGAAGCCACAAAGGGTGCTGAAGGGAATAGGGAAGGCTGGCATGGAACCTAACCCTTTGGGACTAAGGTGACACCCCACTGGTACTTGGCCTTCCTTGCCGAGGTACTGCGGTGCTGGTGGATGGCACTGCCTCCTCACCAGAACGCCTTCGTCTGGCGGGCGGACTATCATCCTCCTCTGAGGCTGTCAGTGTTCCACTGCTTAGGACAGGCTCGTAGTCAATGTCAGACTCAGAATCTAAATTTGAGGAGGAATCCGAAGCAGAGAGCTCTCCATTGCTCTCGTCGGCCGCAAGAATATTGTACGCCTCCTCAGCTGAAGATGATATTCTAGACATTGTTGGTGGGCACTTATGGCACTGGTGACACTAATGACAGAAGGCACTGATGACAGAAGGCACTGATTACACTTGACACTGAAATGTCTGATGAAAATGGCACTAGTGACATGTGACACTGATGTGTCACTGGTGAAAGATGGCACTGATGACACGCGACACTGATGACAGATGGCACTGATGACACAGGACACTGATGTGGCACTGGTGACACATGGCACTGATGACAGATGGCACTGATGACAGATGGCACTGATGACACGTGGCACTGATGACAGATGGCACTGATGACAGATGGCACTGATGACAAGTGGCACTGATGACACGTGACATTGACAGGTGGCACTGATGACAGAGGGCACCGATGACACGTGACACTGACAGATGGCACTGATGACAGATGGCACTGATAGATGGCACTGATGACAATGTTGGGTACTGTGACACTAATGCCGCGTACACACGGTCCGAATTTCCGATGGAAACGGTCCGATGGGAGCTTTTCATCGGATTTTCCGACCGTGTGTATGCCCATCGGTCTTTTTCTGTCGGAATTTCCGACGGACTTTGGATTGAGAACCTGTTCTTAATTTTTCCGACGGAAAACCTTTCTATCGGATTTTCCGATTGTGTGTAGGCTATTCCGACGCGCAAAATTCCGACTTTCCTTTTATAGTGCAGTCGAACATTTTTTAAGGTGTGGTGTTTTTGACCGCCGGAATTTGGTGTAACCGTGTGTAGGCAAGACAGTTTGAGCGAAATTTGGTCGGAATTCCGACAGGAAAACCATCAGAGCTTTTTCCGACGAGAATTCCGACCGTGTGTACGCGGCATTACAGTGATGAGCACTGTGACACTAATGGGCACAATTACACAGATGAGAACTGTGACACCAATGGGCACTATTTGGGCATTGTATTTACTGTGTTTTGACTGTAATTTGACAGATGTTCATTGGCACTCATAGATCTGCAGCAAAGAAGCTCTCCCTCCTCACACGCGGTCTCTGTGTGAGGAGGGAGAGCTGGCAATGAGAGATGATCTCATATGTTTACATTTGAGATCATCTATCATTGGACATGCCGATCGAGTGGTAAATGGCCACTGTGATTGGCTATTTACCATGATCTGGGATTGCCTGTGTCCAAGGGACATGGCCAACACAGATTTTCCCTGATGCGTGCCCGCGACTCCAGGACTCTTTGTTCTTCTTTAGGCTGAAGATGGTTCTTAATGACATTAACATAAAACAATAATGATTTCACGCTAAAAACACCAAAAAAATAAATATGATATATAAGTGTATAAAAAGAATGTAAATAAATACAATATATAATATAATATAATAATGTATTTATATATTATATTTATTTTTTTGGTGTTTTTAGCGCGAAATCATTATTGTTTTATGTTAATGTCATTAAGAACCATCTTCAGCCTAAAGAAGAACAAAGAGTCCTGGAGTCGCGGCGCGCATCAGGGAATGGAAAAGCGCTCAGTGTTTTTACTGGCAGTTTAGAAGCGCTTCAGTGTGAAAGTGGCCTTAGCCTTGTTTCCTATGCATGAAAAACCTAGGAACTGGGGTGCAGAAAAATGGAAGCAGGTCCTCTGGACTGATGAGTCAAAATTAAAAAATATTTGGCTGTAGCAAAAGGCAGTTTGTTTGGGAAGGGCAGGAGAGTGGTACAATGTACAATGGGGTTTCCTGGCTGTAACAGCGGCAATGAGTCACTGGTTGTTAAGGAAATCGACGGGTGCCATCTCCTTAACAACCAGCTAGTTAGTGCAGAAAGATTGCAGATTTTACAACTAAAATTCTGCACCATTTCTACTAATAGCGTATGTGGTAGTTTAGGAATGTTTTTAAATGAATTAACAATGTTGTTTAAAAACGCTGCATGCACTATTTTACCACATATTTTGGTGCAGTATTTCAGTTTTAGTGAATGGAGCCCTGTGTTTGAGCATTGTGCAATCATATATAAGCACTTTTAAGGCCTACATTCACAGTAGGGTTGCCACATCATCCCTTTAAAACCGAATACACATGAATTACAGGTTTTGAGGGTAATTTAATGCAGATAAGGCACTAAGTGAGTTTAATTACCACCTTAACCGCTTCCCGACCGCCCACTGACTATATACGTCAGCAGAATGGCACGGGCAGGCAAAAGCACGTACCTGTACGTCCCCTTTAAATGCCTGCCCGTGGGTCACGCGCGCGCCGCCAGCGGCGCGCTCGCGACCCGGTCGGGAGCTCCGTGACCCCGGCCGCGGGACCAGCGGACCCAATTGTCGCTGGTGTCCTGCGATCGGGTCACGGAGCTGAAGAACGGGGAGAGGTATGTGTAAACAAACCTCTCCCCGCGCTTCCTACTCTGCCTGTCATTGATTGGCTGTTCCCGGTCATCGGGAAAGCTGATCAATGATGTCAGACGTCAGCCCCGCCCCCTAATGTAAAAAAACACACACACGTCACAGCCCATAACCCCTCTCCTCCCCCTAGTGGTTAACTCTTTCACTACAACTGTCATTTATACAGGAATCAATGCATTTAAATAGCATTGATTGCTGTATAAATGACAATGGTCCCAAAAATGTGTCAAAAATGTCCGATGTGTCCGCCATAATGTCGCAGTCACAATAAAAATCACTGATCGCCGCCATTACTAGTAAAAAAAAATATATTAATAAAAATGCTATAAAACTATCCCCTATTTTGTAAACGCTATAACTTTTGCGCAAACCAATCAATAATCGCTAATTGCGATTTTTTTTTACCAAAAATATGTAGAAGAATACGTATCGGCCTAAACTGAGAAAAAAAAATGTTTTTTTATATATTTTTTGGGGATATTTCTTATAGCAAAAAGCAAAAAATGTTGCATTTTTTTCAAAATTGTCGCTCTATTTTTGTTTATAGCGCAAAAAATAAAAACCGCAGGGGCGATCAAATACCACCAAAAGAAAGCTCTATTTGTGGGAAAAAAAGGACGCCAATTTTGTTTTGGAGCCATGTCACACGACCGCGCAATTGTCAGTTAAATCGACGCAGTGCCGAATCGCAAAAAGGGGCCTGGTCCTTTGGCTGCCAATTGGTCCGGGGCTGAAGTGGTTAATCAGCAGTAAAACCTGTGCAATTAATATGTGTTTGGTTTTAAAGGGATGAGGTGGCAACCCTGGTTCACAGCACTTAGGCTTGCGCCATTGGCATCAGTTTGACACGAGTATGAGATACTTCCGAGATCATTCTCAGATGAGATCATTCCATTTAAAAGGGGCATTTGACCAGCAGTGGACGTGCTTCGTGTGGGTTTTTTGATTCCATAGACATGTATGGGAATGCAAAACTCATCTGTCACAAACAAAAGCCCATTGACACAGGCCCTTATGTTATGTACCTAAAGTAACACTGCCATTTACTTAAGCTCAGCTGGCCATGTACTGATTCAAAATCAGCTGGTTCAGTAGGGCCTGGTCGGAATACAATCAGTGTGTGGCTGTCCATGCTCAACAGAAGTCAATCATTTGATTGACTTCTGTCGAAGGGACATCCTGGAATCCTGGAATAATTATTCTGCAAGTCCCCTTTGTTCTCCTACCCCCTCCTATACCATTCTCCTTTTCTGGACAGTGCATACCTAGTCAGTCTAGTACTAGCATTGCCAACATAAATGTGCTCTGGCATCATAGTTTCAGCTCTTGGTAGATTAAACTTTACTACTGCTCACTGCTGCATTAATGATGCCTAATGTCATCTTACACCTAGTCACTACTGTTAATCACGTTATATGCTAAATAGTGTTATCATTTTTAATACATTTTATGCTTGCCTAGTTACAAACCATATTGGGTAATAATATATTAATTTTGCCTTTACTACCTGGTTTGGTGCCTTTTTTCTTAGATATAGCACTACTACTGGGTACTAAGTATTATTTTCAGTGATTTCCTGTGGTATTGTATGTTTATACACTCAACCTGATGTGTTGGAGGTGCTAAGGCTCTTGAAAGGCAAACAACAGAGGACCCATCCTAATCAGCGGCTCCTATGGAAGTAGCGGTACAATGAGTAAACCTTTAATTCACTTTAATCTCTTCCCGCCCGCCGGCTCTCGTTCTGGGTGGATGTCATATGATGGCCGCCCAGAATGACCGCTCTCGTGCACCGATCGCAGCCGCACCATGTTGCTACGACACGGCGCGACCCCGATCTGTGTAAAGAGCAGCGACCGTGGCTCTTTAACCATGTGATCGGCTGTGTCCAATCACAGCCGGTCACATGTAAACACGGAGATGTCAGTAATTGGCGCTCCTCGCCTCACACTGACAGAGTGTGAGGAGAGGAGAGCCGATCAGCGGCATCTCCTCACAGAGGACATTTAGGAATGTAATCAAGGCACTGATCATCAGTGCCCTGATTACATTTAAGTGCCACCAGTGCCAGAACTGTGTGCCCACCACTGCCAGCAATCAGTGCCAATCTGTGCCCACAATTGCCACCAATCTGTGCCCACAAGTGCCAGCAATCAGTGCCCACAAGTGCCAGCAATCAGTGGCCATTAGTGATGCCAGTCAGTGCTTGCTATCAGTGCTGCCCATCAATGCCCATCACTGCTGCCCATCAATGCTCATCACTGCTGCTCATCAAGGCCACCCATCAATGCCCATCAGTGCCGTCCATCAGTGCTGCCTATCCGTTCCCACCAGTGCCACCTATCTGTGCCCACCAGTGCCACCTATCTGTGCCCAGTGCTCATCAGTGCCACCTATCAGTGCCCATAAGTGCAGCATATTCGTGTCTCTTCATCAGTGCCCATAAGTGACACCTCATTAGTGCCCATCAGTGCAGCCTATCAGTACCCATCATTGCTGCCTCATCAGCGCCCATCAGTGAAGGAGAAAAATTACTTATTTACAAAATATACTGACAGAAACTAAGAAAAACGTTTTGTTTTTTCAAAATTTTTGGTCTTTTTTTTTAGGAAAAAATAAAAAACCCAGGAGTAATTAAATACTACCAAAAGAAAGCTCTATTTGTGTGAAGAAAATGAGAAAAAATGTTACATGGTTACAGTGTAGCATGACTGCGCAATTGTCTTTCAAAGTGTGAGAGCGCTGAAAGCTGAAAAACGGCCTGGGCAGGAAGGGGATGTACCGAGTTTTTCAGCACATTTTTTTGTCCTGAAAGTGCCCCCCTCGGCTTATACTGGAGTCAAGCTCTTTTCTGCAGCAGAGAATGACATTTTCCGACCCGACTTTGGGGCCCCGTATCTCAGCCAAAAAAAGGGCCCCGAAATGACATTGCTGCAGATGGACACAGATGACCGAATTTGGGGCCCTGTATCTCTGGGCCACGTGGTGCTAGGAACCCCAGATATGTTGTGGTATTGGTTCCACTGGGTTTGCACACCAAATTTGGGGTTCCTAGCACCAAGTGGCCCCGAGATACGGAGCCCCAAAGTTGGTTCGGAAAATGCCATTCTCTGCTGCAGAAAAGTGCTTGACATTTTCCGACCCGAATTTGGGGCCCCGTATCTCGGGGCCACTTAGTGCTGGGAACCCCATTTGGGTCCAGAGACCCCAAATTTTGGCTGCAGCTAGGGGGCATCTAGGAACCCTTAACTACCAAGTTTGAAGTTCAGGGGACCTATGGCTGCAAATGGGCACAGTGAGGCTGCAAATGGGCATCGTTGACCCTCTTTTCCACTTACAGTAGCTGCGCATTTCTCACCCTAGGCTTATAATCGATTCAATACGTTTTCTCAGTTTTTTGTGGTAAACTTAGGTGCCTCGGCTTATATTTGGGTCGGCTTATACTCGAGTATATACGGTAAGTGCCCTGTATTGAGGTGGTTAAAGAAGAGGCTGAAACAGGAGATGTTGTTTGTAACAACCAAGTAGATTCAAATGAAAAAGGATGACCTTGAGCTATTATATTGCATTGGAAAACAAAACAAATAGACTTGGAATATCAGGCTTGCGTATAATGGTCTGGCTGCAGGAATCAGATCACTGGATCATGACTGGGTCCGCTGTCTGAGATGCACTGACTGTCAGAGAGGAAACACTGCAGCATGAGCTAAGCATTACATCATTCTTCTACCAAGCTAAGGAGAAGACAGATACAAACACAGTTTCTCCCAAAAGTGAGTACACCCCTCACATTTTTGTAAATATTTAATTATATCTTTTCATGTGACAACACTGAAGAAATGACACTTTGCTACAATGTAAAGTAGTGAGTGTACAGCTTGTATAACAGTGTACATTTTCTGTCCCTTCAAAATAACTTAACACACAGCCATTAATGTCTAAACCACTGGCAACAAAAGTGAGTACACCCCTAAGTGAAAATGTGCAAATTGGGCCCAATTAGCCATTCCCCCCCCCCCAATGTCATGTGACTCGTTAGTGTTACAAGGTCTCAGGTGTGAATGGGGAGCAGGTGTGTTAAATTTGGTGTTATCGCTCTCACTCTCTCATACTGGTCACTGGAACTTTAACAGGGCACCTCATGGCAAATAACTCTCTGAGGATTTAACAAAAAATAACTGTTGCTCTACATAAAGATGGCTTAAGCTATAAGAAGATTGCCAAGACCCTGAAACTGAGCTGTAGCATGGTGGCCAAGACCATACAGTGGTTTAACCGGACAGGTTCCACTCAGAACAGGCCTCTCCACGGTCGTCCAAAGTAGTTGAGTGCACGGCTCAGCATCATATCCAGAGGTTGTCTTTGGGGAATAGATGTATGAGTGCTGCCAGCATTGCTGCAGAGGTTGAAGGGATGGGGGGTCAGCCTGTCAGTGCTCAGACCATACGCCGCACACTCCATCCAATTGGTCGTCCCAGAAGGAAGCCTCTTCTAAAAATGATGCACAAGAAAGCCTGCAATCAGTTTGCTGAAGACAAGCAGACTAAGGACATGGATTACTGGAACCATGTCCTGTGGTCTGATGTGACCAAGATAAACTTATTTGGTTCAGATGGTCTCAAGCGTGTATGGCGGCAACCAGGTGAGGAGTACAAAGACACGTTTGTCTTGCCTACAGTCAAGCATGGTGGTGGGAGTGTCATAATCTGGGGCTGCATGGGTGCTGATACTGAACTGGGCCGCAGGGCAGTATTCCAACATGATAACAACCCCAAACACATCTCCAAGACGACCACTGCCTTGCTAAAGAAGCTGAGGGTAAAGGTGATGGACTGGCCAAGCATGTCTCCAGACCTAAACCCTATTGAGCATCTGTGGGGCATCCTCAAACGGAAGGTGGAGGAGCACAAGGTCTCTAACATCCACCTGTTGTCATGGAGGAGTGGAAGAGGACTCCAGTGGCAACCTGTGAAGCTCTGGTGAACTCCATGCCCAAGAGAGTTAAGGCAGTGCTGGAAAATAATGGTGGCCACACAAAATATTGAAACTTTGGGCCCAATTTGGACATTTTCACTTAGAGGTGTACTCCATTTTGTTGCCAGGGGTTTAGATATTAATGGCTGTGTGTTGAGTTATTTTGAGGGGACAGCAAATTTACACTGTTATACAAGCTGTACACTCACTACTTTACATTGTAGCAAAGTGTCATTTCTTTAGTGTTGTCACATAAAAAGATCTAATAAATTATTTACAAAAATGTGAGGGGTGTACTCACTTTTGTGAGATACTGTATATCCCTGATATATATATATATATATATATATATATATATATATATATATATATATATATATATATATATATATATATATATATATATATATTTGATATATATATATATATATATATATATATATATATATATATGTGTGTCTTATTTTTTTGGCCTGCAAGGTTTTTACCAAGAGCTTATCAGATTTATTACCAAGTTCATATTAAACTTTAGCCAAAACATTTAAATTAGTTTAGAAATTTACAAATGCAGCAATTTAGAAATGTAATAAAAGGTTTAGCACTGGGAAACACTTTTTTAAAAGATAACTAGTGCATTTTATATACAACTATATAGATCAGACCACAACGAGGGACAAATGAGGAGGAAAAAGGGACAGAGGGACTTTGATCCAAATAAGGGACAGTTGGGAACTATGTCTACCTATTGTTCCTTGTTTACCATGGAAACGTCTTCAAATACAGGAGACAAACAGAAGGGGCTTTCCAAACTACTTAAAGTAAAATACAGGGTTGGCATTGCTGGAATGCTTCTAAAAAAAATCCTTACCTGGACCTTGCCCTTATCAATACTTTTTGCGTCACAGAAAAGGGCATGCTATATATGAGCGTCAGAAAAGGGTCAGAATTCTTTATCATGCTACTTGCTTTGTGTTAGTAACCCAGGAAGCATTAAAAGCCAAAGTATCAGAATGACAGCTAGAGAACTAGCATTTTTAGAAGGAATGATCGGTAATGGCAGTCTTGCTTATGACCAGTTTTTTTTTTTAGCAGTATTAAATAATAGTTATGCAATTTCTTTTTAATTGTAATTCTGCACAGTTTCCTGAAGGTGGCACTAAAGTCATTTGTTTGAACATATATGTATAGACTTTCAGTTATTTTATTGGTAGATTGGGATTGAGATAAAGTTCATTACAGGAAAAAATAAACTATGATTTTAAAATATTGTAATATAAGGTAAAACAGTACTACAGAAAGCAAGGAAAACATAGTAGTTTTTTTTCTAACGTTTGATTTTTATTCCTTAGATCTTGTGTAGAGATCCTGTGGCATAAAGGTTGGCTTTCACTACCCAAAAAAGACTATTTTCATCTATCTATCTATCTATCTATCTATCTATCTATCTATCTATCTATCATTCCTTTTTGGGACTGACAATTATAAAATTCCGTTGCAACAAGTGCTCTTAATAAGCTGACATTGAATTGCGACCTCAGAGAGGCATGGCACATACTGTAGTGTAGATACATATAAAACCCTCAAAAACTGATTAAATAATGCATTGTATTGGATCACTGGCTATCAATGTCATTGGTCTGAAATGTAGCTAAAGGAAATCATCCCAGCCCCATAGCACTAATGTGTGTAATTACATTATCATTATCCTGGATGGGGAGGGGCTTTAATGGCACTCTTGAGAATTGCGAGACAGCTCCAAGTAATGTGGAAACTGTAAATAAAATTAAAGGAATGCCTTATTTTTCTTTTTAATAATTGGTTCTCTAAAAGTCTTTTCACAAATCATTAAGTATATAGTTCCGATTTCATGAAATCATAGGCAAAACATATATGGGCATGGTTGGATGTGGTATTGAACCCTGGAAATAAATGAAAAAAAAAAAAGACAAAGATATGGCACTTTCAGTAAATGACACAATAACATAGAAAACCTGAATACATCAAATACCGTATATACTCGAGTATAAGCCGAGTTTTTTGTGCTGAAAGTGCCCCCCTCGGCTTATACTGGAGTCAAGCACTTTTCTGCAACAGAGAATGACATTTTCCGACCTGACTTTGGGGCCCCGTATCTCGGGGCCACTTGGTGCTAGGAACCCCAAATTTGGTGTGCAGACCCAGAGGAACCAATACTACAACATATCCAAAGATACGGGGCCCCAAAGTCGGGTCGGAAAATGTCATTCTCTGCTGCAGAAAAGTGCTTGACATTTTCTGAACCGACTTTGGGGCCCCATATCTCGGGGCCACTTGAAGCTAGGAACCCCATCTTTGGATATGTTGTAGTGCTGGTTCCTCTGGGTTTGGGGTTCCTAGCACCAAGTGGCCCCGATGTACGGGGCCCCAAAGTCGGTCAACTGTGTCCTTCTGCAGCAATGTCATTTCGGGGACCCTTTGGGTCCAGAGACCCCAAATTTTGGCTGCAGCTAGGGGGCATCTAGGAACTCTTAACTACCAAGTTCGGGGGACCTATGGCTGCAAATGGGCACAGTGAGTCATGCAAATGGGCACAGTGAGGCTGCAAATGGGTATTGTTGACCCTCTTTTCCACTTACAGTAGCTGCGCATTTCTCACCCTAGGCTTATACTTGAGTTAATAAGTTTTCCCAGTTTTTTGTGGTAAAATTAGGTGCCTCGGCTTATATTCGGGTCGGCTTATACTCGAGTATATATGGTACATACAATAACATATGTTACTACACCAAAAAAAACATCTAAAATTTGACAGTAGCTCTTGGTTCATTATGCACACAGTTTCAGACCCAATCTTGCTTGTTTTCCAAATGCTCAACTTTTAGCTTGTTTGGCACATGCTGAATGTCATATACAGTAGCAGTTATTTTACCACAGCTTCATCTGTCAATAGTTGTTAAGTAAGCAGCTAGAGCTGGCACCCACCACATCCGTACAGAGGCTGCCTGTTAAGGGTCTGGTATGGAATTTGGGGGAACCCCACACCATTTTTTTTATTGCATGGGGCCCCCCTTGACATCCATGTTAGACCCTTATTCTATTTTTAGGAGGACTACAATGCTGTTTTTTTTGTGGGTCCCCCCATTAATCTCTATATAAGACCCTCTTCTAGCATAAAGGCCTGGTATAGATGAAGGGAATCCCCAGTCGCTATGTTTATTAACAGAAATAAGTGACTGGGGGCTGTCATTTACCAGCAATTTAAACTTTTTTTTTTAAATGTCAGTTTTGCTGAGTTTTGCATATGTTGTGCAAATGTTCAATTTCACAGGCAGGTTAAGGGCATCTCCTTTAACAAATGTTATTTAAATACATTTTGCATTTTTAGTGTTGCCCTTTAAGCATTATTAAAATTGCTGCTCCCTGCCAGCAATTCATCTTTTTTTTTTTTTTTGCCAGGATAGTACCCAGCCCCCCATGACATTTGTTTTGACCATTACTTCTCTGGCTTAGAAAATGCCATTACTGTTTTTTAACATTTGGCTACCACTGATTTCAATTGGCTTTGGATTTGACACCTTAACATTAGTAATGTTCGCTAAACCAGCCTCAAACATAACCCAGGTACATCCCTATATGTCAGTCCACCCAAAAGTGATAATCGTAGTCAACTAATAGTGCTCCAGTAGTGTAAGAGTGTTTGTTGAACCTTTTGTCTTGTCCTTTTTTGATCCAAATGTTCCAGGTGTATTTACCTGGAAACTACAGGCCAGTCAGTCTAACATCAATAGTTTGTAAATTATTGAGAGGGATTATAAGGGGCTATATGCAAGAATTTGCTGATGAAAACAGTATCATTAGTAGAAAACTGGAGTGCTGGGCTGTGGAGGGGGCAGCAGCAGCTGGCTCAGGCTCTCAGTGGCTCGCTGAGAGGCTGAGCTGGGTGCCAGTCCTGGCATCTGTGTAGATGCTGACCATATGGTAGCGATCTTTCCCCAGCCTGGATTAGCTCTGTGACAACAGCTGGCAGCGGGCTTCAGTCAGCTGAAAACGGATCGCAGGAGTGCAGAACAAAGTGCACTTCTGTGATCCACGGGAGAAGTACAGCCAAACAAGCCCTACATTAACCCTAATCTGCTCAAATTAACTTCCCCTTCTCTCTTTCTGCTATTTTTTTAAACCAATAATATTTCCCATTTTGTTTATTAATTATTTTAGTGTTGCATTAAAACAATGTAGACATTAAAAAAAAAAAAGTAGCCTTTATTTAATTTGTAAATACAGTTGTTGATAGTTGCCTAGCTTTGAATCTATTGCATGGAACAACCAATCAAGTAATAGAGGTAAAGACTTTATGTTTCTCCAATTTACTTGATTTCTGCACCTGTTGCTGTGAAAACATTAAAACCAGTGGGTTAGTATAACAGTGTCATGTACCTGGGTGTCTTCAAACTGGGATGTTCTTGGTTCCACAGCTGCAGTCTTACCTATTGTGCCACGGAGGAGCTCTGGAGTTGTTGCAATGTCCTCCCAGCTTGATGCATTGCCTTGGACTCACTAGCCCCACCTGCTGCCAGCTGCGGACAGTGTACAATTTAGCAGCCCATAAATAGCAGCACTTCCTGTTACTCAGTGCCCGTTGGTTTGGACTTGCTCCCTGGGTGTATTGATAGCTATGTGATTCTGACTACCGTGTATTGAGCCTCTGCCTGCCTGTTGCTGACTAGACCTGCCTGACTACGTTTTCGTTTGAATCCTCAGCATACAAGCTCCACTTCGGACACTACCTACCTCAGGTACCTTACATTACAAATGGGCCATGATGGCAGTGGACCCTGCTGAGATTGTTAAGGCGATTTTGTGTCAGGGACAGTTGATTGAAGCTAATGAACAGCATCTTTCTTCTCTGGACGCCAAGTTAGATGAGCTTTGTGCTATGCTTAAATCTTGCGTGCCTGGTCCCTCTGCACTGGTCCAGGATCCAGCTCCTACTCTTGCTCCAATCCAACCGCCTCTTCTGTGCCACACAAACTCCCCTTGCCTGAAAAATTTGGTGCTGATACTGAGGACTGCAGAGGTTTTTTAACAGAAAAAAACTCTGGGACTTTTAGCACTTCGTCTGCCAAAGGGACTTTTGTAACTTCCTTGTTAAAGGGGAAGGCCCTTACCTGGGTCTCTCCTTACCTGGAACACAACGATCCTGTGCTGCAAGACACTGACAAATTTCCAGACTGTATTTGTCAAGCTAGATAGAACTTCTGCAGCTGAGTACTCACTTTTGGACATACAGCAATGTACCTGGTCTGTGGCACAGTATGCTATTGAGTTCCGTACCCTGGCTGCTAAAACTAATTGGGACTCAAGGGCATTACATGCAGCCTTCAGAAAAGCTCTTACAGATTGCATCAAGGACGCTGAGACCACCCGCCTGTAGAAGGGAATTCCACATCCTTGCCGCTCTTACAGTAACGAACCCTCTACGTAGTTTAAGGTTAAACCTCTTTTCTTCTAATTTTAATGAGTGGCTAAGTGTCTTGTTAAACTCCCTTCCGCAAAAAAGTTTTATCCCTATTGTGGGGTCACCAGTATGGGATTTATAAATTGAAATCATATCCCCTCTCAAGCGTCTCTTCTCCAGAAAGAATCAGTTCGGTGCTCGCAACCTTTCCTCATAACTAATGTCCTCCAGACCCTTTATTAGCTTTGTTGGCCTTCTTTGTACTCCATTTCCAGTACATCCTTCCTGAGGACTGGTGCCCAGAACTGAACAGCATACTCTAGGTGCAGCCGGACCAGAGTCTTGTAGAGTGGGAGAATTATCGTTTTATCTCTGGATTTGATCCTCTTTTTAACGCATGCAAATATTCTGCTTTGTTAGCAGCAGCTTGGCATTGCATGCCATTGCTGAGCCTATCATCGACTAGGACCCTCAGGTCCTTTTCTGTCCTAGATTCCCCCAAAGGTTCTCCCCCCAGTGTATAGATTGCATTTATATTTTTGCCATCCCAAATGCATTATTTTACATTTTTCTACATTTAACCTCATTTGCCATGTAGTTGCCCACCTGATTAATTTGTTCAGATCTTTTTGCAAGGTTTCCACATCCTGTGGAGAAGTTATTTCCCTGCTTAGCTTAGTATCGCCTACAAATACAGAGATTGAACTGTTTACCCCATCCTCCAGGACGTTTATGAACAAAATAAATAGGATTGGTCCCAGCACAGAACCCTGGGGGACCCCACTACCCACCCCTGACCATTCCGAGTATTCCCCATTTATCACCACCCTCTGAATTCGCCCTTGTAGCCAGTTTTCAATCCATGTACTTACCATATAGTCCATGCCAACGGACCATATTTTGTACAGTAAACATTTATGGGGAACTGTGTCAAATGCTTTTGCAAAATCCAGATATACCACGTCTACAGGCCTTCCTTTATCTAGATGGCAGCTCACCTCCTCATAGAAGGTTAATAGATTGGTTTGCCAAGAACGATTCTTCATGAATCCATGCATTACTAAAATCTTGTATATAGTCCCTTATCATCCCCTCCAAGAGCTTACTGATATTGAAATAATTTACAATGTTTGAAGGGGGAGTTGAGGCCCTGAGTGTTGTGGGAGATCACATGACAGGGGGTCAGGGAAGACTCTTGGGTTCTCATATTATAGAGAAAGCATCTCTATGACATACAGCAAAACTCATCCACACCCAAGAGACGGGTATCAGTGTATAATATATGCGTTCTGCAGCAGAATGTCATAATGGTAATATACTGGACAACCCTGTCTGCCCTTAGAGACTGCATTTAATAATTGATGTTACCATACTAATGAAAGGAAATACAAGGTGATCCAGTCTTTTTGATACACAGCATCTTTGACTCAGACTACATATAAACGGAGCAATGATAGGGCAATGAGGATATACACAAACATGAAGGACATAGGATAAAACGTGCACATTGGCTGCATCACAAAATACATGGACAAATGATAATTCATTGTTTCCCATGAACTCATTTCCATTACTGCAATGTATTGTGGAGTATTGGGTAACAACATAATTTTGCTGCATTTTTAGTATGTTGCCCTGTCAAGTTCTATTCAAGTCACCTGAAAACTGCAGCACAATGTACGTTAAGATGCATAACAACAAGTAACATGTTAGTGCAAAGCATGTTGTCTTACATTTAATGGTATGAACCAGCCATACTGCACCAATGGTTAGCATTTACCAACATTATCAATGATGGTAGGTAAATAGTACAACATCCATATTACATTAGCATGGTGGGGTATATAGCCTTGATACACTATAATAATTAGTTTTATACATTTTATTTTTTATGATACATTTTACACTATTTTCTGTATGCATGCAGTTTATTTACATAATGTGCAGTGCCGGCCCGTCAATACGGGGCGCAGGGGTGCCACCCCCCTAATCCATGCGTCCGGCCCCCTAATCTACATGCAGAGCGCCAGACGCATGGACTCCAATGGGGTTTTTTTTTTTTTTTTCTTTTTTAGATGCACATGATTAGAGCCAGAGGCTCTAATAGGCTTCAAAAAAGGGTGGACTCGGGGCATAGATCACGAGCCCGCCCAGTTGTGTGACAATAGCAAATTAATATTCGCTATTGTCTTCCTGATTCTCCTCCCGGCCAATCAGGATGTGGGTCCTGAGACCCATCATCTGATAGGTGGCAGTGATGGGCACTGATGGGTGGCAGTGATGGGCACTGATCAGCACTGGTAGGTGACACTGATAGGCAGCACTGCTAGGTGGCACTGATGAGGCACTGATTGGCACCACTGGTGGGCATTGATAGGTGGCACTCGTGGGCATTGATAGGTGGCACTGATTGCTGGCACTGTTATGCACTGATTCATGGCACTGTGGGCACTGGCAGGTGGCACTGGCAGGCGGTACTGGTTCGCCTCTTCCTCTTCGGGACTGATGTCCCTTGCACAGAAGCTGGGGATCGGCCTTTTTTTCTCCTCAGCGTGAGGAGAAAAAAAAAAGATTACCGATCTTCTGTTTATATCACGTGATCAACTGTCATTGGCTGACAGCTGATCACGTGGTAAGGGGCCGGGATCGACCCCTTACTCCGATCTGTGATCACCCGAGTCTCATTGACTCGGTGATCACAGCGTGCAAAGGGGAGGACGTCTATTGATGGCCTCCCGTCAAAGTAGATCCACGCTGTAGCCGTCATTTGGCTATAGCGCACATCTGAAGGATTTAAACAGTATAGGCACTTATTTTTAAGGTTTTACATCGCTATACCTACAAAAAGGGCCAACCTGAAGGGATTTAGCAGGCCTTTGTTTTCTGACTAAAGTTCCACTTTAATGTATATAGGTGAAACCAAAGGGGCTAATTGAATTCTAGATGGTTCCTAGGCTTTTATGATAATATGGCATTGGATGATATACTGTATGTGTTTGGCTTACACTGTACTGTACTGCACTGCTAAATTAAGTGGACAAATGTTCAAAGTTCTTTGTTTATCAAATGTACATGCTGTACATTTGTTTTATACTCATGCAAAAAACACACACAAAAAAAAACAATAATAGGTTATATTTCTAAAAAAGATTAAAGGGGTTGTAAGGGTTCATGTTTTTTCCCCCAACCCCCCCCCCCCCCCCGTTTACTTACCTGAGCCCTCAAAAGTCCCCCGTCGAGAATGCGCTTGATGAATTTCGGCCAGCAAAAGACCGATGAGAGCTTCTCATCAGAAAATGCGACCGTGTGTATGCTCCATCGGAATTTTGCTGGCCGAATTCCTGCCAGCAAAAATTTGAGAGCATGTTCTCAATTTTTCCGACGGAAAAGGTTTCCATCGGAAATTCTGATTGTCTGTAGCAATTCCGACGCGCAACATTCCTACGCATGCTCGGAAACAATTTGAGGCATGCCTGGAAGCATTGAACTTCGTTTTTTCTCGGCTCGTTGTAGTGTTGTACGTCACTGCTTTCTTGATGGTCGGAATTTGGTGCGACCGTGTGTAGGCAAGACAGTTTGAGCGGAATTCCGTCGGGAAAACCATCAGAGCTTTTTCTGACGAGAACTCCAATGGTGTGTACGTGGCATCAGGGCAGCCAGCTGCTGATTATTTAAGGAATCCCCAGAAAAAAATATTGCTTTTTCTTTCATTCCCAGGTAGCAAGGATAACTTACCACAAATTTGTGGCAGTGTTGAATTGTAAGTCTTGTTAACTTGCTGCACATTTTCACTGGCAAGTTGTACACTTGCAGAGCGCTTGAAGTACAAATTCTAGTTGACACTTTTCCAATTTGTAGCAAATTTGCGTAGCAAGACTCTAGCAAGAGCAAAGTTGCAGTGGTGAGTCTACAGCTAGAGCTCTGCAAGTCTGCAGCATGAGAATTCAGTCAGTCACAGTGACCCCTGTGGTGGGATGACTGAACCAAAACTTGCAGCAAACTTGCAGAATTTATGCAAAGAAAGTTGATTTGGAGTCATGTAATGCGGTCTCTCTGCAATTGTGCAACAAACTTGTGAAGCATGACAAGTCTAGCAATAGCGTAGCAAGTCATTTTCAAACTTGCAACTCAATTGCTTGCTATCTGGGTTTTTGCAGTGTCAGCTGAAACATGCCAACCTGTATATGACACGAAGAGCTGTTCTAACTCCTCCCACATCATTTTCAGCGCATGAACTATGATGGTGTTTCAGATGCAAGTCTGAGAACCTGCAGATAAAAATCTGTTAGTCGCAGTGTCAGTACTCCAATCATTTCTTCCTGTGATAGTAAAAGATAACTTTTGCACTTTTTTCATTTAATATACTATAGATATGTGAAATATATGGTCGTTTTTATTCTTCGTCTGGAGTTTGGTTTTATGAATTCCTTGCATAAAGGTATTCGTATAATCAAGAATGTAAAAATGTAATTTACATTATTAGTATCAACTATTATTTACAGTTATAACACAGTGTTGTTAGATGTAGAAGTAATTTGATATGATTGACGTTTTTTATTTCATTCTAAAAAAATAAAAATAAGTCAGAGCTCGAAATTATGGCATTCAGATGGAAAGATAGCGTTCTGCATTATTTTGTTTGTAATGACCTCTATTGATTACCAGCAGCTTGATGGATTGGCAGAATGTAATAGCACAGTTTCCTGGCGCCAGACTCTCCCCTTGAGGGTCAGATCCGCAGAACGCCTTTCTGCCAGAGAATTCGCCACCATGCATTGTACAGACAGCAGAATCCAGGCTGATCACTTCATAGCATGCAATTCTCTAAAAATATATATACTCTATTTAATTTTTTTTCTTGTGAATTGACATATTGTGATGGCAAAAAAAATGATATTTATTTATGAACTGCAGTCAAGACACAACTTTGTACATATTTAGTATTTTCATAAACAAGACAAAAAATATTTTAATCTAAATTTTTTTTTTTAATGAAAATATAGCAGATAAATTTTTGTTGCGCTTCATCCAGCCCAGACTAAGCTTTGGGCTGCTTTCTTTGCCTGTTATCCTTAGCACTGTTGAAACATGCTGGTTGTTTAAAGAGGTAAATAACTCAAGGTGAAGTGTACACAGAATTGGAGAAAGTCAGAGCAATAACTCATCATTCTATATCAAATGACTCAGTCTGAGGTTTCGGTGGGAGGCAGCTGTAGCTGTAAGCTACCTTTTCTGTGCTGCCTCTTTGCCTAACATATAGTGCCCTGAGAATCCTTTGTCATGTATTAACCACTTAACCTTAGGTGGACGTCATATCACCTCCTTAGGTTGAAGTGGAGGTATCTGAATGATGCCTGCAGCTACAGGCATCATTTAGATATTTTTTATTTCAGTAGGCGATTTCCTGCAATGTAAAAGCAATCATAGCTGCTTGATTGCTTTTACAGGCGGCGGGAGGGTCCAATTGAGAGCCAGAGAACTAATCCGCCAGTTTATCATAGAGCTGACTGCGGACCAGATGGTCCCCGGCTATCTCTCTGACCCTCAGGGCTTATATTTATCTGGTGGCTTGACAGTTGTGCAGGTCAAGTACAGGTCAACATTTTTTATTCTAATTAATGAAAGATTGGTCTGTAGGGGGGCGTGGCTAGCCGTGAGGAGAGATGGCTGCTTAATCCACTAGCTCTGTCGGACCGGGACCTTTTCTATGCCTGAACGGGGATTTTAAGCGATAATTTCGCCCCACCGAGTATGGGGACAGCCTCCCGCAGTTCATCGACATCTCGATCGAGATCTCCAAGAAGAAACAGGGTGCTAAACAGCCAGAGTATCCCTGAGGTAACCGGAGCACATAGGCCCAATATGGAGTCATTTACCTCAGCCACCTCACTGCAGCAAGGAGGCATTCTTCTGACACCAGCATTACAGGCGCCTGCTATGATGGCACAAACTGTGAGTACTTCTCCTCATCTTACTCTACAAGATTTGAGAGCTGTAGCAACTGATATTAAAGACACTCTCACCACAGCCATTATTGAATTAAAACAAGAACTGCAGGCTATGGCAGGCAGGGTGCAAGAGGTAGAACAGAAAACTGCCATTCACAGCTCTGCTCTGAGGAAAATTGGCGCCTCAGTCAGCACACACTCCATGCAGCTGAGGGAAGTACAGAGACATGTGGAAGAACTCGATAACAGAGGAAGAAGGCATAACTTGAGGGTGAGAGGCCTGCCTGAAAGTGTAGATAATGTGCAGCTTCAACCCACAGTGTCAGCCATATTCAATCAGCTACTTGAAAGACCTAGCCATGAAGACATTGCAATGGAGCGGATTCACAGAGCTCTTAGACCCAAAGGGAGGGACACAGATCCCCCAAGAGATGTAATCTGCTATATAAATGACTATAAACTAAAAGAAGATGTGCTGAGGCAGGCGAGAGTAAAACGATCGTTGGTTTATGAAGGCCATTCCATTTCTATATACCAGGATCTTTCCTCCATAACCCTTAAGAATAGGAGAGACCTACGCCCGTTACTGGAGGTACTACAAGCGAAGAACATCCCCTATCGATGGAAATTTCCTTTTGCCCTCTCAGCTACTAACCACGGGCGTACAGCAATACTCAGGGCACCTGAAGAACTGGACTCCTTCTGCCACATCCTCGACATTCCAGTACCGAACTGGTATGCAGAATTTCAGATTTCTAGCCCACAGCCCCGGCCTCGTAGCATGGATATGATGGAAACGCAAACCTCTCACTTCCGAAGACGTCGATCACCTTCAACTGAGAGACTGCATACCAATCTTGTTCCATCATCACACTCTTCCAGTCCTCTGGAGGCTCCGCTGACCAGAAGAGCCCGCAGAGATCGTTAGAAGTATACTCCAACACCCTTCTACCCCCCTTTTGTTTTACTGGATCAGTTTAGCTTAACTATGTCTGATGCACATATCATATGTTTTACCTTTCATTTATTTTCAGGTATTCTATCATATAGTCTGCTGAATTATAATTGGAAGGGAAGATGTTGTTTTTTTTTTTTTGAGATATTAAAACCCCCTTTTTGTAATTTAAAAATTCAGTTATATATGGGTTTTAGACCCTGCAGACGTTTTACTGAAATAGTTCTGTGATGATTTATCTCCATAGAAGTGTCTCTTTTATTTCTTTGGTCACAGTGCCATCTTGTGGTGAATTAAGTTATTACCTCAATAAGGTGAATGTCTTATATATATTCACACTATTACACAGTTTCTATTCGAGGGATCCTTTACAAAAGCCTTCAAACGTAAGAATTGCCTGCCTAATATTTAGCTAATATAAAGGTCACTGTTCTTAGGTTGATTTTTACCTATTCATTATAACATTTTTCAGAGGGTTTCCGTTCTTATATTACACCCTAGGTGTTTGCTCTCTGCGTCTGAATATCGAATGTAATATCCTAGATGCAGAACTCTATTCTTAACACCTTACTTTCCTTCTAAGTGCACTATTACCAATGTTATTTTTGGTTATAAGTATTAAAGTACACTCATAGTTCCTCATTGATGGATCATTGAACATTACTTAGTTTCCATTCAAGGCAATAACCCCAGTTCCAGATCTATTATATACCCCCCCGTACTTCTAACACATTAAATGTTATTTATATAAAGGTTCATGGTCCGACGTGATAATACAAATAGATTTTCACACATTTCTTCTTATACTGGTCACCTCTCACACAGTGGTTTCTTGACTGTTTACTGTATCACTTAACATTAGTCTGTCCTATACCGCTGACTTAGATCGGCAGTCTGTCCCTTCCAAGTCAGTAGGTGAGCAGGATCTCACCTACCGCCGGTTCCCCTTACATCCTTTTACTACTCGGTTTCTTATACGTGCCTAAGTCATATTAACCCTTGATTTTCTTTCCCCGAGGCCGTTCCATAGGACTGAACATATCCATACAGTGTTCGTACTTTAGTTCTTTATTTTTTATTTTATTTCCCTGTATTTCATTTTACGATCTCTAGTGATCTACCCTTATTTCTCAGGTATAACTTACCCTTGTACGCGTTATGTCTTCTACACAGCCAATCATGCCTACAACGCCACTGAAAATAGTTTCACTGAACACTAAGGGTTTGAATTTACCTGAAAAAAGATCTCAATTATTATTGACGATGAAACGAAAACGGGCTGATATCATTTTTGTACAGGAGACCCACTTCCGTGGGGATTCTATACCAAAATTATATAATATGAACTACCCTACTGTTTATCACGCAACGGATGCCACAACTAAAACAAAAGGTGTATCTATTCTTTTGGCTAAACATATCCCTTTACAAATCACTGACACATTGATAGACAAATGTGGTAGATATCTATTCTTGAAGGGTACCTTTAAAGGCAATAAAATGACATTAGCTAACATTTATGCTCCAAATTGTGGTCAGGTTTCCTTCTTCCGTAATATCGTTAAATCTTTAACGGACTTCCAAGAAGGTACCCTGATTTTAGGAGGTGACTTCAATCTTCCAATGAATCCTTTGTTAGACACCTCAACTGGCACATCCTCTATGACGTACTCAGCCCTTAAAGCAATCAAATGCGAATTACAATCGTTGCTCTTGCACGATTCTTGGCGCACCATGTATCCAGACTGTAAAGACTATACTTTTTTCTCTATTCCTCACTGTAAATATTCCAGAATCGACTACTTTTTTCTGTCTCAACCTGACCTTCCCTTTCTAGAAAACACGTCCATTGACCCCATGTATCTGTCTGACCACCACCCGATCTCTATTTGTTTATCCTTTCCTGAGCACAAGACCCGTTCACATACGTGGAAACTAGACCCATCACTACTTACAGACCTATCTATCTCTGCAGAAATAGAAGACTGCCTGAAACAATATTTCGCAACCAACCACGTCACCGAGACATCTCCGTCTATACACTGGGAGGCACATAAGTGTGTTGTCAGAGGTGTCTTTATTGCCGCAGCAGCTAAGAGGCGTAAACTCACACAAAAAAAATTCAACGAAAAATTAACCCGTGACATCCTCCACCTAGAAAAAACACATAAAAGAACGTTGGCTCTCAACACTTTATCTTCCCTGATAACTCTAATGCCGCGTACACACGTGCGGACTTTTGCCGGCGGACCTAGTCCAGCGGACAATCCCGCGGGACTTTCCAGCTAGGTCCGCTGGACTTTCCGAGCGTGTGGACTTGCCCACACACGCACGGACTTCTCCAGCGGATAATCCGCCGGCCAAAAGTCCGCGGGACTTTTGAAAATGAACGGACTTGCCCACACACGGAGCAGTCCGTTCATTTCGAACGTAACTTCAGGTTACGTAGCTAGCGTAGGCAGTAAATGCCGCCGCGCTAGCTCCGCAAGCTGGCATGGATTTAAAGGGAATCCCCACGCCGAAAAAACGGCGTGGGGGTTCCCCCCAAATCCAAGTCAGACCCTCATCCGAGCACGCAGCCTGGCAGGCCAGGAAAGGGGTGGGGACGAACGAGCGCCCCCCCTCCTGAGCCGTACCAGGCCGCGTGCCCTCAACATGGGGGGTGCCCTGGGGAAAGGGGGGCCGTGCGCCCCCCCCCACCCCAAAGCACCTTGTCCCCATGTTGATGAGGACAAGGGCCTCTTCCCGACAACCCTGGCCGTTGGTTGTCGGGGTCTGCGGGCGGGGGCTTATCGGAATCTGGGAGCCCCCTTTAATAAGGGGGCCCCCAGATACCGGCCCCCCACCCTATGTGAATGAGTATGGGGTACGATGTACCCCTACCCATTCACCTAAGGTGTAAAATGTAAAGTACAAAAACACACACACTTTTGAAAAAAATATTTTATTGCACTGCTCCGGGGGTCTTCTTCCGTCTTGGGGGTCTTCTCGCCGGACTCCTCCGCTCTCTTCTGCTCTTTTACCTAGCTCTTTCACGAACGGGGGAGTCCGGCTACCTTTTTCGTCGTCGCCGCCGTCGTCTGGGGGTCTCGATCCGCCTTCGGGGGTCTTCCGGGGGTCTCTTCTGTTCTTGCGGCGGTCGTCGTCTTCCGCGCCACCGGCGCCGCCTTCTTCTTCTTGTCCTTCTTGTTCTTCTTCTTCTTCCGATGTTGACCCGTCGCTGTCTCTGCCCGGTATGCCTGTGCCGCTCTGCGCTCGGACTTATATAGGGACATGGGGGACAGGGTCACATGTTCATGTTTACATGGTGACCCCGCCCCCTTGCGATGTCACAGTCCCAGCATCCTCCGGGACTGTGACAACACAAGGGGGCGGGGTCACCATGTGACATGTGCATGTGACCCTGTCCCCATGCCCCTATATAAGTCCAAGCGCAGCGCGGCACAAGCATTCCGGGCAGAGAGAGCGTCGGGTCAACATCGGAAGAAGAAGAACAAGAAGAAGGACAAGAAGAAGAAGAAGGCGCCGGCGGCGCGGAAGACGACGACCGCCGCAAGAACAGAAGAGACCCCCGGAAGACCCCCGAAGGCGGATCGAGACCCCCAGACGACGGCGGCGACGACGAAGAAGGTAGCCGGACTCCCCCGCTCGTGAAAGAGCTAGGTAAAAGAGCAGAAGAGAGCGGAGGAGTCCGGCGAGAAGACCCCCAAGACGGAAGAAGACCCCCGGAGCAGTGCAATAAAATATTTTTCAAAAGTGTGTGTGTTTTTGTACTTTACATTTTACACCTTAGGTGAATGGGTAGGGGTACATCGTACCCCATACTCATTCACATAGGGTGGGGGGGGCCGGGATCTGGGGGCCCCCTTATTAAAGGGGGTTCCCAGATTCCGATAAGCCCCTGCCCGCAGACCCCGACAACCAACGGCCAGGGTTGTCGGGAAGAGGCCCTTGTCCTCATCAACATGGGGACAAGGTGCTTTGGGGTGGGGGGGCCGCACGGCCCCCCTTTCCCCAGGGCACCCCCCATGTTGAGGGCACGCGGCCTGGTACGGCTCAGGAGGGGGGGGGGCGCTCGTTCGTCCCCACCCCTTTCCTGGCCTGCCAGGCTGCGTGCTCGGATGAGGGTCTGACATGGATTTGGGGGGAACCCCCACGCCGTTTTTTCGGCGTGGGGAGTCCCTTTAAATCCATGCCAGGTCACGGAGCTAGCGCGGCGGCAGTAACTGCCTACGCTAGCTACGTAACCTGAAGTCACGTGCTAAATGAACGGACTTGCCGATGAGCGGCAAGTCCGTTCATTTCAAAAGTCCCGCGGACTTGCCCACTAACGGCGGGATTGTCCGCTGGACTGCCAAGTCCAGCGGATAATTTTAAAACCAAACTTAAAACTTTGGTCCGCCGGACTTTGGCGCCAAAAAGTCCGCCGGCGCCCACACACGAGGGGATTATCCGCTGGACTTCAGTCCAGCGGATAATCCCGCGGGATTGTCCCTTCGTGTGTACGCCGCATAAGAAAGCAACTGCTTGACTTATTAGGTAAACAAACTAGGCGTAAATTCATGTTACGTCAAAAATCCTTTTATGAATATGGCAACAAAGCGGGAAAACTGCTAGCCAGAGCCCTACAATCTAAAAAAAAGGCTAACACAATCCACTCTATCATTGATGCTAAGGGTCACAAAATATCATCCACACCAGACATTGCTGCGAATTTTGTCCAATATTATTCAAAACTTTATAATCTCACTTCCCCTAAACCTCCAGCACATGACCTAGACAGACACACTCTGATGAAGGAGTTTCTCCGTAAATATAGCCCATCACCCATCACAACCGAAATATATCAAACTTTAGACAAACCCTTTACTATAGAGGAAACAGGGGCAGCATTGAAAATGTTGAAAACAGGCAAAAGCCCAGGCCCAGACGGCCTCACGGTAGGGTATTACAAATCTTATGCCCATATTTTGACTCCCTACTTTACTTCTACATTTGATTCTTATGCAATTCCTACTTTGCCCCCACGTGATTTATTGACTGCTCACATCACGGTTATCCCCAAACCAGGAAAGGATCCACTTTTAATTACTAATTATAGACCCATTTCATTATTAAATGTTGACCTTAAGTGGTATGCAAAAATTTTGGCCATTAGACTTCAACCTCTTCTCCCTGACCTAATTCATTTGGATCAAGTGGGATTTGTTCCAGGCAGGGAGGCGAGGGATAATACCCTCAAGGCCCTAAATATTCACCATTGGCTAACTACATCCAAAATGAAAGTTTTTTTTTTATCATTGGACGCAGAGAAGGCATTTGACAGAGTGGCCTGGGACTTTATGATAGCAACCTTACAATCCATTGGTCTACCTGAACGTATGCTTAACTATATCCTCATGTTATACTCTAAACCAACTGCACAGGTCCGAATTAACGGCCACCTGTCTAGTGCCTTCTCCGTGTCCAATGGTACCCGTCAGGGCTGCCCACTATCCCCGTTGATTTTTATCCTGACGTTGGAGCCCTTATTAAGAAACATTAGAGAAAACCCGGACATAAAAGGGATTAAAATAAAAGATCGCACCTATAAAACTGCAGCTTTTGCTGACGATATTTTGCTATTTTTATCTGAACCGCTTATTACGCTCCCAAATCTCCATAAGACCCTTGAACACTTTCAGTTCTTATCAAATCTTAAGATAAATTTTGCGAAGTCTACAGCCTTGAATATTACCCTACCCACATCACAACGCACACAATGTCAACAAAACTTCCCGTTTAAATGGGATGATAGCTCCCTTACTTACTTAGGCATCAAAATACCTACCTCGTTATCAAATTTATACTCTGCTAATTATCAACCAATATTACGATCTATTACTGAGGATTTAAAAAAATGGTCTGTAGGGCTCTTTTCCTGGTTTGGTAGAACGGCCATCATTAAAATGAACATTCTGCCGAGGTTATTATACATTTTACAAACAGTCCCCATACACATTCCTCCAATTTTCTTTACAACATATCGTAAAATATGCACAAAATTTATTTGGGGTATGACTCGCCCCAGAATAAACTTTGTCAGACTCACTTCCCCAAAATTGAGAGGAGGTTTAGGTGTACCAGACATACGCAAATACCAGATAGCCAGTCACTTAAATAGAATTGTAGATTGGAATGTTCACTATTCTACCAAAGATTGGGTCCATCTGGAAGATTCTTTCTCCCCGATTCCGTTAGCCCAGGCCCCTTGGATACTTATTAATAAAGTCTCGAAGCTATTTATGGCCCACCCATTGATTCTCCCAACGTTACGAGCCCACACACATGCATGTGATAAATACAAAATATCTTCAGTCAACGGCCCTTTAACTCCACTCAGACTAAACCCTACGTTTCCTCCAGGTATGACAACTTCCTTTCTAAGAGATGTTTGGCCACAGGAAAATATTAGAGCTATGCAATTTTACAAACAGGACAAACAATTATTATTCTCTGAGATATCTTCCACACTTCACCATAAGAGGATGTCACACTGGATATTTTTACATATCAAACGTTTCTTGGACGCACAAGATCACCATACAACTTGGTCTCGCCCTACAACCCCTTTCGAAGACTTGTGTCTGCAAAAGGAACCCCAACACCACCTTATCTCCTCTTCCTATACATTATTGTTTCCACAGCAACCATACACTGATCATTGGAGTATCGCTAAATGGCACAAAGATCTTTCAATACATATTCCTGATAACCACTGGGACTCCATATACACAATCACCCATAAAGGTTCCCTGAATGTTTGTGTACAGGAAAACGCCTTTAAAATTCTCTCAAGATGGTATAATACACCTTCTAAGCTACACCAATTCTACCCGTCCCTTTCACCCATGTGCTGGAGATGTGGTACTGATCTAGGGACATTGTTGCATATTTGGTGGTCCTGCACCAAAATACAACCCTTCTGGAAAAAGGTGCATAGACTCATCCAAGATATCACATCTTATAAACTGGAATACTCCCCAGCTCAATTTATGTTACACTATCCAGCTCACTCCATGCACACATATTTCTGTTCCTTGCCCATGCACATGATTATGGCGGCAAATATGTGTATCCCCCGAAACTGGCGCTCTACTCTTCCACCAACGGTCAAAGATTGGTTTATTCGTATTCAAAAAACAGCTGAAATGTAAGAGATTATACATCAATGCTCCAACGCATGGTTCAGGACACACTCTGGACCTCATCTTCAAACAAAATATCATCATCAACATACTCAACAACTCGCCGCTACCATGGACTGACCATCACGCCATCAAATTCGAAATCACCACCAACAACACCTTCCAGAAATCGAACCACTCAACAACGACATACTGGACCAGATCTCAGAAGAAGCTACACTCGGAACTCTTCAAAACTACACTATCCAACAAAATAACAACTTTAAATTTAAACCACTCGACGGAAAAAACACTCAACTCCTTAAACAAAGCGTTACTACAAACAGCAGACGCAATCGCTCCGAAACGCAGAACGCTCATCCGCAATAAAAACTCTGGATGGTTTAATGGAACTCTTACTCTACTGAAGCAGGAACGCAGAAGAGCTGAAAGAGCCTGGAGAAGAAACTGTTCTAAATAAAACCACACAAACTACAATACTCTCACAATGAAATATCACAAAGCTATCTTCAAAGCAAAAAAAGAACACTTCTCAAACACCATCACAAAAGCCCTAAACCGCCCTCGTGAACTATTCAAACTAGTCGCCCAGACTATGAACCCTACCTGCCTAGAGCCCCCTACCAACGAAACTCAAGAATTTTGCAATGAGTTATCGGATTTTTTTATTGACAAAATCGACAGCATTCGGGAAAATATCCAACAGAAAAATACAATCAACTGCATCCAAAAAGAGGAAGCCGATTCAAACATCGCACAACCACCGAATTTTTCGCTGACCCCGATCGCCATAGAGACCACAAGAAACATCATCAGAAGCCTCCGGGACAGCACTTCACCCAACGATATCATCCCCACAAAACTTCTGAAAGAATGCTCTGACATCTTGGCACCTACTATAACACTACTCATAAATCAGTCATTCAAAGAAGGAATTGTTCCGAACTCCCTCAAGCAAGGCATAGTCAAACCCCTCCTAAAGAAACCCAACTTGGATCCAAGAAACCCCAACCACCGAAGACCGATAACTAGCTTGAACACCATCTCCAAGATTATGGAGAAAGTAGTGGTACAACAGCTACAACTCCATCTGGACACACACAATCTCCTGGACCCTCTGCAATCAGGCTTCCGCCCGGGCCATGGCACAGAAACAGCTCTCCTCAAAATATGGGATGATGCCTTGGAAGCAGCAGATGATGGAGAATCATGTCTCCTGGTACTCCTGGACCTTAGTGCAGCATTTGACACACTGGATCACAACACTTTACTCACCCGCCTCAAAGAAGTAGCAGGAGTCACAGTTTCAGACTTACCATGGTTCACTTCCTTCTTAGGAAATCGGTCACAGACAGTGAAACTTGGAGCCTTCACATCTGAATCCCGTGCAGTCTCCTATGGAGTCCCTCAAGGATCACCTTTGTCACCCGTGCTCTTCAACATTTACATCCGTCCACTCCTAAAAATCATCAGCAAATCTGATCTATGCTTCCACTCATACGCAGATGATACTCAACTCTACCTTCGGATCCCCGGACAAAAAGATCAATATCAGGAATTAGAAAAATGCCTCGCATCAATAGACGACTGGATGTCCACAAACTCCCTCAAACTTAACGGAACCAAAACAGAACTCCTTCTCCTAAATGCAAACCGGAAAACTAAATCTACGACACCATGGACTCCGCCCACCATCCTTGGACAGACCATCCCCCTAAGCATAAAAGCCAAAAGTCTCGGTGTCATCTTCGATTCAGAAATGTCAATGAATGCACAAATAGGATCAGTAGTCAGCGGATCCTACCACCTTCTACGCCTGCTACGTAGACTCATCCCCTTCATTCCAGAAAAGGACAAAGCCGTAGTGGTAGGAACAATCATCAACTCTCGACTCGACTACGCAAACTCCCTCTACATAGGACTACCTAAATTCCAGATTGCACAACTACAAGTCGTTCAAAACATGGCAGCAAGACTAGTCACAGGAAAAAAAACATGGGAATCCATCTCCCCATCCCTGAGGACCCTCCATTGGCTAACCGTAAAGAATCGGATCACATTCAAGACCCTCTGCTTGACCCACAAATGCACACAAGGAGATGCTCCTCAATACTTATGCGAAAAAATACAACACTACACCCCCAATCGCAACCTCCGATCTAACGACCAAAACCTCCTCCTTGTCCCCAAATCCCGGTACAAGTCAAGGGGAGAACGAAGATTTGCAGTCCAAGGACCGCGGCTATGGAACGCTCTACCTACGAACATCCGCTTGGAAAAAGACCATCGGGCCTTCAGGAAAAAACTCAAGACCTACCTCTTCTAAGAAGGAATCAACGCAGGTCGGATCAAGCGCCTCGAGGCGATTCAGTTCGCAGTTGCAGCGCTATACAAATCCTTCATTCATTCATTCATTCATTCATCAAGCCAAAGAAACGCAATTTAAATTCAACCAAACTTGGTCTTGCTGGATACAATTCACCACTACCCAAGAATTTCAAGCTTTACAGGATGATACTATTCTATCCCACAGCTCCCCGCCCCCGATACTTAATGTGTAGCTGGTCTACACATTTCCATCCTGGTCCTTTGGCTCGGCCTTACATGTTACCTGTCCTCCCCTCCCTTATCTTCCCTCACCTTAGGTTCCCCTTTCCTATTATTAACATTTAGGATAAGATATATCTATTAGGTTAACTTGTCTTATGTATTGGGTCATTCTATGACTTGTCTTATGTATTGGGTCATTCTATGACTTGTCTTATGTATTGGGTCATTCTATGACTTGTCTTATGTATTGGGTCATTCTATGACTTGTCTTATGTATTGGGTCATTCTATGACGTGTCTTATGTATTGGGTCATTCTATAACTTGTCTCATGTATTGGGCCATTCTATGACTTGTCTTATGTATTGGGCCATTCTATGACTTGTCTTATGTATTGGGTTATTCTATGACTTGTCTTATGTATTGGGTCATTCTATGACTTGTCTTATGTATTGGGTCATTCTATGACTTGTCTTATGTATTGGGTCATTCTATGACTTGTCTTATGTATTGGGTCATTCTATGACTTGTCCTATGTATTGGGTCATTCTATGACTTTTCTTATGTATCGGGTCATTCTATGACTTGTCTTATGTATCGGGTCATTCTATGACTTGTCTTATGTATCGGGTCATTCTATGACTTGTCTTATGTATCGGGTCATTCTATGACTTGTCTTATGTATCGGGTCATTCTATGACTTGTCTTATGTATTGGGTCATTCTATGACTTGTCTTATGTATTGGGTCATTCTATGACTTGTCTTATGTATTGGGTCATTCTATGACTTGTCGATAGCGATACAAGCAATTGTTTAAATGCCAAGTGTGTCCACACCAGTCTCCATTATCTCTTACCTTATCAGTCTTTTCCATTCTCTCTGTTATGTTAGGACTTCATATCAATTCACATCCATACCTTACAGCTCCATCTCTGTCATAAGTTTAATCCCATTTTGGGTATCTAGATATAGAATTCCTTCCCATAATAGCAGTTTTGTACTCTTGAGCTTTAGAGATAATAATATTTGTCTACATTTTATCATTTATAGACACAGATCTATTTTGTTCTTTTTGGTGAGCATCCCATACATCACCAGATGTTACAAGTAGTGTTTTATGTCCATGCTTTATTATTTTACGTTATGATGTGTTTCCTTTCTGTACACTAATATCAGAAATTTATGTACAGCCATGTATATGCCTGAGTTCATTACGTTCTGTAACACATAAGTTCCATATATTGATTCTGATTGGATGTTACTCCATGTTTGTAATATCTGTATACTTGTTTTATGCTCAATAAAAACTTTTGAAAAGAAAGATTGGTCTGTCAATCCATCATGGTTATGCCAAATGAGTTGCTTGGTGGTCAAATAGCAAGACAGATGCTATCCAACTAGAAAATATAACAGAAGATAGAATAGATCAAAACTACATTACATCTTTTTTTATCTCTCGGAAAGCACTGCTAATTGATAAGTCAGACTATTTTATTTAAGACTTGGGATTTGTCTTGAATTTCACTTAGAACTAATTACAATTAGGCAATCATCAAAAATTATATATCACACTGGAGAGTTCCTCATCACTTGACTTCAATATAACAGAGGCACTTACTTTGTATTTGAGAAAAGGCCAGTTAAAGCAAAAGTGGTAATAAACCCCAAACCAAAAATGTTAAATATTGCAGGTTACAAATCATTATATGTGGTGGCTGCATTACTTTTTAAATTTTTATTTATTTATTTTTCCCCCTATATTTTCACCTGGTAATATAGTCAGTAACACACCTCCTGTATTAGACTGGATTCACACCTATGCAGTTTTAGTGCTTTTTGCATTTGCACTGCAGAAACACTCAAAAGCAACATGCATAGATGTGAATCGAGCCTTACAGTGCCCCATTCTGGATAAATTAGCACAGGGAGCACATTTGGACAGCAGCATTGACAGTTTGGGGGAGGGGAGTGTTAGATGTACCAGCAGATTTAGATACACTAACATATTAAAGCCAAGCTCCAGCAGATATTACAGCCAGGGTTTTTTTTCTCAGAGAATAGGTGCAGGAACTCCCCCCCTTATGAGTCACCCTTCGTCTCTGCCCCTGTACCCACCTCCGAGCACTGTCTCTTTGCTCCACCCCCTACCCACCTACAAGTACCGCTCCTTTTAGAGAGTACAGAACCAAGTATCATTTTGTGCTACTAAATTGTATGGAATTTGATAGACCCCACCCAAGTAGCAACAGACCCCACCACAGCAACAATAGATCCCCCCCACACACAACGACAGACCTCCCCCCAGCAACAATGGACCCCCACCCCCCGGCAACAAAATACCACCCCAGCAACAATTGATCCCCACAAAAAAATAGATCCCCAGTGACAATAGATCCCCCCAGCAGTCAGCATCAATTGACCCTCCAGCACACCTTGCCATAGAATACATTCAGTGCTGGAGGTGCCGTAACTGCGTTCCCCCGCATCCCAGCTGAAAAAAAGCCCTGAATACAGCAATCAGTTTTGTTCAGTTTGGGAAAAAGGTTCTACATAAATAAAAGCTGACCATTGTAAGCATCTCTGTCAGTGTTTAATGGCTTGTCCCATCCCTGTAACTGATACATCTACAGGAGAGCTTGTTTTTTTTGAAAAACAGACCTACTGTATAAAAATACAAGGTGAAAATAGAAGAAAGAAAGCCTAAAAAAAGAAAAGAAATGCACCCAACACGTCTAAAGGCCCATACACACAATCTGACATTTTGACAACAACGGTCCGACGGACCTGTTTTATCAGACAATCCAACAGTGTGTATGCTCCATCGGACAATTGTTTTCGGTTTTTCAATGGACAAATGTTCGCTGTGCATGCTCTCAAACTTTCTGGCAACAAATGTTCAATGGAGGATAATCCGATCGTGTGTACACAAGTCCATAGGACTAAAGTCCAAAGTACAAACACGCATGCTCAGAACCAATGCTAAAGATCAGACAACAATAGCAGAAGTTGCCCAAAGGGTGGCGGTAAAGAGCTGAAAAACCACGTGATTTGGTGAAAGTGTGCTGAAAATGTTCTGCCGTGTGTATGCATACCAAGTTCACGGCCAACGCCCCCTTCAGACCAAAATCCATGGTAAAGTCTGTTGGAAGTCTGATCGTGCGTATGAGGCTTTAGAGTTGGTAAGCTGAAATATAATAAATGTTTTCTTTTGGGTTTGATACAACAAAACTTTGTTGTCGGAAAGTCTGATCGTGTGTACACAAGTCCGTCGCACAAAAGTTCATGCATGCTCGGAATCAAGCAGAAGGAGCCACACTGGCTATTGAACTTCCTTTTTCTTGGCTCGTCATACGTCACCGCGTTCCCACGTTCGGAATTGTTGGCCAGCATTTGTGTTACCATGTGCATGCAAGACAAGTTTGAGCCAACAACCTTCGAACAAAAATCCACGGTTTTGTTGGCGGAAAGTCCGATCGTGTGTACGCAGCATTCAAGATTCACATTGTAGAAATACAGCTATTGTATTGTATGCACGGAAGTGCCTAGGCACCCTCACATTCCAGGAAGTGCACTGATATTTTTTATAAAATAATTCATGAGAAAAAGTACATTGTTTCAGGGTACTGCTTAAAGCAGGACTGTACCTGAATTTTTTTTTTAAAAGCCAGCAGCTACAAATACTACAGCTGCTGACCTTTAATAAATGGACACTTACCTGTCACAGGTTCCAGCGATGTCGGCAGCAGAGGCCCATCAATCGCTTGGCTCTCTGCTGCTGCTGGCGCCATTCTCGGTGAGGGAATCAGGAAGTGTCGCCTTTGCGGCTTCACTTCCCGGTTCCCTACTGCGCATGCGCGAGTCGCGCAGCGCAATGAGAATCATGTGCAGACAGCGCGCCTGCTCTCTGCTGCTGCCGGCACCATTCTCGGTGAGGGAATCAGGAAGTGTCGCCTTTGCGGCTTCACTTCCCGGTTCCCTACTGCGCATGCGCGAGTCGCGCAGCGCAATGAGAATCATGTGCAGACAGCGTGCCGGGACAGGAAGTGGCGTAAACTCCCGTGGGAGTTTATGCCCGGAAGTGGGTGTAAATACCTGTCTTAGACAGGTATCTGCACCCCCTCCCCCCTGAAAGGTGCCAAATGTGACACCGGAGGGGGGGAGGGTTCCAAAAAGCCTAAGTTCCACTTTAGGGTGGAATCCCGCTTTAAAGCTGAACTCCCACTTTCTTTTCACTAGAACTGAATGCAATGATCAGTCCTAGCATAGATCATACCTCTGTACCATGGTGCTTATTTGTCTGCAGATCCTCTGATATTCTTTTTTTTTTTTTACAAACAAAGGTGCTTTATTGGTATTTCACATGGTAGTATTCAGCATACAAAATGACATAAGACTATGCATAGTATATCTGACATTGGTTAAAACAGACAAGTAATCATACACATACAGGGATGACGTATAATGGCACTCAGGGTACTATTGACTGTTGAACATGGAGGGTAGTGCAATTAATAAATCAACTCCAGGGAAAGCAGGGAAGGAGGGACAGCAAAAGGAGAGCGAATAGGAAAAAGTGTGGGGGGGGGGATGGGAGAAGAGCGGAGGGAGAAAAGAGGGGGAGGGAAAAGGGTGGGGGGAAGAAGTAGATGCAGAAAGAATAGGGATGGAAGAAAAAGCCAGACCACTAAATTGATAGTTCAGGTGGAGGTCCAAGGAGCCCACACCTTATCATATTTCCACTCACATCCTCTATTAATATACGTGATCCTATAAATAGGCAGGGCTGCGTCTTTCAGTGCTTCCCAGGAGGAGAGAGTTGGGGGGAAGGCGAGATCCATTTCATAAGAATCTTCTTTTTGGCATAGAATAGGAGGTACTCTCTTCGGGACAACATACACCCTGGCAAATATTTACGCACCCAACACTAGGTCACCAGACTACATGATTTCGACCCTCGCTAAGCTGAGAATCTTTAGAAGAGGATATCTGATCTTAATGGGAGACTTAAATCTCACCCTGGACCCGGAGTTGGATAGTTCGTCTTGTGCACAGGGGACAGGAAATGCCCAATTAAAATTATTAAAGAAAAAGATGAGTAGGGAACAACTGGTTGATGTTTGGAGAATGCAGCATCCTATTACCAGAGATTACACATTTTTCTCCCCTGTGCACAAGACGTACTCCAGACTAGACTATATTTGGGTGGACCATGGACTCTTAGACAGGGTAATGGACACAAGTATTGAGATAGCATCTCTATCAGATCACGCCCCGGTGAGCATGAGCTTGAATATCCCAGAATTCAAAAAACCGAGCTGTGGGTGGAAATTAAATAACGAGCTATTGAAAGACGCCGAACTCAGGGAAAGTGTGAGAAAAGAACTCGAGTGTTTTTTTTAAATAAACGATAACGGGGAAGTAAAGGGATCAAGCCTCTGGGATGCCCACAAGGCTTTCATTAGGGGGGTGTTTATCTCGAAAGCCACCTGGAAAAAAAAAGAAAGAGCTAGAAGAGTTCAGGAGTTGACGGACGACATAAAAGACATGGAGACTAAGCACAAGGACGACCCTATTCAGAATCAGGAAATACTCCAAGGATTAATCCTCAAGAGGGAAGAGTTAAGGGAACTAGCGGAACAGGAAATAAAACAAGTTTTAAATAAAATTTCGAAAGAGCGGTATTCCTTTGGTAACAAATCAGGCAAACACCTAGCCAGACTGCTTCAAAAAAACAAGTCCATAAATTTTATCGAGAAAATCATTAATAAAAAGGGAGAGGTAAGGTTTATCTCAGAAGACATAGCGTCAACATTTAGGGACTTCTACGAGGAGCTATACTCGGTCAGTCAAAAGAACAGAGCTAAAAGAGGAGGGAGTTGGGACAAAGCACAGGATTTTTTAAGAGGGGCAAAATTACAGACCCTGGGACTAGAGGAGAAGAAGAGGCTAGATAGACCCATTTCGGAGGAAGAAATCACGAGAGCCCTAAACAACTCGCCGATGGGTAAGAGCCCGGGGCCGGATGGGCTCACGGCACTATATTATAGGACTTATAGAGAGATCTTGATACCCAGACTTCTAAGATAGATGAACGGCCTGGGCTCGGAGTATGGCATGAGCGAGGCTTCATTGTCGGCCACAATTACGGTGCTGCGAAAGGAGGGGAAGGACGACTCGACGTGCGCTGGGTATAGACCCATATCGTTACTAAACTTCGAAACAAAACTCTATGCCAAAATTCTGGCCGAGCGTATAAAGGGAACTCTGGGAATCCTGATACACCCAGACCAAGTGGGATTCACACCAGGGAGAGAAGGCAGAGACAACAGTGTGCGAACCCTGCTGGCGATACAAAGGATGAGAGATTCACGAACCCCCAGTCTACTACTGTCTATTGATGCGGAAAAGGCTTTTGACCGGGTAGACTGGGGGTTCCTGTTCAAGACCTTAGACATTATGGGATTTGGGCCAAAAATTATTCAAAAAATAAGAGTCCTTTATAGCCATCCCAAAACTAACATCAAGGTGAACGGCATCTTGTCCTCACCCTTTGAAATGCATAATGGGACTAGGCAGGGTTGCCCCCTCTCCCCGCTCCTTTTCATCCTTGCTCTGGAACCCCTTTTGGCAACAATAAGAGGAAATAAGGAGGTGGAGGGCTGCGAGGCGGGGGGGGAGGAACACAAGCTGGCGGCATTCGCCGACGATGTCCTATTTTATGTAAGCTCACCTCACAAATCCCTTCCCAACATCCTGAAGAATATCGCGGCGTATAGTGAGGTCTCAAATTTCAAGATCAACTTAGCAAAATCCTCAATTCTGAGTATCAACATGAATAGGGCTGAAAAACAAGACCTGATGAGGGGGTATAACCTCACGTGGAAGAAACAAATAAAATATCTAGGCATCGTGCTGACTAATTCTATAGAGAAAATGTATAGGGCCAATTATATACCTTTATTAGATGAAGTTAAAAAAAAAAAATGCCAGGAGTTTAAAACCAGACCAATCTCGTGGTTTGGTCGCATTAATGCAGCTAAAATGATGATACTCCCGCTGATCACCTATAAATTTCAGATGATCCCAATATCGTTACCAGAACAGTACCTTAGGAAATTAAAATCTCTCATTTTGAATTTCATTTGGCAACAGAAGCTACATAGAATCTCTTTTCAAACCTTAAAATTAGATAAAAGCAAGGGAGGGCTGGCGGTGCCCGACATTGTTAATTACTACCACGCAACAGTTTTGTTAAGAATCACAGAATGGGGGAGGGCACACAGTTTTAAGAGGTGGGCAAGCCTAGAGGAAGCACTAAGTGAAGCACAGTTGGGGAAAATTATTTGGAACCCCCCTAAGTTTAGAAGGTTGGGTGAAAAAACACATGCAATCACAAAAAACACTTTAAAAGTCTGGGATAAAATGCACAAAAATTTTAAATTCAAATTTAATTCTCCACTAATTGCACTAAAAGAAAATGACATGTTCCCACCAGGGAGAAGGGACCAGGGAGGGGAATGGATAAAAAATGACAATGCACGAGTAGGGGACATAATAAGCAAGGGGAAAATAGTGTCGTCTCAGGAGTTACAGGAGATGAATGACTGTTTTATAGTTGACGATTGGCAGTACCTCCAGTTAAGTCATTTCGTGGGGTCCATCCCCCCTCCAAAGAGGGGACGGGGGGACCTCACGGAGATGAAACGTATCTTCACGACGGAGAACACCAAAAAAATTATCACAAAAATTTATACATTTCTGATGTCGGGGGACGGACAGGGGGAACCGCCTTTTGTCAAAAAATGGGGAAGGGAATTGGGCACGCACCACTCGGGGGCAATTAGAAAAATGTTTCAACTCACCCACAGCTCAGCTGTGGATGTCAAAACCGCAGAGATTAACTACAAGTGCTTATCCGGTTGGTACCTGACCCCGGAAAAATTAAATAAATTCCAGCCGGGAGTATCAGCTGACTGCTGGCGAGGATGCCAAGTGAAGGGAACTATGGGCCACCTATGGTGGGGCTGCCCAAAAATTAAAAAATATTGGAAGTCCATCTTAAAATACATCAAGGAGATTACTAAGGTCGAGGTAAGAGAAGACCCTTGGGCAGTTCTGCTACACGATACAGAGGTAGGCTCCAGGCAATATAGAGGATCACTAGTCCCGCATTTGCTAAATGCAGCAAAGCGAGTGATCCCTAGAAGATGGAAGGACCCTGAGAGCCCACCCATCTGGGAATGGGTTAATGCGGTAGAGGGCACCTACATTTCAGAGTGTCTAGTAAATAGTGCGACAGAGGAAAGGGACGACACAAAAACAAAATGGGAAGGCTGGAGAAGGTTTAAGAGGTCCTGGAGTTATGCCGAAGCCTTGAGGACAGAGTGAGAGAGAGACACATGACCATAAAAAAAAAAAAAAAAAAAAAAAAAACAGGACATAGTCCCTTTTATTTCTCGAAGCATTTGCAGAAGTGACCCCAGCGGCGGGAGGGGGGGGGGGGGCGGAAGGGGAGGGAGGGTTGGGAGAAGGGGGGGAGGGGGTTGTGAAAGGTTTATCACTGGAGAAGGGGAGCGTTGGGGAGGCCTTAAGTAGCAGGCCGTCCTACGTAGGCCCAACGAAGGTATAAATAATGTATAAGAAATATGTAAAAATCACAAATTTATAAATTTATAAATTTAAAAATTTAATTAAAAAAAAATAAATAAAAAAAATAAATAAAAAAAAAAGAGAGAAGATGAAAATTCCACAATGATGTGAAGACATTAAAAGGGACAAAACTGAGGGCGCTCCTGATTTGGTCCCAATAAGCTCTCTCTGAGGTGGAAAAAAAAAAAAAAAAAGAATAGGAGGTAGGAAATCAATAGCTTAGAGTGGTGAGAGCTTGGGCATCCTCATGAACCCCCAGTAAGGGATATTCTGGGCTTAGTTGTGGCTTTGTACCATATGACACTCTATATATCCTGCTGATAGACTCTGTCCCTTCCACAACTATTTCTTGCAGTAGCTAGAGTCTATAACACTCCCCTCTGTAGTTTTTCAGACTCTGCAAATGATGTAACTTCCTTCACAGCTCTGATGATGGGTGGGATTGAATACATCTTAATTAGCATTCAATCCTGCCCAGTCTCACCTACAGGAAGAGTCCAAACCTCCCAAGTCCCTTCTCATAGATCCCAGCATCATTCAAGAAGGAAACCCCTTCATACACAGCCTGTTTTCTGAAAAGCTAGCCGTGCTACTGCTGGGCAGGATAGAATGGATCACAATTAGAATTCAGTCCTGCCCAGTTAAATATGCTGAAAAGTGTGAACAGGGAGAGTCCCAACCCTCAGGTCCAGCCCTCACAGAGCTCTGTGTGAAGTGATTAATTTACATATAAAGGAAACACCTTCATAATAACTTCCCATAGTCATTCCTCTGTAGTCTTGCAGTAAGCCATTATTCTTTGGCATGCTGCAAGACAGGAATGACACAGGAGGAGGTATGACACATTTACACCTTTCACCACTTACATTAAGGCCCAGAGACACCCACGGTAACTTTGGGACTAACCCACATCAACTTCCAGACCTGGTACCTGGGCCGCTGATAAGGGGGACAACCGGGCCTCCTGTAGGGGGCCCGGACCCCCATTAAGCAGAGCCAACAGCTTCAAGGTTAACATAATGCATGTTCTATACTGTGAGTACATATTGTTCCCCCCTCCCCTACTGACTGGCAGTGCCCCTAATCTGCCCCCACTAAGCACCAAGACCCCCCATCTCCCCCACTTAGCACCAGTGCCCCCCTCTCCCATTGCCTGGCAGTGCCCCCAATCTGCCCCCACTGCACTAAGACCCCCATCTCTCCCCACTCCCCACTAAGCACCAGAACCCACATCTCCCTCCACTTCCACATAACCCCCTCCCCCACTGAATGGCAGTGCCCCCAATTTTGCCACTAAGCAACAGGACCCTCACTTCTCCCCACTAAGCACCAGGACCCCCCATCTCCCCCCACTTAGCACCAGTGCCCCCTCCCCATTTACTAACAGTGCCCCCAATAAGCACCAGGACCCCACATCTCTCCTCACTAAGCACCAGGACTCCCATCTCCACCCCCACTAAGCACCATGACCCCTGCATCCCCCCAGTTATCACCAGTGCCCCCCCTCCTCTACTGACTGGCAGTGCCCTCAATATGTCCCCACTAAGCACCAAGACCCCCCCATCTCCCCCACACTAAGCACTAGGACCCCCGACCCCCCCCCCCACTAAGCACCAGGACTCTCCATCTCTCCCCACCAAGTACCAGAGCCCCATGCCCTCCCCCACTAAGCACCAGGACCCGCATCACCCCCCACTAAGCACCAGAACCCACATCTCCCTCCACTTCCACAGAACCCCCTCCCCCACTGAATGGCAGTGCCCCCAATTTTGCCACTAAGCAACAGGACCCTCACTTCTCCCCACTAAGCACCAGGACCCCCCATCTCCCCCCACTTAGCACCAGTGCCCCCTCCCCATTTACTAACAGTTCCCCCAATAAGCACCAGGACCCCACATCTCTCCCCACTAAGCACCAGGACTCCCATCTCCACCCCCACTAAGCACCATGACCCCTGCATCCCCCCAGTTAGCACCAGTGCCCCCCCTCCTCTACTGACTGGCAGTGCCCTCAATATGTCCCCACTAAGCACCAAGACCCCCCCATCTCCCCCACACTAAGCACTAGGACCCCCAACCCCCCCCCCCCCACTAAGCACCAGGACTCTCCATCTCTCCCCACCAAGTACCAGAGCCCCATGCCCTCCCCCACTAAGCACCAAGACCCGCATCACCCCCCACTAAGCACCAGGACCCGCATCTCCCCCCATTAAGCACCAAGACTCCCCATCTCTTCCTGCTAATCACCAGGACCCCCCCCATCTCCCCCCACTAAGCACCAGGACCCCCATCTCCCCCACTAAGCACCAAGAAGCCCCCTCTCTCCCCACTAAGCGCAAGGACCCCCCAAGCCCGCCCCCACTTAGCACCAGGACCCCCATCTCCACCCACTAAGCACCAGAACCCCTATCTCCCCCGACTGAGCACCAGTGCCCCCTTCTATCTCCTTTGAAGACAATGCTGCATTTCTTTTTTAGGCAGGTATGTGGGGTCAGAGGGTGGGGGTTGAGGCAGGGTTGAGGGCTCCATCAGGTAGGTTGTACAGGGCCCCATGATTTATAACAGCAGCCCTGCCTGGTACAAGTCACTCCCATAGCCCACCCTGAAGCTACAGAGGCTCAAAGGATCATGGGAGATATAGTATTAGAACTAGAAAAGGAAGAAAAAATGAAGTCTGAGGACTATGAAATTCAGCCAGGAGGAGGAGTGACATCAAAGACACAGAAAACTGCTGTATACAGCTAAAGGAGGTAAGTTACACACAGACTAACAGTGTGGCTGGGATTCACTCACATACACAATGCATCTGTTGTTTAGGGCACGCGCAGGGATCGTGCACAGGGGAGGTCGTCATATGACGGCCTCCCGGGAATTCACATCCGCGCTGTGGCCGTCATTCCGCCTTAGCACGGATGTAGAGTGGTTAAAGTATATATGAACCCTATCCTTGTAAAACAACCAATTCATGTTAAAATAGAAATGAAAAGCAAAACATTTGTGTGTAAATTTAAAAAAAAAAAAAAACATTTGAACTGACCACTCTGGGATGGATGTACCCTCATGCCTAGTGTGATCAGCAGAGGGACTGGAGGAACACCAGGAATTTCACACATGGGAAGCAATGCAAAGAGAACAGGATATTTTTAACCACTTCCAGACAAACCGCTGCAGTTATACTGCGGCAGGTTGGCTCCCCTGCACGAGCCGTCGTAGCTATACGTCGGCTCGTGGGGTCGGGATAGCAGGCGCACACATGCCGCCAGAGGCGCGTGGCCGCTGCACAGCGGGGGTGCCGGTGCTCGTGGCCGAAGGTCGCAATGACCGCCAGCCACAATTGATTGTGACCAGGAGAGACAGAACAGGGACGAGTGTGTGTAAACATACACTTCCCTGATCTGTTCTGAGAGGAGTGACAGATCGTGTGTTCCTATTAGCTAGGAACCACGATCCGTCACTTCCTCCAGTCAGTCCCCTCACCCTTCAGTTAGAATCACCTCCCAGGGAACATAGTTAACCCCTCGAGCGCCCCCTAGTGTTAACCCCTTCACTTCCAGTGACATTTTTACAGTAATCAATGCAATTTTATAGCATTGATCGCTGTATTAATGCCAATGGTCCCAAAAATGTGTCAAAATTGTCCGATGTGTCCGCCATAATGTTGCAGTCGCGATAAAAATTACTAGTAAAAAAAAAAAAACACAATAAAAATGCTATAAATCTATCCCCTATTTTGTATACGCTATAACTTTTGTGCAAACCAATCAATATACGCTTATTGCGATTTTTCTTTTCTTATATATTTTTGGGGGATATTTATTATAGCAAAAAGTAAAAAATAATGTGTTTTTTTTTCAAAATTTACGCTCTTTTTTTGTTTATAGCGCAAACAATAAAAACTGCAGGGGTGATCAAATACCACCAAAAGAAAGCTCTATTTGTGGGAAAAAAGGGACATCAATTTTGTTTGGGTACAATGTCGCACGATCGCACAATTGTCAGTTAAAGTGACGCAGTGCCGAATCGCAAAAAAAATGCTCTTGTCAGGAAGGGTAAATTCTTCCAGGGCTGAAGTGTTTAACACAAGTGCATGGTACAGCAGGCACATATCAGGAATATAAAAAAAAAAAAAAATGTGGAAGAAATCTGCGCTCGGAAAAAATTAGGAAATAACCAGAGCAGCTGAACACTATGGCTCTAGATACTAAACCAAAAATAGAAATAAATGTGAAAAAGTGCAGCGCTCAAAAAAATGAGATAAAAAATGAGATAAAAAAACTTGACCAATAACGGTAAAGGTGAGTGAATCAAGTCCTATTCCATGTGAATGGATACTGGTACTTGCGACAGTTAGAGTGCATATAAACTTATAAACAACTTAATTACAGTGCAAACCTAAACCAAATATGTGTTGATATATGTTAAATACATAAACTAACATTTGCAAAAAAATATGTGAATACCCAAATCTATAAGTTCAAACACATAAATGCATCCAAATCGCATGCAGTGAAAAACGCAAAAAGATCAATCAGAATAGTCAAACAGAGTCCTCAGTACTGAATATTGAGTACATAAACTAACATTTGCAAAAAAAATTTTGTGAATACCCAAATCTATAGGTTCAAACAGATAAGTGCATCCAAATCGCATACAGTGAAAAACGCAAAAAAAACAATCAAACAGAGTCCTCAGTGTTCAGTAGCCTTTGACAGTCTCCTACACAGAGCGCTTCTGAGTGTAATAAGATTTTCTTAAAATTGACCTCGCAGTTCCCTTCAAGAGATATAAAGTAAGAAAAGGAGGCTTACCAGATGTCTGGTCTTTATCGCATATATCCCATCAAACGAGGTTCCAGGTACAGCGAATCAGCTGGGCTATTCCTCGCTCATCAGAGCGTGCATCAGGCTCCACCAAGTGCCTATATACCCCCTCTGGGGGGTCCGATCAGAGTCCCGCAGGGATACCAAAAATAAAACAAAAAAGGTCCGGATCGTGTAGTATGTTAAAACAAGGAATGCCTTTATTCTGGCTCAATGGGTCCAATGTACAGCACAGATAAGTAGCAATACAAAATAAAAACAGTTTCGCTACCTTGTAGCTAAGAAAGATAAAAACTCCTGGCCTGGGAGTGTAGAAGCGATCGCATATGCGCAGAGCGTGTGGGCGTGACTACCCGACGATCGTTTCGTCACAGCGTGACATCATCAGGGGTACGCCCACACCTCCGCGCTATTCATTTAAATAGTAGTCTGAGGCTAAGTACAGCGGCGCAATAGGTCGGACAGGCAATCACTCAGAATTGACAGGAAACCACTAAGCGTCCAATAGTGGTCTGAGGCTAAGTACAGCGGCGCTATAGGTCGGACAGGCAGTCAGTCAGAATTGACAGGAAACCACTGGGGTCCAATCACAAGCGACACAGGAAGTACCTAGTGAGACCATAAACACAATTACTGTGTATATAAATTACAAAAGCGGGCAAAAGTTAATTAAAGCACCGCCAGACTATAGTTGAAATCTGCATCACCTGCCTGATATGAAATTAGAGCAGGGATAAAATCAAAATAAAAAGGTACTAATGAAATAAAGAAAAATGACAAATAGACTTGCTAGAAGTTTTATATAGCGCCATCTAGTGGATACATTGGTTAATGCACCCCCTTTTAATTGGAATGCATAACAAAACTATAAACTGAAAATTAAAAATTAAAAATTAAAAATTAAAAGTGCCTATATAGTCAGCACCTATGCCTTCCATCTGTATGACCTCTGACCAATATTTCACCTATTGCACATGTAAATATACTAAACATTTACTGATAAAGAAAAAATATTGTTATGCTAAGCATAAAAGTGCATATGATTTAGTGCAGATTATTTCATTATCAACATAAAGGACCATATCTCAATTCACATGTCTATGCCAAAACCCCATGCAGTGACCATGATAGATGATAATAGTAAGGCAAAATGGCAAATCAGAAGAAAATATATAGATACATGGAAAAAAGTGCCTAGATCTTTCAACCAAAAACTGGAACGGGAACATCAACTGTTATTAATAAAACAGTTGATGTCCCATTCCACGTTGAGGCCACCAGGAACATGGGATCCTAATTTGTGTATCCAATTAGTTTCGGCACGGGAGATAGAGCGCTTGCCATTGCTACCCCTCCAATGGGGGACATAGCTCTCAATGGCCAAAAAAATGGTACCAGTGGGGTCCCTTTTATGTACCAAGTCATAGTGTCTACTGACATTATGCTTATCATAACCCTTACGAATGTTCGTGAGGTGCTCCCCCAACCTGATGTGCAACATGCGGATGGTGCGCCCCACGTACTCCAAACCGCACGGACACCTGAGGAGGTACACGACACATTTAGTAGAACAAGTGATGAACGTGCGTATGGGGTATGTCAAGCCTGTTCCACTAGACGTGAAATCAGTAAACCTCCTGCCACGTTGGGCATTTATTCTACAAGCCCTGCATTTGCCACATGGGAAAAAACCTTTAATGTCCCCAAAAAAGGATAACTTCTTTGGAGGATCCGGGACATTGGGAGCTATAGTGTTCCTAAGACTGGTAGCACCCCTAAATATAACGTTGGGCCTCTCTGCTAAAAGAGGTCCCAATACCCGGTCATTTTTTATTATCGACCAATGCTTTCTTATAATACGCTTAATTGCCCAATGTTGGCTGGAGAAGGTCGTGATGAAGGCCAGTCCATAGTTAGTGTTATCTGCTACCTGAGGTTTATCAGCCAAAAGCAGAAGACGATCTCTCCCACCCACCTCTGAAATTATGGAATCCAGAGTGGGCTCGTCGTAGCCTTTGGCCAAAAACCTCTTTTTAAGGATCAAAGCCTCATTGGTGTAATCAGCGGGATTGGAGCAATTGCGTTTTAATCGCAAAAATTGACCTTTCGGAACGGCAGCCAACCAAGAACTGTGATGACACGAGTCCAGGGGGATGTATCCATTGCGATCCGTCTGTTTAAAGAAGGTGGTAGTCACCAAAGCATTCTCAACAATAGATATTTTTAAGTCGAGAAAATGTATATCCGTGGGGCTAAGTTCGTGACTAAGGGCTATTCCCCGGTCATTGTCATTCAGATGGGAAAGGAACTGTTGGGCCGAGGGGACATCCCCATCCCATATGAATAGGATATCGTCAATAAACCTCTTCCAGGTTACCAACTGCAATGGCCTATTAAACAAAACAATGTCCTCCTCCCATTTTGCCATGAAGAGGTTGGCCATACTGGGGGCAAATTTGGCCCCCATGGCCACCCCCTTTATCTGCAAAAAATGAGAGCCATCGTGCCAGAAATGATTGTGAGTCATAGAAAACTCCAACAACTCCAACAGAAAATTGCGTTGGGGTATTGAAATAGTTTTATCCTGGGAGAGGAAATGTTGAACTGCTTCAAGACCCAAATGATGCGATATTGCAGTATAAAGAGAAGCAACATCAGCAGTTACTAATAAATAAGTGGGTTTCCATTCGAGCGAACCTAAAACATTTATGACATGTTTAGTATCCCTCAGAAACGAAGGGGTACCCATCACCAGTGGCTGCAGATAACGATCGATATATTTCCCGACCCGGGATGTTACCGAGTCGATACCACTGATGATGGGTCATATAACCAGCCCCAGCTTGGCAGCCATTACCAACAGGGTTTTCAGGAGGGGACAAGGGGGGGCCACAAAAGAAACGTGGACGTAAGAGAGGCTGCAGAGGGGGGGGAAGCGCCTTAACCCCAAAAAGGAGAAGAACGTAGATACCAGTGGGATAATTAATCTGAGTACCAAACAACTCTCTAAGGATGAGCTGGTGACTCTGAGTAAAGGTTTAAAATTCGCCCCTCCCAGCAACCTTAATAGGTTCCAGACCTTTATCGATATTCAGAAATTTACCCGTAAGTTAAACATCAAAAGGTATTTAATAAGTAATCCAATTAGGCAACTAAATATGGAATCTTCGACCATTGTCCACTCGGGCCTTTCAAATGCCTCATTATTCAATCCACCTAACGTCTCAGCACCTAATATTAATGTATTTCGTGACTTGGTGATCAAAGACCTTAATGATCTTAAACTTAAACCAGCATTACCCCCAAGGGATTTTAAAACTGGTCTTGATCTTCTTTGCGCAAGACGCGATATAGTGGTCCGACCTGCGGACAAAGGTGGGGCCATTGTTGTTCTGGATAAAGAGATGTACTCTTGTGAGATGACAAGAATCTTGTCTGATCAGGATACATACTCTCCATTGCTAGTGGACCCCACCACACGGTTCAAAACTGAACTGAAAGAACTTGTAACAAAGGGGTATGATATGGGTATCTTGAATAAGAAGGAGAGTGAATTTCTGGTACCCCTGGCTCCTCGGCTGCCGGTAATTTACTCTCTACCCAAGATACACAAATCTATGGTGAACCCCCCAGGCCGACCCATCATCAGTGGTATCGACTCGGTAACATCCCGGGTCGGGAAATATATCGATCGTTATCTGCAGCCACTGGTGATGGGTACCCCTTCGTTTCTGAGGGATACTAAACATGTCATAAATGTTTTAGGTTCGCTCGAATGGAAACCCACTTATTTATTAGTAACTGCTGATGTTGCTTCTCTTTATACTGCAATATCGCATCATTTGGGTCTTGAAGCAGTTCAACATTTCCTCTCCCAGGATAAAACTATTTCAATACCCCAACGCAATTTTCTGTTGGAGTTGTTGGAGTTTTCTATGACTCACAATCATTTCTGGCACGATGGCTCTCATTTTTTGCAGATAAAGGGGGTGGCCATGGGGGCCAAATTTGCCCCCAGTATGGCCAACCTCTTCATGGCAAAATGGGAGGAGGACATTGTTTTGTTTAATAGGCCATTGCAGTTGGTAACCTGGAAGAGGTTTATTGACGATATCCTATTCATATGGGATGGGGATGTCCCCTCGGCCCAACAGTTCCTTTCCCATCTGAATGACAATGACCGGGGAATAGCCCTTAGTCACGAACTTAGCCCCACGGATATACATTTTCTCGACTTAAAAATATCTATTGTTGAGAATGCTTTGGTGACTACCACCTTCTTTAAACAGACGGATCGCAATGGATACATCCCCCTGGACTCGTGTCATCACAGTTCTTGGTTGGCTGCCGTTCCGAAAGGTCAATTTTTGCGATTAAAACGCAATTGCTCCAATCCCGCTGATTACACCAATGAGGCTTTGATCCTTAAAAAGAGGTTTTTGGCCAAAGGCTACGACGAGCCCACTCTGGATTCCATAATTTCAGAGGTGGGTGGGAGAGATCGTCTTCTGCTTTTGGCTGATAAACCTCAGGTAGCAGATAACACTAACTATGGACTGGCCTTCATCACGACCTTCTCCAGCCAACATTGGGCAATTAAGCGTATTATAAGAAAGCATTGGTCGATAATAAAAAATGACCGGGTATTGGGACCTCTTTTAGCAGAGAGGCCCAACGTTATATTTAGGGGTGCTACCAGTCTTAGGAACACTATAGCTCCCAATGTCCCGGATCCTCCAAAGAAGTTATCCTTTTTTGGGGACATTAAAGGTTTTTTCCCATGTGGCAAATGCAGGGCTTGTAGAATAAATGCCCAACGTGGCAGGAGGTTTACTGATTTCACGTCTAGTGGAACAGGCTTGACATACCCCATACGCACGTTCATCACTTGTTCTACTAAATGTGTCGTGTACCTCCTCAGGTGTCCGTGCGGTTTGGAGTACGTGGGGCGCACCATCCGCATGTTGCACATCAGGTTGGGGGAGCACCTCACGAACATTCGTAAGGGTTATGATAAGCATAATGTCAGTAGACACTATGACTTGGTACATAAAAGGGACCCCACTGGTACCATTTTTTTGGCCATTGAGAGCTATGTCCCCCATTGGAGGGGTAGCAATGGCAAGCGCTCTATCTCCCGTGCCGAAACTAATTGGATACACAAATTAGGATCCCATGTTCCTGGTGGCCTCAACGTGGAATGGGACATCAACTGTTTTATTAATAACAGTTGATGTTCCCGTTCCAGTTTTTGGTTGAAAGATCTAGGCACTTTTTTCCATGTATCTATATATTTTCTTCTGATTTGCCATTTTGCCTTACTATTATCATCTATCATGGTCACTGCATGGGGTTTTGGCATAGACATGTGAATTGAGATATGGTCCTTTATGTTGATAATGAAATAATCTGCACTAAATCATATGCACTTTTATGCTTAGCATAACAATATTTTTTCTTTATCAGTAAATGTTTAGTATATTTACATGTGCAATAGGTGAAATATTGGTCAGAGGTCATACAGATGGAAGGCATAGGTGCTGACTATATAGGCACTTTTAATTTTTAATTTTTAATTTTTAATTTTCAGTTTATAGTTTTGTTATGCATTCCAATTAAAAGGGGGTGCATTAACCAATGTATCCACTAGATGGCGCTATATAAAACTTCTAGCAAGTCTATTTGTCATTTTTCTTTATTTCATTAGTACCTTTTTATTTTGATTTTATCCCTGCTCTAATTTCATATCAGGCAGGTGATGCAGATTTCAACTATAGTCTGGCGGTGCTTTAATTAACTTTTGCCCGCTTTTGTAATTTATATACACAGTAATTGTGTTTATGGTCTCACTAGGTACTTCCTGTGTCGCTTGTGATTGGACCCCAGTGGTTTCCTGTCAATTCTGACTGACTGCCTGTCCGACCTATAGCGCCGCTGTACTTAGCCTCAGACCACTATTGGACGCTTAGTGGTTTCCTGTCAATTCTGAGTGATTGCCTGTCCGACCTATTGCGCCGCTGTACTTAGCCTCAGACTACTATTTAAATGAATAGCGCGGAGGTGTGGGCGTACCCCTGATGATGTCACGCTGTGACGAAACGATCGTCGGGTAGTCACGCCCACACGCTCTGCGCATATGCGATCGCTTCTACACTCCCAGGCCAGGAGTTTTTATCTTTCTTAGCTACAAGGTAGCGAAACTGTTTTTTATTTTGTATTGCTACTTATCTGTGCTGTACATTGGACCCATTGAGCCAGAATAAAGGCATTCCTTGTTTTAACATACTACACGATCCGGACCTTTTTTGTTTTATTTTTGGTATCCCTGCGGGACTCTGATCGGACCCCCCAGAGGGGGTATATAGGCACTTGGTGGAGCCTGATGCACGCTCTGATGAGCGAGGAATAGCCCAGCTGATTCGCTGTACCTGGAACCTCGTTTGATGGGATATATGCGATAAAGACCAGACATCTGGTAAGCCTCCTTTTCTTACTTTATATCTCTTGAAGGGAACTGCGAGGTCAATTTTAAGAAAATCTTATTACACTCAGAAGCGCTCTGTGTAGGAGACTGTCAAAGGCTACTGAACACTGAGGACTCTGTTTGATTGTTTTTTTTGCGTTTTTCACTGTATGCGATTTGGATGCACTTATCTGTTTGAACCTATAGATTTGGGTATTCACAAAATTTTTTTTGCAAATGTTAGTTTATGTACTCAATATTCAGTACTGAGGACTCTGTTTGACTATTCTGATTGATCTTTTTGCGTTTTTCACTGCATGCGATTTGGATGCATTTATGTGTTTGAACTTATAGATTTGGGTATTCACATATTTTTTTGCAAATGTTAGTTTATGTATTTAACATATATCAACACATATTTGGTTTAGGTTTGCACTGTAATTAAGTTGTTTATAAGTTTATATGCACTCTAACTGTCGCAAGTACCAGTATCCATTCACATGGAATAGGACTTGATTCACTCACCTTTACCGTTATTGGTCAAGTTTTTTTATCTCATTTTTTATCTCATTTTTTTGAGCGCTGCACTTTTTCACATTTATACATATCAGGAATATGAAATATTGGGTTACATACTCTTTAAGCACAATTAACATTTAAATGTTCCCTATAACATAGCACATACTTCACTTTTTGAGTTTAGTTCTGCTATAAACATATAGGGGGTTATTTACTAAAGGAAAAAGTGCACTTGGAAGTGCAGTCGCTGTAGATCTGAGGAGGACATGCAAGGAAAATAAAAAACAGCATTTTAGCTTGCACATGATAGGATGATAAAATCAGCAGAGCTTCCCCTCATTTCAGATCTAGATCTAGATTTAGAGCGACTGCACTTGCAGTGCAAAGTGGATTGGCCTTTCGTAAATAACCCCCATAGTGTACACTAAAAGAAAATTGGGGGGTGCACGCCCTGCCACTGCAAGCAGACTACTGATGAGGAAAATTAGACTAATGGCAGCACTCCCATACGATGCAAAAAAGGCTTTATTGTATCCAAAATATGTAAAAACAATCCACACGGGTAGGGGAACAAAGGCCTGTGTGGATTGTTTTTACATGTTTTGGATACAATAAAGCCTTTTTTGCATCGTATGGGAGTGCTGCCATTCGTCTAATTTTCCATATAGTGTATATTGACAGTAATATTTGCTCACAAGGTGTACAAAGCATATACCGTACAATGGTAGCATGTGGGCACTCCCTGAAATGAACATTTGCCCCTTATACATAAAGCTTTATTTCTTATGCTACCAATAGTGCTTAACCACTTAAGCCCGGACCATTTTGCTGGCCAAAGACCAGAGCACATTTTGCGATTCGGCACTGCGTTGCTTTAACTGACAATTGCGCGGTCGTGCGACGTGGCTCCCAAACAAAATTGACGTCCTTTTTTTTGAACAAATAGAGCTTTCTTTTGGTGATATTTTATCACCTCTGCGGTTTTTATTTTTTGCGCTATAAACAAAAATAGAGCGACAAATTTTGAAAAAAAAATGCATTCTTTTTTACTTTTTGCTATAATAAATATCCCAAAAAAATATATATAAAAAATGTTTTTCCTCAGTTTAGGCCGATACAAATTCTTCTACATATTTTTTGGTACAAAAAAAAAAAAAAAGCAATAAGCGTTTATTGATTGGTTTGCGCAAAAGTTATAGTGTCTATGTGTGACACATCATTGATCATAGCTCCCGATCACAGGGAGCTATGATCAGTGACAGTGTCACTAGGCAGAACAGGGAGATGCTTGTTTACATTAGCATCTCCCCACTCTTCAGCTCCGTGAGGAGATCGCGGGTATCCCTGCGGACATCGAGTCCGCGGGACCTGCGATCCTACTCACGGAGCTCTCGGCACGGTCGCGCACGCGGCACCGGCACGCACATGACCGCACAGCGGCAAATTCAAAGGGACGTACCTGTACACCCATTTGCCCAGCCGTGCCATTCTGCCAACGTAAATGTACATGCGGCGGTCGGCAAGTGGTTAATAGAGTCTTTTAACTTTATATAAAGTACACAACAGTTCAGTGATTGGCCTTCAATTTGACTTCAATTAGACTACAAAACAAAATCTCCACTGATACCAACATCAAGTCAAAGACTTTTAAAAGAAAGGCGTTTGAGAAAATAGACTTCTAGCATTGGCTGGCCAACACAAATCATTGTCACTGAGTAAGAAATAAATTCTTATTTACCTCTGTTCTTATGGGACAAAGCAACCAAATCACCTTAGACCCCTTCAGTTCACAGGCTTTTCACACTATTTTATTAATTCACTGAGGCCACTGAGTGCACACAAAACAGGCCCGCTCATCACAGAGCATTTTGTTCAGTGGGGAGACAAGTTCTCGGAGAATAAAGGATTTCCAGTGTCTGTGGGCACATCCATGGAGCGTTCCCATCACTGTTTACTAAGGTCAGGCGTGAACTCCTGGCTCCACTCTTCTGCTCCGTCTTTCCTGAATCAGCACACAGTCTTTGTTTCCATGTTCTTTCCTCAGCATCACTGCTAATAAATCTTCACAAAGTGCGTATTTACATAATGCCTCAATGCTGTAACTAAATGCTCAGAGGTGACAAAGTTACCAAGCAACCAGCACAATCCCCTCTCTCATCCGTCTCCTTTCTTTGGCACCCTCGTTATCCATATTTCTTACTATCGCTTTTTAATGGTAATCCATGTTTTCCACACGCTTCATTTATTTAATTTATCTTTCTTCACTCTTTCTTCACTCTTGATTAGTTGTTTGCCTTTTTAATTGTCATTATATTCTAGATGGCAAACTCTAATGCCCCGTACACACGGTCGGATATTCCGATGGAAAAAGTCCAATCGGATTATGTTGTCGGAAAATCCGATCGTGTGTGGGCACTAGAGGGCTTTTTCCGTCGGAATTTCCGACTGAAAAAATTTGTGAGCAGGATCTAAAATTTTCCCACAACAAAATCCGATCGGACTTTTTCCGATCATGTGTAGAGAATTCCGACGCACAAAGTGCCACGCATGCTCAGAAGAAATTCGGAGACGAAAGCTATTGGCTACTGGCCTCTACGTAGTCCCATTGTACGTTTTATACGTTACCTCGTTCGGAATGATTGGATTTTCCGACAACTTTGTCCGACCGTGTGTGTGTAACACAAGTTTTGGACAAAATCCGTCTAAAAAAATCCGCCGGATTTTGTGGTCAGAATGTCCGACCGTGTGTACGGGGCATAACAAACAAGGCTCTCTGATCCCTCCTGTGTTAATTTGTATTGTAACTGTACTGTCTGTCCCCATGCTGTAAAGTGCTTCACAAACTGTTGGCGCTTTATAAATCCTGTATAATAATAATAATAATAATAAATATAAAATTGTTAGACTATTACTACTATAGCTAAATATGTTTTTACTGTTACCTTACACAGATCAGCCATAATTTATGACCACTGACAGGTAACGTAAACATTGATTATCTCATTACCATGGCATGTGAAAGTGGGTGGGATATATTAGGCAGCAAGTAAACATGTTCGCCCTGCAGTTGATGTGTTATAAACAAAGAAAATGGGCAGGCGTAAGGATTTCCATGACTTTGACAAGGGTCAAATCATAATGGCTAGACGACTGTGTCAGAGCAACTCAATAACTGCAGCTCTTGCGGGATGTTCCCAGCAGTGGCGGCTGGTGCTAAAAATTTTTGGGGGGGCGCAAATAAACTGAAAAAAAAAAAGCCCATCAAACGCAGCCACTGTACCAAACACAGCCACTGTGCCCATTAAAACACAGCCACTGTACCAAATGCAGCCACTGTGCCCATTAAAACGCAGCCACTGTGCCCATCAAAACGCAGCCACTGTGCCCACCAAACACAGCCACTTTGCCATCAAACACAGACACTTTGCCACCAAACACAGCCACTTTGCCATAAAACACAGTCACTTCAAAATAAATCTGAGCTCCATGCAAATAACTAAATACACAGATGAAAGATATACTGTATGAGAGAGCTGTCATATCGGGAAAAGGATTTGTGTTTCTGTTCATATCAGTATTAAGATTTACATATTACTGCAATACCAGCTCCAAGGCTGATGCCAGGTCAAATTCAGGTACTTATGCACTGCTTGCATTAAAAAGAGTTCAGATTTAGAAAACTAAGACCACATTTATTATTTGCCTATCATCAGGCAAGCCAGAACCGTCAGGCCCATCAGAAAGGTAGAGGGAAGCATCATGGCTGACCAAATTTGTCTTTATGGAGGGACCAGTCTTTCTCTAATAAGGAGTGCCCCCCCCCCCGCCCTGCACTTACCTCGGGTGACGGCGGCATCAGTGTCCTCCGTTTCTTCTCCTGCCCGCTCCTCCTCTGCTCCATCCTCTGCTATGATTGGACGCCTGATAGGCGCCCAATCACAGCACCTGTTGTTTCAGCCAATCAGGGCACAGGTAACACAGACCTGTGCTCCTGATTGGCTAAGGGGCCGTACAATGTTAGCAAACCGAATCCCTTCGGTTTGCTAACATACTGCTGAGTGACAAGGAACGCACAGCGCTGTAATTCAGGTGCCCGGTGACCGAAAAGGGGCCGGACACCTGAATAGGGGGTGTCAGCAGCGACCATAGATAGATTCATGCAATGCATGAATCTATCTATGGATTATAGAGAGTGACAGGAGAGGGGGGGCGGCGCTCCTGCGCCCTTTATGGACGCACCGCCGCTGGTTCCCAGTCTGCAGTAGTCAGATCCTACCAAAAGTGGCCCAAGGAATGAAAACCATCGAACCAACGACAGGGTGGTGGGTGACCAAGGCTCATTGGTGCATGTGGGAAGTGAAGGCTGGCCCCTGTGGTCCGATAAAATGCAAGCAATACTGTAGCCCAAATTGCTGAAAAAGGTGTCAGAACACACAGTGCATCACAGTTTGTTGCATATGGGGCTGCATAGCCGCAGACCGGTCAGGGTGCCCATGCTGACCCATGTCCACAGCCAAAAATGCCTACAATGGGCATGTACAGTACTGTAAGCATCAGAACTGGACAACAGAAGGTGTCTTCAAGATGGTGACTTGGCCTCCCAGTTCTCCAGATCTCAATCCAATCGATCATCTGTGGGATGGGCTGAAAACCAGGTCTGAAGTTACAGTACTTAAAGAATCTGCTACAGATGTCTTGGTACCAGAAACCACAGCATACCTTCAGAGGTCTAGTGGGATCCATGCCTCAACAGATAAGGTCTGTTTTGGAGGCAAAGGGGGACCTACTCAGTATTAGATTGGTAGTCATAAAATTGTGGGTGGTCATAATTTTATGGCTAATCAGTGTATATATGGCTGTAGATATCATAAAACGGTAAATGTAGAAGACAGAGGCCCACCTATTCCTGATACTGTAATCCTGATGCGATCATGATATAAGTATATATGCAGCCATTACTGAACTTTCCTTGTTAATGCTTTGTCTTCATACTTACTGAGACAATGACCCGGAGCAGGTATAAGGGATAAGGGATTTAGATTTGTCCACAAACGTATTTTTGCTGCCTTCTTTGTCCTGGACGGTGATTCAGAATTAAAGAAGCATATCCAAATAGCATTTTGTATAGGAGGCCCTCAAAGGTATGCAGACTGCCCTTAGGTAATAATGCCCACATGTCATGCTGACTCTCAATGATTGAAAGATACATCTACAATGATGAACATATGCAAGAATTCCAGTCTTATAACAATATTATGCAGGCATGAAAACATGTTTTGCAAAACGAATATGTCAAAAAGTAAGCTTCTAGATTAGTATTTTTTTTTTATTATTTGGATTAGCAGTAAAATAGTTTGTATAATGCCATAATTTTGCATGGAACTGTCCAATATAGGAAATACAGACCATAGTATTACAGACAGTGCTGGGACAAGGTCATCTAGAGCCCAGGGCGAACATGCCAACATGGCCCCCCCAAGATGCATGAGCATTATGTGTCAGCAAAAATCCCCTCCCCTTAGAAAATTGAACACTAATCTGCATGCTTAGCTCAAATCCTCTGATTCCACATGTGCTCCCAAAACAATCCCCCCAAAAACAAAATCACCCTCCCTAGCACAAATCCTCTACCCTCAAATTTACCCTCCAAGCACAAATCCTCTCCCCCCGCCCACTCCAAAGCCCCCCTCCCATCACAAATTCCCATCCCCCCATTCTGGCACAAATCCCCCCACACACACCAAATTTCCGCTCTTAGCACAAATGCCCCCCAATCATCCCTACTGAATCCCCCTCCCAAAAAAATATCCTCTCTTAGCACAAATCCCCTCCCCACCATATTACCTTTTCTAGCACAAACCCCCAAATTCCCCACCTCAGCACAAATCCTCTTCCCCTATCTTTCCGCTCCTAGCACACCTCCCCAAATTTCTGCTAGTAGAACCATTCTTACCCCCTGTCGCGGCCCCTCAAATTCCCCCTCCCAAAACAAATCCACTCCCGCAATCTCCTTGTAGTGCCCCCAAACCTCACATGATATCACAGTGTCCAGGACAGCCGTCCCTCCTGCCCACCCCTTGTCCCGGCCCTGAATACAGATAATAGTGATAGATCTCGCATTTGAACACAAAAGTGCATCCAGTTGCATAGCCAAACACACAGACAAAACATAGTAGTTCAATTCAATTTTCATAGTAGTTAATTCAATTGCCCCAATGATGAGGATAAACCTATTGAAGACTGTATCTCCTAACTAACCTTAGCACTAGAACTAATATAATGATATGCTTTAGGTAGCTCTATAGCCTTATAAATCTTTCTCAAAGTTATGGTGACCTTAAACATAAATGGTGTCAAAGATAATATGGTGGGTAGGACTGCCCTAAGCCAGCAAGGTCCCCAAAAGTAAGACCCCTTTCACACTGAGGTGTTTTACAGGTCGTTTTAGTGCTAAAAATAGCGTCTGAAAAGCGCTTGCAAAATGCTTCCCATGCATCTCAATAGAAGCTTTCACACTGAGGCGTTGCGCTGGCTGGGTGTTGACAAATGTCCTGCAAGCACCATTTTTGAAGCATGTTTGGGGCGCTTTAAAAAGCTCTTTAACCACTTCAGCCCCGGACCAATTGTCAGCTTAAGGACCAGAGGTCTTTTTTCAATTTCGCACTGCACTACTTTAACTGGTAATTGTGCGGTCATGCAATTTTGTAACGAAACGAAATTTGCGTCCTTTTCTTCCCACAAATAGAGCTTTCTTTTGATGGTATTTGATTGCCTCTGTGATTTTTATTTTTTGCGATATAAACGGAAAAAAGAGCGAAAATTTTGAAAAAAAAAGAGATTTTCTACTTTTTGTTATAAAAAAAATCTAATAAACTCAATTTTAGTCAAACATTTGGGCCAAAATGTATTCAGCCACATGTCTTTAGTAAAAAAAATGCCAATAAGCGTATATTTATTGGTTTGCGCAAAAGTTATAGCGTCTACAAACTAGAGTACATTTTCTGGAATTTACACCGCTTTTAATTTATGACTGCCTATTTCATTTCTTGAGGTGCTAAAATGGCAGAGAAGTACAAAACCCCCCCAAATGACCCCATTTTGGAAAGTAGACACCCCAAGCTATTTGCTGAGAGGCATGTTGAGCCCATTGAATATTTTTTTTTTTAGTCCCAAGTGATTGAATAAAGACAAAAATAAAAAATAATTTTTTTTTCTTCAAAAAGTTGTCACTAAATGATATATTGCTCACACATGCCATAGTTATATGTGGAATTGCACCCCAAAATACATTTTGCTGCTTCTCCTGAGTATGGGGATACCACATGTGTGGGACTTTTTGGGAGCCTAGCCGCGTACGGGGCCCCGAAACCCAAGCACCGCCTTCAGGATTTCTAAGGGTGCAAATTTTTGATTTCACTCCTCACTACCTATCACAGTTTCGAAGGCCATAAAATGCCAAAATAGCACAAAACCCCCCCAAATGACCCCATTTTGGAAAGTAGACACCCCAAGCTATTTGTTGAGAGGCATGGTGAGTATTTTACAGCTCTCATTTGTTTTTGAAAATGAAGAAAGTAAAGAAAAAAAATTTTTTTTTTTTCTTTTTTCAATTTTCAAAACTTTGTGACAAAAAGCGACATCTGCAAAATACTCACAATACCTCTCAGCAAATAGCTTGGGGTGTCTACTTTCCAAAATGGGGTCATTTTGGGGGGTTTTATGCCATCTGGGCATTCCATGGCCTCCGAAACTGTGATTGGCAGTGAGAAGTGAAATAAAAAAATTACTCCCTTAGAAAGCCTGAAGGCGGTGCTTGGTTTTTGGGGTTCCGTACGCAGCTAGGCTCCCAAAAAGTCCCACACATGTGGTATCCCCGTACTCAGGAGAAGCAACAGAATGTATTTTGGGGTGTATTTCCACATATGCCCATGACATGTTTGAGCAATATATCATTTAGTGACAACTTTTTGTAAAAAAAATATATATATTTTTTTTTTTTCATTATTCAATCTCTTGGGACAAAAAAAAAAAAATATTTAATGGGCTCAACATTGCTCTCAGCAAATAGCTTGGGGTGTCTACTTTCCAAAATGGGGTCATTTGGGGGGGGTTTGAACTGTCCTGGCATTTTATGCACAACATTTAGAAGCCTATGTCACACGTCACCCACTCTTCTAACCACTTGTAGACAAAGCCCTTTCTGACACTTTTTGTTTACATGAAAACATATTTTTTTTTTGCAAGAAAATTACGTTGAACCCCCAAACACTATATATATTGTTAAAGCAAAGGCCCTACAGATTAAAATGGTGGGTGTTGCATTTTTTTTTTCCACACAGTATTTGCGCAGCGATTTTTTCAAACGCATTTTTTGTGGAAAAAATACACTTTTTTTTATTTTAATGCACTAAAACACACTATATTGCTCAAATTTTTGATGAAATAAAAAATATGATCTTAGGCCGAGTACATGGATACCAAACACGACATGCTTTAAAATTGCGCACAAACACGCAGTGGCGACAAACTACATACATTTTTAAAAGCCTTTAAAAGCCTTTACATGATACCACATTAGATTCACGGAGGAGGTCTACTGCTAAAATTACTGCCCTCGATCTGACCTTCGCGGTGATACCTCACATGCATGCTGCAATTGCTGTTTACATATGACGCCAGACCAACGCTTGTGTACGCCTTTGCGCAAGAGAAGGGGGGGCAGGGGTGCTTTTTTTTTTTTTTTTTTTAGTTTTTTTTTTATTTATTTAGCTTTTTTATTCTATTTTTAAACTGTTCCTTCCATTTTTTTTCTTTGTTATGATTTTTATTGTTATCTCAGGGAATGTAAATATCCCCTATGATAGCAATAGGCAGTGACAGGTACTCTTTTTTTGAAAAAATTGGGGTCTATTAGACCCTAGATCTTTCCTCTGCCCTCAAAGCATCTGACCACACCAAGATTGGTGTGATAAAATGCTTTCCCAATTTCCCAATGGCGCGGTTTATATCCGGGAGGGGGGGACATTCCCTCCTACTGCTTGTAAAAGCAGTCTAGAGGCTAATTACCAGCTAGAATTGCTTTTACATGAAAGCCGATCACTGGCTGAAAAGAATGATACCAAGATGATACCTAAACCTGCAGGCATCATTCTGGTATAACCATTCAAAGTCCAGCAACATACTGGACATATATTGTAATCTTTTTTTTTTTCATGCAGCCTCTTGGCTGAACGAAAAAAAGAGATTGATTGGTGGGTATGCCCACCATTAGAATACCTCCCTTCATCCACCCACTTCTAATGATGGGCATACATGCACCATTTATATATGCCGATGCATGGGGGCATCCTCCCGCAAAAGTTATGCCGTGTACACACGGTCGGAATTTCGACCGTATGTACGTGGCATTAGGAGCCAATCGCTCCTCCCCGCCCCCTGCTGCCCCCATGCTTCGGCATATATGCTCTTTTTTTTAACTGTGGTGGTGAAATCACCTCCTACAGCGTTGGAGTCGCGGCTTTATGTATCGTGGGAGCAAACGCTGTTGCTGTCAAGATAAATAAATCCGCGCTGCAACTGAATGGCGCACCTGAAAACAAAAAAATGCTTAACACTAAAACACAGTAAACAAAATTACATACCTGAAAAGCAAGCATGATAAAACATGATAAAACATAATAAAACATTGCAGAATAGAATGGAGTAAAAAAAGAGCAACAATAGAGAGAGAGAGAGAACAATAAAACGACAACTATTTTTGTTTTTTTTATTTTTTTGAGATTCACAGGTAAAAAAGCTCCTGACTGTTAGCGACTGAATCAAAACGCTACCACAAAAAAAATGTTAGCGATCGCAGGGATCAGGCCTGACTCTGCGAACACTGCAGTTATGTGTGCTTAGTGTTTTGTAAGTGACAGTGATCGATCGATACTGCACTTGGGTGGGCTGGGCTGGGCGGAGGGGGAAAACGCAGGTGCTAGCAGGTATCTGGGCTGATGCCGCTAACGCTGCGTTTTTTTGGAACCCTAAACTGCTGGGACGCTAGTATAGATCTGATCAGATCAGATATTGATCTGTTCAGATACTATACCACTAAGGGAGGTGTATGCTTTGCGCGTGGGTGTTTGCGGTACTGGCACTAACCTGGGGCGACGCAGACCTTATTTGACCCTAAAACCTAATTGATATCACCCGCCGGGCGATCAGGGGGTTAAACCGTTATTGGGTAATAAATGGCGGGTGCCCTGACAGTATAAAAAACAAGCTAACTAACCAGCGTCACCCGTAACAGTAATACAAAAAAAAAACTGGTTACCTAGCGACACTAATGCAGGGATCAGAAAAACGATCGCTTAGTGACACTGGCAAAAGGGGGTGAAAGGGTTAACTAGGGGCAATCAGGGGGTTAAACCTTTATTAGGTAATATATGGGGGTACCTGACGCTATATAAAAACCTGACGGGGAACCTAAATAACGAAATAACTAACTGGCTAACCAGCGTCACCAGTGACAGTTATACAGTGATCACTGGTGAAAGGGTTAACTCTAGGGGCAATCAGGGGGTTAAAACCTTTATTTAGGTTGTAATATGGGGGTACCTGACCTATAAACCTATTTATGAACCTATATAAACATGGCGGTTAACCTAAAAAAAAACTGGTTACCTAGCGACACTAATGCAGCGATCAGAAAAACGATCGCTTAGTGACACTGGCAAAAGGGGGTGAAAGGGTTAACTAGGGGCAATCAGGGGGTTAAACCTTTATTAGGTAATATATGGGGGTACCTGACGCTATATAAAAACCTGACGGGGAACCTAAATAACGAAATAACTAACTGGCTAACCAGCGTCACCAGTGACAGTTATACGGTGATTACTGGTGAAAGGGTTAACTCTAGGGGCAATCAGGGGGTTTAAAACCTTTATTTAGGTTGTAATATGGGGGTACCTGACCTATAAAACTATTTATGAACCTATATAAAACATGGCGGTTAAAATAAAAAAAAATGGTTACCTAGCGACACAATGCAGCGATCAGAAAAACGATCGCTTAGTGACACTGGCAAAAGGGGGTGAAGGGGTTAACTAGGGGCAATCAGGGGGTTAAACCTTTATTAGGGGGGGGTAGGGGGCTACCTAGGACCTAAAACTAACTGCCCTGACAGTTATTACAGTCACACTGACACTAAATGCAGTGATCAGTAAATAAATGATCACTGCAATTAGTGACACTGTGACTGGGGGGGGGAGGGGGGGTGATCTGGGGGGTGATCAGGGGGTGACAGGGGGGTGTTTTGTGTGCCTAACTGTACTGGTGTCAGTGTAGTGTTGTGCACTAACCTTAACATGTTCGCCGCTCGGCGTCTCCGGTCACATAGACCGGCGCACCGAGCGTGACATCACTTCCGCCTTCCTGTCTATACAATAGACAGGAAGGGGAAGCTTTTCATTCGCCAGGAGCGATCGCGAGGGGGTGGCCAGAAACCACTGGCCGTCCCCTCGTCCCGGATCGCTCCTGAAGCGATGCCGACCGTCCCCGCCGGCGGAGGGGGGTCCGATCGGACCCCCCAACCGCCTAAAGAATGGCACGTACAGGTACGTGGTTCTGCCTGTACGTGCCATTCTGCCGACGTATATCTACATGGGGCGGTCGGCAAGTGGTTAAAAACGCCCATCTTCATTGAAACGAATGGGAAGTGCTTTACAAGCGCCTGAAAACAGCCCACAAGGTATGGGAAGGTCACATGACCGCAGTGCAGTAGAGAATGCGGGGATACCAGGAAATCCTGTTGAGAGGTGGAGAGGAGACAGAGAGAGACAGACTGAATATGGATGCTGAAGTAAACCAGGACATGCAGCCTAGAGCTGAAGTAGTCAATAGACCAGCAAGAGCCTCTGGCTCTGTAGAACCAGAAGAATTCATACAGACAATGAGGGAACACCCAAAACTGTGGTACGCCAACCAAAATAAGAAGAGTGCTGGCACATTCCACACTGGAGTTCCCTTACCAGGAAGCAGAAAACCAGCAAAAGTACAAATCCCAATCTAGTCCCATTAGTCCCTAGTCCCAAACCCTCAACCCTAACCATAATCCCAGTCCCGGTAGTCCCAAACCCCCAACCCTAACCCTAATCCCAGTCGTCCCAAACCCCCAACCCTAATCCCAGTCTCTGTAGTCCCAAACCCCCAACCCTAACCCTAAACCCAGTCTCTGTAGTCCCCAACCCTAACCCTAATCCCAATAGTCCCAAACCCCTAACCCTAATCCCAGTCGTCCCAAACCCCCAATTCCAGTAGTCCCTAACCCCAGTCCCAGTAGTCCCAAACCCCTAATTCCAGTAGTCCCAACCCTAAACCTAATCCCAGTCCCAGTAATCCCAAACCCCAACACTAATCCCAGTCTCTGTAGTCCCAAACCCCCAACCCTAATCCCAGTAGTCCCAACCCCCTAATCCCAGTAGTCCCAAACCCAGTCCCAGTAATCCCGAACCCCCATCCCTAATCCCAGTCTCTGTAGTCCCAAACCCCCAACCCTAACCCTAATCCCAGTCTCTGTAGTCCCAAACCCCCAACCCTAATCCTAGTCCCAATAGTCTCAAACCCCCAACCCTTACCATGATTGTATTGATGTTATTATTAGTTATTACTTAGTAATTATGAATGAAATATGAAAGACTGACAAAACTATATTAAACAATTTCATTTTTATAAAATGCCTGTAGGCAATTCATAATCCACAAATGATAACCAAAGACTATAATGGGACTAAATCTATGCAGAAATATAACAAATTGAAAGAATATGTACCAAGAAATGTAATAATGCTTCTGTAAATTGCATATGCTCAAATGGTTAGATCATATCTCCTTGCCAACTTAGTAGGCAAGGCTCAAAAAATAGTCAGCAAACTCATCCCTAATCGTGAAACCCACTCTCCAACCATGAACATGAGGGAAATCAGCAGGCTCCATATTGTGTGCCAATGTGTCATAAATTTACGCCATCTCTCTCCCGAACCAAATTATGTAAAACACATGCTGCATTTATTACTTTACATGCATTTTCAACCTTTAGGTTTATTGGTTTAAGGAAAATTTGCCATTTGTTGGCAAGTATACCAAAAGAACAATCAACTAGCCTACGTGCCCAACAGAGACGGTAATTGAATATTCTCTTCCGGGTGTCAAGATTTCTCTGCGAGTACGGCTTCTTTAGATGTTCATGGATAGCAAACACCTCATCAGACACAAAAACAAACAGCATATCTGGACTTTCTGTCCCGGGCAATGGTCGGTTATCCGGCAAGTCGAGTTGATTTGCAGCAAGACGCTTTCCGAATTTAGAATTCCGGAAAACTGTGGAGTCTGCACAGCTCCCAAATGCTCCTATATCGACAAAAAGGAATTTATAGTCTGCATCTACCACAGCCATCAAAACAACTGAAAAATGCTTCTTGTAGTTATAGTAAGGACTTCCACTATGACAGGGTTTTATTAACCTAATGTGTTTGCCATCAATTGCTCCCAGGCAGTTAGGAAAGTTGGTCTTGCTCCAGAAGTGCTGGGCAACATCATCCCATTTCTATTTGTTTGGAATAGGCATGAAAGTATTTTTCAGATTCCAGATAGCATCACAAGTTTTGTTTTATAATATCACTAATGGTTTATATTCCCAGGTGAAATTCATACTGTAGTGATGTGAATTTCCTGTGGCAAGATATCTGTAAATAAAAATAACAATGAATTTTAAAAAAATGAACGAGGGATAATTTTCGAAGGGAGTACACTAAGCAACTTAAAACTAGAAGCGGTTCTAGTGGCAAGTCAAGACGTGTTTATTGTCAATATGCTGAGTTTCAAATCTTGAAGCCCGTGATGGAGCAGAGACAGTAAGTATACTCAAATGTACATGGTTTAATAATTATTGTGACAGAAAAGTTTAACAATATGTATAGATACAGCAATAATTATGTAGTATTGTCTAATTATTTTATTTTTTTTCCAGAACAGAAGGAGCTCGGATACTGAAGAGGACCCTGATCTAACACAAGAAGATGTTGAACATGTTGAGGAGTCTCAATTGCTCTTCGATGAACAAGATGAAGAAAATGCACCAGAGCCACAGATAAACAAGGAAAAATCCAGATCCAGAGTCCAGACCTAAGACCAAAGCACAACAAACTCAAGAGTTCATTAAGGGTTGATGTGATTAGACTCATCCAATCTTACCAACAAAGGTCCGGATCAACATCTGTACAATCATATGAGGTTCCCAATCCAAGCCATCATGGAGGGTATGGAAATCAAGTGATGCCAGGAACATCCTATCACCAATTTATCATGTCATACGCTTAGGTTGTAAGCTCCTCAAGGGTAGGGACTAATGTGAATGTACAAGGTATATGTAAAGCGCTGCGTAAATTGACAGCGTTGTATAAGTATCTGAAATAAAAATAATAAAATAAATACCCACATACAGCAGGACCAAGTCAAGTGTCTTTGTCTCCCCACTACAACAATGCCCGTTTTCAGGGAGGGCCGTATGACATGCCACTCTATGGACCCCCAACCCAACATCCCCCTCCTCCCCCTCGAGAGGGTTCACACCCTCTACCATCCTGTGTCGTTTATTTTTTGTTCAGTTTAAAAGTTTGTTATGATCGAGGTTTGGTGATAATATCTATTATAACTAATGTATGTAATATTATGAAGTATAGTTATATATATTGAATACAATTTTGAATATACATTGAAAAAATATTTTACTAAAGTTTTAAAATGTTTTTTATTTATGCACATGTGCAATTATGTTAAAAATACGAATACATTTAATAAATGTATACAGTTTTGAAAAGTATTGTGTTTGCATTAGGATTATGACTTTACATGTGAACGTATCGATTCATCATATAAATTACCTTAGCATTATAAGTAAACATTTGCATGGTGTTATTGCATCCCTGCAATTTGTATCCTGTCTCAGCAAGGCAGGTGTCAACAGCTCAAGAAGAAAGTCAAATCTAGAGAAGGAAATAGATCAGTTGTTAACACTATTAAAAGATGGATCCATTCTAACCTTATGCTAACCCAAATTATATGCTAACCTAACTTAACCCTATGCTAACATAAACATTATTCTAACCTAACCTATAACTTAACCCTGCTCATGCTGACCTCACGGAACCCTATGCTCCGTAAACTTTTGTTAACACAAAATGGAACCCTACTCTTACCCTAAACCCTATGCTAAGCCTAACCTAACCATACTTTGCTATCCAGAACCCTATGCAAACTACTGGGACTGTAGGGTTGGCAGTTTGGGACTACAGAAACTGGGATTAAGGTTAGGTTTGGGGGTTCGGGACTACTGGGACTGGGATTAGGGTTTGGGACTGGGGGTTTGTGACTACCGGGACTGTGGTTAGGGTTGAGGGGTTTGGGACTAGGACTAGTGTTAGGGTTGGGGGTTTGGGACTACCAGGACTGGGATTAGGGTTAGGGTTGGGGGTTTGGGACTACAGAGACTGGGATTAGGGAAAGGGTTAGGGGGTTCTGGACTACTGGGATTAGTGTTAGGTGTTTGGGACTACCGGGACTGGGATTAGGGTTGGGGGTTTGGGACTACCGGGACTGGGATTAGGGTTGGGGGTTTGGGACTACCGGGACTGGGATTAGGGTTAGGGCTGGGGGTTTGGGACTACCGAGACTGGGATTAGGGTTAGGGGTTTGGAACTACCAGGACTTGAATTAGGGTTAGGGTTGGGGGTTTGGGACTACTTGGACTGGGATTAGGGTAGCTTTGGGACTACTGGGACTGGGATTAGGGTTAGGGTTGGGGGTTTGGGACTACAGGGACTGGGATTGTGGGATTGGGACCAGAGGGACTGGGATATTGTCACTTACGTTGCGATGCTCATCCCAGTGTAATTTCAGAACTTGTCCGGGTGCACTCTCAAGTCCTGATAGAGCAACACAAATTGTCCTCTGGCGGAGTGCATTTGTTGGATGGGATGAACCCAAAAGTGACGTTGTTGTCTGTTTGAGGATATGTTCCCAAAAAAGTAGCACACACATGAACAGCAGCTCAAAATACTCCATATTCTCCCTGTTCTCTCTCTTCCTTCACAAAATAAAAGAATGTGCACAGGATGTGATGTAAGGGGGTGGGGTTGTTAGCTAACGGAAATGCTTCAAATATGATTCAAAAGCGCTATAAAAACGCATGGGGTTAGCGCTATTTTTAGCGCTAATGTGGCAAAAACACGATAAAAATACCAATAGCGCTAGGCATTTTTCAAGCTTTTTACTAACGCCCCAGTGAGAAAGGGGCACTATTTTAATGCTGCTCAAGTCTGGAATGAGGCCTTTAAGGCACAAGAGGCTGGCAGAATATAAATACACACAACAGAGGCAGGGAAAATATACTGTATATCTTCAAGAAAGGAAAAGTCTACATGTAATATTTGCTGCTTACAGGTACAACCACCAGATCCTGCCCTAGTGGTAATCTGGTACCCTAAAATGAGTAGTAGAAAGGAACTTTGGATGTTATACAGGCCAACCATTTAATCTCTTGCTCTTCTGACATTGTTGCTTGCATTATGTTTTCTAGTATTCTCACTATAGTCGGTGTAACCTATAAAAAGTTACAGTTTAAAATGCAAACTCTTCCTAGTGTCTGAAGATAATACAGTAAAGCTGCATTCATAATCAGCTTCATGCACTGTTCGCATTGAGGAAAACATTTGTCATTTAAAGTGGAATTTTGTTTACCAATCTACAGCCGCATTGTTCTCCGAAATAAGTTAACTTGTAAAAAAAAAAGGCCTTGCTACTTTGCATGTAAAGAACAACTTCAAATTCAACGTTTACACGGCTTCCTTTTTATTTCAAGACTGAATTACATAAGAACATTCAATTTACATAATAATGCTACATCCCGATTCTAACATGCCCCCACCTTCCTACTACATGTCATTCACACAGGCATTAGCTAGTGAGTTAAACAGTTCCCAAGATAATCTGACCACCCTCTTGCCAGTGCCATGAACTAGCCTAGTAAAAAAAAAAAACAAGTTGGATGGGATGGAAGAACCAGCTTGCACAAACAAGCAAACTTTGCTTGTTCAGAATTATAACTAAGATTGCATTTAAAGCCTAATTTCAGGCATACATAAAACTCCATTTAATTCTGATATGTATTATTTTAGATTGTAAGTTCTAAAAAGCAGGGCTCTCCAACTCCTCCTGTATCGAATAGTATTGTAACTGTACTAACTCCCTCCATTTTATATTTTTATAAAGCACTGTGCAAAATGTTGGCGCTATATAAAACTTTCTTAATAATATTAATAATAATAATAATAATAATAATGATGATCATTAACCACTTAAGCCCCGGACCATTTGGCTGGCCAAAGACCAGAACACTTTTTGCGATTCGGCACTGCTTCGCTTTAACTGACAATTGCGCGGTCGTGCGACGTGGCTCCCAAACAAAATTGACGTCCTTTTTTCCCCACAAATAGAGCTTTCTTTTGGTGGTATTTTATCACCTCTGCGGTTTTTATTTTTTGAGCTATAAACAAAAAAAATAACGACAATTTTGGAAAAAGCACATTATTTTTAACTTTTTGCTATAATAAATATCCCCCAAAAAATATATAAAAAAACATTTTTTTCCTCAGTTTAGGCCGATACGTATTTGTTTGACATATTTTTGGTAAAAAAAAATCGCAATAAGCGTTTATTGATTGGTTTGCGCAAAAGTTATAGCGTCTACAAAATAGGGGATAGTTTTATGGCATTTTTATTAATATTTTTTTTTTTTTTACTAGTAATGGCGGCGATCAGTGATTTTTATCGTGACTGTGACCTTATGGCGGACACATCGGACAATTTTGACGAATTTTTGGGACCATTGGCATTAATACAGCGATCAATGCTATAAAATTGCATTGATTACTGTAAAAATGTCACTGGCACAGAAGGAGTTAGGTGTGTCCTGGGGAGTGATTCTAACTGTGGGGGGGGGGTGGGCTAGCAGTGACATGACACTGATCGCTGCTCCTGGTGACAGGGAGCAGATGATCAGTGTCCTGTCACTAGGCAGAATGGGGAGATGCTGTGTTTTCATCTCCCCATTCTTCAGCTCCGTGACACGATCGCGGGCAGCCGGCGGTCATCGAGTCCGTGGGTCCCATGGGGACGGTCACCGAGCTTGCGGCAGGCAGTACAGGTACGTTACTTTGCCCAGCTGTGCCATTCTGCTGAGGTATATCTACAGGAGCCAGTCGGCAAGCGGTTAAAGAGTATCTTTAGTCAAAGAAATAAAAAATAAAAGTCAGCAGCTACAAATACTATAGCTGCTGACTTTTAATAAACACACACTTACCAGTCCAGGAATCCAGAGCTGTCCTCACCTGTGCAGGTGCTTCGCCCACCTATCGGATTCCTGACGCTGCCAACTTGGATGTGGGAGGCCGGCTGTGACTTCTTGAGGCTTCACCGCGCATGTGCTAGTCAAATGTGTGAATAGACTTTCAACATTCCCAGTATAAGGGACGTGTCCCAAGATGTTGTGGGCGAGGGGAGGTACCAAACTTCTGCCTGGATTGCCACGGTCCAAGCGATAGTGGGAGCAGGCACCTCCCAGAAATAGCTCCCTAAAAAAAAAAAAAATGTTTGGGTTAAAAAAAAAGTGTAACTTCTCTTTTCAGGTGAAGCTCTACCACTTTGAACAGTAGTGCCATCTTGCCTTCCTGAACATCCTCACAGGCCGAGAGAGCAGAGGCATCTACACTCACTGGCCACTTTAGTAAGTATAAATATAAAGAGAGAGCACTCCTATGGCCACATCCGTTTTCCAAAATTGATAAGAAGGGCAGAAACTGCCCCAAGGTCGGATTTTAAAGGCACTTTGGATGAGAGTTGAAGTATAAAAATATATTTTATTGGTAACAATTCATGAGGCAATAGAACAAAAAAGAAGAAAAGAGTTAAAAATACATATCATAAAATGGACAAGAGTATATGGCGCAACAAATGAAAATCTGCACCACATGAACAACAGTGAGCCTCTGTGTGTCAGTGCGTTTTGCTTCGTAAGGACACATTCAGGGGTTGTTGGAAAAAGTGGGTCTCACTATATTGTCAGCAGAGTTCACTGAGTCCACTAAGCATCAAGTGACACCATATATATTATTCAGATACATGTGACCAGGGGTCAGTAGCCAAAAGCATCTCTCTAAGTATATATCAGGGCTATAGTATTCCTCCAGAGTAAGGAGAAGACAAAACATGCCAAAAACAAAAATAAGGGGAGGGGTTGTATGGACACAACCCTAGCAGGCTATCATGCAACCATAATACTAATGGTAGTAGGTACTCCTTGCTAGTACTGGGTTGCACCCACTTTTGCCTTCCGAACTGCCCTAATTCTTCGTGGCATAGATTCAACAAGGTGTTGGAAACATTCCTCAGAGATTTGGTTCATATTGACATGATAGCATCATGCAGTTGCTGCACATTTGTTGGCTGCACTTCCATGATGCGAATCTCCCCTTTCACCACATCCCAAAGGTGCTCTATTGGATTGATATCTGGTGACTGTGGAGGCCATTGGAGTACAGTGATCTCATTGTCATGTTCAAGAAAACCAGTGGTGAGATAATTTGAGCTTTGTGACATGGCACATTATCCTGCTGGAAGGAACCATCAGAAGGTGGGTACACTGTAGTCATGAAGGGATGGACATGGTCAGCAACAATACTCAGGTAGGCTGTGGCGTTTAAATAATGCTCAATTGGTACTAAGGGGCCCAAAGTGTGCCAAGAAAATATCCCCCATACAATTACACCACCACCACCAGACTGAACCATTGATACAAGTCAGGATGGAGCTTTCATGCTGTTTACGCCAAATTCTGACCCTACTATCTGAATGTCGCAGATAAAAATTGAGACTCACCAGACCAGGCAACGTTTTTTCCAATCTTTTATTGTCCAATTTTGGTAAGCCTGTGCGAATTGTAGCCTCAGTTTCCTGTTCTTAGCTGACAGGAGTGGCACCCGGTGTGTTATTCTGCTGCTGTAGCCCATCTGCTTCAAGGTTCAATGTGTTGTGTGTTCAGAGATGGTATTCTATATATCTTGGTTGAGACAAGTGGTTATTTGCGTTACTGTTGTCTTTCTATCATCCCAAACCAGTCTGCGCATTCTCCTCTGACCTTTAACAAGGCATTGACGTCCACACAACTGCCGCTCACTGGATATTTTCTCTTTCCGGACCATTCTCTGCAAACCCCAGAGATGGATGTAAACCGCTGGCAACAAAAGTGCATACACCCCTGAAATGTGAAAATGTCCAAATTGGGCCCAATTAGCTATTTAGCTATTTTCCCTCCCCGTGTCATGTGACTCGTTAGTGTTACAAGGTCTCAGATGGGAATGGGAAGCAGATGTGTTAAATTTGGTGTTATCGCTCTCACACTGATCACCGGAAGTTCAACATGGCGCCTCGTGGCAAAGAACTCTCAGAGGATCTGAAAAAAAAGAATTGTTGCTCTACATAAAGATGGTCTAGGCTATAATAAGATTGTCAAGACCCTGAAACTGAGCTGCAGCACGGTAGCCAAGACCATACATCGGTTTAACAGGGCAGGTTCCACTCAGAACAGGCCTCGCCATGGTCAACCAAAGAAGTTGAGTGCACGTGCTCAGCGTCATATCCAGAGGTTGTCTTTGGACAAGATGGGAAGTAGATGGGAAGTATTTCTGGACAGCCGCACTCCGAAAAAATTGCCTTTTATTCCAAAAAACACACGGTCAAAAATACATGCCACAGCAGAACGGAAAGAAGAGCTGACGCGTTTCACACTACAAACAGTGCTTACTCATAGCTTTGCTGCAGAGGTTGAAGGGGTGGGGTGTCAGCCTGTCAGTGCTCAGACCATACGCCGCACACTGCATCAGCGCAGAACCAGCTGTAAAGCCGTAAGGCTTCACTGACAGTTTCTCTTACTGGAAATGACAGTGGCAGCACCCTAATCTTCATACAGGGTGCCGGACTATGGATTCCAGTACGTTTTTTTGAAGCACGTGATTAGAGCCAGGTTTGGTTTGGCAGGTGGCAGGCCTCCTTAAATACTCAGGGTCAGCCCAGCTGGGGAGGAGTTGTTCGGGTAGAAGAGCTGGAGATGGAGTGCTAGGCTGTCCAGGCCTTTGAGAGAGCTCCCCAGTCTCGGGGGGGGGGGGGGTGATCTTAGGCCTGGGCTTGGGTGCGGACAGGGCCCTCCAAGAAATCGTGGAGGTGTCCTGGACAGGAGGCACAGGAGGAGCAGGAGAGGACAGCAGGAGAGATTACTGCCAGGCAAATCTCTAGGGAGAGAAACAACTGGTCGCAGCCAGGAGGGCTGGTGAGTGACATGCACAGGCCTGAGAGGACTGAGAGAATGCAGTCTTGGATGGGTGCAGAACCAGAGGAGTGGACTGTGGTGTCATGGGCAGCGGAGAGGGGCAGCTACATACAAGACAGCTGGCAGGGCCTGAAGAGGGGTTACTGGGCTCAGTAGCCGCATGTTAGGACAGCTAGCAGCAGGAACTTTCTGTTTTCTGCTAGGCTATAGGGGCTCGCGGTCCCTGCCTGCAATGGGCAATTTCTAGGGCCTGGCTGAGTCAGTGTCAGGCCTGACCACTTTGTGCAAGACTTGCCTAAAAGCTCAAGCAAGCAAAGTCCTGGAGGAGCTAAGGAGTGATAGACTGCAGCAAGAGTTGTGCTGGAGTGTGTGTATATACCGGAGTGTATATAGTTTGTCCCAAGCAAGTTCTGCAAATTCTACTCAACATCCCATACTTCCCCTTACCCCATCCAAGTTCAAACCCCTCAATAAAATTTAAAAACAAAGTACATGGACTGTTCTATGCCTCGGAGTGTCTGAGAGGTGAATGCAGGGCTGGGCAGGGTGACAGGTGGGCCACAACACTTATCAGTGCCTACGGGGGTACCGCTACATATACACACACATTATATATATATATATATATATAATGATTTCATTTTATATGACTGCTTTCAAATACTTGTCACTTCTAATTTTCTGTCTGACATTTAGGCCGAGATATAACATTTATTTTGCTTCTAGGCTCTGGATAATGCAGTCTCATCCAGGCCTGCTCTTCGCAGACTGTCCTTAGTGTTACCAATGCAGACAGATTTTAAAGCTTAGGATGATTCAGCAAACTGAACACCTACCCAAAAGCCTTTTGGAAACTCCTGCAAGTCATCTTCATCTTTACCGGGATAATGACCCTGCATTGCAGTCCTGTAATAGAGACATGGCACAAAGCCATAAATTCCGAAAAGTCACAATTTGTATAAATATGCTCAGCAACTTTATTTCTAAGGGCAGAGCACTATCTGTGTAATTGTTAAGCCCCTATTGCTTAGTTATCAAGAATTTTTGCTTAAAGCATACTTTTTTCAAATAAGGTAAAAGGGGGGGGGGTAACTAATGCGCTCAACCAATAGAAATAGAAATATGAAAAATAATAAATATATAGGGAAAAGCAGCCAACATATAAGTGGTCTCACACTGCAGTAGTCAATAAAAATGGGGGGTATGTGGCGCTAAACCCCAATGTATAACTATGGAATAACCTAAGGGACTTATTCCCTAGTGATGGGTAACCTTAAGGAGGGGGGTGTAATAATAAATTCACATATAAAATGCTGACATCATAAATAAATACATATAAAATACAATAAAGTGAATGTGCACAATTAAAGTGACCAATAAATAAGTGTTGAGGTAGAAAATGGCAGTAAAAATATTAGTCGTATAAAATAAATCCGAATAATAATAACGATAAAAATGTGCAGGATAAAATAAATGAGACAGGGAATGCCTCCTGTGAATCAAATAAATCCAAAGTGCACAGTGCAAAGTGCCAAGACGTGAGGGTAAAAAGACCAAGCTGAGGTCTGAATGTGCAGAAAAATCAATCTATAAGGTGCTTCTATGATCAACAGTTGCTTCAATGATCAAAAGATAACTAAAAAGGAATAATCATAGGATAATCAGAGCATAAATCAGAACCAAGCGAAGGTCTGAGTGTGTAAAACAGTGAGTGACAGTGCATTGGAAAAAAATGCATTCATCAAAAAACAGATAATAACTGAAACATCAGATCACCAAAAAGGCATAAGGAGGAGATGCCTGACAGGATGGAATAAATGGACTCCAAAGTAGAGGAGACAACAGAGATGTGTCACCTGGTGCACTACTAGTCCCAGTGTACAGTAAAGGTTGTACAGGGGCAGCAAGAAAAAATTTGCATTAATAACGCTCAGTATGAAATAAATTCCTTAGAAATATGTATAAAGAAAAGAGTTCCAGATGATTTAAATAGAAAAGTTGTGTGTGACTTCCGTGTGGATAAAAACTATAATCAAGTGCTCCGCGGTGTTTTTTCAGGGATGCGCCCCCATGTTTCCCCCAGCCTCTCACCTCAAAGAATGGCCCCAATAGGCCTAGTAAAGCAGAGGAATCTGTAGATGGTAGCCCTGGTGTCTGGTCCCCTCGCCTTCCTAAGGGTTTCTGTGCGTTTTCCTGCTTCACAATCCGGTCCCCAAACAGGTTCCAAACGCCACTCCAGGTGGAAGCAATCGCTCCCAATACGAATCATCATATAGGGTGGGGGATACAGAGAAAAACGGCGCTCATAGGGTATCTGGTATATGATACCCTATGAGTAAGTCGCGTGTGTTGTGACGATACATGTGAGGGAGGAAGTCAGGTGCCTATTCCACTTCCGGTTATCGGCCGAGACCAGAAGTTCCTGTATCTCTGAGCGGCTTCATTCAAACTGCTATGTAAGTGGATATGTTGTTTTAATAAATATTACTGCTATTTTACTACACAATGGAGCTCCGTTTTTCTCTGTATCCCCCACCCTATATGCTGATTCGTATTGGGAGCGATTGCTTCCACCTGGAGTGGCGTTTGGAACCTGTTTGGGGACCGGATTGTGAGGCAGGAAAACGCACAGAAACCCTTAGGAAGGCGAGGGGACCAGACACCAGGGCTACCATCTACAGATTCCTCTGCTTTACTAGGCCTATTGGGGCCATTCTTTGAGGTGAGAGGCTGGGGGAAACACGGGCGCATCCCTGAAAAAACACCGCGGAGCACTTGATTATAGTTTTTAACCACACGGAAGTCACACAGACCTTTTCTATTTAAATCATCTGGAACTCTTTTCTTTATACATATTTCTAAGGAATTTATTTCATACTGAGCGTTATTAATGCTAATTTTTTCTTGCTGCCCCTTTACAACCTTTACTGTACACTGGGACTAGTAGTGCACCAGGTGACACATCTCTGTTGTCTCCTCTACTTTGGAGTCCCTTTATTCCATCCTGTCAGGCATCTCCTCCTTATGCCTTTTTGGTGATCTGATGTTTCAGTTATTATCTGTTTTTTGATGAATGCATTTTTTTCCAATGCACTGTCACTCACTGTTTTACACACTCAGACCTTCGCTTGGTTCTGATTTATGCTCTGATTATCCTATGATTATTCCTTTTTAGTTATCTTTTGATCATTGAAGCAACTGTTGATCATAGAAGCACCTTATAGATTGATTTTTCTGCACATTCAGACCTCAGCTTGGTCTTTTTACCCTCACGTCTTGGCACTTTGCACTGTGCACTTTGGATTTATTTGATTCACAGGAGGCATTCCCTGTCTCATTTATTTTATCCTGCACATTTTTATCGTTATTATTATTTGGATTTATTTTATACGACTAATATTTTTACTGCCATTTTCTACCTCAACACTTATTTATTGGTCACTTTTATTGTGCACATTCACTTTATTGTATTTTATATGTATTTATTTATGATGTCAGCATTTTATATGTGAATTTATTATTACACCCCCCTCCTTAAGGTTACCCATCACTAGGGAATACGTCCCTTAGGTTATTCCATAGTTATACATTGGGGTTTAGCGCCACATACCCCCCATTTTTATTGGATACTTTTTTCAAATACTTATGAACAGTCAGAGCCCTTTCACACCACGCCGCCTAGGGCGCCAGCGGTAAAGCGGCGCAATTTTTAGCACCGCTTTACTGTAATTTTAGCAGCGCTATTTCGGCCCCGAAAAGGGATTAAATCCACCTGCAAAATGCTGCTGGAGCGGCGTTTTGCCGACGGTATCGCAGCGGCGCCCCATTGATTTCAATGGGGAGCAGCGGTGAGTTCACCGCTCCTTCACCGCTCCAAAGAAGCTGCTGGCAGGACTTTTTCAGACGCCCTGCCAGCGCACTGCTCCAGTGTGAAAGCCCTTGGGCTTTCACACTGGAGTGCATAGAGCACCTGTTTTAGGGCGTTTTGCAGGCGCTAGTTTTAACGCTATAGCGCCTGCAAAACGCCCTCAGTGTGAAAGGGGTCTTCAATTCCTCACAGAACCAGTCCATTCTCGACTATCTTGAAAACTGTCCTTTTTTTGCTTTTAAAGGTTCTGCACATGAGATCTCAAATAACAATACTAAGATCTTATTATCCATAGCGACCAGTCAGATGAAAACATTCTCTGCAAAATGGCAGCTGTGATCCTGAGAGCTTCAATGAAGATATTCCTACAGTTCCTAGTACTGACACCTTGATACACAATATGGGCATCATAAATGTTTTCATGTAATGCAGCAACATGCCAACATGTCTGCTATATATGTGTAATAATATAACAATGGGCAACGAGAAACAATGCTGTATTGGATTTAAAATTGGATTTAAAATTCTTTAAGAAAACAGAGATTCTGGAAAGACAGTGAGATATTTTTTCTGGGATTGGTGACAGTAAAGAACATACCTCCCAACTTTTTGAGATGGGAATGACGGACACCTACCAGCAAAATTATGCAGGCATAGGACACACCCCTTGTCACGCCCCCTTTAAAGGAGAATTGTACAAAAAAAACAAGATTGGTTAAACACACAAGTGCTTTTTTTTTACCACTACTGTTCCTTTATATTGGCTTTTGGAATTTACAAATGCAGCAATTCAGAAATTAGATGAAAGTTTTAGTGCTGGAAAACACTTTTTGATAGATTAAAAGTGCATTTTATATACAATTATATTGATCAGACCAAAATGAGAGACAAATGAGGAGCAATGAGGGACCGAGGGACTTTGTTCCAAATCAGGGACAGTCCCTCGAAATCAGGGACAGTTGGGAGCTATGAAAGAACATGTGGCCAAATTCAGGCTTTCATCAATCTATCCCAGGAGAGTAGCTGGTGGGCAGGGATACCCAAGGAAGCAGATGTTGGCTTAGGCATTCCCTGGATGAATGTGTATAGCCGAGGAGACAGAATATCCCCTATCATGTTTCCGGGATGGCAGGTAAAGACGGATTATGTGGATTCTTCCTGTAGAAGAGTTTCGCTTGGGCTCAGGTGATGCCTGGGAGAGTGGCAGATGTCCTGTTTAGTGTTCCTTAAGGATAAAGTAAATACACATTTTTGACTCTATAGCAAGATGAGTAAAAAAATTAGGATGTACAGCGTAACCCAAATTTAACATTTAAAGTGTATGTGAAGCCAAAAAATGTTTTCCAGTTTTTGTATAAAGTGATGAGAAATTAGAACCCCGGTCAGATTTTAATTGCTGTCTGTGTCCCTGCTAAGAAGAATTGGTGAATTGTCGCCAGAAGAGGTAGGCCCTTTCAATGGCGATACTTCTTTTGGTGACAGCTGTCTGAGGCTGGTTTCACACTAGTGCGAATTGGATGCCGGTTTCACCGCATCCAATTCGCATGACAGGAGATTGTGACCGGCTGGTTCCCACATCTCCGTGGCGGCTCCGGAGCAGCTTGCACAGGAGTCCTGTGCATCTTTGGCTCCATTTTAGTGCCGAATTCAGGAAAAAATTGGGCCCTGATTTGTCCCTGAAATGAAGAACCCCTGCTGTGAGCCGCGTCCGGCTTCAGTGTGAACCCAGCCTGAAGCTGGCTATACACGAATAGATTTTTGAATGAACGTTAGTAGTGATATTCGTTTTTAATACTCGTTTGAAATTTCTCATTAGAGCAGTCAATGACCTGATGAACATTGTTTAACCACTTCAGCCCCGGACCAATTTGCAGCCAAAGGACCAGGCCCCTTTTTGCGATTCGGCACTGCGTCGCTTTAACTGACAATTGCGCGGTCGTGCGACGTGGCTCCCAAACAAAATTGGCGTCCTTTTTTTCCCACAAATAGAGCTTTCTTTTGGTGGTATTTGATCGCCCCTGCGGTTTTTATTTTTTGCGCTATAAACAAAAATAGAGCGACAATTTTGAAAAAAATGCAATATTTTTTACTTTTTGCTATAATAAATATCCCCAAAAAATATATAAAAAAACATTTTTTTTCCTCAGTTTAGGCCGATACGTATTCTTCTACATATTTTTGGTAAAAAAAATCGCAATAAGCGATTATTGATTAGTTTGCGCAAAAGTTATAGCGTTTACAAAATAGGGGATAGTTTTATAGCATTTTTATTAATATGTTTTTTTTTATTAGTAATGGCGGCGATCAGCGATTTTTATTGTGACTGCGACATTATGGCGGACACATCGGACATTTTTGACACATTTTTGGGACATTTGTCATTTATACAGCAATCACTGCTATTTAAATAGCACTGATTCCTATGTAAATGACAGTTGTAGTGAAGGGGTTAACCACTAGGGGGCGGGGAGGAGTCAGTGTGACGTGTTGTGTTTTTTTTACAGTAGGGGGGCGTGGCTGTACGTCTGACGTCATTGATCGGCGTTCCCGATGACAGGGTACAGCCGATCACTGACAGTCAGTGTAGGAAGCGCGGGGAGAGATTTGTTTACATAGACCTCTCCCCGTTCTTCAGCTCCGTAACCCGATCGCGGGATACCAGCGGCGATCGGGTCCGCTGGTCCCGCGGCCGTGGTCACGGAGCTCCCGACCGGGTCGCGAGCGCGCCGCTGGCGGATTAAAGGGGACGTACCCGTACGTGCATTTGCCTGCCCGTGCCATTCTGTAGACGTATATCTACATGAGGCGGTCGGGAAGCGGTTAAAGGTACTTCAAAAACCATTTGCTTTTAGGCCTCATGCACACAGGGCGTTTTAACAGCTGCTTTTACCAGCTTCAGATGTTTTTGAAATTTTTTTTTGCAGCTTAAAAACGCCTCTCCATGTTATTCTATGTCCTCATGCATACACAGGCTTTTAGGAGCTGTAAGGGGGTACCTTCTGTCCTTAGGAGCTGTAAGTGGCATAGGCGTTTTCAAGCTGCAAAAAAAGGGCCAGCGCGTTCTGAAAACCAGCATTACAGCTGTTAAAACGTCTGACACTGCTCATGATGATCCGACTTGTTGTGTCATAGGGAAAGACAATCAGTGACGTCAAATGCCAAGCCACGCCCCCTACAGTAAAAAAACACACACAGGGCTCACTTAACCCCTCCCCGCCCCCTAGTGGTTAACTCCTTCACTGCCAGTGTCATTTACACAGCAATCGGTGCATTTAAATAGCACTGATTGCTGTATAAATGACAATGGTCCCAAAAATGTGTCAAAAATGTTCGATGTGTCCGCCATAATGTTGCAGTCACAATAAAAATCGCTGATCGCCGCCATTACTAGTAAAAAATAAAATATTAATGCTATAAAACTATCCCCTATTTTGTAAATGCTATAACTTTTGCGCAAACCAATCAATAATTGCTAATTGCAATTTTTTTTTACCAAAAATATGTAGAAGAATACGTATCGGCCTAAACTGAGGAAAAAAAAGTTTTTTTATATATTTTTTGGGGATATTTATTATAGCAAAAAGTAAAAAATATAGATTTTTTTTTCAAAATTGTCGCTCTATTTTTGTTTATAGCGCAAAAAATAAAAACCGCAGAGGTGATCAAATACCACCAAAAGAAAGCTCTGTTTGTGGGAAAAAAAGGACGCCAATTTTGTTTGGGAGCCACATCACATGACTGCGCAATTGTCACTTAAAGCGACGCAGTGCCAAATCGCAAAAAGGGGCCTGGTCCTTTGGCTGCAAATTGGTCCGGAGCTTAAGTGGTTAAACAATCATATAAACCGTGATAAGCAATATGAATAAAATGAATGATGTGCACAAGTGAGTCCAAAGAGTCCACTAATAGGACATATGTCTATAAAAAAGGAAACTTCAACGTGCAATATCCAAAAAAGGTCAGTGACGATCCTCAACTTTATATATAAAATATGATGATAATCCTCAACCACATATATGTGCATATGATATGGTGACAGTCTTTAACTTCAAATGTATGCATAGAGTGTGATAACAATTGATAGTAGATCCACCACCAGAGACAACGGAATCTGCTTACCAGAGGGATTGAACTCAAATAGGTATGCACCTAGTGAGTCAATCAAACTTTGTGGTATAATGTACCAAGGGGATCAGGTTCACAATCCAGGTATGACCTACAGGTGAATATGGGATGTGAGTGGGGTCAGTAGATATGGGCAATCAGCCCCACTGTTAAAAAAAAGAAGGAAGGCATATAGCGTAATTCCGTATAGGAACACGTTTAATATATAAAAAAGCAAAGGAAATACACTCACGTTTAGCAGTAAAAACAAGCGCTTATATAAAAGATGACAGTGGTCTCAGCATGTTTCTACCGACGCGTTTCGACTTAGAAGTCATCATCTGGGGTGATCTGGGGAATGTTTGACCATTCTTCCAGAAACGCATTTGTGAGGTCAGGCACTGATGTTGGACGAGAAGGCCTGGCACTGATGCTGGACCAGAAGGCCTGGCTTGCCGTATCTGCTCTAATTCATCCCAAAGGTGTTGAGGTTGAGCTCAGGACTCTGTGCAGGCCAGTCAAGTTCCTTTCCCCCTAAACTCACTCATCCATGAGCAAGGTCCATAAGCAAAGTCAATAAAGACATGGATGAGCGATTTTGGGGTGGGGAACTTGACTGGTCTGCACAGAGTTTTCAACCCGATAGAACACCTTTTGGGATGAATTAAAGCAGAGACTGCGAGACAGGCCTTCTGGTCCACATCAGTACCTGACCTCACAAATGCGCTTCTGGAAGAATGATTAAACATTCCCATAGACACACTCCTAAACCTTGTGGACAGAGTTGAATCTGTTATAGCTGCAAAGGGTGGGCCAACTCAGACTGGACTCAGACTGGGATGCCATTAAATTTCATGTGCGTGTAAACGCAGGCGTCCCAACATGTTTGACAATGTATAGTGTATATATATATATATATATATATATATATATATATATATATACACACACACACACACACGTGTATATATTTGTATTTAAGCATGTTATTTTCTACTAAATTAAGCTGTACTTGGTAATGTCTGTAAAATGTCTCTATGCGCTAATAAAGTTTTTGAAATAAAAGAAAGTATTTTCATTTGAACCATCTTTAAATGAATATTTATATGAATTTGAAATCTTTTTTTTTTTTTTTTGAATAGGGGATAGTCCTTTAAGGAGGGCTTGAGCTGTAAATGTTCACCATTTGTTTGTAGTGACTATATACTCTAATAACTCATTTCTCTATCGTACCTTTCTACACCATTATAATCTCACATTTTGCTGTCGCACTGCTTAGCAACGAATGGTATATTGGCAAAAATAACCAAAGAGATCTCTCTTCTCAGCAAAGGCAGTAATAGCTCCTAAATATTTAATGCTTCCAGATAGAGCACAGGCCTGCCAAATTACCAGAACTTAGAGGACCAGCTTTCTAGAAATAGTTTTGCTGCCTTAAACATCGACTTAGTTCTAGTAGTAGATACTTCTATGTACAATTATGGTAATAGATTCAAATGTATAGTATGCATCAGACATGTGCACACTGAAATATTTTGTTTTGGAATTTCGTCCGAAAAATACATTTATTTAGTTACTCCCGAAATTCGTTTTTATTTATTTTGTTTTTCGTTTAAAAATTGCATTCGTCCGAAAATCCAAATGAATTAAGGTCGAATCTGTCATTGAAGGCTTATGGTGTCTGTCGAATGTTCAAAGAAGATTCGACGGAGCAGCTAAACTGTATGACTCTGTATAGTTTAGCTGCAATTCCACCCAATTCCAGCAGCAATCTTTTCTCTCTACGTCGAATCTTTCCTCTCTGCGTCAAATCTTTCCTCTCTACGTCGAATCTTTCCTCTCTACGTCAAATCTTTCCTCTCTACGTCAAATCTTTCCTCTCTACGTCAAATCTTTCCTCTCTGTAGAATAATCTTGGACTAATAGAGTTAAGGTTAGACACATTCGACCACAGGTTCAATGGCCACACAGATTGTTATTGTCAGCGTCAAATCTCCTATCTATATCGAACTGTTGTCACAACGAAAACAAAGCATTTGTTTATGTCGGATTTTTTGTTTTTCGGATTCTGCACTTTCGTTATCGTTTGTTAAAACGATAACGAAAATACCTGAAATTCGGACGAAAATGCATTCGGACGAAAATGAATGCACATGTCTAGTATGCATTTATCTAGTCCTGTGAGAAAGCGACGCTCCCAAAACAAGATCGCTTTATGGATGGCCATGCACTTTTTTAAGCTTCATAATAACAATAGATTTATTTTTAGATCATTCAAAAAGAGCTTTCTGTTAAGAAGTGAGATTATCATAAAGATCTTGATACGTCCTCTCTTTTTCATTATCTGCCATTTACCAACCCAACAACCATCTCCTCGAAGCCTGGTATGCCAATTTCTGAAAAACAACTTTGTTGATTCCATTACTTTCTTACCACAGAGACATTCACTCTTTGGGGTTTATTTACTAAAGCCAGAAACCAAACAGCTTCCAGATTTTATTACCAAAGCTTAAATTGAACAAGATGAGGTTAGAAACTGATTGGTTTTTATGCAGAAGTGAGCTTGATTTTGCACTCTCCAGCTTTAGTGAATGTCACCATTTAACCCAATTAAAAGGGTGATTAGTGTTTTGTTAACTTTTGCACCAGAGCTGGGCTGTGTGTGTTTATAGGCACACAGTGCCGCTTGGCCCCGCCCCCCAACTCTCTGCTTACAGGATTTGATTGACAGCAGCGGCTCCCGCTGCTGCCTCTGTGAGCAGAGAAAGAGGAGACAGACACAGCGCGGGATCAAGAAAGGACTCAGGTAAGTATACAGTGGGGTTGGGAAGAGGGGACATTCTTTACCTTAATGCAGGAAATGTATTAAGGTAAAAAATAGTCTAGTCTTTAGAACCACTTCAAAATTAAAGCTACAAGCATTTATAGACGACATGTAACATTACAAATCACATACTAGCAATCAATTTACTAAATCTTCACAAGTATAGCTACAAATAAAACAGTGCTGCCAAGACCACCATTCAAATCATTTTGGGATTGGAAAACTCCATTCAGATTGTCTGGATTAATACAGAGCTAAGACATTTATAAATAATTAGCATTCTCAGTGAAGATTTACCTTTGCACTTATGACAGTGTGACCCCTTTCAAAAGACCCCTGTAACCCCAGCTGCACCACTCTACTTTCATTCTCTTCTTATGATCAATGACATCCTGTACATGGAGCAGAGTAACAGATGGGCCCTGTGCATTTGCTGAACTCCCTGGAGGTATTATTGAAGAAAGGGACATGTAAATTAGTTAAGTGATTGCCAAGCTGTCATTGATAAACGGATATAGGGTTAATTATAAGAAAGCATTTTCATGTTATATGTAAAATTCAGTCTGGCTCTTTTTTTTTTTTGGAAAAAGGCAAGAACATTATGGCACAGATGCATTAAATAGATTAATAATGTCACCAAAGGAAAGAATAATAACACAATTTACAGTATCGAAATCTATCCATCTATCAACTAGGCCAGTGTTTCTCAACTCCAGTCCTCAAGGTGCCCCAACAGGTCAGGTTTTCAGGCTTTCCATTATTTTGCACAGGTGATTTGATCATTTTCACTGCCTTAGTAATTACCACAGCCGTTTCATCTGAGAGAAATCCTGAAAACATGACCTGTTGGAGCGCCTTGAGCACGTGAGTTGAGAAACACTGAACTAGAGGATGCTAAGATTCTTAAAGGGGTTGTAAACCCTCGTGTTTTTTCACCTTGCCCGCAAGAAGATGAGGTTCAGGGCCACACTGTGCAAAATGAACTGCACAGTGGAGGTAAGTATGATATATATTTTATTTAAAAAAAAACAATAAAAACCACAAAGGTTTACAATCACTTTAAGCCTGGTACTCAGGGACCAAATATCGGCCAGTTCAACAGAAATGGACTGACATTCAGTCTGTGTGTACACCAGCCTGTCTGATAGAAGTCAACTGAGCTGCTAGCTTCTGTCGAACAGGCATGCTGGAAAACTAGCATCCGATCGGCATCTGATCAGCGCTGGCAGCCAATGGCTGTGAACGCTGATCCAACGTGTTTTGGCAGGGGAGATGGGGAGGGGGGGGCAGTCATTCTGTCAAAACGCAATAGCTCAGCACAGAGATCACTGTACTAACATTGGATAGTTAGTACAGTGGCTCCTCGCGTCCTCAGTTTTTTTTTTGTGCAGCCCGCTGGGTTGAACAAAAAAAAAAACCTGATAGTGTATACTAGGCATTAGCTATGCTCTCTGGAAGAAAGTTAAGATTCCAATAAAGGTGGTAATGGTAAGTATAATACAAGTATTTTACATAAAAACTGTCATTAGGATACATGTATCCCAACAACGTTTGTTTAAAGAGGCACTGTCTCCTGTTCTGTTGGAGCCTTCAACAGGGCAGTTCATCTAATGGAGCAGGTATCGGAGTACAGGTAGAATATGGCTCATGCACTAGTGCTTGAGCTTGAATGGCCAATTTCCAGGTCAGTACAGTGTCATGTGATCAGTTATGGGTCAGTGATGTATATTCACCTGGGTAAGCTCTGACACCATCATATACCTGAGCGGACCCAGAGTGGACTCCTACAGTGGGGAGTGCAAGGGAATGTGGATTGGTAAGTATACCTTGTGGCGGGTGCAGGTGACAGTGGATGAGATTTGCTAAAGCTGGTGCACATACAATCAGTTTTTTTTTGTTTTGGATAAAAGGAAGAGGGACTAGAACACTTTTTATTACTTCCTGTGGCACTGTTAAGTAGATTCATGCTCTCTATTGGTCCTGTGTACCGTCATCATTGAAAGTGAAAGTAAAAGAAAATCCCAAATTTTGGGTTGCCCCCAGAAAAGTAGTAGAGGGGAAATCTTCCAATGGGGACACTAGTCCTGATAATCTGAGGGTCCCCAAGGAATTCCTTTAATTTGTAGGGATTTCCTCTCACTTCCTGTTTGGCTATGGGACAGGAAGTAAAGGGAAATCTCTGCAATGTGACTCAGATGGTGAAAAAAATGTGACAGGGATTATAACCCTCCTTTGCTCTATCCAAAATGAAAAAAAAAAGGTTTTGCCCATAGTTCTACTTTAAAGTGACCCTAAAAAATGGAACTTCCGCTTTTCGGAATCCTCCCCCCTTCCGGTGTCACATTTGGCACCTTTCAGGGGGGAGGGGGAGCAGATACCTGTTTATATTTACATCTGTGTTGAAGCAGAATTTATGGAAATTAATAAATCTTTAACATTTAGTTTGCAATACAACATACTTTAACTAACTGTTGGGGGTAGACCCTGATTGCATGTTGCTGGCAGGTTAGCTGTTCTATGATGTATAAAATGAATGCCCAGTGATTGGTTCAGAGATCAATGGGAGGATGAATTAAAGTTTCTAAAAGGAAAGGGGTGTTCTCCATTAACGACGGGCAGCAGCTGTCTGTAGCTCTCCATTAGCTGGTAATTACAGTGGTCTGGCTTGGATATTCCCCAAGGAGGATGTAATGCATTTAGGTTAGCTGCAATATAGCTGTCATCTTTCCCCCTCTCTCCCTCCCTTCTTTCTGACCTAGCTGTCAGTCTGCTCTGGTAATATGTGTCTTTTCTCAGAAATGATGTCACACAATATCTCCAATGAGAACACAGTATTTAATGCATTATGGCTAAAGAATTCAACACAAACTACCTATTGAAGTCTAAATTGCAAGAGCATTTTTATTGCCTCCTTTAACTCAAATTTCCATTATCACTTGATGTCTGTGCTGCCTGCAAATGTACATCCGGAGAGAAGGTTTAGCAGAAATTAAAATATTTGGGTACTGGCCTACTGTATTTTAGGGTATGGTTAGGGTTGCCACCTCATCCCTTTAAACCCGAACACATATGAATTACATGGGTTCTGAGGCTAATTAAATGCAGATAAGGCAACAAGTGAGTTTAATTACCACCTTAATCAGCCACAGAACCTGTGTATTCATATGTGTTCGGGTTTAAAGGGATGAGGTGGCAACTCTAGGTATGGTGCATCCGCTGCTTCTTAGATGAGAAACTTTATTGCAAGTCATAGTAGACCATGACAGCCTCTGGTATGTTTTACATATAAGACCCCTTTCACACTGAGGCGGTTTTCAGACGTTTTAACGCTAGAAATAGCCTTTAAATAATGCCTGAAAACCGCCTCCCATTCATTTCAGTCTTTTCACACTGGGGCGGTGCGCTTGCGGGACTTTAGGAAAAGTCCTACAGGCAGCATCTTTGGGGTGTTTTGAGAGCACTGTATACAGCGCTTTCAAAACAAAAAAATTTGAAATGAATGGGCAGCGCTTCCAGAGCGCCTGAAAATAAATTTGGATTCGCCGCAACATGGGCGTTTTTAACCCCTTCTTTGGGGTTAAAACCGCTGCTAGCGGCTGAAAATCACCGCTTAAACAGCGCTTAAGTGCAGCTAAAACTTTAGTGCTAACACACGGGCGGCCCAAATGTGAAAGAGGTCTTAGGCTAGTTTCACACTGGGGCGTTGGGGGCGCTGGCGGTAAAGCGGCGCTATATTTAGCGCCGCTTTACCGTCGTTTTAGCGGTGCATTTCGGCCGAAAAAGGGTTAATACCGATGCAGCGGCGTTTTGCGGGCGGGTTCGGAGCGCTGCCCCATTGTTTTCAATGGGAACGGGCGCTAGAGGAGCGGTAAATATACCGCTCCTACAGCGAACCAAAGACTCTATGACCGCTCCTACAGCGAGCCAAAGATGCGGCTTGCAGGACATTTTCCAGCGTCCTGCAAGCGCACCACTTCAGTGTGAAAGCCCTCGGCCTTTCACACTGAAGACACAGCAACAGCTGTTTCGGGTTGGTTTGCAGGCGCTATTTTTAGCGCAATAGCGCCTGTAAACCGCCCCAGTGTGAAAGGGGCCTTAGTGTTTAGTCACAGAATTTCCTAGCAGAGGTTTTGTGCACAGCAAAGGATGTGCTTTGCCTTGGTTTATTTCTGCAGCTGACGATGACCTATGTCCTTTGCTGCTATGACGCTGGTTGTACATTTGGGGAGTTCTAAGACCTGGAGAAGCTTATATATCTTATAGTATTAAGTATTGGTACATAGAAAATGTAATAATGTGGTGTTAGCATGCAGGATGACGTCTCTTGGTCTGCGACATGTCATTCTTAATCAGCAGGGCTAATCTGAAAATTCAAGTGTGACATAAGGCCCGTACACATGATCGGACTTTTTGACAACCAACATGCAAATTAGCTGGTTTGGACCAACATCCGACCGTGTGTACGCTCCATTGGACCAACTTTTTCCTGGTTTCATCTGACTTTTGTTGGCTGTGCGAACGGACCAACTTTCTGCCAACAAAAGTCTGATGGACCAAAGTCCGACCATGTGTGCACAAAACCAACTGACTTTTGTACAAAGTACAAACACGCATGCTCAGAACTAATGCAAAAGATCAGACAACAATATAGAAGTTGACCAAAGGTGGCGCTGGAGTATTCGAACGTCCTCTTTTGAAGTGTCGTCAGTACGTTGAAACGTCACTACGTTCATGTTTGTTGCCTAAAAAGTCCAATCGTGTGTATGCAATACCAACTTGTAGCCAACGCCCTTTGGACAAAAATCCACGGGAAAGTTGGTCCACGGTCCAATCGTGTGTATGAGGCTTAACTATTACATCAAATTGGAGGAAAATAAATATTTCTGTTTTTTTTAAGTATCACGTTTACTTTGACTATCTTCTAGTTTGATAAAGCAGGAATTTTTGGTTGACATGTATTGCAAAACATATTAAAGCTAGCCAACGTCATGGAAATAATCCCTTTTTGTCTAGTCCATACTCCATGAAAATTGCCAAATACTTGCATGTACATAGCTTTAATTAGATATAGGGTCATTATGGGATAAACTGACACAGATGGATAAAAGCTACAAAAAATGTCTGATCAATGATTTGCATTATGCAGTGGACCTACAATGGATGGAAACATCTTGCTGAAATCCAAACAGCATTTTCATATACAGCATAAGTGTAGGGAGTAGGGGATCGGCCATCGATCATGGCCTTACAAATGTTTCTATTCTTATGCATATGTCTGAATGTACATAATATTGAACAAAAGACATAAAGAAGTTATTTAAAAGAGGTGAAAATTTTAGGAGTTGTCTATAATGTCTTCATGTTTATTAGGTACAGTACATGGAATTAATTATTGCTGTATAGTGATTGTAAATAAACGCATGTAGACTCTATAACTGTTATTGCAGGGAAATATACTAAAGCAGTAGTCTGTCTAGCATGAGAAGAGATAAGGAAGTAAAGATTAGGGAGGGTGAGGCTTGTTACTACATGTATCACTTGTCTTGGTGCTAACAAAGGATATGAAGGCAATGCTAGAGGGCCAGAAAAAAAAAGGCACGTAAAAAAAAAAGCCAGCACAAGGAGTTCATTCTAATTTATTTGCTGTTTTTGTTTTTTTCTAAGACCCCTTTCACACCAAGGGCATTTTGCAGGCCCTATAGCATTAGAAATAGCGCCTGCAATCCGCCCTCAGGTGCGCTGGCAGGGCTTCACAAAAAGTCCTGCCAGCAGCTTCTTTGGATCGGTGAAGGAGCGGTGAACTCACCGCTCCTCCACCGCTGCTCCCCATTGAAATCAATGGGGCAGCGCTGTACCGCCGGCAAAACGCCGCTATTGTGGCATTTTGCCGGGGGTTTTAACCCTTTCTCGGCCACTAGCGGGGGGTAAAAGCGCCCCGCTAGCAGCTGAAATGCGCCGCAAATCCGACGGTAAAACGCCGCTATTTTTTTTTTTTTTGTGAAAGGGGTCTTAAAGTCAAAGAATCATACAGAGCACAGACATGAAAATCAGATTACATAAATGATAGCATAATTACATAATCAGCAATGATTATGGCAAAGGCAAAAAGCAATTGAAGTGAAGGATGCCCCTGAAAAGCCTTAGTATAAGCTTCCACATACCGATGACAGATATCGGATGACAGATGGCACAGGAAGAATGGCACAGGACGGATGGCACAGGACCCGCAGATCGGCACAGGTAGGCTGCAATGGGGACACAGGGGACATGCAGCTGCAGATGGGCATTGCTGACCCTCTTTTCCACTTACAGTAGCTGCTGCATTTTTTACCCTCGGCTTATACACGGGTCAATGCGTTTTTCCCAGTTTTTTGTCGTGAATTAGGGGCCTCGGCTTATACTCGGGACGGCCTATACTCGAGTATATACGGTAAGTATTTTTCCAAGATCTATAACTTTTATAGGATTTATTTCTGTCATGTTTAGGATCTCATGCTTAGGCTGGCCATCAACAGAGTGGATTTAATTCCTGTAGCCACAGTGTTGACAGTGGAATCCCCGCCGCGCCATTGTATTCTCCCAGCGGGGAAAGCTGTCCCCACTGGGAATACACATTGATTATTTATAGCAACTTTAACTGCCACTAGTGATAGTCACATGTAAAATACAGAAGGCTAGTTATACCCAAGTGGATCGTTTGATCAACTTGGATACATTCAGCCTGCCCATACATGGTTCAAATCTCAGCCAGTTCCTACTGAACCGGTCAAGATTCAAACCGTTTATGGCCAGCTTACTTAGCGCTGTTTAATAAATTCATCTGCTTGTTTTAATGTATATAGCCAGCTATCTGCTTAGTCTCTAACTACAGGAAGGAAAATGTTTGCATATTCTATTTATTACAAGTACGTATACAGCACCATCAATTTACACAGCACTTTTACATATATATTGTACATTCACATAAGTCCCTGCTCCCAAGAAGCTTTCTATCTAAGGTCGCTAACCCATATTCATATACATAGTAGGGCTAATTTAGACTGAAGCTAACCTACCAACATGTCTTTTGAGTGTGGGAGGAAACCAAAGTATACCCACACAGACACAGAGTGAACATGCAAACTCCAGGCAGGTAGTGCTACTATTGGCATTCGAACCAAAACCCTAGTGCTGCTAGGCGGAAGTGCTAACCACTTAGCCACTGTGCTGCCATACATCTGAGGTCAAAATGTCATGATCTTGTGTCACTCCCATAGTAAACATAAATATATTGTGTATAGTAACATGGCACCCACTAAATTTTATTTCACCTGCAGCTGGGGCTCATCTATTCCGATATAAATCGTAATCTATGAATGCTCCAAATTCATTTTTTAGCCCAAAGATCAATGAGGAACTGCAGCCGGATGATGGTTCCATCAGGGGTACATTTGTTTTGGCACTTGCAAACTAGTGAAGGATATTTGGCAACAGGTGTTCAGCACCATAAAACATTGGTATTTGACTTTAAAAACCAAAGCCACTCCCCTTTTCAATTATCCCCTATCCCTATTATGTATCATCACCTTAAGGCCCCTTTCAAACGGACGTACCGTTCAGGTCCGCCTGTCAGTTTTTTAAGCGGACCTGAACGGACACTCCATAGACCTCTATGGAGCGTCGGATGTCAGCGGTGACATGTCCGCTGACATCCGACCCGCTCCGATCCGAAAAAGTGTGATGGAGGAAAACCCTATTTTTCCATCCGTCTGCGGATTGGATCGGGTGACGACAGACTCTACGTTCCGTCGTCATCCGATCCCCCATAGGGGGAGAGCGGCGCTCTGACAGGTCCGTCCCTGCACAGAGTTCAGAGACAGACCTTTCATCTTCCTGCTCAGCGGGGGATCGACGGAGCGATCCCCGCTGAGCAGAGCAGGCTCCGTACACGGACACGTCCGTGTGAAATAGCCCTAACACCTAACTACTCCCTCTCTCTAACCTTAACACTTCACTATCCCCTAAAATGAAAGTAGTTCCAAACCCTGAAGGTTTTTTAACTTCATGCATTCTATGCAAACCTGACTAACTTAACCCTTAAGCCTGGTTCACACTATAGGTTTTTTCCATTCAACCCAGCGGGTTTAAAAAAAAAAAAAAAACTGTCAGCCCTGGTCAGCCAAGAACACAGGGCAGACAGTCTCTGTTTCTAGTGGACGTGGCCGTTGACGAGGACGTGGTCGTGCATCGTCCATCAGCACGTGGCCATGGGACACGCGCGTCTTTGTTTTCGGCAGCTGGACATGTGGAGCCGCATCATGCTGAAGGCTTGGTAGAATGGATGACCAAGCCCTCCTCATCCTCCTCATCCTCTCTCACCCAGGCTCAGGGTACTGACAGAGCATCATCAGCCACCCCTTCCTAGACCCACCATGTCCTCCTGAGGAGTCCCCCGAACTCTTTGAGCACAGTGTTGGGTACATGCTCCAGGAGGATGCCCAACGATTCGAAGGCTCGGATGACGATACCCAGCTTGAGGAATCTGGCAGTACAGTTCCACCAGCTGCAGCTTACTGCCAGGTTTGCTCTAGTGTGAAGAGGGAGGGGATGATGAGGTCACTGACTCCACGTGGGTGCCTCAAGGGAGAGAGGATGAGGAGGAGGACGAGGAGGAGGAGGATGCGGCGTCACATGTCCAACGAGGCAGGATGCCCCCCTGGAGGCCAGGTAGAGGCCAGCACAGCAACTGTACAACACCGCAGAGCTCCGCCTGTGCAGGGCGCTGCCTCTGCACGTTATCAGAAAAGTTCTTTGGTGTGGGCCTTTTTTGAGACGAGTGCAGCAGATCGCACCACTGCTATTTGCAATATTTGTCTCAAGCGTATCTCGCGTGGCCAAAACATCAGCCGCTTGGGCACGACAAGCATGACCAGACATATGGCGACCTGCCATGCAGCTCGTTGGCAGGCACACATAAAAGACCCACACCAAAGAACTAAGCGGACCTCTCCTTGCTCCTCCTCAGCTGGGATCTCCATCCCCACTACACCTTCAGTCCTCTCTGAAAGCTGCTCTGAGAGGACTGAAGGTGTAGAATTCGGTGTGTCACAACCAAGTACTTGCAGTACACCGACGTCCGAATGCAGCAGGCAAATTTCCCTGCCCCAGCTGCTGGACCGTAGAAAGAAGTACACTCCCAGCCATCCACATGCCCAGCGGTTGAATGCTAGCCTTGCTAAATTGCTAGCACTTCAACTGCTGCCTTTTCAGTTGGTAGACTCGGCCCCCTTCCGTGAGTTTGTTCAATGTGCGGTTCCTCAGTGGCAGGTTCCCAAACGCCACTTTTTCTCGCGGAAGGCGATTCCGTCTCTCTACCGGCATGTGGAGGGCAATGTCCATGCCTCGCTGGACAGGGCGGTCAGCGGTAAGGTGCATATTACCGCTGACTCATGGTCCAGCAGGCATGGACAGGGACGGTACCTTTCTTTCACGGCCCATTGGGTCACTCTATTGGCAGCTGGGAGGGATGCAGGACAAGGTGCAGTAGTGTTGGAGGTTGTTCCGCCACCACGCCTCCAAAACGCGACTACTGCTACTGGTTGTGACACACCTCTCTCCTCCACCCCCTCCTCTTCTTCTTCCTCCAGTGCTCTGTCCTTGGAACCAGCGGTGCTCCGTAGGCGTACAAGGGGCTACGCAAGTACGCAGGCAAAAAGATGCCATGCCGTGCTTGCGCTGGTGTGTTTGGGGGACAGGAGCCACACTGGGCCAGAGGTTCTGGCAGCTCTGCAGGGGCAGGCCGAGAGGTGGTTGACGCCACGTCAGCTTAAGCCAGGAATGGTCGTTTCTGACAATGGCACCAACCTCCTCTCCGCCCTGCGACAGGGGCAGCTCACCCATGTGCCCTGCATGGCTCACGTCCTCAACCTGGTGGTGCAGCGGTTCTTGGGCAGGTTCCCAGGCTTACAGGATGTCCTGAGGCAGGCCAGGAAAGTCTGTGTGCATTTCCGCCGATCTTATAATGCCAGTGCTCGGCTGACTGAGCTGCAAAAGGAGCTGAACCTGCCCAAGAACCGCCTAATATCTGACATGCCCACCAGTGGAACTCAACGTTGGCCATGCTGCAGCGACTGCACACGCAGCAGAGGGCCATCAATGAGTACCTTTGCGACTACGGCACCAGGACAGGGTCAGGGGAGCTTGGGTTTTTTTCCCCACGTCAGTGGAGCATGATCAGGGATGCATGCACTGTCCTCTCACCATTTGAAGAGGCCACGAGGATGGTGAGCAGTGACAGTGCATGCATCAGTGACACTGTCCCTCTTGTCCACCTGTTGGAGCATACGCTGCGTGGGATAATGGACAGGGCACTTGAGGCAGAACAGAGGCAGGAAGAGGAGGACTTCCTTGCCTCTCAAGGCCCCCTTTATCCGGACAGTGTTCCTTCTGTCCCACCCATCACACAGGAAGAGGATGAGGAGGAGGAGGAGGAGGAGGAGGATTGTGTGAGCATGGAGGTGGAGCCTGGCACTCAGCATCAGCAGCAGCATTCTTTTAGGGATGATGTACAGTCCCAACAAGCCAGTGGACTTGTACGTGGCTGGGAGGAGGTGGCTGGCGATCATGTCATCCTCAGTGACCCAGAAGACTCCGGACCGAATGCCTCAGCTAACCTACGCTGCATGGCCTCCCTGATCCTGCAAAGCCTGCGGAAGGATCCTCGTGTTCTTCGGATCAAGGAGAGGGACCATTACTGGCTGGCCACTCTCCTTGATCCGCGGTACAAGGGTAAGGTTGCGGACCTTATCTTGCCGTCGCAGAGGGAGCAGAGGATGAGACATCTCAGGGAGGCCTTGCAGAAAGGTCTGTGCAACGCGTTCCCAGAAACTGGGAGGCTACAAACTCCTGGTCCTGGGCGACGAGTTGCTGAGGCTTCGGTCAGTGGCAGAAGGAGCGGTGGGGAAGGTGGACGTCTGACCGATGCGTTCAGACAATTTTTTAGTCCGCAGCCCAAGGTATGATCGGTTCCAGCAACCATCGCCAGCGTCTGATATACATGGTGCAGGAATACCTTGGGGCAAGGTCAGACTTGGACACCTTTCCCACCGAAAATCCTCTGGCTTACTGGGTCCTGAGGATGGATCACTGGCCAGAGCTTGCACAGTATGCAATTGAGCTACTGGCCTGTCCTGCCTCCAGCGTTCTTTCCGAACGCACATTCAGTGCTGCTGGAGGATTTGTGACTGATCATAGGGTGCGCCTGTCCACCGCCTCGGTTGATCGACTGACATTCATCAAAATGAATCAGTCTTGGATCACCACCAGCTACCAGGCACCTGAGGCGGATATAACCGAATAATTTTTAATGTCACATCCCTTCAAGACTGCCTATGCTGATGCTGAGTGACTGTCCTCTTATGTTCACTGACTATCCTCTTCCTCCTCCTCAATGATCCATGCCACAGCACCAGTGCCTAAGGCACAATTTTTCAGCCCCTGTTTAACAGGGGCGTGTACTTACAATTTTTTAAAAAAAATGCTTCGCAACACGTGTGACTGCTGTGCTCCAAGTACAGTCTCTGTGAGGGCCGTGTTGCAGTGTTGTGGCACCAGCACCAGTGCCTAAGGCACAATTTTTCAGCCCCTGTTTAACAGGGGCGTGTACTTACAATTTTTTAAAAAAATGCTTCGCAACACGTGTGACTGCTGTGCTCCAAGTACAGTCTCTGTGAGGGCCGTGTTGCAGTGTTGTGGCACCAGCACCAGTGCCTAAGGCACAATTTTTCAGCCCCTGTTTAACAGGGGCGTGTACTTACAATTTTTTAAAAAAATGCTTCGCAACACGTGTGACTGCTGTGCTCCAAGTACAGTCTCTGTGAGGGCCGTGTTGCAGTGTTGTGGCACCAGCACCAGTGCCTAAGGCACAATTTTTCAGCCCCTGTTTAACAGGGGCGTGTACTTACAATTTTTTAAAAAAAATGCTTCGCAACACGTGTGACTGCTGTGCTCCAAGTACAGTCTCTGTGAGGGCCGTGTTGCAGTGTTGTGGCACCAGCACCAGTGCCTAAGGCACAATTTTTCAGCCCCTGTTTAACAGGGGCGTGTACTTACAATTTTTTAAAAAAATGCTTCGCAACACGTGTGACTGCTGTGCTCCAAGTACAGTCTCTGTGAGGGCCGTGTTGCAGTGTTGTGGCACCAGCACCAGTGCCTAAGGCACATTTTTTCAGCCCCTGTTTAACAGGGGCGTGTACTTACAATTTTTTAAAAAAATGCTTCGCAACACGTGTGACTGCTGTGCTCCAAGTACAGTCTCTGTGAGGGCCGTGTTGCAGTGTTGTGGCACCAGCACCAGTGCCTAAGGCACAATTTTTCAGCCCCTGTTTAACAGGGGCGTGTACTTACAATTTTTTTAAAAAAATGCTTCGCAACACGTGTGACTGCTGTGCTCCAAGTACAGTCTCTGTGAGGGGTTGCAGTGTTGTGGCACCAGCACCAGTGCCTAAGGCACAATTTTTCAGCCCCTGTTTAACAGGGGCGGGTAATTACAAATCTTGATCTAATAGTTCACAGCAGGGCCCATTCCTGCGCCCACCAAGAGTAACTATGAGGGCCTACAGTCTTGTGGCAACACCGTCCACCACCACCGCCAAAGGCCCAATTTTTCTGCCCTGTTCATCAGGTGCTTGCAATTACAAATCTTGATCTAATAACTCACAGCAGGGCCCATTCCTGCGCCCACCAAGAGTAACTGTGAGAGCTTACAGTCTTGTGGCAAAACCGTCCACCACCACCACCACCACCACCACCCCCAATTTTTCTGCCCTGTTCAACAGGTGCATGCAATTACAAATCTTGATCTATTAACTCACAGCAGGGCCCATTCCTGTGCCCACCAGTCTTGTGGCTACACCAACATCTAATAGGGCAAATTTCTGCAGAGTATATACGCCAGGCCCCTACTTTCAAACATCCAACTTACAAACGACTCCTACTTGCAAATGGAAAGAGAAAACAGGAAGTGAGAGGAAATCTACCCCTAGGAAGGGAAATTCTATCCTGTTAGATTTAATTTGGGAAAAAGGTATCTCCTCTCTACTGATACTTTATCACCAATCCTTGTTTCAATTAAAACCCCACTTTTCCAAAAACATTTATCATTGGGACGGAAAGTGAGGTGACATGTTCTGAACAGATGTGCAAAGACAGCAAATGTTACAGGGGTGATAACCCCTCCCTATGTTCTCCAAAAAGCTTAAAAATAGATTTTTTTGGGATGGAGCTACACTTCATAATGTACCTGTTCAGATTCTACTTAAGATCAAACCTAAAGCCGCAAGTGGTTTTAAATGGCTTCTTTTTTTTCCTTTACAAATGTCATTTTGTGCAAGGACAGTTCTAAACACGGGAAACACATGCCACTTCACAGGCATACTTTGGACACCCCCCAGGTACCATATTTAAAGGAAAATGTCACTTTTTTTTTTTCACTTTATGCATCATTAAAATGACTGCTCCCGAAAAAACGTTAGTTTTTTAAAAGTTCTTTTTGCATTGATATATGTCCCCTGGGGCAGGACCCGGGTCCCCAAACCTGTTTTATGACATTAACATGCATATTGGCCGTTGTAATTAGCACTTTTGATTTCGAACGTTCGCGTCCATTATAACGTATAGGGTTCGAAAAATTCGCGCGAACTTTCGGTCCGTTCGAAGGTTCTGGTTCGAACCGAACCCGGGGGTGTTCGGCTCATCCCTAATCCTTAGGAGTCCAAAGTCTTTATTATTCAGCTGGTTACAACAAGCAGGGCAAAGGACAGTCGCTTTTCGGGGGCCACACAATCCTACTTCATCAGGGCTGGGTGAAATGGCAGAATGGTAAATTAACTTAAAAAGACTGATCTGTAGGCAGAGAATGTTATAAACAACAATCAGTGCTGATACGTATACTTATATATATATATATAAGTAGCAAAGAGTTTGCTTTTTTCCAAGGGGAATCCTTGTTTTGGTAGCCCTAGGAGTGTCAGACTGCTGCTCTCGCACACATTGAGCAGCCCAGTTCTCTAATTTGTCTCCTTGAACACTCTTCTAATCAGAGCTTGTGTGTGAGGATAGCTTGTGTATGAGAACCACAGTCTGACTCACTTATGTCCTGGCAGCACAGGGTATTTTTTAACCTTTGTTGCATTACTTAGCTGTTAAAAATGTAAAAATACATATTCATTAAAAGGGAAGTATGCAAAAAAAAAAAAACATTTATGCTCACCTAGGTGGATGCAACATTGATCTGATGCTGCATCTGTCCCTCGCTGGCTCTGCAGTGTGCAATCAAACACCGCTGATCGCTCAGTTCTCCCCTCTATTTTGAGCAGAGAACCTTGACTGTCTCTGCCCCTCCAGTGCTTGCTGAAGCAATGGGCTGTGGATGGGGTGGGTGGAGCTGGCTCAGCCTCTCAGCGGATTGCTGAGAGGCTGAGCCAGGTCCCAGTCCAGGGATGTGGGTGGATCCTGACCATATGGTTGGGATGTTTCCCGAGCCTGGACCGGCTGATTGACATCAGCTGATGGCAGATTTTATGCCGCTGTCGGCTGAAAACGGGTCACAGGAGTGCAGAACGGACCTACAGGAGAAGTACAGGAGAAGTATAGGCAAAATACCTTTGGCTATACTTTTCATTTACTGTATCTGGAGCCTAACTGCAATACAGTAATACATTAAAAGGGTTCAGTTGGGCTTTAATGTCTATCCCTATCTTGGAGAGTAGACTCTGGACTGCTGCAGAAAAGCCTCATTCCACCTGCTCAGATTTGTGATCTTTAATCAATTTGTAGCTTGTGTAATTAACTTTAAACAGTATTTAACCACATAGATATAACATTATTTATATGTATTTGATGTGCATATTTTTATTTCTTAGGCAGTGATTTTGTTTAAAAAAAAAAAAAAAAAAAAGAATAAAAAAAAAAAAAAGAGGAAATTACTTTGCTTGTAATTTTCCCATGACCTTGCTGCTTTTGGAGATTCACATATTCTAATCCTGGGTCCTAGAAAGGTTAAAGGCAAAGAGAGAATTCTGATGTAAGGTACTGATCATCTTTCTGATAAGATTTTAAGATGAGGATAGCTTATGTTTTGTTGGATTTTTTTTTTATCACATCTACTCTGCCGTTAATGAGCTGTTTGCAACACATCCAAAATAAACACATCATCTCGAGTGATTTTTTTTTTTTTCTCTCTGTCTGTTAAGCCTTTTTTTGATGTGAGAAATATTACAATACAGAGAAGCGCATAACACTATAGCCAGAGCCAAGGATCTGAACAGATGATAGGCATGGATAGGCAGCTGTCACTATTGCCCAGAGGACTACACACAGAGTAGGCCTACACTTTGCATTGTCTGAAATTCACCTCGGCTATCTAAACGCATGTAACTGCCTCAGGCACAGTCAGTCGTTGGGAGGATCAGCTGTCCTATCATTCATTCCGCTATCTCTTGTCCTTTTCTTGTAGCAGGCAGTGTCAGAACCTGGCACGACATGAATGCACTTAACAATATTTCTGTCTATAGGCATGAGCCCTGTGATCCCGAGATTAGATGATCATTATACGTTCTGACAGTCATAATATGACAGAAAGTAAGACCATATCATTTATAGATTATTGTACAGCAATAGCTGGTAACACATGGCCTTTATCTAATATTCTTGTCACAAATACAATGATGTGCAGTGATGTTACCCATACCCATGTTGCCTACTGCAATGTAGTACTGGTAGAATAATCATGATGACTATTGACTAGATACCAACAGTCGCGGTCGTGCGACGTTGTACCCAAACAAAATTGAGGTACTTTTTTTCCTACAAATTAAGCTTTATTTTGGTGGTCTTTGCTCACCTCTGCGGTTTTTATTTTTTGTGCTATATAAACAAAAAAATACCAACAATTTTGAAAAAAAAAACAATATTTTTTACTTTATGCTATAATAAATATTCCCCAAAAATATATATATAAAAAAACAAATTTCTTCCACAATTTAGACCGATATGTATTATTCTACATATTTTTGGTAGAAAAAAACGCATTGATTGGTTTGCGCAAAAGTTAAAGCATCTACAAAAAAAGGGAAATATTTATGTCATTTTTATTATGAATTTTTCTTTTTACTAGTAATGGCGGCGATCTGTGATCTTTATCGGGACTGCGACATTATTTTGGGACCATTGACATTTATACAGCGATCAGAGCTACAAATAGCCACTGATTACTGTATAAATTACACTGGCGGGGAAGGGGTTAAACAATAGGGGTGATCAAGGGGTAAAGTGTGTTCCCTGGATGTGTTCTAACTGGGGGGGGGGGTGGGCACAAAGCAAGGTCCATAAAGACATGAATGAGTGAGTTTGGGGTGGAGGAACTTGACTGAGAGTGGAGACTGTGAGCCAAGTCTTCTCATCCACATCAGTGCCTGACCTCACAAATGCGCTTCTGGAAGAATGGTCAAACATTCCTATAGACACACTCCTAAACCTTGTGGACAGCCTTCCCAGAAGAGTTGAAGCTGTTATAGCTGCAAAGGGTGGGCCAACTCAATATTGAACCCTACGGACTAATGCCACGTACACACGATCGGAATTTCCGACAACAAATGTTCGATGTGAGCTTCTTGTTGGAAATTCCGACCGTGTGTAGGCTCCATTGGACGTTTGCTGTCGGCATTCCTGATAACGAATTTATCCGAAGTTACAAATTATCCAAAATAACGAATGCCACATCTAAACAAAAGGAACGGAACAAATTAATAAGAAATAATAACAATAAAAAGTTATTATTATTGTTGTAATTTATTATTATTAATTTGTTATGTTCCATTCGTTAAGATACGCCATTCATTATTTCAGATAATTCGTAACTTCGGATAAATTCGTATTTGTTACGTTCACTAACAGCCAAATTGGAAATTAAATTACAAATCTTAGCATTTAATAGTTAGTAATAGCTAAGTTATTATTAGTTAGTTATTATTTAAGATTTTCTAATTTTTGGGGTTTTCGGATTTTCAAATTTCAAATTTACGATTACATTTTTTTTTTACGAGTATTTTACGAGTATTCGGAAAAATTTGTTAAACGGGTTTTCCTTAATTTGGATATTTCTGAATTAACAAATTTGTCGAAACTCGTTAAAAAACTAATTTGAAATTAAACGAATTGCACTTGTCTATTGCCTTTCATTTCTTTTTGAAACTGGTAAGGTAAGGGTTCACATATACAGTACTTTAACTTGGCAGTAATTATTCACCATGCAAAATACACATTTAGCTTTCACAGTGATTCCTTATTTTTTTTATTGCACTGTACCTGTTCAAAAATTATTAGAGTTTAATAACAAAACCAGAGCTTTGACCTTCACTCGAGACATGAGAATTGATAAGCTCTATTTAGTAATCCTCTATGGCACTATTCTGAGTGATCATTTTACCAAACATTGCCTGATAAATGCTTCTTAATTCAGAGAGAGATAAAATTGAAGCCAAGACTTACATTGTGTTTACAAGCATAAAGGTGTCAAACCTGTTGCCTGTTATGGTTGTAATCCTTGATTTTCTTTTTATAGCTAAGCAGCTTACATTGAAAGCTGAACATCTTATTGCATTGACAGTTCATAACAGTGATTGATTACAAGAGCAGGGTGGATGCACATCAGCCCATGTGATGTCTAGCTTGGTTGCTGGGGTGAAATATTTGTCTTACTGCTTATAAAGCCGTACTTCATGCTTCTGCTATGATCTTATAGCCAATTTTTAAAGTTACAATTCAAAAAAATCTGAAGGTCATGTCAAAGTGTGCTGTAAAGGGAGATTTGTCGGACATATTACCGTACATCTTTTATTAAAAAGGATTATGGAAATTAAATTGTGTTTGTTTCTTTGCTTACTCTATAAATGATTCAATTATAAACACGTAAGCTACTGGTTTATAACATATTCATAACATTTAGCATGTAATTGTGCTCCTGATCTCTATCTATCCATCCAATGGCAATGAGTATATCATACAGGCACAAGGTCATTATGGGCAGTAGGATATGTGTTTTGCTAATTCTTGCTGTTTGTCTCAATCTTGCAGTAAAGCCAAGGAAATGACCTAAAGTGTTTGTAAACCTCACAAAATCTGAGTAAAGCACATATATCTGTAGTGTTTACTTATCTCTCTACAAAGCTCTAAGTGTGGTTTCTATATGTTGCTTCATTCCTCAAAGCATAAGTCACTTCTGAGAATTTTTCCCGACACATGAGCAAAAATTTGTGTCGGGGGGAGCTCAGCATCGAGCTTGTCTATTCACAACACAGTTCTTCTGCTGTGTGGAGGGGTGTTCCTTTCCTCCAATCAGCTCTCACATGCTGTAACTGCAGTCTCTGCGCTCCTCACAGATGCAGAAGGATTTTAGCACTTTTCTGCCCTTTTGGGGTGAAGGGAAGAGAGGGCTGCAGATAAACAAGTAAAACCTATGTAGAAGGATTACCAAATCAAGGTGCAAGGAAAATAAAAAAACTGCATTTTTGCTTGCACATTATTGACCTCATTCAAAAAGCTTCAGGGAAAAATACCTTGCAAAGTGCAACTGTTATGCAAAGTGAACAGTATAGCTGTCTTTAGTAAATCAAGCCCACAGAGTGCAACAAATATACATACATACATACACGCAATACCTATCTCTTCCCTAGTCTACATGAAATACTAGTCTATATGCAATAGGGTTACATTAAAAGTCAAATAGAAACACATAAATTGTTGCGCTAAGGTATTGTTACAATGCAAGGTTGTCATCTGTGGAATGGGGGAAGGGTAAAAATGTCTGAGATCTGAACATATAGTCCAAAAATCCAGAAAGGTAAAATATCAGAGAGTCAATAATAGAATAAAATTTGCATAAAAAGGACTTCTGATAAAGATTTTTGATGGGAGTCCATAGCCTGGGTGGTTAACCACAGGGAGTGTAGCCGGCACTGGGAAGGCAGCATGCTGAAGGGTAGAAGAACCTCTGGCAGAAACATAAAAAGAACAAGCAGCGTGGTTTGCCTAAAGGAGCACGCTTTTTTCCGAACGCGTGCACGTCACAGCACTACCACACCGCGACCTGGAACCCTCCAACGACTTCCTCCTGCGCCCTGCAGTTTCAAGCCCGGGACACCGGAAACCACCAGCGCCGCCGAGATAGATCCTGCAATGCTATTTGGATGTTTGATCTTGGATCCTGTCACCCATTTGACTATTTGACTTAGATGTGCCTGTTTATATCTTGCTTTGAGTAAGTGCATTACCTTACATTAAACATGTTAACTTATTGCTACATTTAGATTGGCACTGCTTGTTCTTTTTATGTTACATTAAAAGTCACTTGGCTTCAGCTGGTCTGCAATTTCTGTAGAAAACAGGACTTCAGGTATTCAAGCAATTGCAGGAAAATTGGTTCTTGGTCTCTGCCTGTGTCTCTACCTCTCCTGCATTGTGGCTTCCAGTGTTGTCCCTTGACAGAGTCCTCCTTTCTGCTTCTGCTGCTGGCTTTTATCTTAGAAAGTTTGGTATCCATTTGTTCATGGGCATCTACTTCCTTCCTATATCAGTTTCTATAAGGAAAGAATTTCTGCCCAGAATCTAGATGGCAGTGTAGTACCATTAAGCCTATAGGTCAAATATTGTAAAAGGTCAAGCTATTGTTGATTCTTTTTGACAAGCTACCCAAGCAATTAAGCATTTGAGAAGAGCTCTTCTACACAATGGGAACAATTTAAGATGTGTACTTTCTCTGCAAATGGTTTCTAGTACACTATTTGTATATAGTATCTATTTTCCTGTTATTTTACAGAACACCACAACTGATCTTGGGCAAAGACGTTCCTTGATTTAACAATAATGTGTCAAACGGATATTACCACAAGAAACTGACATTTATTGTAACGAAAATTTACATCAGATGTGTTTGGCAAACATTAGATCTTTTTTCAAATAGTGCCTACCCAAAGATAAAGGTGACATACTTGAACAAATGATATACAAAAAAAATGTAATTATGTATTAGTTTTCGGGTATTAAATTAACAAAAATGCAGATTTGTCATAAAGAAAAAGTAGGTAAACTCCCACATTTACCACCACTTCAAATCCAGGACATTAGAATAGGGTGTTCAATGACTAGAACCTCCTTAACTTGTTTGAAAAAAAAAAAAAAACTTCCTTAGTGAGTTTGTAGGGTCTGGTGTTCTCTTTGCTATTGATTTGTGTGGTATCATCTTGCCAAGATCAATAAAGCTCTCTAGGGCCCTCAGAAATAAAAGTTGTGGACGCATATGAATTTGGCAAAGGATTTAAATAGATCACCAAATGATTTGAAATGAATCCCTTCACTGTAAGGTACAAGGTACAAGGTACAAAAAATCTACATGTGGTGTAGATTTCAAACAACTGCTAATTTGTCCAGGACTGTTTGGCTCAGTAAATTCAGCCCAAGAGCTGACGGTTGCTAAATAGTCTTCAAGAACCCTGCATACATCTACAATCAGAAAGAAATTGCACCAATTGAACTACTTCCCTATCGGGTCAATTCTAATTAGATTTTTTGGTAGAAAATTACTTAGAACACCCAAACATTATATATATATTTAAGAAAAGGCCCTAGAGAAAAAAATAGTGGGTTTTGCATTTTTTTATGTCCCGGCATTTGCTATCATGGATGGGCAGATGATGGTGCCTCCCTCCTTCTGAGTGCCCCCAGAGCAAGCAGCTTACAATGGGGGCACTCATGCCCCCTCTTTCTCTACTCATTAGCTCACTGGCTGTGATTGACAGCAGCAGGAGCCAATGGCTCCCATTGCTGTCTCAGCCAATGAGGAGAAAGAGTCCCCGGAGAGCTGGATCTTTCGAGCACATCGCTGGATCGCGATGGTGCTCAGGTAAGTATTAGGGGGGTCTGGGAAAGCTGCTGCACATATACTTTTTTTTACCTTCATAGAATGCAGGAAGGTAAAAAACCTTGAGACTTTAGAACCACTTTAAGCTATGTGCACACTGTTTTTTTTTTTGTTTTTTTTTAATCAGACAGTAAACAAATAAAAAACTAACAGTTCCCCCTCCCACTGATCAAAGCTGTATGGACATTGGAATAAATCACTCCAAATATACATGATATCTGTTTGTAATTTGCATGACTCTACTGAACTAATCTAAAATGAGGCCCAAGCAGCTTTTTGGTTTGTGTCCTATGGACTGTTTAACCTTCCTGGCGGTAATCCCGAGTGTGGCTCAGGGGGGAATTTTCATCACCAAAGTTACTTACCTTATCCCCAGGATCCTGCAATGTCCTCCCGCTGTGTCCGCGAGCTGTGTCCCCCGCCCAATGTACTGTGTGCCAGGCTCTGTTCCCTGCAATCGTTGCGACGCACAGGGAGGGAGCCTGGTGCCAAATTCAAAAAGTGCAAAAAATAAAACACATACAGTACACTGTAATCTTACAGATTACATTGCTGTATCAAATCATTTCACATCCCTTTTGTCCCTAATTCTTTGTCCAGTGTCCTTCATGCAGTTTCTTATCATATATATTGTTCTTGATGTCACCACACAACTCAGTTGATCCTGCCTAACCCACCCCTCCACTCCACCCAACTATTGGGAAGCAGGCTGGCTTCGCAGGACTTCAATCCTCCTGGGCTATTGGACCATGTAACTGGAACTGGCAAGCATGGACTACACACAGCATGAGGATTTGCTACAACCCCCCCCCCCCCCCCCCCCCCCCCCCCCCCCCCCCCCCCCCCCCCCCCCCCATTCTGTGAGACAAGAGGTGGTGAGCATACTGATTAATAGCCGCTACATGTTGCCCAGTGATTTCTATATGGGATTTATGTGTTGCATCCTCACCAGTCTTTATTCACCCAGCGACATTTGGCTGTAAATCTCTTGTAGGGGGGTTGACTTACACCAACGTTTGTGACTGGTTCTGCTGTTCATCAATAAACCTCATTCAAGGTATAGCCAGCTACTCCCATTTCCAATCCCGTCCTTATCTCCCTATCCAGCCTGCAATACCCTCATTGCGGTTCTATTGAACACTCAGCTTCAGCTGCATTCTATTTGGATTGTTATACCCTTCGATTGGAGAAATTCCAGGGTTGGTCTCTGTGGATAGAGTGATTTACCATTGGAATAATCTCATCCTTTTTATCCCACTGTCTGTGGAAGAGCCCATGTATCCCCATAGACTTATTGCAGTGTGGACTGTGTGTGGTGGTGTATGAGGTGTGCTGCTGGCCGATCTCTGAGTTGTTTGACAACGTTGTCATTTTTAAATGTGGTAGCTTTTTGCATCAATTCATTTAACCAGTTTTATTAAAGTTTTTTTTTAAGTCCAGAGTGTTCCTTAATAAGGTTTCTTGGTAATCTTCAATCCCCATTTTTTTCAGTTTATGCATGATCTTAAGGAACCATACCTGTTAATTTAGGTGGGGGCCCCAGCATAGGGATACGGTTCTGACCTTGAACCACCCTGTGCATTAACTAATTATCGGTCTGCCTGGGTGTCTTTTTATACAATTTTGAATATACTGTTCTTTCTGCCTGGAAACTTGAGATTGTCCATGGCAACCAAAAAGTGTCCCTTTATGTCAAAAGCGGTTTTAGAGCAGATATAAAATAGTGATAGTAAATTAGAATCACTTGCAGAATTGAGCGATAGTGATTCGTGGGGAAATTCGTCATCAAACATTGAAAGTAGCGACAATTCTGCAACTGAGCAAATTTCAGTGTTTTTGATTTGATTACATACATTTTATTATTATTATATTATTATTTGTTATAATTATTTATAGTTATTTATTACGTTATAATTTATCTTTTTGAACTTTATCATACCCGGGATGTCTACTAGACTCTTGTTTGGACAGATTTAAGTGAATTATTCCTAATGCCGCATACACACGATCGGAAATTCGGCCAGCAAAAGACCGATGAGAGCTTTTGGACGGAAAATGCGACCGTGTGTATGCTCCATCTGACTTTTTCTGTCCGAATTCCCGCCAGCAAAAGATTGAGAGCAGGTTCTCAATTTTTCGGTCGGAAAAAGATTCAATCAGAAATTCCGATCGTCTGTAGCAATTCCGAAGCGCAAAATTCCTATGCATGCTCCGAAACAATTCGACGCATGCTCGGAAGCATTGAACTTCATTTTCTCGGCTCGTCGTAGTGTTGTACGTCACCTAGTTCTTGGCGTGTATGCAAGCCAAGCTTGAGCGGAATTCCATCAGAAAAACCATCCAAGATTTCTCCGATGGAAATTCCGCTTGTGTGTAAGAGTTACAGGCCTATATATAAAATGCCAAATTTCCATGCAAAACAAAGTAGCGCTTTGAGATGCAAAAAATTTACATAATCATACTGCCAGGGAGGTTAAAGTACATCTGTCACTGGTAAAAGTTAGTGAATAATACATAGGAATCTTGGCTCACAGCAATCATATTTTTATCAACATAAGCCATTCATTTTCAACAGCTCAAGCAAGCACAAGGTGATCAGGAACGACTTATATTGATGAACTAAAGCCATGTGATTGCAACACAAGACTCTATAACAAAAAAGCCACATCAGATAGTGATGTGGTGTGGTATGACTTTGGTATGTAAACAAATACATGCCAAACATTGATGAGGTGTAAAATGGCCTACCTGCTGAAACCTGTGTTAGTGAGAACACTATCTAAGATAAAAATGCAACTTTCACAAAATGGTCCTTGGCATCCACAAACATTATCCTGTACACAGGATTTTTTCTCTCTTTGTCCTTGTTAACTGATTTCCCCCAAATTCCTGTCAGGTTAGGAAGTGAAGAAAAATCTCTCCAATGGTGGCACAGGCAAAAACACAAAAAAATATTTTTGTAAAAAATAATTCAAACTTCTAAGAATATTTTTATTGTTGTTTCTGCCTTTATTTCCCAGTAACACCCACTCTTTTTGTGGAGTTTTAAGATATTACAAAAAAAACAACAAAATACAAAACAAATAACAATACCAAAGAAAAACCTTGGCAGTAAAAGCAGTCATGCAAAACCAAGCTGCTGTCATCAATACCCACCCTTCTCTGTGCAATAGCATTCCCACCTGGCATTACCGTAAAGTGCATCAGTAGAATATACAACACATACATAGTCAGGACACCATATCAACCCTTCTTCTGGCCCTACTGAGATGTAACTCCCAAACACCTTAAAGCAACATGTCAAAAGATGTCACAATTACATGTAATGGTCTATATCCTAGTCAGAGGAACAGAAACTGAATATCAATCCAACCAGATTACTGAACAATGCTCAGCCTCTAGACTCAAGTAAATGAGTACACACATGGGACTATCCATTTGTCTCAGATAAAAATGTCCAGCAACCCCTGACCTTTTCACATTTGTTTGGACAGCCCCTATTCATATACGTAGCTTTATAGAATGGCAGTGCAGAATTCACCAGTACATTCCCTGTAATGTAGTAGGCAAGGGTTTTTTCAAAATGTAGTATACCGTATATACTTGAGTATAAGCCGACCCGAATATAAGCCGAGGCACCTAATTTTACCACAAAAAACTGGGAAAACGTATTGACTCGAGTATAAGCCTAGGGTGAGAAATGCGCAGCTACTGTAAGTGGAAAAGAGGGTCAACAATGCCCATTTGCAGCCTCACTGTGCCCATTTGCAGGCCTCACTGTGCCCATTTGCAGCCATAGGTCCCCTGAACTTCAAACTTGGTAGTTAAGGGTTCCTAGATGCCCCCTATCTGCAGCCATTTGGGGTCTCTGGACTCAAAGGGTCCCGAAATTACATTGCTGCAGATGGACACAGTTGACCGACTTTGGGGCCCTGTATCTCGGGGCCACTTGGTGCTAGGAACCCCAAATGGATATGTTGTGATGTTGGTTCCACTTGGTTTGCACACCAAATTTGGGGTTCCTAGCACTAAATGTCAAGCACTTTTCTGCAGCAAAAAATTAAATTGGGGATCCCTAGCACCAAGTGGCCCCCAGATACGGGGCCGCAAAGTCGGGTCGGAAAATGTCATTTTTTGCTGCAGAAAAGTGCTTGACTCAAGTATAAGCCGAGGGGGGCACTTTCAGCACAAAAAAATGTGCTGAAAAACTCGGCTTATACTCGAGTATATACGGTAATTGCTTTACAAGCATAATAGAGCAGTATACTTAGTAGGGTTCTATGAGCCACTGTGGCAGCAAGCCCCTATGATGATATCCTGCTCGTCAGTCCTGCCCACTTAAGCCGTCCAGCCCAGATGATCTCCTGTGTTCCTGTTAAAGACATGCTTGGCTGACCTTCCTTCTGGCTCCAGATCCTGCTTGCTGTTCTACTACGCTCATCTCTGGCTCCTTGACGTTTTGGCTTGTCTGAATATCCGTTCCCATTTCTGAACTCTGGCTATGTTTTGACTAAGTTTACTCTGTTTACCTTTTTATTAATATTATTAAACAAGTGTGATTTATTGTACTTCTGTCTCATTCATGGTTTCTGACACCAACAAACAAACCAGGATACAAATATAGAGATTGAACTGTTTACCCCATCCTCCAGGTCGTTTATAAACAAATTAAACAGCATTGGTCCCAGCACAGAAACCTGGGGGACCCCACGTCTCACCCCTGACCATTCTGAGTACTCCCCATTTATCATCACCCTCTGAACTCGCCCTTGTAGCCAGTTTTCAATCCATTTACTCACCCTATGGTCCATGCCAAAGGACCTTACTTTGTACAGTAAATGTTTTTGGGGAACTGTGTCAAATGCTTTTGCAAAATCCAGATACACCACGTCTATGGGCCTTTCTTTATCTAGGTGGCAGCTCACCTCCTCATAGAAGGTTAATAGATTGGTTTGCCAAGAACGATTATTGATGAATCCATGCTGATTACTGCTAATGATACATTTTTCATTACTAAAATCTTGTATATAGTCCCCTATCATCCCCTCCAAGAGCCTATTACTATACTATTGATGTTAGGCTAACTGGTCTGTAATTCTCAGGGATATAATTTGTCCCTTTTTGAAATATTGGTGCTACATTGGCTTTTGTCCAATCCGCTGGTACCATTCCGGTCAGTATACTGTCAGTAAAAATTAGGAACAATGGTCTAGCAATTACTTGACTGAGTTCCCTAAGTACCCTCGGGTGCAAGCCATCTGGTCCCAGTGATTTATTAATGTTAAGTTTCCCAAGTCTATTTCTAATTATGTTCTCTGTTAGCCATGAGGGTGAATCCTGTGATGTGTCATGAGGACAAACACTGCAGTTTTGGTTACTGAAGCCCCCCGATTCCTTCGTGAAGACTGAGGAGAAGAATAAATTCAATACCTTCGCCATCTCTCCATCCTTTGAAACAAGCTGTCCTTCCTCATTTTTTATGGGGCCAAAATGGTCTGTCCTCCCTTTTTTACTGTTTATAAACTTAAAGAATTTTTGGGGATTTTTTTTGCTCTCCTCAGCTATGTGTCTTTCGTGTTCTATGTTAGCTGCCCTAATTGCACCCTTACATATCTTGTTACATTCTTTGTAATGTCTGAATGCTGATGATGATCCCTCAGCCTTGTATTTTTTGAAGGCCTTCTCCTTTGCTTTTATATGCATTTTTGTGTAGTGCCGACACTTTTCTAAAGTGTGCGCTATTCTGTAAATTTAGTTCTGGGGGTTAATTGTTCTAGGTTTTTAATTTGGCATCAGTTTGGCTGGGCTGTACAGGAGTTCTGCCTGGTCATAGGTGAAGTGAGCACCTGTGACAGGCTGAGAACGCAGTCTGGTTGGACGCATTAGGTACCAATCTTTCTCAGAGCCAATCAGTGGGCGCGTCTGGCCCCGCTGTGTATTCCGGGAAGGGGTATTTAAGATGCTGGAGTCACGTGTTCAGGGTTCGGCTTGCTTTTTGATTCTTGGTTCCGGTCTGGACCAACCCGCGAGGGGTCCCGGATCCAGGAGTGTCTGCTGCCCCGTTAGCCTGGTCACCCTCACCAGCCCCAGAGGCCCTCATGGTCTGGGGTGGGGATCTGTCCGTTCCAGAGCCTCGGAACTGGCTAGTTCGAGGCCCAGTAACTGAAGGAGGATTCTAAAGTGTCCTGGTGTCCTCTCAGGATTGGAGAGGCACAGCAACTCGTGCAAGCGACCAGGGGAGGACTCTTCGGAGGAGAGCCAAGAAGCTGGCTGCTCGGTAAGAGCCTGGGAGCTGAGATTGTATGGTCACTAGTAAATCCGCATTTCCTACGGTATCGCCAAAATGGCTGGAAGATTCAGGTACCATAAGAAAAGTTCCTAACCCATCCTTCGGTTACAACATAGTCTGTGGCAGAGACTTTGCTAATTCCGAATCACTTGTTGGCTGCTAGATCTACAAACAAGGGTTTATCCAACAATGAAGTGCCAAGTTGCGAGTGGCTACTTTCTGGGCTACCTAAAGACACATTTATTTGATGTCAGCAGTTCTGAAGTGCCTGAGCTTTATCAACCATACGCTCTATTCCCAACTAAGAGACTGTGTTATGTTTAAACGTTTTTTTGCAAATAAAAATCCTCAAAAGGACTTTGAGTATCGGTCTCTGCAATTATTGGGTACTAACTCTGCGAATCTCTAGACAACAAACGACAAGCTACAAGGAGGAGGTAATCGGTAAGCCCAGAAAATACATAGCCGCCCCGCAGGGGTTATGGCGCTACATTTACATTGGAGTTAAGACATCCAAGACTTTTGTTCACTCTTTTAAATGTATTTCCCAATGGGATGCATTAGCTAATGCCCTTATTTAATATGCTCTTAAAGCAAACCCATCTCTCCTCCATGTTCTTTGTTTCTGAGATTTTATCCCAATTTATATCTTCTAGCAAGGTTCATAGTTTAGTGAAGATGGCTCTTTTGAAATTCAGTGTCTTTGTGTTTCCCTTGTGTTTCCTATTTGTGTGACTTATACTGAAGCCAATTGACCTGTGATTGCTGTTTCCTAAATTGCCCCATATTTCCACATCCGTGATCAGGTCTCTATTGTTGATATTCAGTAGCTCTAGTAACGCCTTGTTTCTAGTTGAATACTGTAGCTGCTGACTTTTACCCTGTCCAGGGATCCAGCGATGGCAAGCGCCAGGCATCTTAGGTAAGGGAAACCAGCAGTAAAGCCTTTCTGACTTCACAGCTGGTTTCCTACTGTGCATGCGCAAGTCACACTGTGCTTTTTTAATGGTCCCTGTGTGTGTTCCAGAAGGCTGCGGGGGGGGGGGGGGGGGAGGAGGAGGGGCCGGACATCATTGTAGATCACTGAGCCGATCTTACTGGGAAGTGCAAAAACATATTTGGGAAGCACTCACCAATGCGTTTAAATTCAAGATGGTGCTGCCATAAGATCAATACTGGGAAGTGGGCGTGGGTACCTGTCAAAACCAGGTACCCTCTCCCCCCTTCCTCCCAAAAAGTGCCAAATGTGGCAATGAAGAGGGGGAGGGTGCCATCAAGCAGAGCTTCCTCTTTTGGGTGGAGCTCTGCTTTAATTTGTGGAAAGCAGAGGGAAGACATGCAGTCATTCCTTGCCCTTGTTCCTCTTTGTTGCTTATGATCTCTGAAAGGGCCAGATAACCGGCATCAGAAGATGCTGTGTTCTTGCAATGTTAAGCTGTTTCATGGGATTGTTAATGTGTTATGTAAAAAGGTCCCACATTTGAGATTCTGACATTTCTTTTTGATACTTATTTAAAAAAGGCACCATCTTTGGGGTTAGGCAACACCTAACCCTTAGCAAAGAAGCTCCAATATCATGCTACATTTGCTTAACAAAAGTACAATTTACATATTTTGCCCCGATACTGCTTATAGATTTAGCTTTACTTTCATGTTGACAGCATTGGGGGCACCAAATTTTTATGTTTCATAATAGCATCAATCCTGCCTAGTAGACATTCACATTTTTTACACATTTTGCAATGTAAATAACTTAAGAGTTGATTTCCTCCCTTTTGCTCTTTGTTTTTTTTTTCACTTGTTTTACTCATATACTACTTTTCTTCTTTTTTTTTATTTTTATTTTTTTTTAATCAGAAGCTGTATCCAAAAATGTATTGTAAAAAAAAATATGTTTTTTCCAAAACTGAAGCATTAATTTTTTTTTTTTTTTTTTTATTATACAGTTATTTTTGTTTAGTGGAAAATTTTAAAACGGTGTTATAAACTTTGAGAAAAGTTTAATTTAGTCTGAGAGAAAAGAGTGAGGTCCCCTTTTAATACTGTTTACCTAGGAACAGTTCATTCACGCTTTGGCTTAAAGGATAAAGCCTTTATCAAAGCTTTTGATATAAGGGCTTTCAGTCACCATCATGGATGACTTTGAAAAACAATATGCTATATCCAAGCTGCCATTCTTAAATGCTATCTGAAATTTCTCACACTTGGTGGTAATAAGGATGAAGCAGTGGCATTTTATTTTAGTTTTTTGTTTTTTTACAAAAAGATTTGTAGTCATTCTGGAGCTTTGAGAAACTTTTTAGAATAACGATTAAAAAGTGATTTTCTAATCCTTTCCTTGCTGACACCAGTAACATCAGTGATATAGTCATTGCCAAATTATACTTTATTCACTTGAAGACAAAGGAAATCAATGCAACGTGAACTTAACATGGCCTTGAAGAATTCTTGTGCTACTGGACATAAGCCTACTTTTGCAGTCTGCAATAACTCAGGCAGTTGTGTATTCTATGTTTCAGAAACCTTACAATGATTTACTGTATTGTAACAACATTAAGTTCATTCATGCAAATATTTCCTATTTTTCTGTATAGTTTAAATGTACTGGTAGTCCATCAAAACAGTTTACAAAGCAGAGGACAAATTAAACAAGCTAAAATGAGGATCTGATATTATCCATGGTAAAAGTAAAGACTTCAAATATAGAAGCAGTGCCAAACTGGATGTTTAATTGTAATAGTTTCAGTAATTCCTTTCTAGATTTTAAATGTATTGAGATATAGTTAAAAAAGAAAAATTTGTTAAAATACACATTTGATTAACTTTAAAGTGGACCTTTAAAGTTTTGAAGCCTATCTGTTTACATCAATCAATGTCAAATATAAGGTTCTCAGCATGCACAAATCTAAATGCTGCTACATAACAGGGGATCACTAATGCAATTATATCAAATAATGCGTCCCATCAAATTTTACAACTTTCTACACAAATATATTGTTTTTCAAGTAGTGCACCTAGCTGGGGTTTTCCAGCCCTATAGTTCATGACATTTTTTGAAGCAAAAAAACCTGAAGGTAAGCTTTTTTTCTAACCAGTGTGATTGTATAAAAATGGGCAACTCTATGCAAAAGACAATTATAAAATAGGGTCTTAGTGCATGAAAAAAATGTATTCAACTGGTTGCCGCCCGCCCATTGTCAAATGACGGCGGGGCGGTGCGGCTCTTGTACTTGCACGCCACGCTGCTAGGACATGGCGCAACCCAGATCTGTGTAAAGAGCCGCATCCATGGCTCTTTAACCATGTGATTGGACACAGCCAGTCACATGTAAATACAGAGATGCCGGTAATCAGCTCTCCTCGCCTCACACTGACAGAGTGTGTGGCGAGGAGAGCCGATCAGCAGCATCTCCTCACAGGGTAACATGTAGGAATGTATTTAGGGCACTGATCATCAGTGCTCTGATTACAATAAAGAAATACAGTGTCCCAATACAGTGCCCACCATTGTCCACCAATGCCAGCATACAGTGCCATCCATTGGCAGAAATCAGTGCCCAATACTGCCCACAAGTGCCACCAATCAGTGCCCATTAGCCATGCCAGTCAGTGCTGGCAATCAGTGCCACCTATCAGTGCTGCCCATCAATGCCCACCACTGCTGTCCATCAATGCCCATCAGTGTCGAACATCAGTGCCACCCATCAATGCCCATTAGTGCCCATCTGTACTGAACTCTATTGAAGGGTGTCAAAGAAGAAGTGTTTTATGAAATATTGAAAGATAACTGTAAAAGCTGGATAGATTAGATCAGAGGAGCCCGATGTTAATAACCCACAATGGGCCTGGAAGGCAGTTTGTTTTGGGGCAAGCCACGGAATTGCACATTTGTTATGTTTAGGCTTGCTTTAATACAGGCAATATTATGTTTTTGTTTTTAAAGCAAATGTGTCAGTGGCCCAGGACAATTAGAATGGGGCTTTCTAGTGGCACCAAAGCAGATTCTTTGGCTTTACATGAAAACCTAATCCATTTATTTTTTTAAAGCAGTTTTTCTCAAACCTATCTTTAAGTCACAGCAAGAGTACATGTTCTGCAGGTAAACCTCACATATGCCCAGATGGAGTAATTAGTATGTTATGCACTTTAACTGTGGGGAAATCTATAACCTGAATTGTTGGTGGTATTTGAGGTATGGGAAAAACTGATCTACAAATATAACAATAATAAATCAGATATAAAAGTTTAATGAATATGAATGTTTGTGCACAAGGTATTTTAGCCCTACAGTGCCTTGAAAAAGTAATCATACCCCTTGAAATTTGTATGGGAAGATGGAAGGAGCTAAAAACAGAACACTCTTATAAGAAAACCTGTTAAAGTCTGCAAAAGACTTGAGCAGAGGTTCACCTTCCAGCAGGACAACGACCCTAAACATACAGCCAGAGCTACAATGGAATGGTTTAGATCAAAGCTTATTTGTGTGTTAGAATGGCCCAGTCAAAGTCCAGACCTAAATCCAAGTGAGAATCTGTGGCAAGACTTGAAAATTGCTGTTCATTGCTTGACAGAGCTTGAGCTACTTTTCAAAGAAGAATGGGCACAATTGTCACTCTCTAGATGTGAAAAGCTGGTAGAGACATCCCAAAAAAGACTTGCAGCTGTAATTACAGCAAAAGGTGGTTCTACAAAGGACTCGAGGGGGGGGGGGGGGGTTGGTGAATACAAAAATGCATGTCACACTTTTCAGATATTTTGTTTGTAAAGAAAATTGAAAAACATTTATCATTTTCCTTCCACTTCACAATTATGTGCCACTTTGTGTTGGTCTATCACATAAAATCCCAATAAAATACATTTATGATTTTGCTCGTAACATGATAAAATGAGGAACATTTCATGGGGTATGAATACTTTTTCAAGGCACTGTATATACAGCAAATAGTAAGTAACATTTTTTTTTAGAAAAGACATTGTAATCACTTTATAATCGTACATGTCTATGATTTCTTTTATATATGTTATTTATAGAACAGTTGGGAGCAGGCAAGTATTTTATATACAGACATCAAGAAAGTTCATAAAGCGATGCTTGTGGTAAACCATTTGTTCTATCTTTGTGGTCACCAGGAGATTCCAAAGGAGAGTTTTCCTTGACTGCACCCAAACTTATCTTTAATATATTGGGAAACTAGGGAGAGAAAGGATAAACAAGTCAAGAAGAAAGGGTGGGAACATTAGGGTATGTAGGGGATTAAGATGGTGACGTTAAGAAAGGCCTGGATTCTTTCCTAAATGTACATAATATAACTGGGTACTAACATATATAAGTAAAGTTGATCCAGGGAAAATCCGATTGCCTCTTGGGGGATCAGGAAGGATTTTTTTCCCCTGCTGTAGCAAATTGGATAATGCTTTGCTTTTTTTTTTTTTTGCCTTCCTCTGGATCAACTGTGGGTATAGAATTGGGTATATTGGATTGTACGATATTTTTTTTTATTTTTTTATGGTTGAACTGGATGGACTTGTGTCTTTTTTCAACCTGACTAACTATGTAACTATGTAACTATGAGTGACATGGGAATATGCAGTGAGAGGAGAATCGGAAATAAAAAAAAATAAAAAAAAAGAATTTGGATGGGAATGGGTTGGCTCTAACCAGGTTTCTAGAATATTTACAGCTATGCCATTCAGCTAAGAGTTAAGGTTATTCATGTATTTTTATCTTATTTATTTTCTCTCTGCAGAGGCTTGTATGAGGACTATGTGGGAACTTTAACGTTGCTGGAGTACACGCATTATATTAATCAGGTAGATATTAGCCAAGTGCTTATTGTAGGGTATGGTGTTGTATTTGTGATGCAGTGGTAAAAAGGCAGTTTTTTAAGGACATGGTATCAGTAAACATGGATTGCCCTTCAGAAACCTTTCATTCATCCCTAGGATTTAACTGCTTGCCGTCCAGCCACAGTACATTTACTCCAGCAGGGTAGCATGGGCAGGCTGGCTCTAATACATACTTGTAACCAGCTGAGGACACAGCAGATTTTGGCGGCTGGGGTATCAAGTGATCACTATATGATCGCCGGGGCCGGGGTATTATGTGGTCATGTGAATGACAATGTAAACACAACTGTTATGAATGGTTTTATTCATAACAGCTGTGCTTAGTATTGTGATGCTGTGATTGACCCACAGCTATCACATTGTACCTGGGCCAATCACAGCACACAATTATAAATCACAGCTGTTAAGACTGTAACACATTTATGACAGTTCAAAACATTGTTGTTACTGTGATCATCACTGTAACAGCAATCAAATTGTAAAAACAAACTAAGAAAAAAAATCAGTGATCACCCCACTGTGAACACCACTGAACTATTCTGATGAAGGTATGTATAAAAAAAAAAAAAATGTTAATACGTTTTTAAAAATTGAATAAGAAATGTTTGTTTTTTTGTAACCTACTGTCACCAGTCAGTATCCCTGAGCACCCCCACACTAGTCATATGATGATGCTGTACTGCATCGGTGACAGTATGTGAAAAAAAATTCTGAAAAATAAATTTGTTTAATTTCTTAATTTTTCAAAAAACTGTGACAAAAAAATTACAACTTCAAAAAACTCGCCATGCCGCTTACTAAAAGTCAGAATGTCTACTTTCCATAAAGGGGTAATTGTTTTTTAAGGGCCTCAAGAAATGAGATCAGTACATCAGAAATTATCAATTTTCAAATATACTGTATATGCCATAGTTTGTAAACGCTATAACTTTCACACAAACCATATATACAGTAGATCACCATGATTGGTTATAATAGTGATAAAATGATCAGGAACCAGATGACTGATTACTGTTAGTAAGCAGGACCAGTGACAGCTTGGTGCTAGCTTATAGTTTTAAAACAGAACATGAATTAAAGGAGAAGTCCAGCCTAAGCTCGTTTGGCTGGGCTTCTACCATGGGTCACAGGAGTGCAATTAGTTTTGCACTCCTGTGACCCTCCTGAAATCCGCTCTCTGATGACATCACAGGAATCAGTCCAGGCACCGCATCATCCCGAAAATAAAGTCTGGATCCGCCAAGTGCCTGGACTGATAGGAGCTTATCAGCGAGCCGCTTAGCGCCTGGGACGGCCGCTTCCGCCCCTCCACAGCTCAGAGCTCCAGTGAGCATGGGGGGGGCAGAGCGGAGAGCTGCTGATTGACAGTCAGCAGCTCTCTGCTCAGGGAGCTGTGAGAACCGAGCCATTGGCGGTGTTCTATTGCTCGTTTCTCAGTGAAGAATCAGCGGGGAACAGATACAGCATCGGACCAATGCTGCATCCACCTAGGTAAGTATGAATCTGGAAAAAAAAAAAAAACATTATCTCTAATATATACATATATATTGTATCTATATATCTATATGTATCTATCTATCTATCTATATATATATATGCACATATATTACTGTGCAAAAGTTTTAGGCAGGTGTGAAATAATGCTGTAAATCAAGAAAGCTTTCACAAATACAAGTGTTAGTTTTTATTTATCCGTTAATCGATATTTACTCTAAAGCCCCATACACACGGTCGGACTTTTTCATGGATTCTGTCCGATCGGACAAGGTTGTTGAAAAATCAGACCGTGTGTATGCACCATCGGACAGTGTTCGTCGGTTTGACCGACGGACAAAGTCTTATCTCCTGCTGGAAATCTTTGCCGTCAACACGGTCCGATCACACCAAATCCGATCGTGTGTACGGTTGTCCGACCGGACAAAGTGCCACGCATGCTCAGATCACATTACAAGACCAAAGCTATTGGCTACTAGCCTCTACGTAGTCCCGTCGTAGGCAACAAACGTCACCACGTTCAGAATGATCGGATTTTCCGACAACTTTGTCCGACCGTGTGTACGCAAAACCAACATCGGACAAAGTATGACGGACATGGTCCGACGGACCTGGTCCGCGGATTGTCCGACCGTGTGTATGGGGCTTTAGATGTTTGGAACAACCTACCTGCCGAGTTCCTTAAAATACTGTGTGTGCACCTAGAAGAATTGATGTTGTTTTGAAGCCAAAGGGTAGTCACACCAATTAATTTGATTCAGAGATTTCTTCTGTTCACTCACTTTGCATTCTATAAATTCATAAATTTAAACAAAAAAAATAAATATTTTTGATAGTATTCTTACTTATAGCATTTTTTTCACACCTGCCTAATACTTTTGCACCGTACAATATATATATATATATATATATATATATATCTCCTTAGTTTGAAATGTAACTTATTTTGTAACTTATTAATATAAATTCACTACCAAACTCTCTTTACAACTAATATTGGGCAATTTAGGTCCACAGATAAATGAGAAGTTAATATATTAACTAGGTATGTATTTTACATATAAAATAATATATGTATGTTCTGATTTCGAAATATATTTTTTTGTAAGATCCCATTAACATAGTATGCATAATTATTATTTACTTGTTGGACTATTTCTGTATGCGATTATCATTCAGCGTGTGTAGGACTATGCACCATTGTTATTCAGCATGTGTGTGTGTATATTTTGCGTATGATTGCTATTCAGAGCAGCTGTTAAACTTAATACATTATTAATTGCTGAGGTATAGAGAAAGGCAAAGCGCCTTTTAATATTAATCTGTCCTTTAAATTTTGAATGGTCCCTTTTCCTTCCATTTACAGCCCATCAGGCTTAAGGGCTGGGGGAATGATCTTTCTCTTTGTAATGTGCATTCTCACCGCTTTGCTGTGGCTGACCTCTTCCCACGCTGAGGTCAGGTTGGCTCTCAGAGTGGTAAGGAGGATGGTACAGAAGAGTGATTCTGTTCCACGGAGATGGGTGAGCGCTTCTGCTTCACCTAAGTGTTGGCTGGTGGGAAACACAGAGAGAGTAGGAGAACAGAAAAGGATGAGAAAGGTATAAACTAATTAGTCAACTTCTTTCTTGGCTGTGCATATATAACAGGGAGAGGGAGGACGAGGGAGTTGATCTTTGCTTACCCTTACATGAGAGCCATAAAGGGGAGGCAAAGTGTTAGGAGATTTTACACAGAAATTCAATGTAAGGAAGAATTACAGAAAATTAAGAGCACCGGTTTTACAGTTTGCAAGGCTGGTCATTTAGATTAAATCGGTAGTAAACCACAGTTTTTTTCTTGAAATCCTGCAAGGTAAAGGCATAATGTGCTAGTGTGCATTGCATACTAGCACATTATTAGAAACCTACCTTAGAACAAAGCCATCCACCGGCGCAATGCCATGGCTGAAGGCACTTCCATCTTCACAAAGTCTTCCTTCCAGGTTCGTGGATTGCAGCTGTGTAAGTGGGCAGAGCCGCGATGATGTCACTACCGCGCGGGAGCCACGGCACAGGACTTTGAAGGAGCGACACGTTATGTCGTTCCTTCAGAGCACATGCACCGGAGATGTCACTGGCTGCATCAAAAGTAAACATCTCCTAAATGTTGCATGTTTAGGAGATATTTACTGTACCTTTAGGTAAGCCTTACTATAAGCTTACCTATAGGTAAAAGTCATGTATGGGAGTTTACTCCCACTTTAAAGTGTTACTAAACACACAACAGTAAAATCAGTCTGTATATGCAGTAAAGTATGCTTATTATACTCACTGTGGAACCTAGGGGGTTAATTCTACGCATTGTGAAAAAAGACTATGTTGATCCCGTCTTCTCTAAAATTGCCTTCTTCCACAGTCCCCAATCCATCTCCTGATAGTACAGAGCCTTGGAGGCACTCTGCACATGCTCAGTTTGGTGTGTATTGCTAAAGAGGTGTTTCATTTTTTTTGGGGGGGGGGGGGTGCATGTGATCAGTACTTTCCAGACAGAGGGTCAGGGGTCATGCAGCCTCATAGAACAGTCAGAGGAGAATGAAAACTCCCCCTGCAAGCTTTACCCGGACACTGATAGAAGTCATAAGACTGCTATATACTGCAGATGAGAAAATATATTTATCAGTTTATATTTACTAAAATAATTGCATTTCCATGTTCTATGTACTGTGGGAGACCAGATATAGTGAATGCAGGGTCCTGGGTTTAGTAACACTTTAAGGAAGATCCGGTTATTATTATTTTTTTTCCAATACTTCCTTTTAGAACAGCGCACAGTAGTTACAGACCGTAGTTGTGGCAATGTTAAACTGGAATACATTCAGAAAAAGTTTTTTGCACAGTACAAGCCGTAACAAGCAAATATATGTACACAGGGAGTGGGGTGGATTAAGGGACAAAGGGGGACAGTCACTCCGCCAATGCTCCAGGCCCAGAGTCATACCAATACAAAGTATTCAGGTAGTGGGATAGGTCTGGGTATTATGACATTATGGGCTACAGTCCCATTCAGAAGCCTTTTTTTAGCTTGTGAGACATCGATACATCACTCAAATAGGCATTATTGAAAATGATGTCCAATACTAATGAAAGTGGAAATCCTTTGTTTGCCTCCAATCTCTGACAGCTACTCACACAAATAGTAAGTAGACTTTTATACATTTGCATATTTCATCGAGGGTTAACGTGCTGACGTCACCACGCGAAACAGGACGGGAGCGTCTATGTGTTTGTAGCCGGCCGGCTCTGCAAATTTTAAAACTCTGCTGTTTTAATTCTACCAGTTTGTAAGTGCAAACTTTTTTATTTCAATAAACCTTTTTAGTATTATATTACGCCATGGTCTATATGCTTTTTCCCCTGGGTACTGGCTAAAAGTTCCTTGTCTACAACCGGCATACTCCAGGCTGTGGAGGATTCCTTGCTTTCTGACCGCAGTACATGCTTCCCCAATCTGGGACTGTGGTAAGGAGACAGCCTAACTGATGAGAGTGCATGCTTGCTGTTTTGTGTTTTCTTTTTGGTAAGGAGGCACTTCATAAGATAAGTTCTTATAGATCACACGGATACACTTCACTGCTTTGAATTAAGTGGGAGATCTTTTGGAAAGGACCTTCTGATTTATTTGTGTGTTTATTTTCTCTGGCATCTGGTAAGGAGGCCCTCTAATAGGTGGTGGTGCACATTCATATAAATTTTTTGTCACGGGTGTCTTTTATAATCTGGCACTCAATCTATTCATTCAGTCTTTTTGTGACACATTCCCTGTAAAGTGTAGCAGTATTATGCTATGGTATATTTTTTGTTTTTTCGGTAATGCGTAACCATATCCTGTGAGCACCACATTTGGGATGAGACGATTACTATACTACAGTTCTTGCTGTGCTTTCTTCTAAAAACAACTTGGATCATCAACCCAGGCTGGGTTAAAGCCATATGCAATTTTTTGGCTTACATCTGGTAAGCATGCTTATTCATAAGAGCAAGGTTCAATACTGCTGAAAAATATTTCTATTGAGGGATATCATCTTCATTAAAAGAAGCTGTTTTTTTGGATTGGTTTATATTTCCTATCTTCATTTGGACTCTATGAGCGCGATTTTTTTCTTTATATTATATTTGTGTGTATCCCATTATTATTGCAGCTATATTTAGAGTTCCCCTTTTTTATGTATGTGTGATTAGCGCAGTTTTTTTCCCTTTATATTTCATCTGGTCCCAGTGTATAGCACTTTCTCTAGGAATCCTCGTTACTGAAATTTTATAAGCAAACAACCTATTCTCACCATGTATTTGTATAGTACGGCAGATGTTCAGACAGCAAAGTACTAACGTGAGATAACAAGATCAGTGCCAGAGGTAAAAAATAGTGAGTTTGGCACCACTCCTATACCACAGGCCAGAGACCGTAGGATTATTAAATGAGGACCACTGTATTTCTAATATATTTTGTTTGGCTTTACAGAGAACATACACAGTTCTGACATTCGGTATAGGCTACTTGTTTAGGATGTGTTCCAACAAATCAGACGTTTTTGTTGTCTATTGATGCATGCTATGAATCACCCTTGCAAAACGGATATAATAAACAGTATAGTAACATGACACACCCCTCATCTTAAGCCTGTTGACAGAGTATGAGAGGTTCCTACTGCAGTTAGGGGATCCAGATGTCCACAGAATGACACAGCCAGAGTACTAAAGCTCGACATAGTCTGCTGCTAGGCATATGATCATACAGAAGGAACCTAAAGAACCCAAGCCAGAGCACTACAGCACACTGTTGCGTAATAGAGTGCCCATTTACTCACCATGCTCAGATACACTTCTTTTCCCACAACTCCCTAGTTTCCTGGACACGCCCAGGAAAGATACGTTTCTCTGCTACCCTCCCTTGGCATCTCAAAGTGACCACACCTGAGGAGGCAGAGGTAAATAAGCAAGTGATCCTCAGCCAGGTAACAGGCCCTCCCCTTATAACTGGCGTGCAGGTAGCTGGGCCAGAGCACGCAGCCTCTCCAAAAGACCCAGCTATTTCTGCGTGCCCCTTCCTGATTGCTATTAGAATACTCAGATTTCAGTGGGTGGCATTTCATCCATGGGCATTCCAGCTGTTGTGTTACCAGAGCTATCCTGGACTTATGGATGCAGTCTATGAGGATAATCACAGGTAGCTGTGCTTTGTGCTATTTTACTGAAGTGATGGATCTCATTTTGACTCTCTGCTCTTATAGATTCTAATAGAGACCATGGTATGGAGCCACATGTTATCCTAACTGGATTACAAAGACATTGCTGTGACGATTTCATGTCAGTCCAGCTTTCATATGTTTGTACAGTTTTCATTATTCTGCAGTGAATGCATGTTTTTTGCAATCCTGAACGTGTTTTGCATTATTGATTCTAACTTTGCACTTGTTTAGTAACTGCAAGTCACAGTTACTCTCTGTCTGACCATTCAGCAAATTACCCATTCTGTTAAAGTTGTAATTCATGTACACTCTGTCCTGCACCCACCATCTAGGCAACTTTGACCCCTACACACACTTATTGCATGACAATACCCCAATCACTGGGCTGGTATTCTTTGCTGTAGAAGGTGCACCCTGACAGTTACAGGTGTCTGTATGTAAGGGGGAACCCCAACACATTTTTACATATAACGAGAAGTCAGCAGGGAACACGTGACATTTCAGATAGGAGGAGAACCCCACAGCACCTTGACAGAAATTAGAAAATCTTTTAAGTAAGCTAAAACTTATTACCATCAAGCTGAATAATTATACCTAACATAAGATGCTCGTTATGAAAATGAATTCTGAGAAATATAGCTCTTCTCTGCAGTCATCAGGATCATAGTTTCATATAAAATAAACCTAATTGCTCGATATAAGCAACATCTACACTTGTGGTCTAGGTTTCAAAAATGGGACTTTAGACATACATAATACTAAACATAAACATACTAAAAAATAAAAATTTAAAAATTTAAAATAATTGGAACTATGATTACAGAAATTGTTCCTTCTATTTGAAGGCATAATACTCGTTCAGATGCATTTATACCATAGTTAGATTTTGACAAAAGCAAATTACCACATTTTGCAGATGCAAGTAATATTAGATTGATCTTGGTGCCTGACAATTGCCCCACCTCTCAAAGTCATCATTGCTGTTTTACAGCCTGGTACATCAAAAAAGCACCAACAGTATGCTGTGCCTGCAGTTGTAGCTGCTCATTGTACTTTGGTTACCAAACTAATTTCACCTCTCCAGCCAGACGCTCACTGGTATCACCAACTCACATTCTATGAAATTATTAGCGCCAGAGGATATAGCCCATTGCCACATCCCGGTCACAAAGAAAACAATATTGTGATTAGTCCTTAATGAAGATAACAGCTACATTTCAGGGACTTGATGAAAAGGTTTAGCTATTCTACCCTTGGCTAGCCATACACAGTAAAGCTAAACTCCTGAAAATGTAAATGTCCTCTCTTGCAGTGGGTCTGTTCCAGCTGTTGTGTTACCAGAGCTATCCTGGACTTATGGATGCAGTCTATGAGGATAATCACAGGTAGCTGTGCTGTGTGCTATTTTATTGAAGTGATGGATCTCATTTTGACTCTCTGCTCTTATAGATTCTAATAGAGACCATGGTATGGAGCCACATGTTATCCTAACTGGATAGACTTGATGAAAAGGTTTAGCTATTCTACCCTTGGCTAGCCATACACAGTAAAGCTAAACTCCTGAAAATGTAAATGTCCTCTCTTGCAGTGGGTCTGCATCCACGGTACAAGGGTTATTTGCTTGTTTATGTCTAGGAAGTCTGTAGAAATTTGAGTCATTGAAATGGTTTTTATTTTTTCCCTTGTTTGGCAGATCAGGCAGCATAAGTAGTAGGTTTGCCCCTCATGCGAACACAAAAAATAATCTAGGTTTCTTATTACACGAAAATAATCTCTATCTCTAATCCACTCTAATGAGACTAAGAAATAGCAATTGAACAGCATGTATAAATTAATAAAAAAATACAAATGTGCAAACCAAATGTGTACGAGTCAATGAGTGGCTGCCGACATGAACCAGTGTTCCCATACAGTGACAAATAGAAATGTAAATAATGTGGCGCTTACTCAATATATAATGTGCATATAATTCCAAAGTGACAATGCAATAATAGTAATACTGCAATAGCTGATACTTCCAAGAATGTAATATAAAAATGTCAGAAAATCAAAAGACAAAAACAAAAAAAGTTCATAATATAGTGCCTAAAAAGTTCAATTCATATAGTGATAATGCTTCCACCATCCATAGTACACCAATGATGTGCCCCAGCCTCTCACCTCAATTTAAAATCCCTACAGGTCTAGTAGCGCTTTATTCAGTTTAATCTATTCAATTTATTTTATATTTTTTGATCAGTAATGGAGGAAAGTGGAGGATATTAAGGAGAATAACATGTTTATTGGAGTTTCCTTTCCAACATTAAAATATATTCGATCTGGCTGGATGTTCCCAGGAAAAGAGTCTGCTGCTTTGAATATCTGAGAGATTTATAACAGAAGCGCTACTAGACCTGTAGGTAGGGGTCTTAAATTGAGGTGAGAGGCTGGGGCACAAGAATTATCACTATATGAATTGAACTTTTACACTGATTTCACATTTTGATTTAGATTTTTTTTCACTATATTATGAACTTTTTTTGTATTTGTCTTTTGATTTTATGACATTTTTGGATCACGTTCTTGGAACTATCATCTATTGAAGTATTACCATACCTCCCAACATTTTGAGATGGGAATGAGGGACATCTACTAACAAATGTATGTAGGCATAAGACATGCCCCCTGCCACACCCCCTTAAAGGAGAAGTAACCCCCCAAAAAAAGGTTAATTAAATCCACAAGGGCTTTTTTTTACCACTACTATTACCTTTATATTGGCTTTTAAAATGTACAAATGCAGCAAATTAGAAATCAGATGAAAGCTTTAGCACTGGGAGACACTTTTTGAAAGATAAAAAGTGCATTTTATATATAACTATATAGATCAGACCAAAATGAGGGACAAATGAGGAGGAAAGAGGGACACAGGGACATTGCTTCAAATCAGGGACAGTCCCTCAAAATCAGGGACAGTTGGGAGCTATGGTATTACTAGTATTGCATTGTCACTTTAATATGGCATTGTCACTTAGGAATTATTTGCACATTATATATTGAGTAAGGGCCACATTATTTACATTTATAATTGAACAGCATGACTGTGTATAATTCCATGGCAGAACAATGCAAAGTATTGATAATGTTAAAGTGAGAAAAAAACACAACAGTTTCTGAGAAGACTAATTTTGATCCTCTAACACGTGCTGATACATTACCTGGGTAATTTCATCCAAAAACTGTATTTATACATCTAAAGCACCTGAAAAGTCAAAACCTCAGTTTGCACCCCTAACACAAGAGAAACTTTAACCTCATTTATCGATGCTTATTCAAACATACATGCAACAAGCATACTGTTCTCACTGAGTCCACTGTGATATAAAAACTTGTGTAGACAATGTTACGGTTGGTAAACGTGTCAGGGTTTATTCTAACCAGAAGCCCTGGATGACAAGTGGAGTCTGGTGTCTTCTGAGAGAACGTAATAGAGCTTTCAGGAATGGCGACAGGATAAAGTACAGCGAGGCTAGGGCAAACTTAATGAGAGGCATAAAAGAGGCCAAATCTATAAAATAAAATTGAGGAACATTTCAAGGGTAATAATCTGCATGAAGGTTGGAAAGGGCTGCAGCATATTCTTAATTGTAGGGAGAGTATGGGTGCTGACGCAAACCCAAGTGTTCAATTGGCTGAAGAACTAAATCGTTTCTTTGCATGTTTTGAGGGTGTGGACTCTCTGGAATTGTATCACTCAGAGTTGGGTCTGAATGACATTATGCCCCTTGTGCAAAAATATGAGGTGCGACAGGCATTTAAGTCTGTGAATATTAGGAAAGCGGCGGGTCCTGATGGTATCCCCAGGAGGGTCATCAGGGCCTGTGCAGATCAACTTGCAGGTGTCTTTACTAAAATACTAAGTTGTTTGTTAACATCAGCTGTTGTACCAACTTGGTTAAAATCAACCATCATTACCCCAATCCTCAAAACAGCAAAGATGGACAGTCTAAAAGACTATAGGCCAATAGCATTGACCTCGGTAGTAATGAAATGCTTCGAGAGATTGGTGTTGAGGCGTATTAAAACAGCCTTGCCAGGTAATCTTGATCCGCATCAGTTTGCATACAGGGCAAATAGAAGCACAGAGGATTGCTCTAGTACTGCACGGGCCCTAAGTTATTTACCTCTCATTAGTGACCACCTGTGTCATGGGTGGAGATCTCATGTTCTCCCATATAGAGGAGTATAGCTCCCTTGGTTCAGAGAAGCAGGATCTCCCAATCTATGGATAGTGTAGGACCCACTAATCATGGGGTACCACTAATCATGGGGTACTTTGTCACAGTAAGTTGGTTAAGCACCATATAGCAAGTTGGTGTGACCAAATCCCCATATTTTTTGATAATGTTTTTTAAAAATGTCTAGGTGTTTTAAATAGCCTTGCTGGAGGTAAATGTCAGTTTTGCATGTGTGCGCTGTAATATGTTTGTTCTAAGTTATTTACTGTCCCCTGGCAACTATATAAGGATGCTGTTTATTGATTGCAGCTCTGCATCTAACACTGCGATTCCTGACTTAATGGTACCATATATGCTGAAGCTAAACTTGCCCGGGTTCCTTTGTTTGTGGATAATGGATTTCCTGGTGAACTGTCCACAAGTTGTTAGACTGGGAAAATATGTTTTCTCCCAGTGCACTAGTGGCACAGGCGTGCCACAGGGTTGTGTTCTAAATCCTCTCCTTAAATCATTATATACGCACAATTGTGTTACTTATTTTCCAACAAATAGTGTCATCAAATTTGCGGATGACACTACTATAGTTGGTCAGATTAAGGGTGGGGATAAGGAATATTAGAGGAAGGAGGTTGTAAAAATAGTAGAATGGCTCGAGGATAATAATCTGTTCTTGAACACAGGAAAGACCAAGGAGGTGATAATAGATTTCAGGAAGAAAAAAGCAGTTTTGGCACCACTCTATATTAAAGAAGAATTGGTAGAGCAAGTCCCTGTTTTTAAATACTTAGGTGTTCATATCACCAAGAACTTATTTTTTGTTCATGAACGTAAAAGCTGTCACTAAAAAGTTACATAGTAGGTGAGGTTGAAAAAGACACAAGTCCATCAAGTCCAACCTATGTGTGTGATTATATGTCAGTATTACATTGTATATCCCTGTATGTTGCGGCCACTCAGGTGCTTATCTAATAGTTATTTGAAACTATTGGTGCCCAACCCCCCTCCCCTGCTGAGACCACCACCTGTGCAAGGTAATTCCACATCCTTGCCGCTTTTACAGTGAAGGATCCTCTACATAGTTTAAGGTTAAAACACTTTTCTTTTAATTTTAATGAGTGGCCACGTGTCTTTTTAAACTCCCTTCCGCAAAAAAGTTTTATCCCTACTGTGGGGTCACCAGTATGGTATTTGTAAATTGAAATCATATCCTCTGTCCAGCGTCTCTTCTCCAGAGAGAATAAGTTCAGTGCTCGTAACCTTTCTTCATAACTAATGTCCTTCAGACCCTTTATTAGCTTTGTTTCCCTTTTTTGTACTCACTCCATTTCCAGTACATCCTTCCTGAGGACTGGTGCCCAGAACTGGACAGCATACTCCAGGTGAGGCTGGACCAGAGTCTTGTAGAGTGGGAGAATTATCGCTTTATCCCTGGAGTTAGTCCCTTTTTTAATGCATGCCATTATTCTGTTTGCTTTGTTAGAAGCAGCTTGACATTGCATGCCATTACTGAGCCTATCATCTACTAGAACCCCCAGGTGCTTTTCCATCCTAGATTTCCCCAGAGGTTCTCCCCCTAGTGTATAGGTTGCATTCATATTTTTGCCACCCAAATGCATTATTTTACATGTTTCTACATTAAACCTCATTTGCCATGTAGTTGCCCACCACATTAATTTGTTCAGTTATTCTTGCAAGGTTTCCACATCATGTGGAAAAGTTATTGCCCTGCTTAGCTTAGTATTGTCCGCAAATACAGAGATTGAACTGTTTACCCCATCCTTCAGGTCGTTTATGAACAAATTAAATAGGATTGGTTCCAGCACAGAACCCTGGTGGACCCCACTACCCACCCCTGACCATTCCGAGTACTCCCCATTTATCACCACCCTCTGAACTCGCCCTTGTAGCCAGTTTTCAATCCATGTACTCACCCTATGGTTCATGCCAACGGACCTTATTTTGTACAGTAAACGTTTATGGGTAACGGTGTCAAATGCTTTTTCAAAATCCAGATACACCATGTCTATGGGCCTTCCTATTAGACATGGGAACCGTCAAAAAATGTGTTCCATTTCGATTCGTAAAAAAAAAAATCGTAATTCGTAATTCGTGTACGAATTCCGTTTGAATTCGTACGAAATACGAATTTCGTAAGAATCGTAAAAAAAAAAATTGAATCGTTATGAATCGTTACTAACCTTTACGAATCGTTACCAATCGTTAATAATCACTGGCGGCTAATGCATTGCCGGTTCCCGTAACACATAGAATAATTCGAATCCAACTACCAAATATCGAATTTCAACTAATACGAAGGAAATTATTATAGCTGATATAACGAATGATTCAAATGAATTTGAATGATTCAAATGAATTTGAATGATTCGAATGAATTTGAATGATTCGAATGACAAAGTGCCATTTTTGCAGGAAAAAAGCTATTTAAAATCACTCGCTGCTAATGAATTGTCGGATCCCGTAACACAGAGAACAGTCATTCATTGAAAGTCATTGATAAAAAAAAAAAAGCTTGGGGGTCCCCCCAAATTCAATAACCAGGCCCTTCAGGTCTGCTATGGATATTAAGGGGAACCCCACTTCAAATTAAAAAAAAATGACGTGGGGTCCCCCCTAGATATCCATACCAGACCCTTCAGGTCTGGGATGGATTTTAAGGGGAACCCCAGCCAAAAAAAAAATGGCGTGGGGTCCCCCTCAAAATCCATACCAGACCCTTTATCCGAGCATGCGACCTGGCAGGCCGCAGGAAAAGAGGGGGACGAGAGCGCCCCCCCTCCCTCCTGAACCGTACCAGGCCACATGCCCTCAACATTGGGAGGGTGCTTTGGGGTCCCCCCCCAAAGCACCTTGTCCCCATGTTGATGAGGACAAGGGCCTCGTCCCCACAACCCTGGCCATTAGTTGTGGGGGTCTGTGGGCGGGGGGCTTATCGGAATCTGGAAGCCCCCTTTAACAAGCCTATCCCAGCCCCCCCTGTGTGAAATGGTAAGGGGCCTACCATTTCACCAAAAAAGTGACAAAAATGGTAAAAATTACAGGAGACGGTCTTTGACAATTCCTTTATTAAAATCTTCTTTCTTCTTTCTTTTGGTCTTCCTTCTTCACTGCGCCTGCCAGGTGTTTTATAACCTCATGACGTCACCGTGCGTCAGAGGGGACGGGGTCACCAGGTGGCCCCGCCCTCCGTTATAAAAGACCTGTCAGACGCAGCGAAGCCTCACACAGCGGGAGCCTCCCATTGCGAGGAGCGGCCCAAGAAGAGACGCCGACGCCATGGAAGAAGATGCCGGATGAGAAGGACGAGAAGACCGGAGCAAGAAGAAGTGGATTGGAGGAAGAAGAAGATGGAAGAAGATGCCGGAAGGAGAAGATGAAGAAACCGAAGGATGAAGAAAGGAAGACTAGAAGAAAGAAGAAAGAAGATTTTAATAAAGGAATTGTCAAAGACCGTCTTCTGTCATTTTTACCATTTTTGTCACCTTTTTTGGTGAAATGGTAGGGGTACAAAAGTACCCCCTTACCATTTCACTCAGGGGGTGCCGGGATCTGGGGGTCCCCTTCAGGTCTGGGATGGATTTTAAGGGGAACCCTGGCCAAAAAAAATGGCGTGGGGTCCCCCTAAAAATCCATACCAGACCCTTTATCCGAGTACCCCTACCATTTCACCAAAAAAGTGACAAAAATTGTAGAAATGACAGGAGACGGTCTTTGACAATTCCTTTATTAAAATCTTCTTTCTTCTGGTCTTCCTTTCTTCATCCTTCGGTTTCTTCATCTTCTCCTTCCGGCATCTTTTTCCATCTTCTTCTTCCATCTTCTTCCTCCGATCGGCTTCTTTTGCGCTGGTCTTCTCGTCCTTCTCGTCCGGCATCTTCTTCCATTGTGAGAGTTCTTTGCCATGAGGTGCCATGTTGAACTGCCAGTGACCAGTATGAGCGAGTGGGAGTGATAATACCAAATTTAACACACCTGCTCCCTATTTACACCTGAGACCTTGCAACACTAATGAGTCACATGACACCGGAGAGAGAAAGTGGCTAATTGTGCCCAATTTGGACATTTTCACTTAAGGGTGTACTCACTTTTGTTGCCAGCGATTTAGATATTATAGAGTTATTTTGAGGGAACAGCAAATTTACACTGTTATTCAAGCTGTACACTCACTACTTTACATTTTGGCTTGTGTATTTATACAGTCTCTTGCCTTGTGATGTTATGTGGCTGTCTTACACCATTAGGTTTATTTTCATTGTGTTTGGCTTTCATTGTCCGCATATTATTTAACAGGGACAACCTTCCCCTCAGCTCTCTGCCACTAGAAGCAGATCTGACCCAATGAATTCATACAGCTTTTCTTGGCATGTTTCCAGATTAAGGGCCACAAGGGATATTTTGTCTTTGTGGATGTCATCGCTCTTACCGTTTTGGCTGCATTTCACTTTTGCCCGACTCAATGGCTTGTTGCTCAGCTGTAAGATTTATGCAGGTGTTGAAATGGAGACAGGAAAATTTGTAATAGAGAAGGGACATTATATAAAATACACTTCTGTCTGTTTAACATTAAGTGAAACTCTAGCTAAACACACAGGTAAATTGTATATACTGTATATGGACTAGTTTACCTGGCCAAGAATAATCTTGCTCAGCCAGGCTTGTGACTCATGTATCTTCACTTTACTGCATAGCGATCTTTTTTCAGAACTGCAGCTTCCTGTGTTATCTGCTTCCTATTTGGACAATGAATCATGCATTCTGTCCAATAAGCAGGCAGCGAGACAGGTTGCCAAAAAAGCTAAACAAGTTGTGTTACTTGCCTGGCTTTGCTGGAAGTGTGCAAATACTGGAAATTATAAAGAGAATTACAAATATTTTGGCAGCTGTAAGGGTTCACATATACTGTATATGCCTATTAAGTTGTTTGCCCAAATATGTTTACAAAATTGTAAAATTTTGGATTTTTACCAATAATTCTCATTGATGACTGCATGTTGCTTAAAATCTTTTATGACAATAATGTTCCACATACTAACATAATTATAATATTATGCATCCATAATACATCAATACATAATGCATCCATACATAAGGTCTAAAGATTGCAAACTATTCTCCAATTACATTTTAGTAATTTATTCGGGACATACAGCAAACTAAAAGGAATTGAATATAATGTTTTTTATAATGCATTGAGAAAAACACAAAAAATATAGAGCAGAAGGAGAACTGTAGGTGGACAAATTCATGTAGAATTCAGAAGCCAATGCAAGTGCTTTTTAAAAGGAAAATCGTAATGGATTTTTGGTAATATTTTTTAACATATATATTTTGCTATTTTCTTTGATTACATATCTTATCATTATTAAAAGTTGGTTCTAATGATATTTAGGTTGAAAGAAATGATAGGGATTTCTGTGTGTGTGTTTGAGTGGTGAGTAGAATTACATACCTGGAGATCAAGTTTTTAAGGGCTTATTAGGCTGTTTACCGCATAGCAGTAAATCACTTAGCAGAAATCTCAACTTGTAGCTTTTTTTTTAATTTCCAAAAAAGACTAATGCCCCGTATACACGGTCGGAAATTCCGACGGAAAATGTCCTATCGGACCATGTTGTCGGAAAATCCTACCAAATTTTCCAACAACAAAATCCGATCAGACTTTTTCCGATCGTGTGGAGAAAATACCGACAGACAAAGTGCCCCGCATGCTCAGATCACATTAGGAGACCAAACCTATTGGCTAATAGCCTCTACGTAGTTCCATCGTACGCAACAAACGTCACCACGTTCAGAATGATCGGATTTTCCGAGAACTTTGTCCGACCTTGTGTATGCAACACCAGTGTTGGACAAAATCCGTCGGAAAAAGTCCGACGGATTTTGTGGTCGGAATTTCTGACCGTGTGTACGGGGCATAATTTGCCACTGCTAATGTTCTGGGTTGGGTTCAAAGCAGAATTTGGTCTGAACTTTGCCTGTTCAGCATTTAAAAATAACAGGTGGGGAGTTCGACTGCCTCAAGTCAAACTTCCAGCTGCAGTGAAACGTTCATTACAACTGCGGCTCAGTGTGAAAGATTCCGGCTCAGGCTGGTTGTTGTGAAGACGTCAACATTACACCAGAGTTACACAATCTAGGGGGCCAAAGGGGCTGGATTTGTTGCACCATTACATGAATTTTATTTTGCCCTACTTTAGTCCTTTGTGTAGCATGATACAAATATAATGATGAAATAGTATAAACTAATGAAACCAAAAGGGCATTCCTCCATTCCCTAAAATGCTGCCACTAGCTTATGTGGCCATTCTACAAATCCACATTGTATGGATTTTTTTTGCACCGTTACATTCATTTTATTTTGCCATACTTTAGTCCTTTGTGTAGCATGATAAAAATATAATGATGAAATAGTATAAACCAGTGTTTTTCAACTCCAAGCCTCAAGGCGCCCCAACAGGTCATGTTTTCAGGATTTCCCTTATTTTGCACAGGTGATTTGATCAGTTTCACCGCCTTAGTAATTACAACAGCTGTTTTATCTGAGGAAAATCCTGAAAACATGACCTGTTGGGGCGCCTTGAGGACTGGAGTTGAGAAACACTGGTATAAACTAATGAAACCAAAAGGGCATTCCCCCATTCCATAAAATGCTGCCACTAGCTTATGTGGCCATTCTACAAATCCACATTGTATGGATTTTTTTGCACCATTACATTAATTTTATTTTGCCATACTTTAGTCCTTTGTGTAGCATGATACAAATATAATGATGAAATAGTATAAACTAATAAAAACCAAAAGGGCATCCCCCTATTCTATAAAATGCCGCCACTAGCTTATGTGGCCATTCTACAAATCCACATTGTATGGATTTTTTTTGCACCATTACATTAATTTTATTTTGCCATACTTTAGTCCTTTGTGTAGTATGATACAAATATAATTATGAAATAGTATAAACTAATGAAATCAAAAGGGCATTCCTCCATTCCCTAAAATGCTGCCACTAGTTTATGTGGCCATTCTACAAATCCACATTGTATATATCATACAGTCACATACACCACTAAGTAAAAGCTGAGTGGCAAAGCACTATTTAATAAAAATAAAATAAAAAAAACATCAAAATGGTGTCAAGTATGCAACACATTTTTACACTGAAGAAATTACAATGTTTTTATAACTGGTAAAATGGTTGCATGTATTTTACTATGGCTTTTTGTGTTTAAAATTGGCTATATGCTGATACCGAAGACAAACAGTATGAGGTATGAAGAAATATAACTGCAACTTTCTACGATCTATAGGAGATGCTGTCTTTGATGTAACTAATAGCATCTATACTCAAGTATCATCCAGTTTAGTAATCTGGGTTGAAGGTCAATGTAGCTCATCTCTTATCTTTTTAATAACAGCTGGAGGAAATGGACACTTCCTGCTTGTCCACTCCAGTAAAGACATTTTCTTGAGATGGCTGTGTTTAGAGACACACCTTTTCCGAACACCACTCTCATTGTATATGAGGAATTTCAGCAATATAAATGTCCACTTATGATTATGAATGGCCACATACATACAAATGCAAACCCTGTATGGAGTATAGTACAAAAACACAACCGGCAAGGTCACAGGCCCCAAACTGCAGGCAGCCAGTTAATAAAACAACAATTTCAGGAAAACAATTGTAGCAGAACGACAGCTCAATAATAGTGACATATGAGCAGAATAGGGGAGGGGGGAGCGGTGGGTGTAGAATTACCATTCTCGGTCTTGTCTTCTTCATGTTCTCTCAGACCCCCAACCTTCATACCTTGTTTACTTATTTCCATCATTAACTGTTTGTCTACTCTTGTTGGTTTGCTATTTACAGTGGATTTTTTTACAAGTCACGAGAGCTTTCAAACATAGATTGGTTCCATCAGACTAAGAGACCCATCATTTATAAGAGGGTGGTCACTTGGCAGTACTGGAGTCTGTATCACAAGTAATGACCCTTTTATCATAGACTTATTTATAAAAGTAAGCTATTGTCCTGCAATATAGAAAAACGCATTATTCTAGCAGTGATAAAAGTGCTGAAAAATCCAACATCTTCCCAGCCTATGAGCGCAGGAGCATTGGATTTTTTTCTCTAGAAAACAAAGGAGCAATGCGTAGGAACAATGATTAAAATGTATGCTGGTCAGAGTGATCACCTGAATGGAACAAATGACAGCTAAGGTGATATTCATGTTGCTGGAAATAATGAAAGTGCCCCTTGTGATGTGAATAGTGGAAGCAAATTTTGGAAGAAAAAAATATATATTTTATTGGCGGTGGGCATAGAAAAAAAACACAAAAACAACAGCAACACAAAAAGCAGAAAAAAAGCTCTCCAAATAAAGTGGCATACACCACACAAATTTTGTATCAGCAAGTGTATTGTATGTGTTGTAACATGGTCATTGTTGAACAATTTAATGTAAGGACATAAATAATATCAGTACTGTGTAATATTTTTACAGTACTGCAGTCAAATACAATAATGCTACTAGTATAAGTATATTCTACCTACTAAAAATTAGGAGATATCAGTGCAGTTGAGAATATAAAGAATACTTTGCAGTTTTCTAAACACGGTAGAGTATTAAATACACTCTTGGTAAAGAAAAAAAAAAAAAGCAAATTTGGGGCAAAGATCTGCAGTCCCCTCCAGATAAAAGAGTTGTATAACTACTCCACATATAAAAAAGAGCAAAGGACAGTGTAAATCGTGTGACAACCAGACCCACAAAACAGTCCATGAAGTGAAGTAACTACCTGGACTTATTATTCACTGTAGCACTCACCCCTGAAGGAACCGTTTTATGTGTTGTGTCCCTTGTTCCGGTGGCCACGACTTTGCAAATAGCACCACACACTCTGACACACCTGGCTGTGGATGGGGAACATTTATTGTGGATGTATAGGCAGTACCCCAATCGTAAAATAAATATAAAACAACTGCAATAATCAAAAGAACAGTTGAATTATAGTATATAATAAATGTAGGTAAAGAAACACTAAATTGGTATAGAGAGCAACTCCTGTTGGACCTTATACAGGGCACAATCCTAACTAGAAGGTACCACATCACCACTATAATCCAGCAGTCTAATAATGTTATTCCCCCTTCTTCCTCTGGCCAGCTCATTGAAACTGGGATGGAGAGGGAACCCATTCACTCAAGAGAAGCTGGTACGGAGCTGCCCTTGGACATTGTGAGTAGGACCTTTTCGCCTATAGCTCCAGGTGTGGAAGTGTTGGAGGATGAGACCCTAGAGGTTGCTGCAAGGACTGGGACTGCTCGCATAGGGTCTCAGGTTACCTGTCTGTCTCCTCCACTATTAGCATTATCATGTGGCTGCTACTATAGGGCCCAATACTGCTGAAACAGAACTTTTCAAGGAATCTGTCCTCCAAGACCTGCCTTTACTTTTGAGAATCCTGCACCCTCATCCCTCCTTCCTGCCTATGTTCAATATCTGCAATAAAACTCAAACACAAATGATGGGGCATTGATGGTGCCCCTGATGATGTAATTTTTGATGACACTCGTAGGATGGAGTTGGAAGGTGTGACATCACCACACGTGCGCGGCCGTTGAAAGAATTCTGGGAACCGCAGTTTTTTTTTTGGTGCTGATTACTGCTCATTTGTGTAAGTGTTTTTAGTTAGATCAATACATGTTTTACTGAGGATTGGAAAACAGAAGTGTAAAATGCTGAATGTATCCTGGTTTGAAGGAGTGGCGGATCTCATATCCTTATACCAACCGCAGAGTGGTGTTTACATCTAGTGCAATTTGACTTCATTCTCCTGGGGGTCACAATAGTTCTGATAAGTCTTTGTGTGTAATAAGGTGAAGGGGACATGTGGTGGATCACACATGAAGATTTATCTTTGAGCACTGGCAATCACAACTGCAGGATTTGTCTTCACAAGTGCATGGACTTTATATTCTTTGACTGACACTGGTCTTATTTGTTTTTTAAGTGATGCTATATTGGCACATTTATTATTTGGTCACTATTTATTATGTTTTGGATATGTTATTACCGATGATGTCAGCATTTTATTGTACGTTAATATGATCAGATTAAGTGCAGCGCGTTTATTCTTTACAAAATGTTCTGTTCATAGTTCTACATGGATAATTTATGTACAACTTAGCAAGAGCCTTTATACATAAAAGCAATGACAAAAAAAAAAAAAAAAAGTCACCTCTAAGTGCAGAAGTAAAACTTTATATTTCCCGAAAGGGTAAAAACACTTACAAAAGGGTGGATGGGTAGGAGCACATCATATTAGTAATATGGCATGTGGTCCAGTGTTCTGGTAGTGAAAATATACATCAATGGATCTATGGTATATTAGATTGAATATATATGATGAGGAAGGGAACCGTTAAAAGATATATTCAAAGGAGTACATTAAAAAGTTGAGAATGGGGAACCATATATAAAGGCAATATAAAATGCTATATATATATATATATATATATATATATATATATAATGTATATGCACATGGGTGACCATATGCATACAAACAAATGCACATGGGCAAAAAACGCATACATACATACACATCTCAAAAAAGCATTGGGATATTATTGTCCACTATGGGACATGTGGAAAAAAATAATAAGCACTAATGGATATGAGCAGCGCTATACGATATGAGTATGTTACATAGTCATTGTGAGGGGAAAAAACTTGGGACTACCAGAATGCCGGACCACCTGCCATATTACTAATATGATGTGCTCCTACCCATCCATCCTTTTTAAGTGTTTTTAACCCTTTTGGGAAATATAACGTTTTACTTCTGCACTTAGAGGCACCTTTTTTTCTTTTCATTTTACTTCCAGAGTTTGCTTCTCTCTTCAAGTGCTGCCCGAAGTGCATAAAGACATTCTTCTATTTCTACAAAGACTGATATCTGCTTGGTCTGTTATTGTGATTGGGGTAAATCAACCCCAATGCCTTAGCTATTTTATAAGACAGATATGTAATCCATCCTTTCTTCTTTTAGTCTACAATTACTGTACTGCTCATTAAAGGTGGCAAGAATGTTCAAACCTGTTCACAAGCTGTGCTTACTATACAGGTCAACAAACAGATATACTTGATACTGTATACTGTAGGTGTTGGCACTGCAGTATTTACTAAGCACACCCAGTTTAATACATGCAGCTTATATGGTGCATTCAGTAAACACAGTGCTGGCAATGTGTACTCACAGATGCATCCAGAGAAAACATCAATAATGTTTAACTGTGTCTCACAGAATAGGATTGGGATTTGGTGTCTAAGGAAAACACATTCTCGTCATCTATTGTGCTCATGGGTTCAAGCCCAACTCCAGCTCTTCTGGGTCCCCTACCATTTCAGGAGACGTTCATTTTTGTTCAGAATTACGACACTTAACTTCCCTGGTAACCTCCATGGCCACAAACTCTCAGTGCGTCCAAACACACCCAGCACATCAAATTTTGCAGTCTTCAGGCACTGTCATAGTACATTCAACAACTCTGTTACTGTAATATTCAAATTTCCTGTTACCTGGGGTTTATTTGCTAAAAAAAAAAGTAGTAGGGAGGAGGAGCATGAACCAGGGGGATGAAGTGGGCAGACACGCAGCCCACATCTGCGACACTTTGTCACCGGGGGAGTTATGGGTGAAAGAGGAGAGCGGGCACAGAGTGCTCAGTCCACTCCTCCAACAGGTGAGCAGCACCCGGCTACACAGGTACAAATTAAAGCTTTTTTATATTGTTAAAAAAGAAAATATTGTATAGTGAAAAGCAAACATTTTGCAGAAAAGACAAGGTTATTGTATATTCATGCATCAAGATCCATGGATGATCGGAAAATTGGAGTCTGTTTCTATCTGTAAAGCTAGTTATGCTTTTAGACATTTTCTGAAATTTTTACTTTTTTCTATTTAAAAAAAAACACAACATTTTCATTTTATGGTTTCAGTAGAAACTGTTTATGTTAGCCTGTATTGATCCATATAGTTACTTTTGCAATTAAAAGCTTGATGGAAATATTCTGGAAATGGCCGTGTAATATGTACAGCCAGCTCTGTATGCCTGGAGTGGTGCAGAATACTTGCTGAATCTAATGTTCTTCATACTAGTAATACTGGGCTTTTATTTCTTGGGCACATTAAAGAATGAGTGGCTGTAAGCTGCACATATACTTTACAATTTCTGTAATTACCATGCATCTGTTTTTTGTACAATAGTGATGAGCTTGGGCTTGTTCAAACCAGGATCTGAACTCATGTGTGCGAGCCTACCAGGAAGCTGTCACCTTTTTGGGCCAATCATCTGTGGCCTGTGCATTCCCCGCCTTGCAGTTGCATGCATACAAAAGGTGTGCATACGTGTGATTGGGGAATGGGAAATGCCTAGACCGCCGGTGATTGGCCCATAAAGCTTAAAGCTTGGCAGGAACACATGTGTGTTTGTATCCTAGTCCGAACATGCCCAAACTCATCACTGGTGCACAAAAAAACTAAATAGTTTTCTGCGCAAGATACAGATGAGAGATACAGTATAATATACAACTGGCATATAATGGTTGCCAGCTATTCCTGTTGATTGGCTTTGCAGGATGTAGTGGGGACATAACAGCCTGCAGATAGACATACAGCATGTGGGCGGCAGACATCTGCTTTTTTTTTTTTGCAATAGAGCTGCTTCCATCCCAGAGTTTTCATCAGTGGTGGTGTTCCTGAGAGTCACAAGTAACTGTGCAACATCAACCAAAAACTTGAATACTAATTTCAAGCAGGCTGGCTCTTTTAAGCCGGCCAAACATGAGTCGAAATTTGGTTCGTTCAGCATTAACCAGATGAATTTCGATCCATGTCCAAGGCTGATGGTGGATTGGTTGGGTACAACCAGTCTGTTGGAATTTTAATAATGATCAAGGACATTTTCTATTTTTGTCCAAACTCACTAATGGTTATCTTCCTATAAAACATATTACCTGAATATTTAGAATCTATATACAGTACTTCCATGCAGAGTTATTAAAAGAGAGTAAAATATCGATGGAAATTTCTGGGTTCTGCACAAAGATATCATCACATAACTGCAATTTTCTATTGAAAAATAATTACTTTAGGTTTGTAAAATTTGCGCAAAAAATAATGTATCCCTTCCTTATGCTAATACATAGATAATGTAACAAATAATACTGCGCTACCCTTAATAAACAGCAGCTAACACCGCAAATTGGATAAATGACAAAGCAAAGGAAACAAAAAGTGCAGCGCTCTAAAAATACATATCGTGACACGTGTATAAAAAAAACGGGTGAAGAGCCCAAAAAGGTCAATAATTAAAACAAGTGCAAAAAATAATAAACAATGTGACTGAACATCGCCCCTTTTGAGAAACATCCACAAGGATAACTCCATCTTGAGGATAGCTGGGTGTTCCTGTTGCAGTAATCCGAGGGTCCCAGTGTCCATTCTTATTGGTTGTACCAAACACCACAAGCCCGTTTGACCCACAAAATATACATTCTTGCAGGTTCAAACGTTCTGGTAAGTCTCCCAACTTTCGGTGGTGGTACCCCTCACTCTAAGCTATACATCCAGGCTCACTGCTTTGGACATTCACAAGAAGTTTTTGCATTATATTTTGCACAAGCGTCACCCAGATTTTTTTGGACATTTATTATCAGTCACATTGCATAGTAGCCCATTATGTGTCACTTACCTGACACAGGAGCCTGCGATATCACCACTGTCCATCTTCATTTCAGGTATCGCGGCTCCGGCGCTGTGATTGGCCAGAGCCGCGATGACGTCACTCCTCTCAACACCACCTCTTCCAGCACTGCCAACCCACCTGGCTGCAGCTGCCCCTTTACTAGCCCTCCAGGCTAACTTCTCCACCACAGTCCTCCAGACTGACACTCACCAGCCCACCCGGCTGACTCTCTGGAGATTTCCCAGTAGTGCTGACGTGCTCCTGCTGTCCGCTCTCCCTGCTCCCGTGCCTCTGGGAAGAACTTCCTCCGTGTGTTATGGCAAGATCCTTCCATCACCCAAGCTCTGGCCAGAGGTCACCCCCCCCTATTAGGGGCCACCCTTGAGGGCCATCGACAGGAGCCTCAGCACTTAATCTCCATCTTCCACCCAACTGCCCCTGCTGGCATGACTCATGCCTATTTATGAGGCGGCCTGCCCACTGCCAACCCTTTACTGGGGATTTGGCTAAGGCCCTCATAAATATTCCAAACAGCCCCTCCTTACCTCCACCCACTACATCTAGAATATTCTCCGATGTACCAGAAAACAGGGGGAGGCACCAGAGAAGCTGCTAGGATGAGTCATCCTGTCCTGAGTCACTGAACCCTGACCCAGATTCACAGCTCAAGCCTAGCCCTGAGGTGAACTACATTTTCCCACACTAACAATTCTACACTAACAAACCTAGCTCACTAGAGGGTGTTACTCAACCTACACCAGCCAATTAACAATCATCTCTAGTAGTTGTGACTACTCCATACTCATGAACTTTGATTCTGATTGGCCATCACTAGTTCAGAGAATCACTCTGATCCATCCTGGATGCCCTGCAAAAAGAAGGGGGAGAAGAGTGGGAAGATTCCAAATCTCCGGACCGCTACACCGCTACAACATGGGGGTGGGGAGGGTGTAGGGTGTTAGTTCACCTTTAAATTTTTCAGATATTTTAATTTTTTTCTAACTCTCCTTACATTTACTCCTTGCCCTGTGCACTTAATCTATAGACAAAATGCAATATGGAACCATCTAATACAACTGATTTCCAATATAGGTAGTATTGGAAAATGAACAATACAGACACCTGTCGATACCTAAGCAACAATTGAGCTTGGATCAGTGACATTAATAATGTATTAACCAAATTGCATAAACCACGGGGAGAGAAATCCAGCTTTTGTACCATGCATTTAATCCCATAGGAAAAATTTGTAGATCAAGGGTTAAACATAGCAGAGTCACCCACCCTGAGCGTCCTTAACGAAGGAGAATTCTCTGATTAATAATGAATTAGTACAAATTGGCTGGAGCTGGCTGCGTGCTCGATGCTAATCTGTGTAAATAGGGGAGACAGCGCAAGCTAGCTGTGTACAGCCGCCCAGTACCAGCCATTCCCTGGGGGCTGATAGGGAGGGGGGACGCATTATTTATATAGTGACAATGTCCTTATTAAATTTCTATTGCTTAGGAATGGCATGTCTTTCCCTCCTCCCAAAGATAGCCTAATGTGGAATAACAGAATAATATGGTAATGCAGAAACAAAACATTCATCACTATTTAGTTTTGCTCTGAAAAGCTTTATCCAGTTTTCTGCAAGTCCAGCATTGTGTATACACTGGCCAAGTTTTAATATAACATTGTATACAATCAATGTAACAAGAACAAAATGTGTTCATTTGTCACACAAGGTAGAGGAATATAATAAAAATAGATGTTTTCACCAGGTATGAGGACTATTTACTGTGCTTTCAGGATTTCCTCGAAGGGTTTTTTTCTTCAACGGTAAAGAAAATGCCAGTGATAGAGGAGCTTTACCAAATATAAAGGCGTTTTAGCTGTTTATTTTATCAGTGTGATTGAGATCTAGCTTCACAATCAGAATAATGCCCACCCTTACAGTAGGTAGAACTTGGCAGTGCTCAAGATATATGTCTTCTGGCAGAATATGCATACCTTAAAGTGTTACCAAACCCACAACAGTAAAATCGGTCTGTATATGCAGTAAATCATGCTTGTTATACTCACTGTGGATGCTAAGGGGTTAAGCCTCTGTACTGTGTAAAAAGGCTGTTTGATCTTATCTTCTCTGATCCTCCCCTTCTTCCACAGTCCCCATTCTATCAGCTGATAGATCCAGCTGCACATGCTCAGGACAATCAGGGAAGTATGACAACTCTGCCTAAAAGCTTTAAACAGAGCTCTTCTGGACACTGATAGAAGTCACAAGACTGCTATATACTGCTGATGAAAAAAGATATTTAGCAGTTTATATTTACTAAAAGAATTGCATTTCTATGTTCTGTGTACTGTGGGAGATCAGATATAGTGGTCCTGGGTTTAGTAACCGGTTGCCGACCAGTTGTACTGCGGGGCAGCAGCTCAAACAGATAAAATCACGTACCTGTACGTGATCGCCTCTTCTGGGTTTGCGACGCGCACAGCGGGAGCCAATCAGCTGGTTCGGCAGACCCGATGTCTGCCGGGACCCGCTGGTCGTTCAAGAGAGAGGCAGTAAGGCGGTCTGCCTGTGAAAACAAGGCTTATCGCAATTCTGCTAGTAGGGGAGACAGAGATCCTGTGTTTCTGCTAAGCAGGAACACGGATCTCTGTCTTCTCACAGCCAAAGCACCCCCCCCCCCCCCCCCCACACACACACACACACATGCACACATACACAGTTGGAAAGCACTCCTTAGGAGCACATTTAACCACTTCCATGCCAGTGTCATTAGTACAGTGATAGTGCCTTTTTTTTTAGCACTGATCACTGTATTGGTGTCCAATTTGTCTGCTGCAATGTCACAGTTCCACTAAAAATCGCTGATCGCTGCCATTACTAGTAAAAAAAATAAAATAAAATTTCATAAATCTATCCTATAGTTTGTAGACGCTATAACTTTTGCGCAAACCAATCAGTATACATTTATTGGGATTTTCTTTACCAGATATATATAGCACAAAAAATAAAAAAACGCAGAGGTGATCAAATACCACCAAAAGAAAGCTCTATTTGTGGGAAAATAAAGGATGTCAATTTAATTTGGGTACAGCGTCACATGACCACGTAATTGTCAGTTTTAAAGTAATGTAGTGCAGTATCACAAAAAAATGGCCTGGTCATAAAAGAGGGGTAAACATTGCGGAGCTGAAGTGGTTAATGTCAGCTATCGCTGGCAATAAAAAAACTGAGTATAGTCATTTACAGCCTGGCTCTGGGAATTAGATAAATCTACCCTTGCAGATGGTTAGAGAGTGTTTCCTGGAGGGGAGCTGACAACTTGGAGGATTCCAATGTCTGTAATGCCCCATACACACGGTCGGAAATTCCGACCACAAAATCCATCAGATTTTGTCCGACACTGGTGTTGCATACACACGGTCGGACAAAGTTGTCGGAAAATCCGATCATTCTGAACGTGGTGACGTTCGTTGCGTACGACGGAACTACGTAGAGGCTTGTAGCCAATAGCTTTGGTCTTGTTATTTGATCTGTGCATGCGTGGCACTTTGTCCGTCGGAATTCGCTACACACGATCGGAAAAAGTCAGATCGGACTTTGTTGACGGAAAATTTGAGAGCAGGATCTCAAATTTTTTCCGACGGAAAAAGTCCACGCGGTCGGATTTTCCGACAACATGGTCCGATAGGACATTTTCTGTCGAAAATTCCGACCGTGTGTACAGGGCATAAGGCTGACCTTTTAACAAAAAGGCACATAGATTTATTGTTGCAGAGGTACATGATCCCGACCAGGGTGGCATCATGTGTCCCGGGGGTCTCTCGACAGTGCCCGAAGGTGAGGCTTTTTTGGATATACACTATATTACCAAAAGTACTGAGGCACCTACCTTTACACACACATGAACTTTATTGGCATCCCAGTCTTACTCCGTACTCCGTAGGGTTCAGTATTGAGTTGGCCCACCCTTTGCTACTATAACAGCTTCAACTCTTCTGGGAAGGCTGTCCACAAGGTTTAGGAGTGTGTCTATGGGAATGTTCAACCATTCTTCCAGAAGCGCATTTGTGAGGTCAGGCTCATCCCAAAGGTGTTCTGTTGGGTTGAGGTCGGGACTCTGTGTAGGCCAGTCAAGTTCCTCCACCCCAAACTCGCTCATCCATGTCTTTATGGATCTTGCTTTGTGCACAGTCATGTTGGAAAAGGAGGGGGCCATCCCCAAACTGTTCCCACGAACAGTTTGAAATTGTCCAAAATGTCTTGGTATGCTGATGCCTTAGGAGTTCCCTCCACTGAAACAAAGGGGCCAAGCCCAACTCCTGAAAAATAACCGCACACCATAATCCCCCCTCCACCAAATGATTTGGACCAGTGCACAAAGCAAGGTCCATAAAGACATGAATGAGCGACTTTCCGACACTGGGCAGCATGTTTTGCTTTAGAATTCCTAAATAATCTTGAGATTTTATTGTGCCCCACACAGGTTCAATGCAGCATGAGCCAGAAGCAGAAAAGCAGCTCCAACTGAGCCTCGTCCAAATTTCACAGTAGGTACAGAGTTGTTTCTTTCAGAGCTTAATTTTCTTAGCTGTGAATATAGAGCTGATGGCATTGATGTGATCTGCTCCAGTTTTGTTTCATCTGTCCAAAGGGGTTTTCTTCCTTCCAGACACCGATGTATCTAAACTTTGAAGTTCAGCTTGTAACTCTAAGTTTTCCTTGGTTCTTTGCATACTATTTTCTTGGCTCTTTGTCCAACTATCCTTCTGTCCATTCTGGGGTGAATTTTTCCCTTGCGACCACGTCTTAAACTTCTGTAGTCACAGAAATATCAAGCTGTCTGGAGATCGTCTTGTAGCCTTCATCCACTCAACCAACTCTCTCCTTTGCTTTCTCTGGTTCTTGCTCGGTGTGGTGCATACTGTATGATGATACTAAACTACTTTCCTCTGCTTAAATAGGCCCACTGGCTGATTACAAAATTTAAACCCTTACAAACCACTTTGGCCTACAGGTAAGCCTAGATTAAGGTTTACCTGTAGGTCCAATAAATATCTCCTAAACCTACATGGTTTAGGAGATATTTAGAAAAAAGAGACATCGCTGTCTACGGCGCATGCGCCGTAGACAGTGGCGCGCAGGCGCACTGCGCATGCCGAGTTCACGGCTATATGCCGCTTTCCTGCGCATGCGCGGGAGTGACATCATCGCCCCTCCAGCGAATCACAGCGCTGGAGCGGCGAGACCCGAAAGTCACTCCGGTATTGATGGCGCCGGAGAAGGTCGTGGATGAGGACCGCTTCGGGGGCTTCTTTCTCAGGTAAGTTATTCATAATGAGCTAGTATGCTATGCATACTAGCTTATTATGCCTTTGCCTTGCAGGTTCCGTTTTTTTATTTTTTTGTGAGGAGGCTTTACTTCCTCTTTAAGATGTATGATACTAATTACAGAAAACATTTTAGTTTGAAATCCGATTATTTACAATAATTGAGATTATTTATATATTTTCCAGCACATCTGTTTTTGGCGATTTTAGAAGGCTGCGTCAAAGGATTTGGTTGCTCTTCAGTTAAAGTTCAGCAGATCTAATCCCGACAGCAAAACAAATAAAAAGAATAAAATACTTAATGATATATAGCACATTTATATCTAAAACAGTACTGAGAAAAATCTAAAGTATATGTATAGAAGGCACGGAATACACGGTCAATATTATAGCTAAGACCAATTGGAAAAGACATCACAGATTTGATTTATGTCATTTGCAGTGAAGGAGTTAATGTGATCATTAAATACTCTATTATGTGCTTTACTGCCGGAAACACCTAAGGACAATTGCTTCATTAAACCAATTAGGTGTGATTAGTTATTCTAGGCCAGTTCAGCATCAAGAAAACAGCTCTTAGCTACACATTGATAGGATTGTCTCGAAAAATGTTTTGTTTGGATGGAGTTTAATTGCAGACATCTGTATTTAGGCCTAATTTTGAAGGGATCTACTGAAATTGGGTGACATTTGTCTAATATTGGTGTCTTAAACAAGTTTGTATAATAATAAAAGAATCTATGAAGTGCAATTACTAATAGGTAATCTAAGGACATTTGAAGTACATCTCAAGCCAAACTTTTTGTTGTAGTTTTCGATAGAGTAGTGAAAAGTTAAATCTCTTGGCAAAAGTTTTTTGCTGTCTATGTCCTATTCAGGAAATTTACCTTCACTTACTGTCTCACAGACAACTAAAGAGAAAATGTCTCCAAAGAAAGAGAAATTCTCTCTTATATAAAGGGGGCGCAAGTGTCCCCATTGGAAGATTATCCCCTAATTGCAATGACAACTTAACATTTTTGATTTTATGTCGTTTGGATCTTCTTAGGGAGATCACTAAAATTTAGGTTAGAAGAAAAGTCAATAGGCATAGTTGGAATGTTTTTGTTGATTCCTTATTTTTAGCTGTAGCCAGTGTAGGACTTTATATATATATTATATATATATATTAATGTGCAATCTGGTTCAAAAGTGTCTATGTACAAATTGTTCACAGGCAGAATTTCAAAACAAAAAGCATAATTCGGTGTCTATAATTACACAAATTTACAGCTATCAAATTTTTTTTTTTTAAGCTAAACTCTAGGAAGATATAGATGATACAAATGAATGCAGCTTTGTAATCATATACTGTATACATCATTAAATGTATTTGTTTTTAAAGCAAGACCCAGAATTTGACCTAGTAGTGGCCTCTTGCAGTCCCTGTACAGCAGTGCTGAGTTGTGATAGGAAGAAGCAGTGCAAGGAGCCAATCAGTTCATGTGCTGACAAAAAGCCTGCTGATAGGGTGAGTTAATCACTGCGCTGCTTCTCTTTTCACTGTGTAGTCACAGGCTTGGATGGGTCCGGGACAACCTGGGCTAACATGAAGTGGACAAAATGATGTTGGTCAGACTGAAAACATATAATTGCAGAAAAGGCTGGTTTTGTTATTGCATCTGTTAACAGGCTTTTAATTTTTATTTTTAGCTTGATTCCTGATTTAACATACCTTATTTGTATAGATAAAACTATGGCAGATTTGCTATACATATTAACCACCTGACCTAACATTAAGCCCCCGTTCACACCTATGCAAATTAGATGCGGCTTACAATGCATCCAATTCGCAGGACATTTCAAAATACATTCATTTTAATGAGGCTTCAATTCGCACCACACATGTGTGAACCCGGGCTAAAGTAAATTCCAATCAAAACTGGAAATGTTGCTTTGAAATGCATAGAGGTCATTGTGACTGGAGCAAAGTGACTTCAGAATAGGTAAGTATAGACAGGGTAGATAGAATAGGATTAGAATGGGGGTGGGAGTATATTTTAACTTAGTTAGGTCTTGACTTGCGTTCCATTTTAAATGCACATAATAAAATTAAAGACAGATAAGCTCACAATAATAAGAATGAAAAAAGGCAGCAAAGGAGCTGACCATCCAAAGAGCTAGCAGTGAGAATTGAAGACCCCTTTCCTAACTGATCCTAATCTTTCCTCTACAGTTTGTCAGCTTTCCCTATCCTTTCTCTACAGTGGCCTGAAATACAATAACACTTTGGCTGCTCTGTACCCCCTTTTATAGTGAGGGGGCTTGCAAATAACAAAGCCCCTATTACTGGTGATTCTAAGCTTGCTAACCTCAGTTCAAGGATCTGGAAGTGCAATTTTTTTACAAAGAATTCAGGCACTGTTTGTTTCCCAATACTACAAACTTCAAACAGGCCGGATTCGCCTCAAACCCAAATTTCATATCTATCTGGAAGTTGGGAAATGTAAGATTCCAGTTACTATAGTGAAGACATTAGCAAGAATACAAGAAGATCACACTAGAGTCACTGAGAGACTAAAGCTGGCCATACACCTATAGATTATCTGCAGATTTTCTATGGTTAGATGGAAAAAGTGCAACAGATTTCTCCATGTTTACTAAACTGTGTGGATGGAGGAATCTCCCACTTTTTCCATCTAACCATAGAAAATCGGCAGATAATCTATAGGTGTATGGCCAGCTTAAGGCAAGCCATCTATTAATCAATTTTCTTTCCTTCCACCATAAGTTTAAGGAAAGAAAAATTGCTCGATTCCCCCATCAACACAGTCAGTGTTGATAAAGGAATGCCCCCCTATTGTATTCTGCCAGCAGGGGGGGGGGGGGGGTACAGGGAGCTTTCCAAACCAGCAGAATACACCTATTACTGCTAGTGGCTATAGCCGCTGGTAGTAATTGCATTTAGAAAATTCCAACAGACTGGTTGTACCCAAGCCAATCCACAATCAGCCTGCCCATACATGGATTAAAATTCAGCTGGTTAATGCTGAACCAACCGAATTTCGATTCATGTTTGGCCGGCTTAAAAGAGCCAACCTGCTTGAAAATAGTATTCAAGCTTTTGGTTGATGTTGCACAGTTACTTGTGACTCTCAGGAACACCACCACTGGTGAAATCTCTGGGCTTGAAGCAGCTCTATTGCAAAAAGAAAAAAAAAGCATATGTCTGCCACCCACATGCTGTATGTCTAGCTGCAGGCTGTTATGTCCCTACTACACACTGTAAAGCCAATCAACAGGAATAGCTGGCAACCATTCTATGCCAGTTGAATATTATACTGTATCTCTCATCTATATCTTGCCCAGAAAACTATATTTAGTTTTTTTGTGCACCAGTGATGAGTTTGGGCATGTTCGGACTAGGATCCGAACACACATGTGTTCCTAACAAGCTGTATTGGCCAATCACCTGCGACCTAGGCATTCCCCACCCCCCAGTCACATGTATGCACACCTTTTGTATGCATGCAGCTGCAAGGTGGGGAATGCACAGGCCACAGATGATTGGCCCACACAGGTGACAGCTTCCTGGTGGGCTCGCACACATGAGTTCAGATCAGTGCCGGGACAAGGTCATCCAGTGCCCAGGGCAAAGTTGCCAAACTGCGCCCCCCTTTCCCTTAGGGTTAGGCTCAGGGTGCCCCCTACCCCTGCAATATACCATTGCGCCAGGGGCAGCCGCCCCTCCTGCCCACCCCTTGTCCCGGCCCTGGTTCAGATCCTGGTCTGAACAAGCCCAAGCTCATCACTATTATACAAAAAACAGATGCTTGATAATTAAAGAAATTATAAAGTATATGTGCAGCTTACAGCCACTCATTCTTTAATGTGCCCAAGAAATAAAAGCCCAGTATTACTAGTATGAAGAACATTAGATTCAGCGAGTATTCTGCACCACTCCAGGCATACAGTGCTGGCTGTACATATTACACGGCTATGTCCAGAATATTTCAATCAAGCTTTTAATTGCAAAAGTAACTATATGGATCAATACAGGCTAACATAAACTGTTTCTACTGAAACCATAAAATTAAAATGTTGTAGATTTGTCTGTAGTTGTTTGTAGAAAAAAGTTTAAATTGTCTGAAAATGCAAAAGCATAACTAGCATTACAGATAGAAACAGACTCCAATTTTCCGATCATCCATGGACCTCGATGCATGAATATACAATAGCCTTGTATTCTCTGCAAAATGTTTGCATTTCACTATACAATATTTTCCCTTTTAACAATATAAAAAAGCTTTAATTTGTACCTGTGTAGTCAGGTGCTGCCCACCTGTTGGAGGAGTGGACTGAGCACACTGTGCCCGCTCTCCTCTTTCACCCATAACTCCCCCAGTGACAAAGTGTCGCAGCTGTGGGCTGTGTGTCTGCCCACTTCATCCCCCTTGTTCATGCTCTTCCTCCCTACTGGCAACAGCAGTTCTGCACTTACCAAGGGGAGTGAGAACTTGGTATGGACACTAGGATATGTAGTCCTTACATATTTACATAGTTGGTGAGGCTGAAAAAAGACCATCCAGTTCAACCTGTGTGTGTGCGTTTATGTTAATAGTACATTGTATACCGATGTATATTGTGATCGTTAAGATACCCATCTAATCTTTTTTTTTTTAAATAATCAATGCTTCCTGCTGATACCACTGCTTGTGGAAGAGAAATCCACAGCCTTACCGCTCTGACAGTAAAGAACCCTCTAGGCAGTTTAAGGTTAAACCGCTTCTCTTCTAATTTTAGTGACTGGCCGAGTGTCTTTTTAAATTCCCTTTCACTGAAAAGTTTTTTCCCTATGCTAGGGTCACCAGTAGGGTATTTGTATATTGATATCATATCCCCTCTCCAGAGAGGATAAGTTCAATGCTTGTAGTCTTTGCCCATAGCTGAGATCCTCCAGTCCCCTATTTAGCTTTGTTGCCCTTCTATGGACTTGCTACAGTTCCAGTACATCCTTCCTGAGGGCTGGTGCCCAGAACTGGACAGCATACTCCAGATGCGGCTGGACCAGAGTCTTGTATAGTGGGAGAATTATCATTTTATCTCTGGAGTGAATGCCAATATTCAGTTTGCTTTGTTAGCAGCAGCTTGGCATTGCATGCCATTGCTGAGCCTATCATCTACTAGGACTCCCAGGTCCTTTTCCATCCTAGATTCCCCCACAGGTTCTCCCCCTAGCGAGTAAATTACCTTCATATTTTTGGCACCCAAATGCATTACTTTACATTTTTCAACATTAAACCTCATTTGCCATGTAGTTGCCCACACCATTAATTTGTTAAAGGAGTTCTGCACAATAGTGAAGAAGCTATGGACTACAAGGGACACAAATCCCTGCATACAGAGGAGGGGAGGAGGTAACTTTTCCCTGGCAATTCGCTGGTGGTCTGGGGAGACTAGCGCGGGGAGCCAGAGAGCGCAGAACTGTTGCTGGGGTCTGTGCATCACACCAGACGACAGAGTCTGCAAGTAATCTGGGGTACTCTTTATGGAGTTCTGTGTGTCCAGAGAGCCAGAGGATTGAGCCATTGGAAGGTTCCTTGCTGAGCTAGGACTAGAGCTGGAGGGACCTGTTGATGCATGTGTGCTTGAGGCAGAATGGAACCAGTGAGAGCCTGATCGTGAGGACCTGATTGTGGGGACTAAGGCTTCTGGGACAACTGACCACCATACATATCAGGAGTGGTAAGCAGAACTACCAACCTTAATCCCTTTCTGCCCACAGTTAATGCGTATAGAGACTGCTCCTTACTTAGCGGCCCAACAGCCATCAATTGTACATTCTTTAAAGGACAGCTTCCCATGCACCATTGTACAGACTGACCCCAATGATAGCCAACTAATACTAACAATTAGGCACCATGTAATTTGTAGCCACCTCCAGGGCTACCCCTTGTCAGGAGTGTGTTTACTGATTCATGCATTGTTGAACTGCCTTGCCATAATACATCTATTTATTCTAATCTACAGTTGCTTGTGGCCTATTTTCTGTGTACTGTTAAGGAGAAGTAGCATACCAACGCTTGAGTTACACAGGTGTCAGCAGCCTTCAACCAGTGGGGACCGAGCTGTTTTACTGCTTGCATACCGCCCACCCACAATGCAATGGGGATGGGGGGCCCATACTGGAAAAGCGACGTACTTGTATGTGACGCCTTTTTCCAGGTCCAGGGTGCATGCATGCGTGCCCTGCTGCCGGCAACCGCTGTGATTGTATACAGCTGAAGTCTGGCAGCAGGTCCCGGCCAATTAGTCATAGCTGGGACCTGCTGAAGGGCTGTGTCCAATCACAGCCCAGAGCCATGTGTTGACAGTCAACACGGGCTCTGTACAGAGGGAACGATCTCTCCTTTTCTAATCCCTGCTTTGCAACAAAGAGATTATTTGTAAAAAGCAGCACATTTTGCACACATTACACATTGTTAGGCACACAGTTAACCCTTTGAGCTCCCTAGATGTTAACCCCCTTCCAGCCAGTGTCATTAGTACAGTGACAGTGTATAGTAATATTACTGATCAATTTATTAGTGTCACTGGTGATGTCAGTAGCAGTTAGTCAATTCCCATCCAGTGTCAGTTAGGGCCAGATTACCCACCGCATCACAATCCTATTATAAGTCGCTGATCATAGCCATTAGTAGTATATTTTTTTTTATAAATTCTTTTTTTTATTGTGTTTTATAGCAGAAAGTAAAAAATATATTAATTTTTTTCAATATGTTCAGTCTTTTTTTTATTTATATAATAAAAAATAAAAAACCCAGTTGTGATCAAATACCACCATGAGAAAGCTCTATTTGTGCATATTTTTTGTTTATAAATTTCGTTTGCATACAGTGTAGCATGACAATGCAAATACCCGTTAAAGTAGCGAAATGCTAAATAGCAAAAAAGGGTCTGGTCATTAAGGGGGCAAAACTTTCCGGAGCTGAGGTGGTTAACCACTTAAGGACAGCCTCACGCCGATTTACGTCGGCAGAATGGCACGGCTGGGCACAATCACGTGCCTGTACGTGGCCCTTTAAGAGCCCAGCCGTGGGTCGCGTGCGCGCCGCCGGCGGCGCGCTCGCGACCCAGTCCTGAGCTCCTTGACCGCGGCCGCGGGACCAGCGAACCCGATCGCTGCTGGTGTCCCGCGATCGGGTCACAGAGCTGAAGAACGGGGAGAGGTCAGTGTAAACAAACCTCTCCCCGTGCTTCCTACACTGCCTGTCACTGATCGGCTGTTCCCTGTCATCGGGAAAGCCGATCAGTGACGTCAGATGTAAAGCCACGCCCCCCTACTGTAAAAAAAACACACACGTCACACTAACCCCTCCCCGCCCCCTAGTGGTTAACTCCTTCACTGCCAGTGTCATTTACATAGCAATCAGTGCATTTAAATAGCACTGATTTCTGTATAAATGACAATGGTCCCAAAAATGTGTCAAAAATGTCCAATGTGTCCGCCATAATGTTGCAGTCACAATAAAAATCGCTGATTGCCGCCATTACTAGTAAAAAAATAAATATATATTAATAAAAATGCTAATCTAATCCTAATTTTGTAAACGCTATAACTTTTGCGCAAACCAATCAATAATCGCTAATTGCGATTTTTTTTTACCAAAAATATGTAGAAGAATACGTATCGGCCTAAACTGAGGGAAAAAAAAGTTTTTTTATATATTTTTTGGGGATATTTATTATAGCAAAAAGTAAAAAATATTGAATTTTTTCAAAATTGTCGCTCTATTTTTGTTTATAGCGCAAAAAATAAAAACCGCAGGGGCGATCAAATACCACTAAAAGAAAGCTCTATTTGTGGGAAAAAAAGGACGCCAATTTGGTTTGGGAGCCAGGTCGCACGACCGCGCAATTGTCAGTTAAACGACTCAGGGCCGAATCGCAAAAAGGGGCCTGGTCCTTTGGCTGCAAATTGGTCTGGGGCTTAAGTGGTTAAGGAGTCGCGGCAGAACACAGATTCCGTCATATCAATCGGCTCCTGCAGAGATAAGCGCTACAATAATAATAATTTTGATTTATTAACACATACATTTTTATTGCATGTGCAGTGTTTTTACCTGGTGACAAATTTAACACCCTGTTCATTATATTTTCAGCTGGTGGAAAGGCTATTTTAGGCCAAAATGTGTGAACAAGGCAAAAATGGATCTTTGTTTGTGCAAATGCCATTTGAGGGGGTCTTAAGACCTACCAGAATGGAGGAATAAATATTTGTAAGTGAAGAAATGTGGATAATTTCTCCAGTGAGATTTAAATGTTTTAACATGTGGGTGTTTGTGTATTTCAATTTTAATATCAGTTATTAAATAGGCTGTAAGGGCTTATTAAGTGAAGACACATTTTCTGCATTTTGTTACATTACAAAGCATTAGTAAACCACATGTACTAGTCAGATCCATGTTAAATGGGCTTTCTGTCATTGATTTTGCTATGTTTTCCATCACAAGCAAGATGAAGGGACAAGAGTAAATCTATTGTTTTTGCTTGCACACGTTTGGATGGTTAACTCTTTCACTACTGGACCAGCCTCTTATTTTTTCACCTAAAATGGCTGGACTATATCTGTTTTCTTTTTTCCTATGATGGTACTAATGAAATTATATGTCTCGTTATAGTTACATATATGTTTACTAAGACTTTTTTGTTAATAAAAAATAATTTTAAATCAATAATAATGCTGGCCATACAGCCAGACGAGAATATTCCTACAAATACGTGTACAAAAATTCTTTGTACATTTGATGAATGGACGAATTTCCATTTCACTTGCTTTTAACATTTAATTTTAAAATAAAAGTAATTTCTGTGTGAAAACCACATACTGTACACTGTCCAAAAATTCGTTAGATCAAGAAAAGTTTTCTATTCTGCTCCTTCGAATTTGACTCCGCTAGCGATTAGAAAATCAAACGAACATACTTAAAATGAGAATTTTAGAACGAAAATCTATACATGTATGGCCAGCAAAACGCACACAAATACAACATAATTTTTCAAATTCTTGCTAAAATCTAAACAATAAAGCCAATAATGTTAATAAATAATAAATATTTGTAAATTTTTTATTTTGCCTTTTCGCAAAAAGGTGAAAATCAAAAGGAAAGCAAAACTGTAAATAGGTTAATCTTCTTTTGGTGGTATTTGATCACCTCTGCGGTTTTTATTTTAAGCGCTATAAACAAAAAAAGAGCATCAATTTTGAAAAAAAAACTCAATATTTTTTACTTTTTGCTATAATAAATATCCTCAAAAAATCTATAAAAAAAAATTTTTCCTCAGTTTAGGTATTTTTCTGCAATAAGCGTATATTGATTGGTTTGCGCAAAAGTTATAGCGTTTTCAAAATGGGGGATAGTTTTATGGCATTTTTATTAATATTTTTTTTTAATTAGTAATGGCGGCGATCATCGATTTTTATCGTGACTGCGACATTATGGCAGACACATCTTTTATTTACCCACATCGGACAATTTTGGCACGATTTTGGGACCATTCACATTTATACGGCGTTCAGTGCAATTAAAAATGCATTGATTACTGTGTAAATGTGACTGGCAGTGAAGGGGTTAACCACTAGGTGGCGCTGTAGGGGTAAGTGTGTCCTAGGGAGTGATTCTAACTGTGAGGGGAGGTGCTATGTGTGACACGACACTGATCACCGCTCCCGATTACAGGGAGCTGTGATCAGTGTCAATGTCACTAGGCAGAATGGGGAAATTCTTGTTTCCCTGTTCTTCCTCTTCATGAGATGATTGCGGGTATCCTTAAAGGGCAACGTACAGGTACGTTAATCTGCCTGTACGTGCCCTTCTGCCAACGTATATCGGCGTGAGCCAGTCGGCAAGCGGTTAAACGCCCCTCAATGTTAGCCTATGTGTCCACGCACACATAAACTTTCAGAGGCGTTTGGAGGCATAAGCGTTTAGGGGCAGTAGAAAAAAAATTACTGTTTAGCTGTAAAAACGCCAAAATACGCTGCTAAATGTGGCTAAATGTGGCTAAATGCTGCTGCATGCTGTAAAAAACGTTTAGCCATGTTTAGCCCCGTTTGTCGTTTTTACATTATAGGGAGTGTTTTTACTAAACAAATGCCAAAAAACACGGAAAAACACTCATAAACACTCATAAACGTTTTTAACGCTGCTTTTTTCTGGCAGCAGCACTGGCGTTTTTTAAAGGCCCTAAAGTGGAGTTCCACCCCCAAAAAAAAAAATGAATGTGCTTAAAAAAAAGAAACATTTGGAGAAAAAATTTTTTACTCACCTCTAAATGCCTGTTGCTAGGGGGGTCCCTCGTAGTCTGCCACCTTCAGTGACTGGGCTCCTGATGTCACTTTCCTTAGCGAAGGAAGGGAGATCACCTCTCCCCCCTCCCTCTAGGCAATCATCTGGGACACGTGACAGGTCCCAGATGATTGCGTGGCCAGTCATGTCGCGCATCGCGGCTCGCGCATGCGCAGTGGGTGCCCGGCTGTGAAGCCACAGCCGTGCGCCCACAGTTAAAATGCTGACGCTAGCGAGCGGAGGGGGAGAGGAGCGGGGCTTCGATCCCCCGCATCGCTGGACCCTGGGACAAGTAAGTGTCCAATTACTAAAAGTCAGCAGCTGCAGTATTAGGATGTGCTAGGTGTGTTGGCCTGCAAGATGCTGGGTGTTGAGTGTAACCGTGTGCATGCTGTAAAGTTTTGAGTGTTATAGGACATGATTTACATTTTTTTTCCTAGTAAAAAAACGATTTTTATTCGTAATTCATTGAAGATGAATACTCTAGAGAGAAGCTCAGCAATCAGACCATATGGGAAGAAAGTCCACCTTGGCACCAAGTGCTTAATGATATACTTTATGACACAAAATTAATATATTGAATCTCTGTATGTTTGAAATTGCATTGCTTGTGAAAGTCCAAAACAGACAGATACTGTATCCCATAAAATGAAATGTAATGAGCCAAAACTAACCAAACGCAATACATTTTTTAACCTGTGTATACATCCTGCCATAGAACAGGGCTTTTAATATGTTTATACTCTGTGTAATATTGCTGACCGCATGTAATTGTTTAATGTGTAACCACACTTGTTTTTACAGTGTTTGATATACATTCAAACTACAAACCACTTACTATGATGTTTTAATGCCCTCTGCTGGTCCTTTAGAGAACATCTCTCTCAGTAGACTCCAGAGAGGATTTGTAAATGGTATCCATCAAGCTTGAACAAAAAATACTCTTTAGGTCTGTATATTGTATAGGTGAGGTGCAGCGCTTATAGAATAGGTCCACAAGAAGCAAATCCAGAGACAATGTTCCTGGGAGGAGTTGGTGACGTGACGCTGGTGTATGCCGGGACGTGGCAGCCATCTTGATGGTGGGGACTGCTGACTGTTTTGAGCAACAAACGTGTTTTTATTTTTGGAGCATGTGAGCGTATCTCCTTTTTTACCTTTATTAAACGCTGCTTGATATACTGCACCATGAGGTCTATTTCTCTATATTCACATGGGATGGAATCATTTGTGGTGACCGTTGCTGGAGCGTTTTGAAAAGGAAAGTTGAAAACGGGGTTGTTGCATCTATATTCTGACTTGATGTCCCTGACCCAGATGTATGGATTTTGAAGGGCTTCCAATACTATTCAAACACTTAAGCGGTCTTTGTAATGAGGGTCCACTAAGGAGGGTAAGCGGCTGTGTGATTGGGTGTCGGTGATGGTTTCTTCCTCTGTTTACCTTCTGCTAACCATCTAATGTGTTGAACATTATCTCTGGATTTGCTACTTGTGGACTTTTATAAGCGCTGCACCTCACCTATACAACTTTTTTATTGTTGTTTTCTTCAATATTGTGCTAGCTGCTGTTTATTTGATTAATTTATTTCAAGTGTGATTTTAAGCGCAGCAGTTATTGATGTAGCAACAGTGGACTACAGTTATATTATTGTACAGACCACCTTCATCATTCTTCATCTATTCTGATGTCCCTCTAGTGCTTGGCACCATTAACTGTGATCATAACTGTGAGCCAAGCCAGGAGGATGCTGGGACCGGTAGTCTTTCAGATCATCCAGTCTGTTATTGTGATATTAATCCCGGACTACACATCCCAGAGATCCCTCTGCAATGCGAACATGTCCCTTGGAGGAAGGACAAAGAAGTCAGGGGACCTGCCCCGGGCTCTTCTCATTGGGCCTTGCAGAGTGCACATCTCTCGGTAGCTGAGAGGGTTGAAGCCTACTATGCAATGATCGAGTGATTTCAGCCCTGCTTGGGAGAGCCCAACTCTGCTTTCTGTCTGTCAGACATCCACACAGCACCAATTCATCAGACTGACACTAAAACCGGCCGTATCCAGCAGCTGGTGGGTCATTGCTGTTTGCCATCCCGAAGGACGTCTCCTCCAGGATCATTGTTCATGGGGCGTCAATCCGGTCTAGTCGGTAGTGAAAGGGCAAATCGCCCATCGCTTGCAATCCTTATTTGATTACTCTGCTAGAACACTGTGTACAGACACCTTATCCTTGGGAATACTTTACTAAATTACATAAGACGCTGTACATAGATGCCTTTTGTTGTGGAAAATGTTATTAATGTATGTTGTCAGATGCCCCCCAGTGTCAGTTTTGCTGTAATACACTCATGTGAGGGTATTCGCCCATACAGACAATGGTGGAAGACCATTGGATGCGGAAACCTTCCCTTGGACACGGCAGATCTGTTTGCTCTTTTCAGGTTGTTTGTTTATGCCCCACCAAGGGACTGGCCACTCCATGGCGCCCGCATTTAAACTCCTAAGTAAGCAGATTGGTGTATTTGGGAACCATAGTATAACTATACAAAATTATGGCCCACTGAGCCATAGTTTGGTATGGCTCGCATCACTGGTAGCAGTAAGAATGTGCACACGGTTGTGTTCAAAGCCACGTGCTTGCCACCTGGTTTTGCATACCACCGTCTGCACACGTCACTACTGTATTTCTGTTTGAATATATGCATGTGTGTCATTGGTTCTTTTTTTTTAACTGTAGAAGTGTACAGTTCCGAAAAAAAGTCTCTAAATCTAGAAGTTACTGTAGGTGGATCTGTGATCTGTGTACCCACTTGACCATGGAGGGAAATGACAATTGGGGGTCTATCCTCGCTATGTGCCAAATGTGCAAGTAGTTTACCGGCCTTTTCCCCGTGTTCAAGCTGCTTCTGTTTGAGAAAGAAGAGTTTCTGTCTAGCCTTCTCGTATTGTATTTGTGATTTTTTTGTAATTTAGGTGCCTCTGCATTTGATGGTGAGGGGTCTCTAACATAGGCATGCTCTGTAGTGTCTAACAACTCAGTTGCCTTGGTAAAGGCATCTGTGGAGTCTGCTTTGATCTTGTTAATGTGTTGTGTAAGGGTCATTTTAGCGTGTAATTTAAATGCATCCCAGACTGCTGGAGGCGAGGCCGACCCATCGTTGTCTCTAAAAAAGCGCTCCCACTTTGTCACTAACGAGTCATCTTCTGGTAGCAATGACAGCCAAAAAGGACTCAACCGCCACGTCCGCTGAGGTTTATTAAGGGGTATACTAAGCACCACGAGTAGGAGCTATGGTCTGATAACAGTCTGGGGCCAAATCTCGCCTCCATAAGCCTAGGCGTAAGTTGTTGGGATATTAGTATAAAATGAATTATGAGTGGCGGAAAAGCATGAGTAATCCCAGGAGTGTGGGAATTTATATCTCCACGTATCCACTAAGTGGACTGAGGCAATAAGTTTAGAGAACAAATAGGGTGAGATAATCCTGCGCCAGCACACCGAAACTAACTGAAAAAAATGCTGCGCACACTAAAGGAAATGTCTGAACCCAAGTAGAATCAAGAAGAGGAGGTAGTGGCGCGCAAACTAAACTAAATATTAAAAGACAGACAGTATCAGGTCATAGATATAAAAAGCCAGAAGGCAAGCTCTGGGTCAGTAATATGGCATGAAACAAACAATATGTGCATACACTGATGTGATAAAATCATGTGATAAAAAACAATCCGGATTAAAAGTGCATCATATAAAATCGCATGATGTAGCTAATATAATAATCAATCCAGTGATGATAAGATAAATAAAGGACGTGATAAAAATATATAAAACGCATAAATAGTGCATCCAAAGAAGCTGTGTGAGAAGGGGTGATCCAAACGGCTAAAAACAATATATCATAAAAGTGATATAAAAGATAAAGTGCAAAGGAGCAGGGGAGACTAGAAGAGTCTCATAACAAAAGAAAATGGTAACGAATCCGTGTGAATTAAATCAAAACAAAGGATGGACTGGAGTGAAAGAAGTGGTGCGCAGCGATTAGTGAATCGCAAAATATAAAAGTCCAAGAAAGGAGTCCATATGTGGCATATATGCCGAGTGATGGTGGAGTCTTCTATCCGACAGGTGGCAGGCTATCAGTGCTGGGGTTTCCAATGGTTAACGTGAATACACTATAGATCCTGTGTAGTGTTCTGTATATTTCTCTCGTGGAATCCTAAAAGGGAGTGCGGGTGGCCCCTTACCTTACAGCTGTAAGGTTACAGCAATGTAATCTGGGTCTTTTGTGGTCAGAAGGGAGCCGTCCTCTCTGGGATGTTTATCCGGTTCTCTCACTGGTAAATCCCTTTCAGCTATCCTCCTTGGTCCAGGCGGGGGCAGGTGGGGGGGGTGTTGTTTAGGGGGCTTTTCACCTCAATGTGTATATAAGATAAATATCCTCATAGTGTAGTAAGTATGGTTAAAAAAGTATTTATTAACAATAAAAGCAGAATAGGAGAAATGGGTACTCACATAACAAGTGAATAAACTAGCAGGGTATAAACGAGCCTCGAGCTCGTCGGCGTCACTTCCGGTAAGGTCACGTGTCCCGACGCGTGTTCGTCACTTGTCACGTTCATCACCCCTGATGAAGTCACGTGACAAGTGACGAACACGCGTCGGGACACGTGACCTTACCGGAAGTGACGCCGACGAGCTCGAGGCTCGTTTATACCCTGCTAGTTTATTCACTTGTTATGTGAGTACCCATTTCTCCTATTCTGCTTTTATTGTTAATAAATACTTTTTTAACCATACTTACTACACTATGAGGATATTTATCTTATATACACATTGAGGTGAAAAGCCCCCTAAACAACACCCCCCCCCCCCACCTGCCCCCGCCTGGACCAAGGAGGATAGCTGAAAGGGATTTACCAGTGAGAGAACCGGATAAACATCCCAGAGAGGACGGCTCCCTTCTGACCACAAAAGACCCAGATTACATTGCTGTAACCTTATAGCTGTAAGGTAAGGGGCCACCCGCACTCCCTTTTAGGATTCCACGAGAGAAATATACAGAACACTACACAGGATCTATAGTGTATTCACGTTAACCATTGGAAACCCCAGCACTGATAGCCTGCCACCTGTCGGATAGAAGACTCCACCATCACTCGGCATATATGCCACATATGGACTCCTTTCTTGGACTTTTATATTTTGCGATTCACTAATCGCTGCGCACCACTTCTTTCACTCCAGTCCATCCTTTGTTTTGATTTAATTCACACGGATTCGTTACCATTTTCTTTTGTTATGAGACTCTTCTAGTCTCCCCTGCTCCTTTGCACTTTATCTTTTATATCACTTTTATGATATATTGTTTTTAGCCGTTTGGATCACCCCTTCTCACACAGCTTCTTTGGATGCACTATTTATGCGTTTTATATATTTTTATCACGTCCTTTATTTATCTTATCATCACTGGATTGATTATTATATTAGCTACATCATGCGATTTTATATGATGCACTTTTAATCCGGATTGTTTTTTATCACATGATTTTATCACATCAGTGTATGCACATATTGTTTGTTTCATGCCATATTACTGACCCAGAGCTTGCCTTCTGGCTTTTTATATCTATGACCTGATACTGTCTGTCTTTTAATATTTAGTTTAGTTTGCGCGCCACTACCTCCTCTTCTTGAATAAGTTTAGAGAACCTGGTGTCCCCGTTCTGACCAGCCGCCAACACAGCGGGCCTGAGTCTGTCTAGAACTGATTCATGACATTAATAAAGTATCCTAACCAGATAGCTTGGACTGTGGGGTGTTTGGCCATGAATGAGAATCCCTATGTGACCACTGCCATGGAGAACGGGGGTTGAATGTAAAAAGCCATGATCAGGAGAGGCTCTCCATATATCCTAGCATGTAGGAATACATATCTCCCTTGTGGGTCTGTGCTCACTTTGCATAATTCAAAATTTACAGATTTTGCAATTAGTACAGAGACACCCCTGGAGTGTGAGGTATAAGACGAGTGAAACGCCCAACCAATCCAAGGACGCTTAAGAGCCAGCTGTAACCTACCCTCCATGTGTGTCTCAACCAATGCTATCACCTCCGCTCTCTGTTTCTTAAGCAACGTGAAGGCTGCCGTTCGCTTAATTCTCTCACGCATGCCCCTCACATTCCAGGTAAGAAATCTTATAGACGCCATACAGAATTAAAAGGAATAACGTACATCACCAGAAATACTTGTCTATATTTCCCCAGGACCCCCCTCTCATCCATCCCTGTACATTTAAGTAATAGTACTAAATCTACATATAACACATTAAACATGTATTTGTTAGATATGGAACTTATTGCATATAGATGTTGTTTCTCAATCGTAGTAAACTGTTGCATATTTATCCCTTGAACTGTACCCCCCTCCCCCCACCCTACCCTGCACATTCCCCAACTTGTGCGGGTGTATTGCCCACTGAACAAAACATATCCATCTGGGAAAACCATACTTGAAGCTGTAATAAAAGTAAAACAAAAAGGAAAAAGGAAAAAAAAACAGTAGGAAAAAGTCTGGCCACCGGGTGGGGCTAGAGTGCAATGTAAGGCACTGTCGTACCCTAAGATTCAAGGTTGTCACCCAAATATATGCACATATGACCTCTAGGGGCCAGTCCCAGTGGCTGCACTCAGTGGCATGTTCAAGTTTCCCAATGGACAACGGGGCCTGTATTCGCTGCACTATGCAATTGGTCGGTAGAACTTGCAGTTTTCCCTTCGCTCCGGGAACATATTAATCCTTTGGTACATTAAAAAACATGTGGGGGGAGAGTGGGGGAAAAACAAAATGGAAAGTAGCAATCTTATCTTCAGGAGGTTTTTTTTACCCCCCACCTCCTCCCCGATTATGGGGACAGCACCTGAACAGGGTACATGAGAGCTCATGATGAGGAAAAGTATGGTATCCCCCATTCCAGCCATCTCAGTTAGTTCCTGGTATGTCTGTGCATGGTTCCTCTGGACACATAAAGGGTCGGTTATATAAACCGTGCTCCGGACAGTCATACACCAGGAATATCACAGCACAATTTATCAGGCATGGTTGCACATGGCAGCTATGGCTTGGGGGATAGTGAAGGGAAAAAGTATCTCACCACTCGATTCCTTCCCCAGTTGGTCAGTCAGCTCTGTTAGGAGGTCCTCTCTGTTCCAGCCAAGATATGACTTCTCTGGGCCTTTCAAAGAAGAGCACCCGGTCTCCGCTCTCCACTCTGAGGCGCGCAGGAAATAACATGGAGTACTTCACTTGTTGCGTGCGCAGTAATCTTTTGGCTTCCATAAAGCTTTGCCTGCGTTTTTGGACATCCGCAGAAAAATCAGGGAATATAGCCACTTTAACATTACTACTATTGCCTTTTTCTCTAGCCATCCTCAAGGCAGCATCCCTATCCTTGTAGTTCAGGAGCTTTGCAATAAACGTGCGTGGAGGAGCCCCCTCAGGTGGAGGCCTCGCAGGCATGCGGTGTGCACGTTCAACTGCCAGCATGGGGGAGAAGCTGTGGGGTCCTTGCCCTCCGCTCCTTCCGGGAGGCCTATCAGGCGAATATTGCACCTTCTGATGCGGTTCTCCATGTCATCCTGCTTGGCTATGAGCATGTCAATTTGTTTCTGCATGTGGTCTGAGCCAGCCTGCAATGGCGGGAGAGCGTCCTCCACTGTGCTGATTCGGGCCTCAGTTTCCCTGACCCTCTTGCGCAGTTTCTGGAAGTCTTGTCTGATCAGCGAGATGTCCATTTTAACTTCCTCTATTTGTGAGGTAAGTGAAGTACGGCAGAGTGTAATAGCCTCCAGGAGCTTGTCTGTATCTCCTGACCCCCTCTCACCTCCTGCTTTGCTGGATCCGCCATCTTCCTCCCCCCTCCTCACCTTCCGTTCAGCGGTATTGTGCCAGTTTCGCGGCTGCTGCTTTCTGGGTTTTGGGGGGAGACATATTCCCAAGGGGTGGGGGGTTTTTTGTTTTCTTCTCTTTTTCCCCTTTTCCTTTTAACCTTTCCCATTTTTTTTTAAAAAACTCCAATTCCTTTCTTTTTACTCTCCCCCCTCCTCCCCCTCATCCATTTTCTTTTTTCTTTTAATCCTTTACTTTCACTTTCATTTTTCTTTCATATTTTTTCTCTTCCTTTCTTTTTATTTCTTTTTTCTTCTTTTAATTTTATTTCCTCTTTTATTTTTTCATTTATTCCATCTTTTTTTCATTTTATCTTCTTTCTTTTATTTATTTTTCCAATCCCCCTTTCTTCCTCATTTTTCTTCTTCTCTTTTTTCACCCATCCCTTCCTTCTTCCCATTTTTTTTTATTTTTCTCTTTCCCCCCCTTTTTTTCTTTTCCCCCATTTTTTTTCATCTTTTTTTTATCCCCACCCTTCTTCTCATTTTTTCATCTTCCTCTATAATCCCATTCCCCCATTTCTTCTTTTTTCATTTTTTTCCTCTTCCCCCCTTCTTTTCCCCCTTTCCTCCCCCATTTTCATCATCTTTTCCATTTTTTCCTCTCAATTTTTTCTCTTTTTTTTTCCCCCCCCCCCTTCCCTTATACTCATTTTTTTCTCTATTTTTTCACCCCTTTTTTTCTCTACAATTTTTTCATATCCTATTACTATCCTTTCTCCTCTTTTTCGCGGCTGATCATTCCTTTTCCTTTTTTTACTTTTTTATTCCTTCTTTCCTTTTTTATTTTTCAATACCTTTTCCTCCCCATATTTCCACCTTTTATTTTTTCAATCCCCCTATTTTCCTGCTTTTTTCTTTCGCCTCCTTTTTTTCATTTTTCTTATTTCTTATCTCTTTTTTTCATTCCTTTTTTTCTTATTTCCTTTCCTCTTTTTTTCTTTTTCTTATTCTCTCCCCCCTCTTTTTCTCCTTATTTCTATATATTTATTCCCCCCCTCTTTTTTTTCCTTTTTTTTTTATCTCTTCTCTTTTTTTTTTCTTTTCTCTTATTATTCTCCCTTTTTCTTCCTTCTTTCTCCTTTTTTTTACTTCCTCTTCATTCTCCCTCATTATAACTATTTATAAATTTTATTCCTTTCTGGGTTTTGGGGGGAGACATATTCCCAAGGGGTGGGGGATGTCTCCGGAGGCTGTGTGAGGGCTAATCGGTGCTGTGGTTCCGAAGGATCAGCGTTAAACAGGAGTAATCAGCGGAGCTCCGGGAAAGTGTGTCCTACTCCATGCACGGTCAGGCCACGCCCCATCATTGGTTCTTTTGAATGAATACAAGTATCTGATTGGCTGATTCTGAAGTCAGCAGCCTCTTTTGTTATCGATCAGTTTAGTATAAATAAAAGCCACCTGGCTATTTTGCTCAGGATTATACTGAGCTCAAGCCGATACCAACAACTGTTAGTGTTACTTGGAGAGAAAGAAGGGCGTGCTTTCCCGGCATTATATAGTGCTTACAGGGAGAAGTTTTAATTTTATCCGACACTTTACCTCAAACTTCTCCAAGGAGTATTACTAGCATGTTTAAGCTACTCTGCTTACCATCATTTCACCGTACTTTGTGTGGATATAATCTAATGAGCTCCAACAGCCGGTTAAGATTATCAGGCCTGCATCCTGGACATTGCTGTTGTTACTAGTCAAAGGGACCCCCATCCTATTCCTATTCTGTCTGGTCTCTCATTAGGATTTAAAGATTGAATAGGCCGGCCTGGGATTCCCCTTTAGTGTGGTAACTTCCTGCATTAGATAGGAATTCCTTTACCATCCTTTCAGGCTATACTCTGGCTGGTGTTTATTGTACATATATGTATATTGTGTTCTTATACAGTTGACTTGTTAATAAGCTGTCTGTTTGGGGAATCCCTCTCCTGAGTTTGGGCTGTTACTCGGAACTCAGTTGATTAATTACCCCTCTCTGTACATATACTCTTTGTTTTACTTCAGTAAAAGCTGAGATAACATAAATATATTGGCTTTGTGTGAAGTGTCATTTAAAGGTGCCAACCAAGGATGTCTAAATCCAGAGTGCCAGGTGGGTTGGAATGTTTACAAGGTCAGGACAATGCAGACGAAAAGGTAAATCCAAGCCACCCCCTAGAGGGTCGTGCTACATTTATTTATTTTCAGGTCTGTATATAAGTTGGGTCCTTTCACACAGATGTATCTACTCCATTCAGCAGGGGATCTGTGAAAAGATTCCCTGCTAAATCGAAGCTGAACAGTACAGATGTCACTTTTGTAACATCCATGCCCATTCATTTTTTTAGTCTGCATTCTGACAGTGGACATTGATGTGTATGTGGGGTCAAGTGAAAGTGGACACAACGTTTAGCTTCCCAGGTACCACTAGCCAGTACATGCCCAACTTCACTAATGTGAACCCCCACTCCTGGAGGTCAATACGCTTCATGTCTATATAACACATAGTAAAAGCCTTAACATCCTCTGCCCCTCCTCTGGAGGGTCCAGAGGCCTACCTCACATATGGTTTTCAGGCAAAGGCCACATGTAGACAGATGCAATCTACTTTCTCCACTGCAGGTGGCACTCAACTGCACTGGCATTGCAGAGAGAGAGAAAGTCACTTTGGGAGCTATCCGATTAGATGCTGGCACCCCATGTTACTAAGCTCAGGTGGCCATCTTGGGTCAGGCAGAGTCTATTTAAGACATTGGCCCCTAGGCATTTCACGCATGGGTAGTATAGGGACAGGTCACCCATCTGTCAGGGACAGCAGTTATTGACAGGGAGGGGTTACAGATGAGTAGAAAAAGAGCAGGGACACGCCATCCTTTCTGGAAGCCTCTTTGTTTGGGTACAGACCAGGAAAGGCTGCATTCCACTCCTCAAGACATACGCTGTTGGTGCACCCAAGACCTAATGTACACTTTGCTACAACATTCTGTGAGTGTGCCCCGTATCACTCCAGAATTTCTGGAAATGCCTGAAGAAGATGAATGTGCAAGGCTGTGCCAAAATTACTGCCTCAGACCATCTACTGAGGGAAAATTTCTTGGTAGGAATGAAGGATGGCCCAGTCAGGACAGCCCTGCAAAAGTGAGTCAGATTGCAACTTGCCATCTCTTTCCATGATACCGTGGTGGATGCCGTTGCATGAGAACAGGAAGATGCGGAAGAAACTGTGGCGGTGACCTGTTGCACCTGAAGGAGGAGACCTTGGCTCCTTCACCTTTGTTAGCCATGCATACAGCATTAAGGGAACTTGCTCAGGATGTGGCCTCCCTGAAACAAGAAATATCCTCATTTAAACAGTTTTCAGCCCTTCCCTCTAAGGGCAAGAATCTGT